>OW387776.2:2520780-3964060 GCA_936446665.2 Synanthedon andrenaeformis
AATGCAAATAATTGCGCAATTATATAGTTACATGTGTGGCTACTTAAGACTTTCATACAAACCTTGAGCTAACTTTGGAAAGTTCATTTCTAAAGTTTGCCCTGCCGGGAATAGAACCGGGGATCGATGAGACAGAGCGTTAAAAGAAACACATACCACTCGACCAAGACACCAAGGGTAGACTCAGACTTTACAAACGAGTTTATTCCAAGAAAGATAGTTAACTAGAGAGTAGTTGTATTAAAAGAAATTAACACAAAATTAGTGAAAACAGCATTCAAATCGGTCAAGCCGTTTCTGAGATTGGCTTGCATAAACGCACAGACAAACAAAGATGATGATTGATTGTTTACTAGTACTATTTTTTTGTTTTAGCCGCTGCAGTAACCTCAAGTTGATAGAGAGGCTTCGTTTGCCGACAGTCTCACAATGTGAAATCATACAAAAACTCCCAAATGAAGTCTACGGATCCGATCACCTCTCTCTTGCCGCCACATTCGTTTTAAAGCAAGTGAAGTCTTCCTTGTAAGTTTAAATCTTGAATGGTTAGGTTAAATTATGGTATATATATATGTCGTGGCCAGATCATAGAATTGATCACTCCAGCTTTATTAAACCTTTGATACCCTACATTATTGATATGGCCAGTTTCATGAAGTGATCAATTTTATGATCTGGCCACGACATATATTAATATTAGCTGAAATCTCAGTCAGCGACGTTTCACGGTTGCCATAACAACGGCCAATGTATAAAAATTATGTTTTTTTTTATATAAAAAATCGGTTTTGTTGGAATTTTGGGAAAAAAGTATTAAAATATTATTGGTATATAAGATTATTCCTCTGTTTAAATGCAATGTTGTGTAAAAATTTAAAGTTTTTGATTTTAAGTTAAAAAATTCAGGTCTAGTTTTCGAGTTTTTGAGTAATACACAAACCAATACGACATTTATATATATATATATATATATATATATATATATATATATATATATATATATATATATATATATATATATATATATATATATATGTTATTTGACAATTCTGTAAGCTTGCACGAAAACAACCAAACCTTTAGATCTCTGGATCCGAATAACTCTCTGTCTTCTAAAATAATTTGATTTGTTTTAGTTTAGTTTTTGTGTTGATATTTTGTTACTGTAAATTATTAAGGTCTAAAAAAATTATATATTTCTATTTACTGACCTGGCAATAAGTTGACATTCTTATCAAGTTGACAATTATACTTCATTTAATTTATTTATTTTAATCATATTGAGTGTATTCAATATTATGTAAAGATTAAGTTTAAGTTTTATTTACATGTAATTAATTAATTGAAAATCAAAATTAATTAATTGAAAATCACATAATAATATGTACAGATATTAAGATTGAATTAAAATAAATTTAATGGTTTCCTTATTACACAGAAATATACATAAAATTTTATGAATCGACATCACTAAAAGAAATGTGTTTTAATTTGTAGACTAGTGCCCGCTCCCGGCTTCGCCCGGGATGCAATTTTTATATGTACACACTAACATAGCTGTTTTGGAGTCAATAGAGGACAAACATACAATTATTGTTATATATATATATATAGACTAATAATGCAGAAGACTTATAGGGATTGGAACTCGACATCACATTAGGTATATATATTTTTATGTTTGTGTCATAGAATTAACACTTTAAAATTATTAATATTGTGTGATTGTGTTATATAATAAACAAATTATCATGTCAATGTTTTTTTTTTACTTAAGCAATATTCCAAAATTTATGTTTAATCGAAAGGCAAAAAAAATTGTTGGCGCCCCTAATCTCGTGTGAGATGTAACGTTTCATACATGGCTAACATAAACCCATATGAAACGGATTTTGGCCGAGTTGCCACATTGTAGCATTTAAGGTTTATGTCATTTATTACTTATTTTATAACGAATATGACAAAAATATGTTACTCATTTTTTTTATAATTTTTTGGGACACAAACAAATAAAGACAAAAAAAATATAACACATATTCCACAATCGTGTCCACAGATAGATCTTACATATAAGACAGTTTTAGAGCAGAAACTGAACACCAAGACAAAAAAGAACAAAATTATTACAAAGTTAAACTAAAAATAAAATATATAAAAATTTTTCTTTGTTTGTCTCGGCCTTGAGAAGTGTCCTCCCGCATTGGATTTTTTTTTTAATTTTAAGGTCGTCAGACTTGGTGGTAGGTGGCTACCGTCACCTATAACACAAGCTGCAAATGCGCTGTCGACCGTAGAAGGATTAAGGATAAGGGATAAGGAAGGGATGGGGTAATGGGCTCTGGCATCCCTTACTCACTTACTGAAACACAATAGCACAATTGCTTTTATTTCACGGTGGTCTTCTGTAAGGCGGTGGCTTCTGCCGCCAGACGGGCTGGCCAAATCACTGCGAAACGCAGTGTGCCCTGCCATACTTTCCAAATACAGACCAGAGCCAACTATAGAAAAGTTCGGCTAGTGATGCGCATGCGTGAATTGAACCGACCCGAACATATCTCCTAAGACAAGTAATATCAAAGGCAATTTTGTTCACAATTAAATAACTGACGCTCCGCTCCTATTAGTCGCAGCGTGATGTTATATATACTAAAGCCTTTCTTAATAAATGGACTATCCAACATAAAAAGAATTTTTCAATTCAAACGAGTAGTTCCTGAGATTAACGCTTTCAACCAAACAGACTCTTCAGCGTAAAATATTATTATATATCAGAGTTTTACTGGAGTCACTTTACCTCATTAATGGATGCCTCCTTTATTCCTTATATCTCAAATGTCGGTATATAAAGTAGGTATAACAACCGCATTCCTATTGATTGACTAAGAATAAACGGGTGTAAATAAAAAGACTGATTTTTTTTTTGAGTCATTTATACAATTTTTCGATTCACAACTCATATGAAAAGGAGAAATCATTCGTACAGCTTAGCACTGTTACAACTCAAGTATAAAAATTAGAAAAAGCTTCAGACATACCATGGGAGAATCGTAGTAGATAAGCGATGAGGCCAGGGGGGATGTTTGGACGGATAGACATTTTCATTCATAACTGCTAATGACAATTTATTTATAAATGTCAGTGATAAAGAATATTCAATACCCAAATACACCCTTTACATGGGCTTGATGAATTTTAACAAGTATCCAGAAAGTTAGTTGTAAGAGTTCAGTTCGAATGATGATGTAACTATTTACCTTCATTACTTTATATATTTATATTCATAAATACATTTCTTTCCGAGTAATCCTTAATTATGTTTTCGAACTTTGGTGCACAGTCAAACTAGGATTCAAGATACAACAATCCAATAAAATCTAGCTTTTATTACCAATGAAATGAGGGGTTCTATGAGTGATGTTTGCCTCTTTGTCTATTGCACAATGTGACCACGTTCTTAAACTCTTACCACCAACACACTTTCATGACAAACTCTAATAAACTAATTGCAATTATTTTTAATACCCAAACATACTGTCATTATACATTCACAAAAAGTTCAAAAATTCTTTGCATGATTTATTATTCTCTTTTTTCTTATTAGAGTTCGTACTTGTCTAACTAACGTCCAAACTGTCCATCCCTAAACTTTTTTTTTTAGAAATTCATTAAAGTCTAATGATTGTTTGGCTCCACAAAGCGATATATTTCTTTATAACTGTTTCAATAGAGCCTTTATTTTTTAATTTTAGTAAATACATGCCTGACGCATTTCCCTATGCAGACGCAATACCCTAATAAATAAATAGAATCACTATGTAACTGTTGTGCTGTATATTTACAATTTTGTGGCAAATATGTATTCGATCACGTACAGTGTAACTGTTACATACAACACTTCATTCTATCGTTGTAACATGGATAACGTAAGCAGTGTTAACATATTGATTTTAAAATGCTCATTTTCAATAATAGACGAATAAAACTCTATTAGCTGTCATTTCAAATATCATTTTATAAGGATAGTGTTGATCATAAAAAAAAATCTCGCCGTTTATCGAACTTATGAAACCTTTTTACATGTTTTTTCAGCCTATAATAATTGAATATCTCAAATATTGAGTATCTCGCAGATTCGTCACTTGCTACCTTGCTGTTATAACATCTCTATCTCGTAGAATAAAAAACAAATTGTGTTAATTTTTCAAATTTTAAAGGATAAAATTGTTACCAGTTATATTCATATTAGGAGGAGACTATGGATTGTAAATATGTCTCACACCGCTGAAAGGTATAATACCATTATATACGTATTGCAATCGGTTAACAAATTTCCTTTGGCTAACAAAGTATGTTAGTTAAATTTTCCAAATATCAAGTGTACGATAATATATATGTAAGATAATATGTATGTATGTATGTATGTATATAAATCACGAATATTAGAAAACAGCTAATAGACCCTTTCCAAACCCTGTTCAAAATTTTATATTTTAAAAATTGCAAAATATTTAAAAATAATTCGGAACTTGTGCTTTTCATTGCAAAGCAATGTTGATTATAAACTAAAAGAAAAATTAAAAATAATCAATAATTTAAGACTTGGCACTGTAAGATATTGACACCATCAATCGAATTCACCTATGTTTCTCTTTCACTTTATTAAATATATGCATATAATACTAATTATATATGTTACTGCATTTGCCATAACCTTTTCCAATAAAATAATTTTTAAAAAAACAACAGAACCTATTTATTTCTGCTGTCCATCAATGTTACAACGACGTAAGCACATTCATTACTCGCATTATTTAAAAAAAATAACTAGAGGTGTTTAAGTTTTAAAGCACTATTGAAATGCGCGAAGTCTACATTACAGGAGAGTTTTGCTTTTATTGAAAAATAAAATACAGAAGACTCTTTGTATAGAATTCGCGCCAGCTAATAGGCTAAGGCTATGGAATGCAATGCCGAATGCAATGTCGGGACGTGGATACTTAGATACCGCTGCAGTAAACAGGACTGTTTACTAATATTTTGTTTTTAGAGATTTATTTTGAGAATTTCATATTAATATACTTATTCGGAATTATATTAGACGGTGCGTGATTAATTAACTAATTTAATAACATTTATTTAATACAATATTTAATCAAAACTCTCAAATATTTTAGGTACCGGTTTGTTTTGTTTGAAAAACCTCACAGAAACTTTAATATCGGGATATAAATTAGATTTCTACTAACGGAATTGCATTCCCTAGCTACCGCTAAGAATGAAACTTTTTCACTAAAATATACACAAGATTATACCGACACCCCTTAACGCGACGTCCAGTGTTTGAATTCTGAAACCTTTACCTAGTCACACCCATGTCATAATCAATGGAAGATTTATATTATTAATAATTTTATACGCTACAAAACTACTTCAAAATAAAAAATAAAATAAAAAAATCACTGATGTCTAAAAAAAATTACATATGAAAATTGAACTATCTATAGACTTTACTTAGAACACGTATAATTGAGTCAAAAGTATTATAAATAACGAAGCTAATTTCTCTCCTCAATCTAACGGGACCGATTTGTTGAAATTAAATAATTTGTACTTAAGAATTATTATCTGTTGGCCAATTGAACCTATGTAATAATATTTCTTTAATAATACGCTATAGGAGCTAGAATATGGATGTCACCATTATACCTATTTATCTAATAATACTGAATGTATATCTAATATAATAAAATTATCGCGAAAAATTATTTTCATAAGATCTTAACATTTTTTGTTAGTATACTATTCAAAAAGCTCTTAATATTATAAATCCTTATTTATTTTATGTATTAAGAGGAAATATATGTATTTTATGTATCTAAAAATTACACTCATTTTTACCTTATACCTTAGTGATCGAATCAAGATATATTTATCATTGATTAAAATTGAAATAATTACAAGTAAGCTCGTATCGTAGCAAAGTTTCAGCGTAATTCGCGTTAAAATAACAATATAAAACAAAGCTTTGAACAAAGTAATAATGTAATATGTATGTATACACAAATATATAACGAAGCAAAACCAAATATGTCAACGTGTACTATATAATATTAATCATGAAAACAATTACAATAAAATATATAAATTTTGGATTTAGAATTAAATGTATAATATAGCTAATTTAACTCGATATTCGATTCAGTTTGGGCTTTACATAAATCGATATTTGAACACGATTTGAATTGGACGGAGGGGGAGTGAAAAGGAAAATATATCTAATTATTTAGGACGAAACGCTAGTCGCCGATAACGCAGCGTGGCCCATACAATGTTGCCGTCATACGTTCGGCAAAAATTAGGCGGCGATTCAGCAGCGAGCTTTGAAAGCGCAAAAACACGCGTAGAAGCGGCTTCGGACAAGTGATTAACATTAAGTTCATATATAAAATGGCGAACAAACGCAGGTCCCATCTGCAAGGTTTCAGAATTCTTTGAACCGTCACGTTACCATACACATCTACTCGTATATCTAAAACCGTGTTAGATAACCGCATATACTGCTAACATTTTTTTGCAGGTATTACCTAACTATAAATCTTAAAATAAAACGAATTTAATTTACAGATAAAATTATCGTTTACACTTGCATCCTAGAGACCACATTAAATACAGTCGGTTAATATTAACGGACTTGTTCAGACTTCTTAATAAATTTAAAATTTGCCAACTCCATCCTAACTACGAGATTGATATAGTTCAAGTAAATAGAAAAACATGATTTCGCCAACGAAATCTGTGTAGTTTGTCTATCTACGATAGTAAATTTTGAGTTAATAAATATACTTAACACAAAATACTTACTGAAGGCATAAAATACTTAACATTTAACATTATATAGGATCATAACGAGATGGAATAAAATAAAATTAAAATAATTACAGTACATAGTACATCGGGTCCAAACGAAGCACTTTTCTCTGATTCCCCTTTTTATATATAGCCTGGTATAGACGGGGTCAGTAACAAGGCAGTACAGTAACCCAGTCCAGCGCTGGCTCTTGTATACACTAGTTTCAAGTCAGTCCAGTTGACTAGCCTGCCTGTCTATTTTCGGGCCCAGTAGTTTCGCCCACCTACATTTTTAAGCAATAATGTCACGTAAGCAACCAGTTACGAAAGGATTACCGCGGTTTCGTAAGAGTTCAAAAAAGTCTTCCATTGCAACTAGTATCGTAGAAAGTAGATTTTTTTCTTCTTTCGCAATTGGTTACGAAACTCCGGTTTCGTACGCGGCCGAAGGGAATTAAATGACTTACTGGCGATCCCGTCAACATTATAACAGTAACTGGGTCCGAAAATTCGAGTCACTGGGTCCAGTCACTGCCATCGTGTAAACCAGGCTTATGGGCTAAACTAAAAATAAACGGATTAAATTATTAAAAATTTTTGCAAGTTACAATTATTACGGAAATATTGGTAGTAAGAATAAGGTTTGAAAGCAATTGTAATATTAAAAAATATATTTCCAAAAATAAATAAGTTTATCATACAACACAACACGCAATAATTATTTAGAACAACATAAACTTCCTGGACGTTTATTTTACTGATGTTCATAGAAAATATTTTGGCACCTGAAACATGAGTTTCAACACAATTGCGTGTTGTATTGCATTGTGCCTTGAGAATGGACCCGTATACTTGGTATATACCGAAAAATTATATAACACCGCTGTTATTTTACTACATTTAAAACACACATTTCCATATTGTTAATGACATTGAATTATCTACGAGCTCGTAGCAACAGCCTCGTATTCCTTACTTAACTTGGATTACCAGTAGACAAGAGTTAACAGCTGACGATATCCATTGGTTACCAAAACGGTACCAACAATTAGGCGACATATTATAATATTTTATTCATTAATATCATCATTCTATAAAAGTGGAATCAATGACTGGCAGTGATGGTCTCCTTATCCCTTTGTAAATATCGTTTTGATTGGTGCATTCGACTGCAATTAACTTTTGGGTACATAGGTATCCATTTTCAAATTTTACAAAAAAAAATATTAAGCAATTTTTTTTAAACTGATAGGTTAAATTAATGCCTAATAGGTTGGTTCCATAATAAATATTGCGTATTTTCCGTTTGAGACATTTCAATCACAGAGAAAATTATTGTGAACAATTCAGTTCGAAAAGACAGTTTAGTCTTCCTCAACAAATGTCTCCTTTTTAAAATTTTCTCCAAATAATATATATTTCTATAAGAATGTATGATAATAATAATTTACTTTCCAATTTTAATTGCAATACATATCTTAAAAATGTAAAAATTCTTCAAAAAATTCCGCTGCTGATGTATCCCGTCTAAAAAAATGTGCTGCGAAACTGATAACTTAATATAACTTTACTCTTATTATTAGAATTTCCCAAAAAATATATAATTTTCTTTTTATTAATAATACTCACAGTACAAATTTTCGCAAAACAGAACACATTAAATGCTAAATTAGTATGTAAATGAACACGTAGAATATGCAGATTTGTGCTTAATTAAGTACTATTTAAAGTAAAAGACAGGTACTTTGTTATAATATCATAGAATATGATGAAATCATATTATGATATTTATTTAAAATCGTTTTGTAGAAATCAGCGTGACTCCCAAGTTTTCCTATTGAATTTCTGTCTACGGAATATCGTGAATTACGAATTCATATGAATTACACAGATACATATATAATGTATGAAGTCTATTGACGACAAGTAATGAACATGTAAAACACATATTTTAACGGCAAACATCTACTAACATTTATTTTACACGGACTACTCTCTTCTCTTTTTTATCGCCACTCTTTTGAGTATGATGGTCACCTCTTACAGCCTCGTTTCTAAACACCAAATCGCGATCTGTCATATGATCATAGCGACAAAAGGAAATCTATTTCCGGCAGCACTTAAACACTAAAATCTATTATCTATACTAGTCTAAATAGAGCATTAATGCTTTGTTTTCCTATATGTTACGCTATGAAATGTGTATTTATGATATGATGAAACGTTTTATTAATGTTTTCAACTACAACCTACAACATCGTCAACAACATATAAGCCAACCGTTTACAGAACTCATCCGTCGACGCATCGAATATATATATTTTCTATTCGCGTCGAAACTTCTCATTGGTCGTCTGGCCCTTTTTCTGTCCTCTAACAATAACACAATTTCTTACTGGATATGTTTAATGGTAATTTTACATACTAATAGAAATGTATAATGCCTAACTTGAATCTAGCTTTCACGCGTTATGGAGCCTTAGCTGATAAAATGTACGGGTAAGTACCACTGGCGCGACGCGCCTCACAACCAACCATATGAATAAACATCAATAAATTATTATTATTATAGAACATGTAAATTGATGAAGATACATTCTTTTACGGTCATCTAAACACTTAAACTACAACATCTAAGTCATCGCTGATTCTCGGTAGTAGTACTTTGGAATCCGAGACTGTTGCACGGCACACACTGAACAAGAAAGGTTGAAGCCGTGCCTCTGTAAATACTACACGACATACGACATACAATTGTAAACACCATTTAATTATATAACTATAGTTTCCAACAAATTCGCGCAGGACGTCCGTTTACCAACAACTGCGATCTTGCAACTCTGAACGCCTTCGTGGGAGATCTTGGGCTGATGCTACATTTGCTGCAGCCCCTCTCTACTGTGAAGCCCGCTTAATAATATAATATGTCCTGGTACCACTTTTAGCGATTAATGTACCGATATTCGCAACCGATCCGTAATCACAAGTTACCACAACTTCGTTACTTATGGATAACTAATTTTATTTATCCTTAGTGGTACTGTTATGAAAATTGTCCTCAACCGTTAAATGTATTTAAAAAAATATGTATAACCAATAACGCTACCGGGCTGATGTCAAAACTTAATAATAATTACTTGCCCGAGTTACCCATAAATGATGCTTAATTTATGCAATCAATTATGGAGAATGAGTTACTGGGTCACTGACTTGAAAAAGCCACTGCACAAAAAAGGCTAAACATGAATATGAGCGAATTACTGTACAGTGGCCCTTATATCGCACGTCAGTAAAATAATTCTGTACATGATTAAGGGTCGGTCTTCCTCTTCCAATGGCAGATTGGTCTCCTAATCTCCTAGTGAACACCCAGGCTTTGTGAAGGGAACAAATCGTTATGTGAGTCAAATAATCGAAAAAAATAGCCGAGAATTCAACAACCAGTCGCACACAGTCGCATCGACAACTCAAAGGCAAATGCATAAGGTGGGACTGCCTATGGGGCACTACCGGAGATGGGCGTACCCCAACATCTTCGAATCGAGCGAATCTGTACTAAGGGGGACATTCTATGGTAAGGCTTGAACGTTCCTGAGACCCCATCTCAGAGATGTATTGTCAGAGATGTATTCTGACTCCATTCTTAGCGCCTTGGAGGGGTGAAGGGGAGGTGTACCTGTCGGTTGCGTGAAATTAGGTAAGTAACCTAATATAAGCGGACGAAATCATTGCGTCATCAGAAAAAAGCTCACCGAGCTGATTCGCAGAGAGGACGAGTAAGAAATTATGAGAGTTGACTGGTTGGGCTCGCTGTCAACAAAGCAGAAACAAAAATAATGCTTTATTGACAGAACCGATGAACATCTTCAGTCTAGAATTTGTCAGTCAGTTTATTTACTTCGGACCGTTGCTGTCTTACCGGTGAGAAGTGATTAAAAAGTTATGAGACGAGATTAGCTAGACTGGTCTGGGAAGCTTTTGCTGTTATGGAATTGATCCCAAAGTTCCGATGCCTTCCGGAAATCGACTCTGGAACCCCTAAGTAATAGGTTTGTCAAGAAATAAGGACTAATTTGACTTAACATTTTCTCACGAAACTAACTCAATTACATTCACTTAATTTAACCTAACCCCTAATAATAGTTAGGATAATTGTAATCAATGCGTTCGTGTTTTTTTATCAGCGCCACCGGTGCCTTAAAATGTTTATTCAACAAATATTTTTAAAACGTCATATTTTAAAGGCGGAGTGAGGTCAATTTTTACATCAGCGTAATAAGGATAAGCGTATCTGTCCGTAGTCACACTGGTGTGGTTATTGTTTGCTTGCTCTGAGATGTCTCGACACTTCGTGAATATGTGAGTCCGGTACACGAAAGTGACTGCCGAAAAGGACTTTGAGGGTCTACTGTGTAGAGCAGTGTCAGTGCTTGAATTCTGGTGTGCCTTGATTTTTTCATATTGAAGGAGTCGCGTCACACGTGCCGCTTCGTCTCAATGTCTGATTTTGTCTCAGGTTTGATGTCCTATGTAAGAACTCTCTCGAATTGAGTGCAGCACATCAAAAGTGACATATTAGTACTATTTACAAATTATTATCATAACTATTCTTGTTAAGCAGTTCAGTCACATCAGCGTAATAAGGATAAGCGTATCTGTCCGTAGTCACACTGGTGTGGTTATTGTTTGCTTGCTCTGAGATGTCTCGACACTTCGTGAATATGTGAGTCCGGTACACGAAAGTGACTGCCTAAAAGGCCTTTGAGAGTCTACTGTTTAGAGCAGTCAGTGCTTGAATTCTGGTGTGGTTTGATTCTTTTATATTGAAGGAGTCGAGTCACACGTGCCGCTTCGTCTCAATGTCTGATTTTGTCTCAGGTTTGATGTCCTATGTAAGAACTTTTTCGAATTGAGTGCAGCACGTCAAAAGTGACATTATTAGTACTATTTACAAATTATTATCATAACTATTCTTGTTAAGCAGTTCAGTCACCCGAGGATAACTTCTATAGGCCTATTTTGACTATTTGTCTTGAAGAAATATTTATCCCTAAAATTAATATTAGGTATACGTGTGTTGAAATGTTAAAGTGTATTTTAACGAAGCGGTAGATAAGCAGTTTTGATGTATTTACAATGGAGGCGAGGTTGCATAGAACGCCGCCCGGAGACGTCGTTACAAGCGTAGGTAGGGTATTTTAAAAGAAGATTCATATAATCGTAGAACAGTTGTTTTCTATTGCATATTGCATTTTTATTCTAACTAAGGGTCGCCTGAATTAGTTTCAGTGAAGCACCTAATAGAGTTCAAGTTCGTTAGCCTCTGAGAACATGGCAAGGGGAGAACTATAGAGGCGGCAGGGCGGAGGGGTTGGGGGGGGGGAGGCGGACGGGTGTTGGGTTGTGACGTCACACGTGGCAAGGCGGCGGAGAGCGGGCTGGCAAGCGTCCGCGCCACACTGCGTGCGCGTCGCATTCGCCACCGCTTCCGCATCCGCTACCGCTTCCACCCCCGCTGTCTTCAAACCGCCTCACCTTACCTGAAATTACATTCAAACTATTAAATCAACCATCGAATCTGAGTGTTAAGTGTTATAATTTTGAATTTCACTTTTTTTAATTGCCAATTTCCAAGTTCTTCGTCGACAGACAGGAGACCGAAAAACTTGTTCAATTCCAATTTTATTAACTTTGTTTTTGAGTTGTTCACAACAACATCTATACCTAGCACATTTAGTACACGGCAAGCGGGGGAAGCCATGCGTGTACGTGGAAGGGTCAATTCGCTCACAAAATAAAAGGTGTTCATCAGCAACTTAGCTAGATCTAGCTCATTCGAACATTCATCAAATTCGGAATTTCATTGATTTAAGCTGACAGAAATATATATTACAATTATTGTTATATTAACTGCCAAGTTGCTGAACAAAAAACAATTGAATATACAGCGAAGGAAGGAAACATAGTAATAATCTATATATTTTGTTTAGAAGACATTCACAACATATATAACGAGGGATAAGTTTAGAAGATTCACAGAGCAAAAAAACGTTTTAGGGATAGATACCAGTATTATAATAAGGACATAAATGATGAAGGTAGCGCCGCACAAATAGTAGGGCTCTTTAAAAATCTTTAGAAATTTGTTTCATAAAGAACCCTAGGACCATTAAACCGCGCCTAAATGCTATTTTTTTTTAATTTTGATCTTCAGGAATTGATTTCTGCAAATGATTTGTTTTTCTGCCAATAGTTATTAATTAATGTTATTAGGCGCGGCAAATTCCATTAACATGCATTTTTAATATGGGGTACTAACTTACTCGCTAAGTTTTCCCCTGATACTATGTAACTCAATCGAGCCTAAAAATGAGAAATAAAATACATTATTAATTTTATATTAATTTCAATAATATTTGAATATTTCAAATATACAGTTTAACTAACTTATCAAATATACAATTAGAATTGTGACTGAGCGTCCTCTATGGGTAGCAAAAAAAAAGCCACGAGACACGAGACCACGTAAGGTAACATGATATACTTATTTGTTATTTTTGAGGTGACATGTTACTCAAAAATAGATGTGCTAGACTCCGGTGTAGTTTATACTATACAGCGCATAATATTCTCCCCGTCCAACCATTTATTTTACATTTTATTTCTCGAGTCTTATTTACGGATCGCCTTTTTAAATTAAGAAGTTTTAATCGATTTTACACATTAATATTTTATTTTGTACAATAATTTGTACTGTTTAATAAACACAAAAACATCTTTGCATAGTATAAAACAGTCGCTTCCCGCCGTCTGTCCCTGTATGTACTCTTAGATCTTTTAAACTACGCAACTGATTTTAATTCGGTTTTCACTAATGGAACGAGCGTTAAAGGTTTCCATTAGTGAAAGCAGGCGGGGAGTGATTTTGTTTTATACTACAGTGACAGATGTTACATGGTTACAGTAAACGCAGAGCTTTCTTAAGGCGCGACCAAATTAAATAGTATAGTTATATATAACTTTTTTGTGTAACATGTACATGATATTCAAAATTGTTATTTAACATGTCTACAATAAATTGTCTCGATCGTATCATAAGTTGGTACACGTAATGACTGTTTTATTAACACATATAAAATACGCTATATAACTAGGTCTTATAACATATTTTATTACATAGTTTGGACTAACCTTTAGCTGATGTAGCTGAATGAATAATTTCGATTCATTCATCTGCAGTTACACACGAACCCACTACTAGGTTCGATAGAAGGTTACCTTTTTTAGTTTTTCAAACAGATATTTTAAGCACTTTAATGTTTTCATTGGGAAATTTATCATTCATGGAGTAGTTGCGTTCTCGGGAAACTACAAGTTATTTCGTATTTCATATACAAATTCAAGATAAGATATCTTTAACATGATAATTTATTTAAACTTGTTTATATTATATATATTGTTCGATAATTTGTTGCTTTTTTGTATATTAGGTGACCTTTGGAACTTGAGCAATATATTATTTCGATGGTTTAAACTGTTTTGTGGTGAGCCCCTCATGGCGATCTAGCTATTATGCCGATCTAGCTCCATTTTTTCCATTCGTAATAGGTCCAAGCGCAAGCTTCAATTTTGACATCAAAATTTCCGGACTGAAAACGCTTGTACCGATTTTTTTGTGATACTCTTACTGACACTGCGTTAAATCCATAGAGTAGTTCAGTACCACAGAGCAAAGAATCGCCTTAATTGCGCTGAGCGCAACTCAAAGCGTATTTGGCCGCCATTTTCTATTCGCACGTTGCGGAATAAACATTAAAATATAAATATAAATATTTTCACACATTCCACACAGCACCATCTAGTTCCACACTAAGCAACTTAATGCTTGTATTATGGATACCAGACAGTTGATATAATACATAGATTACTTTTTTTTTGTAAATACATACATATTATAAATACAAACATCCATGACTCAGGTACAAAGATAAATGTTAACACATAAACATTTGCCCCTAGCAGGATTCGAACCCGCGATCGTTTGGTTAACAGCTAGGGTTACTAGCCACTAGACCAAACGTGTCGTCATACATTATACAAACAGTGAAAGTGATAGAAATGCCTCGTTGTGCTGTGATTTTCTGTACTAATTAATTTAAGTAAAAACGTGAATGAGCAAAATTCTGGTGTCATATCACAAGTAAGTAGGTCAAATGCAATTTTTAGCTTTTAAAAAAAATGCTTACAACTTGAACAATGCGTAAGTTTCGCGTCTACTGGTGTAAATAATTGCTAACGCCGCCTGACACGCTGAATTTGTATGGAAAGCGTTGACCATGGTCGTCTCTAGTTGCGGGCAGCGCGGCGATTCTTTGCTCTGTGGTTGGCACTATAACAGTAGCATCGATTTAGGCTGAACCGAGTAGAGAGCACGTGGCGGCCTAGTGGGTAGCAATGGCGGGGTGTAGGAGGGTGGACGGCGTGAGTGACGTCACAGGCGCGGGTGTACCGCTTCCCACTGCCGCAGCGGCTATCGATCTCACCCGCCGCATTCATTCAACTCAACCTAAACGCAGCTGCACTGATGCGGTGGGCACGTGTGCCGTGAATGGTTCCTTCCCGTGAGCCATTCACCCCCGCGCTTACACGTCAAACAAGCGTCAAACGGCTTTCATGAAATGTAAACACGATAAAAAATTTAAACTGACGATTACTTCTTTCAACGTGTCGCTCAAATGTTAAGAGTCATATTATAACGTGAAACCGAGGCTTTCTGAACATCATTTTATGAGTTATTTAGGAGACGCGTAAATAACTAAAAGGAATTATTGAAATTACTTGGCAAGTTATAATAAAAAGCCGGTTTGAAATTTAGCTGTCGTTCGTGGTCCAAATCTTGAATTGCTGCTAGATGACCCCGTCCATACTCATCACTAAACTGTTGCAATGACAGACGAAAGAGACATGGCATGGCAGACACCTCTCGATACCTTGACTAATCACTTTTAGCAGAGGTTGGGTGCAGATTCGTGAGATTTGAATAATATGTCTAGACTGAGGTTCAAAATGTATCTGCCACCGCTAAATGCTAAAATTTGTTTTGAGCGAAAATCAGTGATAATATTGCTGTCACGAAAAGACCTGATTTATGTGCGGTAATTATGTATATATAAATGCAAGACTAGTTTGGTGCTCGCGTGATTTTTGTGATTTTAAGCGAAATGTCAATAATTTTTCAATAAATGTAAGCAATAATGAGCTCAGCACTTTTTGTGACAGCATCAAGGAATAATTTAGTCTGAATCTCAATGAGAAAGAACAATCTTGCAACAAACTTTCCAGTGGACTTTACCAATTTTGCTCAGGTTCCTCAAGTGAGTGAATGGTGCAATTATACATGTCTATGTCTAATTATATATGTAGTTCATTTGAGACGATGGCACTGAAAAAGAAGCAATGGATGATTGGTGAATAATATGTAAGTATAAAATTTATCCCACAGTTTTCATTCGCTTTCATAAAAATCAAGTTTGTTAGGTTCAGTATTCACACGTTTGGGGAAATGAGTGAAAATTTGTTTTCATGAGTGAAATATTGTGAATTTCCATTTTATATTTATTTATAGAAATTCATTAAGTGTTGTTAAATTAAGACTATAAGGTTTTAAACAATAAACCTTGTGAAAAAATAGTTTCATTTATGAGCTGTATTCCAGTGAAGTTCTTATGAAGATTGAGTATGAGGAATCACTTGGACATAATTTGGATCCAAGTGAGTAACGGGTCCTTAACTTAAGAGTTTATATTTTTTTTTATTATAGAGCTGCAGATAGTGTCTTATGATCCACTTTATGGTAAGAGGCTACCGTCGTGTAGGAATACAGGTAACATAAGGACAGATATAAATTTGCTGCCGATCCTTACATATTCTGATTAGGGAGAGGATAGTGGAATGGCCTTTGGCATACCCTACACACGTACCGGTACAATAGCACTAGCGCTTTATATAACTGCATTCGTCATGGCTTGTTTGGGAAAAATCGTTACAAGTTTAAAGATTAATTAAATTATCTTACCCAATGGTCAGACGTCCGTCTCTATAGCTTCGGCTGGGTGCGGGTTGTTAACACGGACAGTGCAGATGGCCCGATGACGCATTTGTAGGTCTGATGCCGGACATGCAATCACTTGAATCATGCCTGGTCTTTTCTTGAATCCTGCGAGTTCTAATCCGTCAGCGATCTCAGTGGGGGAAGCAGCAATGGGCAGAGAAGAAACGGAAGCAGCGGCGCATTGAGCAGACATGCCCTCGTTATTATGCTCCTGTGTAGCCTCAAGCTGTTGCCGCAACAGAGCTCGCTGAATCTTCGTCTGGCGCTTCAAAATAGCACGCTGTTGGTTCTATTAAAGAAAAGAAAACACTCTTTCTGATTCTGTACATCTTTTGGTGCGTTAAGCATAGCCAAATCAAAATCAAAATATTTAATCAAAATATTCATCCATTTATCGAGCTGACAGTACATTTGTATGCATGTATGTGTATTATGTATGTATTAAATAGCATACATTTGTGTGCTTGTTACAGGTCTTCAACGTTTTTACATTTTATCGAGAGAATTTAAAAAAAAAGTAATAACAAAATTTTAAAAAATGTGTGTCAACTCCGACACACGTCTGGAGTTACGAACGATTATAAAATTTAAATTTTCACAATTCGATCACGCCGAAAGAACAACATTGTTCTTTTTTTAATTTTAAATAATATTGTTTAGATGACGAAATATCTCTGAAACTTCAGATATTCTAAAATATTAAAAAAAAAATAGAACGTAAATAACGCATAAAACATAACGCATTCGTGTAACAATTTTGATTTTACCCCCATTAATTTTCATACCATGGGCTTATTATATAAAGTAAATAAACTCCAAAAATCAAAGTATATATATTTTGACTAACCAGTCAAAAGTTCGTCGAAAATTTAATATAATATCAAGATTCAAGATGTCAACGTCTGTACACTGACTATATATTTTTCGGTTGGTTATTAAGGAAGAAGAAACTATATTTTCTCCTCTGGTAAACAGTCATCGTAAATAAATTATTAATTTGGGTTAAAACATTAGTGTATTTTTTGTATGTTACTAAAGTTGCACGCGCCCGTGTAAGTTGAGTTAACTAGCTATAGAGGGGTTAGTATCATAATGACTATATCGGCAAAATCAGCATAAAGACTGATTAATTTGACAAATCAAGGATTTGATAAGTGTCTGCGTAGGATCTTCTACGCAGTAGTGTATTAAAGTACACAGTAGTGTATTAAAGTAGGTTCATATTATTTAAACAACAGATTTAATTAATTATTTTTTGTGTCAAAAAAGGTAATAAACCAAAATGAAAAGCATTTTAGCCTAAAGTGACACTTATAGAGAACAACAATATTTCAGTCATATGTAATATCGACGGATCCACCTGGTGGATAGAAGAGGAAAAAGAAGTATCCATGGATCCACACATGGATTTAAGAGGAGATAAAGGTATCCATGGATCCACACGTGGATTTAAGAGGAGATAAAGGTATCCGCGGATCCACATGTGGAGCCAAGCTGTGGATCCAAGTGGAAGGAGCCAATCTCAATATGTCCAGCTCTACACAAAGCCTATATATCTTACAATGACTTAGGAGCAAAATGACTAATTATCGAGGTTATCGCATCGTAAATAAAGTATAAATAATTTGTTGTATATTGCACTTCCTGCTTACAATATTCACATTCCATATTATTAGGTTTAATACTAAATGATGAAGTTATAAATAAAGGAAGTTGAGCGCGGATGTAACAGAAAGTTAGTTTCTAATGAGAGATCTATTACTCGTACTTATATAAATGTTATTTTACATTTTTATATATTTTTTTTTCTCTGTCCTTTCTCATTTAGGTATTGTTTGTTGTAATGAAGTAAAGTGTCGCGTTGCTTTTTGGTGTAGCTACATAAAAAGTTAAATTAAACGCACATATTATCTCAGTTAATTATTTTTATGAAGTTGAAATATCGAGAGACAGCTTCTACGTATAATTATACTAATGAAATTACACAAGTCTTGTTATACTTATAAAAATATAAAAATATGTAACATTTACAGTTATAACAATTAACTTTTTAAGTAAATAACCGTAGAAAATTAAAGAAAAAAATATATTATAATTCTGATTGCACTTTAAGCTTACACTGTAAGCTTTTCAAGCGATGCATGTTATGTACCTATTAAATGTAGCTTATAGGTGGAGAATTCAAAAGAGGCATTCACCTGGTTATGGCGCAGAATGTCTTGATGTTCAAGATTTGCGATATCATCACCGGTCCCCTCGAGAGTCTGTTGTTGCTGCAACAACACTTTCTCCTCCTCCTTGAGACGTTGCAGGTCTATCTGCAATTGTAGATCAGCTACCACCACCGTGTACTCCATATCCATAACGTCAGATACCGAGTCCCCACTCAAAGACGACCTCTTCTGTATAGGTCCTGAAACTGTTATAATTTTGTCATCAAATCTGCTCTCGGAAAAAAAAAACTATTTAAAATAGTCAAGGGAAAATACAGGTTAGTAGCGATTCAATAGCTTTAATAGATTCAATTTAGCTACGCTAACAACTAATCACATATGGAATTACTTTTGCATAGTTAATTTAAATAATCATGTAAGTTGTATATGTTAATGAATTAGTACATTTTTAGGATTTTTAGAATGCGCTGTCGAGCATAGAAGGATTAAGGATAAGGGTAGGAAAGCTGGATTTAATTAAATTTTTAAATAAAAAAATGATAATAATAGGCAATGGTCATTGGACACAGAAAGATTGCATACATTGAATATTTACGAGAGATTTTACCTACTGCAGTAAGTAATATGAGAAAAAGTTTCTTGCAGAAGAAGTGCCGATTGCAGAGGGAAGAAGTCGCAGCGTAAAAGACGGGAATGGATCAGGATTAAGAATTGCTCACAATTTTAATGAGGGCAAGGCTGAATATGATTTATTCGACTTCCATATTCCACTAGATAGAGAAGCAGATCGATGAGAAGAGACGATTGGGTTACGATTGATTATATTATATTGATTATATTGAAACCAAGCCAATTTTGATATCCTTATGTAAGTAACTTGTCAGAGGAAAATATATAAATGAAAACATACTATTTATATGTTTCTTGTAATGCAATTATTTGATGTGGATATTTATGTAACTTACGAAGGGTTAAATGTTACATGTTTTGCGTTGCGTTACATAAATAATAAATGGCAGTAACATGCAAAAGTTTGAATCTGTCACCAAAAAAATTTCATTTAATTGATAAAAGTATAAAAAAATATTTTTTTTCTTGAAACATTATTTTGAAAATAAAAGGTTTTACGTAGTTAGCGAGTTTTGATAGTGATGAAAAATAGATATGATTAAAACTAGCATTTAAAATAGATATGATGTTAGGGTAAAAAAGAATGCCAAATAAATAAATATAAATGAAAACAAAAATCAAACAAAAAAGTAACTTACTTTAACATGCACGGGTTCAACCCCGTTTCGTTGTAACCCCGAACATTACAACGAAGTGTTTTTGTATAGAACTAATAAGTCGAAATTGGAGCTGTTTTTATTTTATAACTGAATAAATTATTTGAAGACTCTTTATCGGAAACATTATACATTGTTATGAATTTTAATTGCAATGTTTGCATATTTATAGAATGTAGTTTCACTGCATTCAAACATAAATTACTTAAATTTGATTTAATTTAATGCACTAACGATTGGAATATTTAAGGTAAAAATAATGAATAATAATATGGTAACAGTTTTAATAGCACGCGGCTTGACTTATGGATGTGTTTGAATATTATGCCAAAATTAAACAAATTGTATTGAATTTCGTGGATGGGATTGTATGCTAGTATTGCTCGAACATTTATAATTTTAAACAGTAAAAAAAGGTGCACATTTCCTAATTTTATGTTGTTAATTTATAATTAAATTTAAATTTAATACAAAATCGAGATATATAGACTTATCTTTCAGTAGTTCATGCTATCACAAATAAATCTATTTTTTATTTCAAGTCAAGAATACATGAAAGTTTTTTTCAATAATTAAAGAGCTTTTTAACTCCCCATTTTTCCACATTAAGTGAAGTATAGAAATGCTGAGTATATGAATGAAATTTGGAAATTAAATGAAAACAGTGCAACGTTACCTAAGGAAAAATGCATAACTATTTATTGTTGTATTATACACAGCTCATTATTTACGCTAATATTTACAGCGGTGTAACACTTCACCGAATCATGTCTTACTCATTAATATCACAAAGATCGTCCTCTATCGATCACTAGTCAAATTTAACTAACACAACACAACACTGTCATTTATAGTCAATGGTCACTGTAGATTTCGTCTCTATCATCGTCCTTTACACCTGAAATAGCCAAAAAAAAAAACAAAAAAATAAAAAAAAACAACAACATGCAATTCGAAAAGATAATAAAGAAAATGTATCCTGGCAAAAATAATATAACAAATAAATTTTCGCGAGACTTCACAAGGACATATCGACAAGAAAACTTAAGTTAGTGCCTGCACATAGTTGAGATATTTAATTATTGTCAAACCAATATAATAATACAAACTAAATAATTGGTCGAGTCCCTGTTGTAATTAACTAAGGAATAAGTTGTACTGGTAGCAACATTGTAACATTGTTGGATATCCTGTTTATATGTAGATAACTAATCCATTTATGTAAACACAAATTTCCATCCATACTAATATTACAAAAGCGAAAGTAAATTTGTCTGTTTGTCTGTTACCTTTTCACACCTTAACATCATCATCGATCATCATGAAATTTTGCATAGACATTGTCAAGGGCACAGAAAAAAGTACTATTCCCGAGGGATCACCTAAAAATGAAAATCTAACGCCTGACTTCTTTATTCTATTATTCCTTACAAGGGAATAAAGAAGTCAGGTGTTATATTGTTCATAATTTTGTTAGGCGTAATATTTTTTATTTTTTAATGCGGACGAAGTCACCACTAGCTATTTTAATTCATATATTCCCGAGATTCGAGTGATTGTTGGCTACAATATTATATAGAAAATACAGCTACTTACTCAGATACGGCTTCCCCACGGTTCCCGGTAAGCAAGGGCAGCTGGTAACATGGTTGAAGTTCTGCGACTGCATTTCTTCCTGGTCCGTCTCGCGATGATAGAAGTAATTGAAGTTGGACACGATAACAGGAACAGGAAGAGCGATCGTGAGCACACCGGCGATAGCGCATAACGATCCCACAATCTTACCCCAAACGCCGACAGGCCTATACACCGATCAATATTTATTAGCCACATACAAATTCACACTTTGTAACCGTGATACAAAAAATATGTGTAAATGATGATATTAATTATGAACGCAATGATGATGAACATGCGTTTTGAAGCTTTAATACAACATACCGAATCCAACGATTAACTACAATAATCAATAAAAAAAATTGTGTGTGTCAACGCCGACACACGACTGGAGTTTACTCATTACGAACGATTATAAAAATTAATTTTTTACAATTCGATCACGCCGAAAGAACAACATTGTTCTTTTTTAAAATAATATTGTGTAGATGGCGCAATATCTCTGAAACATCAGATATTCTAAAATATTCAAAAAAATAGAACGTAACTATAACGCATAACATAACGCATTCGTGTAACAATTTTGATTTTACTCTCATAAATTTTCATACCACGGGCTTATATACATGTATATCGATTCTTAAGGAGTAAACTCCAAAAAATAGGAGATAAAAGTTAATTCCCTTTATATGCATAAAATTATGTTGGAGACCATTCGCTTAGCCGAATTCAGAGACGCAGGCAATACATTCTCATTCATCACCAGTCACACACGCCAGCGAATTTTTAACGCAGAGCATTAATATACTGTTGTTTACCGCTAGCAATAACTTACCAACCAACCCTTAATCATCTAAAACAGTCAATATTAAAGGGTGGCCTCTAGTTTTCATGCTAAAAATCCGAAACTAAACACAACGATTACAAATAACGTAGAAACACATCTACAGACAACCGACTACTGTCAAGAGGTGTCCAAAACGGAATTCATGCAAGGGTTTCTAATACACTCAAATTTTCTATCGAAAATGGTGTACTGATGATGAGACAAAAAAAAAAATAAGCGATTATAAATCTGAACCACTTAATTTCACATAGTAGCATGATGTTACAATTTACCATTTAAATATGAGACGTAATAATTATATATGTGTGATCATGTCGTATTTACATGGTTAAAATAAATGCAGTAATTGTAATGAACGACGATAGCGTAATGAAAGCAAAATAAATGTAAATCTTTATAACATTCTATTAAATGGGAATGAAAGAAATCACCATTTTCGATTAAGCTATGATGAATTGATGACTTAAATGTTATAACAACCACACCAAACATGTTAAGGGGTAAACCACATTTATACCGAAGCATAAAGCGTCACACATTGAATAGAGAGGAAGGAGTTGATAATCCATTCGACAGAATTCAACTCACGTTCAATTTATTTAGATTTAATAGAGAATTCTAATGCCATTTGCCGGTATGTTTTATGCGGCAAAATTTATTAACTTTTGATATAGAGTTGATTTGTGTCACAACTAAAGCGATCTTTTGACACATACGAGTAAATACGCTTTGGGACGGGCGATTGTCACACAACGAGACAACCGATGTTCGGAGAATTTTCGAATGATATGCGGAAAATGGAAAATTATACCACCACGCTTCCATGGAAAGGCAGAAGTTCAGGAAGAAAGTGACAAAAAGATTTTAAAATAATAAATAACAACGGAACAAGAAATGTTTCGAGTCGTGCAGTAAATTGCTAATAAAATGGTGAAATTATAAAGTGATGTCAAAGGTTTAGTTCTAAGCGAAGAACCGACGAAAAAAAATATAGAGAAGCCAAGTTATATGACATAGCGATAGTAAAACTATATCGTGTTAAAACGATAATGGATGGATAAAATGAGATATTGAGAAGGTATGGATGAAACTTAGGGTTTTCGCTGTATCATACGTCATATCTCCGTATCCTACGGTCGTCATTGTCACGACCGCCCACCAAAACGCATCAGGTATGGATTTGAAGAAGCTGTTCTCACTTCCGGCCTCCGCGAAGTACACCGCAGATGAAAACAGCACCACACCTTTAAAGAACAAGCACACACCAACGGGGAATACAGTGCGGTTGTATACAGGCCAGACGTAGACAGAGCTTGCGACAGAGCAAGCAGCGAGCGAAGGACCGCGACGCGGGTTACCTCACGTCCCCATAACCAACTGTTGTCATTGTTATGACTGCCCACCAGAAAGCGTCCGGTATCGATGAGAAATATGAGTTCATGCATTCTTTATCGGCAAAAAAGACCGCGCTGGAGAACACGACCACTCCTGCGAACACATAATAAATTGTGTACGCAAGTTGGGTACGCCCGCGTCGGGTCGGCGCTTACGCTGGCGCCGCTCGGGGCTGCCGCTTATCACTGCAGCTGTGACAACAACTTCACACGTGGGATTTATAATTCTCACTCTGTCAACACAGTAGATAGTAATTGTTCATCCATTAGAAAAATAAAAATATATATTTAATCAATTGTAAGTGTTCTGCGAGTATATGGTTTACAGGAGTCAAGGACTTGTTAAGTATATTTCGATTTATTGGTACAACTCTTCAAATACATTACTTTATATTAGATTAACTAGCTAAAAATTAGCAAAATCACAAACAATTGACGATTTGACTTACCGATAAAGAGGAAAAATATCAAAAGACCAAGTTCTCGCATGGACGCCTTCAGGGTTCGCCCCAGGATCTGTAGGCCCTTTGAATGACGGGACAATTTGAAAATACGGAATACTCGCACCAGACGTATGACTCGGAGTATTGCAAGACTCATGGCTTGATTGGTGGATTTGTCTTGAGGGGATACAGGAGCACGCGGCAGGTTCATCGTGTCTTCCTCTTCGGCAACCACAGTGGCGAGGGTTATAAAATACGGAATGATGGCAATTATGTCTATTATATTCATCACATCTCTGAAGAAATTGAATTTGTTAGGACAGGCTAGGAATCGCACTATCAACTCGAAAGTGAACCAAATGATGCAGAGCGTCTCTATCAGGAAGAAGGGATCAGTTATATCAGGAACTTCATCTTCCTCGATCTTGGTGCCGTTAGTTGTGGTATTGAATACTTTGTAATGTTTGAACTCGGGTAATGTTTCCAGACAGAAGATGACAATGGAAAGAAGAATAACAAAGACGGAAATGATTGCGACAACTCGGGCAGCCTGAGAGCTTTCGGGGTATTCGAAGAGAAGCCAGATCTTACGTTGACGTTCGTTGGAAGGTAAGGGTTTCTCTTCTTCCTTTATAAACCCTTCATCCTCACTGTGAAAAATTTACATCGGTTAGTAAGAAAATTGAAAATCTGAGTTGAACTGCAGTAAATAGAAAAATTATATAATATTACCGGAACTTATTGGTGGCTTGTTCACCGAGCTCGTAAAATTTAATTTCTTCGGAGAAGACGTCTAAGGGAACGTTGACAGGGCGACGGAGACGCCCGCCACTCTGATAGTAATAGAGAATGGCGTCGAAGGATGGGCGGTTTCTATCGAAGAAGTATTCGTTCCTAGGAAATGTTAAATAGGTCGATTAGAAAATATGGCAATGTTAAGAGCGAATAATTAGTAAATTAATTTCCTATCTAAATGATCTTTAAAAACTAAGATTGTTTTCACCTACCGTAATGGATCGAAGTAGCGTATCCGGCGGGCGGGGTCCCCTAATAATGTTTCCGGGAATTGGTTCAAAGTACGCAGTTGAGTTTCGAACTTCAGGCCGCTTATCTGTTAAAAAAGAAAAACATTTATGAGAACCTTATCGATATAATTTCTATTTAACTCAATTAGGTCAAGAGCTATCATTGTGTTTATTTTATTTTAAACTAAAAAGCCTACAGTAACGCAGTAAACACCACACAATTGAGACAGTATTACTCATTACATTGCCAATTACCTACAGGGTTTATGTTTATGTATAAGGTTATAATTAGATCATGAAAAATAAAATGAAAATGAATCTCATGAAAAATGGTTAGTTACAAATGAATATCCGTTTAAAAATATAATCTCATTTGTGATACCAATAATAATGAGTTCAAAATATGGAATAATAAACTGTATATTTTAATAATGTGCGTACTTTAGTTGAACAAGTTATGCAAGGCGAGATTTAACGCCCGAAATACGTCCGAACGTAAATAAACCCGACCTTGAAACATCTCACAACAGATATAAACAACACAAAACAATTCATTCCAATTCATATTCATGTTACAAAACGGCAGCTTGTGATGTTAGTTTTTACAATGGAACCGATAACGGAAATAATCACATTTTGTGGCAAAGAAGTTGTTTGTGACGTAGACATTTTATTGAAAAACCTACTATTTCATTGAGGAAAACAATACGTGTTTTATTCAATGCTAGGGAACGCATTTAAGGTTACTGACTGCATAAATAATAAACATTCGCGTTGTTTTAAGTGGATTATGATAGACTAAATTCCGACAAAGTTTATTCGAAGGAATGCTAATTTCCGATAGGTATTGTTAAAATTAACTTCCCTTCTACTAACATGTGAGCCATAAAATTGGTAACGCTCTTTGAATTCACCAATCACTATACTGATACTAAATTAAAGTGTGATTTCAAGTATAAGATAGAATATGGAAGTGACAGCTCAGCTCAGTATTGTAGGTCAGAGCTGCTGTTAACGACAGACGCATTCGGGCGTAAAATCTGTGAGTATTTTTCTATTTCATGTGTCGAATAGAAATAATTATTACTAAAAAATTTTGAAGACCTGCCAATTTATAGATGAATGTAATATATATTTCATTATATGAAAAAAATCATAGAATATTCACAGAAAATTATTTTAATTTATTTGTCCATAACAGTCGTAACAGTCCATATATTTCATCGGAAGTAAGTCACAGATAATTTTTAAGTGTGTGCTGTCCTTAACAGTGTTTTCATTCCTTAAGTGCTTAACACTTCCTAATTCATTATCCTTATCCCACTATGGTCGGCAGAGCGCTACAGAACCTGAGGCGTTTACCATCAAGTGGGTCGTTAGCCTGTCTGATGATGACCTTAACAATAACAATAAAAATAGTTCAACACTATAGATGTAATGAACACTAGATTTGATGTTCTTGTTATTACAGGTATCAGAATTCTAAATAAATTTGAATTTAATAAATCGAAATATTGCAAAACAAGAGGGCATTCAGAAACTGTAAGAAACATAGAAGTGGTATCAACGAGCAGTTCAATGACTTATTGAGTCACCAGCTTATGTCAAGTTGTCCGTTCTTCGAGAATCTTCGAGACGTCTCGAGAAAAATTCCAATGAATTCATTTTAAAAATGCTATTGGCTCCCGACGGGAATAGAGATTTCACAATATTATTTGAGGTCGTTTCATGCTTGCATTTTCTACACATGTAGAAAACCGTGCAGACTATTAGTAACATCGTTCTTGAATTGTGACATCTCTTGCATTCATGTAATAGAATAACAAGGATATATTCAAGAATCACCGACACTCATAACTAAAATGTGGATAAAAATACTACATATAAAGGTCGGCCGTATATTAGGTAAAAATGAAACACATACGTGATTCAGACATGTGATTTAAATTTAACGAATGGCGTTAACACTTGTAACGCGACTGTATTATAAGTAGATAGGTACCTACATTTAAATATGAGCTCGATTAAAAATAAACCAGAGTTTACGCGTTCCTCATGACGGAAAGTGACAAGGACGTGTGATATTCTGTACGCCTTTTACTTCGATATTTCTATAACAATTGAGTAATCTTAAGCTTTTATTGAAATTTTCTTATGAAAAACAATTAAACAATTTTTGACTTTATTGATTATCGTTGATTTGAATGTCGGTCTCCACTAGAATGAGCTATGGAGAAGGGCTATGCTCGGAGATTAAATTGGGAACGAGGAAATCCGTAGACGAATCAATTGCAGTTGCAATGCATATGACACGTAATACTGAGAGTCGGAGAGTCGACAGCAATTTGTGCCGGAGGGTTCTCGAGCGGAGATCACAGACCTGTAACCTGAATATCCATTATTTTTAGACGATCCCTCGGTACCCTATCATTTTTCCAGAATAAAAGGTATCCTATATCCAGATAATAAACTAGATGTGCGTCCAATTTCATTCAAATCTGTTTTGCCGTTAGTCCTCACAAACTTTCGCATTTATAACATTAGTAGGAAAGTATAGAATTGCAATAGCATTGGTATTACTGCTTTTTCACGTAACAGTCTTTCTAGCATCGCAAGATCTCTTTATATTATTTCATTACATTAAATTTATAGAAACGGAGTTTTGTAAAGATCGCATTGATAACTGCCTTATTAAATGAACCTTGTTGTTAACTTTGGTGACGGAAATGTTACATAAGTCAAACACGTACATTTCAAATTACCTGCCGACGGAAAGCGGCGCGGCGGCCCAGGATGACGCGCGTAAATTGGATCACACAAAACTCGGTTTGCAAATATTTGCAATTTTCACTCATGCGAAGGACTACGCGTGCAATTGTCATTTGTCATTCTCTTATAACTAGGTCGCCTCTATTGCGTTGTTGGAACAACATCTCATAAAAAGCATATACCTATGCACCATATTATATATATTTTATAATGATCGAACAGCCAATGATCAGTAGATTATACAACATAAGTAATTTGAAATGCAAAATAGAACTCTATGTGTTCATGTTTAAAAAATGAAGCGATGATAATAGCTTCCGTGTTTTGGAACATTTGTTTAAAATCTTTTAAATCTTTGGCAAACAAGACTAAAGTGGCAATTAGTCTTATTATTTACGTAGATTTTAAAAATCAACTTTCAATTCTTATGTATACTTAGTCATAAGTAGTGCATACAGATTGTTCTAATATAAAAAGATGCCTTGGAAATGTTAAGGATAGCACTATCCATGAGGATTTCCCAACGTTGAAGAAAAGACCGTCTGGCGGTTATAACCACCCACTTACAGAAGACCATCGTAATATGCTGTTGTGTTTTGTTAAGTAAGTAAGAGATGCCAGAGCCCATTTCCCCTATCCCCTTTTATCCCTTATCCTTAATTCTACTATGATCGCCAACACATGTCTCGTTCCTAGTGTTATAGGCAACGTTATCCACTACTGTGTCTGCCTGTCTGAGGACCTTAACATGAAATAAAATTTACAAGAACTTGTTAAGACTATAACGATTACCCTTTCGCACGCTATCGTAACTAATTCAAAACTTCATAACGTGACATCAAAAGAGTAGCAAAGTGCTTAATTGACCTTACTGGTTGGTTGCTTTGATGTGATAAAGTTATTAAGAGTTTATTAGTTTAATATACGGTCAACAACGTCAACATGCAAGAAATACTTCAGGGACCTTCAAATTATTCTATGTTTATACGTAGAAGGTGCCTAGCTCTAGCTCAAAGGTCAAGCTGTTGTCATAACGCTCTTTTGACCCATTTAATGTTTTTCATAAAATATCTACTAGGCATGTCCGCCAGCCTTGTGTGTGTTCCATATGAAATAACTATTTACTTATAATCTAAGATCCGCATAACTTTATAAAATATAGCCTATGTTGCTAGCTGATAATATAGCTTTCTATAGGTGAAAGAATTTTCTAAATCGGTTCAGCAGTTTAGGAGTTCATCGCGGACAAACAACGTGACACGAAATTTTTATACGTTGATAAATCGCAAATTGGTTTCTTAAATAATATAAATTGTAATTAACTTTCTTTTGAATAACTTCGCCGATTGACAAAAATCAAGTATTAGTCGAGAGATGACATAAGAAATTGGAAATCATATTATGTCGTTTACTTTCTCCTCAGTACAATTGTGAGTTCTCCAGGTATTAATAAAGTGTTAATCATATCAAATTGATTAATGAAAGTTTATTTCATTCCTTCCATAACAGCAGGTTGCCAAAACAAAAGTTTGTTACATCAATGGTTTTATTAAGGTAACAATGAAAATTTCACATTAATCGCGTGAAAGCGTGAAATCGTAACAAAAAAATTTACAAATACTTAAATTAAATGCTACATTTATAACATTAATTTAACTTAATTACTTAATCTTTCCTCTATATTGAAAAATTATTTATGACTGAGAAGTAGAGATTGGCGGTAACTAGATTCTGGAGTTTCTGGGGTCTTCTGTCAATAACTGTTGGTGTGAAATGCAGATTGAGATTTTATTTGAGCGTAGCTGTAATCGGTTAGTCTCCCAAAAACTCAAGAAAGGCTATACACCGATTTAAATTCGGTAAAGAGAGATAAACAGGCAAGGTTATAGAAAATTGTACCCCGGGAAAACTCACTGGCGGGTGGCTAGGAATTTAATGTATTATCTATATATCTAGATAATAATATCGTATATTAAATGTGTTGGTTTGTATATATCTACAAAACTCGAAAACCAGCGTGATTAACTTGAAATTTTTACACATATGCAATCCGTTTCAAGAATTGATCTTATTTATTTTTCGCGTAATAATTATAATATCGATGGCGAGAAAAATCGCTTTTTTACGACGCCATCTGCCGAAAGCGAGAAGAACTCACACGTCAAATACTCGCCAACGACAACCGCTGTCACAATTAAAGTGGAAGTTAGCCGTTGTTATGACAGCCGCTGACGAAGAAGAAGAGCAGAACATTCGCCTCAACAACGCCAAGAAGAAACAGATCAATGGCTAAGACGGCTGTAGGTTGATAGAACATCTGAATAATCGAACCTGATATTAAATACAGTAGGACCTTATGTCATCAACATCATCGGCCACTGCTGGACATAGGCCTCCAAAAGAACCGGTCCGAAGCAGCCTGATAAGGGTTGCTTCGGCCCGGTAACCTGATAAGGGCCGTCGGTCGACGGTGGTAAGTACCTCAAATCGGAAAAATGGATAATGTTTGCCTTCACTGCAAAGCAATGAAATTTAAAAAAGAATCTTTGGGAATGTGCTACTGTGCAAATGGAAAAGTGATTCTACTTGAACTTGAGTAACCACAAGCACCACTAAAAATTTGTTAAACGGGATTACTAATTTATGGAATTACTGAATTTTTAAATGTTAGGCAGACTGACGGTCCACTTGATGGTAGGTGGCTACCGTAGCCTATAACACAAGCAAAGCCATAGGCGCTGCAAGTGCGCTGCCGACCAGAAACACAAGGAATAAGGACGGGATGGAGTAATTGGCTCTGGCAACACCGCAACACAACAGTACATACATATGCTGTTGTTTCACGGTGGTCTTCTGTAAGGGGGCGGTTACTGCCGCCGGCCGGGCTGCCCAAATGACTGCGAATACTGCAGTGTGCCCTGCCACCACTTTCCAAATACTGACCTACTTTAAAAAGTTCATTACCAAAGTTGACTCCGCCGGAATTCGAACCCGAGACCCCTGAGATGTTAAGCAAGCACTTTTACCACTCATCCAACGGGTCGTATAAAAATATTTCTTAAAAAATATTAGAAAAACGATATTAGAAAATATAATTCATGTTTTCAGATTTTCAGGCGCTAATGTTATATTATGCTAATGTTATGTTATATTGGCCATTTATATTTAAGCCGACAATATAAATTCGAATGTTTAAAAATGCTGCCGAATACCATCACGTGTATATTATGTATACTATATCATGGCGTACACTAACAGAAGTTCTTTGCGATCCAAAAATGTAGACAAGAACCAAGGGCAATGTCTACAGGCCGTAGCCACCGCCTTACAGAAGACCACCGTGAAATAACAGCATACGTCCCTTCCTTATCCCTTATCCTTAATCCTTCTATGGTCGGCAGCGCACTTCCAGCACCTAGGGCGTTGCTTGTATTATAGGCGACGGTAGCCACCTACCACCATGTGGGCCGTCAGCCTGCCTCTCGACCTTAACATAAAAAAAATCGACTCCGCCAGGACAACAATATCGTCGACGAACATTGTACATATACCGAACTTAATTAATTTCGAGTATTCATTATAATACATAATAAGAAATTCAATTCATTTCAGCTATAATAAAAAGAAAAAAGAAAAAATTCTACACTTTTCGTTACGGCGTCGGCCGAGATTCGAACTCGGATCAATTGCTTTTGCAGGCAACTATGTTACCAATTACACTACCAAACGCTATAGACGTTAGGTTGGAAATAAGCTATATAACACGCCATATTGCAAGTTGATTTGATGGGGGAAATCTGTATCTTTTTAAAGTAAGAAGAGATTAGCAAAAATCCCCCAAAAATTATAAGTTTGAGAGATGGGTTGGATGGATGTTTATTACTCGATCCACTCTTTCACACAAAAACGGCTTAACGAATTTGGATAAAATTTGGCACACAAATAATTTTTTACTTACCTGAATTATAGAACATTGTCAATTTGTATATTACAGATTAGTTGAGCTGTAGGAAAATATTTGTAAGTACTTATATTAAATAAAAACATTCGGTTTTATTGTTGTTTTTCTTACTTACAATACATAATTATGATGGAGTTTTAAAATTTGATAAAAACTTGATATTTAAACTTTTTCCCTAAATATTCAGTATTCCAGCACCTAAGGCGTTGCTTGTATTATAGGCGACGGTAGCCACCTACCACCATGTGCGCCGTCAGCCTGCCTCTCGACCTTAACATAAAAAAAATCGACTCCGCCAGGACAACAATATCGTCGACGAACATTGTACATTTACCGAACTTAATTTTATTCATTTCGAGTATTCATTATAATACATAATAAGCATTGACTTATATATTACTAGCGTAAGGACCCGGTCAACGGCGCGGCGAAATGGCACCAGTTCTTTGGCCCTAAAATCTCAATTTAGGGCCAACGAACGACCATAATGAGTTAGGCCATAATGAGTTTCTGAACGAACCATTTCTTTTTTCTACGCCGAATAATTCCAAAAGTCGTGCTCGAATTTCGAACCACGCTCGCAGCAAAAACCGATTTTTCTGCGGGTTTTTAGGCACCAAAAGCACCCTTTTCATGCCGGAGAGGTGAAAATGAATTTTCTTCATACATTTTTTTCGGGGTTATTCGGGACGTAGACAAATTCAATAAAACACAGATCATAAATATCGGTTCAGCCGTTCTCGAGTTATAAATGATGTAACTAACACGACTTTCTTTTATGTATATGACTTTTATGAATGACTTTATTTTTTGTATACTTTCTTTTATTCTTTTAAGATATCATTAAGTAAGTATGTGTTATTTTTTATTTGTAAAAAATAAATATTTTTTTGCGTGAAAACCATAAAATGTATTCTTTAGATTAGTCAACGCTTGCAATGAAATCAGTGGAAATTTTATGTTATAACGAATTTTTTGAGCGTACTGATCTTGTTGCCCGGTGTCTATTTTATATGATATGTTTAAGCTAAAGCTATAATTATGTATAATGACTAGACTAGATTTATGAACGTTGTAGGGAAGCAAAATGTGCTTATTTTAGACAGTTCTTTGGTTGAATGTCTCTGAGGTTAGCAATGGACCATTTCCAAAAATAAGTTTATTGTGTTACGTTTCAAGGGCAAACGCGAGCCAATTATAACACTACTGGAGTCTCGGGTTCACTTGTATATTAATGTGTGAAGACAGATTTGCGTAATGGCTTTACAATTATGCAAATCCGCCCGGGCTGCCCGGGCTGTCGCCGTGGCGTTATTGGACACGCTAAAAGTGTAAATATAGGGAAATAGAATAAAGTATGAAGAGAATCTAGAATTAATTATCACAGTAGCATAAAAGCTGTATAAGGCGATGGCAAGCTGTATAAGGACAGCAATTTTCTTAAATACTTCTGTTTTTCTTCATCCTTGTTTTAAACATTTATTTAATTTATATTGCTTATGTACTTTTGTCAGGCCTTGAATTTCATATTTTTAATTTTAGATGATCCTTTGGGAACAGTAGGTACTTTTATCTGAATAAAATTAAGTATCACTGACAACGTGTATGCAAAATTTCATTATGATTGGTTGAGTAGTTAAGGTGTGAAATGTTTTCATATTAATGTTTAATAAAATTAAAACTGAATTTCTCAGCGAGCTACGAACAGGGAAATTGCTCGACATTTCTTTATTCAGTAATTATTAATCAGTAATAAAGTATACTATATTATGATATAGATTCAGTTACTTCTAGGGACGTTTATTTTAGTTACTGACTTCAAATGGTTTCTTTTGTAATTAAAGTTGAAAATATGAGAAAGGATATTTAGTTTTAGTTCTATTAAGCAATCAAAAAATGTTGTTAAAATGGGGAATCAAAATTGGTATGAAAATAAGTTTAACGTTCCAGTAGTTGCATAAAATACTCGTTAGTTGCAAAAACACATCTTTATACAATAGTTCTAAGGGTCAAATTTCAATGCTAAAATAAAACACTATTTGATATTGTATTCGATTGTACGGAGATGTCTTAATTAACACACAGTCTCGTAAAAAAAACCACAAATAGTTCCTGGTGTCTGGTACAGTCACAAATAAAATTTATGACACCGATGAAAATACTTTTAATATGAGTAGGGCTTACTTTTAACTTTAATTTTAATTCATAAATCGGAAATGGGTTACATTACTTTTTAAATTGGCTTATACGATCTTACTAATACATGTGTGAGATATATAAGAAAAACTTATATTACATAAGAAACAGCGAGTTAAAACTTATAATACTTTATGTTTATGTATGATTTTGCTTTCATGATTATCATATAAAAAGCTTTTAAGTGTTGTATACAGTATACATAACTATATGAATAGAGAGGAAGTAACCTACTCAAACTATAGGTATAGATTTTGGAAGTATGTATTGTATATGAGCTTTTAACGACTAATGACTATTAATATCAGGTCTTTAGATATCTATAGTTGAAATTATTAGAAATTGAAACCGTGTGACTATTCGTACAGTGCTAATGTAGGTATGTAAATACCAGAAAAATGTTAAACTCGATTTGGAAAATCGCAACATCGATTTGTTGAGGCACATAAATAATTTATGTTTATTCTTGCAATGCGTATTATTGTTGTTTTCATAACAATAATACATGTTGGCAAGAATTCAGGCATTAATTTTAATGTTACATTGTATAGTTTGACAAAAGTATAAACACTTTTGTACCAAGCTGTACCTCGTAGATTTTGTTGTAAACTCTGGAATATTTTTTACCTATCAACACGTCAAATCCACAACAGAAGTCGGAGCAATAAAATAGTTGTTTTGATTAACAGCACCTTGATTAACAAGAAACAACGTGTAATGTGCGTTTGCTTGTTGAAGGCGATTTAGTTCACATCAATTATTGTTAGGGACAGTTTTACAACACATCCGTTTAGTTTCAATTAATTCACATAAATGTACGTGTAAAATTGTTATTTTTTAAAACTTTTATTAGGTCGAAGATCTTTTGCCAGTGTGATCTTTCTTACAATAAATTATCTTACCACTGTATTTTACCTAATTTTAATCTTGCCATTATATTTTACGATTTCTGGCTCATTTCTTTCCTAATCATTATTTCAGCCGTAGGAAGTTCACCGTTGGACATAATTTTCCAGTAGGACCGGTTAGAAGAAACCTGGATGTGGCCGCATGAATAACTATTTTCAAGATTAAATAAAAACTTCTACCTACAAATAAAGATTCCCAGAAGTTATATTTGTGTAATTTTTTTTATCAGATTTAAATATATATTTTAGGAACATTGATTAATAAATTATATTAATCACCCACGTAACTTTTTTACGTCTCCGAATGCGATTTTTTTTTACAATTAGTTTGTAATAATTCGCAATACTCAATTTTCGGATAAAGTTCTTATTCAAAGAGGTAAAATCGCAGAGAATATTCCTGGAATCCGTTTCAGCTTTGCTTCAAATCTCTTGTACGGCTGCAACTTTCACAATAAGGAGATTTTCAGTCGCAAAACCCTAAAACGTCCACAATATTGTGTTCATAAAAGCGTTGTAAATATATTCTAGAATGAAACTTCGATACATGAAATTCTCAAATACAATTTACTTTTTTCTATTTTTCTGAGAGCATGTCGAATCGAGTTTATAATATGTAATGACGTTAATATATAATAATGTATGACAGTTTGTTTCTTAATAAAACAATAATTAGTGTCAGTATAAGTAATGCATGTAGAAACCTATTGATATTCTACATGCATTCACCTTTAAATGTATAATCTTAAATGTATCTTAACTATTGGGTTGTGTAATTTGTTATATATTTCATTAAATAAACCATACGTAATGTAAAAGTTAATTTAAAAAGCTACATGCATGTCTTAACATGCTTATAGCCTATGTCCTATTGTGCATAATTTTGGGGTTTTTAGAAAAAAAAAAAAATGTTAGTAGATTAAATTCTATTAGAATTTCCACGTTCGAACGCAAGGACTTGAAATGGCCGTTAAATTGCAGTTACTGAAATAATATTGTGTGCCAATAAATGGCGACAACTTCAAACGTTTCCTATTTCACGGAAAATTCTTGTCACGCACTATGAAACTTAATAGTTACATCTATTTATAATTGGTAAGGATACAGATATTAGTTAGAGGTGTTGCTTTATACCAACAAAATACGATTCATGTTATTTTTTATATTAAATTTATAAGCGAGTCACTGCTTTTGAACTCAAAAGAAGACAATTTAAAAAATAAATTATTATTATGAAGCGAATTATTAACTCATTATAGACAACGGACTAAGACTTATGTTCCCTCTATGGTCTTTTAATTACAGTTATGCCAAACTTATTTTTGTAGAGGGCTATAATCTACCAAGATTCATCAATTATCATTACCATTTCGGCTTCATCATTCTAGGTAAATCGTAGGACGTCCACTGCACCACTACAATTTTCCAAAAGGACCGGTCAGAGCAAACTTGGAACCAGCGTCTACCTGCGGCCCTTACTTGGACAAGTAGATGTCTCTGAGCTTCCCGAACAGAAATCCCACTACAGATAGGCTAGTCATAATTATGTCCTTCATCAAAGTACCTATACAGAGATTTAGACAGAGGTACAAGCTCGACTAGAATTACGATCTTAACTTGCGACTACCGCTTACAAATGTACCAGAATGATAAATTATTAATAAAATAACAACACTATTAACTATACTTTAAGCTTAATAGTTTTTTTAATTGTTCGCTTTATAGAACTGTACAATAAAGATCTGACAGAATAACGAATCAAACAAACAATAGAGCATCAATGAAGCAAACAAAAGTGATCAAATGATAACAATTATTGTTTCAATTCATTCGATGTGCGTCGTTCAAATTTTGTACTTTTCCTTATATTCTTTTGGCAAACTTTCTGTTTACCCGATTCGATGATTCGTGGAAAAAAAATCGACGAACTTAATACCTGAATGAAACAAATTAACTCTACAGTTAGTTAGAAAGTCAATTATGTATCTCATCGAGTCAGAGCAGCGTTGCAAAGTTAGCCTGAGTGAATTCCATCCGTTTGTGAAAAAGATGAAAACGTAGAAATATTTATGATTGTTCTGAAAGTTAATATTCAATTTTATTTTTCAAAGCAAGTCCCATTCACAATTTTGTTGAAGCTCGACTGCGCGTTATTTAATGTGCATTCGACTTAAAAATCATTTGCAATGTCGAATGCTTTTTGCGTCATAATATTTCAATATGAAAATTATTATCATTTGCTTCATGTTTGCTTCATAAAAAATATCATAATTATGATAAAATTGTATTACTAATCACACAATCCGTTTTTGATCAGTAATAATTTTGTCTACCTATTTTGATAATATAAAAGATTGAAAACTATTCTACAAAAAATTAAAAAGTTTTTATGCAATTACAGAATATTTCCTACTTAAACGAAGCATTGTTATTTCGACAACAATTTCACATATTGCAAACTTAAAGCAGGTTGCATGAAAAACAATGATTGAATTAAGTGTCTATTGTCACTAACATTCAGAACACAAATCTGCGTTACTTAAGTCCCAATCGTAAAAATACTAACAAGAATCCTACTACCAATAATATAATAAATGAGAAAGTTTGTGGGGATGTATGTATGTTTGTTACTTTTTCACTTAATACTTTTTATTCTGGAAAAATCTTAGGTTCCCGAAGGATCGTCTAAAAATATTAAAAAATCGGTGCCAGTGTAGTCAACAGTGGTGGTGTCACCGTCGTATAAAGTGTTACATATATTTTTCATTTTTCAACACGAACGAAGTCGCGGGCACAAAACAAAGTCAAGAATTTTACTAAGTAAAGAATAAAATTCTTGACTTTCTTTTCAACGAATATTTATTGCAGATTTTGTATTAAAAAGTATTTTCTGTAAGTAACTTAAAATACCTTTTTTTCGTTCAAAAGCCACTTAAATAAATCGAAACATTTAAATGTCGCTAATCTCTATAAGCAGATTATTATTATCTCTATAAGCATAAGACTATTAGACTCGGAAGAGCTTGAAATTTCTTTTAAAAGGCCAATATAAATATAAAATGAAACAGGATTGATTGTGGGTAGATTTTATTTCTGAGTCTTACGTATCCACAAATTTCTATTAAAGATAAAATAATATTTTAAAACTTGCGATTTTTCACCGTTAAGTACTTTTTCGTAACAAATTATAATAGTAACTAAACCTGGTGCAGTTGTTGCTAATGTTTTTAATCGTACTAATTATATAAAGATACCAAGACATAAGACGCGGGCAAAAGCTAGTTCATTACAAATGAAACAAAAGAAAAACGAAACATACCATATAGAACATTCCAATAATTCTCAACTCAGCTTTATGGCCACAACATTGTTGCAGCACTGACTTTCAGTGTGACCGTGTTGATGATTTATGATGCACACCGAGGTCATCCCTTTCATTGTAACTGGATTCCATCATTTTCTCGTAAAATGTCTAATTGCACTGGACTACTTAAGGGTTAATCAAAGAAATGGGATTTGTTATCGAAACCGATAAAGCACTTTCGTATTCGATCTTACAATGACTAGATAAATCACGTAATTGGTGATTAAAAGTAATGACGAATAACTGATTTGACGAATTGCGAAATTGACAAATTAAGCTTTGACATCCGTAGAATATGACTAATAAAGAGTTTGACGAGAGTGTAATTTGACAAATCAAGGCAAAAAGCGCATGTATGTACCAAACGAAATATATGTACTCGGATGAGCTAAGTAGACGAAACCTTGTAAGTAATATTGGATCCGCTAATACCTGCAGATACGATATTACCTATCTGTGGTTGAGCCCCTCTCCCTCCTACCTTGCTTGGCCGCCAGCCACTCGAAGAAGCCTTTGGCATATCGCAACAATTGTGGTCACTTCCCCGTAGCAACCATGTACATAACTATGTAGGTTTACGTGACGCAATGACGAAAACCCATTAATTTGGTGAATGTGAACTCACTTCATTGCATTTATTAAGTGTTGGCCATAATTAGCGAATAATGATGACATATCCGTCAAAAGTTAATATAACAATAAAATAGCTTCACAAATAACTTAGAAAAAGTTATCCCAATTTTCCACTTCACGTATTAAAAAATGATTTGTCGTAAAACCAGTTAAGTTTTTGACTACATGAAAAAGTTAGTACTTACGTTGATGACCACTCTTTCGCAGAAGTCGTGATCGTGTTCAATGGGCTCGAACGTTAAAACGCCGCCCGGGGGGGGTCGGCCTGCCTCCTCTTCCTGATTGCAAAGTTTGGGCAGCGACCTGAAACAAACATGTCAACATTACACAGAGGCCAAGTTTAAAATACTTCCAATACCATTCATTTGAATACCTGACAAACTTACACCCTGAATCAAAAATCAGGACAGCGATTTTATTACGGACGAACCGACACGATTTCTCCATTCGGAAGTTGTTGTGTCCATTTTTCAGTAAGTTATGTATAGTAATGATGATCGCCTTGAAATTGTTTTCGTAAAATTATCGGGCCGATTCATTATATAAGTATTTTAGCTCTATATTCAAAAGCAATGTAATTAAAAACTTAGAGCCGTGTTGCTATGACCCCAAAGAAAGCACTATTAATTAGGCTTGTGTTATGGATAAACTTACCTACATAGGCGCTGGGGGCGAAACCTTGAGTCTGGGTGTAGGTGCATCCAGATCAGAGTCAACTATAAAAATTTCATGTCCAAAGTTGGTTCTGTCGGAAATCCTCGTATCAGAGAGCTAAGGCAAGTACCACTCGACATCATTCAATTGGTGTTGTATGAATTTTATAAAATTAAAATAAGGTCGAATCAAACTACTGTGATAATTAAAAAGGAAAATAATGTATATACATATATTGAAAACGTGCTAAGTGGCTTGTTGAAGTGGGCTACACGTGGAGCTGTCGAGTGGTCTAACAGTTAATTTTGTGATAATGAGTTCAGTAATTATAATTGCCACATGAACGGTCCGTTAGTCACACTTAAATAAAACAAGGATACGACTCTGCTTATAAATTACACTCTAAATTCCCCTCCACCTAATTTAAAATGCCATTTTATCTATTTATCGTATAGTATATTTCGACGGTCCCTACGTACATAAAGACATGTCTAAAACCGGGGTTTACAGGAGAGCGTAATTTATGTTCAAACCACTCTAGAAATAATTATACATATGTATAATTATAAACTTTGTTTTTTCTAGAATATTTTATTACCTTTAGGAACTTTATAATGGTAATCTAAAGACAATTATGCAATAAATAAAAAATTGCCATTTTTGACATGTCTTTATGTACGTAGGGACCGTCGATTTGCTTTTGTTTTTATTCCTAGTTTTTAAACAATTATTTTATAGTTAAGTAATATTTTAAATATACCATGGTTCGTCAGAATTATCCAAACCAATTTATTTATTTTTAATAAATTTTTTTTTCGTTTCCAGATTAAAAAATGGACATATATACGAAATCAGGAACAAAAGTAAGTAGGTATTCATCTATAATTGGAATTTTAATAAAGTAATCATATCTTGCACTGTGGGAAGCATGATTGGAACATAAATAAAGCGGAGACGATAGAGAAATATCGAGTTTAGTAATTCGGTATCAGACGGTTATCTGGTAGGGGAAAGCACAGACAGAAAGAAATAATAAATATTTTTTCCCTTTTCCGTATTCGACATAATCAAACAACTCGATTCCTTTCTAACAAATAAATATTTAATTGTTCGGCCCGCCTGGATATCAAATTTAATTTATTGACAATCACACGTCATAAGTAATACTACACTTTTTTATAATATTTTTTTTATTTTTTTATTAGAGATGGGTTTGCTCTTAGCCAACATCCAGGTGTGTAGCGAAGATGAGGCCTATGATGGAGCGAGCTCACCCAGAAGGTGCCTATTCACTCGAACTTTAAATAGATTCAGGTTATATGTGCTCGGAAATACAGACGCCGGCAGGAAGTTCCAAATTTAATAAGTCCAATTTTACTAAAGCACTTATACTAATCGTACCTAATGTCATTTCCTGTTAACATTATCTAGAATAATGGGAGGAATACAAAAAAGCAACACGTGTAGAAAATTTCAGAAGGCGGGTGATGTTTTTGCGTACTTAATACAAAAATAATTAAATTTAATATTAACTCACATTTATCATAACATATGAAAAACAAAGCGAACAATGAAAAACAAGTAAAAATATTAACTAATCCTCGACTTTCTATAAAGGCACAGTATTACAACTGGGATAAAGGCAAATACATAAAGCGTTCACTATTTGAACAACTATTCGATGAACAGTTTCAAAGTCTAAAAAGAAATATCGGGTGTTCAAGGTGAGGAAGAATATCGGGTGCGCTTTTAAAGAAAGCGTTCGAGTTTCTTTCAAAAGTCTTAGATTCAAGGTTTTTAATTTTTATTTTCACCAACTAGTTCCTGTGCATTACTTATTATTATTTTTTACTTATACATACAAGTTGTTTGTGTATTTTGTTATTCTTCCATTTCACCACCACTTCCGTGTCCCCTTTTAAACCCATTTTACTTCATTATCCTTCGTAAGCACTATATGTATACCTGATTTCCATTCTCTCAGATTGATAAAGGTTATTTTACGATATTTCACACTCAATTGCTCTTATATTCGATATTGAATAAACGACAGACGATATTGGGCATTTTTCTGAGCTTACTGTCATTTCCACTTATGCCTTGCTGATGCCATATGGAAGCATTCATGATGTACGGTTTTTTTTTTCTAGAAGCCTTTGTTGTCAACAGCCCGTATATGCCAACAGGTAGAAGATCTCCGCATCACGAATATCAAATAGAGAAAATATCGTGTCACGACACTTAATTTTTTCAAGTCTTCTCTAATAAAGGTAACTAAAGAGTTAAAGAAATGCATTATTAAATAAATTACTCATAATTGACTTTAAATTTAAACACAACACTTGTAAACTAGTAATTCACTCAAAACAATGACATTAATTTTCATAAATAATAATAGACTGAGTTGCATGCAAATTTCGAAAAGTAGTTATAGAATATTAATTAACTTTAAATTACGGCACTCATTTTCATGACTTATTGTATTTAATAAAAAAATATTTGTACTTAAAACAAAACTCCGAGCTTATCGAAAAGTCAATAAATATTTTATGAGGCGGCACATACAACAATAATAATTTGATTAGGTAATGGAATTTGGTATGACATTTTTTTAAAATTAAGTAAATAATATAAATACTAACGATCTCGCCGATGAGCGTCGGGAGATCGTCGCTGTCCCATTAGTCCCGCGACTCAGAGAATGACCCGTGTTTGCGTCTTACCCCGCGAAGGGCAGAGTGCAACTGCGTTGATAACTCAGACCTCACTGACAGGTGTTTTGAGCAGCGGGTCCCAGCCGTCCCGTCACAGGAGGAATGCAGCGCGCAGCCGCGCTAGGGTTACGGTCGACCCACGGTACAGATACACTATTAATATATCCTTTTTCATCTGACTCCAGCTCTAAGCAACCAGAGGCTTGCTTTGGTTTCCATGGGAATTTGTGTGATATATGAACCGCAAGGGAGCTTAGGTCCGCAACTGCGTCTGAGCTCCTTTTTCTTAGACATTGAAATATTTATTCAATACTAGCGGCCGGCTCCCGACTTCGCCTGGGGTGCATTTTTTTACGTAAAAACCTTCCCCCTCTAACCCTCTATCCATGAGTGAAAACAGAATTAAAATCGGTCCAGCCGTTCTCGAGTTTTGCGCTTAGCAACACATTTAGGGATTAATTTCTATTTATATAAAGATTTATTGCTCGTGTATTTTGTCACGCGTTGAATTTTATAATATCATTTTTAGATAGACATATTTCTAAGTGATCGATAGAGTATTTTCGGAAAGATGCGGTTTTAAATAAATAAACATTAAATTCTTATCACAGATTTACTTTATTTTTCGCAAATTTATAATTTATTGCATATCTATTTAAGCAATATACTGACGCCAGGTATACCCGACTTGTGGCCTGCTTTCGTTACCAATACATATAAGAATCACACACCTACTATTTTAAAGGATAATATTATTTTTCTAATATCTTATAAAAATATTTATTTCTTTACATGAATGTTGAATTTTCAATACTTATATGCTTTTAGCTTGATCTTTTGTATGCTTAGAAACCGTTTTACTTTGAGTTTTAAATTATGCATGCTTTTTAAAAGACAGGTAACTAATTTCCAATAATTCCACGTTTGTTCTTGAGATGGTTTCTCAAGCACCGAAGACTGGAGCTACCTGAAACGCTCTCATTTAATGAATCGGTCATCTCCGTCAAGTATCTCGGCCCTATCGCGAAAGCCTCCACAAAATCGCTACGTAGTGCTGTCATCGACACTTGAAGTTTGTAGGGTGATCACAGCTATTGTTTTTAAGCACCCCCCTTAACGAATCACTCTTAAGGTGTTTCAAGATATTCTGGTCTAATGAATGGATATAATAGGATATTTTCTAATCAGCAATGAACTTGTAGTAATTACTTATTTTACGTACCTGTTTACGAAGTAACGAATTTGTCTAGGTCACATAGTGTTCAAAAATAGTCGTTCATGTTGAGTAGTTTTAAAATCATTTGTAAACATGATTCCATTTCCAATTGATTTACACCTCTTGTGGACTTTGATCTTTTGATGATATTATAAAATTTATTTTAAGCACTTTAATGGATAGCATAGCTTACACAACATATCGTTCCTTATGAGACGAAATGGTGAATGCCACAGATTGTTAATTTCAATTAAAAAAGCCATATTGAAATGATCTTTTAATTTCATACCAAGAGTTTTCACTATTTTTAAAAGTTAGCGGTTAAGGCGTGTTCTCAAACCTCTTCGTGAGTTACTTAGAAAAAAAATTGTGTGTCAGTTCCAACACACGACTGGAGTTTACTCCTTACGAACGATTATAAAATTTAAATTTTCACAATTCAAACACGCCGAAAGAACAACATTGTTCTTGTTTAAATAATAATATTATATAATAATAAATATAAAGCATTCGTGTAACAATTTTGATTTAATCCCATAAATTTTCATACCACGGGCTTATGATCCACTCAAAAAAAAAATACTCCTAAGCTTTATATAATTTTTGGTATTTTCTCTTAATTTCCAAATTGTGTTATATCAAGTAAATACCTACGTAGTAAAATGTTTTTAATTAAAATCGTTATTATTAATAATTATTACGATAAATTACTAATTCATGTGAGATTAGATGTAGTAATTAGCATTATCGAACAGTTATATTAATTAAAAAAAAATGTTAAAATATTTAATTAAAATGTGTATCAAAAATGACAGAGTGGTCTCATTTCCCTTTATAAGTAGGTATAATACGAATTTAATAAGACTAGAATATATTAGTGTAAAAGGGTTAAAACAAAACAAAACATTTACCAATAGGAATATTATGTTATAGACACAGATATGTAACTTTCAATTATAGGCTCCTTTTAGACTATCTAGGTATCCACAAACCTCCAATTCTCAGAATAGAGAAAGAATCGACCTTGAAACGTAGACATCAAGTAGCTAAAACATCTGTTTTGGTACAGAATTGATATGTGATATTTACATATTCGTTCGTGATATTTTAAAAGTTCATCTCGCGCTATTTTTCAACTAGCAATGTCACATCGATTTTCTGGTTGAATGACTTTGAAACACTGCATTTAGTTTGCCGGTGAAATGATTGCATAATTATTTTCTACAAAAGTGCATAATTGCTTTCTGTGTGGTAACAATTCTGCCGACGGCGTGCTTTCAAAGGTAACGTCAAAGTCAAGATTACTCAAAGCAACCTAGACCTTGTAAAGGTTTTAATTAAATGCAATACTTAAATTAATAACGAATCGAGGGCAATTGTGCAGATGAAGTTTTAATGAAACTTCTTTTATACTTCTTTTACAAAGCGAGGCAATTATTTTACATATTAACAGTGCACGTGTAAAACTATATAATATAATACTTTGTATTTGAGGTTGGAGTCCAAACTGCATGCATTAATTCTACTGGACTGGAGTAGGGTGCTACTATTTGCCGCAGTTATTTCTGTAACAATTGCTATCAGTACTTTTGCTACTTTGTAGCAATATGAATTACAATGAAAGCCAAAAGTAATTTCCTTCCCCCTTTTAATATACCTTTGTTTTGATTTTTAATATACATTTTTTTTTTCAAAAGCGGGAATGTACGAGTAGGGTATTAGTTGTTTGAATATAATGTAACTAGCGGCCCAACCCGGGTTCGCACGGATGAAAATCACAAAATAGTCATAATTTTAATGGGAGGAATGTACTTGATGGATTGACAGCAAATTATCAATATTTGGCTTGCAGTAAGTAACAGTCGTTGAGCTTCTTAAAATATTATCTGCCTACATTGATAGGTGAAGTCAAGCCAACATTTTAGTTCTTCACTATCGAAAGCATATAAATTTTCGTGGACCCCCGCTTACGAATTGTGAACCCCCCCTTTTTTTTTTCATGCCAACGTAAACAACACAGTTAATGACTTCCCGCGCTTCTGAGTCGTTATAAAGACACCAACAGACCTGTTTTAACCCATGAATTTAGCCCAAAAATCTGTCAATTTTCCCCTGGAAGTCAAAGTACCGTTTGACGGTATTATTTAACTACCTATGTAGTAAAATTAGCTGACGTTGATGCTCTGAAAAATACTGTTATAGTAATATGGCTAAAAAATAACAGTTTAAAATATACAGATTAGATAGTACAGGCTATGTTTGTGTTTCCATTTGGCTTTGAATACTTGAGTCCGTGGGGTTCGCAATGTTTTTAAACTTTTCAAAGTTACGGGAAAGCGCTACCACCTCTGGGGATTACTCTGATCAGCAAAACGAGGTTATATTTTTAATAAAAAGTATAAATGTTTTTTTTTTGTTAATTTTAATAGAATATAGCTCTAATATTTAATTTATTAGCTCAAAAACGACTGACGACTATACAGCGAAAAATAAAGTGATTGTTTTAGTTTTTTTAAAAATTTTAAATTGTTTTTTAAAATAGTTGTATCTTTTTCAGTTTGAATCAAAAGCAATCATAATTCGATTAAAATACTAAAAGAATTACATATTTATTAAAAAATGATTATGGAACACCAGAAGTTTTCAAGTCTACTTGTTGTTTTCAAAATATTTATAGATCATGATGTTACATATTTGACAGTAATTATCGTTTGTGAATATTATTTTACACGAATAACAGGAAACGGTCTCGTGAATAAAGCAGTTTTGTTTGTACATACGTTCGAACAAAACTTATGTACACTCCTTTTGAAGCTTCTTTGAACTTTTTAATGAAAGTTTTCAAGGTTTGAATAGACTCTTGTGAGGTTATTCGTTTCACCGACCGAAAAGAGAGCAGTATCTCATATATAATATATATCTTATAGAATGTTTTTTTTTTAATGATACAGAATACTTTTGAATTGTTGATGAAAATAAATCAATGCTGTTGGCAAAAACATCAAATTGTATCTCTATCGGCCTGTATATCTCACATTATCACTTCTTACTTTGCATGTCTTCGATAACTGCCGCCAAAAGGCTGTCCCATTTGTTACTGCGAAACGCAGTGTGTCCTGCAACTGTTAAACTCTCATAAACACATGAAATCACAGATCTATGATCACAGATCTATGATGTATCAGCACGATTCGATCCAGAGGGTCTAGTGTGAGAACTCTATCAAACGGCTAACGTGTATGCTGCATTTCCATACAAATTGACGTTTACGCGTGGGACGCGTTTGATAGAGTAAAACTCGCACTATGCCCTCTGAGTCTGACCTGCAATCTACCGTTCGACTACTATATTACAATATAGATAGCTTATCACAACAAAACTATGGAAAATATTTTAGAATGTTAACCCCGTGACCGGTGCGAGAGATAAATCTTGCGGGCCACTTAGCTCGCGCTATGTACTGAGAAATTTCAAAGTAATAATAAAGTGTTGAATTATATCTTTAGAAGACTTGGAATAAAACTAACTATGCTATGTATCTTTTTAAAGAGTCTGAAAGGCATCGCAGGAAGTGATCGTCCACGAGTCGTCCATATATGTTGACAATGTGATTGTCGTCATATTTATTAGTTCAAAAACAAACAATCACCAATTAATTCGACAGATCTACGAAATCCTCTGCTTCTTCTCACTAGACAGCCATAATCATGTCTTGTTAATACTTAATACTTTTAATCTTTAATAATTACTTTTTAATTAGCCGCGCTACCTAATACCTAACTATCGTAGATATAATTTTGAGAAATTACTTGCTACAGTTCATTGTGTAATTTCAATTTGTCATGAAATAAATGTCACGAATAAATTTATGAGTGCTTTATATTTTAAATAAACATTAATTCGATATCACAGAAAGGTCAAGGGACATTTATTTTCCGTTTCTTTTCTCGTCGTAAAAAGATTAACAACCATCGTAATAATATATCTTTGCAAGCAACAACATAATGCTTCTTTAAAAGAAGGGCTTAATTGGTATTGGAAATTTGTCTACCAGAAAATATATACTGTTGTGGATACCTTTTCCTAAAATATTTTCATCTAGATTTTATTAAATTGGAAGACATATTGCAGCCTTAGTCCTTTATAATAGATACAAATAATGTGATAAATTAAATATTCTAATTAAATTGTATCAATATTGACAAATAAATTATGTCTATTCAAACTGCTTTAATCATTGAGATAAAATTTTACGTAATATCGTCAATATTTTTTACAATCTTCGATCTGATCCATTACCTACTAGTCGTTGCACGCGACATCGACCATGTAATTCTAGCCTTCGTTACTGGCTAATAATGTAACCTAACTTTCTATAGGTGATTTTTTTTTAAACGGTCTAGTAGTTTTTGAGTTTGTTCTTACTATATGGATTATTCGTTAATTTACCAATGATATTAAAATTTGTCTTTTTCATAATTTTTATACTGTTTTCAAGTTTAACAGATTTGTAATTTATGGCTTTTGGTTTAAATTATAGTTACAATCTCAATTTCGCTTATATTATCTATTACACATAACAAAATACATAAAAAACATGTTGGATGCGTTATGTAATACTATAGTTGTTTTGTTAGTAGGTAAGGCCTCGGATTTCAATACGCAACTACGCGTTATCGCCATTTTCAAGAGGATAGCTAAAATAATTTTCTATAATTAGGTATGTAATGGAAATGCGGCCAACGTCTAAATATAAATTCGCATAATGCTGATTTTCGTAATGATTTATTGAAAGTTTTCGGTGACTCAATGATAAGTTGTAGATTGTAGATCGAATGTACATTCATCACACCACGTGTAAGAATTTAGCAAGAAAGTTCCTTTTGTCCCTTTTATGGTTGTATTGGTTTAATACTGGCTAACTTTTGAGAGCTTACTAGCTCGAAAATCAGAACATACTGTGAGACAACATTATAGCTTTATTATAATACTAGCTGATTCCGTTGGAGAGCTTCAATTGAAGCGGAGATTGGAAAATTTTACTGATGGCGCCCGCAATGAAAAGGAATTTAACTAAAGTGGGTAAAATAAATCTTAAAGGTTGCGAAATCATATATTCGCAAGCCAGCAACAGATTTTCATGACCAGTTCTCGGTCGATAACTCGTCAGATGCTTGAGAGAGTTGTATCATGAAGCCCTATGAACGTTAAAGCCGGTTTTTTTAAAAAGTATAGATATGTCGGAACATATAGTCCATATAATATTTGAACACCTAAAACCGGTACAGCTAAACAATAATAAGCATAAAAACAATAGGTAATAATTTGTATTTGTGATCCTTTCTTAACGGATAAGTAATGCAGGAAGCTCAAGTAAACTTTCTTATATTCATTAACTCTCTTGAACTGTAAATAATTTGAAGATTTAATGATGATCAAAATACATGTAAGTACGCCTAAAGTTTTGGGCGAAACCTTCGAATTAATTAATAAGTATACGCGTTCTTAACAGACAAGAGAGAGTATAATTTTAATATAAATCCCTGTGACAAATACCACCTCCCACGCACATTTTATGTACACGACACACAATCATTGTACTCGTGTATGTATGTATGTATGTTTGTTTGTTACGCCGTCCGATCCTCGGCGCGGTGGTCACTTATTTTTCATCTCCCAAACATAGCTTCATGAACGGAAATTCAACAATCGAATGAGGTCGTCGATAAGTTTACGCGAGTTTTTCAACCTTACGAAGATATAAATAATTGTTTTTGTTCTCATAAAACAGGGCTGAGTGAAACAAATTGTGAACATGATTTATTGAGTTGTTTTGTCCGCGTTTGCGGACTTTCATGTTTACATGTATAACCGCACCAACCGTAATCACCGAGAAGAGAAAGAAAAAACTGTTACCGAGGGATAGTTGAACATGAAAATGGAAAATTTAAGATATGATTAATTCTAAGGAGCAACAAATATTGAATAAATATTAATATATTAAAATTTATAAGTAACACATTAAGCATAAAAAAAAGAACGTATTAGTATGTGCCTGTCCTTAAAAAATAAACACTATTAACAAAGAAAAGAAAACCTAATTACAAAGTAAAATTCTTAATGCCTTATGTACGGGCCTGTAGCACCCGCGCATTTGTATAGCCTGGCTGTTATGGCTTTAAGTGGGCAGGGCCTCCGGCTAAGGAGGGCTCACTGGTTAGCCTGCGATTGTTAGTCGAGGAGGAGAGGGTTGTATTTTCCAAACAAGTTGTACTGGTACAAAGGTCTTTACTATGCCGAAGCAAGGAGAAGACTGATTTATTTTACAAAAATGCCTATCTATATTACAAATATTACATATAGAACTAGTGGCGGTCGTGCCATGTGCCGAACTAGCTTGCGCCAATGGCGCGCAAGCGCGACACGACCGCCCGAAATAATAATAACTAAAGTGAACACTATCTGTCTCTGTCTATTATCTGTCTCTTTCATTTACACTGTTTTCACTATACACTAGTTCTATGATTTCACTATATTTCACAATTTGTACAATAGGCTGTCCCGAACATTCTCCCGCCGTGCGTCGTCCTCAGGGCGACGCAGTTTCTATATGCTGGAGGGCAGCCGGCTCCGTCGATAGGACCACCAACTTTTTGGTGGGCCTCCGCAGAGTGCCAGCCTTGGTGCTGACGTCGACTGTCCTCACAGCTCCGTCGGGTCCGGGGTAGGCCGCTATGACCCTTCCTCGCGGCCATGTGTTGCGAGGTAGGGTGTTGTCCGCGATGAGCACGACGTCTCCGATGGTGACTTGTCGCCCTCTTCCTTGGGGCTCCCGCCGGTGCTGAAGCTCAGGGAGGTATTCCCGAAGCCAGCGCCGCCAGAACAAGTCGGCGAGACGTTGTGAGGCACGCCAATGCGTGCGTCCGATTGTGTCCTTCTCATTGAAGGCTCCTATGGGCGGATCTCGGCCCGACCCCATCATCAAAAAATGGTTCGGTGTAAGCGCCTCGGGATCGTCAGGATCGACCGAGACGTGTGTGAGCGGCCGACTGTTGACGGTGTACTCGACCTCCGCTATCAAGGTGGCGAGTACCTCTTCTGTAGGGCGCCGCTCTTCAAGTACGCTATTGAGGGACGTCTTGACGCTCCGGACGAGACGTTCCCAGGCCCCACCCATGAAAGGGGCACCGGGAGGGATGAAGCGCCAATTGATCCTCTTCCTATTGGCTTCCTCTTGAAGCAGTTGGTCTGAAGCTCGCCGCAGTTCACGTTCTGCGCCGTGAAGGTTCGTACCGTTGTCCGACCAAATTTCTATTGGGCAGCCGCGACGCGCTATCATGCGTCGCAGTGCCATAACGGCAGAATCTGTAGTCAATGAGGCGGCGATCTCCAGGTGTACGGCGCGCGTTGTCAAACAGGTAAACAGCGCGACGTACCTCTTCTGTGTTGTGCGTCCCACCGCAACTGTAAGTGGCCCGAAGTAGTCGAGCCCGGTGAATGTGAACGCACGTCTATGATGTGCTAGCCGGCACGGTGGTAAGTCTCCTGTAGGTGGCACTGGTGGCTGCGATCTACGTATCCTACATGGGAGACATCTATTTACAATCATACGCGTGACCGGGCGTAGCCGAAGAATCCAATAAAATTGTCTACACTCATTTATCGTTGCTTCGACGCCAGCATGGTGCAGTTGCCTATGGACGTATTCTATGTAGAGCTTGCAGACTTGGTCATTGCCATCGAGGACTGCAGGGCTCTTCTGCCTATCTGTAACGTCTTGCGTGGCGCCGATACGTGTCTTCAGTGTGATGACATCGTTTTCTATTTTCACCGCTAAACGGTGTAGACGGCTATGTGGAGCTATTTTTCTATCATTTTTCAGGTTGTGCAAATCTTCAGAGAACGCCTTTTCCTGACTGCTTCTAACGAGGATTCGCTCCGCCTCGTGTAGAAGGTCCGTAGGTATTGGTGTGTATGGCTTTTGCTGTTGTTTAGGAGCTTTCGGAAGTTTGTTCTGTGGCTCCCGTCTCATTTTATGCTCCCGCCATACAGGATCGGTCTCAGGTCGTTTCGTCGTCCTCTTGTAATTTACACGTTCCCTCTTCTGTTTGCAGAGTCGGATGAAGTGTAGCACACGTGCAGTGCTCCGAACAAGTTTCTCCCATTTGGAGAATCTATCACTATTGGGGACGCACTGTTCTATTTTCGATATCCGTTTTACGGTGGTCACGTGCACCTTCTCCTCTCCGGTCTGTGTGGTGGTTACGATTCTCTCTCGTGGCCATCTATCAGGTGCTTCCAGTAGGAAGCTCGGCCCGTTGAACCACCTGTGGTGCGAGTCGAAGTCGGTGGGTACGTCCCGTGTTGCATCATCCGCAACGTTCAATTTGGTAGGTACCCAGCGCCACTCGCCTATCTTGCTATGTTCTTCTATTGCTGCGATACGATGTGCGACGAAAGGTTTGTAGGACCTAGCGCCTGTTTGCAGCCATGTGAGCACTGTTTTACTATCAGTCCAGAAAACCTTCTTGTCAGGTTTCCTGTCGTGCTCTTCTATCACTGTTGTTGCCATCCTGCTTCCCATAACTGCAGCCATCAGTTCGAGTCGTAGGATCGACATCAATTTGAGGGGTGAGACTCGCGCCTTTGCTGTCACGAATGCCAACGACACTTGTCCGTCCGGCCTAGTGATGCGCCAGTACAGGGCTGCGGCGTATGCATTTTCGCTCGCATCCACGAACACGTGCAGTTCTATCGTCGCGGCGTTGCTATAATTGTGGTAACAGCGAGGTATGTTCACGTCGCGTAGTCTCTTCAAATGTTCTAGCCACACTGTCCATTGGCTAGCGAGGTCGATATCTATTTTCTGATCCCAGTCTATTCCTCTGCGCCATAGCTCCTGGAATATTTGCTTGGCTCGCGTGGTGACAGGCGATGCGAGTCCAAGCGGATCGAAGAGGGACATTATGATCTTCAAAGTTTCCCGCTTCGTCGGTTGCGTGTTGTCTATGGCGCCAGGTGGCAAACGTGCCATGTTGAGATCGAAGGTTAGCTCGTCAGTAGCAGGTCTCCATATCACTCCCAGGAGACGCTCTATCTTGCTATTGTCGAGGTCTATACTCCTTTTTTCTATCACTGTGGAGTCTTCGGTGAGCGCTTTGAGTATTCTTTGCGAGTTTGAAGTCCACTGGCGTAGCTCGTAGTGGGCTTCCCTATTGATTTGGCGTACTCGAAGCGCTGTTTCTATTGCTTCTTCTTCACTATCGAAGCTCTGTAGGTAATCATCTACGTAATGATTCCGAACTATCGCCGTGTACGCCTCCGGATACCTATCTTTGTATCTTTCGGCGTTTCTATTTTTGACGAATATAGCTGATGCGGGCGACGACGTGGCTCCGAATATGAGAGAGGTCATCCTATATTCTATTGGAGGCTCATTACCTCGCTGTCTTCCTCTCCATAAATACCGAAGTGCATCTCTATCTTGCTGTCGTACTTTCACCTGCATGAACATTTCGGCTATATCGGCAGACACGGCGAATCTATGTTGTCGTAACCTCATTAGAACCCCTGGTAACGACTGTATGAGGTCAGGTCCGGTCAGCAGGTAGTCGTTGAGCGAACGTCCCATCGTCTTAGCTGCTGCGTCATGCACTACACGGACCTTTCCCGGTTTGGTGGGGTTGAGCACGGGAAAGTGTGGCAGGTACCATGTTCTTCCCGGCGTTCTATGGGGAGGCGCCTTTTCTGCGTATCCCTTTTCTATGAGCGCGTCCATCTGCTGCTCATAGCGATCTCGAAGTTGTGGATCTCTATCTATTTTCTTCTCTGTTGTGTGGAGCCGTCGAAGCGCGTTGTCGTAGTTGACGGGCATCTGAAATTCGTCCGATTTCCAAAGCAACGATGTTTCGTAATGTCCGTCGCTATTCTGTCGAGTGTTGTCGACAAGCGTCTTGATGGCTCTCTCTTCTATGTCGTTGGATGGTCTTTTCGGGGTGATCATCAACGACTCCAGAGAGAAATACTGTTTCAATTGTTCGTCCATGCTATCTTCCTGTCTATGGACGATGTTGTTTATGGTGTATACACGGCGGCCGAGCATGCGCGCGTGTGACCCATGTAGCACCCATCCGAGCGTAGTGAGGGATGCGACCGGCTGATGTCGCTGTCCCCTCCTGACGTGTTTGGCAAGCAGCAAGTCCCAGTTGTCCTGCCCGATGAGAAGTTTTGGCTGAACTCGTGGATACTTGAGATGTTCTCTGATGCTTTTGAGATGCTTGCAGTTAGACAGGTCCCGCTCCGATACGGCTTGAGCGGAGAGCTGTAGGTTATCGATGGTTCTCGCTCGAATTGTGCAGTTGTTTCGATCGCCGTGTAAAGTGACTTTCACACGGCGCGATCTATTGACATCCACTTCGGTGTTTCCTATCGCCTCTATATGTAGAGGGTCGACGGGCCCTTTTGCGCCTATTTGTTGCGCCAAATCATTGTCTATCAGGGTCACCGTCGAGCCGTCGTCGAGCAAGGCGTAGGTGTGGACACTCCCTTGGGGACCGGAGACGCGCACAGGAACGAACTTCAAATATGACTGTGTCTCCGATGGCTGCCAAGTAGAGCTGACTACTTCTACACGATCACTATTTTCACTATTGTCTGTTCTTACGAAGTGAAGTAGTCTATGGTGAAAACGCGGGCACTTATTCACATTGCACTCCGATTTACGGCACTTGTGTTTACTCGATCTATTTTTCAAACACTTGAAGCACAATTGTCTATCCTTCGCTATGTTCCATCGCGTTTTCGTGTCTGCTCCTATAAATTTCGAACACTTTTCGATTTTATGTTCGGCACTTTGACATACCGGACATGCAGACACTCCTATTTCTGTTGCGGCGTAGGTCTTCTGAGTCCGTCGGGGTGCGTAGCTTGCCTCTTTAGGTGCTGCGGACTCCGGTAGTGTAATTGGACTGTAGAGCTGCGCCTGGGTTTCGAAGAATCTCGACAGTTTCAACAGGTCCGGTTGTTCCTTCGGCTGATCTCTGAGGAAGGTGACCCAGTTGTTCTTGATTGTGGCAGGAAATTTCTGAACTGTTTCACTCAAGATGGCTGGATTGTAGAGGAAGTGCGACTTCTCCAGCGCTTGCAGTGTTCTGACTATGTTGGTGACTCGAATGGCGAAGTTGCAGATGTCACGTGGTGAGTCTGTTAGCCTTGGAAGTGTCCTCAAACGCTCGAGTTCGGATAAGGCGATGTAGTCCGGTCGGCCGAACCGGTCTTCCAACGTCTTCATTACTTCCGGTATGTTCACGTTGCGAATGAGGAGGCCTTCGACTGTTTCCTTGGCTCTCCCTTGTAGACTCCTCCTTAGTCTTGCTATATTTTCACTGTCACTGTAATTTTGATGAGATTCTTTATAGGCCGCCTTGAATGTTAGCCATTCCTGATGCGACCCGCTATACGATGGTAGCTCCGTATAATAGCGCGGAGCTTGATGTTGGCCCGACCTTGTGGCCATAGTGATCGCTGCGGCCAATTCCGATAGCCCTATACTCTGGCTAGGGGGCGCTGCAGCGGGTATCACTTCTATTGTAGGCTTGCTTCCGTTCGGTGGCCGATCCTCTGTTTGTTGCACGGGGATTGGAGCCGGCGTGGTCGTGGTGGGTAACGCGTGGGCCTGCTCTATTATGCAGGTTTCTATAGGTGGCGCACCCGGCGCTAGAAGCGCTTGACTATTGACCCAATTGTCGACCCTCTCCTTCGTGACTTCGAACTCTTCGACAGTGTCGTCGTCTATGGAATCGGCGTCTGAATCTTCTTCCATCTGTTTCAGTTTCGCGGTAGCAATTTGTAATCGAAGTTCCATTATTTCGATTCTAGCCTTTTCTATTTGGGCCCTCTTCTTGGACCGATGTGACGTGGCTCTCTTGCTTGAGCGCACGTCCGAACGAAGTGGCACGGTTTCCGTGCCGGGTGCACCGAGCGTGGGGACCGATTGGTGTCCCTCTCCCGCCGGTGCCGAAGTGAGCGTCGCAGCCGTCGACGTCGAGGTTGTCGTCGTCGTCGGTGACGCCATCGATGTGGTTCCCGCTGACCACGTGGTGGGTGCCGTGGTGCACCCTACGGGGGCGGACGCGGAAGCGATTGGATTTCCGTCGTCCCGAACAGTGGGCGTGGGAGCTATGGACCTCCCGACACCCCGAGCTGAGTTACTCCTCGTAATCGGCATGTCTATACTATAGACCTATACCCTCACTCCTCGACAGACAGCAACTAACAAACGGCTATATCCGGCTCGTTTGGACCATAAAATGTACGGGCCTGTAGCACCCGCGCATTTGTATAGCCTGGCTGTTATGGCTTTAAGTGGGCAGGGCCTCCGGCTAAGGAGGGCTCACTGGTTAGCCTGCGATTGTTAGTCGAGGAGGAGAGGGTTGTATTTTCCAAACAAGTTGTACTGGTACAAAGGTCTTTACTATGCCGAAGCAAGGAGAAGACTGATTTATTTTACAAAAATGCCTATCTGTATTACAAATATTACATATAGAACTAGTGGCGGTCGTGCCATGTGCCGAACTAGCTTGCGCCAATGGCGCGCAAGCGCGACACGACCGCCCGAAATAATAATAACTAAAGTGAACACTATCTGTCTCTGTCTATTATCTGTCTCTTTCATTTACACTGTTTTCACTATACACTAGTTCTATGATTTCACTATATTTCACAATTTGTACAATAGGCTGTCCCGAACACCTTACATTCTATTAATATCTCAGCCAAACTTTACTTTGTTTAGTCCGATTAGAATTGTCTTTTAAATTTTTTTTTTGTTTTCTATAAATAGTCAAATATTTTAGTAATTCGCTGCTCTGTTAAAATATTATTATCTATACTTAGAAAGTCGTTTACCTTGACTGACTATCTAGAAAGCTGAAACACAGATTGAAAACAAAAGTAAGAAACAAGCAAAATAAAAAGCGTGATTTCAATCTATTATTCGAGGTTTTTTAATTTTTTTTTTCCAATTACGTTATACGTTAGGTTTTATATGATACGATATTAAAATTCTCTTTAATATAGAGTTAGTTTCATGCATGTATCATTGTTAATTTGTGAGATACAGAGGATTTTGTCATCGATTCGTATTCTTAGTCCGCGAGTGTAGTCCAATTAAGTTCTTATATGCTGCAATACGCTAGTTTCTTATCGAAAATACCCTAATATTTTTTAAATTCAAAGCCCGTTAAGTGTAATTGAGACAATTTTTGGTAGCAATTTGCAAAACACGCGACTTTTTCGTGATAAACTTAAAAATTACAAAGCAGAAAAGGTGACACCATGAATAACATTACAAGGATACGATTTACTCGGTGGTTTAATAACAAAAGGCTCAATTTATAATTTTTATATTAAAATAATAAACTTTTGCAAATATTTCACCCTTAAAGGCTCCAGGCACCTTTTAAATCACACCAGCCTCGTGCCAAGCAGAAAGACGTTTGAATTTAATGAAAAACATGTACAAACAATTTTTTTAGAATTGTTTCTGAAGTGCTCTCTTTTGTAATCTCTTACATACGAATTAAGATTTGAGAGCATAGGGAGGCTAAGGGGCATATCTCACTTCACTCCCAATATATAGTTTAGTATTTAAAAAATACACGTACGGTTAGCTCCAATTTGTGTTTAAGTGGAGAAATAAAATGTAAATAGAATATTTCCTATATACTTACTTGTATTATATAGAAATCTACATGAATTTATCGATGAATTCTATCGTATTCTCGGAAAACGGTTTTTATAATATCAATTATTATAACATAAAGCTCCTGCTTTTTACTGCTAGATTCATTTATTTTCAATGAAAATTGGCAGATGTCTGTTAAACGTCGTACGCATAACACATACTGCACTTGCGCAAATAAAACAATAGTACCCACTATGCCAACTAAATGTGATAACTGTAAAAGATTAATTACAAAAACATGTCCGGGTGTGGAATGCTGCAAATGTGAAAGTATTTTTCATCTAAACACCAAATGTACGGGATTGAGCAACAAGCAGCTAGCTGCTCTAAAGGCCGCCTCTAGTTTAGAGTGGACATGTTTACAATGTCAAAATGAATCGCCTAAACGCAGCTCATCTATAATTGTTCCGGAAGATAACGAGACCGATGATGAAGATACTAACATACCAATCAATGCAAAAAAACTGTTGAGCAACATATCCAGAGAGGTTGAGAAGGCTATCAAAAAAGAAATGAGAGAACTAAATGAATCACTGCAATTTCAAAGCGATAAATTGGATGAATTTGTAGAATGTATTGAATCATTTAAAAAAAACATGAAATCCCTAGAGAAAAAAAATTTAGAGCTTACTAATAAAAACACAAACTTAGAAATCAGGGTAGGAGCAATGGAGCAGCGTTTGCATGAACTGGAGCAGGAAAAATTAAACAAATATATAGAAATAACTAATGTGGCAACTGATAACAATGATGAAGCATTAAAAGTGATAGAAAATATTGCGAGCAAATTAAAAGAGCCAAAGCAGGTAATAAAGAGCACTAGACGATTACAAGAGAGAAATGGCCAACCACCGATAATATTAGTTGAATTAAAAGATGAGGAGACTCAAGCAAATTGGTTAGCGTCATCTAAAAAAACAAAAATTTTGGTATCTGACGTAAATCAGACACAGGCCACGAACAATAACCTAGTGTATTTAAGGGAAGCTATGACTAAATCCAACAAACAGCTATTCTGGAACGTGAAACAAGCGTTGAAAATCAAGTTGCAGTTTAAATACGTCTGGTTCAGGAAAGGTTTGGTTCGAGCTCGTATGGATGACAACGAGAAGGTCTACACTATAAGAAATATGAACGATCTTCAAGCTGTTGTTAACAACCAATCAACCGCTCGTAATTCATAAGTGAATAAAATAGGTAATTTGTATAATATCCCCAAAACACTCACATCTCTTCTCAATGAATGGTAGCAACATATTGTTCGATGATATAAATGAACTTACCGATTGTCTAAACATAAATGATTTTCTGTCTCAATTACCTACATGTAATCCTAATCTATTGTGCCTACACATTAACATAAGATCAATTATAAAAAACTTTACTCTTTTTGAACAATGTATAAATACTTCCAATAAATGCATAGATGTTTGTATCTTAACAGAGGTAAATATTACTGACAGCGTAAGCTGCTTGTTCAACCTACATGGCTACCAAATGTTCGCTGTTTTACGGAAATATCGTAGGGGTGGAGGTATAATTGTATATGTACATAACAAACATAAATATCAAATAAAAAATATTACTAATGAATATTTTGAGGGTGTCATGTGCTCACTAACCACACAAACTAACTACTCTGCCAATATATGTGCAATATATCGGCCACCTAACTGCAGCAAACGTCAATTTATTTTTGAGCTATCACTATCACTCAACTCTTTAACTAAGCAAAAAGATGTATACCTAATAGGAGATATTAATCTGGACCTAAAACAAGATAACCCTGTAAAACATTTGTACATTAATACGCTACACAGTATGGGTCTTGCATGCGGGATTTCTGAGTATACTAGAATTGAATTATCTAATGGAAAGCTAAGTAAAACATGTATTGACCACATATACGCTCGATCCCGCTCACAAGACTTATACACAGCGGCCATCGGAACCACACTGGCAGATCATCGCGCAATAATCATTGCCGCGTTTGGTACGCGTATACAGGTTGCTCCAAATTACAAAACATGTTTGAATAATATTGTGGTTTCCGAGCTATTAAACCAAATCGATTGGGATACCTCATGTATAAATGAAGACTGTCCAATAAGTATCAGCGATTTTCTACATAACAAATTTAATGAATGCTACTCAAAAGGGAAACATACAGTAAAAATTAAAAGTAACTACTCACGAAATAATAATTATTACGTTACTAATAAAATTAATAAATCATGTGAACATAGAGATAAATTATTTTTAAAATGGATCAATGATGCCACTAACATGCAACTAAAAAGAGAATACAATACAGTAAGAAATTATACGAATAAATTAATTCAGAAACACAAAAACAAAACACTAAAAGCTAATATACTAGAAAACAAACAAAATCCAAAACAATTATGGAACATATTGAACGAATTAACAGGCCGAATAAAAGCATCTGTAGATAATGTCATCACAAACGCATTCGGTAATAAAGGATTAAATGACTTAGATATAGCTAATAATTTTGCTAAAACTTTTAAAAATAATGTGACAGCTATAATACCAAACTGCGCAACACCTTTATTAAACAAATCAATATATTCTAATCCTTCTAATGTCACAATGCGATTTAGACCAGCTACAGCAAAAAACATTGAACATATAATCAAAAGGATTAACACCAACAAATCACCTGGTATAGACGGTGTTAGAGCTGTTGACGTTAAAAGACTATGTACAAAAATTAGCAATATTGTAGCTAAACTTATAAATAAAAGTGTTGTAAAAGGTATATACCCTACTTCTCTAAAAACAGGTATTGTTAGACCCATATACAAAAAAGGTAAGCATTCAGATTACGACAATTACCGTCCAATTACAATACTGCCTGTGATTGATAAAATAGCCGAAAAATATATATGTAACGAAATACACAATTTTTACAAAACAAATAATATACTAACTAATAAACAGTATGGCTTCCAGCAACACAAAAATACAACACAATTACTGACTAAATTCACAGATAAAATATATGAACAATTAGATGCTAAAAAACATGTGATGGTTGTATTTGTGGACTATAGTAAGGCATTTGATACCTTAAAACATAATGTTCTACTAGACAGACTTAACGAAAGTGGAATCAGGGGGAACATTCTCAACTGGTGTAACAACTACCTAAAAGACAGAAAATATATAGTAAAGATCAATAACACTAGTAGTGAGCCGGTAAAGGTCACAGAGGGTACGGCACAGGGATCCGTGTTAGGACCCTTACACTACCTTACTTATGTAAATAGCCTACCGAATTTAATTACTGAATGTGACATTTATCAGTTCGCCGATGATACATGCTTATTGGCCTACGGTGAGAATCCAAAAGAAGCCATTGACAGGCTCCAGATAGACTTTACTAAACTAATTGCATGGTCACATGATGCTGGTTTGGTCCTCAATGTAAACAAAACAAAACTAATGTACATCAGTACTAGCCAAAATAGAATTAAACATCAAGTACAATTAATAGCGCACAACCATGACTGTCTCCACAAAAATTTTATAAGTGATAGTCCATTTGCGTGTGATTGTGAACCAATTGAGGAAGTAAGTAAACAGGTCTATCTGGGGCTTGTTATTGATAACCGGCTGAATTGGAAGGACCACATCAATGGTGTATGCGACAAACTGAGAGCCATGCTTGCTAAATTTGCTATTATTAAATGGAAAATTCCCTATCATACCTTATTGATGCTGTATAAATCACTGGCTGAGTCGGTGATTGGTTATGGACTCTCTAGTTATGGTAGAACATACAAAACGCATCTAGACAAAATATATTCCCTACAACTAAGAATTTTAAAAACAATTATACCACACAACATTAAAAGACAACTTAATGACAACGATAAAACAATATTTGAACTTTGTAAAATTATTCCGGTCCATAGAAAGGTACAGCTAACACTATTATTAGAAGAATACTTCAACAACGAACTGAAAAACGCTAAAATAACTAATCCAAACAAAATAAATACACGCAGCAGCAAATATCAAAAACTAGAACTGCCAAAATATAATAACTTATATGGCAAACGCAGATTGGGTTTTTTAGTGCCTTACCTTATTAATAATCTGCCAACAGATTTAAAAAATAATTTAAACATAAAAAATATTAAATATAAATTAAAAGAATATTTTATCCGTAATATGTAATATAACGCAACTATATATTTTTATGTGTATGCATGTGTGTGTATATGTATGTATGTGTATGTATGTATGTATGTATGTATGTATGTATGTATGTATGTATGTATGTATGTATGTATGTATGTATGTATGTATGTATGTATGTATAATATATATATAATTAATAATAATAAATATAACTAATATAATATAATATATCTATAGTGTAAATAATTTCATACTAAGATATAAGATAAATAAAGATAATATAACTAATACTAAGAAATTAAAAATATAATACCTAATTTATACATCATTTATTAAGATAAAATTTAGTAAAATTAAAACACCCCGTAGATAGTGTGCATTCTTGTTGTCAACAAGGATGCGCTTATATGATTCAGCTGCATGTAAGAGTGGGACAGGCAGGTTCGTTGTATCAAAGCGTATTAAAATTGTATCTACCTACAAATATCGATACTTTTTCAAATTCAAATTCAAAGCATTTTATTCGAAATAAGATTTACAAAATCGCTTTTCGACTTCTTTTATTTGTTTGTAGCAATGTTTATGTTTTATATTTTTGTTATTGTGGACAACTCAGGTGTACGCTAAAAACCTAATTGAGTTTATAGTACACCTAAACTGTGTACCACCATTGTATTTTTGTTTTGTGTGTAAATAAATAAAAAAAAAAAGATTTATGTAATTTTGAATATTTTACATTCTTTTACGTTCAATGCTTATTTTGTAAAATAAGATGTTCCCGAACTCCCACGGGCATATCTTTGGATTGTATTATTCAAATTTTTATTATTTTTTAAGCCAAAGACTAAAGTTATAATGTTTTAGCGGAACGGTCGATCTAGTAAATAATACACCAGTAATTATTGAACTAGAAGAAATCACTCTGTTTGCTAATTGTATCAGTCATTTCTTTCTCTTTAAAATTAGTTTAAACAAAAAGCTTCTTGTGTTGGCGATGCGCCATTCTTCTATTTTGAAAGTCCTTTAGAAATAAAGCCTAGTTTCTGTTGTTATTTAACAATAGGTGAAAATGTTGAACAATGCAAGAGACTTCTGAATTAAACTGGTTGTAAAAGTAAGCTGGTTAAATGCAGATAACTCAGAATTAAGTGTGTTAACAATGTTACTCATTAGCTTTCACAAAAATGTAGCTCTATTCATTAAGTTCTTTGAATTGAAATCTATTGGGTGAAAGATTTTTCAGTCATGTCCTGAATTCGAAATGTTATTAGGCTGATTGTGGACGGAATATCTTAAAAACGGTTCGGAAAGTCAGGTTTGCTGATATGAACTATTTGATGAATTACTATTTTAATTATGACATTGATCGGTTAGGACATTTAATTTTAAATTTTATTTCTATTTTAAGGTATATTTTTAATTGCTTTTAATAAAACAACCTTTAATGCAATTTTTTTTATATACAAAATAGTTTAGACACGACATGACAAAACTTGCGTGTTTGTTTGTTGTTGAGAGTTTGTTTGTTTGATTGAATATCAGGAACTACTGGTTCGAATTGAAAAACTCTTTTTGTGTTGAATATTCCATTTATCGAGGAAGGCTTTAGGCTGTACAACATTTTAAACGCGGACGAAGTCGCGGGCATCAGCTAGTATAATATACTGAGGGAAAATGTATTCGATGAGCAATTAAAAGTAAACAAAGTATAAATAACAATATCATATTAAAAAAATACATTACAAGCAATTAAACTTGCGTTATGAGATCTATAAAAAAGAGCGAAGCAAATAATGAAAAAAGTTGGTTTCCAAAATTGGCTTTACCAGGAAAAGAACTCAGAACCTCTTCGTCAGGAAGCTAACATAATTACAATTCAAATATATAATTTTTTTTTTATGTAAGTAGGTTTGGTTATGGCAGCACACTTTCATGTTTCTCTTGCTATATAAGTAATTGTACGATAGCCTATCTGTCGTAATAATTTTTAATTACATGTAACTTTCTATAAAACTTTGTAATACTGTTCATAACAATACAAAGTAATGAAGTTTATTTTCCATTCCCTTTTGTTTCGACTTTTCTTAATATTCAAACAAAATAAATAAATGTAAGAAAGTTTGCTGAACATTTTGTGAACAGAACACAAGGTACGAGTATGCAATAGCTGATCACGAAAGAGCCGTGTAGTGCCGTCAAATTCCGTGAATATTTTTGCACGTCAAATATCGTGTGGTGCAAAGGAGTACGACGTCAATGCACATATTTACACTTCGCGTACACGTTGTAGCGCGTTTCAAAATACGAGCAGTGTTGGCGGTGAAATCGTCGGAGCGCGCGGTGGCCACTGGTTCAGAATGTACCTACAGTTGGTATTTTGCTAGCAAATAGTTTCGCAGATTTGTACGTGTGAACGTTGAGATAACTCAAATACCGTGCACAAACCGCCGTAAATGTTTGTAACTTTTTTTTTAAGTGAAATAAAGAACGAAATATTTTATTAAATTACAATAGATCCCACACTTGGCTATGCCGGTGTCGTGAGAGCCATTCCCTACTTCACAGTTTATTTATTGGTTCAAATTTAGTTAATTTACATAATTACATTTAAATGAAGATACAAATTTAACATAAAAACTTAAAAAATAATTATTTAAAAAAAATACTTATAAATAATTTAATCCTATTAACAGAGTTATATTATTTCGATGCCTATTAAGCCTTTGGTAGACGGAAAAGTGACCAGAAGTTTATTTATTTGTAATTAAAAATAAATGGAGGATAACATTTGGTATTAAAATTATAATACAGAAAAACACAGTGAAATAAAAGCACATACAAGTGCTGTTGTGTTTCGGTGAGACGAGTATTCATTTCTCGAGATAAAATCTTTTCTATTACGGTTGGGTAACATAAATTTTCGAGTTTCAACCACATACAAAGTTGAAGATGGTCCGACACCGTAGTAAAAGCTGCAGGTAGTTTTACAATTTGTCTGAATTTTTCTGAATTTTTAGTGGAGAGCGTCTGTTAGATGTAAGACATGATGATATTGATGACAAGCTTTGGTCAAATAGACAGGCTATTTAACAGAGGTAATAGTCAGCTCTGTTATCGCCAGTAAAGTTAAGTCGACCACGCATTTGATAGAATATTAAAAAATAAAAATAATTGATAGAATATTGTAAAAAAGCGTATTGGGGCTCTACGGACCCTAAATTCGACATTGAAGTGCATACAAATTATTAGTTACAAAAATACAAACATCCTTACAAACTTACATATTTTATATTAATAATAAGTTTCGCAATAATATGGGAAACAGACAATTTGGGATTAGGTTATAATGAGCCGGAAGCATAATTTTATTGATAATTATCTGCAGTAATTTTTTTAGCTCTTTTTGAACTATACAGTATGGTAAACAGAAAGGCTAGCTGTGATTGGTCCAATCAATATCAGAATGCAGACGTCATGTGAAGCTACCAATCACAGCGTTCCTTTATGCCGTGCTAACAAAGTTTCCGCTCCACTTTTCAGTAAAACGCTTCAGTTAGTACAACTTACATAACTTAAGCTTATCTAACTTAATATTATGTAAGGAATGGCTTTTGTGTGTTATCGCGTTTTATCTGCTTTCCTATATCTGTTATATATTTAACAGGTTATATCAAAGTGACAACAATGAAAAAGAAAATATTTTAAAGTATGAAGGAAAGTAGCTAACGCATTTTAGATAAGTTCTAAGTAAGAGTTTAATCATTTTATCAAGCCTTTTTTATCTCTTAAGGGCAACCAAAATCTTATTAATAATATTTATAAATGCGAAAGTTTTTAAGAATGTTTCATGCAAAAACGGCTTAACAGATTTGGTAAAATTTATCGCACAGATAGTTTATTACCTGGATTAACATATAGGATACTTTTTATCCTGGAAAATTTTTAGGTTCTCAAAAATGTTATAAAAATATTTAAAAAAAAACAGTGGCGGTGCCACCCTCGAAACAGCGATAAAGATGTCAGGCGCTATCATATATTCCATTTTTCAACGCGGGCGAAGTAGTTAGCGGGAATCAGCAAGTTATTTTATAATTTGACTCTTTATATAAAATTTTCAGATCCATAACATTATTTATTGTATGTTTGATTTTGTAAGTTATCTTGATTCGTAATATTTTCGTATTAATTACGAATTAATTAAGAGTACATTTTTCATTTTTTTCACAAATATGTAGTTGTAAAACAGTAGTATTTTTCTTTTATAATTAGTTCCTAAAGTGAATTTTTATCAGCAACAAAAAAGTAGAATAAAATGTGTTTATCCTTACTTACAACTTACATAAATATATTACATAATTTGATTTAACTTAATTATCTTAACTATTTTAATCTACTAATTTACTAACTAACAATTAAACAAACAAAAATAAAAAATAATAACAACATATAATAAAAAATAATAATAATTAAACCATGTGCATGCTGGGAAGGCAGGAGCGTGGAGGAAACTAATTGGCCAAAAAGAACAACTCGTCTAGCTCCGCCGAATCTTGCGTAGTACCCAGGACGCTTGCAGTGTTACCTCTTTGAATTTCTAACGCTATACGTTGCGTGAAGAAAGAGCTGGCGCGCCGATCGCCCGATTTCTCGATTAGAAGTTTTCCTATCTCTTTCCCGAAGGATTTAGCATCGGGTGACCACACTCCGAGCGTTTCCACCGCGAACGCTAGAAATTCAAAGTGGTCCGCGAGGCCTGAGTATTTGCCTTTTTTAAGTTTCTCAGCACTGAGGGCGGCGGAGCCAGATAAGTGGGAGGAGCCGGAAAGGTGTGTCGGAGCCAGGGTGTCCACACAAGTAGCATCCCATACCAAAGCTCTCCCACGTAATAATAATAATAACACGTAATAATAATAACAATAAAAATAATAATAATAACAAAAAGTCTCAAAGACGGTACGGCAGACATTTGTCGAGCATGCCACCGTCCAGGAGAATCATTGAGACATATTATTTCCGGTTGTTCTCATCTTGCTAATGGCGAGTATTTGCACAGACATAACCAAGTAGCCAGAATTATTCACCAACAACTTGCTCTTCAATATCACCTTGTTGAATTTGAAGTACCATATTACAAATATATGCCTGCGCCCGTTCTCGAAAATGGTCATGCCACGCTCTATTGGGATCGTTCAATAATCACGGACAGAACTATTGTCGCCAATAAACCTGACATCGTGGTTATTGACCGATCCCAACGCCGGACGATGCTTGTTGACATTACTGTTCCACATGACGAAAATCTCGTGAAAGCCGAGAAAGACAAACTTACCAAGTACATAGACTTGGCTCACGAGGTGACCGCCATGTGGAATGTCGATTCGACAATCATCGTCCCGATAGTCATATCGGCGAATGGTCTTATAGCGAAGAGCCTCGACCAACATCTTAAGAGTCTCTCGCTAGATGGATGGATCAAGGGTCAGATACAGAAGGCGGTACTTCTGGACACGGCACGAATTGTCAGGAGGTTCCTCACTCTGCAGCCCTAACCACCGGTAGCTTGGACCTTGGCCCGCTACTTGCGGCATACTAATTTTAAATTTTTTATAATATATATTGTTTTTTTTAAATATTTATATTGTAAAAAATTTAATGTTAAGAAAAAAGATGAATAAAGAGAATAATAATAATAATAAAATAATATTATTAAGTTTTTATAATATTTATTGTTTATATATATATATATATTGTAAAAATTTAAAATTAAGATAGAAAATGAATATATGTGAATAATAATAATAATAATAAACTTACATAAATAGTATAAATTGAAGTCGCTTTCCGCGTCTGTCTGTCTGTATATTCGCTAACTTCTGCTAAACTAAGCAACGGATTTCGATGCGCTTTTCACCATCATTTATTTTTTCACGGTATTTTTCACGGAAGGTCTAAATGTATAATAAAACCTAATTAAGTTTTTATGTTGAAAAAAATAATACTTTGCAACCAAGTTGCCGAAGCTGTTCCTTCGCTGACTAATTCTAATTCTTAATTTAATTTTTAATTAATAATGAGGATTCTAATAAGGTTTCATAATGGAAAGAGGAGGATAGTGTGTAATTTAAAAAACTGAATCTCGATCGAAGTCGCTAGTTGGTAGTTGGTAATTTCAGTACCTACTATTCAAGCAGATAAATCGAGTGACATTTTATTTATAGGCTTAATTATGGGCAATTTTATTCTGTTCAGATATCTACAACAGAAAAATGACAGTCAATTAAAGATAATATAAATAAATCAAATTAGCAAGATTCCAGCATTTTAGAATTAATTTTATTATATCCTTTAGTAGATACTCTTGAGAGATGTTATATCTATGCTAGTGATCCGCTCCCTATTTCGCGCAGAGTGCATTTTTTATATACACAAAACGTCCCTGGTTATCTCCCTATAAAGAAGATATAAATAAAAAATTAATTGCCACATATGAGGACAAGGTTGAGAGAAAATTTCTGGAAAATCCACTAAGGCTGTACCCGCCTTGCGAAATTCCACCGCGCGATTTTTTCCGCAATATAGAAATTGTATGGAGTTTTTTTATTCACGAGTGCGTGTAGCTCCATACAAATTCTATATATCACAGAATTTTGCGGAAAAAATCGCGGTGGAATTTCGCAATGCGGGTACAGCCTAAGAGGTCGCAAATTTTGATGGTAGGTAATTTTATATGAAATGAGGGCCCAATGTCGGGTCAGCTAGTAATATATAAAATCATTATGTATCGGATATAGGATTGTTAGGAGAATGATGATGAGTGTGAAACATAGAGTTATACATTTCCTGTATAACTGTGTTACAACATACAGTTAACATTATACATTTCCTGTTGAATGATGTGTAAATGTTCTATAAGTAGTTATTATTGATGAAAGAAATCTATGGGAGTAGTAGTAAATAATAACCGCCTCAACAATAGGTAATTTATGTTGCTCTTTAAGTGCTTATTATGTATATATTTGAGATTTTATTGATATTTTTTTATATTAACATAAAATTAAATCTAAATCTTTACAAAGTATAAAACAAAGTCCCCCGCCGCGTCTACGCATGTACGCTTAGATCTTTTAAACTACGCAACGGATTTTAATGCGGTTTTCATTAATCGAAAGAACGTTAAACGAGGAAGGATTTTATTTATTAGCTGGTGCTCACGACTTCGTCCGCGTTGAAAAATAAAAATATAACACTGGATCTATCCAATTTGTTCTACCCAAATCAGATAAACCAATTTGTATTTTTTTATAAGTAAATAATTTTTTCGCGACAGTTCATTTTTTCCAAATAAAGAAATGCAAAACGGGGTTGTATTTGTAACTAAAAAGTTTTCAGTTCCTACATCACTGGTTTTCAAAATCGAAATCTGGTTATCGTACGAGTATCTATGAATATTCCCAAGTAGTTGTATGAACAATGTACGCTAGGTCGAATAGTTAATTACGATAAAAGCTCATGTTAGCAAGAATCTTCAAAATATGTTTGAGATAAAATTATAAACAAGATAACGTATTGGAATGATCGTTGAGTGGGTGTTGAAGCATTAAAATACTATGTATTTTTTTCTTGTATCTTTTAATCCAATGTTATAGTTTGTAATTTTTTTTATAAATTAAGGCGCACGCAATGTTTATAAGCGATTTTAAATAATGAATAATATTTGTCTAATAGATGGTGACTTGTTCTAACTATCTGTATAGTTACGTAACTGGGACACGTGGTTTCAAACGTGTTTACATTATACATAGCTGGGTGCTTTTATTGTTATAAACATTCAGAAATCGCTCTAAAGAATCTCAAAATAAAATCTAAATGATCAAATATATTTACATAGATTTAATTGCTCATGAATTTGCTGGTATCGATTGGACTTTTACCCATTTACATTAGTTCAGTTATTCTTCAAGATATTATTCTATCATTATACGTATATCTCTTAATACAATTTTAAAAAATGGGGTCTGGTTGTTTTAAGTGAATACGTGTAGGCAGCGTGTAGGTACCTACGCTACGAGTAATATTATTTTTGAGTGTATTATATGTATACATATATTAAACGAATTCGAATATACCATACGTACTAAAAAAATATTGATTTTTCAGCTGCTATCTAGTGAAGTAATTACGTTTTGGATGTAGATGATAGAAATCACCATCAATCTGTATCGACCGATTTTGTTATCATCGCTTTTCTGAATTGTCTCCCAATGTTGAAGCAAATTTAAAGGACTTTATCCCTTTAAATTGTCAAAATACACTTTCTATAAAAATTCTAAAAGAAGACAGAAAACTTGGATTCACACTAAGTTTCTGTTCTGTTACATAACAAGCGCATTGTAGTTAAAGTTAATTACCTGTTTCGAAATGTAAATATTCTTGACGTTTCTGCAGTGTTAGCGTTATGGACTGCATTGGTTTATTTAACACTAAGTTAACGGTACCAGCGTAAATTTCTTGTTATGTATTGTATACTTTCTATGTAACTATCTATTAAATATAACTGGTTGTATATGATTAAATATCATATGCAGGCTGTAAAAAATAACAAAAATGTCAAATTTTGGTATTACAATGACAGACTAGTACTGCAATACAGTAGATAAAAGATCACTTCGCGAGCAAGGGAAATGTGAACAAAAGGCTTTCCAAGAAAAGATGCCCTAAATGTATTCTGTATAATGTCACACAGTGGTGTTATGCAATTTACATGGACCGGTGTTATAAATGAGTCGTGTAAATGAGTAGGCGGGTGATACTAAGAAAAAACCAAATCGTTAAAATATGGGTCATGCGAGATATGCCTCAAACATGAAAAGAATTCTTGAGATTACACTCACCAGACAGACGTCACTCCACAACGGTTTGTTAGTGAGAAAAGTTTGAGCTGCAGGACGATGCGGATGTAATTAGGGAGGAGCAAAGAATGGGACAGTAAAGTTGTGAGAAAGTGGAGTCGGCGACCACTCCGAAGGTGGCGCACTCACCAACACATGTCGAAATATTCCATAACGGTATTGATATACATTTGTGTGTAATGTAAGCAGCGCAAAGCGCGCGTGCAGCGAACGCACATCGGACGGTATGTGCTCGCCACCGGTACGCGAGGCGCGTCTCCTTGTAGGTGGTGTGACGCAAACGGGATGCGGCGGTGGGACATGTCCTGACCGCAACTGATTTACGACCCGATGCTGCCTACTACGCACCAAAACTAATATAGTCAGCGCGTAATGAGTAATATTGGTGCATACATACCTTTGGTCCCCGCCTTGCTCCTGGGCCCGGGGGCATTCCTGCCTCGGCCTGAGGACAGGCGTCAGCCCCCATTTCTCGACCAACTCTATGCGAGCAATGGTGGCTGCTCAATGGGAATATGTCATCGGGTCGGTGCTGATGCGGCGGTGCAGTGGGGAGGCGGCGGTTCGGCCGGCTGGCCCGCTGCGCCCCCCGGCCTGCTGGTGGCGCGCGCCGCCGCCACCTTACTCGCGAGCCATGCCCGCTCTCTCTTCGCAACACCTGCTGTCTGCTGCGGCGCGCCCTCGCGGCGCTCGCATCGCGTTCTCTCACTCACCGATACTGCGGCACGCCCGCGCCCGGCCTCCCGAGCACGCTACCCGGAAAGCGCGCACTCTTCCTTGGCTGCGCAACTTTGCCGCCTAACTTTAATCACCGCCCGCCCTAGCGTGTATTTTGCGCCGCGTTCGCAACGTCTCTTAAACACTAACATCAACTTGCGTAAACTATTGTAAAGGATTGCTTGAATGATGATAACGAATAGTATTATAGTCGTCAGCGATATGTATCGTTGTGCAGCCGCCGTCAGCGGGTCACGCGTTCAACGGCAAGTCCTTACGTAACGGATGTTGTGGGCGCGTGCGGCGGCGCCACATCAGTCGCGGCAATTCATGGTCTCGACGAAGCCGCGTGGTCGTCGCGAGGCCGGGACGAACGCGTGTATTGTCGTGCTGCGGCGGCAGCGTACTGTCTCTGTGGAGGCCGAGGCCGCGCGTGCGTCTTGCCCACCGCCCGCTCCCTTGCTCCCGCAACAGCTCCCTTTTTCTCCGTGCCGCGTCGCTTCTCGCGTATCGACACCGCGGCCGACCACTGCATCGCCCATCCACCAATGTTGCATGGCACCAACCTCACCTACTTTCCTAGCCACGTTCGCTTTCCTTGCCCTTACAAACCCCCGACAGATTAATTCACTTTTCAAACATGGCAAATGTCACTTATATTTTTAATGAATGCAGGCAGCCAGGCGTCACTGTTACGCGATGCATGATGCGGAAGCAGAGATGCGTATAAATTCAAAGTGTGTTAACAATTAATAAAATAATAAGCCAGCATTGCGCCAAATTATACAGTGAATTATGAGAGTTTAGGAAACGCATTACATGAGCGATAGTTCCCGAGGACGGCTTCGGCTGCGGCTGCCCCGGCCGCGGATTTCCTATAAGTTGCGCTCGCAACTGACGCTCGGCGGTTCCTGCTGCATTACGGCGTCTGATGCACGACTGACTACCACACGCGGCTCTCTCACCGAAAAGGCATTGAGTTTACTATAGCGTCCCGTTCGCGACTGCAACGAAAGGTTCCGTCTTGCATCGGGCGAGTCGACACGCCGGTGCCAATTCAATTACTAATCTCGGTGAAATATGAAAGTAGGGTAGAGGCTACTGAAAAACCGACTCACGAGCCAACTTGTACGATGTTTTATCTTGAACTAGCTTATCGACCTTCACACAAGCAAACCTGTAGTGCCTGCCTGTGCTACCATTTTTATATCCACGATATTGGAGATTCATCATACGCTAAATACACCATGCTAACTGTCTACTTTTTAATATGCCTTCAATGCAATGTTAAAATTAAAACAGACAATTCAATTGGAAATATAGCGTTAGGTGTTATGAGAGGCTCTAACGGTACGTTCTCGCGTAGTAGGTGTAAGCGGTTCGTTAAAGTTATGTAACCGAGGGAAGTGGAATGTGAGTTATATCACCGACCAATGCAATTTGTGAAGGTAATCAGGTCGGTCGTCTAGAGGAGGCAACTTTAACACAATTATTTACCGCTGCATCCGAAGTTTACTAAGCGGAAAAAATGTTGGTTTCTCATCGTGATCTCTATAAACAGTTTTAAAAATACACGAAGTGTACAGTTGTTTGTGGTCGGTGTCAATCGGGCGGGAATTGATTTATCGTTTGTCGCGCCCTGTAACGAAATAACTTAATTCTAATGTTTATAATCGAAGCGTTTGCGTGAAAATGTATTCATCTTTAGCTTTCGGGGCGACAGTGAAGGTTAGAAAGAGCAAGCACACACATTTGACAGTACGAGTATCGATCGAATAGGAGCAAGTCGACTGTGAGAATTGGTTCGCAAAACGGTGTTTTCGGCAATAAAATTCGCCGCTCGGAAATTACTGGGAAATGTTTTCCCACGATTTGATTCATCCAGTGTTTAACGAAATTCGTTAGAAACTGAGCTGTATCATTCGAAAGCAAAAAGTAAATAAGTAAAATGTAAACCCTCGGAGCTGACTTTTTAATTTAAATACATTTAAAAATGCCAACGTTCCTCTGAGTAGTCTCAAGTTAATTGAGCTCACAAGAGTGCGTATATTAAAAAGAGGTTATAAGCGTATTATAAGCGTCACTGCGGCAAGCAACAGGTGGGTCGTCGGCAAAGCGATATTTTTCGTATCGTGTATAGGAGTTACAAGGAATCCTGAACTAACGGCATTGTATTTTGTGGCAGGTGCGGTGAAACGGAACTTACTTGATGGCTCTCGATGAACTATCGCTCGAATCAACGACTCATCCATCTCTAGTCAATATTCATACCTTATCTTTGCTTAATAAAAGTGAGTTATAGTTATAGCAGTCTATTATTTAGACGGAGATACAAAATATTTATGACAAAAAATATGATAGTTATATCCTGTGGTATTATTTTTAATATTTTCACGTGCACATAGTAGGTAAATTACTGAAAGAAAATTCACAGAGCTTATTATAAATGCCAGTAACATATTACTTTGATCTTCGATTTTGATTAGCTAGTATCGTTGGATGTATTTACGCAATTCCATTTAAGAAACCAAATAGGTACACAACAAAACGTTTTACGAATCCCTAATGATTGTCAAAATAATTGAGTATTGAATTCACTCAGCAGGTACGCTACAGATTTCATTACGTCCTCTTAAATAGCCGTTGCTATAGTCGCCTCTAACACAAGCAACAACTGAAGATAATGCGTGCTGCCGACCCTAATATGTATAGAGTTAGTAAGCAGTGATATTAAAAAAATAGAATTATATGATAAAATCATAGAAGAAAAGGTTCTGGCATTCGTAACTCACGCACCGAAACAAAACATTTTCTGAAGCTATAAATAACTTAAAGGGGCTAATAATAAAAAATAATATGTATTCAAAAGTTAAAATGCAAAAATAAAAGTATTAAGATCCAAAACTAGTACAGAGATAAAATAATAATATTGCTAAAACAGATAAAATTTACAACGAACTGAAAAAAAAGCTGAAATTTGCTTTGTTGGAGTCTAGGGAATAGTTTAATAATGGCGCGCGACATAGTGCCGACAAACACGCAAAGCTGCATTGTCAGAATGGATGCCCCCACTTGCTCCTTTTGTTGTTAATAATAATAGGCGAAAGTCGTTCACAATTGTCACTGTCTGCCGTGAATTTCCCTCGTAAAATGCACATTGAAGAAGTTTATACTAATCTTGTTCGGAACTGACAGTTATAGTCTTATAACCAATCCATTGAGAATGTGGTTTTATTTTTTAGTGCTATACAAGGGACGGGAAAGCAGAGGACCGTCTATGAGAGTCGTGGAATAGAGTTAGATTTTTAGGGTGATGTTTTTTTTTATAATATAAAGGCGGCAGACAAGCTGGCGGCTCACTTGATGGTAGGTGGTTACCGTCGCCTAAGGACACAAGCAACACCAAGGGGAGTGCTAGTGCGGTGCCTACCCTGTAAGAGTTTGTTTTACATTTACATGATGATGATGATACAAGTAAAGTCAACTGTTTGATGGGTTCACTGTTAATTAGTCTAATCGAAGTATATAGAATTTCTAAGAAACATTTGTATAAACGACATACAACTGTTATAGCAACTTGAATTTTATAATAAATTGACAAACGGAAAAAGAGTAAATTACTATTTCTAACAAACCACAAATAAAAAGTAGTCAAAATATGTACAGAAAGTCTCTTGTGTAACGTCTTTATCGGGCACGGGGCACAGGGAGAAAATAACTAAGTTGAGACCTGAGCTAGGTCATAAAGACTGGTGTTGGAGTCCAACGATACCGAAAATCAGGGGCACGAATGCATACAGGTTTAGCCGTTGTATATATTATGAGAAGTCATGACATACAAAATATATTATACAAGAGCAATAATATTAAATCTGGAGATACAGAAAAGGCATCTTGAGGAAAAAATGAAAATATTTGCTTATTTATGAGTATTTTGTGACTAATTATAAAAGTTATTTTAACATTATAACTTTTATATATTATCATGGGAACAGAGTATAACTACTAAGCCCAACTGACACAAATTATACTCTAAACCATAAAGTTATTTTAGTAGTTCATTTTAAGTTTCCAGGTAGCACCACAAAGTCAGGTGGACAAATAATTGATAAAATATTAGCATTTGTCCACGACTTCATCCGCACCCGTCATTTCATAAGCGTTGAAACATTTATTTAATCTGTATTACTCACATTTTTTTTTTCAATCTTCAAGTATTATAAGTATAATTAATCTATAAGTATAATTTAGTTTTACATCATCCTTCTATAACAGTACTTTTTTTCTGGAATCTCCTTTTCTGTACCATATTTTTATGTATGCAAAATTTCACGATGATCGATAAAGTTTAGTAGGTATTTTCGGAGATTTACGCCTTAGAACAAATGAAGGTTAAATTTTTATCTATGTAACAATTGTTTTCTATAAGTTGCATTATACTTAATCACACAGTTCATTAAACTCGTTGACATTACAAAATCTGCATTCGTGGGGGACAGAAAAACAGTACGACTCACGTCAGTAGTTATTAACAAAGGATCCTTTATCCCACATTAGGATGCTTAACTAAATGTTGGGTGCTCAAGTTTAGTTGAGCAATTAGATGTGTGTATTCTTCTTTGTGGAGAGTTTTCTTAAAGAGTGCTTTACATACGGAGCGTTTGTCTAAATTTAGCATCCAATTCAAGTTTTTTTTAACTGTAAATAACTTGTAACAAAGTCAAGGCTCGTCTTAAGGATTCTACAACTTTACCCGTAAGTCACTCACTCATATTATATTGTAATCCCTATATAAATATTATAGATACCTCAGGATTATTAAAAGAATTAGGTGCGTAAGTAACTCTACAAGTCAATTCCATTAGTTTAGGCACAGAAGATTTTATTAATGCCTAAAATGAATTCCTTATACTAATAGATAATATTACAATAAATAGAATACCTACTTTTGTCAGACTCCATTTATATTAAAAAAAAAATGCTTATACGATCTAATCCACCCAAATTTTAAAGTAAATAATAAACTCATAAATGAATATGTTAGCAACCCGTCCCCGGCTTCGCACGTATTCCTCCGGGCAATTTTTTTACAATTTTTCTCTTCATAAGAACTTTCCTCGGACTTCGACGAAAATTTTAATCTACGTAAATACATATTTAAATATGGTCCAGCCGTTCTCTAGTTTGGTCTTAGCAATACATTTAGCGATTTATTTTTATTTATCTATATTTGTTTAGACTTTTACCTACGTCACATATGTTATAATGTACATATTAACGTTAATACAATATAATACAAAATAGAAATTAAATCAAAATTTCTCAACATAATTATGTTATTGAACAAATAAATATTTATTTGTTAACATACTTATATTATAAAACAAATATTTATCAAGTTTTCGTATCGGTTGTGATTGATATCTTATTCGCATCGCCCCTGACTAAAAGCATTAATAATGAGCAAGGGGTGAGTGTGTTGTAGTTTGGGACATCTGGTGGATGTTCTGACGCGGTACTGCAATGTTGCCGTGATACCCATACGTCGGTGCGCTGTATTGCAGTTGTGGACGATGCGGCTTGTGACGTCACACGCGGGCGGAGGGAGCTGCCCTATTTTCCACCGGCAAACGGAAAGTGTGGGCCTTTGTCCCGGGGTTTTGGCCTAATTATGTCGTAAATAACTTAATAGGTTGCCACCGGGCGTGAAGTATATCGATTCACTTGTTGGCTTCTTTTCGTAACTTAAGATTTTGTCATCTAAAAATTTGTCTAGAAACATTTTAAAAAGTAATATTTCTCGTACTTTACAGTAAACTGGACTACGATCTACGACCGTTCATTTAAGATTAAATTAAAAAGAATATATTTAAAGGCTTGGTTGGTTTCAGATTGTATAGAAATTTTATCATGAATGCAAAAGATTACTGCAAGCATACGTGTCTGTTGAAAAGAAGCTAAACTTAAGATGTCTACCATGTATTCGCGTTGATTGCGAAAGAGTAGCATCATGGCAACTACCTTTTCCTTAACCGTCGCACTGCTGTATTAACCTCGAAACCTTGAGGGGAGAGTAGAATACGGGGGGGGGGGCTGCGATACCCCTCCACGTACCCCGCACTGCACCCCCCCGCACCCTACACAGAGGCGCCGCGCCGACTCGGATGGCTCCAGGAAATATCTACTGACTCGAATAATATTAACACCCATGTAACGTGTCCTCTATTATATCCCACATAACTGGGGTGTAAGAATTTGAGTTGCCATTTCTCTTTCATATTTTAAAAGGTATCTTTTAAAAGGCATTAGCGTTGATCTTATCTAACTTATTTCATTATGGATTTTTTTTCTATAATTCATCATTTCCTATACTTAAAAATTTTCAATACAATATTTACACTGTTTCTATACGAGAATTCATTAAACAGACTGAGAATTTAATGTACCTAATATGATATGTCATTAATGGAATTTACTTATGTCTTTAATTTGGATTCAAGTACTTTCATGTGGAGAGCTAACGAAGCATTAAAAATGTAAATTGTTATTATTTTGTACCAGCTAGTATAATGTTTAAATGTTTTATCATTTGAGGATGTATATTCACTAATCTGTCGGCAGTAACCACTCCCTTACAGAAGACCATAGTAAAATAACAACATTGTACTGTTGTGTTTCGGTGAGTGAGTAATGGATACCAGAGCCTTATCATTAAACCCTACTATTATAAGTTCGGCAGCGAACTTGCAGCATCTATGACTTTAAGGCGACGGTGGCTACGTCCCAACAAGTAAACCTGGCCTAGTTCTTAAGTTCTTTTATGTTGAAATTAAATTCCGTATATTATTTTCACGTGAATATGTCTTTGACGCTGTAGATATCTATCATTAAAATCCAAAATTTAATTAGGTACACCACTAGATAGCTAAAGGATAAAAGAACTTTTTAGTATATAAGGTATATTAGAATTCGTTGATAGGTGAAGATCACAGTGAAATAACATTTATGTGTGTACACTGTACGTCCATGATTTAGTATCTAAGAAATGTCAGAAACAATTTCAATATCCCTTCGTAACACCTTATCCATAATTTTACTAAGCTTGGTTATATCTTAAACTACAATTAGTGGAGTTATCTGAAACAATAAAATAAAATAATAATTTTGAAATATGTTTTTTCAAAAGGTCATAATATTAATTTTTATTTTTTTATTTTTTTTAATTAGATATGGGTTTGCTCTTGGCCAACATCCAGGTGTGTAGCAAAGATGACGCCTATGATGGAGCGAGCTCACCCAGAAGGTGCCTATTCACTCGAACTTTGAATAGATTCAGGTTATATGTGCTCGGAAATACAGACGCCGCGCCGGCAGGGAGTTCCAAACCTTGGCAGTGCGCATTATAAAGGATGTTTTAAAGCGCTTGGTCCGAAATAGAGGGATATCGACAAGGTGAGGATGGTAACCAGCCGTATGTCTGTATGTCCGATGGAAGAAAGGGGAAGGCGGTATGAGTTCATGCAGCTCCTGAGCACACTCTCCGAAGTACATCTTATAAAAGACACATAGACTGGCAATTTTGCGTCTATGTGCCAGGCTCTGCATCTTAATTTTTAAAAACGTACTGTCGCCAATGAGTCTCCTAGCTCGGCGTTCCACCGAGTCGAGTGCGGCAAGTTGGTATTTGGCTGAACCATCCCAAAGGTGGGAGCAATACTCCATGCAAGATCGAACTTGCACCTTATACAAAAAAATTTATTTAACTTATATACTTAGATAAGATTTTTAAATTAGTTATATTCATAACAGAATGAACGCTCAAATACCGCCGCTGCTAATGCAGGTTTGAAATCTAGCCGGGCAAACTTTCCAATATTATGTATTGATTGGAAATATTCTGGTTAAAACAAAAATCGTTCCCACGGTGACAAATTTAATGTTGGAAATATTGCGCGGAAACTTGTTTGTCTAATAGGTGCTAAATCATCTTTGAAAACATTTGATGTCACTAATCAAAACAGGTTGATTTGCACGCACAGGTCGCGAGCATAATTGGGAAGTTGCTCTCGAGTTATAAAAAAAAGTAGAGCAAATAATATGAAAGTATATGTGAGTCGATTTTCGTCGATGGTTCCATTACTTCTCTTAATGGAATCATGCCAAAACCACAACCTTGAAACCATTTTCAAATATCCATTGTTGATACGTTTATGTTATAATAGAGTTTCAAACTAATAATTACGTTATGTAGATTCTCATATAAAATAGTAAATGAGAGAATTTTCCATTTTGAAGTGTATATAAATACTTTTTTGTGTTATTAATTGAAGTGTTATTAAATTTGGATTGTAGCTACCGTACCGAGGAATGATGCGAGAAATAAATATACACATCTATTAAGGGGTAAATTGGATTAGCTCTAATAAGAGCTGTTAATATCAGAGTGGTTTTGTTTATATATTTGTACCTCTACCAGCTTCAGTTGTCACAGCTGTCTCTTCACAATTTTTACGATGTCGTCGACGAGTTGTTCCTCTACGGCGGCGTCGTGGTTGATTATTTTTTTAATTACATAGGAATTAATTAAGTTTTATGATGTACATAAACTCTCCGGGAAAAGTTATCTAACTGATGGTCAAAACCGCATTAAAATCCTCTGCGTCGTTTTAAAGATGTATTTATTTTATTTTATTTTATTTATATAACCTAACCTAACCTATATAACCTAACCTATGTATGCCAACAAGCAGAAGGTCAAACAGCGAGAAGCAACTTGGTTAAGGGTTATTTACAGATTTAATTGTATTTTATTTTAAACCGACTTCAAAAAAGGAGAATATTCTCAACTCGACTAAATATTTTAAAAGCTTGCGTCATTATAAAATTTGTTTTTAAAAAATGTAAAAAATAATATTTTGTAACCTATTCACACAATTAATATTAATATGTTGTAATTTACATAAGTTTGAGTGTAAAAAAAAATGACAACCTATTGTGGCGATTGCAAGTGCCTGCCAGACGAGTATATAATGGTAGGAGAACAAGCAAATCATAGGGATAGTAATTCATAACCTGCTCCCACGAGGCTGAACTAGCGGTTGTAAGTTACACGATTTTGTTTAATTGGCTTTAAAATCGTCAAAAAAGAGAATTTATAAATTAAATATGACACACGCCTTATGTTTATATCTTTAAATATAACGGGTATCAGTGATGCCTGCATTAAAAATGAAATCTATTAGAAATCTGCATACGCGGATGTTGAAAATTCTGCATGCATAATGAAAGCAGTTTCCCCTTACGAGGCATACGACTTTAAAAGGCCTACGGGTCACGTAGCGATTACTATGATGCGTAGCATATCAAGCAAGGGCTTGTTTTGTATCCTATTTATTTATTTATTAGAGATGGCCTTGGCTAACAACCAACTGTGTAGCAAGCATGAAGCCTATGATGGAGCGAGCTCACCCAGAAGATGCCTATTCACTCGAACTTTGAAAAGATTTGGGTTATATGAGCTCGCAAATAAAGAGGTTGGCAGGGAGTTCCAAACATTGGCAGTGTACATTATAAAGGAAGTTATAAAGCGCTTGATCCGGAAAAAAATGAACTATATACATTCCATACTTCCACGGTGACCTTGCAAATTCTCGTATTTTTTTCGTAATCCTCTTCGACTACGTTATTCATGCCTAATTTATGGAGAAAGAAATCTTTTTTTTTTAATTTGTCTCGTCATCGTAGTAAGGGAACTTTCACTGTGCTTATTATTAGATTTCAGCAAGCAAAACGTATCCTAATCGGCATTCACGCTAAAGGACGAAATATTTTTATACGTAGACTTAGTTACGAAACGAGCCAGTGCCTCCATATGCTACGCATCGTAGTAATCGCTACGTGACCCGTAGCCCTTATATTCGTGTGCCTTGTAAGTGCGCTGCGATTACAGGCGGCTTCCGCCAAAAATAGTCATACAAGATCATGTTTTTCTTAAAAACGTTAATATATTATAAAATAAAAATAAAATGTCAATATTGAGGATATTATCTGTGAAAAAACAGCCTTCTCAACTTAAAATATTTCACTCAATATAATGAAATCCCTAAAATAACACAGAATTTCAAACAACTAAAATAAAAACAAATCTGCTTATGGGGGATATCGATTACAGATATAGAACAAGAAAAAAAATCCTTATATTATTTTAATTTTAGACCAACCAGGTTGTCGGTTGAGAAAAAAATTGCTAACGGACCAACCAGGTGGATAGCGTGGTTTGTCGGTCGGTAATAGAGGAGTTTTTCTAGGTGCGTTATTTAAAGAAAAAAATATATTATCTTCTTTTTAATATGTTATAAGACAAAGCAAAAAAGAAAGTTTCCTTTCATTTTAAATAAATATACGTGTACCATCCTTCCCCGGGGCACAGTTGGCTGACTACTTTCAAGGTATCTGGGGCAGCCTCAATAAAAAATGCAACGTTATTTTTAGTTTTTCTTGACTTAGCGTGCTTTTGCATAATGCTTATGAGCACACTTCTTTCAGATAAGTAGTGTGCATTAATTTTTTAAAATTTTATATAAGTAAAATGCCTGAGCTAAAATTGTAGTAACAATATTTTAAAAAAATTGCCGAATTTCAAAAGTAACAAACAAATATATCAAGTTCTTTTAAACATCTGTTGGATAATTAATTTTTAGTAGTGCAAACTTAATTAGAACGAAAAAACTACTGGGTTTTATTATCAGAAAATAAATTTTACTGTCAATAAATAACCCATTTGACTATTATTTATGTACGTATTTATTTAACTACGTATTTCATTCTTCCAAGAAAAAAGTTGCTTTAAAATTTGCAAGAAAGGTTACTTTCATGATTTCAGATGATTAGTGCCATCTATTCTACAATATTGGACTTGTTATGTGCTTCCAGGTGGCGCCACCTGTTATGAAGTAGTTAAACTACAGATACGTCGTAAAATTGTTACCATTTTGTGCAAGTTCTGCAATTTGCTACTAGGTGGCACCTGTAGACAAACTAGAGTCAGTTTTATAAATATTAACTTTACTGCATCCTACATATTTGCATTTTTACTACTTTTCAAAAAAAAAACAACATGCGTTTTTATTTCTATAAAATGTATATAAAATATATAACATAAATACATTATACATTGGTAAATTTCTGTTCTTACACACACTTATAATTATAAATGAATGTAGTTAAATAATAAAAACGAATTAAATTAAGTAACGAATCTTTTAACGCCGCAAGGCGCCACTAATAACCCATCGATCAACGGGCTAGTCAAATGGTTCATACCTACGCTATAATTTATTGCCAACTTTTAGAATGAAAGTTGTAGGTATATAAAATTGAAATTTAACACTAAAATTAATATTTCATGAAGTAATTTAACACTTTGAAATTACTACAGTTTTATGTTTTTAATGGCTTGCAAAATGTTACGATTGTTATTTAAACAGAATCAGTATATTTCAATGAATTTAGTGCGAACTGATATAATATTTAAATCAGTGTGCAAACCATTTCATAGTTATTAATCGTTGATTATAACATGTTTAGAGCTCACGTTTAATGAAAAAATAACTCATTTGGTTAATATAGAATATATATGTTTCTTTAATAAAAATCCGTTAATATGAGTTCTATATTCACAATGATTTGCTATTCAAGATTCTATCTTGAATCAGTGTGGCGGATTTACACATTTGCCCGCCAGTAGGCTATTCAAATTTTGTCGCCCCTACTACCTAGTTCACAATCATCATATTAAAAAAAACTGATGTTATAAGATACTCCAATTTAGTCACAGTATCGGCTCCCGAGAGGAATGCGAGCGATTTCTGGGTCACTTGTATATATTTTTTTTTTCTGTAAAACAAATAAAAATTTTAACCAAATTTGCCGCCCCCTAAAATCTGCCGCCCTAGGCTCCAGCCTACTCAGCCTTCTGGTAAATCCGCCACTGTCTTGAATATACTATTTCTCGACGACCAATAATTATTACGACAGTGTGGTGCAGTAACAGTAAACGTCAACCTATGTGTTTGGCAAACAAGGATGACCCATATGGGCTTCAAGTCTATTTATAAACTCACAATTACAAGACTTGGTATAGTGTCGACAGCGCTCTTGATTGCACTTTGGTGTTTACTAGTGTTTATAGACCGCTAGCCTTCTTGCCCTAACCTATAAATAAAGACGCAGGGCTAATACCGGCTGTAGTAGCCACTGTGTCTATGAAACTTCGTAGCAGTTGCTGGGAACGCTACGAACATCTCTCAACTACTTGGGAAAGTACAAATAATGAGGTTAGTTAAATATTCAGCGCGGGTAAATCTAGAAGTAACCATGCTTGAATTAGTACACTATATTAGTAGGTCATACATAATATAATAATTAAGGCCAACTTAAAAATACGTTTTACATAATAATGTTCCTAGCTAGGAAATAAACCCGATATGAGAAAATAAGTGAGATATGGTGTGGTGCTTCTAATGAGCTAATAACTAGTTAAATTACGTTAACCTGTTGAAATATGGCGCTGAAACGTCGCTCAACTAGCCATGGACAGGACTATGCTCGGCGTAACTCTACGGGACCAAATCAGGAATGAGGAAATCCATACACAATCGATAGTCACCGACATTATCTGGCGGATTAATAAGTTGAAGTGGTAGTACAGAGAACTGCAGGTAGTATGGAGATCATGATAGGATGTCTACTTAGACGATCCAATAAGGGCCGTGGGTCATGGGTGGATCTAGGCTGTTTCATATCGCTCCTGGCTCGAAAGTAAATATTTATGAAATTTTGATTTAAAATAGCAATTAACCAAGAACCATTGGCTTCCGAAACATTCACAATTCACAAATTCAAATCCAATTCGGGCCTCTGACTATTTTCGATTGCATATGTACAATATATAAATAAACATTTCTTGCTGTTACGGTGAAAGAAAGCTCTTAGATTTTTTGCAAACTCATGTACAACTCAAGTCCTACTAACTACTAACAACCGTACGACACGCCGACACAAAGGTCGCAAAACTAATTCGGAAAGTAGACACAAGAAGCTGTCTTGTTTTCGGTGCTTGAATCTTTCCAACGAGAGATTCAAATAACACGCTAATTGAACAGTACCTATAGCTTTTTTTCCATAATTTTGTATTTGCCTAACAATATATATAGTCTGTTTCATATTATGGATTCCTTTTGGGTAAAAGTCATTGGCCATTTCTGTTTCTAGCAAAATTTATCCTTAAAAGCTATATTTAAAAAAATAGGTAACGTTAAGTGTATCATTACAAACCTTTTTGGATTTGTAGTACAACTTTACTAAGTACAGCTTAGCGTCTAAATCGTTAAAATTTTGGTAAAGGCCATTTAACCAATAAAATATAAATATAATATTATAAAATAAAGAGATCACTTAGTTTAAAATCTTCGACATCAAAGAAAATTGAATTCTCTTTTGTAATTGTACTTAGTTTTGATTTTTTTTAATACTTAGTTTATAAATTAGTTTTTAAAATAAAACATTTGAAATTACTAAATTAAAATATGAATGTTGCTAATAATAAGATATAACATATTAAGAGTAATGAAAGTAATAATAAATGTTAAGGATTTTTATTACATTTTTATCTGCTTCGACTAGACTGAAAAATGCCTTTGAAAGCTGATGAATGGCTGGATAAATCATTTTAAAAGGTAATAATAAATTTTTAAGCCTTTTTAAACGAAAAATACAAAAATATTATTTGTTTCAATCATAAATGTTACATGAAATTATATTAAATTATAGAATTTTAACATAGTACCTACATGAAATGCATATCTGAATTATTGATATCCCTTCCTAAATAGAAAATATCTATAAGTAAGAGAATATTAAATTTATAATCCTAAATATTAATTAATTAATCCTATTAATTTCTATTTACATAACTGTCATTTCTTAATAAAATAATATAAAATAAAACAAAAGTAATAATAAAAATCAAAATAAAAGCTCATAGTTACAGATCTTAAAATAAAAATTTCATAAAATTACAGTTTAACATTCCTGAAATGGCTGCAGTGTTAGCTATTTCAATAATGGTCACCGTCGCCATTAAGATGCCGTTCAATGAAGTCTATAGGATATATTTTGGTAAGTATATTGTCATAATATTTAGCGCTATTACTCTCGTAATTTTTCCACGTAACTTGACATTTCTTCATAGCGAACTTTAACGTTTCAAAGTTCAACATGCATCCTGTGCGCTGAAGGAGAACTTACTACTTGTGATTGCCATCCGGCTTACTCGGATCTATTATGTAAAACCTAGGCAAACTTTTCTAAAACCTAGGTAAGCTTTTAAAAATACGGATTATACTTTAAACTGATGAGGAAAAATAAGTCCTTTATACATAAAAGTTTAGCTTCTTTATGTTCATGTCCACAAAACTCTAAACTAGCCAATGGGTTGGTTTTAAATTTTTTACACAATTTGAAATTTTTATATACATTTTATTACCAAATACGAAAAAACAAGCCACAGCGGAGCGTGGCCGGGTTCAGTTTAAGTTATAAGAAGTAAGTATACCTTCTTCTCTGCAAATTGGAAAGAATAAGCACGAATTATAAGCTTGTAGTATAGCATGGCAAGCAATGGCGTTGCTTGCGCTAACGGTACGGTAACCACATATCGTCAAGCGGGCCTTTCTGCTAATATGTCTCTCTTATTGCTAATATGTCATTTACCTATTACAATCGTTTATCGTTTTCATTTTACATAAATATCTTACATAATATATTTAAGAAAGGTCATTCTGTAACTCAAAAGAGACGAGCAGTAACATCACAAACAATTTGGCAGAATTTATACAAGTATGCGGAATCAAAGAGAATTTAAGCGACCAAAGCGTAATGGTCGGAGGCGGTTTAACCGCAAGACAAGATCAAACATTCTTCGATAAGATTTCATTTATAATTTAACTAGAAACTTAACAAAGGTAAAATCGCGGTATAGAATAATTGGTAAAAGAAAATCATTACATTAATACGTGAAGTCCAAACTGCGTATCCCTTTTTTCATATTTGATTGTTGAGCATTAACGTACCTTACTGTAAAGTGTAAATAATTAAAATGAAAGAAGTTCGAACTTTAATTATAATATTCAAGTTAATGTGTCTTGAATTCTATTCTTAGTTTAATTGTAAATTGTAATCCATGTAAATTATTCCTCTCGTGCATGTTAAAAAATGAAGACAAGTGTTCATTTCGAAATCCGAGTAGGCCTAAGAGTGAAAGCTTTTCTTTAAGCACACACGTTCTTAAAATTTACCTGTCTATCTTTCAGTACGGCGATGGAATTTATTTTTGAGATTCAAAACAATATTCGTCGATTTCTGTCAATATCAAGGATAATATATACGAAAACAAGAAGGTAATATTCGGAATAGATTTTAGGAATTGCAACTATGTTGACGGAATGTTCGACCGAATTCCAAACGTCAATGGAATTTGATAGCATTTCTGAAACCTAATAGTGGCTATAAAATAAACTAAAATTTTATATGAATTGTAAAATATTTCAAACATCACATTTTAGTCATCACCTCTTCCGTGTACGACTAATATTTATTTTCATATGATATAAATTATTATAAATTTGCGCCACTGTGATGACTGAAATAAAATTAATTAATTTGCTCACTTTAGGAATATTATATTTTGAAATAAAAATATATTCAAAGAAACTTTATAAAAGAGTACTATAAAAATTTAAGGGCCTTATCTGGGTCTTGTAACAAAACGAAACTATTAGGTACAAAAAATATATTTAGAAGCAACAATCTGGGAATATCATTAACATAGTTCGTTCATTACATAGAATAATAGCTAATATTGCTTTAGTAAGATGTATAAGAAGTATAAAAGTGTATAGTCTTAATAACAAAAACGTTTGTAATAAAAATAACATAAAAAAGTATTAGAAGCAAAATTCGGATAGCAAAGTCTACACTGAAATATCAACTGAATCTTTTAAAATTTTTATAATATTTTCAATAATCGGAAAATGGCAAAAATGGCAGAGTTGAGAAATAAAAGACATGTCTGTTGGGAATAAAAGATAATGTTATTCTATTATGATAATTCGGAATAAATGTAGGAACCTACCAAGCCAAGGATTTGATCTAAGTTCTAAATTTATCTTCTATCGGAGGAACGGTACCACGATGTTCGTAAACAATGCCCCATAGATCCCTTAGGTCTATTTGATAGAATCTACTAACCGCTGTTATTTAATATTTACCTTTTCAAACTGTGAGATAAGCTAAGGTAGGTAAGCTTTGTACATTCTATATTCAACAAATTTTCCCTTAAACACCAATCAATCTTTTGTTTCCGTGTCATTAATTCTATTAAACATGTTTTTCCTTTTTTATTATTTATTTATTGAACGTAAAATAAAAAAGTTAGACTATGACAGCCTGGCAAAATTTATTGAATAGAGTAAATAAACCTTTGGCTGAAGTAATGAAAGGTGATAAAGACCCTTTCGTTAGAAAACTTGAAAGGAATTAGTATGAAAAAGAAATAACGTCAAAGGAAAAAATTAATATGATTTGAAATATTGAAGGGGTAAAAAATAAAAATCGCCAATTCCGAAATGCGAATACCACTGCTAAGAGACTAGGTATCTCGTTATCCAATATAACTTACTTTTTGGTCCAACATAAAAAAACAATGTTCTAAACAATTACTATTAAAGCTATAAACAATTGTATATCAATCTTGATTTTAATAGGAAATATTTAATAGAATTATTAAAGTACTGCCTTAACGAGTTTAAGTTTTATTCAATTTGCAATTCATTTTGTAAAGAAATAAATGAAATTTTGTAAATGAAATAATGAAATAAATATTGCGACAATCACTGCTATTCCAGTAAAAACCCAACAAATTTCCAACAAATTAATGAAATGTTCTGTGGTCTTTGATAATTTCCGGCTTTTGCAAATAGACAAAGGAAAGTTACGCTTTATTAGACCGATATTATTTCATCGTAGCTTGTTATATTTAAAAGTACTTTTTTGTACCCACCGCCATTTAAAAGTCATCTCTAGATTAAATAAAACACTGGATTTTGTTAGTTTCGCGAAACAACGATGAATATTTTGTATTTTGTATGTTTTAAAAGGCAGGTTTTCATGATATACCTGGCGGATCACGTGATCCTATGTCACGATATATAAAAATAATTGTTGGTATTTGATTTGAAAAGCTTAATTCGTGTATGTCTGTTAAAAGTTTACAATTGTATGGATTAGATGTACCAGTAGTGAATTTTAAATCATTTTTATTGTCAGACACGAAAAAATCTTCATAGTTTCAAACTAAAATTAATATAAAAATTTTGTTAATAGTATTTTTAATATTAAATACTATATAAGGTCAGTAAAAAGATAACCGCCGTTAGTAACCTCTTAATTTTTAAGAGAAACTTCGTACAGTGATATGTAATTATTAATTAATTGCATTAACCTCAACATCGCTTGCCAATTTAGTTTGACTCCCGAGCGTATATTGCTAAACACGGTTGACTCGCTTTAATGTATCTGAGAAGTATATGGAACTATTATTAGTAAGAAAACTGTGAAAGTAGGTTGCAGATATTTGGCGATTTGGCGTCGAGGTTCACACCCCTCCCCGTTCTCCTTGACCTTGTAGGGGGTTTGTCCCTTACGTAACTCTGTGAGGTACGCGATATATGCAAATTATACCTCGTAAACTCAGTGGGCACCAGCATATTGCTTGTTCTTATTATTGTTACTATAAATTGGCTAATACACGTATCACATATATTTCTGTCTCTATTATAGTTGGGCTTTCTAACGGAGCAAATCTATACTTTAAAAAAAACCGTGGCACTCCGGTAGTGCCGACAGAAGTGAAAACTTAAAAAATTACGTGTGTATTTTTTGAATCGTCAGGAAAGTACATACTTATATACAGAGGTGTCGGTTACATTTTTAAAGCTGTCAGCGCCATCTCTGTTCGCATTGATGTATTATTTCAATTCAATTAGTTTTCGCAAGGATTTATTATAACGTAACATATTCTAATTTCAGTGGTATTGTGTAGATGGCGCAATATCTGAAAATATACATAGATGTCAGTTACGTTACAGTTACACCGTTACATTACGGTTACAGGTCGCGAATTCAATGGTTCAATGCCCAACGCGCCTAAAGAAGTTCACAAATCGGTACTATACATTTCCGACATGCAGGTTTCCTTGATTAAAATTACTACTAATATTTGAATAATTTTACATTATTATTTAATCGGTTAGAGATTGGAAGTATTAACACCATCGTCGGCCCTTTATATATAATAGACACAACCTACATTTGTGTATCGATTGCATTGGCCTATTCTGTTATAGGCGTCAAGAAAGAATAATTTTGTGATAGTTTGCGACACATTTGCCCTGTCTTCAATCAATTGAAAAATACAAAAAAATTTCTTCGGTGTAACCTTGTCGACCTAATATCGACAAGGTGCTATAACTTGTAGATAAAAGCAGTGTAACGGTAATGTGTTCATGAGGCAGTTTCTTGTAATGTTATAGGTCGGCAGGCAGGCTGACGGTTCTATTGGTGGTAGGTATACAATTGATGGTAATATACAGAGGTGTCGGTTACGTTACGGTTACAGGTCGAGAGTTCAATTGTTTTCCCATCTCAAAAATGCCCAACGCGCCTAAAGAAGTTTTCACTTCAAAAACCTCCTCTCTTCGTAAAATGGATTAACTGTTCTTATGCTTATTAGAATATCAACACTTCGTGTCTACGACGTTTTTATGAATTTTTTATGAATATGAGGTAAACTATATGAAAATAATATAATGTTACATACATTTTTTTAACATTCAATCCCTTTAACACAAGAAGTATTGGATATATACAGGGTGGAAAGATAAGTCGGGCCCTGGAGGGAAACTACCTTAAATCCTTAAGTTAGCTCATTTTACATAAAGGAAACATTCCTTTATTTTTAAAAAGAAACAAAACTGCATTCAAAGATTTTCTAAAACTCGCTTGGCTCGCCCGGGACTCGAACCAACTAAAATTAAAAAAAACAAACACTATTTTATTATACTAATCGATAGGATTATTATTCAGGATAAAATTTCTCTAACAAACATTTGGTCTTACTCTCGTCTGTCGTACAAGATATCCATAAAGAATACCTATTTAGTACACAAGTTCTTTAATGAACGTAATGTAAAAAATGTTATTTATGAAACCTGTTATGACACCGTGCAAGAGCCAAGGGTTGTAGAAAATGTGACATGTAATGTGACATTTTTATTATTATTTATTTCAATTATTTTTTTATTTTTTATTATTATCATAGATTAGATTAGATTTAGGTTTAGTACATGGGATGTGCTTGGAGCTCTTACTGGTGCATATTGAGCCTCCTATAATTGCGGCAGCATCCGCCTAGTGCCAATTATTCTGAACAACGTGTTTTAATTTGATGCCTGCCTCGTTGGGGGCCTTGTTTAAAAAAAAATGTTATTAGGGGCATAGAGCACAACACTTTGCTGAAGGCTACAAGAAATGAATTTCAACGGAGACTAAATTTGTGTATCCGGAACGAGGGGGCTCATTTCGAACAATTTATCAGTTAAATAATTTAAGTATAACAAATTGTTAACAAAATAAAGTTAATGTTAGATTTTACGATCATTTTTATTTTTGAGACCAAATGTTTGTTAGAGAAATTTTATCCTGAATAATAATCCTTAATAATAATAAAATATAATAAATTTATAATTAGTATAATAAAACAGCGAGTGTTTGTTTTTTTTAATTTTAGTTGGTTCGAGTCCCGGGCGAGCCAAGCGAGTTTTAGAAAATCTTTGAATGCAGTTTTTGTTTCTTTTTAAAAATAAAGGAATGTTTCCTTTATGTAAAATGAGCTAACTTAAGGATTTAAGGTAGTTTCCCTCCAGGGCCCGACTTATCTTTCCACCCTGTATATATACTAGAAGTCAAGTATACGAAACGCAGTAAAGGGTATTTTCAAATGCACTATGCATACTGAATGCGCTACGGGCCGCGTCCAACGTATGGGCGAATCAGTTGGGAGCAGTGAATTTCATAATACAGGATTTAGACGCCACGTAACGTCTTTGCAATACAGTAAGTACTAAAACAAAATTTCAAAAACCTGGACGGCTTTTACCAGATGACTTTAATTTAATCTTGTAAATGCGTTCTTAGTTCTTAGTTCTAATGCGAACGTGTGGCACTCGAACGCATGCGCGTAGTATACCTGTTACAAGCCAGCGCGAGCGTTAGCAACGAGTAGCGTCCAATATTCCAACGTAAGAGGGAGAGAGAGAGAAAGATACACAAAGGTAGAAAGTTTCACTTCTTCCGCGCGGAGGGACTCCACGCACTATTTTTTTTATAAGCTCACTTTTATACCTCACCGTAAAAGTATCAGTGATGTCAAGATTAGTTTACCTGTCGTATGGGGTTGTGATCGATACCCTTGCTGAGAACACAGCAACCCAGCCTAAGACATTGGGTATCCAAAGGAGAAAAACGTAATGGCTATTAAACAGAATATCAGCTATGCTATAGATTAATTTTCTGCTGACTTACCTAAGTAATTATGAAACTTCGAACTTCGAAGTAACTTCGAAATCACTTCAAACTTCAATTAAAATAAAAGAGCTTTAATATGTTTTAAAAATATCTGTCGCTTATTCGTTGTAATTAGGGCATGCAATACCGGGATACCGGGATCCCGCGGGATTTGCGGGACTGCGCAGCGACATACGGCACGTGATGTTCGGCACGCGGAAGCGCGCGAACTGAGTCGGCCGGCTCGCGAAAGATGTCGCGAAAGATGTTGTTTTTTTGTTTATTTGTAATAGTTATTCTTATTTCTAATTAGTGACTGATTTGATTACTTATAAATAGTTTCACTTTCACAAAACTATTGAGACGCTATGTTTTATGTGCATTTGCATTTCCTTCCTAAATAATGGATAGTTGTTTTTTGTTTGTTTGTATTGTAATAATAGTTTTTGACCTTTGTTTGAAGGAAACTGTTATTTCTGATTAATTATTTGATTACTTAATAAATAGTGTCAATAATATTTTTAGTTTCATTTTAAGTTCTATGGGCTCGTTTATGATACAGGATTCCTCTCTTTTTTCAATGAGTTTCAAAAAACATGCGGGATCCCGCAAATACCTGGATCCCGCGGGATTGAACATCTCAATCCCGCGGGATCCAGCAATTGAAATTTTGCTGCGGGATTGCATTCCCTAGTTGTAATTTAAAATGTTCTTTTTTATACATCTTGATTGTTATTAATATTATTTGTAAAATTTAATTTGTGGAAGATCAGTTATTTAATTCACCAATTTAAGATCGATACTTAGAATCTGTTAAATTGTATAGTTTTGCATAACTCCAAAATAACTAAATGGAAACAATGAGACTCCTCAATGGAATGTTTCAATATTGGCTCGTCATAACTTAATCCTTCAAATTTATTCTTTGTTATAATATTGGATATTCTATTATATTTACGTTGGGCTTTAAAAGTTTGCGATTATTGCTGATGTATTGTGATCTAAACTAAACTCTACTAATTCACTGTTAAAATGTCATACAGTAAAGAGCTTCAGTATTTACTTCGTAGGGATGTTTTTCAGCTTATCTGGGCTTAGCATTACTTAGAATACGCAGACGACTGGAGGTAGATGATATTCGAAGAGTATCGTATATCTAAAAGTGTGTTATTTAATTACTTACAATTTAATAAAATATACTAAAAGCTCAATGATGGTTATTTACTCGTACTTTCTTACTATCCATTTTAATATTATAAAGAGAAAAGATTTGTATTTTTAATTTGTAATGAATAAACCTCAAAAACTACCGGACTGATTTTAAAAATTCTTTCGACTATAAGAAGCTAGCTACATTATAAGCGAGTAACATAGACTATATTTTAAAAAAGGTACACAGATGTAGTCGCGTGCAACAGCTAGTAATTACATAAAAAGCGAGTAAGTATATGGAAAAAATAGGTTTTATTTATGGTGTGCTGTCTTCGCCTACCTAATATGCATATTCAGCAGGTCTAGACGGTAACATTAAATCAACAGGCGGTGCGATGCAAATTGATGCCACGTGTAAATTAGGCAACACCTCAATTGTAGTATATGTACTATATATATATACACACATTAGTGAGGTACGGTTGCATGGTCTGTGATTATTGTAATATCCATAAAATTGATAAACTCTGCTGTTTTTTGTTTTACGGTACTTACTTGGGGGTAATAATCAAGGGGTAAGGTAATTAACATCTTTACCATCCCAAATGTCAACCTCACCTGCACGCGCCGGATGGCGGCGGAAGAGGCTTTGAATAGGCATAGGCCACTCACCTATGCTCAGCTGTGACGGTGACATTATGTAATAAGTACCTACTAAAACCAGAAATCAGTATGTTGTATAAGTTACATATACCAGTAAGTTGAAAGTGTGGGACAAAACGACCCACACGATCTTTTGTGTAATTTCCTAAGAAGCCAAGCGCTTCTCTGAATATCTTTCAAACGTCTCCAGGCGCATTTCGAGAATTTTTCAAGACAGATACTCTGTACCATCAGCGGTGGAGACAGACGTATGTATGTGTTAACGGAAATGTATGTAATCTGTCACTGTATACAATTCCTAGGAAATGTATGATATATTTTGTAACATGCACTTTTCCTAGGAAATTTATACTTTTCCTAAATAGCGTTTAAGATGTCGTTAGTGGATACAGCCAGCTGTCCAGCTGGACAATACTTTAATACTTTGCTGATACTCGTTTGATGGAGACATATAGCCTCATGAGCGGCCTTCTTTACATATAGTTTATTAAAAAGAAATAGCAATACTTCTACTTGTAATCTGAATATAATTTCCTAAATGACAGACTGATTTTATAAGAAATTATTTGTGTGCTAGATGCCCTTAAAATGAATAAACAGTTACTTTTGAAGTTTATTTAATTATTAATTTGACTAGCCCGTTGGGTGAGTGGTTAGAGTGCTTACCTTATTTCTCTGTTTTAGGGTTCCCGGGTTCGATTCCCTGCAGAGTCAATTTTGGAAATGAACTTTTTAAAATTGGCTCGAGTCTGGATCTGAAAAGAAGTATCAGGGCGTACTGCGTTTCGCAGTCATCTGGCGGCAGTAACCACCAATAATAGCATGTGTGCTTGTGTTTCCGTGAGTGAGTAAGGGGTGGCAGAGCTCATTTCCCTTATCCCTTCCCAAGTCCTTATCCTTATCCTTCTGTATCCTACTGTATTGTGTTAAAAAAAATTAGTAAGCCCTAAGAAAATTGTTACCAGATTATGTCAATTCTGATTCTCAGTTTATTAACTTTTTTATATTTTATTCACAGAAATCATTAATTTTTATATATTTTTCTAGTATCATCTCAGAATCGTATACAATTCCCACGAAATCTATACATTTTCCAGAAAATGTGTGTAATCTTTGAAATATTATTTAACATTTCCTAATTAAGCTCGGAATTGTATATATTTCCTAGGTTTCAAACATTTCCGGTAACATATACATAAGTTACGACTCAATAAGCCAGACGTGAAAACTCACTCGAGTTGACCTCGCCCTGTTTAAGCCTCTTGTGAATTTTTAACTTTAAACCTAAACCGAAATAACGATGTTTTCTCATTAATATCGCGAACTCGAACCGAAAGTCCAGAGGACGGACTTTGCATATTTATATCACTTCAAATTTGAATACGATAAAATAAGTGATATATATGAAAAGGAATACCGATTTCAGGAAGCCTTCTTCCAAGAAATATCATAAGAGCACAAATAATACGCTCACAAAGAAATTCGCTACATAAAAGCATTTTTTGTGTGGCAATTTTATTCAATAAGTCGTGATATTTCGTACACCTATAAGAAAAATATGTCTCATTCGTGCTTGAAAACATATTTTTCGTCTTTATTAAGCATTTAAAGGCAAGTGCAGCGCATGTATAAGATATAAAAGAGTATTTATCATAATTCTTACCTATCGAGGACACCCATTTGAAAAACCGTGTTTACAAAAATATTTTTGTTTCCTTATTTAGGCGGCTGAACATATGCGGCACATGTAGATATATTTGTGACAAGTTGAAAATATGATATATGGACTTACGCCTCTGTGTTGTCATCCCTTGACTCGGAGCGTTCCGCGTTCGCTTGTCCGCGGCGATGTCTCGCCCTCTGCTCGTCGCCCAGACCGTAGAGACCGGCGACCGCGGCCATATCGGCACCAGCTTACACGCCCATGATCGAAAACACCACTCACTTAGTCATCACCACCAAAGGGCTGGCTTCAGTGCCCGTTTCCGGCGACACCGCACACTTTAATACCATGTCTTTTTAAGTATCACAACCGCAAATTTGTCTTTCTTTTACGGCAGCTCGGCTGACCGCTGGACCTCGCATCACCGCGACTTAGTCGCCTAATTATAAGCTAAAAATTTGGACGCATTATTTGGTACAGTACGTAGCAACTAGTGATCACATATAATTATTGTATCGTGTCATAAGTATAGAGAATTAGTGATAATTTTATTATCTATATTTTATTGTTAGAGTTTCAATCCGTGGAGAGTTGTGCGAGGCGGTGTTCCGGTATCATGTGTCAGCACCATCTGTTGGTAGAAGGGTCGATCAATGTTTGCTCAAACATAATAGCAATGTTGTAAATCCATTTGTGGTTCCCGCGCGTATTGGATCGAATTAACAGTGTATGACAATAATAAAATTTGTTATCAATGAATAATCTAATTATTGAACTAAACTGCGAGCCGTACTAATTGTGAAAATCGGGTTACTATTAAAATGAATAATATAATTAGGTATTAAATCTTTTATTAGAGTCATTAATAATGAAAGGAGATATCGTCGCATACCTACTATTCGTATTTGCAGAACATCATGTAGTATTATTCATTTGCTATTTCTTTTGCTTTTTTTTATTTCTATCTTTGCTATCTTTTATTTTCAACTAATGAGTCTATCGGATGTTAAAATCAAAGCTCGAGATCATCTTCGCTTCACAAAATCCCAGCCATGCTTTAAGAATTTCAGACATGCTTCGCTCTGCAGTCTTTAAGCTTTAACGGGGATAATGATTTATCCTCGTCATTTATATCTGTGTGACAATTCCTTGAAGATCACGACGTAATACCGTGTCTCTACAAATAGCGCTTATAATATACGTACTTTAATCAATAATAGCAACTTCGAAAGTTTAGTAAGATTGAGCGCTTTTTAATTTAATGGAATAGATCTAGAAGTTAGAAAGTCGAGTTAGTTGCACCATTTATAACTCGAGAAGAGCTGTACCGATTTTTATGATCTTTGTTTTGTTTTATTTGTCTCAGACAGGCAGCACCGTCGCAAACCATACCACTGTTATGAGTTACGTGATATAAAAATACGATTTAGTGTGATATTGCACAAATTGACAGAAAGTCAATTTCAGAAATAAGTTGATAGAAATTTTCGCCTGTCGCTCAGCAGACGGCATTTAGATAATAGGCAGCCAAATAGCAGAATAACTATTAAAAGGTCGAAAAACATTCACGAAAAAAATATATGAGGAAAATTCGTTTTCTCATACATTTTTGTATGGAACGGGTTTTTATTCTGAGGCGGTATGAAGTTTGCCGGATCAACTAGTATTTAGATAAATAATAATTAATTATATGTTTGTAAAACCTTACAATACGCATTATAAAAATTTAATATTGTTTTTAATATCTATATTTCTCTATACTTCTATACTAATATTATAAAGAGAGAAGATTTGTACGTGATAAAAAAAAATTCAAAAACTATTGTGATCGATTTTGAAAATTGTTTACTTCGCCTGCGAAACTTTATAAAATAAAAAAATTATAGTGACGCGGGCGAAGTCGCGTGCACTAGTATATACATGTAATGTTGAAATATAAAATTGTTTAAAAGACCACGTTAAATGGGACACTGGTGTAAGCCACCAATTGATGAAAAAGTAATTATAAAGTAATTATGGCTCCTAGTGCTTTTTTGTTTACGAACAAACCCCTGTCGTTTGTAATGGAATCGATTGTTAATCGAAACGTGTAAATTTAATGATTAGAGTCAACAGCAATAATCGAGTTGAGTGAATGTCGAGATCGTAACGAATCGTCTGTTTGCAGAAACGAGCGGCTGTCGAGTATTATGGATTTATCGGTCACACACAGAGAGAATGACAAAGCTTTAATTTTATTATTGAGACAACATTATTTACTTGATCCTATATTGGTACATTTCTTAATTAAGATCAATATCACCAGTTGGAGTTCAGACGATGATAATGAAGATCGCTTGTTTGTATGAGTGTTGTTCTTAAGATCAAAGCCTCTTACAAACTTTTAAGCACTAGAACTAACCTCGGTTCGAACACAATTTTTAACCTAATAATTATGAATTTAACCTATGAATTAAGGTACAATATTGCACAACAATATTTGTAGCTTCTCGGACCGGCAAGATTTAAAATTAAAAGGTTTTTCTTAAATATTGTGTAAAACACAGAACATTTAAGTTAATTAATAAGCTTAAGAACAAATGTAATTCTCGTTGAAAATTTATATTACTGCAAGGTTTTTCCTTAAGACAGTAATTTACTTTTTTTTTCTTATAATATAGATATTTTTTTTGTATCTGCCTGATTAAAATTTTCTTAAATGTAGTATGTTTATCTAAATTTTAATTCTACTCTAAGAAGTCAATCTGACAAAAAAACCGCTTTTCTGTTAAATTCTCGCCTTAAGATCAAAAGTTATACCTATTAACATGAAAAGTTTATATTTATCTTAGAGGAGAATATGATGGTTATACCCTGGTAATATTCAAATATTGCGTTGAATATTTTAAATCACATTAAAACAATAACGTTTATTTTGAAAATTGAAAACAAATATCAGATGTTAAATTTTTCCTTATTCAATGCTGACGAAGTCGCGGGCAACAACTAGTGTAAACAAAAAAAAATGTTTAAATATCTTTCTTTTGTTACTTGCAAGTAAAAACAATGATGAACAAATTCTTGAACATGCCAACAAGTAAATAATTTACACATTTCCAATTGGTAGACGTCTAAACAAAATTCCAATATTGCCAAACGTGACCGCTGCCCGTCTAGCAAAGCTTAGGGCATGGCATTGTTAATAGAATTGCGGCTTTAGTCATATTTATTTAAACATTTTGAAAATATATAGATTTTGAAAATTTTGAAAATATATAGATTTTGAAAATTTTGAAAATATGTATTTTTTGCAAATTTTGAAAATATGTAGAATTTGAAAATTTTGATTTTTTTTTAATATTTACATTTTAGTTCGAGATTGCCGCAAATATTTGGCGTCTCATCCAGGTATTGTTTTTTTTGTAGCAACTACTTTTTTATTTCGATCGCCTTCCTAATCCGCCAATCTATATACATCGATGAAAATTAATACCCGATCTTCAGTTGTGAATCAAAATTTGTATAATTCAGATCTCAATAATTCAATACATTGTCTACAGCTCAGAGCTAGATGGCAACAAAGTATATTGTATGAGGGACCCACAGGAGAAGCTAGCTGTATAGAAACTAGCTGTTGCACGCGACTTCGTCCACATTCCTCTGGAAAAGTATATTGACTTTCAGAAAAAAGAAGTTCTTAACGTGTTTGAAAGTTTTCTAAGTGATCGATTGAGTAGTTAAAGCATGAAAACGTAAAAAACAAACAAATTCAATTTTTGATTTATGATATTAAACTCAATTCAAATTTCCAATGTGTAAATTTTAATATATATTCAACCAACAAGCGGTTTTCAAATATAAAAAAAAACAATAGTATTAAATTATTTTTTATTTTATTTTTTCACACTATTCCACACAGCACCATCTAGTTCCACACTAAGCAACTTAATGCTTGGATTATGGATACCAGACAGTTGATATAATACATAGATTACTTTTTTTTTGTAAATACATACATATTATAAATACAAACATCCATGACTCAGGTACAAAAGTAAATGTTAACACATAAACATTTGTCCCTAGCGGGATTTGAACCCGCGACCGTTTGGTTAACAGCTAGGGTTACTAGCCACTAGACCAAACGTGTCGTCAATGTATATTTATGTGAAAAATGTCTCATAATATTAGAAATGATGAAGAAATTATCATTAGTATGGATTGTTTGTATAACCATGAGTAGTTAAAGTTATAGGACATAAGTTAAAATGACATGTTTTGTATAATCTTTAAATAATCTCCGATGGAAAAATGTACCGATTAGGTTGAATTGTCAATCCATAAACCCAATATTACATATAGGCGTTAGTTAAAGTAAGGTTAACTAACAGCATCAACAAAAACAGGTTGCTGAGCAACGGATCGAAACTGCGGCATAATCCAACCTCTTTGGAAACTTGCACTTTACCTAATTCCCAGAGCACTTTACCAAAAAAACTTGCACTTTACCAAAAAATTCAATTTGAAAAGATATCATAAGTACCGCAAAGAGCTTAGAAATTTCATGAGCATTTAGCTCTACGATATTGGTGATTTAAGTATTACTAGATGGTGCCCGTGACTTCGTTGACCTCTTGTTGCTATAAAACTTTGGCCAGGCGTTAGTTTTTATTTTACTTTAGATGATCCCTTGGGAACAGTATTTTTTTTTCTGAAAGAAAGTTATCCTATGTCCTTTCCTGTATCCCCGACAACCTGCTTGAAAAATTTTATGATGATCGGTTGAGCAGTTAAAGCGTTAAAAGGTAACAGACGGACAGACAGAGTTACTTTCACATTTACAATATTATTGTATAATAGTATAGATTACTGTTTTATGTATTTAGCTAGATTACATCCATCTTGTTTTTAAATATTTAATTTAAAAACTTTCCTACTTTAATATTGTTTACTTGCAGGTCGGCAGACAGGCAGATGATCCATTTAATTGTATGTTTCATTTAACTTAGCTTATTAACAAGCAGAGTTATAGGTACTGCAAAGTGCGGTCAAAGGATTAAGTGAGAGTAGGGTAATAGAAACCGAAACTCACTGAAACACATTCTAATTTTAGCTTTCTAAGCTTCATAGATCTGTGAGTCACTTGTTCTAGAATTACATATATATAAAAGCTTTATAGTAAAATTTTAATCACAAATCCATACAATATTACATGACTGTGACTCCATCCGTATTGTTTGATTTCATAAACATATTAATACTAAACATAAAGTGATTGAAACTTTGATTTTGGTTAAGAATTTGTAAGTCATCGCAGCTATGCTAACATTGAATCGACTTTAAATTACCTGTACAACAAAACAAGCGACCAATCAATACTATGTCGACTTCAACCGCCACATTATATTATTCTGTTGGATAAAAAAGCATGTTTGCGTCTTTGTAACATATTTTTTGCATTTTACCATTTTATTTTAATTAAAAATCAATATTAAATTATATTTTGTAATTTTCACGACGCCATGTAATGTTATATAACACAACTTATGTTATAAGTTATAGAACATATGTTATGTTATAAGACACTTGTGTTTGTAAGTGCGTTTTAAATGTGTCCGATCTTGAACTAAAAATTAGGACCAAAAATTCAGAATGGAATTTCACGAATATAGAATTCAGAATTTCCACTAACGGTCGTAATTTACACACACACTAACTCTTGAACCGCATTTGCAATATATTCCATGTTAAATGATTAGGTTTAATTAAGTTTGTTACTCTGAATTATAAAGAAATTTTATAAGGTTGTTTTTTTTTAAAAGAATAACCTGTATTTGGCATTACGCTGTATTGTTTTAATATACAAGACTAATTACACGCACCAAGATTTATATACACACGATTTAGATACACAAATCTTCCTCGTTTATCGTTCATTCCATTTATGAAAACCGTATGAAATTCCGTTGGGTGATTGAGAATAAGTAATCGGAGAAATAGAGAGAGACAGAGTATATTTATAAATATACTCTTCATCGTCAGCGCGCCTTCAACATTTGGAAACATTTATTCAATCTTTTTACATTAATGTTTACATTTTTTTATGTTAATGTCGGCAGACAGGCTGACGGTTCACTTGATGGTTGGTGGCTACCGTCGCCTACAATATGAACAACGCCATAGGTGCTGCAAGTCCGCTGCCGATTACAGAACGATTAAGGATGAGGGATTGGGAGGAGATAAGGAAATAATCCCTCGAAGACAGTACTTTTTTTAATGAAAGGTATATACTTCTGACGTGTTACAAAATGTCATGATGATCGATGAAGTACTTAGGCGATCTACCTAGAGATATTATATTTAATATTACAAAGTAGATTAGAATAGAGATCGTTTATTGCTTGTAATATTAGGTACTGTAACTCTGTTGCTATTAAATAAAGGAGCTATTTATATTTAATGTATAGATTTTCAAGTATTGGTACTGTATAGAACAGATCGCTTCCGTGATATAAAATGATTAGAGCTTCAGGGGCTTTTCCCTCATATATAATGTATCCCGAAGTATTATATGCCGGCTGAGTCATGCGTAAAGGTGAGTAAATTAATAAGATATGAATTAAGGTCTAACTGAATAAGTTAATCGAGAGCAGAGTACATACGTACAAAAAGAGGAAGCCCTTACTTAACTATATAAATTTCTTTTTATATTACTTGAACGGATGTGGTTCGTCATGAATTAAATCATAATATTTTTACAGTAATGCACTAGAAATTGACGTCATATTCACCGACTTTTAAAAATTCAAGATGAAAAAATATTTTATTATCCCCTCTGGTAAAAATTTAAACATCAATAGCAATATTTTTCTAATAGTGTTCAGTGCCTAATTTAGTTTGTACATCAGAAAAATAAATAGAGTATAATTTGTGCAGATACTTGCTCAAAGTTTCGAGCAAAAGCTATAGTTAAAAATAAACGTAACTAAATTATTCAAATTTAATTAGAAAGAAAATTTACGAGTAAAACAATTATTTTTTACATGTAACAAGAAAAAAAAATGAAACAGAACAGAAACAGAAGTGTAAGTTTGGACTAAGATATAAATATAATCATTTAAAGCGAACCTAGAAATGTAGGCTTTGCTATTGTTTTCCTTTTTGTATAAATTCACCCTTGCAGTCTCCGGGGGTGCGCTCGGAATATGCAAAATCATTCAAATTCTGCAATATTCGGAGCCTCCGATATATTGTTAGCATTGTTCATATTTAAACAAAATTAATACTACCTACACATATTCCGTACTTCGAGTGACCAATGGTCCATTCTATCATATAATACGTTTTATATAAAAGGATAAGTGAATTCGATTGGAAACTATATCTACAACTGAACAGGCAGCATTTTTCACATGAATGTTTCGAGCCAATTGGCTAACGTTTTTTATACTGATATCAAATTAATCGTCCCCAATGGAATGAAGCGAGGCTTCCTATTGTGTAAGTTTTTCGCACGAGTGAATACATTAGGTACTATTTCACTAATATCGCGAATTCGTTCTCTCTAAATTCAATTCGATCTACTCAAATTGACTAGATGTTGGCCGACGTTACCGAACTTTAGAAATTCATTTGCATCGCTTTCCGTGTCGGCTGGCGGCTTCAGAATTTTGTCGGCGTCCGTTATTGTAGGGGAGCCCAAGAAGGGATTTTGGGATTTACTCGAGCGCGTCAGATATTGCCAATGTCTCCACGTGTCTCCTATGAGGGATATGTGTTAATCTGCCGGTTTAGGTGGTGGGGTTGGTGGGGGTTCTCGAACGCATCAGATTTTCAGGCGGGATGTTAAGTGAACCCAAACTAAACTCCCATTTAAAATACAGACGATTCGGATGTAACGTAAGCTCGTGGCAGCTTTTTAGAAAATGCAAAAAAGATTTTTGGTGATTGCTATTTTGAAATACTCGAGCGCGTCAGATTTTCATACAGACGGTTCAGCCTGAATTCCTGATCGTGCTGATTCTTAATCTGAAGGATTTTTCTTAATACAGCGTCTACAAACTTTTGAACGCCTGTAGACGCTCAACCCACCGTTAAAAAGGAAAATATCATATAACCTTTTTTTCTTCCTACCATCTAATCTTTAAAACCCCATAGGTCCCCATGACGCTCGAGTGACTACAAGTTTAGCATCGTGGGCTTCCCTACCATTATATGATGTGAATGAAATATTGCTTAAATACCGATTGAATGAGAAGATTTATAACATTACCTCTGTAAACACCTCATAAAACTGACTGTACCGATTCAGTTTAATTTATTAAGATAATAAAAGAAGTATTTTTTATTTTTATCTCTATAAAAAATTACGTGTCATGTTGTTTGAGGCCAATGAACTCCTAAACTACTGAACAGATTTTGATAAAACTTCGTAACTATGTGTAATTTGGTCCAACTTAAAAGATAGGATAGTTTTAAATACCCGGGCGAAGCCGAGAGCGTGTAGTTAGTCTCATATAAATATCTTTATATAAATATGTAAATACAAAACAGTTCACTTTTTCGTAAATCGATTTATTAGCGAATTTTTATAAAGTTCTACAAAGATAAATGCTGTAAATGCTGGGAAAAATATATTCGTGTTTAGAATAATAGAAATTATACACATAATTTAAGTCTGAAAAAAAGAAGGCGTATTGGGCATTTTTGAGATGGGATAAAATCATTGAACTCGCGACAGTGTCATGATATCTAATGTAAGCTTTGATGTAGCTGATATTAATTTAAAATATATTTAAAAAAGAACAATAAGCAGACAACTGCATATGAAATGAAACTTATTAGATATGATAACAAGGATCAATGACCTCTGATCATTGACCAATAAAATAAATAATCCATAAATATATAAATAAACCAATAAAACGCTTCTGACCAATAAAATAGTTTCATATCAACATCAAACCTTTTTAATGGTCTGTCATTATGAATTTATTATTGTCATTGTATATATATTCTCTTGTATTTCTTGCGATCAATAATTTTGTGAAGCTTAGTTTTCACTTCTGACGTGCAATCCAACGACTGATATGTTTTCTGTAATAATTATGAGTGAGCTACCTTTATGACATTTTATTAAACTGTCACACAAAGGTTTGCAAGGTCTAAACATTTAATAACCTTTGTAGGTACATCTATCAAGGCCAAGATGGTAGTTAGTGGAGGCATCAAGACGTTATGATCACACCTCCCGTATGGTAACTGAACAAGGGAATTGGAGTGTCTAACTTAGTTGATATTACATATTGACCTATTTATAAAGGTTTAAACTGAATTGCAAAATTCAATTTATATTCAAATTTTGAATGTGCTTTTTATATATATAGAGCCTTCACGAAGATTTTTGTAGGTAAAGTCGCTGTTTTATACTAATTTATACTTAAGAAGATTTTTAACAAGAAATTGTGAAATAGCAATGTCAGTAAAAACCAGTGCATCCAGCGCATTGCTCGTCTCATAACCAAACGACTCCTTGATTTATCGCTCCCGTCCAACACCCCCGACCAAAAATGTGGGGGTAATAAATCTCTCAGCGTTTTCCTTGTGTTATTCCCCCGGATGTTTTCTTTTAGAATTCGTTCAGACGAAAAGATACCTTAACACTAGTGTTTTATAATTCATTACTCAATGTTGACCTCTTCAATAATCGCCCAGGGGACATTATTAAATCTTATCCCTGACTATTTTAAAATAATGCGATTGTTTTGAAAGCTGCACGATGTGTAAAAGGAAACCTTATGCTAGTTATCGACAGTCCTTGTTAGACATGTATATTTTTAAGTTTACTCAGGTAGATTTAGGTGGGTAACAAAAATCAAATCACTGAAAACTGTCCTCCGAAGGTCAGATGGATAAATTAAGCGGATAAAAAGTAGCTTGGAAGGATTTAGCTAACACCACAATTCAATAGCGTGGCACGAGGTAAGGCGAAATGAATCCAATAAGTGAGGACGAAATTACAAAAAATAAATAAATATTATGATTGCTTGAAAAAGATGGTAAATTTACTAAATCAATACTAATAATAAATCTGTAAGTGTAGGTATTGTATGTATGTATGTACGTATGTATGTTTCTCCATAACTCTGAAACGAATTAACTGAATTTCATGAAACTTGGTAGATAAACATTTGGACGTACGGGACACAGGATAGGCTACTTAATATTTTTCAACGCGGACAAAGTTGTGGGCACCAGCTAGTATTTTAATAAGACAACAAAAAACGATTTCGTTGGCGGTGGTCGTATAAATATGTGTTAACGGATGTGTTTTCCAATTACAACGCGTACATATACACACTTAGATTAGCACAACATTAAACATAAAAATTAGATGTTTTTACTTAGATTAGAGCAACTCAAAACAGCAGTGAGTGGATGAGCATTTCGCGTGAGTAGAATGTGGAGTTATTAATGTGACCATAGATATGTGCTTACTTATAAGCGATATAAAAAAATTAAATTGAAAAAACCCTGATACAACATAATTAAAAGTAGAAATGTTTTTATTGTGAGATATATATTATTTTTATATTTCAACTCAATAAGGTACCTAGTAAGTGCAATGACAATATTTCTAGAGATGACAGAATGTTGTTGAAAAGAATGGGGTTGTATCTCGGTGATTGTCAAGCCTACTTGTTGCGCGGTATACAAACGTTAGAAGTGATCACTTTGTCAATAGCTTCCTACCTGGGACGGGGGGGCTGATACTAGAGACAACTACTTCACGTAAATGTATTCAATGACACATTAAAAATATGATTTTAAACAAACTAAATTAGAGTTTGAATATTGGAGTCTTATTTTAAGCGTTCGGCACATAGAAAGAAACCGGACGATGCTTGTTGACATCGCTGTCCCGCGTGACGAAAACCTCGTGAAAGGAAAAAAAGCAAGTACATAGTTTTCCCCCCGAGATTTGTATCGGTGAACGTTCTTATAGCGAAGAGCCTCGATCAACACTTCAAGAGGCTTTCTCTCACTAGAGGGCTGGATCATGTCTTTAGAATTAAACTTTTATACTTTCTAAATTTTCATAGCAGCACCGTTTGTCATTTATATTAACAAAATGTCATTTATATCTCTATTTATTTAGCTAAACTACAGTAATTCAAAAATAGAGTAAACGCAAACATTTACTGAAAGTAACTGAGGTAGGTACATATTAACAACATGTTGCAGGTATCATTACTAGCAATAAAAAATTGAGTAGCTCAACAAAAGGAAAAGATATATTCTTAAATAAAATTGCCAATATATGTTTGCGAGAATATTTTTAGACTAACTGGAAGGTTACACTTATGTAGATGTTCAACTAAGTTTCTCACAAAATAACTCGAAGCTACCAACCAATAAATACAGTTCTTTTTTGTGTTTGTTTGAGACAGGTGTAACGACAAAATGCCTTTTGAACTTTAATTGTTATAATATTGAATTATTTTTTCCAAAACCCTGGTAGAAAAGACTGACGATCAAAAGTGTTTCTTTGAAACCTATTAACAATGTTTCACTGTTTACGACTTAATAATAGTGCATTAAATTGACTACTAAATATTGTCTTATCATACCTATTAAGTGCTTGTAAATTTTATAGGTTAAACAGGCTTGCCAAGTTTTTCTTTTTTGGGTTTCCCTCGGGGGTATGCCCCCCCCCCCCCCCCCCCCACAGGCCGATTATTATTATAATTTACAATCATATTTCTTTTAACAGTTCCATTTCAATATTTAGCACAATTTTATTAAATGTACAAAAGTTTTTTTGTGACATAAATAACTGGTACATAATAAAATTATTGCCAAGTTTATAACCTCACTGGGCTGACTGCCTTAAAAACAAAGTAAATATTAACAAGGTAACTGCGGCGAATGTGAATAATTGATTGGGAACAACTAATCCAAAGTTTAAGGGGCTGCTTGCAGGTAAAGCAATTTTCGTTTCCTCTCAGTAGGAACCAATACTCAAATCGGATTGAAAATTTCAAACTTTATAGAAGTCGTCCGGCTGTGGATGGCCCAAAGAGCTTACCTCATTAAGCGAGATAAAGCTTAGCGCTTCTTAAATTTAATACCTTGAAATACACTGGGCCGCAAAGAAAGCGGTTTGGTTATAAAAAAATGCGATAACTTTTAAAATTTTTGAGAAATCCTTTTAAAGCAGAAACTAAATTAAAGTTTAAATCTTTTTGGTGATTTTAATAAAAGTCATAAATAAAAAACAAAGACGGTTTAATGATGATTAAAAATGAAGATGGTGAGAACGCCATCTTTATGCATGCCATTCCTAAACTAGCCACTAATAATTATTTAGGAATAATTAAATTATTCCGAGTAATCATTATGCGATTATTTCCCAAAATATTAACTCAAAATGATACTAATAAAAATTATATGTGTTAGAAAAAGTCAGTGAAAATCGATTGGATTAGTTTAAAAAAATATCAATTACCCACACGCACACTTTGGCGGTGGGTTTCGACTAACGAATACCAGAACGTACGAGTATACTAGAAACGATTAGACGACAATCTCTTGCATCGAACAATGCAGCTCTTAATAACGAATATCTAAAGAAAAAGAAAAATTCCTGAAGAAGAAATCTTTTTAGTTATAGCATTATATTTCTTGCATGTATGTAATAAAAATTGCATACATTTCAAATTTTAATATTATTACTCGTTGTTTAATGTGTCGTTATGGTAAGAAAATATTAATAAGTCAACGAACGAAGGCATCCTGCTACATACAATTGATGTACACATTATATAGGTGTGACTTATATATGTAATACATATACTGATTAAAGAAAAGTAAATAGATAAAGATTACTATTTATTCTTAAATTTTAGGGAGACCTGAGGCTGCAAATTCTTAATTATATTTTAAAAATAGAACCGAGCTTTCAGTAATGAATGTCCCATAGGTATTTTTGGTGAACCTCCCATGGAGTCATTGTCTAATTAATGAATTAGTTAGTGGCCAAGGTCGACTATTATAATTAAGGTTGTTACAAATAAAAAGGTCGGTTACCTTGTTTGCTTTACCTAATCGCATTGTAACTCATACAATATAACGATAATATCTAGGTAATAGAATTTTTGGTTTAACCATACCAGTCTTGTCTGTCTGTCTGTCTGTCTGCCTGTCGTCACTTCGCGGGCACCAGCTAGTATTCAATAAAACAAGTTGAAGCGCGAAAATAATTGTGAAAGCGCGATTTCAGGAATGTCACAACAGAGCGACCCCTTTTATCTCGTTTAGTTTAACCGCAAAACTGGCTTTTCAATTAGTTTGTCACATCAACCACATAAACCATTTGTATCTATTTCTGTAAATAGAACGCAATTAATTTTTTCTAACAATATTCTATTATTGATTTTTAAGTAAGCTGTAAAAGAGAGTCAAATGAGACTCAACCTAAAATTATCCATTTCTTGGATAATTATTTTTCTTGGATCAATTAAAAAAGGCCTTGTCCATTTATATAAATCATCATTATTAGCTCTAAACGTCTACTGTTAGACGTTTATGGGCCAATAATGATGATGATGATTTTTTAGATTACTTACTTAAGAATAAATAAAATATCATAATATTATGGGGAAATATGCGCTAAGAAAAGCTTTTATTACAAATAAACTCAAGGTTCGTTCTTTCAAAAAAAATAATAATTAACGTTTAGTTAAGTAATCGGTTTTGATTGGAGTATATAAGAAAACCTTAGAACAATTTAAAACAATAACTTTTCAAAATAAATAACACACAGTTAAGTAACGTAAACTAGAAATTGACTTTCAGAAAAATTCTATGTAGAGTGGTTCACCCGCTTTATACGGGTGGATGTAAGAGTTTTGAAAAGTATTTCTCGTGCCTAATAAGAATATAGCTAAATAGTTAAAAACGTTTTCTAGCCCTTATTGATACAGTTTGGAATTAAATATTCAGGGACAATAATGTTTTTCTTGGTAACAGATCGTTTACCACACAAGAATTAAGTTACCGTTTACCACAAAAGGTGCTACTAACGAAATAATAAACGACCCAAAAAGTGTTCGTAACGGATGGTTTGTTCCTTTGACTGTTGTTTTTAAATTCATACCCGAAGGTTTTGGATTTCTGCCCTAAGTTCCAGCAAGCATTGGCCATTTTCCAACAATACTGAGTGTTCAGAAAAATACTTGGGCTTCAACGCAAAACATTATCTGCACTTATATGGCGACACATTTTCTTATATTTGGGTAAAATGAGCAACCCTTCATTTTTTATAATAACCAATTGTTACAAACCTTCTTTTTAAGGACATCTTATGTAAAAAAACTTGGCATTTATGTTTTCATATTGAGCAAAAAAAAAGAAAAAAAGAGTGTATAAAAATGAGTACTTACTTGCATATAAAAATTCCGAGTGTATTAAGTGCAATATGTGTTTTGGCAACAATGCCAACTGATAATCACATTGCCAGCTTAATTACCCTACCACGCCAATTCGCCACCCACGTTTGTGAAAGTGAGGTGAAACGGAAGTCATATACGTAATGCAGAAAACCACTAGGTTTCGGAACATATTTTTCCTCCTAAATGTACACAATATAGCGAGATAAACATTTTAAATAAATAAAATCGTTTTAGTTCATTATTGTATAAAATCAAATATTTTGTGAATAGTTAATTATAATTAATACTAATTAAATTATAATATTATAATATTATTATAGTTAATTATAATGAATACTCATAATTTATTACTGCATAAAGTCATAATTAAATAATGTATAACTCCATTAACAAAGTCGCGATCGATTAAAATCATTAATTTAATTGGGATAAATGAGGAACATGAAGGCTACATTTAGATATACTTTTCAAATATTTTACTTAATCAATATTCGTCATTCATTTAACTAAATATGAGATATATGGAGGTGCACATGTATATCTAAAAGTATTCCATTGCAAAGGTAAATAAGAAGCAAAAGACACTATATGTATTAGTCCTGGAACTACAGTGGGGAAGTTCGCGTATGGAGATATTTTTTTTTGGGAAAGTTTAGTAGGAGTCTTAGAATTCCGGCAAAACGCCTCCTGCATGCCATTCAATCGATCCAACTGATGAACTCGTACAAAGACCTGTTTTGTAAGTTGTTTTCCATTGAAGAGACAAATGCATAGTTACAAATACAACGGAAGGATGAGAGAACACAAAAGAATATATATTACTGTAAAATAATATAAAAACGAGATGTTGTTGCATAGTCGTTAAGATCTGTACATAATCAAACTAAAGGTGATGGAACATCGTTGTACTGTAAGTAATGTAATAAAGTAATAATATTTTTTATATTTTTAACAATTAAAACAAAAAACATCGCTATTATTTCAAATTACGTGTAAGTTCACTTGAATTGACCTTTCGAAAGCCGTGTCGACTCTAAGCCTACCCGTATATCATTATCATATTATACAATAATGAAGCAGTATCATTGTATCTATAATTAATGTAATACATAATAAATGTAATTAGTTGCCTACATGAAATATTACAACTCATTACTGTAGCAAAAATAGAAGGCTCCACTTCCTTTAGTTATGAATAATAAAACTTCGCCTGGAATCCCAATTTACGAGGAAAACATATTTATCAGGTGCTCATGTCAAGTTAATTAATATTAATTGCGTATCATTCAAAATGATAGTGTCAAAATGATGATGATGATGATATAAATAAATTTATATTTATCTAATCTACATATAAACAATTTTAATAATACTTAGTATTAAAATGTATTTTACAAGTTTTAAGATCAAATTATTATTCATTAACCATACCTAAAATTTGTTGTTGTTTAAATTTTATAGACGATCTAAAAACCTTATAGGATAAATCTAACAAATAATATATGTATATGATTTTATTATGTACCTACAATATAGTTTAGTATATCGTTAAAAAAAGAGGACCAAGGAGGTGCACTGGGAAACATTAAAATTATTGATGTACACGATTTCCTTGCTGGATATTCGCCAGACCTCATATCGCAACACTGTACAGAGGTTCAGCGAAGCTGCAGATAAAAAAAAATTGTTTGAATGAAAATTTAACACAACATTTAATCAGTTGAACCTTTTTAACATTGCTCCAGTCCCAGTTTGAACCTGTTTTACGAACAGTAAAAAAGTTTGAGCACTTTGTTGTAACACAAAAGCACAAACTTTTCTGTGCCTCTTTCTTAGCGTGAACTTTTGTATTAAAAATAACTTCACCACATTGCTTCACCAACATTGTATATTTCGAATGGATATTTGTAAATTTTAAGCCATAGTACATTTTTTGTGGATGACCACAAGGGGAAACAGGATTATTTTGATGTGGTAGGAAGTGGCGGCGTCTGGCGGCAGTAATAACCTCTTCTTAAAGAAGACTATTGTGAAATAACAAAATGTGTGCTATTGTGTTTCGGTAAGTGAAACACAATAGCTTGCGTGCATAAATTGTCATTTTAATTGCCATTTTAAGACTGTGGAATTTCGTGTGCCCGCCCAGCCACTATAAAGCATCTGGGAGCCTCTGGTGGTTGGGTTATAGTTGACACCTTAAAAATATTTGATAATATTATACTTATTGAAAAAGTATCCTAAAAAAATATTATCTACATGCACATTAAAGGGCACTAAAGTTAAACGGTGTATTTACAAAAGTTATTTGATATTTTTATTTCGACAATTCAGTCCGTAATAAAATTTCTCCGTCGAGTGTTCTGTATTGGATTTATACTTTTTTCGATTTTATACGATAAGATCTGTCCGCATTTAACCCTACAGTAGCGGCTCACCTCAAATAGGTACTGTTGGTAGAGTCAGACTAAAAGTTATTCAACTTGGACATCATATTTATATTCAATTATTCATGGATTCAAGACTTATTTTATCTCAAAAGTACGATGTTTCGATTCTACAATTTTATTATATGCATAATTAAATTCTAAAGCAATTGGAAATCGTAAAACAATGGTATACTTTGTAGGATCAGCATTTGTAGTTACAAAGCTTACAAAACCTCAAATCTCATCTAAACTCAAACTACTACTTGAATTTAATGTGGTTAATTATGAAGTCTCAATCTACGTTATTAGCTATCTAATTGGATTAATTGGCTAATCTATCTGTCAGCTGTGCAAATGTAAAAAGTGGTTTTTTTTTAAATGATAGACAGGCAAATAGGCTGACGTAATTAAAATTCTATACCTAATAGGCTTCAATAAATTGATTGACATACGTAATATGTAAGCAAAGACAATTTGACCTTCGGCCGCCGTTCATCCCTGTTCTTCTGATACTGATATAAATATTGATCTTTTATATTTATTTACTTATTTATTTATTTCTATTCAAGTAAATAAAAATGTCTGTAAATCTTTATTATGTGTACTTATATATTGTATCTATATCATGTGTTATATTTTATTTACTATACTGTACTGAGACTCTTCTTAATGGAAATAATATAGTCCACTATGTGGGATATGTGGGATATATACACATGTAAACACAGTCATGTATGTAGTTTTCTAAATTTGTCAAGAACACGTAGATTTTATAGTTAATGGTTTTGTTTTACTACGATATAAAGGACACAGACAAGCTGACACACGTCCACTCGATTGTAGGTGGTCACAGTTTCATATTAACACAAGCTACGCCATAAGGTGGTGTAAGTTCGTTGCCAACCTTAGTAGGATAAAGAATAAGGCGAGGTGTTAAGAAATTGGGATTCTACATCCTTTACTCTCTCACCGAAACACAAGTGTTTGGTCTAATGGCTAGTAACCCTAGCTGTTAACCAAACGGTCGCGGGTTCGAATCCCGCTAGGGGCAAATGTTTGCGTTAACTAACATTTACCTTTGTCATGGATGTTTGTATTTATATTATGTATGTATTTACAAAAAAAAAAAAAAAACTATATATTATATCAACTGTCTGGTATCCACAATACATGCATTAGTTGCTTAGTGTGGAACTAGATGGTGCTGTGTGGAATGTGTGAAGATATAAAAAAAACATTTAGAAGGTACATACTCAATGGGGACGTGAACTGCAATGTCACATCAAAAATACGTTCTTCTGGGCTATTATTGTTATTTATAAAATTATTGTTTTAGAAATTTGTTATCAGAAGAAGTGTTAATTAATACTTGAAAGTACTAAATTGATATTACTCAGAATTCTAACGCCCAGTAGTGTGTACCAAACCTAAAACTATGATATGGAACTAATAACTTCTACAAAATTAATATTAGAACCAAAGTTAATACCAATATTATTACATGGTTAAGACCTTCGTCAATATCAAATTAATATATAATATGCCGTTGGGTCAAATTTTAATGAAATAACACTGACTCTATCGAAACGAGAAGAAAACACACATTATTTAAGACACATGTGCAATCTTGGTTTTAAATTTTAAATACCTCGGTTTTTTTATTAAATTCCTTCCTCAGGATTTGGCCTATCAAGTTCAAAAAAAATATTTCAAATCCGACTTATAGTAGTTCTAGATTAATTAATGTTAGATAATATTGGTTATTATAGATTTGTTACTAAACCAATATATTTTGTGTTTTATTTTTATACTTCGACTTGAAAACAAAAATCAACATTGATATAGATTATAGTAAAAATATAGAAAGTAAAATATAAACCACTTTCTAAAATTGAATAATTTAGAATATCCTTTGTCATTTCGTAACAAAACTCGAATCGTTAAAGCCACTGATCGATTTAGTATATTTCAAGTGTTTAACCAAAACAACTAAGAAAATTAAAATACAATAGTAAATACATACGATTGAATCTAATCCTATGTTTTATTTTAAGATTTGATAAAAATTATATACTTTTTTAAACGTCGAAGTGATCGTCCAACAGAATTATTCTTACATACCTACCTACATTTATAAAACGAGTAATTCAAATATCATTTAATCACTATAATTTTTTTGACATATAATTTATTAGAAAATAAATCTAAGATATCTCAAGAGGAAACAGGGTGCACTGCCTTTTTCAGTGAGGAATGGATGCATGAGAAATTACCCAATTTATACCTTACCCTTGCGGTTAAGGGGTCAACAGATAATTTCCACCCCGCTCTCGACTATCATGCTCGTGTTTCTTATCTATATATTAATACGGAAAAAGAAAAATGGATCTTTTTTAAGAAAATTTGTGCAGTCAGAAGAGTACCTATACAATTTCGTACAGTTAAAGTTTATAATAGAGAAAAAAAGGACTAATATAATATTGTTAGTGGACGTTTTTCAAGCACTGAGCGACCTCTAGTACTATTTAATGGACTCTAAGCTTGGTCCCTTTTATTAAAAAAAAAAGTTTTAAAAATTGGATTCCTAAATTATTTATCCTATAGTATTCGTGTTTTACCGCTTCAAAAATAAAATCCTAGCTGATGTCACCATAAATATTATCAAGCATTACCTGAGTTTCGAGAACTTGTGTGCTTATATTTATTTTTCATGAGCTAGATTAATAAGTTGTTCACTGTGGGAACTTTTCAGAGGTAACTGCCAAGAAACGCTAAATGTCGCTCGCTGTGACTAATTTAATGTTTGTAACGAATATTTATGAGAGGTCGACATCCAATAAACATAGAGATTTTAATTTTATTTATTTTGAATTCTATATAAATGGGAGACGACAGAACAGTTCAGTACTTTACCTCCTCCGTTTTCCGCCTGCACTTTTGTGGTATTTGTTTGACGAGATTTGTGTTAAAAAAAAAATAGTAAGATATTTGTTTGCACCTTCGAAATGGATGAATGGCTAACTCGAAATGTAATAATACTAATATTTAACACAATAGAAAATTCATACCAGTATATAATTTTACGCAAGTATTTATTTATATTTCCCTCTTACAGATCTATAAGATACAGTTGGTAGTAATATACTAGATTAATCCATTTATTGCTCTTGCGTGACAGGGACGGAAGGAATCTGGGGGCAATGAAAAGGTCACTTTCATTAGTTCGACAGTTGCCGTTGTTGGCCATAGATCTGTGGAAATATTGGGAGCGAAAAATTCCTCACAGGAAATATTAAATTTTTAAAATGTCCCGTGCTGAAACTATCATTCAACGAAACGAACGGGCTCTTTTAAAAATTGCAAAAGGTTAGAATCCGATACAGCAAGAATTGGAGATTGAGTGCATCGCAATTGTGAATAAATTTATACTCTTCTACCGTTATTTTTTTAATCGACGCCAAAATAAAATATGATAAAAAAAGTTGTAAAAGTATACATGAAAATTGTACAAATTTTAGGTAAGCATTTTTATGAAGTTTGAATTTCTCCCCAAGCGTGCGAGTATCGTGCCAACAAGTGATAAATTTACACGTAAGTTCTGAAAAACTAGAATCGAATGAAACCGAGGTCACTCCTACGTGAACTGATATTTTCAACAATTAGTTTTCTCAATGAGAGTTTTTCGCTTTTTATAACCAGTTTTATCGATCAGACCTATTTGATTAATTATATCGATCATTTAACAATACTAAAGTATCTATATATATTATAAAAATTGAAATATATATATGTATATAAGTAATTATAAAAGTAATTAATTATATTATAACGATGAAGGCATACATAAGTACTACGGTAAAGGGATTAAAGCCACGGTTAATCAATGGTTTTTCCCATCTCAAAAATGCCCAACGCGCCTAAAGAAATTTTCACTTCAATAATAATTAATTGTCTAGACTTAAACTCCACTGATTATTTAGTTTATGCACATTGCATTGCACCGCTGAGTTACCACTAATTACTGTTGACTGAGCTTGATCGATGATATATTGATGATATGAAACAATGATTTATTCTTGATAGAGACTCAGTTATAGGTATGGAAAGTAACTACATATATAAAATTTATCCTAAAAATATAATTTTTCTTAAATATAATTAGAGGTTTGATATTTCTATAAACAATATGTTGCTCTCTTTTGTTGTCGTTGCTCAAGATATAGAACAGAGCAAAATGTTATGTTAGGCTTTAAATATCTGCTTGGATCTCATCATTAATAATGACGATCCTTCTTGCCACGTATCGTCACTATGTGAAATCAATAGTTACTACTCATAATATTAATATTATAAAAACTTGCTTCAATATAAAAACACGCGGTTTTATGAAATTCAACAAGCGCTGCGAGGAAGATTATTAGAAGCTTTGAGGTTAAAGGTTAATGTTGAAAAGCAATCGGTTCGGTATTTTTTTATATGTTTATGTCAATAGACAGGCGGACGGTACACTAGATGGTAGGTGGCTAACGTCGCCTATAACACAAGCAACGCCACAGAACGACTATAGTCCGAAACATATACCTAAACACTCATCACATATTACATGGGGGAAACATATACATTGTGTGGGAAAAAAATACATGCACATATTACCACTAATATGTGCATGTAGAGTGTGTGATGATAATAGCTTTAAACCTACCCTCTAGTAACAGTTAGAAATCTCATAGGCTATTTGTTTCGTTAGTAGATTTCGTATCAACTAGGTTGAAAAAGAGGGATTTTTAAAAAAGCAGAGACATGCAATCATCGATCCAACAAATTAGTAAGGACAGTGGCAATGTCGGTCTGTCACAGAGTAAGTGTGCAATGCAAATTGCACACAAACGTTACTAGTAGGGAATTTGTTTTTGTATTATAACAAAACAGCGTATGCAACAGCGTATGTTTTTTAAAAAATTCAGCTTAAAACGAACTCGACCGAAAAGTGCAACGGTCCGTTGGACTATACAACGAGTTATGCACACTGGTTTTGTGCATATTTTTAATTATTCTTCATTCATTCAACAAAGGGATATACTTTTTAGAAAAGTTTTTTTGTGTAAAAGCGATAGTCCAACGGGAGGAAAGCTCCGCAGAACAGGAAGACGTCGCAGGTTCACCTCTTGCTTAAATATTACTTTAATAACCAGACGCACGAAATGAAATGGAATAATCAATAAGAGATAAGTAAAGTATTATTATGATAAAAAATTATCTCAACCTAGTACCACTCTTCAGACACCTAAAATCCAGTTGTTAAGATTTTAAGTTACGGTTAATTTACTATAACAACATTTTTACAGTCAAGTTTTTTATCGCGTAGATATGTTTGAGAGAAATAATCTTCAAATACTTCTAAAGTTTTGTCTAACCGCAATAGGCCGATTGTCCCCTTAATGTTATGGCCACCGACACCTATTGCGAACATTGCCAAAGTTGCTATTGGCATAAGGGTTAAAGGAGAAGATATGATATAGATACGAGAGGCTTACAGTTAAAGTAAATGTATAACGTAGTGTAATTATTTATTTTTAAATTTGATAGGCAGTGAGAAAATATATAGAGAGAAAATTGTTGAAACTACAATTTAGATGGCTATGTGTTAGCTGCATGCAATCCTTGAAAAAACTAGAGTTGGCCAGTAGAAGCGCTGTTGATGTTAATTAGAATTAAGAGGTTCGTTAGTGAGTGGTCGACCAAGCTGTGTGTAAACACAGCTTGGTCTTGTTGACTGTATAGGATGGCACAGGGAAATTGCGAAATTAACGTTTCAAAAATCGAAACTAAAACAAGTGAATTTATTTTACAGCTACTATCATTTGTGTGGGAAAAAAATACAACGGTATATTACCACTATCTTTCTGTCGTATGTATTAAAAAATGTATTAAAAAAATTAATAACTTTTTAACAACTCTTTTCGATGCAAAAAATATATATTAGGAAATAAAAATACAGTGTGGTTGTGTTGTGGACACGGTCGTGTGTTTTATGTGAAAACGTGTAGGTTACGAGTATTTTTTTCTTTATTCATATTATATGTCAATATGAAATGAATTCGAATATACCATATATACCATAAAATTGTTTTATCTTTTAGCTATCGAGTGAAGTAATTAAATTTTACGATGTATATCACAGATATGTAGCTACGGCATCAAACTGTTCCCCTGACTTCTCTAAATGGCCTCCCACTAGGGATGCAAATTTCAAGACGTAATGAAATTGACTATTCTTTTAATGAACTCTTCATTAATACAAGACAAAAGCGAGAAATCGATGTCCAATAAATGTAATTGTCTCACCTACTTACTCAGCCAGCCACTGCAGTCAATAACGGAACGTTCAATTTCAAAGTTGACCGACGGAGGAGTCAAATATTGATTAATGATTTTGAACTAAATGTTAGCGTAATGAACGTATCCTACAGATGAAGTGCACCCTTTAGCGAGTCCGACAAACTTTTCCAGCACCAAACCTGTATGTAAACTTATCTACATTCATTCTTGTTCAAACAGTTCTAAAGAATATGTAAGTTTTATGTTGCCTTCCCTCTATCTTTATGTACACATACATATCTAGTATCTACGGTATATACATCTACCGGCTATTACATTTTTTATTTACCAAGCCGTTAAAATTTATTCTTCATTATTTATGTGCCTAAATTGCTTTTAGCTTATATCATGTTTAAAAGTTTTCACGTCGTTGAAGTAGTGGCACTAGTGGGTGCTTAAAAGTGCCCACCAACGTAACTATTTACAAGTTCTTCATTGGGTACCTACCTCGAGGCGATACTTTAAACTGTTTTATTGTTTTGGAGTATTTCTTAAAGGTTTTTGTTTTAAAAATAACTAAAGTTTATAATTATTGTAGGTATTTGTAGGCTTTAGATAATAAATTTTGAATTATCTCTATTTACTTATAATGCAGGCTGTATGTAGACAATATTGCATGCCTTGCCAAACCAATGTTAATCTAACCAGAGCACATGTGCTATTGGCAGACGATCGGTCAACTACGTTATGCGGTATAAAATCTTAATGTATTTCTCTCAAAGGATTAGATTAGGTTAATTATTTGAAAAAAAAAATGAATAAAACAATGAACTCGATTCAGAAATTAATCAATTTATAACACAATGCCAAACATTGCTGCCTATACATAAAAATGTGTTGTGAAATGAAAACGTCTATGTAGGTAAAGTTCGCTGACCTACTATACAACGAATGAAGTAAATGAATGTGGCGTTACCTCTATGGACTAAGGCCCGGCATGTCACGTTAAAACATGTCAAGTCTGTACAACCATTAGCTGTCTGCAAACTAAATTAAAAATTTGCATTTTAATTTGGTTTCACCGCTAACTAGGAGTGTGTAAGTGTTTGAGGAGGTGTTTCGTATGGAAGCTGAAAATGATGCATAACCCAGTTATAGAGTAAATTCAGTTGGCGTGTTGGCGGTTGGAATGTATTATTTAACAAAAAAAAATCTACGATCATAGTACGTTTCGCAATCTGGTTTAGATTTCGCTATTGTGAATGACTTAAAAAATACACGAAGCAAGTTAAATAGGTTAAATAAATCCTGCGACTGTTACCGATCCGAACGGCAGAGCTTATTTTAATGCTGCATTTTTAAAGAAGAACGATTTTATTATCATTTTAACATCATAAAAATAAGCTAGTTTCAATACGGCTTTTATTAGGAACTAGCTGGTTCCTTCGTCCGCGATGAAAAATGAAAAATGAGTATTATAACACCCTACATCTTTATCGCTGTGACGACGGTGGCGCCGTCACGGCGATAGTTGCTTCCAATTTTTTATATTTTTAGACGAGCCCACGGGAACCTAAACACTTTTTCAGGATAATAAGTGTCATATATATTAATCCAGGTAATAAACTATCTGTGTACCAAATTTCATCCAAATCTGTTGAGCCGTTTTTTCGTGAAAGAGTAACAAACATCCAATACATCCATACGTCCATGCACAAATTTTAGCATTAATAATATTATAGTAGAATGTATATTTTTATAACTTATCTAATTACCTAATTTTTTTTTATTAATATTAGTAGAAGCACTACGTTCCATGTAAGTTAAGTTTGAGTCGTTGTAGTACACTGCATTATTCAATCATAAACTAACTAACTCATACACGGCAGTAACAATAACTTATAGAAGAGCACTGTGAAATAACAGCAAATGGGCTTCTTCTTTTTATGCTAAACAATACCATAGACTATCCCTCTATTTCCATTCTACCTTGTCTACCATCTTTTATCCAGTCAGGATTGCCAGAGACCAGTAGGTATCTATACACTTAACCATTTTTAATATCACTTTCTGCTTCTAAAAAATGTGTGAAATTGTAGTATTATAGCTTTTCGGTATGATGATTCGTTAAATTATAAAAGTGAAATAATTTTACTTACTCAAAACCAGTACCAGTACCTACTAAATTAAAAAGTACTGAAACTGCGAGTAATACATACTCATTAAGGAGCTGTCGTGCGAGTACGACTGTGGTACACAAGAGGACAATGAAGTAGTCGAATAGGTTGACCTAAAACTATCCTAAATAACACTTAATTTATTTGTTGCCTAGGTTCATAAATAAAAAGATGTCGCAAACCGCTTCGATGAAAAGCCGGAAAATAAAAATAATCGACGCTGCCAATATTTCTCAGTTTTTCCAGTGTCGGAATCCAGGAAGCATTTCAAAGTGATATTCTAAACTGACAACAAATAAAAATATGAGACTATTTTTTTCATTATAATTAAGTAAGAATTGAATGGATTGAATTGAATCCTTAAAGCTTACTGACTAAAACCCGTAAAGGTAATTAATATTTAAACAAAAAGGAAAAGAAAGGAGGCAGCATAGCTCCTAGTTTTTTTTTAAATATCCTTGAGCATATCCATGAGATATGCTCAAGGATAACATAATAGGTAAACAGTTGATAAAATATACTTTTCGTCTGGTAAATAGATTGGTGAAAGAGGACCTCTCTGTACTATAACGATTGTAATTACTACAAATATAGTAGGTACCTACATGTCTTAAAATTTTTATTAAAATTCAGTGAATAAGCTGATTTTATGATTAATTTTGAATAAAAAAAAATAACTACCACATTTTACACGGATTCATATTAATTTAGGACATTCTTTAAATTATTAACAGGTTTGTCTTACAGTTACATACAGTGTACATAAGCGAATGTACTTTGCAACCTCATTCCAATGAACTACACAACCCCGTTTCAACTTAAACTTGGCACGGAAATTCAAACTTGCAAATCGATTGAGCATCGAATATTCCACCATTACCAACACGAGACAATATACCAGAAAAATAATACTTTCTTATTACAAAACTTTTTGACATTATTAAAAAAATTACTATGCGCATTTACATTGGCTATAGATGGCATTCATATCATTATCTGTGGTGGCAGGGTAGTGTGTCTTGTAATTATGAACATGGCAGACGAGTGGTAGTATTTATACTCTTACAATCATAAATTAACTGCACGTGTGCTTTTGTGTTTTGGGAAGTAATTACAGTTTTCTAGAGTCCTTTCCTATATCTCCATTATATGTGTCTTATCCTTCACTTGCAGCGCACACTTGAAAACAGAGCAAGTTATATATACCAAAGCATTCTCAGATTATTATTTTATTTTTATTTTATAATGTCTTGTATATAATAGTTCATTATTTAACTAAATACCAGCTGCCGGCTTCGTCTGGGATACATTTTTTTATTTACACAATTTTTTTTCTTTTATCTCTCTTTAATATAGTTACATAAAAATATGGTTACATAAAAAGCCATTATTCAAATTGTGTCCATAACAGTAATTTTTAGTGAAAAATTGCAATGTGAATTCAGAAGCGCAAGTGGAGTTTGAGCGTAAATGACGCTAAATTTGTCACCGCGTCGTCAAATCGGAAAACCAGCTTGCGTAATTTCCGCTAGATACGTTCCTCGTCTAAAGCCAAATGTGCTCGTTAAATAAATGGAACTAATGATGTATTCAACGCTAAAAAAAATAGAAATATATTATACACAATGGCTTTAGGCAAAGAGAATCATGCTAACCGGAGATTGGGTCATAAGCTGTCAATTTGTGAATATCCAATCCTCTTGTCCCTTATCCCTTATCCTTCATAAAAAAAAGACATTAAAATACGTAATAAATAATTTTATTGAAAGCTGTATTTCCAGGGAGACTGAATCCAAACAGTCAATGCTTTGATATTAAATATAATTTAACAAATTTTACTTCTTTATAGCTTATATTTAAACAAAATAAGGATATTTTAAGGGTAATGATAAAATTTTAAAGATATATTATAATGTTACTTAAAAATATGTTATGAACCCAATTATAATAAAATGTCAGTTGAATTCGCTAGAACGTATCTCTCACTAATGAATGAAAATGTATATTTTTATCTTACTAATCGGCTTACTTGTATTTTCTTTTGTGTAATCCTTGGATTCGTTTAAAATTGTTCTTTTTTATCAAAACGAACTCTTATTTAAAGAAATAATAAAGGTTACCCTGTGTTTTGTTTATTATGAGAGACATTCTTACTAAGGAAAATGTTAAATCACCACATGTTCTCCACATATGCGGCAGAAACTTGCTTATAATATATTTGCCAAAGGTCGTTCATGCACGTCTGGTATGCAATTCGTGGTCACACAGGCCTCGTAGGTAATTAATATCGACACATTAGTTTACGAGCTCCAGAGCTGACGGCATTAGACGGTAGATAGATATCCATCTATAAGCGAGAGCAATACTTTGCTAATCATAACGAAATACGTCTATACGCTGGTAATATATTTCTTGGTGTAAGGATTAATACCGTCAGACGGACAGTCCAAATTATGATTGTTAAACGCAGTGTGCCCTGCTCTACAGTGATACCTCACTAGGCCCGAATGACCCGACAGAAAACATATAGAATGAAAGTCTAAAAAAATCCTAGTAAAAATATTAAAATTATGATTGATTTAAAATTTACTCTCAAAACTCAAAACTAGCGAGAAATGCGCTGACCTCCTAATAATGTTCGCTTAGCATTAAGGCAATGCATTCTCTCTTAAATAAAAATAATTCATACCAAAAATAAAACTTGAATATATTAACGATCATGTTAATTTTTAATTTCATTTTTACCTTTTCTCCATATTAATAATTAGTTTTTAATTTATATGATTAATTTTGCGCTGATCTCTAACTTGTTACATAATAAGAATAAGTCACTTTAAATTCGTATAGCCAATATAAGGTGATTTTCTGAGAAATAGACACGTGCAAATATCACACAACTTTTTGTTCGTGACACGTCGTAAAACTGGTTAAGCTCTGACGGATTTTAGTAAAGGCGGAGACGTGCTCAGTGTTTATCATCGAGCTATAAAGAATACCAACAAAGAAAGTGGACATCATTAAACCGTCCAGAATTTAATCTTAAAGACACTCGCTCGCACGAAATGAGAACGTACGGAACTCTTTAATCATAGAGACTATTGCTTACTGGAATAGTCACTACGAAATATATTCAAGGTAGTTATTTTATTAAACCAAGGAAACTAATGTCAATATGACTTCCCATTAAAGGTCAAGATAAAAAATAAATATAATCTATACTAATATTATAAAGCTGAAGAGTTTGTTTGTTTGGATGAACGCGGTAATCTCAGGAACTACTGGTTCGAATTGAAAAATTCTTTTTGTGTTGGATAGTCCATTTATCTAGAACTATTTATGCCGAAGTTCTGCAAAACTAACGCTGGCGAACGTGCACCTTTATACCGTGTTATGCATAAGTACAATTGTCTGTTTACGGGTGTTGATCTGTTTTCTGTTAGATCACGGGAATATAAAAATGAAATTGCTAAATTGATTTAGTTTTATGGTGTTGTCTTGTTTTTTCTTTTCTTGTTTTTGTTTTTTTTTTGTATATTCTTTTTTACTATGTCTTTCTCTGTATAAAATTAGTGTACCAATTTGAGGAAAATGTTGTTGATTGTACTGTTGCCTTTATTTTTGCATGTTTCTTTTTTCATATTTATTACACACGGTGTAATTGTTTGTTTTCCCAAATAAAATAAAATAAGGCTTTATAACATTTTGAACGCGGACGAAGTCGCGGGCACCAGCTAGTATATTATAATAAAAATGATAAGTCCATAAAAATAGAAAAAGATTACTTTTTGTACATGTTTTTCTTTAAATCTAACTTCATTTTTTTAAATTTAAATTTAAATTTGGTTTCCTCTGAAATATTTTCATGGTTCACTTCGTTTGCGGGGTATGTAAAATCTATATTATATTATCCTTATCAGAATCTTATTTGTATATTATTTATTTGTATGTTTAGAAGTATGGTACAGATATAGTTTATTACCTTAAAATATAGGATATTTTATCCTAGAAAAATGTTAGGTTCGTGTGGGATTATCAAAAAACGAACTACGCGGGCACATAAAAAATAGTATGTGATAAACAATAAAATAAAACAATAGTAAGTGAAATTCATCGAATTATTTAATTAGAATTCAATACTAATATAATTAAATTTTAATTTTAAAGAAGATGTTCCTTTTAAATACTAATTATTCCCTTTAAATTAATTTGGGGATTTTCACTAAAATATGCAATTTTATGTCGCATCTTTGTGCCACTTCTATGTTATCTGTGTAACATACTACACTGTGGATTACAAGGAACGTTTATTAACAAACTCGTAAAGTGTTCAACGCGCCTTAATAGTTTTAAATGTATTATATTACATTATAAAACTTATAAAACTTATAAATGACATTATAAAACTTTACAAGAAAGGAAGCAGTCAACGATATTGCTAAATAATCTAACCAGTCACGGAAGTGTGCTATTTAGTCTCGTCGTAGATGTTCTTGGTCTACTGACGCGAAAGTTAATTTACGGCTTCTTTGAAAACACCCGAGTCAACCAAGAAATATAGGTTAACATCGCTTCATTTGTCAGGGAATCACTTTTAGAAAATATCAAATCAAATTTATAATATAGAATTCACTGTTTTATATTTAGTGAAATCAGCTTTACAACATGTCAAATGAGTCTGAAAGTCGTTTTACATTATGATAATGAATACTTTACTAGCGACTAGCCTCCGACTTCGCACGGAGTTTAAAATTTCAACAGCTTTCTTGGCTTCCACCAAGGTCCAAATTCAGCTTTCTAAACGTAGTAGTTTTGGCTGTGCGCTAATATTCATTCAGTCAAGACACGGGATTTTTTAAATATATGTATAATAGATTACATATTATGCGATATAGCTTTAAAAATATTTTGCGAATAAAAACATGTTTTGTATGTTAAAAAACTTTAAGCAGCTTTTAGTGCCACCACAGACATTTAACTTCGATTAAAAATAGTTTAAATTTTAACTACAAGCCTCTGCTCTTCCGACTCTTGGTATCGATATTTTAAAAGCTTCTTGCAAGAAAGTTTTAAAATAAACTACAACTCGTAGTAAACTTCCTAATTGTTTTATGGAACCACTTGATATTGGTTCCATAAAACAATTAAGAGGGTGTAATATATTTACCGACAGCGGTCGCTCACCGCCTCTGCCTGGTTGCGCTTCGGGCACTTACTTGGCAACATTAGAGTTATTAATTACAAGTACAGTAGCCCACCGAAGTTTCGAATCAAGGTTTATCTTACTGGTTGGTCAATTTCCCTTTATTGTTTTTTAAGAGCAACTTCTATATAGACGAGTTATTAGGATTTTTTCTGTCACGAAAAAGCGTTACGGCCGCGTAATACTGTGATACCCAGACGATATCACAGTATTACAATATAATATACGATATATCGCGTGGTGAGAGGCGGCAACTTGTCCTTTGAAGTTTTACTATGTGTCCAGCACACATTTCGATTGCTTTTTTTTTCTTTACACTTTATCTTTTTAAATAAGGTTCTAAACCTCCCTTGGCAAATTATTTTAAAAAATGGGCCATTTAATCAAGATTTCAAAATTATGCAACAAATGCTACTATACTAATGTTTCGAATTTTTGAAGTGAAAAGTGAATCTAAGTTTTTACTTCTGAGGTTATAGCGCGCATATATATATAAAATTGGAATACTACCCTAACTAATATTATAAATGCAAAAGTTTGTTTGTTTGTAACACTTTTACGCCTTACCTACTCAACCGCCTTCATCATGAAATTTTTCATACACATTGTTAGGGATGTGTATGTTACAAAATAAGAAAAGTAGGTACTGTTCCCGAGGGATCATCTAAAAACGACGTGTAGTGGGGCGTCATCGTCGCCAACAGTCATACGCCGAAAAAAGAGTTGCGTAGCAACAGATAAATAATTTTATTTTAGATAGTGTCTTAAAAGATATGAATAAATGATTCTCAGACACCACCTACTTACAAGCTATTTTTCAAAAAATACACAGTTTTTCATAAAACTTACTTGATCAGTTGATTTTTTCAATAGTTGATATTTTTTCTCTCTATCCTTCCTTGTTTTGTATACCTACTTTAAAACTTGACCTGACAATAACCTACGAGTTATTAATTTATCATATACGCTAATCGTGCACAATTATTTTATGAAACTATAATATTTACGCGTTCAGTTTTCTCACTGGAAATGAAGGTTCGCATTACTAAAGTTCGACCATGAGATAAGAATCGTTAGGTTTTGGACTGAAACTGCCTCGCAGTCATTAGCCGACAAGACCTACACTAAGGCGTTTATTGCTTATTGCGAAAAATTAGCAAGTGTGACTGCAAGGGCGAACGGCTCGACCAGTCATGCGATCAGTATAATAACTATATAACTATATTAAGGAGCATGTACTAAAGCTGGTCCAGTCGTTCGAACTTTTGTTAACAAACAATGAAAAATATATATAATAAAAAAAATAAGCTATACTAGACTATTTGCATTGGTATTTCTATTAATAGTTTTCTATACAAGATTTTTATTTTTCAGAAAAATGTATATTTTATATCAATAATAATAAAAGTAAGAGAGGTTAAATGTTGATCCATTTATCGTTTCAGGTGATCTCTTTTAGGAATTAGAAAGTATATGGGTGCAAGAAAAAAAAAGAAAGAAAAGGTTGACATTGGTTACATAAAAAGAAAAAAAGGGTTGTTTTATTTTATTTTTTCAGGAAAAAAAAAATGGGACCGATCAGTACCCTGCACAGCAGTACAGCAGCAACAAAATTCTATAGAACAAGTGAACTTAGTTCGTTTACTCTACTAGCTACATAAGGTCTCTGACCCATGTCAGTGGAACCCTAGCCGGTAGGACAAAAAAAAGGAGTTTTCAAGTTTTCATGTCGGGTAATGTGCGGACCACGGAGCATTTAGCTAAATTCTCACAATTCCTTGCATAACAACAGCCACTCACATGAAAAGACTAGCTGAACTATGTACTTTACTTACTATTTATTTAAAACCATTTATTTTACATTTTATGAAGCATCGAGCAACATCATAACCACAGGCGTGCTGCATTATGTAGTACAAAATACAGCATTAAATGTTTTAATTTTTTTTATCAGACGAACAAAAAAGTAGGTTTATAATTATTTTTTACTCGTATTATTGACGATGTAATCATATTTTTGCTTATCTTCCATCAAATTTCACTGTAATTGTAAGCTTTGATATAAAAAATAATAATAATAACTTTTAAATAATATAGCAGATGGTCAGATGACCTGATGAAAATAGCCGGCCCTCAGAGGCCCCCAATAGCACGGGATAGACAGGCTTGAACAAAACTGGAGGAGACCTTTGTGTCAAGAGGACCAGCTAAATAGAAGACTGCTGTGCACGAACGAATTTAGTTTTTGAGTTTTTTTATATATAACTAGCTTTTGCACGCGACTTCGTCCGCGTAACTTTATAAAATATAGACCATTAGATGGTGCCTGTGACTTCGTCCGCGTTGAAAAAGCAATCGCTTGACATCATTATTGCTATTACACTTAGCCAGGAGTTAGTTTCCTTAATTTTAGATAATCCCTCGGGAATAGTCCTTTTTTCTGGATAAAATATCCTTTCTGGTGTCCCAGACAACGTGTATGCAATATTTCATGGTGATCGGTTCAGTAGTTTTTGCGTGTTCAGTATGGATGTTTGGATGTTTGTTAAAACATACTTTCGCATTTATAATATTAGTACGGATGTTGCTAGGTGATAAAATAGCTTTCTATAGGTGAAAGAATTTTCAAAATCAGTTCAGTACCTAGTTTAGGAGTTCATCGCGACAAACAACGTGACACGAAATTTTAATACGATATATTAAGATTTGTACTTTTTTTAGTAAATAAAGGTTTTGAAATTGAAATTGAATATTTGTGAAAGTGTAGATAGATATGTAGCCAACGATAACTTGTAGTACAGAGACGTGGCTGTTAGCCTGACGAGGCTTAAGGTGAGCTTAGCGTGCCATGGAGAGAGCTATTTTCGGGATTTCCCTGTGAAACAGAATCCGCAACTAAGAGATCCTATTGCCTTAGTCACCGCATTATAAACTAACCAGATGGTTCGACGACATTATAAAAGATGCGGGAAATAATTAGAAGATGCGAGCTATAACTATTCTCACGCTTTGGCAGTGATTTGGGGAGGCCTATTTCCAGTAGTAGGTACCTACATCTCTTCCATCTACAACCAAAATTTATACTCATCTCGATAGCTAAAGGATCAAAGATTTCGGTATATATGGTATATTCGGATTCATTGCATATACATATAATACGCTCAAAGAAAATAGTAACATTTCCTTAATAAGATAACAATCTATTCTCTCTTTTTTTGTTGAAAGACACGTATTTGATATTTTATGGAGATAACTTTTAATTCTATGAAAGAAAATAAAGATAATTTTGAGACTTACAGTTCGAAACCACGTTCAAAAACTAAGAAATATAAAAAAAATATTATTTTGCATACGACATGTGACGAAAAAACACAGCTATTATAATATTTATAAGTATAGTTGTTAATATATCTGTAGATATAAATATATATAAATATATCTACTCAATCATTGAACAGATTTGGACAAGTCTTGACACGTAACGATATGATATTTTCACAATATCGAGAAAATAAATTATTTTGAAATATTTATTACACAAGGCGAGTTAAGGCGTGGAGACGGCTAGTTATAAAAGTAGAAAGACGGTCTAAAACAACAATGGAAAATCAAGAAGTAGTTATCGGTAACCCGTGCGTTAGAAAAGTAATAAAAATTCACATTTAAGACACTCCTGCCAAGTTCGTTTCCGTTCATGCGGTAATTCGAAATTTTATCTTATAGAGAGCAAAGTAAATTCACGTTATATTTTAATAGCACAGTAACGGAGCGGTTCTCACAATAAGATACTATATCTGAAACTGTCTGCTGAAATGAAAACCATTTAGCAATCATTTTGAGGGAACGGGATCGTTCTATTAAATATTCAAAGACTCCGACGAAACCAGAACTTGTTTAAACATCTTTCAGAAGTTGTAAGTTGGATTGCAAAATCGATTTAAAATGGTCCGAAATTAAAATCTTAATATTATATTCTATGATAAGTAACTGTCGCGTGAAATTTAATTACATTATTGGAAAGAGATCCTAATTGTAAAATTTGAATGATTAACATTTAAATATTTGCTTTGAAATTAATTTGTCAAAAAAATATATTTATATACTTAAGAGAATACACATATAATCAAGTATTTTACTGCTATGAATACACACACTAGGCATACTAGACTGCGCCTGTATCGTATGCTTCATATATTGAATTTGCATTAAATAATATTTAATGAAGAAAATTCAAATATTAATTTTGTATTGGCAAAAAATTATTACTTTTTTATTTAAACAATCACAACGAAATATAAAGCAATTTTATTTTATTTTATTTCAATATTTTATCTGCAGTATTTTACTTTTGATATCATTTTGACGACACGTTTGGTCTAGTGGCTAGTAACCGTAGCTGTTAACCAAAATGTCGCGGGTTCGAATCCCGCTAGGGGCAAATGTGAATGACATTTTACCTTTGTACCTGAGTCATAGATGGTATAGTACGAGTATTCAGCTGTCTGGTATTCATAATACAAGTCTATGTGGAACTAGATGGTGCTGTGTGGAATGTGTGAAGATATATATTTTTATTTATATTATATAAAATAATCGTAATTTTATCAAGATACCATCAAGTGCACCGTCCGCCTGTCTTTCGACCTTAACATTAAAAAAAAAAATAGTTATAGGAATTAAGGCAATTTATGATTTACAATGCTTTACAACCACAAGAGCTTTGCTTTTCGTGCATATGATTCGAGTTTGAGTGATTTGCTAAATACTAGTAGACACTGTACCGCTTGACCGCACTAGCTCACTACGAGCTTGACATTGACAGATGTTTATTTCACAAAAATGCGGTCCTTGTAGCGCGCTATATGACTTAAGAACGAAAGTTTTAATATGATCGAATCATATAACATTTTGTCAATTTATTAAAACATCGCAGCTATAATGAAAAAACCGATTATTGTGTCGGCGTGGAAAAAGTATCAAGTATCGGTAAAGGAAAATTAATTGAACACAAGCTGTATTTTATGACTTTGGTCTTTCGTCATTATATTGGTTACAAGAGGCTTGGTACAAATGAAATGAAGTTTAATTTAGTTTTATATCGTTAGCTAAAGCTAAAGTATATGCTAAATTAATACATAAAAGAAATATTATACATCTTAAAGAATATTAAAAAATGGGGTGTGGCTGTGTGTTTTATGTGAATATGTTATGAGTAATATTTTCTTTGACTGTATTATCCAACGAATTCGAATATACCATATCCAAAAACAAAAATCTTTGATCCTTTAGCTATCGAGGTATAATTAAATTTTGGATATATATGATTGATCAACCTGTATCCCTCCGTTTTTGTTATCATCAGTTTTCTGAATTACTTCCCACTATGAATGCAAATTTAAAGACGTATTTACGTCAAAATATTATGATTATATATCTACTATGTACAGACAATATATTAGGATGTAGCTAACACCTGTAACCAAAAGAGGGCGTCGCAGTTATTCTGTAGATGACACTGGAATTTAATAATGTTGTATTTTTATACATATTATATAAGTGGCTACCGTCTACTAATTTGATATTTACTTGATTGGAGGTGTCTACCGCCACAAGCAAGTACAATCCATCCTTAGTTGGAAATAGATAAGAGAAAATGGGCTCTGGGATCCCATACTCACTCACCGAAACATAACAACACGTAAGTACTATATGCTATTATTTCAAGGTGCTCTTCTGTAAGACCGTGTTGTTAGGCTCCTCCATTTATGACTGCCAAACACAGTATACTGTACCTCTACTAAAATGTTATAAGTAGGTAAGTATGTGGAAACAAACTGGGATCTAACATTGAGCTCTTCTTGTGTTTTAAAATTATTTTATATATTTTAATAGTAGAAAGGTCGATTATTTTTGTATATTTGTGAGTAATATGTTTGATATTATTCACAGATATATACAGCCAAAATAACCGGTCTATCGAGTATTATAAGACAAAATTATTTTAAAACTACATTATTAGCTGAAAGAGACTCTTAGTCGCCAGATACATCTTTCAGCATTAAAATATATAATGTATCACATGAGGAACCATAAGTTTTATTTTAATAAGAAGGACAATGATATAAATACAATATAGGTTAAACTATGACGTACTTTGCTATCTTTGCTTGGTAATCGAGCAAATCACCGGGATGTAGATGGCGCTGTTCACGTAAAAGTTGGCGCCATTTCAAATGTTGCCAACTAAAAATTGTATTGTAACAAATTGCTCGTGGCGTTCAAAGGTGCGCCTGCCGTTAATGACACCAACAACTCAACGCATTTTGTAATTAAATCTTTAAACAGCACCGCAATTACCGTAAGTAATTATAATTTAGCATCAAATCAATTATACAACTTAGAATTTATGCACGGAGCAGTTCACTTATAAAGTCTGTAGGTGCTACATTCCGAAATTACTTATATATTCTTATCCGGCCCTTTCCCCTTTAAATGATTAGCTCCGCATCTTTCTTGCGTTACTACGACCCAAGGTAGCGGTGGACTATGAGTCGCTTGTCTGTCCGTCACACATTACCATAAAACAAAATTTAGGAGCAACAAAATACATAATTGATTATGCAAGCTTTTGTGTCCCCATTTAGAATACGAAATAATAACATAAATATTTTAATGTTCAGCCTCACACTATCGTAGTCGAATTTTTTTTTTAATGTTGTAATGTTTATGGTCACATTCAATATAATTTGATATGTTAAAATAAATAAATACAAGAGAAAGATCGTTTTTTTTTAAAAATCCGTCAAAAAATACTGCCGCCATAAATACGTAAACCATGAATCTTCGCACGGCGCAATTAAAATGGCCCTTTACTCAATTGAACCCTTTTAAATGTGGGCTAGGGGAGGTGTACCATAAATTCGATTTCCTTAAAACTATTTCGATTAGGAGTCGAATCTTTAGAGACTTTTCTTTTAAATCCAATACTTCCATGGATTGTTCCTTCTTTAATGCAGAAACAGTAAGAATTTTGCATTGACCATATTCATTAGCCAGAGATTGACATTTTATTTATGATCATAATAGTATCATAAATAAAATGTCATAAAGAAATAGTAGAGAGTTAACAAATCTCACAATTTGACAGCTAAACGATTTTGATGAAATTTAAAAAAAAATTAAATTTGTTAAATTTAAATCACCCAAAGCCATGACAAGTTCAAATAATTGCTACGTTTTTGTGACTATGTTTCTAACTTCTGTTTTATTTAAATATGGGTCGACAGTGCACTATAACCTGCTACACTACAACAGTCTTAATAAATCAATAAATTCCAACGTACAACATTTAACTGTGTTATATTGTATTATAATGTGTCGCGCGATAATTAAATAGGGTGTACGATGTACGAGACATATCACCGCATAGAGTGTGGTGGGTAGCTTTAAACAATGTTTGTTCAAATTTCACTGAAACCTTAACGTAATGAGCAATCAGAGATTCGGTAGTGAGACCACTTCTAGTCGTGTTTTCATTGTTTAACTAAGTACACCAACTTTTAATGGACAACTTGTGAATGTCGATTATGTAGAACTCTCTTTTATTGTGCTACGAATAGTTTGGTTATTTAGGTGAACTACGTAATTAATTGGAGTTCCTTTGAAATGCCTTACGGTTTGCTTATGAGAGCACATAAGTGTGTTTAAGTAAATTTTAAGCGACAACTTGTAAGTCTACAGCGCCTCTGTCGGTTCGCGTAACGGCTCGTAGTTTAGTTCATCGTTATGATATTAATTAGTTAAATAATTAATGTGGTGCGCCGTTGAATGGAGCTTCGCATTAGTTGCTATGTGATACACGTAAATACGGTTCTGTCAACGCTAGCAAGTTTGTTTAGTTCGTATAAAAACAATACTTAGACATAAATGAAGTATCCTCAAAGCGAGACTCGGTTTTGATGCGCTTCCGCGATTGTTTCAACTGATATTACAAATAAAAAGTTATGTTTGAACTCGCGTAAACTATTCGGTCCGAAGATTTGACCGACAACAATGGAAGCCGATGAGAAAGCGCATCAATACTGGCCTAGTGTGGAGTTACCCGAAGTTTTTTGTTCATTCATGAAGTCTGGCCATCTGTGAACCTAAGACGTGCACCGTGCTCTTTAGTACAACGCGGTGAACACTCGAAATCGTAGAAACTGGGACGGACAAAGTTTTTTGAGAGGCTTTACTTAAACACACGTTCGAGTGTCGAAACTCGGGAACCACCAATGGATACTTATTTGAAATTTGAACTAGCCTTCGCGCGGCTTTACGGCTGGTGCGTCCGCGCTCACACGAGGCTGGTCGCCGATTCTGAAGATGATGATGGCGAGCGGCCGCGGCGCCGCCTCCACGCTACTGCGGCACGCGCCCGGCTCGCGCTTGCCCCGCGCCACCGCGACGCATCCCCCTCCCCCTTACCCCTTGCCTCTCTCTAACCCCTCGGAGCCATACTGGCCGCCCCGCCACCCCGCACCACCCAGCCGCACCAACACCCGCACGCACGCCGCATTCTTGCGTTCCGCCCGCCCCAAAGCGCGGATACATTCCACACAAAGAGCCTCGATTTCCGATCATATGCTCGCCGGAGACGAAACACTCTACCAATGTTTCTTTGAGATGTCGTTGCACATCCTAAGCCCTTTTCAGGCACAACCGTTCACAAAGAGCCACCGGTTGGCGGCCCTCAAATATTTTTAGAAACAAAAGCTCGGTGTCAAGGACACTTGATTATGTTCGATTTTTGGTCATGGTTACGAATTTTCGTTTTCAGCAACGCCTACGCGTGCGATTATAAATTAGAAGTATGATTGTTCCATTGAGATATCGTTACACGTGTACTTAATATCAGTGAAAGCAAGTTCATTTTCATGGCCACTTATCTATTTTCGTTTTTTGAACAAGTAAGACTTTCTTCTTATTGTATTGAATTCAATTTTGAGGAATGATTACCAAGAAATCCACTAAAAATTTTGAGTTTGCGAAATGTTATCTAAACGCTTCCGGTCTATTACAACAAAATCCCAAATTGTCTGTTTCCCATTTTGACTGAAATGCAAATGGCCTTTCCTAAATCGACCAAATATTAAAATGTCTTATTCCCAGAATGACTGAAATCCGAAATGCCCTACTGCCAAATTGACTGAAGTATCAGAGCCAACTTTGAAAAGTTTATTTGCAAAGTTGACCCCTTTTTTATTATTTTTTTTTTTATTTTTTGCGCGGGAAAATCTGCGAACCAGATCCCCACCGACCATGTGACCCTTGCTTGTGTGGCCGCTCATCTCCACGGCATTAAGGGTAGACGGCCCAAAGGAGGTTACCGCCTGACATTTCCACATCAATCGCGGCAGCCCGAGAGACAGGCTTCACCTCGTGTTGTCGTCGAGGAAGAGTTACTAGGCCTGGTGGCAAGGTCGGGTGTTTTTTTTTATTTATTTATTTTAAGTAACACCAACAGGATGTTCACTGTTCGGGACGACTGCAGATTGCGGTTGCTACCGGCCAGGTACTAGCGGGTCTTCACCAACCTCCACAAAGCCGCGATTGCAGTATTCTGCCAGACGGTCTTTCCCTGCCGTAGAGCTCCGTCTTCGCACGCGTTATCAACTAGCACTGAGCGACAGAGCTATTCGAGAGATTCCGCCCGTTGCGACCCGCACCGGTCTTCGTGCGCAGAACCGAGACCCATACGCCGATTCTACGCACAAGGACCGGGGGTTATGGTAACCACCTACCATAAAAAAGCCACCTACCATCGAGTGGACCGTTAGCCTGTCTATCGACCTTAGCATAACAATCAAAGAAATGTGCGGCTTACATTAGTAATTAAAAATTAAGTCAATTTGGCATTCAGTCGAATTGGGAATTAGACATTTAGTTGATTTAGGATTCAGTCGATTTAAAATTCTTTGGGATTTTAGTATTCACATTTCAGGCAATTTGGGATTTGGTTTTAATGAACCGGAAGCATCTCAACCTTGAAAACGTGACCCTTGTGTCATGCGACCCAATCTGAGTAAAAGCTGAGAGTCATCTTTATTGAGGACGCTCTTATTGCGCATTGTCGCATTAAAATAAATACATGAATTGAACTAACATTTTAGTGCGACGAAGTGTAATTGGATGTAGTCTAAATGACGGACTATTTATTTTTCCAAATAAACAATACGTATAGGTTATACCTTATTTAAAGTTAACTGCTTTTTGTCAACAAAGGACTATGTCGATATCATTTGCACGTCCATTGCAAAGATTCAATCAGCAGTGTCGAAATAACAGCACAAAACATTTTGATACTTTGTATTTTCCAAACTTGAGATCGGAACTAAATTATATTAATGAATTTAAAGTTTAGATTAAGGAAGCCGTTGCAAAGTGGTAATTTGTTTACGACCAAGAGTTTCATAGAATTTCATAATAATTGTAGTTTTTCAGTTTATCCATTACAAACATAAAAATATTAAAATATACTAATATTATAAATAAAGTTTACGTAACCTGGTAAGGTGAGGAGCCTGAAGATATATAAGTTAGAATTGTAATAAAATTACAATGAAATCTGCTATAGTATGTAATCTGGCAACCATTTTGTCATAATTATGTACTAAAATCCCTATAAGTATAGGTCAAAATACCAGTTTCATCGCAGTAGTGAGATAATTATGGTGGCGAATGTACTTAGTACTTGTAGTTATTTCTTGCATCAAAACCCATATTACATCAACAGGTAGCTAGCTGTACATCATACTAAATTCAGTGACAAGTGAAATTTCCAGTAGAAATACCTCTCTTCAGCTATAAGCTATGTCATTTTAAGAGATTATCTGGCATACAGTGGAAACTGCGCTTTGAACCGATTCGGATTTAAAATGCTTTAGTCGAAACGTTATTTCTATTATGTTACTTCACGAATATACAAGCTGCTGTGCGAAAAATCTGAGGATATGTCTTAAGGCTCGCCTATTCTATTTAAGGGGAGATTTCTTTTACTAAAAAAAGGAAAATGGTGTTTGAAAAATTTTACACTCACAACTTCTATATTTTACTATCTGTACTAGCTGTGCTCGCGTCTTACTCCGCGCTTCTTTTTCTCAGGTGTATCTAATGTTATTATTTACCTAATTCATTTTTATTGGATATTTCATTTTTATTGGATATTTCATTTTGACTTCTAGATTTCAAGTTGTATGGCACAACAATATCCGAAAAAAAACAAAAAAGTGTTTAACCAATCGCTACTAAGTTACACAGAATCACACACCATAGATTTTTCTAAAATATAGAATAGATATACCACCTTTTCTTGTTTAACTTGTTTCGTATATGGACGACTTTGAAGGTTTTTTCATTAAAATATCTCTGTAAGTTTCTTATTATATTCGTTTTCCTCAAGATATTTTTCTCCGAGCTTACAGAATGTGGTTAATATAAATAAAACTAAATAAAATAATAATAAAAAAAACAGCAGGTGGGCTGTCGCCCATTAGTGTAATTCCTGGAATGCGTTGGAATCGCTTTGTTGACCTTGATAAGAGAATAAGGGATAATGAAGGGATACATGGTTACTGGCGCCAGACGAGCTGCCTAATTATAACTGCGGTACGCCTGACGACTACTAACTCTGACTATAAGTACTTTGGAGCGTTATAATTAGGTTAAGGTAACTGCGTATACTCTATATGTAGAATCATCGTTTAAATTTATTGCTCTTATTACAGGCCACAGCCTGTATAATTATACATGCAAATCTATTCTTAAGGAGTAAACTCCAAAAAATCTGAACTGCAAACGTGATTGAGTTTTCGAACCTGTACCTGAATTATCCGCAGCCGAGACCTCATGCCTCTGAGCTAACTGCAAACTAAACAATTTAATTAAAGCTGCATTTGCACTAACTGCGCTTACGGGATTTAATTAAATGTAAACTCACAGAAGTCTTGCTGCATAAAGTGACTTATATAATTGTTAATTTCACTGTGAAGCCCAGGTACTTAATCACAGCCACCTGGTAACTTGCCATGCAAACATATGTTATTTTTACATTTCTAAGAACAATAAATGTTGACAATATTGGGAAAATGACGTCAAATGGAACCCTGAACTAATAGGAAGTTGGTCTCTTTGATATCTATGCTTTATAGTTCTATTATTAGATTGAGCACGTTTTATAATATTACGTCTAGACACTATATATACATGTCGTGTAGGTTATTATTTGACATGTTCTTTGCTGTGTGGGACAGCGTGTCGACACATTATTATAATAGGATCACTCATAAAATTGCTGTAATTCATACGTGGCGTCCGTGTCACACTGAGTGGATTTTATTATCTATGATAGTAAATATAATACACTCTATAGTCACTAATACTTACTTACTTTCGATTAAAAGGGATACATGTTAGTGCAGTAAAAAATTATAAAAAACATGTCAGTCGTTGGACTGCACGTCAGAAGTGAAAACAGCTTCACAAAATTATTAATCGCAAGAAATACAAGAGAAAAATATATATATATATATATATATATATATATATATATATATATATATATATATATATATATGGCACTGACACACAATGACAATAATAAATTCATGACAGACCATTAAAAAGTTTTGTAGTTGATATGAAACTATTATAATGGTCAGGAGGTGTATACCATATTCATCCTTTTTATCATATCTAGTAAGTTTACTTTCATATGCAGTTGTCTGCTTAGCTGTCAATTTAGGTATAACGGTAACATGACGAGTTCAATTATTTTACCCCATCTCAAAAATTCCCAACGCGCCTAAAGAAGTTTTCACTTCAAAAAATATATACAAATTCAAAAGTATAGTTTAAAAAGTCTATAGATAGCTCTGGGTCGGCTTTTACACAAATGCGACAAAACTTACACAAAACTTTAATACTCGATTGTCAGCCAGTTTAGTATATTTTTAACTATATATTCTGCATATTACTAAACAAAAATATGTAGCAGGATCTAGTTTAATATTTTTTTTTGATAAAACTAAATTTTACTTTTAGTCAAAATTTACAATCGCATTTTAAAATAGAGATTCTCACTTTTATTAGTACCTTGCTATTACATTTTAAAATAAAAATTCTCACTATTTACTATTATTTTTGTGGTACACAAAATTTTGTGGGTTGTATGCAGAGCCGAAAATCAGCTTACATCTACATACTAGCATAAACACCCGAATAACTACTATTCTAAGGTATACTGGGTGTGTCTCTTACTTTATGTGGTCGAGTTAAACATTTTTACACTATTATAAAATTAAATCATTACATAAGTCAAGTATTATTAGTTGATGTATGAAAACGTAAGGCGTTTCGAATATAGTTTCAACATATTAATATAATATTAAAAGATGAAATACATGAGTGGCTACAGATTCTGTCTTGCTTGCGTTTCTAAGAATTTTTCTATAGCCTCGAATTCTTTATTAAATAATAAATAATAAGGAATTCTGGTCTGTATCTGGTAAGGAGCCAGCCCTGGTAAGCAGCCCGTCTGGCGGCAGTAACCACCTCCTTACATAAAAAGGTGCTGCTGTGTTTCGGTGAATGAGTAAGGCATTCTTTTAATCACTTCCTATTCCTTCCTAATCACTTATCCTTAATGTTACTAAGGTTAATAGCTCACTTGCAGTACCTACCTGTGGCAGTGCTTGTGTTATAGGCGTCTGTAGCTACATACCATCAAGTTGACTGTTAGACTGTGTGACGAGTTTAAAATGAAATAAAAATGTGAGAAAGTGAAGTATGTAGGGTCTACTTTCTAGAATTACCTCCTTAATTAATATCTACGATTATAATAATTATTAGCTATTTTAATAACTATCAAGTGAAAAATACTCCTGTTACCTGTTCACAAAAGGTAGTATGAAGGCTGTCATTTTTAAATATAATCCTCATCCTTGGTAAACCCGTTGAACGAGTCAGAATTTTTTGTGTGTCTTTTTTGATGTCCACTCTGAATTAATTCAAAGAGATCTCTTTTGAAGATTCGTCTAAAATATACCTTCAAAGCGAAAAATTTAAATAAGATTTTAAGTTGTTGTTCTACCGGAGTATTTGGTAACCTCACATTCGTAATCCAAGCACTGACTTAATTTTCTCCTAGCAAAATAAATTGTGAAAATCGGGAAAATTACGGGAAAATCGTATCGATTTTTGTAGATTTTTTACTTTAATTCATTTCTATATGTTTGATTACTTAACAGTAGATGCATTTTTTCTGCAAAATATATACCTACCTACAAAAAACTTCCTCACTTCTCGCTCTTTCCATTAATGAAAACCGTATCACAATCTGTTGGGTGGTTAAGAAGAGCGTAAAAACACACAAAAGCGGACAGCTCCCTTATTTTATAATATCTATAGAATATAGTATAGATATTTTTATATCATATCATTACTCATACATTTTATTTGAAAGTAGGTAAATAATACATGACAACTTAATATGAATGTAACTATAATTATATGTGAAGGGAATATTGGATCAGTATTAAGATCCGTTCCACATATATGGCATTTAAATTAACGCAAAATAATTGCACAAAATATTTACTTCGATTGATTTCGCCCCATCATCGACGTACAAATTGATTTCGCCGCGCTCATTTTCATTGTTTAATTATTATATTTAAAATGTGTTTATACCTGGGTGAATTAATCATTTTTATATTCCATTTCAGATCTAGCTAAAATATATATGATTTGATTGTGATCTGGTATGGTAACAACAGTCTATTTATGAAAACTTTTGTAAGTTTTCTTTTTTTTGTGAGTGACTGTAATGGTTAAACGTTCTGAGGTCTAAAATCTATTATAAGTATATATTAATCGAAAACTAAAATAAATATTGTTTCTATAAACTATCATTCATGTATTGTATTTCCTATATATATATATATATATATATATATATATAGGAAATATTTGAGAAATAACATGCGTGAAACGAATGAACTCAAATTAAAGTATTGAACATTACCGAGAAGAGCCAAAACCGCGAAACACAACTAGTTAAGTATATAAAAGTAATATTAATAATAATATATGCGTTTCTACATGTAGGCCTCTCCCAAGGCGAGGCTCTTTTTTTTCAGAACGATTCCTATTTATTTTCTCTACATTTCCTTGCGAGATAGAAGCGAAAGAGAAATAATATTTTTATAATACTAAATTCAAAATAATACTTCTCTAAATAATTTGACAGGTCAGTATGCGAACGATACGTTAAAAACAAATATTGTTCCTTGAGAACAAGGGAATTCACACAATGAAAGATTTACAAACGGTTTGTAGTTTAATGTGTTAAAATTTATTACTTTTTAAATAAAAATAAACATAACGTTAAGCAGGAAAATTATTCTCAATAACTATTACTAATATCATAAAGCTAAAGAACTCTCTCTATATTTTTTAAACCTGCTAATCTCTGGAATTACCAGAGCGGTTTAAAAAAATCTTCTTGCATATGATAGCCCAATACACGAGGATGGTAATGGGCTATTAACATCATGTTAAGACCCTTTTTTAAGTACCAAAAGTTAATCAAAATATAAATAGAATAAATGTTTCGATGTAGCTACATATGGTCTTGTTGGCGTTTACTATGATGAGCAAGGAGAACTCGTTTTAGTATAACTCTTTTTAATAGAATCAAACTTTAGTTTTAACATTACGCTTCACGTAATATCTACTTGGGCTCGCTGTGCCCACTCCACAATCCGCCAAATTACTCTCTCAAACTGTCAGCAGTCAGCACATTGAAACGATTTCATCAGCATCGAGTATATTTTATCGTACAGGTATACTTTTTTAATATAAAATAAAAAGCTAAAAGAAAAGACAAACAATTTTCTATATAAAATCCTGAAACAATTCAATCTGCGCCTGCCAACTGCGGCTACCTTGGTTAATCAGCGAAGACACAGTAATTAAAGTAAAGTATATTGTTAAACATTGTTGTGTTTAAGAAAAGTATTTTTAAAGTCCTGACAAATATTATTAATTTATCTATTCATTTTTAGAGCTATGATCATAGGTGTATTGTAATGTTATTATTATAGAATAGAAAAGAAGGTAGCAATTGAATAATACGATGGAAAAATATTAAATATTACGTTCTAGAATAAATATAATTGTATGAACTGAATATATGCATTCATAAAATAAGTAGGTCAGGTTGAATCAGGCAAACTCTTTTAACCTAGGCGCCATGCTGTCCCACACACTCCGTCACAGTAGAGTCTTAGTTGAGTAGTGTCTAGTCTAGTCACATTTTTCTTACAAATTATATTGGATTATTGTTAAACATGTCTTTTTTACTTATTGGAACCCTGTCTTTAATGCCTCAAAATGTTAACTTAAAACTTATTTTGAATTACTTGTGCCAGAAAAAGAAAAGTCAGTAAGTTCTTGTTAGTTCAGTAAGAAATAATAGTTATAGGAATAATAGTTCAAGAGAGCAAAATTGTTTTTTGCTGCAAGTGCCTCGACTTTAAATCAAGAACAAGCTAAGTAATCTAGAATTGATTTGCTCTCGTGTTAAACATACAACTTTTCACCTCAACAGCGAGAAAAGCGTTACTAGGTCATCTTTATTTAAGAAAATCAATTAAGATAATTTTAAGCAATTTTATTTATTAGTCAACAAATTTTCATAAAACATAACTATTAAAAATTGAAAGTAAAATAACTGCAATTTGTCAGATAGAAGGTTTATTCGGAACTGAAATGATCGTATTATTTACTTGCGTAGGGGACTGGTGCTAGTTGTCACAAAAATTACATTATCCTGTATAATAGGCAAAATAAAACGGATTTATTTATTTAAAGTTTTTAATAGTAATGTTTGGTTCATCAGTCTTAATAATTCCACATAATACAAATAAATCAACGAGCTATTACATATAAAATTTAGCGAATTCGAACTTAAGTCTAGCAAGAGGTTCACACTGTTTCCACTGGAGTCAACCCAAAATAATAGGGGTTAAAGTATGAAATTGCCGTTTTATTGTAATAGGTACTTCGAATTGACATAGAACCTTCATGGTTTGAGATTTTTGAGTGAAACTTTTTTCATACGGTACCTATGTAGTTCTTCTTTTAAAAAATGTGCAACATTCGATTATCAACTTTCAGCTGTTTTTTTTATTCAGCTTAGACAATAAAGATGGATACTTCGAAAATTCGTGTGATTTTTGAATACGAGTTCCGACGCGGAACTAACGCGACAGACACAGCTCGCAATATTAATGTTGCGTTTGGAGAGGGGACTGCTAATGAACGCACTGTGCGATTTTGGTTTAAACGCTTTCGTGATGGAAACTTCGATTTGAAGAACGAACCACGTGGAAGACCGCCCACACAGGAGAATAACAATGATTTGAAAGAGATGGTGGAAGCCGATCCGAGCCAAACTACCCAGGAATTAGCGGCATGGTTTAACGTTACCTTACCAACAATATTGACTCATTTGCGTCAAATCAATAAAATAAAAAAATATGAAAAATGGGTGCCTCATGATTTGACTGATCTGCAGACTCTACAGGAACTGCAATTAGAAACCATTCGTCACCCTCCGTATTCGCCAGACCTTGCTCCAACGGACTACCATTTTTTTCGTGATTTGGACAATTTTCTGCGTGATAAAAAGTTTTCTTCTCAGGAGGCAGTGCAAAATGCTTTCACACAGTTTGTCGAATCTAGATCACCAGAGTTCTATCGCAAAGGCATAAATGAGCTTCCTATTAGATGGCAGCAATGTATAGATAATAATGGTAATTATTTTGATGAAATAAATATGTTAAATTTAAAAAAAAAAACGAATTTTTATTTTTCAGTACAAATCGGCAATTTCATACTTTAACCCCTAATATATATCTGCAGCCCTCTGTGTGTACTTTGATAACATATTCTCTTCAGCATCAGTGAACACCTGTCTAATTTTTACATAGCCCACAGACGTCATCTCAGCAGAATCACATTTTTCCTTTATTTTCTTGCAATAGCGAGAGAGTGTGCGATAGTTAAATATTATAATTTTGCTCACTATTCAATATTTTTATTTTTGTGTAGGTATTCACTGCGATCGGAGCGGCCAGCAGCCATGACAATTGCTGAGGTTGGTAGCACTGGGATGTGTTTGGTTATTACAACTTACGCGTAACTAAAATAGTTGTCATTCCAAAAATATAGCCGTTGTGACAACTAGTACATGACAACGAGGACACCTTTCCCCTATTAGGTAAAAAGCTATATTCAGCATTAGAAACTTGTTTGGAGTTTCGTAGACAACTATTTTCGTAGCTGGGCCGACTCTAGTCCGATATGAAATGGATGGACATACTAATTTTTCTTTAAGTATATTTATCAAAACAGTTCAATTGACATAATGCTGAAAAAAAGTCGATTTCAGCAATTTTTTTTATAAGTTTATATTTTATATAGATGTTGCGTTCGGAAGTTGCACTTGTTGACCATTTTTATGAAAACCAAAAATGATATTTTTAAGGAAGTTATATTAATGTTTACTATTATTTATTTTAAATATTACGATTTAACAATACCATTACAATTTAAAAACTTAAATTTCAATAAATAAAATCAAAATTTTATTCCTGTGAGTTAAATCGCTAGGCCATAATAAGTTTATTTCTTTTTTCTGCGTGTTCGAATGTCGAATTACGCTCGCAGCAAAAAATCGATTTTTCTGCGTTTTTGCGCACCAAAAGCACCCTTTTCGTGCTGGAGAGGTGAAAAAAAAAAAAAATTAGAAATTCAAAAGTAGGTACAGTTTAAAAAATTCCGTGGATATTATATTTGAATTCTGGGTAGTTTTACTTATTCAAATAATGCGTTCATTGTCTATTCATATATTTGCCTAAAACATGGTAGCAGGATCTTATGCTTTTTTTTGTGATAAAGCTATAAGAACAAACCAGATTTCATACTGTTTTCAAAATAAGCCGTGTTTCCGTTTCAGCAAGCCAGCCTTCTCTGCAATCTTAGTTAAAACGCACGACGGATCGATCCAACTATGTTTGGAGACAACCCAGTGTAAAATGAAGGTCGTTTTGTGTCAACTCTATAATATTATAAGTCACGAATATAATGGTATTATAATATTACTGATAAAGAGGTAAGGTTTGTATGTTTGATAAAAAATAAGTAGTTTCAAAGTTAGAATAGAATTTCAGTATGAACATATAGGTTAAATAGCCCATGCAGGCGAAGCCGGGTGCACCAGCTATCTAAAAATAAAGATCCAACGTTTCGCAAAAGTATAATGTCAGGCGTCAATGTACTTACTACCTATGCCAGGCAGGTGTTATATATATTTTTCAACGCGGGCGAAGTCACGGAAACCAGCTAATTAATAATAACTAAAAAGCAAACTAAAAGAATATGCTCACGACAAAAAATTAATTCAGCTTTAAAAGTTATATTCGTTTAGAATTTGAAATATCTTTAACCCTTTTTTGGGTCGATCTAACTGATGATTCCATTCGATTTGCGCATATCCTACTAATATTATATCAATGCAATTATAAATGCGAAAATTTGTGTCACGCACGCAAAAATGGCTCAACAGTTTTGGATGAAATTGAGGACACAGACAGTTTATTACCTGGATTAACATATAGGATACTTTTCATTATCAACGTGGACGAAGTAGCCGGCACTAGCTTGTATGTGAATATTGTAAGAGATCACTCTAATTGGTCACTCAGCCAACTGGTAGATGATTGATTGATCAATCAGATTTGCTCTGTGTGATTGTCGTAACCATTTCTGGAATAGGTAGAGCGCTCGTTGCAAAATCTTTATTGTCTTGACAGCAGTTATTGTCTTTAGTATTATTGTCGTAGTAGAGCGCTAATACTGATAATACTGTGACATTTCGGTCACCATATGTCGCAAATGTGTAGTCGAAGCACTTTTACAGTTTCTATGCGTTAATTAAAACATTAAAAGTTATTTGACAATGCGCTCAATGTATTGGTAAAACAAAACAACTCTTTGAGGGTAAAGTAAATTGACGGCTATACTGTTTAGCTGAGCGGTTTTCTTTTCTTGTCTTTTCATTTTTCTTTCTTTTTGTTATCATTTTATTTTAATATAATTTAAGTTTCGGTTTTAATATTGATTGTTTAGTTGCTATGCGTTTGTTATCGTTCGTCTCAATTCCTAGTTTGTAGTCTATCTGTGTATGCCTTAAAATTGCCTTGTGTTGCCTATACATATTGTAAGTTTATTGTTTGTGCTGTTGGTGTACCTTTTGAAAATAAATAAATATATGTAGGTATTATCCAACGAAACGAAATATAGCTAAAGGATCACGAAAAAAATCATAGATCCTTTAGCTATCGAATGGTATTATTAAATTTTGGATATAGATGATTATATCTACAGCATCAAACTGTATTACTTTTAAAGACCTATTCAAGCAAAAGAAAATTAGTTTACAAACAAACAAGAACTTGTCTAGCTATAACTATATCTATTATTTCTATTTTTGTATGTCTGTAATGAATAAACTCAAAAACTGAATCAATTTTAAAAATTCTTTCACCTATAGGAAGCTATACATAATCAACGAGTAATATTTCATAAATTTACGCACACGAAGTCGCGTGCAACAGCTACTCTTATTATATAAAGAAAACCTGACTTCCTACATAGACTAGAAACTACCCTTTTAAAACATTAAAGATTAAGACTAACGTTTAAGACAACATAAAAATGAATGTTTAACTGTACGTCGATTGATCTTTAAAAAACATTAAATAATGTGACTAGAAATAAAAAGAATAGTTTATAACTACAACATTACTGGAAACTTCAATTAATTTCACATTACTGAACCTACCAGTACATGATGGGAAGCGGGAAGCAAGACGGGACGGAATCAATTAATAAGTAATGTGGTAGGGGAGCCCACGATGCTAAATGTGTAGAGTTACTCGAGCGTCGTGGGGACCTATTGGATTTTAAAGATTAGATTGTAGGAAGACAAAAAGGTTATAGGCTGTGAGCGTCTAAAAATGTAAAAAGAATCTGTCAGACTGACATACTCGAGCGCGTCAGATATTGATAATGTAGGTATATACCCCACAATCCGCATGTCCCTGATATATGTTAATCTGCCGATTTGGATGGGATCTCCTGTACGGAAACGTTAAAATTGGAAAAAACACGTATTTACTCGAGCGCGTCAGATATTCAGAGGGAATGTTAAGTGATCCCAAACTAAGCTCCCATTCAAAGACTGACGATCCGGTTGTGGCACAAGCTCGTGGCAGCTTTTTGAAAATGCAAAAAAAAACGCCATGTTGACACTCGAGCGCGTCAGATTTTCATACAGACGGTTCAGCTTAAATTCCTGATTGTGCTGTTTCTTAATATGACGATTATATGGAGGATTTTTCTAAATGTGACGATTTACAAAAATATATTTCTTTTTCATGTATATTTTTAGTCACTGAATGTGATAAATAAAATGCTCGGAAAATAGCATACAAATACAACAAACCAGCCAGAAAGCTGTACATATACCACCAGTGCTGTGATCAGCTGTAATGGCTACGTGGCGTCATGGCTCACGTGTGGGTATGGTGCGAGAGAGAAAAATAGAGAATTAGCGAAAAGTAGAGAGAGAATGCGGACTAGGAAATTCGTGTTTCCCTGCAACTGTATGAGCTGAACTATATTGCCGATTTTTGTTACTTCGGCTTGCGCAAATCGTCAGATTAAGGTTTCTTGTTTTCCTTGCATTATTTCCTTTAAAATAAAATAAAAATTGACCGCGCTCGAGAATGTCGCGGTAACTTTTTTTTTTGCAACTTTGTGACCCTCCTACTCCCTTACGTCATGCTCTAATCGTCGGATTATTAAAATGCACACTTTTCAGCATGTAATTAATCCTACCATAACTATTTGACGCGCTCGAGTAAATCCCAAAATCCCCTCTTAGGCTCCCCTACTAATGTGCCAGTAGATTTCTTCTTCACATTTTGTGCTTTTTAACTGACGTTGCGTACTTACTTCGACTACGGTTCTTATATAAATATTGTTTATTTATTAAAATTTATTATTTAAAGGTGTATTACTTGACTTTTCATTTGAAAATTGAATTATAAATGAAACAGCTAAAGATTAACTAAAGTGAAATGAATAGTTTAAAAATAAATTGTAACAAACTGTTATAAATCCTTCAGCATTCTAGGGCGTAAACAATTCTTCCCTGTCGGATCGACGCAACCACACGAGTTAAGTGGTGCGTTTTATTCGCTCGTGCACTTCAAAGGAATTCTATTGAATACGTACCCTCCGTACGCAATTTTAATTAAAACAATATTTACATAAACGGATTTGTTTCAATTCGAATACAATTTATTTTTAATGTAAGTTTTATACTACAATACAATACTTAGCATTTAGTTATCTGGGGGATATGTTCTGAAATACAAAGATTCTTAAGAGAACAAAAATGGTCGACATAGACCAAAGGACAAGCTGTAGTGTGAATAGGCGGGTCATATCTGCGTGTAGACGAGTCTTGAAGTGGAGGTCACGGTCAAAACTGCTCGTCTGAACGTAAACCTCCAGAAAGTGGTAGTGAATAGGAAGTGCGGAGGATCGAATTTGATAGCGCTTGAGAGCTTGATTTGATGTTGATGATGATGATTTATCATTATTTTCATTCGACGTTTAAATTCAAATTCCAAATTCAAAAAGGTTCAACGTTTAATACATCCTCATAAATCATTAAGACAATGTTTTTTTTTATTTTATTTGATTTTAGATAATGAATATGGCTTGAATGGTATTCGTGTTTCTTTGAGCATTGATTGCGATGGCGATTTTACCCATTACCAATTGGTAATGTGTTATTGTAACTGCTAATAATACATGGCCGAGTTCCATCCAATGTCCAAATGCTTTTTTCATTGCATAGTGGCTGACATTAAAATGCCAATTGTGTATTCGTAATTCTAGCCGCATCCACGCTCATTCACACGTTTGCCGCATTGCAAAGCTGTAAAGACGGTGGTATGCGGCAATGCGGGTTAAGTTCACACTTCGGGCGCACTCCGTGAACCATAAAATATCTATAATTTGATATTCATATTCAATTCAATCAACTTAAATGAGGTACACTCTCGTTACATATTCGAGAGTGAACTTTGCTAAATATCGACTTTTCTGTTTTTTTATCTTAAGCTCCACAGATAGGCTGAAAGTCCACTTAATGGCACGTTGCTACCGTCGCCTATTACGCAAACAACGCAAATGAAGTACTAAGGGAAGGATAGGAAAATGGGCTCTGGCTTGTATTGTAGGAGTAGCTTAATGCACTTCTTTACGATTAAGGGTGACGCTTAGACGGATCGCTTGAAGGTACTTTTGCTACGGCTGTCAGCCTAATACTTACATGGGTATTTGTATTTGGGAGAAAGCTAGTAATTAAACAATATGTAATAAATGATGACTAAGAAATAGCTAACAACAATACCAAAGGAAGGTAAGGAAAAAAGAAAGGAAAGGATAAAATGTAAAGAAAAATTAATCACATAATCACGCACTTACACGATAAATAGGCAGAGCATTTGTGGAAGAAAATGTTAGTCTTACTTGTCATATATTAAACATTCAGCCTGTCGACTTTGGCCTGTAAAAATACTTTAAAAAATTAGAAACACTTTTATTAGTTCATTTATCTATTACACTTAATTTACCTACAATATTTTTTATGAAGATATCTATATATATATATTAGCATGTATTAAGGGTCACGTCGTTTGGTACCAATGGACTCCTGAACTACTGAACCGATTTTGATAAAGTAATTTTTTTATCTCAAGTTATAGTATTTTTTTATTGCAAATTATTTGTTTATTACATGAGAAAGAGTTATAAATAACTTACACTGCCATCTGTGAGAACCTCATGGAACTCACGGTTGTTTTAAATTTATTTTAAAAGTTATCTGAGTTCTATAACATTCTCACAGATGGCGGTGTAAGGTAATTTATTGGATTAAGTAAATATTTATTATTAAAATTGCACCCCGAACGAAGCCGGGAGCGGGACAGCTAGTAGTATAAGTAGTATATAACATTAAACTTTCTTGTCAGTTAAATTGTTCAGAAAATGTAAACAGATGTAAATACAAATACACGTAAAGTGGTATATTGTAAACTCTGTTTCCCCTCCACAAGATAACTTGTTTAGAACAATCCTTCCTTCTCATTCCCAAATTTCCTCTTCTCTGTCAACAATTTTCAAACTTAGCTATAATATACAGTTTATTTGTGCATTAATAAATAAATTCGAGAACGACTGTGCATTAAAATCTATTTCATGTTTGTGGGAATTCATGTTTCCCCGCAATAGTCTACCTATTAACTGAACAACATAATATTGCCAATAGCTGGTCGTGCTTTTGATACAAGAGTCATAGGATCTAATAATCTATTCTAAACTAACCAATACCCGTATTTAAATTTAAAACTGATTAAGTGATTCAGAATGTTCAGTTTATCTGTGTACCAAGTTTCATCGAAATCCGTTTAACGGTTAACGCTTGAATGGTTAACAAACTTCCAAGGATTCAAACTTCTTTACAAACTTTCTCGTACACCACAAACTCTAGTTATATATTGCTATTATATTCCATTTAAAAGATTCATACGGTGGTAAAAAGGTTAGAAAAAGGTTGAATATACACTACTGTGCATTTTTTAAAATATGCATTTTTTTGGTTTAGATTTAATAATTAGTAATAAGTCTTTTCAGTCCAACACAATGAAAGCCTGTAATTGTAAATGTAAGTAGTAATATCTACTGTATCTATTGTACGTTATTTTGTTATGCTTAGAGGGTGTATGTTGAAAATTAAAAAAAAAATGAAATACTAGCTAATGCCTTAGAGCACTCAAAATTGTATCATCAGTTCTTTGATTTAACATGATATCAATGTCACTTTTCACCTTGATTTTTGTATTAACAACACTTCTAATAGTCTCCTATTTCTACTTAAATCATCGTCAAATAATGTCGACAGTATAGGAGGGCTTGTTCAGGCCACGTTTGTCGGTCATCGTGTAACTTTATCGATCCGATACATTAATTAGTTGATTACTTTTCTACCTACATTAGAAGCGTTTTAATTCGACTGCTCATAGTAGTGAAGGGTGTATTTTATATGTATTCAATATTATAAACATATAAATAATCCATTATTATTCTAATTGCATAGAATTAATATACAATTTACAGTTGCATATATAATTGATTCTCTGTTGTCCGTTACTTCGTAACGTACGCATAGTACTTTCAATAACTATCTATTATAATATCAATGAAATTTTTTTTAAATAGAATTATTTTTTTTAAAGTTCTAAATACCACGTTGGTATTTCTTTTTGATAGGATCGTATTATTACAATTGAAACAGTAAAACAGTTATTTATTCACCAAATAGGTTTCCAAGAAACACTTTTAATACTCTTTATATACGAGTATTTAACCAAAATTGCTAAAAAAAATTGCTAAAATGACGATGATCCTGAAATAAACTCAGGAGACCATACTTTGCGAATCTGGTTTTATGCGATTGAGCCTTCTTTTTGTCATCTTTAAAACAAAATATATTACAATTCAATACAGTTATTTAATTTTCATGGCATTGAACTTCAACGTTGGCAGAGCACATGCAGAACCTGCGGTGTCACTTGTATTATAGGCTACCATCAAATGGATCGTCAGCCTTTCTGTCGGCCTTAAATATGGAAATGAACTCTGATTTGATTCTGGCGGGATGATAACACTGATAAAATCACCGTCCCATTCCATCGGATATATTTGTTACGAACCCTTTGAAGTGAACTTGATACTTTCTAATGCCTACTCCTCGTTTATGGCTAGACTAATAAGTTCGAAAAATATAAATAAAGAATTTATTAAAGATTAGACAACATTTGGTAGATTTTGTTTCTTATCACCAAAACTTCTTTATAAAAAAAATGTATTAACCGAACAGTGTATTTTTCTACTAAGCGGGTACGGTGCATCAAACATAGCCTTATGGTATATCAAACAATATTTTCATTAAAAAAATCGCGATATACTGATTCCGGTATGCGGCGCGAGCTACACCCCCAACCCCATTGACGTCTCAAAGCGCCTTAAGATATGATTTAAATTATGCAATATTGTAATAGTTACTTATTATGACAAAATCCTAAAATATAATTCTTTAAAAATTTTATTTACAATAACTACTACGTGTTGTTTATGATTTATTTACATAAACCCTACGAGTGTCGGGGGGATTCAAATGTTCAACCCGACACTTGCGAATCCGCGGGATTCAAATGTTTGTCCCGTAAATACCAGGATTGAAAATAACTTACGAAATAGCATTTTCTATTTCCACACTATAGTCAAACGCAGGGCATCAGCATTTGTATTAGTATTAGACAAGCTCAAAGGACTTCAAAATAATGATAACTCGTTTTATAGCGACAATAAATTACAAGGTCGCGTGTCCGATGGAGTCCGGAAGAGTTAAGGAAGTGACGATTAGTTTTTCAAAGGCACTTTCCTTTTAGGGTAGCCCATAACAATTGCTAATGATACTGTAAATGACTACTTGTTGAGATTTTACGTAAAATTTCATCAAATGGTGCGATAAGATCAAAAGTTTTCGTAACAATTATTCAATACAGATACTTAATTTTTACTCATTCAATACAGATACACACATTCTCATATGGTATTAGATACACACAGATACACAAATAAACTCGATGAAGTACTCCTAATACAGTTATTTTATTTAAAACAAAAGGAAATCTTGCTATAGAATGAAACCATACACTTTTCAAATAAAATTAAAAAGGTTTTTTTATTTATATCAAAGAAATGAAATTAAATTTTAAAATTAATTTAAATTTGCTTGGATTGCGGTGAGCAAAATAATTGGCGCTTTCATTAAACCAGTTTTTATAAAATAGTAAAGAGACTGAATATCGTGCTTGATTTAGCAAACTCCAATTAAAAAATAAAACAGTATTTTTTTGTTTTATGGCAAAACATTGTAATTTTTAGTTAAATTAAGACATTCACAATCGCGCATTTAATGTAAGAATGTTTTATACATTTTACATTAATTGCATCATTTTGCCATTTACATTATAAATTAGTAAACATTTTTGACAGTAGACTTAATATCCAAAGCATCGATGTAAGTAAAAGTTCATTATTTTATTAGCGACTTTATATTCGTAAGCGTGGTGTTTCGGTTTTCCATATAACTTTTTTGTTTGAAAACCTATTGAAATGAAACAAACATTAAATGTTACGGCAAGCTTGCATATGCAACATGAGTGAAAACCGCATTCAAATCGCAATTTCTGAGATTGAGAATCAATGATTTTGTTAGATATATGTATGAATGATAGCTTGCGTGATTGGAACTTAACAAAAATTCCCAATACTTCGCGAGGACTCAGGTCACATCGGTGAGTACGTATTAAAACGTTTATATGTGTTATCAGAACTATATAAATTATTTTGGCAAACATTCAAGTGGCACAACTTGAAAGTCTATTAAGAAGCCAGATGTGTAATTTTGCTGGTGTTTGCGAAGAGTACCTATTTCAATCTTCGCCGTTCTAACGAGCGAGCTATCGCTCCCATCTTAGTTCGCTAACACGATTTTACTGGTTACCTACTAACAGCTGAATATTGCAAGAAAAACCGACAAATTATACTTTATTGTGTAATTTAGAATATATTTTAAATGATTTTGATTATATTAATACCAATCATAGAAAAGCATAATTATGTCATTTTGATACAACTTCGTAACTATGTGTAATTTGGTCCAACTTAAAAGATATGATAATTTTATTTTGAACCTGGGCGACCTGGGCGAACCCGGGAGCGTGTACCTAGCTATATATATATAAATTGGACGCCACTGCCCCCACAGCGACAGTGGTGTCCATTTTTCATTAATTATTTGACGATCCCACAGGCACCTAACAATTTTCATATTTTGTCAGGAGCTATATCTTTTATTTTTTAACGCGGACGAAGTAGTGGGCACCAGCGAGTAGTTAAGTATGTAAGTTATATGATATACACGTTTCTTCATGGACAAGCACTCATTCAACTGTGGTGACGTTGCACCTAGAGATAAGCTTCGTTGTAGGGTCGAGCCATGCAATAGATCACTTTGATTTAATACAAGTGTCGAATCACGGCTTTACATGTATCGCCCAAGCGAATAAACAAACTGTCACAGAAATTAAATCACACGTCTGCCTTCATCCCCTCTCCACTACGGAATCAAACGGTAAAGCCTTAAGCCCCTCAGCTTTCCCTGTTACTAGAAAATGTTACTGAAATTTTAAGAAACTATTTCTTGACTCCGAAACAAATTTCGACCAGTGATCAAACATAGTATAAATAAAATCTTACATTGTCATACGAAATCGAAAAATATTTTTTGAAAATTTTTATTTGCTATGCGTGTATCTTTTAAAAAGTTATGATAGCAATATTTATCAAATGTAACAGGGTATTATATAAGTAAAACCTGATGTTATTTATCGAAATGGTTATAATGCTTCATTAGGGGCTAGTTGAGGCTTCCTATTCAACGGTGTGGTAGCGATGGACACTGTTATCTCCCCCGACAACCGGGGTGTTGGGAGCTGGGATAAAAATAAACAACTTTAACATCACAGGCTCGTTAAGAACCCAGATGATTGATCACTTGCATCTGAAGGCTAATTAAGTACCACTAAAAATCATTAGCCAAGTTTACAATATAACAGTCCTGCGTACCTATGCTAAGGTATTACTTATTACACTTGTAACTTTAAAAATATATTTAGACGTTAGAGATATTATTGCAACAAAACGACTATAATAAAATCCACAGACAAAAGAGTTCATGGATATCTAATTGGAATTTTAAAAAAATGCCTAATCCAGTGATTTACGATTGTGAAATTCAGTGCAGAGATGTTTTTAATACTTCATGATATATGTTATCATACCACTTTTATTTTTAAATTACCACCGTACTGAGTATCATAGATGCGAAGTTCATCGACATTACTTGGATTAGGTGCCTTGGCCACAGTCCCGATGAGTATAAACTTTATCCCACGGACGACTGAACTTTGGAACAATCTCCCTTCTAAAGTGTTTCCATTTAACTACAATATGGGCTTCTTCAAGCGAGCACAACAAATTCCTGAATTTCCTGCAAATATGTATGTATGGATATAATGGATAAATTGCTAAATTGCACTCCTAAACAGTGAATCAAAATCTGTTGGTCGTTTTAGAAGAAGTTATCGTAGAAAGAGACAGAAGCGGACATGGACTTTATTTTTTAATATGTACAGATATAGATAAAAAAGGACCTATTGATTATTTTAAACGGGCTAATGATTATAATCATCATTTATTTTTGTTACATCATCATCATCATCAGCTTGTATCTAGAGCAGCGACCCGCGATCCTTATTAGCAAGTCTGTCAATTTTGTCGGTGGACGTATTACGAGTACACTGCGCTTGGAGGTCCGTTGTCCGTGTCCGTGTTCCGACCATTCCCTCTTCAACTTATTAATCCGAATCTGCTACTCCTGATTAACCTCCAGCATAATACAATACAGCCCATAATAATAATAGCATAACAAGTTGATTGACGTTAGGATTTCTTACAAAGCCTGTTATAATTTCAGCGCCATATGTCAAAATTATCAACACTAATTAGTTTTAGGCACACACGAAAACTTTAAATTTTAGGCTCTCATTGATTCTGGACTAAAAGGTATTCTGGAGCTTTCCGAAAGCTGACCATCCGAGGCTGTTTTGACAATTGCCCCCTAAGTAGACTTACTCATCAATAACTTCGACAGTTGAATTCTAACTGTTAACTGAGTTGGACATAATGTGTATATTTAACATAAATTTCCTCTCGTCCATAATCATCTTAAGGCTCGCCCTTTGGGAGACTGTTGAGGCAATCAAAATTTAAACCTAATGATGTTATCATAATAATTAAAAGTTATAAGCGTTTCATAGTCATTAGAGAATTGCTCTTAATTATATTTTCATTTATTTTATGTACAACTTTAATTAGTTAATAAATGAGTTTAACTTTTTAATTTTTTTTTTTTTTCAGTACAGTTAAGCAAAATGTGGATAACATTAACCTTATGATATAGTTGTATTTTTCATGGAAAAATTTACTATTTTGACTAATCCCCTATGAAATATAAGGTATTGCCCTATGAATACATATCCCATCATCCCGACTAGTGGAAAAGCAAAAAGGAGGGTTATAATTTCATAAAGTTCCCACATAACTAACATAAGTTGACAAATGAGATATCGTTGGACGCGTCCGCTGGTTATAGGCTATGAGATGTCACATTAAATTGAATATGGCGCCCTCTCTGGCACATGACCAAAGTTATCCTGAGAACATCACTATGAATTTGTATTAAATACATTAAAATATTATCAGCAGTAATTCTTATAACAGTACTTCCGTAAAATGGCCAAAACTACCGCACTACACTTACGAATATTGTCAGCGATACCCGAAACTACCCGTCTTCACCTAAGGTTATATAAACAGCCCGGTCAGCACATTCGTTTTGAACGCGCTTTAAAATCTAAGGTCTAGGTCTTGAGTCTTAAGGACTTGAGACTAATTGTAAGGTCAGGCGAGACATTTATTTAGCAATTAGCATTGTGTATAAGTTAGCAACCAATTCGTTTAATTATTTAGTCATATTACTTTGTTTTTCCTTTTCATAAAGTGTTGATATTAATGAATTATTCTTTTTAAAAAATCATTATCTCCTTTCTATTCTAACAATATATTATAAGTAATTTGTTTATTTAATAAACGATAAATATTGATTAGTTTGTACTAAACAATTTCAAAAGAGAATATTTTCTTGTTTATTATTTTTATAGCGTGTCTTTTCACTAGTAGGGGTTTTAGTTTTAAAACTTATTTTTATTATATACGATTATTAATTAAGCTACAGTATGTAAATGTTTATTTGAATATTTTCACAACACTCACACTTACCTTTTAAGGGCTGGTTGTTAAACTAGTAGAGTTGGTTTTCACTTACCTGAAAGTTTAAAAAAGTTTTAATTGTAGAACATACACGAACATTTAACTTGTGAATAGAATGCTTTAAACACAGTATAATTTTTGTGTTTATTATTGGTACTTTTCAACTTCCTATATGTTGCAAGGTATGTGATTTTCATTAATTCGCTGATATAGGCGTAACAAAGACGATGGCAGTACATTACGATGACTTTGCGTGCTTCTGAAAGTCCCACAGGAAATTGGAAAGCTATCAAGATTCCTGAATATGCGATAGATAGGTAGGTATATTTTCGTCTATGCTGCAACGTCGATCGAAGAATATAATTTTATTTTTAGTTTGGACCAAATACAGAAATTAACTGTTTAAAGCATTTTTAATAAAGTTTGTTCATTAAAAAACTAAATTATTATGCCTACCTAGTAAGAAAGGCTAAATTCGAAAAATATTATAAAAACAATTTCCTCTTAATTTTTTTTTTAGTGTTAATCATAACCGTTTAGATTTTAATAAAAAATATCAAAAACTGTGATGTTATCTGTAGTCAAAGTACTAATTATAGAAGTCCTTAAATTATGGTTAGACCATCTTAAATCTGCTAGCTTCATTTGCCCACTTTACTTGCACACTTAAACTTCACAAGTTTTATAGATATACTTCAAAGGTGACAGTGTCGCACCTAATCTCAAATTCGAACTATAAACTATTCAATCGGGTAGTAGTCCAGGAAAATTCTAACAAACCAAATGTAAGTTCCTCAGGGGCATTTTTGAAGTTTTTGAAGATCGTTGAGTAGAGAAGATCGTAATATCGATGAGTGAAAGCAATTTTTGATTCCACCACGTAGAAGGGTTGGAATATTATTATTTTTCCCAATTATACAAAAGTGTTAAGTTAGAAAAAAATGTTCCAGATAAATATTGTAAGCATAAAATTTTACAAAATTAATCTTCATTTAAATTTTTTGTTAAAATTAAAATAACAGTATAATTAAGTATATTAAGAATAAATTATTGAATAAAATAGAACGAACACTTTTTAGAAATAATTTCCAGTGCAATTTCATTCAAAGAGAATTTCAAATTATTAACGTTATGTGAATAAAACTTTTAAAAATATATTTATTAAAGGAACTCGCAAATATTACACCAATAGTGTGATAGTTGAGACTTACCTGACTTGACGAATACTTAAATTGAATGTTGAAGTGCTTAAATTGGAATTGGAACGAGAGCAATCGAGATTGACAGATGGTAAATACCTACATACCTAGTAGAAACAAATATTAAAAAATCTGTAATATTCTCCGACATGAGTGAGTGTTAGGGCATGAGTGACTTGACATGCGTGGCCTCTTTAACCATTTCTGAGTAAATTATCAAGCAGGCTAACCGCCATTTAAAGTCACCGGTAAGAAAGCGTACGCGTTTCACCATCTTCGAGTAGCATTACTCAAGGGTAATTTCAATGAAATTGAAACAAGATACTCGTAACATTTACTCGCCAATTAGCGTTACTTAAAAAGTAATTTATCAACACTTTACTTGTAGTTGGTGGCAGAGGCCCTTAATGTTATATAGCAAGCGGTGATGATTTGAACTAGCACATTGAAAATTAGCAATTGACATTGATAACAGAATTCAAAGCTACAAAGCTGCGATTTCAATTCGAAGGATTGATGTGTTCCTATATTCATCATCATTTTCATTCATCATTTAAGCCACAGGACGTCCACTGCTGGACATAGGCCTCCCCCCTACGTCCGCCCTGGGGTTACGATTTAGAATGGTATCCCCTTATCTCAACTCGCAGGTGCTTTTGAAATAGGTTAAGGACCCCAAGGTACACAAGTTCCCACATTATACCTTGACAAGTGTTAGCAAAGTGCACTCAAATAGATTTAACCCATGGTTACTACAAAATTTCCTTCTGGTTCAATATCAGAATACAAAACTCTTTTTCTATTCAAAATGTCAAATTTTATTTAAATGTTCAGTTATTTAAAGTAGTAAATCACGAGTTTCAGAGTTAAATCGTTAAGCCAAATTATATTTCTACTTATTACAAAAGGAACAAGGTTGAATTTAGAGAGATGAGGAAAATATTTTAATAATCAAAAATACTTAGGCATACGGAATCTATCTAAGAATTATCCACTGGCGACGGCTGTTATATAGAACATAAGTAGTATTGGTAAACTGTTATTCTAAAAGGACACACTGGGTGTTTTGTTGATGGTTCGCTCAACAAAGGTTTGCAGACGAACAAAGACTTGGGCAGTGAACCGGCAACGAAACAATGCAATCCACCCTGGCTTATATCCTAAATCCTATCTCACAGTAATCCCATAGTATTGTGCGAATAATTTTTCTGTCTGTATCAGCTGTTTGCTTTTAGAATTTTTTTAAAAAAAATATATAATTTATGATAAAAGTATTACTCGGTCAAAATATAAGTAATTCACATACATACTCCTTGTGCACCGATGACGTCACAAAGTTCTATTTATCCAAGTATACGTATGTAACATAGACTAGTTTGGCAAGATGTACGAAAATGTACGGGACGTCGATATTATTACTGCATCTGTACTTGAGCTGTCACCTGTTGTTGAGTAGCGACAACTCGTACTCGTCAGGTTAATAAATTTTTTTTATTTGTGAAATCAAACAATTACACCATATATAAAAAAATTGAAAAAAGGGAAACATACATAAATAAAGGTGACATACATAAATAAAGTAATAATATATAAGTGTAATAAGTTCTGCGTCTATTAAATTTGACTATTTGTGTGTAAAAACCCAAGTAATTGTTAATTAAACTAATTATTTTAACAATTCGAAACTTAAATGAAAGTAAGTGTTGTTACATTGTACATATATATTATAAGCTTTATCTTACAAACTCTTACTAAAAATTATAAGTATGTGAATTAAAGTAGTTTAATTCTAACTATGACGGGTAAGAAGAATAAAAATAGTGAGTTTTGTTGTGCCATATACTTACGAGTGCCATCTGTTGGTAGTTAGCAGTACTACTACTCATAGGAGTTACACCCCGTTTTCTGTAGAGGTCACTATCTGAGTTTGAAAATACGATGGCGCTACGTTCGCAAAATAATACTGGCGCTTCTGGTTTGATTCCCTAGATGTCTACATTGTCTACATTCCCAATAGAGGAAACACCACTGCAAAAACGCGCTCGCATTAGATCTACTGTTGCCGTTTATTAAAAAAAATCGCAAAACTTAGTATTCGCTTGCATATTTAAAATTAAATGGAGGTGATATAATATGTGTATTATGTCGTGCAGCAGATTGGCATTGGGTTTAAATGAGTAAATTAATACTTAATTATTAAATAAATTAAATTTAATAATTTAACTTGAATATATATAATTGAGACATTATAATAGGGGTTAAAGTATGAAATTGCCGTTTTATTGTAATAGGTACTTCGAATTGACATAGAACCTTCATGGTTTGAGATTTTTGAGTGAAACTTTTTTCATACGGTACCTATGTAGTTCTTCTTTTAAAAAATGTGCAACATTCGATTATCAACTTTCAGTTGTTTTTTTTATTCAGCTTAGACAATAAAGATGGATACTTCGAAAATTCGTGTGATTTTTGAATACGAGTTCCGACGCGGAACTAACGCGGCAGAAACAGCTCGCAATATTAATGTTGCGTTTGGAGAGGGGACTGCTAATGAACGCACTGTGCGATTTTGGTTTAAACGCTTTCGTGATGGAAACTTCGATTTGAAGAACGAACCACGTGGAAGACCGCCCACACAGGTGAATAACAATGATTTGAAAGAGATGGTGGAAGCCGATCCGAGCCAAACTACCCAGGAATTAGCGGCATGGTTTAATGTTACCTTACCAACAATATTGACTCATTTGCGTCAAATCAATAAAATAAAAAAATATGAAAAATGGGTGCCTCATGATTTGACTGATCTGCAGACTCTACAGGAACTGCAATTAGAAACCATTCGTCACCCTCCGTATTCGCCAGACCTTGCTCCAACGAACTACCATTTTTTTCGTGATTTGGACAATTTTCTGCGTGATAAAAAGTTTTCTTCTCAGGAGGCAGTGCAAAATGCTTTCACACAGTTTGTCGAATCTAGATCACCAGAGTTCTATCGCAAAGGCATAAATGAGCTTCCTATTAGATGGCAGCAATGTATAGATAATAATGGTAATTATTTTGATTAAATAAATATGTTAAATTAAAAAAAAAACGAATTTTTATTTTTCAGTACAAATCGGCAATTTCATACTTTAACCCCTAATATCTATTGGTGCCTGGATGGCAATACTCGCATAGTTTTAGACTCAATGCAATTAGATTCTACGCGCTTAAACGCTAAATCTCTTGAACCTCACTAAACTCTAAACATTAGAATTGTTAGAGGTTTGAATTTTAAATACTGGTTAATTAATTTCTAACAAACTTAAGAAACATAATTTAGAATGTAGTTTGAAAAACCAACGAAGGGGTTTTTAACAAATGTATGTCAAATGATTTTAAGATATTGAGAAGTGTGTTTTAGAAATTGTTTTGAGATGGTTTAAAGTAATTTTGATGAATATGTTTATATAAAATTATACATAGCTATGTAAAATGAAGTAATTAAATTAAGAAATATAAGAAAGTTTAATTCAATTATCTTATGGGTCCTGTGACAAGTTTTAAAAGAAATCAGAAGTAAAAGAAGAAATTTTATTATTTAAGAAGAATAACTGCTTGCAGCTGCGACTAGATCAGTGGGCGCATGCAGAGGGCGGAGTAATAGTCTGACGCTCAATGAAAAAGTCCAACTGTAGACGCTTGTGGGCTGATAGGGATGATGGCAATGGATATAGTGATAATGATGTCTTTAGCATTATATTTTGCTTAAGTTTTAGCAGCAGTGTTTTTATACTATGGCGACGAAATAAATAAACAAAGAGATTATATCAAAAATATATAAATTTGCGTTTTTGAAATTGTATGATGACTAAATGCATGTAAAACGTATGAGAAAATGTAGGAAAAATTATAGCAGACATTCTGAAATCAGGCTGTCGGTAAGATAATAAGGAAACGAGGGGAACGAGGACATGGAGGCCGAAACATATATAAAATACAGGATCTGAGGCGTTATCCAGGTTAGTAGCGCATCCAGGAGTGATAAGTGTATGAACACGCTACAATACTAATACTTTAGGATTAATCATAAGAAATGTATAATCAACATATTCAATTATTATATACTATTCATAGGAGTTAAGACTTTCAAAACCGCTACGATTTCATTATACGACTCACCGCAATATTAAAGCGCTGGAAAAACAGGGTCCACTATGAATTTATTAACAATTTTTTTAATTAACTAAGTATATCTTTGAAAATCCGAGTTCTTGATAAATAAGTATACCTATATAACTATTTATGACGTATTAATAAAAACATATGCATTTACTTAATATGTAAATTGTACTTGTACTTCATATGTAAGTTCGACAGAATTAATTAATTGGGTGACTGTGAAAACAATACCGTGTCTTTGCACATAGATAGTCGAAATCACTCGATTAACCGTCGAGCCACTTAATGTGCAAACCGCACTGACATGTTGGAACCAATTAATTAAAATATAGCGCTTCACCTGGTCTTTTTATCTAGACTAACAAAATTAATTAATACGAAAATAATTAATATTCAATCAAAAATTCATTCGCAGCTTTTACACGCAATTTCATTTAAAATTAATTTGAAAAACGTCTGTAAGTCTGATATAATTTATATTATCGTTTAATATTTTTATTAATTAAAATTAAATAAATAATAAGACAATAAATAAAAATGGGGTATGGCTGTGTCTTGTGAATATAATTTTCCTTTACGTACGAGTAATACTTTCTTTGAGCGTATTATATGTAGGGTCGACTGTATATCAATAAGCCAGCCAATGGGTATACTTTTTGGAGATACTTTGAGCCATTAAAGTATCTCCAAAATGCGACGTTGCCAGATTTTGCAGAATGTACGTATAGGGACCTCACTTGACCTTGCCTCCACCGCGCCAATTGGCTGATAGCCAAATGGCCAATTTGAAATATATACAGGGTGGAAAAATAAGTCGGGCCCTGGAGGGAAACTACCTTAAATCCTTTAGTTAGCTCATTTTACATAAAGGAGACATTCCTTTATTTTTAAAAAGAAACAAAATTGCATTCAAAGATTTTCTAAAACTCGCTTGGCTCGCCCGGGACTCGAACCAACTAAAATTTAAAAAAAAACAAACACTAGCTGTTTTATTATACTAATCGATAGGATTATTATTCAGGATAAAATTTCTCTTAGGCTTTATCCTAAGAATAAATAAAAAGAGATTTAAAAAAAAATGTTCATAACATTAACAACAGCTATGAAATATACAAACAAAAGTCACGCATAGACCGAAAGAGTCAGTAACAATTTATTTTCTCATCCATACCAGACGGACACATGCCAGCTAGCTATTAACATCCCTTATTTAAAATAATATAAAATTGAATTACACTGCGTCAGAAACACAGCCCGTCATCTCACATTTTAAGCTTTATTTAATAACCGAATTAACTGTGCAGTGTGTGCAAACCGTGTCAAGCGCACTTTATCTGCTGAATGACAGTAAAATATTTTATATTCAATCTACACACACCGGCATTTTTGGGGGACATAAAATAAAGGTTTGATATCAGTATCATATAAGGTTGCTGGCTGGTTTATACGTTATTTAATTTAAAAAGAAATATTTTCAAATTAAGAAAACAACTGAACATCACATTTTATGCAATTGTTTTAATTTTATTCAAATACACCTTATCTGGAGCGAACTTCGAGTATTTCTTCCTTCTGAGTTTGATTTAAAATTTCATTGAAATACTGTTTTTTGTTAGTTTTTTTTAATCGCGTATCTTTCTGGAGTTGAGGACTGAATTATGCCTGACTTAGCTCCAACGGAGATTGCCAGGGCACTCGAAATGCGAAGAAATGATCAAACCTACAGAGTGATATCCAGAGATCTTCGTCGACCAGTTTCAACGATCCATCGCAGTATCCAACGGTTCAGGGAGACCGGTACTTATGTGAGAAGAGCAGGACAAGGCAGAAAAAGACACACTTCGAGTAGGGATGATCGTTTCATTCGGCTTCGTGTACGTAGGAACCCCCGTTTGACGGCCGTCCAAGCCCGACATGACTTAGAAGCAGTGCGGGGTGTAACCGTAAGTGAGCGTACGGTACGAAGAAGGTTCGAAGAAGCTGGTTTGGGTTCATTTGTGCCCGCCAAGGCTCCAAGGCTCGAGGTAAATCATCGTAGAAACAGGTTAACTTTTGCTCAGGAACATCGACTTTGGAACGCGGACTAAAAATTGTTTAGTGATGAATGCAGAATTCTCTTAAATCAAATTGACGGCAGGCAAAGAATATACAGACGCAAAGGAGAACGATACATTCAGACAAATTTTGAAACTACAGTTGCATACGGTTGTGGATCAATAATGGTTTGGGCGGGCATTTGTTTGGGAGCTCGCACAGACTTGGTAGTGATTGACAGAGGGAGTCTGACTGCAGACCGCTATGTCAGAGAAGTTTTAGGAGAAAATTTCGTACCGTTTGCCCCATATATCGGTGACGATTTTGTTTTTATGCAGGATAATGCTCGGCCGCATACCGCTCGGGGAACTCAAGCTTATCTTAATGAATATCACTGTTATGGAGTGGCCGGCGAGATCACCGGATATGAACCCAATAGAGCACGTTTGGGACTTGCTGAAAAGAAAAGAAAAGTCCAGAATTCCAGCTCCTGCCAACGTGGGTGAACTGCGAATCGCCGTAGTTGAGGAATGGCGGAGACTATCCCAGGAGACCATCGATAACATCATTCTCAGTATGCCTAGACGGGTAGCTACTTTAATAAGAGCACGTGGAGGAAATACGCGATATTAATCACCATTTTTCTAATTTAATTAATTGTTATTTTAATATTAATTTTCACTTTTCCCGATTACACATGAAAAGTTCAAAAATGTACCATTTTTCACAAATAGCCTTTACTCGCAAAATCTGTTCTTAATGTGATCTCATTTTAAGTAAAACAAATGAAACTTTAAATAACAAAAGAAGTGTAGTAAGTAGATTTTAAAATAAAACCATATTTTAATTATGGACCTTTTTTTTGTGTTCCACTAAATATGCCGGTGTGTTTATTTTTTATGATTACATATTTATAAAATCTACTTAAAAAATATTTACTTTCAACGTATACATACACATAGCATCGATTTTTGCTTTCATATTATATTCATATTGATTGCATTATAGCACAGTTATTTGAGATAACACAAAAAAAAATTAGAAAAATGGAAAATTTGTGATCACAACACCCAAAAATGTCGCCCAGGGTGACGATTTTCCACACGTTCAAATGTATCTATTATTTCATAACCATGTGACCTGAATTTTTATTCTTATTCTTTTAAAAACTGTCATAGCGTAGCCAGACACACAGAATCACTTTAGTGCAGTCAAATTAAACCGAATATCGGCAATCAGGAGAAATAATCTGTGTAGTTATGAACATTGGTACAATTAAAACTTACGGTATCCAGATGAACATACTAAAGTTCTCAAGGGTGGGGGTTACGCTGAGGGTGTAGGTCTATATCTCGGCAAATATTAACAATACAGAAAAACGTTTCAAATAAAAAAGATAGAAAACTTTATCCTGTATAAAAAAGATTCTTACAATTTTTAACATAAAACTCACCGTTGCCGAGATATTTGCAAAAAGGCGTTTTTCGAGATGGCGACTAACGCTCGCGGTTTCGGACGACACAAACTTGGATTTATACTTGGGAGACAGTCTCTGACATAATCCAATAGAAAAATCAAATTTGTAAAATATTTTATGTAGAAACTTTTGTCCGAAGTAATCATAATGCTATTCCTACAGATATTCGCGATATGAGCAAAAACCAGAAAAAAGGTACCTTCAATCTCAGCACTCTCAGCGCAACCCCCACCATTGAGGACTTTCAGTATGTTCATCTGGATACCGTAAGGTATAATAATTGTACCAATTTTCAAAACTACACGCATTATTTCCCCTGATTTTTCTAGTTTGACTGGGCTATTTTATAATATGAGGTCCATGATAACACCCGACATCTTTATCGCAGTGACGACGGTGGCGCTGCATGGCGACAGTGGCGCCCTCTTTTAAAAATGTTTAGACTATTCTTCGGAAACCCAACATTTTTCCAGTATAATGAGTTTTCTATATTATTAATCCATGTAATAAATTATCTGTGTGCCAAATTTTATCCAAATCCGTTAAGCCGTTTTTGTGTGAAAGAGTGGGTCGAGTAATAAACATCCATCCAACCCATCTCTCAAACTTATAATTTTTGGGGGATTTTTGCTAATCTCTTCTTACTTTAAAAAGATACAGATTTCCCCCATCAAATCAACTTGTAATATGGCGTGTTATATAGCTTATTTCCAACCTAACGTCTATAGCGTTTGGTGGTGTAATTGGTAACATAGTTGCCTGCAAAAGCAATTGATCCGAGTTCGAATCTCGGCCGACGCCGTAACGAAAAGTGTAGAATTTTTTCTTTTTTCTTTTTATTATAGCTGAATTGAATTCAATTTCTTATTATGTATTATAATGAATATTCGAAATGAATTAAGTTCGGTATACATATGTACAATAAATGTTGGTCGACGATATTGTTGTCCTGGCGGAGTCGATAAGAGAACAACACAATGAACGATTTTTTTTATATATTGTGATAAATAAATACTCAAAATTAATAAAGTTCTGTATATGTTGTACCTGCAATGTTTGCCGACTTGTTGTCCTGGCAAATTCGATAAGAGTTTCATATACACGATGATCGATTTTTTCATATATTAAGGTCGTCAGACAGACGGTCTGACAGCCCACTTGATGGTAGGTGGCTACCGTCGCCTAGAACACAAGTAACGACGCCATAGGTGCTGCAAGTGCGCTGCCGACCATAGAAGGATTAGGGATAAGGAATGGACTTATGCTGTTATTTCACGGTGGCCTTCTGTAAAGCGGTGGCTACTGCCGCCAGACGGGCTGGCCAAATCACTGCAAAACGCAGTGTGCCCTACCACTAACTGAGCAATGCTACACGAATAATTACGATTCACATTAATAAAGAATTAGATTAGTTTAAATGTAATTAAAATAGATTTAATTTAGATTTATGTACTTACTGTACTTAATAAAAAAATACAACTTATTGATTCTAAGACGGCACGAAGTTCGCCGGGTCAGCTAGTAATAAAATAAAAAATGGCGCAAGTATGCAAAAAATGTTAATAGGTACGAGAAATATGCTTTAATATTTTAAATGTAAAATTTTATAGGTAATAGCATTTTTCAATTACTACGCTTTCAAATGCATTGCAATTGCACTTAAAGTGAAAATATTCTGTAATATATTTTTTAATATTTCATTCACGCTTATTTTTCCGCTTTTAACGTGCGCTTGTGTAAAAAAATTAACTTCTTCTTTCTTCAAAGGAACTCAAGGACTACTTAATTATTTCTTGGAGCGCAATATTAGAATTGCATTAGGTGAAAACTATTTGAAATTATCTCTGCAATAACGTTTGTGCACAAACGAGAAGATTGACGTATGCGCGTGTGTGTGTGTGTGATATATATAAGTTTGTTCCACTTCATTTAATTAGAATTTCCCGCGTTTTAACTTTTTTGTAAATTAAATTGGGATAAAAACTATCCTATCATTTAAGTTGGACCAAAATTCACATAGTTACGAAATTTTATCAAAATCGGTTCAGTAGTTTAGGAGTCCATTAGTCCCAAACAACGTGACACGTAATTTTTATATATATAGAGATAAAAACTGAACAAAAATTTTAACACCTAAACAAAAGGAGCGCGGACGTTGCTGTCAAAAACTAGTATAAACCGACATGTAGGTACAATGTGTTTGCAGACACGCCTTCATTTAAGTGTCCAGTTTCTTCTATAAGAGGATACAATGCCGCTGTCACCTCTCTTTACTGACAGTGGCAAAGCCGCCCACACTTTTTACTTTTAGTTAATATTTTTAGATATTTTAACCACAGTCTATTATGCTGTTAATAGACGAAAAAATAACTGTCAGTCAACTAGGATCAAGAAAAAAGGACTGTTCGCGAGGGATCATCTAAAATAAAATAAAAAACAAACGCCTGGCCAAAGTGTTATAGCAAACAAGAGGTCAAGCGTTATAATGCTTACCTACTAGTTGTTGCAAGTTGCAAGCGACTTCGATCGCGTAACTATATAAAATATAGCCTATGTTACTCGCTAATAACGTAGCTTTCTATAGGTAAAAGAATTTTAAAAATCAGTCAAGTAGTTTTTTTAATTAGTTTTGATTTATGTAACTAAATAGAATGACTAATTAATATACTGATCTAACGAAATCATATTATTTATTAATTGATTTTCTATAAATTATTGATCATATATTGGTGTTTTATTTTTAACGCTTAAGAAAAGGGCCGCGGATAAAGTCGCGGGCAAAAGCTAGTTTAATTATAAGTACGTTCTTGGGAGTTCCAGTAGGCCCATAGCCTACCTCATAACAAAGAGGAAAGACTTAATTTTTGATTTTAAAACAGATATATCTAATTATAACGTTTCATAATTAGGAATGGTTTCTTTAATTTACATTCTTTTACTTTACTATTAATTAAAGATCATCCGGAAAAGGAAATCAAATTACCTCTGAAAGCTTTATAGGAATATTTGATGACATTAATGAATTTTGTAACTAAGTTCATAAAATGTTATATAGGGGACGCTATAGCGATGTACCATTGGGTTTTATTGGGTTTGTTAGTTATAACCTACATTCGTGATTGTAACTGTAACTTTAAAAATATAGTTGGCAATTAACAACTCTAAAAACAACTCTAAACTCTATAACTCTTAACTCTAAAAACAAGTAGTGCCTAACTGCCTATTGAACTTCTGTGACTTCCTAAGTGTAAATTATTTATAGGAACCGCAACTTCTGCCTTAACGTTACCTGGGTAAGAACGAATTTTGTATACGTTGTGATTGAAAACTAGCTTTTCAACCGACTTCAAAAAAGGAGGTTCTCAATTTCACTGTATATGGGGCTTTTTGTTTCGTTACGCGATAACTCCGCTAATTGAATTTATTAAATTGAATTGATTTTCATGATTCCTTTTGTAGGATTATAGGTGGTCCCATATAAATTTTATCGTAATTGATTCAGCGTTTCTTTTTTGATAAATAAAGCAATAACCATAATTTTCTATATTTTAGTTTAATATTTTAGTACATACAGGGTGTGGCCTGTAATATGAGCAATAAATTGGAACGATGATTCTATAGAGTATACGCAGTTACCTTAACCTAATCATAATGCTCCAAAGTGCTTATACTCAGATATAGCAATCGAAAGTTACAATACATAATCAATCAGTCATTAGATGTCTTGGTACAGGGTACTGGGGCGAGAACGATAGTAAATGTCAATGTCAAGTACTTCGACTGGACACATTATGTCTGTAGTAGTACATTGCTGGCTCGATTAATTTTGTTAAACAACAGTCAATTTGTGTTTTATTTTAATTAATTGAAACCATTTGGAATTAATTACTGATGCGTTAAAGGGTTTATATTTTAATTTATTACTCTTATTACAGGCCACAGCCTGTATAGTCTTTAAGTCGGTTTTTGTTTTTGTTTTTTTCGTTATTGTCTTTTAATGATTTTTGCATTGAAGTAATTAACATATTATTTTCGACTTTTTGGTGTTTACTCCTTATGAATCGATTTTCATATATAAGCGCTGGGGTATGAAAATTTTTGGTAGTAAAATCAAATGACATCACACATTACGCGTTACATGCTACAATATGCTTCAATACATATAAATATATTATAATACATATAATATATTATATTAATATGTTTTAATAATATTTATTAAATTATTTATTTATCTTGAATTCGGTTTTTTTATTTTTATTTTTTTTATAAAAATAATTTTATATTAATGTTTATTCTTAATTGGTGGAGTAATCGCCATCATAATTAAAATCATAATTAGTCCTATTCATAATATGTTCGGAAACTGGTAACACCTGTGACGTTGCTTGTGTTATTGGCGACGTTAGCCACCATCCCTTAAATAGACCGTCAGCCTGTCTGACGACCTTCACATAAAAAGAAATCATTTTTGAATAATATTGAAAAAATATTATTAATATTTAAAGATACAAAAAGGAATTACTTAATTAATACATAAATATCAGTATCATTAAAATAATTTTAACGAGTTCAACAGGTGCATGAGCAATTAATTGTATATCTGATATTTTAACATCATCCAACATTGCATCCATTATAATTACTGTTCCATTACGCATCATTTCGCATGTAAAAAACATTTACAATATTACTTCGCTTCGTCGGTGATAATATTGGAATAATATTTGTATATTAATCCAATTAAAATTGGAATAATATTACTTAAAAAAAAACACTATTACATTATTTAAGACGTTGATAATCCGTTTTTAATTCTGTTTTCGATTGGTAAGAGCGATAAACGAGGAAGGTTTGTATGTATAAAAAATGCACCCCGGGCGAAGCCGAAAGCGGGTCACTAGTATGGAATAAAATTCAAATGAAGTTTATAAACTTTGTTATAGAGAATTCAGTGATCACTGTTTTGACATAAATTTTAGGTAGGTATATAAAAAATAATATGAAGGACACGGATCGACGCTTGATCCGTGCTGCTTCTGACTGCGTTGTCATACTGGAAAATTATGAAATAGGCCTAAGTCCAATACTAAGTGGATGTCCTATGATGGAGATAACGATGACGAAAAAAGCCAAATCGAAAAAGAATTAATCATATGATATAATGCAATATATTATTTACATTAAAATATAAATGTTTTTTGTTGCAACGTCACTATTTTAAAGCACAAGTTTATTTTAAGTCAAAACACAACGATATAATTAAATGTAAATAATTGATTTTTCTTTCGCACAATTAATTTTCGATTATAAAAACGTTAGCAAATTAAATTTAAATTATTTAATTAATCTCGCCAGCTTCGCTTGCAATTATTTTTAATAAAAATATAAATTCAAATTAAAATTACTAATAAAAAATATAAAAAATAATCGGTGTTACAAGCATATTTAATTATGAGAGAAATTCATATTTTAATTTAAATGAATGTATTTCATAAGCTATATTCAATTTTGAACAATCGCAAGCAGAGTCAGTTAACATGAACAAATTTTAAAATTTTAAAATAATTAGACTGCTAAAATAAATCTAAAATAATTTAACCACATTTGTAAATTTGATTAAGAATTAAATTTATTTATGCAACGAAATAATTTAAACGAGTGCAATTGCTTAAGTATTTACTTATATTTGAATTATTTTTGTTTTTTAACACAAAAAGGGTTTTAATGTATTTTATTATTAAGTTAAATATTAATTAAACAATCCAAAAAAAAAAGCAATAATTTCAAACACAATTTTAAATTTTTAATGTTAAAACAGGCTTTTAAAAAAATTCCAACTAGAACTTTATGTTTTATTTTGATGTTAAAAGTTTCATATAAAATAATAATATAAGAGCCAAAGTTTTATAGATTGCTACCAAATCTATAAGACAAATAAATTAATAATTTAATTTTAAATGTTTTAATTTCCAATTTACTTTAAATTGAGTCATAAATTCTATTTTATTTAAAAATAAAATATACACTAAATTTCATTATAAATTAATATTACTTCGTAGGGACAAAATGGCAGTTTATTAAAAAAAAAAACAAACCTTTTCCTCTGTTTGTACAAACGTCGGTAATGTCGACGTCTCTCATCAGCTAAGGTGGTTATTTCGGGTCTAGCAGCGCGCGGTAAGGCATAAATATTTTTCAAACCCAACGTAGCGCACGCAATTGCTTTAAACATAGTAACTTAAATTATAGTTCGCATTTATGTTCCGCGAAACGAGTGACGCTCGCGTGGCAAGCGTAATCAAACAAATGCATCCGCCTAAATGCACCTGTAGAGTTTTCAGTGATATCGAGTGCGCAGGGTCGGTCAGCGGAACCGCAGATGGAAAAAGGGTAGGGCTCATATCTACAACGGATATATGGAAGCCTGTTTTATTGTTTTTGGTGCCGAAAGCATAGGTCGGTATTTTAAAAGCATTTCCATACGTGATGCCTTTATATTGTAGAAATACTCGTAAAATCGTTAGGAAGTTTGATGGAAAGCTAAATTAGATAGCAACCTGATACGTACATCATTCTAATAAGTTATACGTGAAAATAATGCTGCCATCATATATGACAAACTTAACCTACCATCGGCAGCAATTTTTTAGAGGCAAATTGTGTTTTTATTTATTAACAAATAGAATTATTTTATTTTATTAATACCTACCACCATCAATACTAATAATAAATCTGTAAGGGTCGGTCATGGAGTAAGTTATCGTGTTTATAGGCTCTATACATGATACTGAAACTAAATTGACGATTTTTAGAATTTTTTTCTGTATGTATGTATGTTCCTCCATAACTCTAAAACGAATTAACTGATTTTCATGAAACTTGGTACATAAATATTTGGACGTACGGGACACAAGATAGGCTACTTAATATTTTTCAACGCGGACAATATGGTGGCACCAGCTAGTTATAAATAAGTGGTTTCTCACAATTTTTACGTGTCTAGTTTTCACCTTTTCATTGAAGTTACGTCAATATGTGTATATTTTAATGTTTTTTAAAAATATTTGAAAGTTTCAAATCACGTTTCGAATCTTTAGTTTGTAGTTGAAATTTTTTTTAATTGCAAATTAAATCCACAACGTGTAAATCGCATTCAATGATTATCTAATTAATTTGGAGTGGCCATTAGCGCAGATCGCATAATTACACTATTCACCTCATCACTGGGACCGCTAATGGTTTCCTATTCCAGAAACACCGTTTACAAGATACACTCGCTTACATACTCGCTTACAATTCGATAAATTCATACAGCCACTAATAGATTGCTAACTAAATCTAATCTCTAACGCAAATGGACTTAATAGGTATATAAAAATTAATTCTTAAGATTAATATAACGATTCCTTGGATACATATTCATGCACATATACAACGTATAGATGTAGGTTTTCTCACCAAAAGTATCAAATCGAAGATTATTTTAATTGTGCCAACATACGACAAGCAAGAATATCGTCAATACCTATATAGGTAGGTATGCTAACAAATTTTAATTTGGAATCTAGCTGAGCTAAGTATGCTATAAAAAATAATAAATACATAACAGCCAATACGAGCGAATTTCATTTATGTTTATTTCTTATTTCGTCCATGATTCATAAATTATTGCGTCCACGAACAAATAGGATATATTCAATTGTTCTATTGTTTTACCGGAAGGCACTTTTCAAACAATATACATATAGTAAAGTAGTCCCAAAAATTAAAGGATATTTAGTTTTTGGGACTAGTACTATATTTACATTTATGCATGTATGCGTCTTATTAAATTCTTCGATTACATAATAAGCTTGTTTAATAAGTTTTTTTTTTCAGTTTTTAGCACTTTTCAGTCAATAGATATTGCATTCTTCACCATTTTAATTTAATTCTAAGATTTTGCAGTCAATAGAATATGCACGTATGCGTTTGAATAAATTATTCTATTACATAATAAAATAAGCTTCTTAATTGTATTCGTGTGTTCGTTCGTACTAGAATTAAGCATAAGGGATTAGTTAGGAAAAGTGCTTTGACATCCCTTACTGATTTATCGATACACTACAGCACACATTGTGTTATTGAACGATGGTCTTCTGTAGGGGTTACTGTCGCCAGCTTATGACTTAAAGACCCAAACCAACTGAAAAGTTAAAAAAAAAATTATGTAAACTTTGAATGGTTTTTATTAAATAAAAACAAAAGGATAATTGATTTGTTAATTTCAACATTGACAATCGGTTAGCGAATTTACAATCTAAATAGAGAGTCGATTTTGTACGAAATCAATGTTCCAAATTTAAAAACAAGAATTATATGTAACAATTGTGTGTGTCAGCTCCGACACACAACTGGAGTTTGCTCCGATTATACAATTTAAATTTTCCCAATTCGAACACGATGAAAAAACAACATTGTTCTTTTTTCAATTCTGCATTTTTAACTGCAAAATCCGTACTCTCAGAGCACGCTTTGTTTGTATAGCGGTTTGAGCGCTAGATTGGAACCTGTGAGTTGTTGGTTCAAATCTCACCGCGGAACAAAAACATTATTCCTCGAAATCTTTTCACATTATTTTTTTCATAATGACAAATGAATGTAATATTTGCAAATTGAATGTACTGCACTTCGAATGTATCGTACCGTCTGGGAATAGATCGCCTGTGCCCCGGGGCCAGTGGACTTGTCCGGCTTGCAAGAGTCCGTCTTCATCATCATTGTCGCTTGAAGGTATAACGACGGACGTTACGCTTGATCCAAGTAGCGATTGCCTATTGGCTATAAGGAATGAAGTGCAGGAAATTATTACCCAAACCGTAAGTGTTGAATTGAGAAAGATTTGTGAGGAGTTGGCTGGTTTACAGAATATAAAGTCGTCAATAGACTATTTATCAGGCATTTTTGATACTGTAAAGAAAGAGTTGGAAGAGGCAAAGGCGGAAATTTCGACCTTGAGGAAAGAAAATATTGAACTCCGAGAAATTATACATAGTCACTCAAATACTTTAAATATATTGGATCGGGAGGCAAGAGCCGCCAACATTGAAGTGCACTGTATTCCGGAGTATAGGGGTGAGAACATAGTTAAAACAATAGAACAGATTGGAAGAGTGATAAACACTCCGATATCTGAAGGGAATGTAGTTAAATGCACCCGCGTCGCTAAAATAAACAAGGATTCTTCGCGGCCTAGATCAGTTATTGTTAAGTTTAGCTCTTCCTTGCTAAGAGATAAATTTTTGGCCGGTGTAATAAAGTTCAATAAGTCCTACAGAATGTAGAACGTATTATTATTAATGAGCAATTACCAACGATAGTGATAGGTGATTTTAATATTCCATCCTTAAAATGGACCTACGAAGATGAGCATATCAGAAGGATGACCCCATCCAATGGTGGTCCTGTAGTGACTCTTATAAATGATTTCATGGCACTAACGAGTCTGTCTCAGTGTAATAGCATATGTAACGCCTACGGTAAAATATTAGATCTTGTTTTCTGCACCTTTAATAATGTTAAAACAGAACAAAGTAACTTTTTTGCTTACCCGATATATAAATATCATCCACCTCTTGAAATTAATTTTGAAATAGATGACAAAGAGGCTTACCTGTCTCCTAATACAATAATAAAATATAACTTTAGAAGAGCTGATTATGAAAATATCAATAAATATCTTGAGGGGTTGGGTAACTCTGTTTGGTGAGTGTAAGGGTGTAAATGATATGATAAAGTTATTTTATATAGAGCTTCGCAAATAATTGAAAAATGTGTACCAAAGAAAAAAATAAAAAACAAAGCTTCTTATCCTGTCTGGTACTCAAAAAACTTAATTAAAAGATTGGCAGAAAAGAATAAATATAGAAAATTGTTCAAAAAATATCGTAATTCAATGGATGAAATTAAGTTTAAATTATTAAGAGATAGATGTGAAATCATTATTAAATTATATTATAAAAACTATTTGGAAATGGTAGAATACAATATTAAAATAAATCCGATTTTTTTTCATTCATATTTAAAACAAATTCTTAATAATAAATGTGACTATCCTGCTCTGATGACTCTTAGTGGCTCTTCTTTCACGAACGGCTCGGATATTTGTAACCAACTCGCCAATCATTTTTCACAAATGTACATAATGTCCAACCAACAAAATAAGAAGTACGAAACTGTCTATTAATACAAATTCATTAGATAATTCACAACTGGATAACATAAGAATATCTAAAAACGATGTTATAAAACAATTAAAATGCCTAGATTTAAACAAAGGGCCAGGACCGGATGACATACCACCCATATTTGTTAAACATTGTGCTGCTCTGCTGGCGGAACCGTTGTATTTGATATTTAACAAATCGTTGTGTGATGGCGAATTCCCAAGTATTTGGAAAAAAGCTAGAGTAGCCCCTGTATTCAAGTGTGGGGATAGAAAAGACATATCATAGTACAGACCAATATGTATTTTATCGCTATTTTCTAAGGTTTTTGAATCATTAATTTGTCCAGCTATTTTCTAAGGTTTTTGAATCATTAATTTGTCCAGTTCTAGCATGGCACATGAAACATGCGATATTAGAAAAGCAGCACGGATTCATAAAAAAAAGATCTACTATATCAAATTTAGCCTTGTTTGTGGATGACTTAGCGATAGCTCTGGACGATAATGGTCAGGTAGATTGTGTTTACACAGATTTAGCAAAGGCACTTGATGTCGTAGATCATTATATTTTGTTAGAGAAACTCAGGAGATACGGTATCTGTAGGAATCTCGTTAACTGGTTCGAATCGAACTTAACAAGCCGTGAAATTAATGTAGTTAGTTATTGGAGGATATCGGTCGCACACTATTGTAGCTACGTCAGGAGTGCCACAGGGCTCTAATCTTGGTCCTGCGTTATTTGTAATATTTATTAATGATGTAGCCGAGTGTTTCCAGCATTGTCAGTTCCTACTATATGCAGACGACCTTAAAATGTATAACAGGATTAGGGATACTAATGATTCCATCAATATGCAAAGCGATTTGGATAGGCTGCTTACTGTATGGTGTGATTTAAAATTGAACCACTCAAAATGCTATAGCATCACTTTCAGTAGAAAAATAAAAAATGTTAAATTCGATTATAGTATTAACAACAATGTGCTGGAGAATGTAAACCAAATAAAGGATCTTGGCGTAATTATAGATCATAAATTGAGTTTTATCCCACATATTGATAATTTAATTAAAAGTTCTTTAAAGTTGTTGGGTTTCATCATTAGGAATACAAAGGACTTTAAAAAGTCTTCCACAAAAGTGGTACTATTTAACTCGATAATACGAAGCAGACTTGAATACTGTTCTATTGCATGGAGTCCATATTATCAAATACATAATAATAGAATAGAGAGAGTGCAGAAGAAATTTTTACGACACCTAGGATACAAGGACAAAGTATTAAAAAAAGTTGATAACTACACTGATCTTCTAAAATTATACAATGTGTTGTCACTGTCCGATCGCAGACATCTTATGGATCTCTCTTTCTTGAAAAATATTACAGATGGAGGGATCGATTGCCCAAATCTGCTGAGCAGGGTGCGATTGGCGGTACCGAAGTATAATGCTAGGTCTCATATTAAGAACAGGCTAACGTTCAAGCCTAGAATCATTAAAACTAACCAAGGCGGAGCCGCTCCATTGCGCAAAATAGTCGTCGCATATAACAGATTGGTTAGGGGTACTGGGATAGATATTTTTCGATATTCCGCAGCATCCTTTAAAAGAGAAGTCAGAAAGTTTCTGTCATCCGGTACTGCTTGATAGTCGTTTTTAGAGTTTGTGTTTTGTTAATTATATGGTACTATTATATAGATGTATACTATTATTATTATTTTTTGTATGGTTTGGCTTTTTTTTAGATTTCTTTTTATTAGTTTTATTTTGTAAAAAAAAAAAAAACAGAAAATGTCTTTTGTGTTCGTTTTTAATGCATGCTGAGTTAGCCTATAAGTGGAGTATACAATATTATAAAAGATTGTTTAAATGTGAATAAGTGTATGGATTGTTGTATACTATGTTGGCTTCCTAATAAATAAAATAAAATAAAATATTTGAATTTTTTTATTTCTTATATATTTTTTAATTTTTTCATATTGTGTAGATAGCGCAATATCTATGAAACTTCAGATATTCTAAAATTTAAAAAAAAAATACAACGTAACGCATTCGTGCTCGCATTCCGTGTGACATTTTTGATTTTTACTCCCACAAATTTTCATACCACGGGCTTATATAATATGCAAATCGATTCTTAAGGAGTAAACTCAAAAAATATATACATAGTAACTAACATACTTACACAGTAATTATTAATACTTAAGAATCATAAATAATTTAAAACAAGTCTTAAGCGCGAAAAATTCTTCTTAAATTTAAAACCAGTAAGTGTAGTTAGAAAAAGGTGTTATTTTTGAAATTGCATTATACCTGTCAGACAAGAGCTTTGAGATTTGAGCTGCACCCTTTGTAAAAAGGCTTCGGGTACTGACAGCTTTTACAGCACAGAGGCGTTAAAATTTAGGTTTTGACACTTTTGTACTCCGTTCTTCTGGATTTCAGATTGTATTTTATCGACAGCCTTTCCCACGTTTTACTTTGTACTCATTCTCCTGTTCTGTTTCATGTTACTGTATTGTTTTTTTTTTTAATATAGATTGTATTACTTAATAGAAAGAAGAAAAATTTGTTTTCTTGCGTACAAATCGTCTAATGTATGTGAGTGTAAAAATTGCAGTTATAAAGTCTTATTTGGTATTATATAAATAGTAATAATTATTATTTCCATGTATAAACAGAAAAACATAACTCGTGAATGTATAATAAAACTCGGTACTTGTTGGACAATCTTTTAAGGCCATGGACTTTCATCGCTCGCCAGCTATTATAATCGCTATTATAACTTCGTTTTCACTTTCTCTATTTTTATTTTTCCACGACTCCTAGAAGTCATAGTGTCATATTAAATACATAGGCTTTCTCCTTTCTTAAGAATTTGACCATAAATGCGAAAAGATATTTTTCAACTTCAAGCTAGTTTCAGGATTGGGCCGTAAAAAAAGGAAACTCTTAATATAATGATTTAATACTTCCATCTTATCTGCGTACAACGAGTGCTACGTATCTAACAGAATAAGCGATTTTCTGTACCAGCCTTTACAAAGGCTGATTTTTTTTGCTGTTTGGTTTTTCATCGCACTGTTTGACAGATCACGCGTGATTTGTGCCATGTGTTAAAATTAAAATTATGTACTTTTCTTTGTCACTTCATATGGAAAGACTTACAAACGAACAACGCTTACAAATTATTTATGCACTTGTTTATGCAGATAAACCACCATCGATTCAAGCACTTGAAACAACATCACACGTGTTATAGGTGATATACCAGCCGATATGCTTGAAAAAGTAACTCAAAATTGGACTTCACGTATGGATCACCTAAGACGTAGTCGTGGCCAACATTTACTTGAAATAATCTTTAAAAAATAAATGACAAGTAATGATTTTTAACTTGCCAATATAAATTGTATATTTTTTATCATTTTCTAGTGTTCATTTTTTAAATTAAAAACCAAACGCTTAAAAAATCACCCTTTAAAATGACTTGTTCTTTTGTACTGTTGGGCACAGGTGTGAGACCCAATCTCTATATGAGAAGTAATTAGCTTCCTCTAGTTCGATTTGGATACTAATGACTTTGTAAAAAAAAACATACACACACATGTTTTCTATGATTTCTAGTCTCTACCGACCGCAGTTTATTGCAGACCTGACCGAGATATTTGGATATTTACCCATCTATATATATAAAAATCTCGTGTCACGATGTATGTTCGCTATAAACTCTGAAACTACTGAACCGACTTTGATCAAACTTCATAAGTATCTGTTATTTGGTCCAACTTAAAAGATAGGATAGTTTATATCTCATTTTGTTTATTATTTTTTTGCAAATTATATAGATTATTAACATAGCGCCATCTGTTGATACTAATTCAAAACATGTTCAATACAGCAATTATTTATCTGTGAGTTCCATAAGGTTCTCACAGATGGCGGTTTAAAGAAATTTATCGGCTGGATTGCAAAAAAGCACCCCGGGCGAAGCCGGGAGCGGGCCACTAGTAAATAAATAAATCAATCAATCAAAGTAAATATATTGGAAATAATACAAGTCACCACTGAAATGTCACACAAAATTCGATATTAAAATTTTACTCTCACCGCGCGCAAAGAAGTTTCATTTCAAAAATTAAGAAAACGCGTGCAAAAGCTAGTAGGATGATACATGTATTATTTATATGTAAGACAAAGTCGCTGTCTGTCTGTATTTGTTTTTTCGCTTACTTCTAGACTTGACTATTCAACAAGTTTATAACAAGTTAGAGCGATAAACGAGAAGAAAATGAATATTATGATTTTTAGAAGAAAAAGAAAATCAGCCGGGTGTGTAGCTAGTAAATACTAAAATAATGCCGTTCAACAGAGCGATGTGACGATTTAAATCAGCTTCATGGTCTACAGATCGCATATTAGTGGCGATATAGATTTACCCTTTTCTTATGCTGCAGCACTTAATAGTCTTAACGTAATTAAACTTAAATCAGACTTTAACTTAAATAACTTCAATCAGTTTTAATTATAATTTTTTTTAAATTATATTATACCTACTTGTTTGTTGTTGATTATTTTGATCTCGATATCATCACGATATTTTTTTTATGTGTAACGTGAAAACGAAGTCATATTAAATAATGTAATATTCATCCTTTTAAGGACCTTTTAAGAACATAAAACTAGAAATGGAAGTCTGACTCAATTTCAGTTTTTCAAAGGAGGTGAAAACGACAATTTCGCAGTGTTACAAAGTTCAACCAGTGTTAAATTGTTAGTATGAAAGTGCTCTAAGTCGACATAAGCTGCGAAAATCTTATTGTGACTTGTTTCACATCTTTAATTCACAGATGCAACTATAACAGGTATAAAGTTGCGATGCCTTTGTGCTCAAAAGTAGGTAAAAAGGCATTTCTCCTTGTATTTACGAAATACCTCAAAAAATATGTTAAATAGTAGAAAACATATCACTATTAGCTGCACATAAAATGAACAAAGTTTCTCTGTAATTCATGTACTAAGTTAAATGAAAAGAACAAAAAATATACATGACATATATTTTATATGGAACATATGTACCACAAACGAGATAGTCTATTCCGCATAATTAAGAAACGAAGTTAGTAGAGTTCCCATATAACATCGTTAGGCTTATCACTCATGGTAAATTGCCTTAACGCTGGTTAGAAACGTACGGTAGCGACGACAGCTTAATCTGATTTAAAACAGTATTTAAATTCACCTTAAAGTTAATAATATTTTCAGTTATCATATGTAATTTTTTTAAATTGCGTTTATTTTTGTTTGAAAAATAATTGGTGAGGCTATTAATAAAGTTTTTCTCTTAAAAAATAAATTCTCTTGGCCTTCTGGGCACTTACTTTCTTACTTTTTATGGAATTACCAACCAGGTGTGTCGGTAATTCCTTTTCGGTTTTTGTAACTGCCATAATATTTCATATTCTACTGATATTTACCTCAAAATTGTAATAGTATTGGCATATAAAATTATGTGTATTATTGAATCCCCTCAATGGTAGATTTAAGAGGAGATAAAGGTATCCGCGGATCCACATGTGGAGCCAAGCTGTGGATCCAAGTAGAAGGAGCCTATTTGCTTTGTATTTTTATGTTATGCCTTTAAAAAAAAACATGTCAGTCGTTGGACTGCACGTCAGAAGTGAAAACAGCTTCACAAAATTATTGAACGGAAGAAATACAAGAGAAAATATATATATGACAGTGACACACAATGACAATAATAAATTCATAATGACAGACCATTAAAAAGGTTTGAAGTTGATATGAAACTATTTTATTGGTCAGAGGTGTATACTGAACATGAACATGAACGAGTTCAATTATTTTACACCGTCTCAAAAACGCCCAAGTTTCACTTCAATAATGAAAATATTAAAGTATTAAAATATTTAAAAGATACTTATATTAATCGCAAAAGAGTGTAGAAGAATTTCATTTGTTTCAACTAATCTTGAATTCAAGGAGTAAACCTATTTTAATTGTATATATTTTCTTTATTCAACTTCAGAATCATCTTATTGAATCTGTTTATTCCGGGAGCAAAGTACCGTCGATACTTGTTCTCCAATTTGCACTTAAGTCTCTGAAGGTTCTGTCTTCATTTACTGACACTATTATTATTGTTTGTGAAAGCAGGTAAGAATAGAGGAATATCATATCAATACGAAACCGAAGACATATCTTTCACTAAGACACGTATTTAAGGTTCTTCATTATTTATTATTAATTAACAAACAAAAATAGTCCATTTTACATTGAATGAACAAGTAAATTATTTATGTAGGATATGTTTCGTAATTTGTGTGATTTGTTGGGGAACAAACCATAATTTTATTATACTTACGACAGTCTCTGATCAATCAATGATCTCTTAGACTTTTTGAATTAATCACCGGATTTAATGAGAATCCTTTTGTTAACGATAAATTATGAAATGCTCCCGACAAATTGCAAAATGGTCTGGTCCTTATATATGACTGCAACATATTATGTACATACATATTAAGTCTCTTTTGAGTGATTCCAAAATTAGCTTTTCGGATCCACTCAAGCGTGATTTCAACAGACCGGGAATAATGTGAGACGGTTAATTTCGGGGGCATATAATTAATTAAGAAATTTTCATACAAGATTTTAATATTTCTAATTTACATCTAAGTGACAGCCTTTAGTAGAAATATATAGTGCTTGACCCTATGAATAAAGATGTCACTTACTCGCTCACCAAAACGCTACTAATAGTTCTAATACTAATACTACTAACTGTTGTAATAGGTTCGTGTTGATATTTAAGAAAAAAATAAGACTTTTCTTTTTGGTTACCTCCACAGTAGTTCACCGGTTTTAAAATATATCGAAGGGAAAAACATGTCGATGAGTTTGAACCATCACCAAAATTACTTGAAACTAAAGTCGCGCGCGAACTTTGTCTTACACTTACAGGATACGAGCGATAAGCGCCAAATTCAATTGTTTACTGAAACTATGAAACAAGCAGTTAAATTCTGTGAACGCATGCGCACGCACCAACGTCACAATAGAATATTCTATGAAAAGATGTCCGTGAAACACAAAATTTTAATTATTTATTAAAGTGTCAAAGTTACATACTTTCGTTTGACCTTTTGTGGGCAACATCGATTTGTAAATGATTTCGACGAATCGTTCACCTTTGTTAATAACATTTAACAACGCACTAAGTTATATAAAACCATCGACGTGCTTATACACATACTGACATATATTTAATTATTCAATTACATACTAATACTTAAAGGTAACTGTCTATGTTACTTTTTCAAGGGTTTTGATGAAATATGTTACAGACATATCTTTAACCCCAAGAAGGTTAAAAAAATTCTATTCATGGATTTACGACAAACAAGGTTAAAAAGTTGTGTTATTTATTATCTTCAAAGTTATCTGTGAATGAAGATATGTCGGAGGAAATAATAAATTTAATTACAATTTGATTATTAAGTACAGTAAAAAATTAAATAAAAATTAAACATTTAGGGAGATTTATTTATTGCGCGAAGTTTTTTACAAAATACCTACTTTAGTCTTGATAACAAATATTTTAAGATATTGATTACATGTAATGAATCTAATAAGCTATCTGTGGCGCAACATGTGATTAGCCTCAATATGTCAGAATCTCGAATTATTGGACTTATTTATTATGTTTCAATTGAGTGTTGTTTTTAATCTATTTTCGACCACTAAACTCTACATAACTTGTGAATAAGTAAACGGAAAGCGAAGAGATAATTATCAACGACTTCAACTGACCGTTTTAGTGGTATGTGTACAGTACATACATACAATGGCCATAAGTCATACGTACGCATATATACAGTCAAAGAATATTTTCATGATAATTATTCTTAAAATTTTCATAATGTAAGTTGATCAGTAAAACTGAAAATCATATATGTCCCCTTTTTAAACTGAAATAAAACAAAATAAGAACACTAAAACGAAATTTCCTTTCATTGTCTTACTAATTAAAATACTCAACTTTTTAAATTATTATTTTTTGTTATTTCGTCTATGCTGGTGATAAATAGCACGCAATGTAACAACATTTTATTAGAGTGATTTAACATTAAGATGGCAAAAGTAAGCAATATTATTTATATACCAACGACCCGCTCCTGGCTTCACACGCCACGGACGCAATTTTTTTCTGTAAATTATACACAAACTTTTCTCGTTTATCGCTCTTTTTATTAATGGAAACCGTATCAAAATCCGTTGGATAGCTTAGAAGAAGTTAGTGAAGAAACAGAGAGATAAAACCCATACATATCATAGATATGAAGATCACAGACATAGATAAGGATTAAGGATATATAAGGGTTCTTCGATTTAGTTTAGACTTTCGAACACAAAATATACTCTTATAATATTATAAGTATTGTACCTCAGTTACATGATGTAAAGTTAGTCGTTACTACATTAAATATCGGATAACGCATTTTGCATTAGCAAAGGATTAGGTAGACCAAAACTATAAACTTCGCGCCATATTGATTTGCAAGTGTAATTTGAATATTTAATTTTTGACGCGGCAAATCTTACTAAAACATTGAAATGAGAAATGCACGAAATGTTAAAAAATGATTTTTCGAAACTATTTTCGACTTCGTTCTTGGTTCGTTGGTAATTTTCATCAAAATATATTACTTTCATCAAATATGAACAGTTGCTAACTCTAGTTTGTGTGGGACATCGAAACATAAGCAACAATAGGAAAACCAGGGAGATGGAAATACCTCGGACAGAAACCACATACAACTGAGTTGCATGTTCGCAGAACTAACTCACCATACGAGTTCGAAACTTCGCTTCAGACAAACTAATAATTTGTTTCAGCGTTTTGCCGACTCGGATATTAATTTCAATACATCAGTGAAACCTGAAAATTATATACATATTTACAATGAAGGGCATGTACGTAACACATGAAGGGCATGATTTATACATATATTATTAAAAACACCACCTAGCCTAGTGGTTAATTACGGTTCCTGTCGTGTTATTTTTTTACTTTTTATGTCAGGCTGACGGTTCACTTGATGGTATGAGGCTACCGTCACCTATAAACAAGCAACGCCACAGATATAGCAAGTGCGGATAAGGAATTAGGAAAGGATAGGGTAATGAGGCTTGCACCCCTTACTCATTCGCCGAAACAAAACAATTCCTAACTTCACCATATCCCTTTCCATTTATCCTATCTACTTCGTTGTATTCCTAACGACCGTGGTCATCTAGCATCAAGATGATTTACCCTCTGCTCGTCACAATTGACCTATTTGCGATTGATTACATGATATTTTACAAGCATACTCTAGCATATATCGAAAATCATGAAGAGAAAGACCCCCAAGAGATTCCGGCGAACCAACAGCATGTTTATTTTTTATTTATAGGTCGATAGACAAGCTGGCGATCCATGTGGCGGTAGGTGGCTACCGTCGCCTATTAAAGCAACGCCACATGCGCGGAAGTGTACTGTCGACCTTAGTAGGGTTAAGGATAAGTGATTAGGAAAGGGTACAGGGGAATAGTCAATGGCATTATTTTATTATGATCAACACAAATCCTCTTATTTTATTATGATCTTCTGTAAGGTAGTGGTTACAGCCAACGGACAGACTGCCCAACGTACGAAATTTTGTAGAGACGTAATAAAAGCGACTAAATTTGGCTCTCATTTGAAAACTAAAACTGAAATGAAACGCTTTTAATATAACCCAAAATTACTACTGTAATTGAATTCCAACATTTTATTAAGTTATGAATATTGTAGTTTGCGTGTAAAATTAATTAATTGCTTTCAGTTAGCGCGTAAAATTAATTAATATTGCATTTATTGAATGTCGATGGGAAGCAAAATATTAATGTACCTTAAATTACGCCACAATTAACACAACCTCAAACTCAATTGACAATATTTCATACTCAATTAGAGGCGACCACCGTATTTATTTTAATTGATATAAAGTTCCTTTGATCATAAATACAATGTTAATAACGTAACTGAAACAAATATAAATTGGCTTTATCATAATAATTTGTCAATTAAACTATTTTAATTGACTCAATATCATTAACATAACTATAAGTTCTACTTCAATCGATATCATCGTCACCATCATCTCGGCTGTAGAACGTCCACTAGACAAGGGCCTTTCCCGTAATTTACCAAAAGGACCGTCCAAAATCATAAATATTCTTGTAACTATGAAGTAGTTACAAGCCACGCCTTACCGCAAAAAACCTATGACCGACCTCCAGTTCTGTCATTGTAAGCTCACCTTGAGAGCGGTTGCTGTAGATATTGGTCACTTTGCTTATCCCTCTCAACTCTATCGTAAGAATTGACGGAAAAGGTTGGCATTTCGTCACTCTCCTTCGTCTCTTTACTATGACGCACTATGAATCCCGACAGAACGTCGCGGCTCACTTTAAACACAAAAAGAGACATTTAGACGACTTTCATTCGCACACGTTATTAAGTAAAGAGGAAAATCCTCTTAATAACTTCTTATACACTAAACGAAAACGCAATACAATATTAAATTGTATGTTAGATTCAATCGAATGTTTTAACATGATAATATGGCGACCACAAACACGTCACTCTAGCACTAAACGCGAGCAACTTGAAGAATTAAAATCACATCTCTTAACACTGCATTCAAACTAGAAGCATTGCAAGTGCAAGTGTTAACAAGATTTAACTCTTATGTAACATCGCTCAAGGGCAGTGAACAACATACTATTAAATGCTAACTTCCACTTGAGGTATGGGAAATTAAATCGACACATTTTTCATGTTGTGGTCGCTACATTTTCATGTTGAAATGACAACTTTGAAACTGTTATTATCTTTTCAATGGCTTATATCTTTAAAAACTAAACTTATTTTTTAAATCTTTCTCGATGAAATTAATTTAAAAATAAAAAATAGAGAACTGGAAGGATTATTGAATTGAAACTTCTTTGAGCACGATACGAGTAAAATTAACGGCTCAACACGTGACGTCTATCACAATATCCAGATATCCAATATATCCAAATCCAGATCCAATCGTCAACAATATCCAGATCAAATTTTTGTGAACATTTTTTATGTTTTAACTACCTGTATAAGTATTACATAAATGTACTACTAGGTACCGTATATGTTCCTTTTTTTATTTAAAGGTTGTCAAGATAGACTGACGCTTCATTTGGTAGTAGGACATAATATGTTATTGTTTCACGGTGGTCTTCTGTAAGGAGGTGGTTACTGCCGCCAGACGGGCTGCCCAAATGACTACGAAATGCAGTGTGTCCTGCCACTTCTAACAAAAGCAGTCAAATCACGAAAGCTGTGTGCAGCTTGGTCGCCACCACGTGAACAAAACCTCTGTTACGAAATACAGGTTTAAATACCCTATGTATTATGTACGTAACATACATAATTGGAGCAGATAACAGTTACATAACATGGATTCCATATTACCTACATGGATTACATACGTAACATTCGATATCGTATGTTTAGGAATTTAACCGAATATCGATGTGAAACCCAAAATCTGCTATGTGAAAATGAAATTATCAATTTAAAATGAAAATTTAAAAGAATATTTATAATTTTGATAATAGAGTAAATTTTGCACATAACAGATTCAGCACATAGCATATTTTATTAAGAGGTCTCATTAACAGTTTTTTAAGCGATAGCGAAGGAGTGAACTAACTATCCATAAGGTCAAAATTACAATTCCAACAATGATACTTTTACTTTGGATGTTGAGGTCTGGGTCTAATTGCACCATACTAATAGTGCTAATAGCATATTTTTTGGTTTGACAGCAACGATATCGTAAATATGCATTCCTTTTCAAATTTTTAAGGTTAAACCGTAAAACGACGCGGTCTAATCTTATAAATTTAAAATATCAATGAAATTAGTGATTGCCTATAAACAGGATAATTTTTTGATTGCATGATTTAGTCATGACTTACTTTTCAGCTAGAGTTTTGAAATTATTTGCAAAAGAATGGAGTGTGGCTGTTTTGTGGACACGGCCGTGTGTTTCACGTGAATACATTTATGTTACGAGAAATATTTTCTTTGAACATACTCTATTATACCTATGTATATATCCATAGGTATTCGAATACCAATACCAAAAAAATCTTTGATCCTTTGGCTTACGAGTGGTGTGATTAAATTTTGGATGTAGATGATGATAGATATGTAATCTATAGAATAAAACTCTGTCCCCCGATTTTGTTAACATCCCTTTTCTGAATTGCGTCCCACTGTCGAAGCAAATTAAAGACTTATTCAACCCAAAAAATCTTAATTACTGTACCAGTCTGTTGCCTTTAAATAGTGGATTGGCTTCGAGAACCGATACCCTTTATCACAGGCTAGTTCCTGTGTATTCAAACAAATAAAATAAAATAAACGCGTCCCTCGGGCAGTTACAAGCAGCGTATGGATCCAATAATGGCAAGTAGCTTCATAAAAAAGGAGGTTACAAATGTCAGTTGCGGCCCTACATCAGTTACTCGAAAAGCAATTTGTGGATTGTTAAATTAGCACGCCCTGTGTTGTGAGTGTGTAACGGATGCCAGAGCCCATTTCCTATCCCCGTGTCCTTTATGCTTAATCCTATGGTCGTTAGCGTACTTGCAGCGCTGTATTGCGTGTGTTATAGGCGACGGTAGCCACCTACCATCAAGTGTTACTTTAAAAACTAACTTTTAAGTCTGATACATAAAAAAATATTATCCATGCAAAAAGTTAAATTTACCTACAAAGTGCAGTATTTTTTAAAGAATAAATAATAGTGCAATATCTTTTCAATGTCACAAACAAGTAATTATTATTTATTAATTTTTTTCATTTCGAATAATTTATTTGGAAAAATAAGTTTATCCATTTGGAACAAATTGTTCTGTTTTGAATTAAATACATACAAAATCTGTAAGATAAAATACATCTTATTATTATCAGGAGTCAGGACTTTAATAGAACAATCAGAAATGTTTGGTTGCATTATATCGAAAATGTAACTTAAGGCTTATGTTATTTCGAAGTGAGAACAACATTCTTAACAGTGTATAAAATTGTGTTGCTGTGTAATCTTAACTGTGTCTTAACTGTGTAATCAGCTCTGTTGTAGGATAAAAAAAAATGCAAAGATAAAAAAATATTTAAGAAATTTTCGTGATATCAATATCCACTTTTATTGGGGAATTATGTAAAGGGTTATTTTTATGCAGGTAATTCGTTGTCGTGGGATAACAGTTATGAAGAGCGCGCCATCTGTGAGAAAGTATCGGTACAAACGATCCGCTAACCGTGCATGCGGCTATTTGAGGAACTAGCGTAGAAGATAATTAAAAAAACGAAATCGATAAGTGAACACTCAATTCACATTAAAATTAAAATGTTAATATGTTGAAGATGTCGAAAAAACAATGTCGTCTGGAAGCTTTCATCTAAAAACGCTACCTAACCCGTTTGAATTATTACAAAACAATAGATATATTTTATGGTGTAATTAATTCTATTTTAAAGATAACTACTATACCCATTCTAACTTCAAAAAAAATAATTATCACTATAATAGGTAATGTGGTATTTGGAAAAGCTATTTATAGATGGTGTTATCGTGAACCAAAAACTATGCGCGTATTAAAAACCTCAGTTAGTATGGTATAAATTAATAATCTTGGGAATTACTTATAGTAAATTAAAAACCATGCGCTGTCATACAAAATCATAATTATTAAAATGATAGGCCCTGCTGGGAATCGAATGCCACCGGGTTGGGTTACCCTAACCACAACCTAAATACAGGTTAAAGTTGTTTTGACGAGAATTCTTTAAATTTGCTTCCATAGTGGAAGGCCATTCAGAAAACCGATGTAACAAAATCGGGAGTTTCAGTTTGATGCTATAGCTCTACTTATCTGTCATCTACATGCAATCGATTATAATCGCATTCAATTTCAGATATAAATGGTATACATACAAATAGAAAAATAATAGGTATAACAAAACAGTTGTCTCCGGAAACTGACCGCCAGGATTCGAACCTGGAATTGTCTGACTGGTAGCCAGATGAGTTAGCCGTTACGCCACGGGGTCTTGCAGACGTAGGTATATTTCGAATTATCCTATTTATTATATTACTATCTGGTGCCCACGACTTCATCCGGGTTGAAAAATATTAAGTAGCCTATCCTATGTCCCGTACGTCCAAATGTTTATCTACCAATTTTCATGAAAATCAGTTAATTCGTTTCAGAGTTATGGAGGAACATATAAACATACATACAGAAAAAAATTCTAAAAATCGTCAATTTAATTTCAGTATCATGTATAGAGCATATAAACACGATATCTCTGAAAACAAAGTAACTTACTTCATTACCGACCCTTACAGATTTATTATTAGTATTGATTATTTTATGTTGTCAATAGTTACACAAATAATATTAATTTCTTTTAAATTTGTCCTAATAAGATACAAATTTGAAATCATACTTTGTACCAATATACCTACTAATAATAAAATCTTTACATAAGCAAAATAATTTGAGGTCGCTTTCCTCCTAAACCACGCAATGGCCTTTGATGCGGTTTTCACCATCAGTTAGATAATTTGTCAGGGAAGTTTTATTTATATTATCTTCTTCTTTTTTACATAATATAAAACAAAGTCTCCTGCCGCGTCTGTCTGTCTGTCCCTCCGCATAATCCGATTTTCAGTAATTGGTTCCCTCTCAATAGTATAATATAACAGACTGTACTTTTGAGACTTCATAGTATTACATGAATTGACATAGGTACACTGTGATTAAAGGCAATTTCCATCAGAAACAAAATTTATAGCGCGTAATGTAATGGCGCAATTATTTAGCCATTTTCAGTCGTCAAGAACCATAAAACTTATCATTTACCTAATCAATTCAGTAGGAAGTAGTGCGGATGTCACGAAACAGGTTTTTTAGGTACCTGAACGGCAGAAAGAAACAATTATTATGATGTTTTAATCTCTATAATAAGTAATTTTCCCAAAGGGTGTGATGAACTCCCCGAGAGTTGTGATTCTCAAAGGAGAAAAAGTGTGGGAGACCTGAAATTCTCTGTAAGAACGGATGGATATCTTTATTATAATTATTTTTTGTGTATAAATTTATATTTGTGTAAATTTATTAATACATTTGTGTATTTAGTAAACATTTATACAACATAATATAAATATTAACACTAAAGTGTTGCGGCAGACTAGAATCAAAGCCAAAAGCAACAACATTTAATTTCTGTTTTCAGAATTTCATTTAGCTCTTTAGTTCAAATGCAGTGCTTGTGAACTTTTTATGGCAGTACAGAACGTTTATGATTTTTATAGTTAGAAATTGTGAAAATGAATGTTGTTTTTAATTTAAATGAAAATAAAATTACTTCCTACATTCATCATAAACGAATTCTGATGGCGTCTCTTTTTTAAGATATTTCTTTGAAGAAACTTTTAATACAGAAGGGGTACTACACAAATAATATGACTATAAATAGTAGATAACTAACATTTACTACATTAACGTAATTCCTAATTATTCTAATAGGATTGTTGGTTTACAGTAAACTATACAATATACTTACATAACCTGTTTTAGAGCTAGGCTCAAATTATTAGGTGTTAAGTTGACATTTCACTACTAAGTTATGTGATCCTGAACTCTACTAATTGATCGGTCCGGTAGGATCCGATGGCGCCGTCTTGTAGTGCACCAGTTGCCTTTAAGTTAATATTATATAAAAGAAAGAGAAATATTTTAACACTGGATAATTTAAAGTTCATCATTACAAACGCTTAATTCATATAATATATATTTCATAGAAAATGGCCGTAGGCGGTTGCAAGCTTTATGGCCACCGTCGTCTATAAACCGCAAAGGGATAGAAATATGCTAATCCTGATAGTATATTGAATGGTAAAGCACAAAGAAAAAGGACGTCCTTTAAAAAACCATACTGAGTTTGATAAAACTTTAAAGTAATATAGGTAATTTATACCTCATAAATAGAGATATACTCCTTCATGTGTACCTACAAGACGGACAGGCATAAACAAAATGTCTGTTCAATACGGTTAAACGCAGGTTCATGCTGGTTCAGATTAATTTCGACCTATCCTAATGGAAAATTATGGGGGAGGCTCAGCCTCCCCAGCTTCATGTGCCCAGCAGTGGATGTCCTTTAGCTAAAATGTTGCTAAAATGTCATGATCTATAAATTGCTAGTAAAAGCACAAATTCTTACTCAGAAAAAAAAATTAAACTTAACAAGCGTAGTTTTTTGGCGTGGTTACACTGTTTTCTTTGTGTCGTTTCCCTTTTAGAGGTAGTATTACTAAACTGAACATTTGAAATTTTGAACTCGCGCCAAGCTTTTCTGGTTTCCACTTATTCGAGATAACAAGAGTCATTTCACATGTATTAAACGTACGCCTACGCCGTTCGTTTAATTCTCATATTTGTTTACTAAGTTCGTACGGAATTTCATAACTTTATAGCCACATGTTAATGTAAATAAATATTCGTAAGAGATGACGAAAGTCAAAAGTTAGACTACACTTTAATACAATTGTAATGAAGGTGTAAATCTTTTCATAGTCTTTTGTGTATAATAAAGCACATTATACCCCCTCGGTAAATAAAGTGGTAGGTATGTCCATTGTTTGCAGAGATGTAATCGCGATCGCTTGTTTAAGTGATTCTCTCCCACTCCACACCGCGGATTTTCGCGTATAATCTGAATGCAATACCACCAAAAGAAACCACATCCACAGAACACACCGTGAATGTACTTATAAAACGTACACGAGAAGTCCCAAAATATAATACAAACTTACTGCTTGGTTAGAAAATCGAAGTGACAATGGCCTCTGGGGCCGGAAGGTTCTCGAGTGAAGACCACAGACTGGCAAGTGCAGTGTAAGACGTACACCCCAAGGTCTACCCTTAATAAGTCGACGCTAGATTCAGGCTGATCGGTCCTATTGGAAAATTATGGTGGAGGCCAATGTCCAGCAGTGGGCACCCTACAGCAGAAATGATGAATAATTGATTTCATGTAAGGGACAAAAACTATAGATAGACGATCGCCCTGTAACCCCAGCTGGAAGTTTCTCAAGTGGAGATCACAATCACCTACTTTGAATCTAGGCTGTTTCTTACCGGTTCGATTGTAATTATGGGGTATGACTATAATAATTAATGACAAATATCAAGAAGTAAAATTAAAGAGCTCGCACGGTTCTGGTGCTGCTGTTCACAACAGTCGCGATGAAGCAGATTTTGTCATGACAGTTGAGGTAGGTCTGTGCTAGAAGGTATTTATTAAGGTTGTTTAATAAATACATTGCAAAAATGCTCAAACTAGCGGATTATATTTGGTACAGTCAGCGTCAGAAGTAGATGACCATCTGAAGTAGGCAAATAATTGTTAGCATTTAATTTTTCACTAACATCTACACAACAACAGATTTCAAATTGACATGAGCTTCTTTGAATCCAAATATCTAAACACTCATATGTCATATATATATTTCATTACAAACGGAAAATCTTTCTTATGTATACAATCCGATCGCCAAAAGTATCAAAGCACTAAAATGTTCAATTATATCAACACTTTTTGAAATAAACTAACACCTATATATTAAGGTTCATATTTAGTTGGTCACACAATAATCAGCTACTTACATTTTCTTTCATAATTATGTTTGAATGACATCATTTTCAACCGAATTCAAAAAAGGAAGAGGTTTTCAATATGCCTGTATCTTTAAACTTTAAATGATCTTCCCTCTCGTCACTACTTTCTTACAAACAGCGTTTTCATTTGAGCAGCGCGTTTAGTAGGCCTACCCATATCTTCTATACTATAAAAATGAATCCCTAAATGTGTTGCTAAGCGCAAAACTCGAGAACGGGTGGACCGATTTTAATTCTGTCTTCACTCATGGATAGAGGGATAATCAGGGAAGGTTTTTACGTAAAAAAAATGCACCCCGGGCCAAGCCGGGAACAGGCCGCTAGTTATATATAAGGATTAATAAGCATTAATAAAAATACATTAACTTCTCATTAAATTTTTTAAAATATAATGAATTTAAAAAAATTAAAATACTAAAAATAATATTTTATTAATTTTTAATGATTAATGCTTTACTTCAAAGCAAAGCATTAAAGGAAAATCAACGAAATTGTTGATACTTGTTACCTATTTACAATATATAGTCAGTTAATTTTGGAGTCTGAGGAGCCGCAGAATGAAACTATCCTCCTTGGCTGGCACCTTCGTTTTATTTTAAAATTTCTTATTCAAGTTTTATTAATACGAGTACAAATACAATATTCATTAAGTATTCCTTCTATTCTTTTGTTTTGTAATTTGTAGATGAATACCTAATTGATTTTTGTATATTATGAACTTATTTTTGTATTGTGTTTTTATGACGAGCCCATTGGATGAGTGGTTGAGGTGCTTGACTTAACGCTCTGTTCTAGTTTTTGGGTTCGATTCCCGGCAGGGTTAACGTGCGAGTCTTTTTCGTGCGAGATGACGAAAACTCTAAACACACGTCCTAAAACAAAACACGAGGGCTATTCGAAATTCGAAAAATCTATCGCTCATAATTTCTCAACTATATTTAAAACTTAGATATGCCTCATTTGACAAATCAAAGATTTGACATTGTGTCTGCGTAATCCATCTGGCAACTTAGTAGTATACCTAATTATGAAAATATGGTTGTACAGAAAATAATGACATTCGACTGTTTAGATATTTTTAACGCGTTGAATGTTCACATTAATTAGAATACTTTGGAGTGCAGATATAATCGGTCCTCAAAGTGTTGTGTTATTTGAGTACCTAGACAGATCCGATATATCTGATGCTGATTGTACGTACGTTGTTGTTTCACTGTCTGCCTTTGACGGTGCGCAGTATTAATTAATTTGAAAGCTTGCATTGTTAAAATTGACCAGTGAAATGAATTACTGTGTATAAATAGACACAGTTAATAAAATAATGGTTTCAAATTATCAGAAACAAACAGTTGCATATGAATAATATATTTTACATGTAAATAATAATCAAAATAAACATTAATATTAAGTGTTATTGCAGGGCACTATATTTCTTCATAACATTTTCTCTCATATTAAACGTCACGATACCACTTAAACTTTTAAAAACAGATCTCTCAGCTCTTTAAAGTCTAAGACACAAATTGTGAAAAAAAATTTTAGATAGGGAAAAAAATTGCTGGTAAAAGTCGTTGTTAAAAATAGTTTTTCTGCCTTTCATTCGCAGCGACCCGTACAAACTAGAATATTGGAAATATATTTCAAATGAAAAATACACATAGGGCTTCTGTGAAAACGACAAACAGATTTGCATCAAGGGGCTTAAAAATAATACGTTTTGTGTGCGATGTCAGACTAATGATCTACTCTTTATAGTAAGACTTCTTTTACAATAAAATGGTACATTTTGTGAACGATGTCAGCCTAATGATAGACTTTACAATAAGACTCCTTTACAGCCACTGCAAAAGAGTCTTACTTCATGAATAGGATTTAATCGGTACATTTAGCAGAAGTAAAATGAAGTTGGAATTACAGAGGCAAGTTCAACAGATCTTATTTTATTTAATATCTTATCTATAATTTGAAGTCGCTTTTCGCGTCCGTCTGTAGTAACTCGATTTTATGCAGTTTTCATTATCAGATAATTTTCACGGAAGATTTATATATGTTAAAATAAAATTTAATTAAGTTTTTATGTACAACCATGTAGCCCAAAATTTACATGGCTCACGTAGGCTAAACTTTAAGATACATTAAAATGATGTAATATAGAAATGTAGTTCTTCTTAAATCCAAAAGAAAAAATATAAAATATATTGACTAGTCAAGCTTATTTGCTCACGACCTAGACCGCTCTCCGCGATAGTTTTTCATAAGTTATTCTATGTCCTTTTCTGTGTGACAACGTGTTTCTTTCTTGATGATCGATTTAATACAATTTTAACGAACAAAAACCTGATTTTAGATAGCTGGTGGAACATTTAATCCTGAATTATATCCTGAAATTCTATTCTAAATATTGTTGAAGGAATTTTTCAAATCGGATGAGTAGTTTCGAAGCCTTCCGGTTCATTAAGTTGAAAGATTACCTCCTAAGTACATACAAACTTTACCTACTTATAATATTAGTATAGATATTGATTTTCATCTTTAGATGAGTTTTGTGAACAATGTGTGTGCCAAATCGACATAAATTATCCGTGTAGTGAAAACTAAAATTGATTAACAAATTTTATGCTTTCAACAAATGAATCAATTTTTCGATTATACGTCCATACATGCGTTTCAATAAAACACAGATATGAGAGTATTGGTTTGCTTTGTGTCTCTATTTTTCGTTATTAACTACCGTTACTGCTTTGACATTGGAAAAAATAATAAACAGGACGAAACAGTTAAAACACGAGACGGTTTTCAGTTTAATCTGCTTAAATCTCCCCGACCTGCTAACAACCGCATTCGTTTTAATAGAAAAAAGTTGCAATGCGTGTTTCATTCCAAATGTTCAATGCGATCGAATATAAGTGCAGAGAATGAAATCACTTCGGTAAAAAATAATAAATCTAGCGCAGAAGATTTTGAGAAAAAAGGTTTTATACGGCCTGCATTCGAACATATTGATCAGAAAAGGTTTATTGTAATAAAGAAGAAAGAGAAATCACGGAAAAAGGTTCAGTAAACTTTGTAAGATTCAGTGTCATCAAAATATTCCTTTGATTGAATAATTCCTTATCCCCTAATGCTTTGTAATAAAACTGGGAAAATTTGAAACAGTACTCTTTTCAATCATTTATGTCTAATTAGTAAATAAACTTTTCCATACGCGTGAATATTGAGTGAATTCATTGAAAATATTTTTTTAGGAATTTTATAATAGCTAATAATTTTTTACCTACCACTAGATGGTAGGTGGTTACCGTCGCCCAAGGACACAAAGCAACACGAGGGTGCGTGCTGATGCGTTACCTTCCCTAATTTATGATTTAAATAAAAACCCTTTTTACTAAAAAACAAGTATCTTTGTAATAATTAAATATATTTGCTTTCAGCATCTGTCCTTAATTTATTTGTGTCACTAAATAATCCTCCTAAGTCGGCCCAAAATGCGAAGGAATCCATTTTCATCAAGGTAACCAAACACAATACACCTTTGGCCTAGTAATTATGTTAACATTACTAAATATGTATGCACTACGAGGATAATTAATGACTAAAGTTTAATTATATAAATTCATCCTATTAATTGAAACTGAATTACGTATTGATAGATTTTAATGAATGACGTTATTATTTTTTAATGAGAAAATGTTACGGATGGATTTAAATTTACATTTTAATGAGATGTCATATTTAAATCTATCAACACTACGGTTTCGTGGTAGCACTGTATCTTACGTAGATTCAAAAGGAAAATGGGTTTCTGATACCGCGACCTAACACTATGAGAAACAACAATCGCTCAACGTTCAACAAGCTATAAAGAGGGTCAACAATACACTGCGAGATCGAATCAGGAATGAGATCCTTAGACGAACGAAAGTCATCGCCATAACCCGGCGGTTCAGTAAGTTGAAGCGGCACAGGACATATAGTACGGAGAGCCTCTGGAGCCGGAAGGTTCTAGAGTGAAGGCCACTGACCGACAATCGCAGCGGACGTCCACACAAGATGAACAGACGACCTGATAAGACCCACGAGACCAAGGTGGATCTAGGCTGCTTCTGACTGGTGCAATCGGAAAATCATGAGGGAAGCCTATGTCTTGCAGTGGACGTCCAACAGTTGTAATCATGATGATAATCATTCGACTATTTAATTGATTTTTATCATTTCTAGGTTAAGGCAAACAACATTGTGAAATCGATTTTTGTTCTTTATATACAAGAAAAGTACAGATAGGAAAATATATAATATATAAGAGTGTAGATAGCAAAAAATATGCGGAGTCTGCACTGCAAGAATTTATTCATATCAGCTGCCTTGAGCAATGTATTTTTCTTTAACCCAGACTATTTTATTGGTTCACTAGATAGTGCGCAAATACCATACGCCAGCATGAGTAAAAATGCGATGAAATAAAAATATACAAAGTTGGTTTATTTGTTGGTTAAATTTTTCATTGTTTCCCTTAACACCGCAATGGAGCAATTAAATGATTTTCATTAAGAAAAAAAGCTCCAGACCAGAGCCGATTTTGAAAAGTTTATTTCAAAAGTTGATCCTGTCGGGAATCAAACCCGGGAACCCTAAAACAGGGCGTTAAGACAAGCACCCAAACCATTCATACAACGAGCTCCTCCGAAAGCTATATTACTCATAATAACATATTAACAGGATTAATTTTAAGTGATAAAGTGATATTTGGTTTTATTATACCTAAACTCCAGTAACCTTTACTATTTGCCTCTAATATAGCATATAAAAAAAGAATCGAATCCGCAAACAAAGGGTGTTCAAAGTCAACAAAGGGCGAATTCCGTTACGCAACGTCTTACGCTTACGTAACTTATCCCAAAATAAACTGGATATGTCCAGACATATTACAGCATGAAATACATAGGACTGTCCCTTACAGCCCTTTTTTTGTTTAAAAATGGAGATAATTTGTTTTAATTTGCATTATAAAGTTTCAAAAAGGTGCCTTTATAAAAAGAGATGAAAAGTTGTTAATATGAAAACAGTGATTAGTCTTTTGCTATAAATTCACGAAAGAGGTCTTAAATAAAACTTCTTGTGTACCTCATTTTCACTTGCTTATTTTTGAAGTCAAATTTTAGTTTTATTATTAATAAATCCTACCGAAATAATGAAATAAACATTTATATATATACTTTTTTTTCATATTATTTACTTCGTTTAATTTTTTATACTTAGAATAAATAAATTTTTATATAAGATCCTTAAAAATGCTGTTAATAAAACAGTCAAAGTACCAACACATTTTAATACTGTCGTTACTTTTGTGTTCCGTAAGTAACTGGGACTACGTAAGTAACTGTAATTGGGACTCCAGTTACTTAAAGAGAAATGAACAGTTATAACTAAAGTTTAAAAAAGTTCATTTCTCCTGCTAATTACGGTCTTCGCTTCGCTGAGATTACCTTCGCAGAAATGTAGCTTACAGTTATGAATATTTACCTGAAACAAGAATAAATAACTTTTTATTTCAGTATAGTTGTTTGTAAAACTAAGTCGCCGTCAACGGCTGTCCGTCTGTTGACTTAGTACTTCTGAAGTACTTAACAAAAAATGTATAAAATGTGATGTAAAATGTATATAAATATATACCTAAATCTCCTGGGAATTGAATTAAATTATAGAAATTTAAAAAAGAATTGAAAAAAATAGAAATAAGCGTAACAAAATCCATCAATTGCCAAGGAAAAAAAACCGCGTCGTTCGAACAATCGGATGAAGCAGTCGGACTACGCTGTCTGAGGGATTATTTCAAGTTTTTAACCCCTATGGCTCTGCGTTGATGGATCACACAGGACGAACGATTAGATAAAATTTTGTAGGAGGTGAAATTGAAATAGAATGGAAGAAGAATTTTTACTTCTTAGTATGTGACCACCTGATTATATGAGCTTCTTACTTACTAAAACTCAATAGATGCCTCCAGCTGTGTATATCAATAGTTCAAGGTAAACTGTGCATTTATATCGTCCCCGTTGCTCCAATAATCCTACTGATATTATTATATAAATGCTAAAGTTAGAACTTGGATATTTGTTAATCTTTCACTCAAAAACTGCTTGAGGATTTAGATGAAATTTGGTACACAGATAGTTTATTACCTGGACTTTATGTCCTAGAATAATTTTATGTGCCCGAGGGTTCGCCGAAAATTTTAAAAATGGGACCACAGCGATTATAAATTTTTCAATAATTTAATTTTTCAATAATTAATTTTTCAAAGCGGACGAATTCACGGGCACTAGCTAAAATTCCACTTGTTAAAACCATAAAATTCTTTGTTACTTTAGCTATCAAGTGGTGTAAATAAATTTTAGATTTTTAATAATAACTACAGCATCAAACTTTATCCCTCGATTTTGTTATCATCAGTTTTCTCAATGTTCCCGTTATGAAAGCAAATTTAAGTATGTATTCACGTCAAAATTGCATCCGCTACTTTAAGTAGTAGTTTGAAAGATACTTTAGACAATTTAGTGTTACAGAGAGTTTTCCTTTAGTGTTACAGAGCGCTTCTTTGTAACATAAAGTAGCGCTCTGTAATCTAATCTAATCTAATCTAATCTGTAATAATCTAGACACATATTGATGGTTCGACGATAGATTACTAAGTCTGAATATTCATTGTGTTTTATTATAATAAAAAAAATGATTTGTGTGTCGTGCGGCACATAATTTGACCTTGTACAGACGGCATGCCATTACTGGCATCAACACGCAAACGTAGCATCACGGAAAACTGACACATTTGCTATTAACTTAAAACATTCATTTTATATTATGTCGTCATATACCTTTTTTAATTTAATACAAAAGTGCAATTCTTTTGGAACAACTTCGCTAAGATTTTATTAAATATTTATAATATTTCCAATCGGCATAGGAAGAAGAGCAAAACAAGGAAGGCACCTTGCATGATAGAAAGAAAAGTTTTTATGAAGACTGAATATGTGAATTTCAGCGATATTTGGACACACTACCTCAACTTTTATAGAAACAGAAGTTGTTAACACGAGAATTTATTTATATGATGTTAACATCGAAATTATATATCTTTGCAAGGTTAAATCGAAATTATCTTGTTACATCATTATGTATTCGTCCATCCATTAAACGTAATAATTTGTTATCATTTTTTGACTTGTTTAATTTTCTGTCAACTTTTATAGCAAATTCTGTACCTATTACGTTGTTAACGTTATATTTAATTCTCAACTGATAGTTAAATGAAAAATAGATATGTAACATAAAATGTTTCCATGACTTTATTACACAAATTGAATTCCTTAGAAACGCGCTAAGCATGCCGATGTCGTTTCGTACAGCCATGGCAAATCACTGACGAAATGCTGTCGGAATTCTAAACGTTAGTTATTGTGTCCCAATTCGAAGCCGCCAGATCTGAGGGGAAACGTGTATAGTGTAAGGGAATAGCAGTAAACAAGTAAAGTACTATTTTATTACAAATGAACAAATTATGTAAGTAATGTATTTATACAGTAACACGAACGTTCTGAGTTTTATCGATGTCATGATTGGATTATAAATGACTTGCTTTGTCCGCGGACCTTTTTATTATTAAAATATTTGTTCAATCTTTATTGCTCATATATTTTTGGTCAAATGTTCAATTATTTATTTTTATTCTTAGATGATCCCTCGAGAACAGTACTAGGTGGAAATTACTCAATGTCCTTTTCTGTATTCCCGACAACGTGTATGCAAAATTTCATGATGATCACCACACACTCAATAAGCTTACGTGTGAAACAATAAGTGTAATATTTGTCTCAGAATGTGAATAATATTTCGGTTTCAACAATATTAGATTCCTATACACATTCTGCCGCAATTACTACGCACAAATATTTGATGATTCAAATAGCAGCATTTGTATCAAGATAATATATATGTGAGCTAACACAAATACGTGTATCAATTTATTAACTTTATTGCAATTTTAAAAAACAAACATAGCAGTTAATAAAATGTGTACAAAACTATTTTACTTTGCCATAAAATAAAGCTTTATGACAGAGCTTTGTACAAAGCTTCGAACTGTGTTTATTTTCAACTAATTGCGATTAGTTACTGTTTTAAAAATAGTAGCGAAAAATATTACGATCGTGCTCTGCATACAATTAAATGGTATTACATACTATGCAGGAAGATTTTATTTATACTATATGCTTTAAATATATTTCTCCCGAGTTAAAAAAGGAACTTAGAGTAAAAAAAATTGCTTTAACATTTTTGAATTTGAGTTACATACATGGGGACATACATTAATGTATGTATGCAAATATACATTAGTGGATTTAATCAGCAGTAAAGACGTAAGTTAACTTTGTTACGATCTGATTACGATTTTTTTCCTAATTATAAATTTATTAATTTGTTGACGAGGTTGACGAGTTAGGTCACCACGGGCTTTCATGCCAAAAAAACGCCGGCCGCTTTTCCAGACAAGCCGCACTCAATTATTAATCCGCCGGACTCTTGCCACCGTCAACGTGCCTGCCTTAATGGAACCAAATGGTATAGCCCCTGATTCCCTGGAGAGTGGGAAGAGTTCTAGTGTGGGACGCTACTTGCGTGGACACACTGCCTCCTTCACACATCCACGGAACGAGTAGACAAGTGCTTGCGGCCGAAAACTTAAAGACCGCAAAAAACCGGGGCTCGGTTCCGGATACACTTTTATTATGCCGTTCGGTCGAGACCCTTCGTCCGTGGGGTCCCAACGCTCACCAATTTTTAAAAGATACATCAAAAAGGCTTATCGAAACCACTGGTGACCGACGAGCTGTGCAGCTTCGTGGCTATATTGGAATGCTAATGCGTTGCGCGAGGAAGCTGCCAGCTCGTCGATCACAAATTAATTAGAATATGTTTGACTGTAGGGCGATACAAGTGGGCTTACTGTATACAGAGGTATTACGGTGAGAAAACAAATATAGATTCCTCTTATGAGTAATTGCTACTCAACATATCGTATATCCTGTTTTTTTCAATAATACAACACATGTTTCGTTTAAGAAATAGTTAGCTGCTACAATGGTTGATTAAACTACTTGAGACCTTGCCTGGATGTAATTTTTTTTGCAATCTATAAATCTTTGATGTTTATCGCTCTTTCCATTAGTTAAAACTATATCCAAATCTGTTAGGTGGTTTAGAAGAAGTTAGCGCAGGAACATATCGATATATATTTCATTGGGATTATTCTCAATGTTGATTTACGACGTTTTGTTTAATTGTTTAAACCTTTCTAGTGAAAATCGAATTAAACAAATTTTTTCCTAACTTAAAACTTAACAGAAAATTTATCGAGACAGAAACTTTGATTAGTAGCAATAAGTAATTAAGTATTAGAATATATATTAGACAGTAGACTAGTCTAAAATATTTATTAATCAAAATCGATTATCACTATATACTGTTACACGTCGAGTGTCACTTGAGAATTGACGTCAATTCCAGTAAATTGGAAGGTGTTTGATGTATACCTTCATTCTGCAAACTAGAATATGCAATTTGGGTCAAGTAAATTGAATCAAGCTTGTGAAGCCATTATAATCTGTTAAGATCAATTTTTTATGCAAATTAAGTTTATTTAAGGTTATTATTCGCTTTGTCTAATAACCTTACAACATACTTTACAATAGAGTCTCAAGATACTTTTAAATAGTAAAATTGTTTTAAAAATCCATTATAATCGACTACAATTTATCTATTTTTTATATACCTAGATCAAGTTTATTCTATTTTATTACTCCAACAGTTGTTCAGCTGGAAATTTTTTATAATGGAAGTACAAACAGACTGTAAAAAAATCCACTCAATCCCCTCGCGTATTCCGCAGAAATTGCAGAATAATGAATGCTATTTATTCTCTCGGAATCCATAGTTATACACTTTAACCAGCAGCTTTCGGATTTGTCCTACATTTATTTGCACCAAATATTTCTTTTTATATCAAGGTCTACAGACAGCCTGAGGTTCCACATGATGGTAGGTGCTGCACGTCGGCCTTAGTAGGGTTAAGCATAAGAAATTAGAAAGGGACATGGGCTCTGGCATCCCTTACTCACACAACAGCACCACATATGCTGTTATTCCACAATGGTCTTCGGTAAGAGCGGTGGTAGCGGTCCGCCTGCAAATGACTGCATAAAGCGGTGCCATGCTATTACAAAATTTTGAAAAATTGAAATTTTTGATAAAGACCTCTGGCATCACTTACTTATTCATCAAAATAAAACATAACATTATGTTGTTATCCACAGTGGTCTTCTGTAAGGGGCTTACTGCCGCCAAAGGGGCTCCCCAAATGATTACAAACGCGGTGTGCCTGCCCTATTATAAAGATGAAGGGTTTGTTTGTGTGTTTGGTTGAACGCGTTAATCTCAGAAACTACTGGTTCGATTGAAAAATTATTCTTGTGTTGAATAGTCCATTTATCGAGGAAGGCTTTAAGGCTATATAAAATTTTGAATTCACTTATATAAAATATGAATTCAAATATGTGTGTAAGTCATTTATTTATTCAGTTATTATTCAAATTAAAGAAAATCCAGTTGAAATCGAATCAAAGTAAATGCAGTGTAATATTTATGCAGTTTTTAAATATGAGTTTTTAAATCTAAATAGTGCGTAGGTACGACCACCAGTTTTTAATTCTCATTAAGAACGTTTTTCATTCGAAAATTACTCTAATAGGACTGCATATGAAAATATGTTTTAAATAAATATATAAATCACAAATACTTGCCATTTATTTTACTAGAGAAAACATCGAGGACAATTCACATTTATGTCGCATAAGACATGGGAAATCTTCCTATCTTCGCTCATCCGGATAATACGCGGCGATATAACTACGTACGTTAGTGGATTACAAAAGAATTTGAAATTGGATCTGTCCTATTGCTACGTAAATGAAAGTAATACGTGTGAGTTTAGGAAGCAGTGATAGCTCAGTAGCTCGATCGCTCATCTATAGAAACGGCGGACACAGAACCCGGTCGGACCTTCACGTTTGAGTGCGTTTCGATTTCATGTGTATATTAAAAAAAAATACTTTAACGTTGAGAGAAAACATTTTAAAGAAATGGTATTAGAAAATCTATATCTATATATAAAATCGTAAATGAGCCGTGTCTGAAAATAAACATTTTTTCAAACAAAACAATTGTACGTTGTAGTTGTGTTATTGAGGTAAAAAATATAGTTTTTTTTATAATTTTTGTCTGTGCGTTTATGCACGCTAATTTAAAAAACGGCTTAACTGATTTAAATGCGGTTTTCACTGATATATTATAGCAAGCTTCCCGTAACAAATAGTGTTTGTTTCATTGCAATCGGTTAACAAACATAAAAGTTATACCGAATAAGAGAATAACAAGCGTACGAAGTTCCGGGCACAGCTAGTTAATTAATATATTGCCCAGTATAACGTAATACAAGTACGTACATGTAAAGGCATACTTACATACAGTACGTGACATATAAAGGCTGATGATAAGCATATAAATAAATAAAATAAATTAATATATATCTAAAGAAATAAATGCCAAATATAAACCAAAGCTATAAATGAGAACGTATAAACTTCTGAACTACTGAAGCGATTTTAATCAAATTCTGCACACTGTGTGCAGTTTGATCCAACTTGAGAGATAGGATAGTTTATATCTCAATTTATAGTCGCAATATTTTTTTATTGCAAATTATTTGATTATTATATGACAAAGAGTTATAATTATCTGCGAGTTCCATAAAATTCTAACACATAAAATAAACACTAAAAGAAATCTAGAGCTCATGTTTGACTTTTCAGTCAACCCTAGTAAAGTCGCCAAGTCCCAGTCAGTGGTAACTTTACCTAATCTCAAGCAACAATACCCAAGTAAATATTTTAATAAATTGACGAAATATCAACAGTTGGTATTATAACATCAATCCCAACTATTTTCGACAGTGCTGTGCTGGAGGGATTCTAGTAAAAAAAAAAACCTTTTTTGACATGTAATATCAGTTTCAATATCCTTTGACATATGTCAAAGGATATTGAAACTTTGATAACCGCTGCAACTTCAATCGTTTTGATATCAGTCGACTTGCAACAGCCATATTGAATAAACTAACAGTGTTTTCACGTAAGGTAAACATGAAAATTTTGCCAGGATATATCGAAAAACTACTACCGTTACAACAAACTCTATTTCTCCAAATACGGTAGTTATTATCGTGTTCAACATCGCCTTCAATTTACTCGTACAATGTGTAATTGATTAACATGTCATCTTCACCTTAATAAATAAAGGTTCTTCTAGAAAATATATAATAAATGGATATCTAAAAACGTAAATGTTCAAATGTTTGTTCAAATGAGTTGACTACTTTCAAAGGCAGCAATCGAACTAAGAATTTTTGGTGAAGGTAAAAAAGGGATCATTTCCATTCATTTCGAATATATCAGGTGTGATCCCAACTTTAGATTTTAACGAGTAATTTCCAGTTTTGTTACGTAATGAATAAATAAAACGTTTTTATTCAAATTTATCTGTTTTGCCATACTAATAACTCTTTTTGAACGAAATGCACAGATTGCCACCTTTGAAACTAATCGACTCAAATATGTGTTTAAAGTATCCTCTATTAAAGTGACTGTCTATTGGCCTCATTTTAGCTAAGAAGTGTAACTCCAGCCAATGTATGTTTTTTTAACAAGTATACGATTTATTATTATTATACTTTTTCTAATAAATATGCCTCTCCCAAGGCTCACCACCACGCACGGTCTTCTGTCCTGCACTGCGCTTTCATTATTATTTATAGGTTGATCAGTTTCATATGTTACGTTAAAAATCGTTAGAATAAAAGACATTTTTATATTTATCTCCTTATACTGTTTCTGGAGTTTCTGGTGGAGAAAGTTTTATTACGATTTTTGCTATTACATATTAAAAGATAAAATCTAATTAGCAAGTATAAAGTGTTTCATTTCAAATCTTCAACAAAAAGACCAAAATCATGGTGATGACAGCACGTGTGCTGTTGCGGTGCTTATGCTCGGTGTGTACGATTATGTTTCGATGAATCAAGGCTAACATTATTCAGGGCCTTCAATTCTATCTTCATTTTTAACCTAGTTCTTATCGATGGTGTAAATAATTAAAAGGGATTGTGACTAACAGACAGAAGTTACATGTTGCAATGACAATAATAATACGGCTGCTATTTATAAGGAATGGGTGTTTCAAACGTAACGAGTTATTATACTTTACAGCTGCTAACTTCCTCATCATTTGAAATGATATGAATAAAACAATTATTTTGGATTATTAAAACTTTGGTTAGAAAACACCAGCTCGTCTAATATTAATTCACAATGGTTTTCTCTAAGGACATGTTTACTGCCGTCAGTAAAATCGTCAGATTCATACACTTCATAACTGTCTCAACAAACAAGGGTTGCACATTCTCTCAATAAAACAAAGTAAACAAATCTCCTTTCCTTGTATGTTCGAAGCAATGTTCAGTATTATCAGTGTTCATTCTCCTTCAGTGATTGCAATAGTTTCCTTACTGATTCATTCAATTGACCCCATCAACTCTTTTATATCAACTTTCCAGCTCATCTGCTGTCACAGCAGTTGATCCTGGATGTTTTATACCACAAGGCTACTCCAAAACTGCTATGCACCATCGTCCAAACTTACAGCAAACATATGATCTGTAGAATAATTAAAATTTGACTATAATAATTTCCAAATTGAGAAGGATTTCTGTTCTGTCAGAATTCAGGAGCCGGAACAGACCGACAAATTATGATATATATATGTATGTACTTAGTATAGTCCGATCAGTCGGACGAAGCAGTTGGACCACACGGGCATATTTCGTACCTACTATTCTTTATATATGTTACAGTTAAAACCAGTTTTTAGATAGAACTCGTTTTCCCTAGTTAGAGCTAGTTTTTACTAAATTCCTTTGTTAAAACTAGAAATACCTAGTCAAAACTAGAATTTACCACTGATATATTTCTTTTACAGATAAAACTAGTTGTCACTCCGAGCTTTAGTTAAAACTAGCACTAGAGAAACTATTTTGGGATTGAAAACAATATATAGTTTTAAAAATATTTTTTAAAAGATCTAGGACACAGAGTCATGTACGTAGTAAAAATAATAATCTTACACTAAAAGAATATTTTAGGGAATATCCACTTAAAGTAGATCCTTAAAATTAAAAATCCATCATCCGATGAGCTTTTTAACCTCGGTCGGAACAGTTACAACTGACACGCTTTAGAAAAACGCGTTTTGTCTAGTAAGAACTAGTTTTAACTGATATTAAATTTTGAGTATTAGTTAATTCTAGTTTTAACAAAGGTATTTAGTAAAAACTAGTTCTAACTAGGGAAAACGACTTCTATCTAAAAACTGGTTTTTAACTGTAACATATACACTACAAGCAAATGCATCGCTATCTTATTTTTTTATGTATATGTGACTACCGTCGTCTGTTAATAAGGGCAAAGCGATGCTGACCTGAATAGGATGAAGAATGAGGAGAATGAGCTCGGGTGTATCTGTCAATTACCTTTCTAATCATTTCATATGATATAGGAATTTAAAAAGACTTGTTAATATCTGTTGTAGTTTCAAGACTAGAATAACTTTATAGGTCTTTATATAAAAATAAATAGTCGATTTGTATGTACTTATTAGTGCTTTACTAAAAACAAGGGAAATCACTGTCTGTCTTCTACAAAGCGGACTCGTCAATGATTAACGTGCGGCTTCAATAGAGTTGTCGATAGAATTCATTTGAGGCAGACAATAATAGGCTCCGTCTGTCTATTTATGTATGTATTTGGTTTTATTTTTCATTTTTTTTGTTTTTCATATTGATACGTATTTAGTTATATTTATGTGTTTATCAATAATAAAACGCCATGTTAAAAATACATGTATTGTGACAGCTGAGTGGAATGAACCCACGGCTGGAGACGATGTGTATGCACACTTTCTTTTGCATATCAGTTATCAGTTACAAGTAAATAACTACCATGGCAGCACTGGGAAAGCATGATGTATATCATGGAGTAGTCTTATAATTGCTTTAAAATCATCTAACTACATAAGTTAGAAAGAGTTGTTACTGTTTTCAATTTACTATAAATTGAACTTCAGTGTGAACCTTTTGTGTGAACTCAACATAGATTTCTAACTTTTCTAACTACTAGTGATCATATAACAAAGTGTTAAGTTTTATAACAAGGTGACACTTCAGAAGATACGACATTAGAAAAATATATATCAAATACCTAATTAAAATAATCCTGCTAGCCAAGTTGATAAGAGCGTCCGTTATTTACTACAAGATTTAGTCAAGCATGTTGTACCTACTTTGCATGGTATGGAAAATTTAAAGCCTGAACAGAATAATTTCGTTAAGGATATTCCGAAATATCGCTCTTAGACCGGGGACAAGTTTGCGATATAATTAACTTGCTGATGCACTCTGTAAATTGTTTAAGCGCTTATCTCAAACAAGTTTATCCTATTATTTCGTGCTTCTACTGCTTGTACCGAGTAAAATACATATTTTCTCTAGAGCTTGAAGTAGAAAACTTTCACAACTTTACTGTAGAAATAGATCAGTTGGTTCCGAGTAATGAATACCCCTAAAGTTTGAATTCAAGTATCTCAGGCGAATACTGAAGACTCTCTTCTGTGTGAGGAGATATTGTTAAAAACTAATAAACTAAAAACTCAATTAAAGCTAGTTAAAGTAATTTTAACAGCAATATTAAAATTGCTACACAGATCTTCAAAGATTGCTAGTATTTTTGAAAAAACTTTCCGCGCCATATTTTCTTAAACAAATATGAGCCAAAGATCATTATTTTTAATGAACATATCCTTACAATCGTTATGCGGTTTCGCTTTAAAGAACGTATGACAACGCTTTAAAAAAATATATATAATAGGCGTCTTTGATCTAATGGCAACATGTTTTTTTTAATATAAAAAACATTTTTTTTTTGTTAAGCTTGTTGTTTGATTATTGTTTTCTTAACTTCACTAGGTGGGAAAAAAGCAAATAGTTCGTATGAATGAAAATAAAAACGAACGGACGAAGGAAGAGCTACTAATAGGAACTTCAATCAATCAATAATAAATGATGTTGCGTCATGGCAAATGCTGCTACTATTCTGAGTAACTTCTTAATATAATCATCTTTCCGTCAGCTCTGGCTTATTTACACAATTCAATGTTTCTTTAATATTTATATTTGTTCGTCTTTAATGCTAGAAAATAGATAAATTAAAATTATATCTATTATTTCACCTGTTGTCTAGAATACAAGATTTGTATGTACCTTTAAAAAACTGACTGTTTTAAGGCATTTTCGGATACGTATCAGAAATATCGTAATTACATCTAGCTCTAATTATGAAGGGAACCGTGGTTATGTAGAGAAAAATATCCAAGAAGACTAGGCAATAGTTGAACTTCCCAAAAACTTCGCCAGATTAATTCCAGAAAAGCAGAAAAAAAGTCCTCTATCGTACAGGAAAAATTATTGTTGCTTAAACAATCCCACTCATTGCCACACAATGAACATGTGGACGAATACGCTTTATATCAAAACGTAGGCAGTGATCATTCACACGTAATCTTTACACACTCATGTCAGATTTGAAGACGTCACTGGCCCGACAAACGCACGTGGTATGCCTTTGTAGTTTTGCCACAGCATAAACAATGTGATCACAGAATCATTGTGTGATTTTCTAATTCTTTACAATGTTAAGTGATTAACTGAAAAATGCATTTTTTATTTTATTTTGCTAACTCTTTTTGGGATTGTTAAGCACACCATTTACTAGCTAGAAAATATTACTCGTAACGTAAAGCACTGTGTCCACGGCACAGACATTCTTCTGTAAACGTCAGACGGGCTGACGGACTACTTCATTGTACGCACACCAACTACGTCTCAATTGCCGAACATAGTAGGTAAGATTAAGGGATAAGAGAAGGGCTTTGGAAGGGATACGGAAATGAACTCTGACATTCCTTACTTACTCGTCGAAACAATATGTTTTGTTATTTCACTGTGTTTTCTGTAAAGGGGTGGCCGGGCCCGACAGACGGGATGCCCAAATCACTGTTCTGTAGCAGTGGCGGTGTTCTGCCACTACTAAAATATTTTATATATAAAAAATTGCAACCTTAGCGAAGCCAAGAGCGGATCGCTAAGTATCTTATAAATAATCATCTATAATATTGTTTACAACTTAGTAAATTCGAATATACCATATTAACCAAAATAATTGTTGGTAACTTTAGCTATCGAATGGTGTAATTAAATTTTGGGTGTAGATTACAGCATTAAACAGTTTTCTGAATGTAAATATTATTTATTAATAGATAATGTTGATTTTAATAACAGAACTATGTTGTTGTGTTTCGGTTGTAGGTAAAACGTGCCAGAGTCCACCCTTCCGTCTTTACTCCTTTCCCTAAATGCCTCTAGGAAAATCTGCGAAAATTGCTAAGGCTCCTAGGATCATGGTGCCACCTATCATCTGATAGATAAGCCTACTTAATATACATATATACACTGTAAGCTTTAAAGTAAAATATAAACTTATTCAAGGGCCTACATAATAGAAGGAATATCTAAAGTATTAGTAAACTTGGCAGCACTGTTATGAATGGTTTCAAAGACTAACGTACTTGGCAACAGATACTACTTTGTTAAGAAAGATTGGATGTGTTATAAAATAAACTCGTTTTTGTTGAAAACAGATGGAACGAGCAGATGTTTCGCACAAGAGAGTTGCCATGATTTTTTTACAGTAATATGAAAAATAGACACTTAACAAACATTTAAGTTTAACCTTCAAATAGGGTTAGAATTTCTAAATCAATGAATGTTCCTAACGTAATCTCCTGGCTACTGTCCAGATCTTAAACGCTGGGGAGCACTCAACTTTTGATGACCTTGAATATTTATACTGTACTCAAAGCAAACCCATAAACATATTCTTCTTTCAGTAGACTAAGAAATTGAAGTATTCTGTTATTAACCATATAAACTTACTGCGAACATATAGTCTAGTCAACAAACTCATATTCGCGTTAAATAGTGATAAAGCTCCTAAAAATATGAGCTCGTTGGATTCGGAATGATGTCCAGAAAAAAGTATTCGAAGGATTCGTATTAGTTATTAACAAAAAACGAAATGCCTTTTTTTGATTATCTTTAATTGTTAATAACTTTTTGAATTTTTTTCGTGCTGGAAAATCCTTGGTACGCTTTTTTCTAGACATCATTCCGAATCCAATGAGCTATCGCTCATATTTTTTAGGAGCTTTATCTCTATTTAACACGAATATGAGTTTGTTGACTATACTAATACTACGTCTTTGCAAGAATTATATCAGGCTCTCTATTTAACTTTGGAAGTTTAGATAATTAGGGAATGGTGTTCCACTAAGTTAAATCAAACAAAAAGTTTTTATCACATTTTCATAACGATTTCATATTTTAACATATTTCATATTTAGTAACAAATTGAAACAATTATTATAAATTTAGTGAGATTTTCGTGATTTTCGTTGTCATTTCTAGTTTTTATTAAATATTAACATTTTACTTTGAAAATTAAATGGCTATAATATAATTTACAATATTTTATAAGATATATTATTTATATATAGTATTAGTCTTAAAGTATTATATTATTTTAATACTTTGAAATTTCAACTTAAATAGGAAATATTTTAATAAGTAGATACATTTCTTGAATGTTTTGAAAATGTCTTGAATGTTAAGGCTTTTTTATCCAAGTATTTTTGGTACTCAATGCTATCAAACCGTAATGTTATTTTGTAGCAGCGTAGCAAGATGTCGTAGCAAATCGTAGCGCTCTGTCGACCTTATCTGCTACGAATATATCGTCTACGAAACTTCGTCTACGAAACTCGTAACAAGTTGAATAAATATTAACACAAGTTGATGAAATAGATACCTACTTTAAGAACCAAACATTACAAGTCTTTTGTAAGTTAAAAAATTTTTTAAAAAATACATGTCAGAAAACGTAGCTTCACAAAAATAATTGTATGATATTTAAATTCCTTGGCATTTTCGAATTAGGTAAATACTAGGTAAACACGATTATTATTTATCGCAAGAAAAACAAGAGAAAAATATATGACACTGACACACAATTACAATTAAATAGAACATAATTATTTAACATGAACTTTATAATGACAAACCATTAAAAAGGTTTGATGTTGATATGAAACTATTTTATTGGTCAGAGGTGTATACCATATTGATCATTGTTATCATATCTAGTAAGTTTACTTTCATATGCAGTTGTCTGCTTAGTACTTATATACAGAGATCTCAATTAAACGATCACATTACATGTCGCGAGTTCAATGATTTTATCCAATCTCAAAAATTGTTCTTTTTTAAATTATTTTAAATTAACATAATGAAAATATACAGAGATGTCATTTATGGTTACATTACGTTACATTATATTACGTAACATGACACTGTCGCGAGTTCAATGATTTTATTCCATCTCAAAAATACCCAACACGCCTAAAGAAGTTTTCACATCAAAAATTATCAACATTCTTTTTTATATTATCAAGTAAAATATTTGACTTTTATTCATTAAGTCCCTTTGAGATTCTGGGTCGAAATAGTATAAATGAGTCTCGTCGAACAAGTGTGTTGATGCATAAAAGGGATATTTGGAAATGAAATAGATGCAATGGGTTCATAGTTATTGTAAAATAAGCTTGGATCATATTTTGTTTTTGGTTTCACAAATTATTCTTGAGATGGTGCGGCGGCATCCCATTAATTTTACAGAACCGTTCTAAGAAAATACATTAAAATTGGCTTAAGTTTCAAGTGGAAGCGTTTTTTTTTTTATTACTAAAATAATTAAATTAATTATTATTACAAGAAATCTTCATACAATTCATTTTATATTTTAAAGATGACAAAAATAATAGTATCCTGAGTTTCTTTCGGGGTTTCTTCTCAGGATCGTCATCTTGGCTTTTTTCCGAAACCCTGGTAAATTTAAATTTAAATTTGTAATGACGATCATAAGAGTTTCTTGGAGAAACCTAATTGATAAATAAATATTTTGATTTTGATTTTGAGCAATGTTCTTTGTGATTCAATGTCAAAGTATTTTTAAAAAAAATATATTCGGAAATAGCTTTTTTATGTTAAGGTTGACAAACAGGGTGACTGTCCACTTGATGATAGGTGGCTACCGTCGCTTATAAAACAAGCAACGCTACAAGTGTTGCAAAGTAGAATTTGAATGTGTATTAAACCTGCATGGTGCCAGATTTCAAAGTGAAACTTTTTTTCAACTTCTTATTAAAAAACATGACATAGCTGTAAGTGTAAACTGATAAAAATGAAGAGATTTTGGACTGAATGTTTACGATTGACAAAAGTCGCTATCTCCTAAATCACCCAACGAATTTTGATAGTGTTTCCACTAATTTAAAATCGATAAACCAGGTTAGGGTTTTGTAGAGAATTGGTTTTACGATATAAATTTTATAATTTCAAGGTCTAATCAAATTACTGTAAACTTTCCATGTAGTCACAATAAGTACCTATTCTTTAAGTAGATGCAACAAAAATACTTCACTACTACAATACAATACTCATACTCTTAGGTGAAAGAAAATGCGAAATAACTTTATTCTTCGAATAACATAAACAATGGCCGCTACGAGCAAACAAGTGAGACCTTAGAAATACGGTTTTGGTCGCCATGGCCCCAAAATAACAACATGACACGCTCGTAAATTGAACCAATCAACAAAGTACCAACAACGAGTTGTACAACCTTAGTAGATATCGAGCAAAGTAGTTTTAGAACACAATATTACATAAGTGTTTTCATTTACTGTATTTTCGCAATGAAAATATAAACATTTGCGGTACGAAACTGCGGTTTTAATGGCGGCTGTAAGGGATTAAGAATGTTAAATAGTACTGTTGTTAAAAAGCGATGTGTTAAAAAGCTATGAAAACACGTATGCAAGTGTCATTGTCTACCCTTTTGCAGATATTTAATATGTTTCGGAAAAAGCGATTCCGAAGCTGCATTCTCATTCCCATCTTAACTTTATCTTCATCCTAAAAATTCAATGTTGGTAGCATACTGGCATCTTTCTTTTCACGGGTTTCTTATGTTCCTAAGCGATGTTAAATTGACACTAAAAGGCACCCATTTAGTGTCAATTTTTCCGTCAATCTGCCAGATTCCTTACATCATAAAAATGTAGGTATAGGTAAGTAAATGTAGTTATAAAAGTAAAGTAAAATTTATAAAATAAAGTAAAAACATGAATTCAAGTGAAAGTAATAAATCCAATTAATCAAAATATAAGTTATTAATCAACAAGTTTAACGCCAAACTTGTAAATGGGTGCTTCGAACTTTTGAAACTGTTAATAAATTTATAGTCGAATATAAGTAAACATCATTTGTTTTCTAAAGTTCTAAAGTGATATTAAAACTCCGTGTAACGTATTGCATAACGTATTGTTGTAACCGTAACGATCACGGGCTTAGCGAGGATCGGTGGCAAAAAATTGCTAAGCACATATAATTTAATAAGACCTCGAGCGTGCTTGAAGTGAAATCGATCGTTTGGGGTCACAGCGGGTAGAGTTTCCTATTCGCAAATAATTTAGTTTCAGTCAAGGTGAGGCTTTGTGCTACAGGTTTAATAATTTTCGACTACAAAGGTTCAATGTCATTACGTCCGCAGAACTATAAATCATTATAACGTGGCCGAATAATTATGTTACGAAACTTTCTCCGTAAGTTTCATACAAGATTTCCTGTTAAAATTGACCGCGTAATTATGTTATGCTGACTTCTGTCGTTTGAGGATTTTTTTTAATTGAAATATAATCAAATTTCTTTTAAGTAGACATATGATAACGTGACGTACGCTACTGAAATTTTCCTACACTGCTGGACTGATCTTGGTGAAATTCGCCAGGTGTGTTTGCGTGGGTTCCTAAATGGTATTCAAAATTAGATGAAGCTGTTGTCGGGTCACAGATCCCCTACTTATTTTGGAAACGATTACACATACCCACTTACACCTCCACCTTTCATCTCCCTTCTTATCGATAAAACTACTTCCGTTTCAGCAATCGCTCTTTTCAACCCAATGCAATTTCTATTTGCTAAATAACCTTTAAGTCTATAATACGCTTTGTAACAAGTTTCCGTTTTACAAATGTTTTAATCTGTTTTCTTCGGGGTTTTTCTTCAGCAATTTTATCTACTATAGAAACGAACACATTGTCCTTAAAATTGTTTATTATTACAAGCTTTTATTTTTTAACTTGCAATGTATGTATGTTTGTCCGGGTGGAATCTTGCAACTGAATTTTAAATCAACCGATTGAGCTGAAATTTCGTATACACGTTTATTTTTGATGACAATGCATGCTTAGCTATGTGACGTCATTATAATTTCAATATGGCGGATCATCCAAGATGGCGGACTAGTTTTTTTTCTGCACTACCACAGTATGAGTATCAAATGAAAGGGCTTGCTGAGGAGAACACGAAAACTAATACAACGTCACATTAAATCCAAAATATGGGGGACCATCTAAGATGTATACTATATAAATCCAATATGGCGGGACCTCCAAGATGGCGGACAAGCATATTATGCATTACTGCGATATGGGTATCAAATGAAAGGGGCACAGAAGAACACGAATAAGACTGAGAAGAATAAGAAAAATAATAAAACATTACACAATGTATATTATTATTTTTGAAATTGCATATGCCGTTATATATATGGGTTTTCTGAAGTCATTAATTAACAGCATTTAAGCACTAAGACCATTTATCAATGACACATTAAATGAAATGGACAGTCTTAGAAACATTCCCAATCATAACTAAAAAATAAAAAAAATTGTTTGTTTTTAAAAAGATTTTTTTTACCATTAATTTATCTATTTTAGTTAGCCTTGTGTTGTTCACAGCAAGGTCTTATTATAATAGGGTAGAGTAAAGTATGCTTGGTGGTATGAAAAGATGAACTCACTTTTTGATGCAGCGCGGTCTCCTCCTTGCCTCTCCCTCTCCGTCGAAGCGGCGTCGCCTTGGCGCGGTAGTTGCACGACGCTTCTTCGGCTTGCGCTTTCGTTGCACCTGCCTTACCTCCTCAACAACAGCCACGCGAGGCACGCAGCCATCCTCCTCACAAATTTGCTTTTGGGTCTGCGGTGCGCCCATCCTAAGATGGCGTTGACGCCACCACAAGACCCACGAACTGATGTCTCGAATGTTGTCTGACTCACCGGTCGAGTACTAATACCGCGTTCGGCTATGATCTATTCAACAAGTCTTAACTCTCTACTACTCATAATTAAACTTAACGGGCTAGTGGAAGGCTCAGCTGGCAGTGAAAGCTATTAAGATATAAACCAAAGCGGATGGCAGTGAACTCAGCTATAGGCTTCGGTATCAACTTATCGCATTCGGAGGGAATGTTTCTTCAGTCTATACTTTTTTCAAGTCTACCGGTATCGGTCCACAATCACAAGCAACAAGCGAACTCGATATGACAAAGAACTTATCATTAATAATAATAATAAATTACATTGGAAGGAATGCTAATATCGATAATATAATAAGTATATAATATATTAAAGTAATGTTGGCAGTGATTCGCGATCGGCTACATTTTTTTTTTTAAATTTTGCTGTACGAGTGCGTAGTGGTTGTTATGGCGACTAGTATGTTTTGAGCAGTGTTCGCGGATCTAGTCATGATGGTGCTCGCTGGATGGTCAGCAGTGGCGAAGCGTGTCGCACTCAACAGATGACGGTGTAAATAGCGTTACGTAACTGTTGTAAGGAGGCGGAATGCGGGCGCACGAACGTCGATGCGCTAGGACGCCGGACGCGCGAATGTCGTGCCGGCCTCCGTACTCCGAACTCCAACCGTATCGTGTGGTTGGAGGGCGGAATACCCCGCGCCGATAGCACCCGCCCGCCCTATGCCACCTGTACGTGCTTTGCTTTACGGAACCCCGATACGTTGTCCTTCTTGCTTTTATTCCACTCAAACTGACCCTCGATTTCATGATCACTTTTCCACTTTTCTATTAAAGTTTATTAAGCAACGCAACTGAGAGCGTTTCAAATGAATTCCCGCAATGTGTTTCTATTCACGACAGACAATTTTTGTAACTTTTTTAAAGGGACAAGGAATACGTTTCGGTAGACTGCCGGCGAGGTGTGTTGTGTTGGGGAGGCCGATATTATTTTTATTAGATTCGGCTCAAGGTCGGGTACGTTTACGTTTTACGAGTTCTCTTAACAAACATAATATTATATTTTACTGGCCGCATTGCGTAATATTTGCGAAATGAAAGCCAATATGTCGAGTGTTTGACGCTATTTTTTTATATTGATGATGTGATTCTCGACGCCTCATTTTTTATTCTCCTTCTGAGATAGTGAGTAACTGTTTCTCTATCGGTGACCACTTAAACGAAACATACTAATGCAATGTAAAAACAGTTTATAGAGCCAGCAGAGTGATGTCGGTAAAACTACGCCTTTACCGTAGGTATGCATAACATGATTACACTCATACAAATGCAATCAAACACCTCGACTTACAAAAATATATACACGTATAAATACCGAATTTCATAGTCTTCAAAAAATGAAAAATCACATTTCACATGTAAGTAAACTTGGAAACCAATATTTTCAATAAAAATAAAAATTAATTGAAGTTATCGCTTGGAACACAAATTCTCGATGTTGCCGGATGTTCTCAATTTCACAAAAACCAACAATAGACAGAATATTGCGAACAACACTGATGTACTTATTTAGTCTGAGGGCTTTTTGCAATTTCTAAATAATAAATTAATGAAAAATTTAATTCAAAATATGCTAATATTCAAAATTTGAATATTTAATTAAAATTCAAAATATTTAATTTTAACCAAACAGGACTAATTCAAACGGAGAAACAATAGAAATGTATGAAAACATTAATTGATGCGGAGATAGAAGCAAAGGACGACAAACGAAATGTTGCTGGAAAGTTTACATCAAAATAAGAGATGGCCTAGAATGGATACGTATTCTACAACATATATTTAACAGCATTTAATTTAAGAAGGCATTTTTCGAGTAACGAGCACTCTCTGTGAAGAGTGACTATTAAAATTGATTCAGATATTGATATACTGTTAAAACAGAAATGAGGGCTCATTTATTTGTTATAAATATAAATTGAATTCTACATACTATCTCAGATTACTAATTTATTATTTATACGTTATAAACAAACATACAATACGTCATTGTATATACATATACAATAAGGTGAAATATATTTAGGAATAAATTACATGTCAAAATGTTCACTGGGAAAGGAATCACAAAAATACATATATTTCCTTGGCGTTGCAATTAATAAGCTGTATGTTATCTAAAAAAATGGAAATACTAGTGCACTTAAGGTTTTATATATTTTTTTGATAGAATTGAATTGAATTAAAAAAAGTTCTGACAGTTCTGATGTTTGTCCTCAGTCTCCTAATCCTAATTCTAATATAATTATAAATGAGAAAGGTTGTATGTTCGGATGTTTGTTATTCAATAACGCAAAAACGGCTGAACGAATTTGGTTGAATTTGGCATACAAATAGCTAAATATCTGGATCAATGAGCGCTTGCTCATTGACCTCCCTTTTTTAACGTTGGGAAATCCTCTTGGATACCCGGCAGTGTAGGGGACACTAGAGGGTTATGCCGGATTCCTACCGGCTAAAACCCAACGACTCTTTCTATCGTGGCCGTTGATGGGCGGGGTCGTGGGGACGTTATTACACGACTTCGGTGCCCCGCCACGGCTATACAGCGCGGGGAGGCCTGTGCTCCCTGTCAGAACCTAGGCGTACCCGAAAGTGGAAGTAAACCGGCCACCTCGGGGGACCTTACGACGGGCGACAGTCTCCTCCAAGACCACCGCCAAGGTCCCGGTTAGGGTGGAAGGCGGCGAACATAGGCCAGCCGCCTGCACCCGAGCCTTTTCCGGCGGATTGGCTGGGAGAGGGCATCCTCTTCCCGCTGCCTTTCCGCTGCTTCCTTGCGCGACATAACGTGCTCACAGAAAGTGAGCATCGCCTGCCACGTAAGGTCACGGCCAACCATCGATTTCACGACGGCCGGTAGCGAGAGATCGGCGCCCACGACGAGAGACAGAGCGGCGCGCTGCTCTGCCCATTCGGGGCATTCAGCCAAAGTGTGCTGCGCAGTGTCAACCGCATAGCCACAAGGTGGCATTCCTCCGTCGGCTCTCTCACGGCCACCCTGTGAAGGTAACCCGCTGCCTTATTATCTAACAGCAGATGATTGCGACCAACTTGCGACAGGCGATAAATTTCTAACAATTTGTGCAATATCACACTAAAATCGTGTTTTTGGTATCATGTAGCTCATAACAAAGGTGTGGTTTGCAATAAGGCCTCTTACGGACAATAACTAAAATTAAAGTGCATCATTTCTGTATGGCAGCACATGCGATCGCAAGTCGTCTGCTGTTAGATAATAAGGCAGCCGGTGAGGGCCCCGCGCCGCTTTGCCAGCTATCCCTCTAGGGAGGAGCGAATGGCCTCAATCGTCAGACGGCCCGCACTGGGCTCCGCCAGCCTTTCCTTCCACTTTTCGAGGAGGATCGTCTGGAAGTGTCTCCTCAACCTGACGATCTCCTCCGATGACAACACCGAGCAGCGCGAGTAGACCGCCGCCAACACTTTGGCATCCAACTCCCACGAAGGAGTGCCAGCCAGTACACACGCCGCCTCAAAAGAGATGGTGCGGTACCCCCTCACAATTCTGACTGCCATGTGGCCCTTTGCGCGCGGCGCAAAAGTGGCCTATTACGGCTCATTGACCGCCCTGCAGTGTACATATAACTAGAATATAAAACAGTATTTTATTTAGAAAGGCATAGTCTGCTACCGAGGCCACACGGCTAATGATGATTACGATATTATATTATGAAATAGCATGACCATTAGTATTTAAATTTTAGATTTAATATTAAGCTATGTCACTTAGGTGGGTCCATATTAGTGACATAGTGCATCATAGTGTACGGACGGATGCAACAACTATTAGATTACTGAAGCTCCAAAGGTAAGCTAATAAACTTAGGCAAAAACTTGAATACAGAAAGCTTCGACTGTCCATTGTTTAGACAGTCCATTGTCTGAACTGTCCAAGCCATTCTGCATTAATGAAGTCGCCATTCTGTTTTCAGGTTGCTGCTGCCATTAAAATACTTTCATCTCGAGCATTATTATGCAACGAAAATAAATATTAGAATTACATATATTAGAATACATGTATATAATACACATATAGGTATTAATTAATATATAATACACATCTGAAGATTTCTCAATACTAAAATTATAAAAAAAAACTGCTTTAATTTTATTACCAAAATACGATAATTATGCATCTATTTCAAAATTTAAATTTCTAAGAATTTCTAAGTTGCCACTTAATGCTATTAAGGATTAACGAACATTGAAATAGAAAACACATTGATATACGTGATTTTAATGTCCTTAAATTATATAGTATGTTACATACAGATATGAAATTATCTTTTTTTTTTTTGAATATAATTAAGATTTTTTAGAATAACTTTTTTTTAGTTATTTTTATAATTTCTTTGAAATATTTACAGATAATAAAGTTTTTCAGAAGTTGTTCACCAGTTTTATAGATAACATGAACTTACGTAAATTATTAGGTCATATTCTTTACAATTAACTAACTATATTTCATAACGCATTTTCAAAAGACATAATTGGATGAAAATACTACGGAAAGATTCTGAAAATTAATGTATTATTAGCTGTACTCTCCGAAATGTGTCCTTATCTCAAACTAGTTATAATGGTTTATAAAGCTCTCTAAAAAAAACATCGAGAAATTTTTCATTTCCTTTTTCAATTCCGTCCCATTCAATAAATTGAATAAATTGAATTCTTCTAATTGCACTACGGCAACGGTGATGCAAAAAGTGGGTTCGATTAATCTTATTATATCTCTTTTATCTTTGACTTTCTTTTCAACGCAACACTCAACTTTAAACGCACTTATAGTACAAATTTTCTAAATGTTAAAACCAAAAGTATATTAGTCTCGAAACTATAACGTTTTTTTTTACTATCAAACTGACGTTATCGGGGTTTTCTCGACTTGGATAGATTACAATGTTAGTCGACTTCTTTACACGCCAATCCCTTATTAATGATACTTTGAAGAAATATTTTTTGTTTTGCCTTAATAATAATGACCGAATGTAAATTACAAACTCATTAACATAAAATTACTTTGTAATTGATTATAATTGGTAAACTTTTCAGTATTTTATTACTTATTAACACTTCGTCTGCGTAGAAAAATAGCATCCAGTTTGCAATTATAAATCGTCAAAACCAAACACCAATTATATGACTCCCAAAGTAAGTACTATAGGTTTATATTACAACCGATGGAGCCGAAAATCTGCACACCCAAACCAGAGCCTACTTTGAAAAGTTCAACTGATTATAGTTTTATCATAATTTACAATCATATTTCTTTTAACATTTCTATTTCAATATTTAGCACAATTTTATTAAATTTAAAAAAGTTTTTTTTTTGCGACATAAATAACTGGTACATAATAAAATTATTGCAGCTATTTCCATAAATTTAATTAGATTTGTATAAAAAATGCTTAAATAATTAAGTGTTTATAATTATAACTATATAGATAATAATTACCGAAGAATGGCGAATTATTTGGGGGTTGGGAGATTGTATTCATAATCAAATTCAAAATAATTTATTTGCTGAATATCCTCCGACATAATCGGAGACTTGGTTAGTCTGTCAGTTTTATGTCTGTTTAGTGTCATATCAGTTACTCATCTTTTAAAAGTTAATCTAATACTAACTAGGACATCCAACTGATTATAGTTTATTTTAAGTATAACCTTAGTAAAGCATTTTATGTTCAAATTTTTAGTCATGCTAATGTACTATGGAACACAAAAGAACAGGATTACCTAGTTTGACAATTAGGTAGTTGTTTTATATTAATATAATATAACCCCTGACAAAATATGTAAAGCAATATAACATTGACATACTATATTATACTTTTGCGAAGTATCAAGTTTTAGATAGCTGGTGTCCTCGGCTTCGCTTTGCGAGGAATACTTAGCCTATGTCTATCCTGAAATGCTATTCTAACTATTGAAGAATTTTTTTAAATCGTATTAGTAGTTTCGAATATTTTTTTATACATACAAACAAACAAACTTTACCCTTTTATAATATATATATTCATATATGATAAATGTAACCGAGCTTACTATGTATAAGTTTAAAGGACGTTCGCTCCCATTTATCTCGATGACGTAATTTATAGTTGGAGGCGTGGATTTACAATAGTTATCACAGAATTTCTCACTACCTACGTTTTATGGAGGTATTATGGAAACTATACAGTCATCGGCCATTCTGGGAGGGCCAAGACCATGACCAACTTTGTAAATTTCTATATATCAATTAGCCTTGCCAGTAATCTAACCAAGGAAGTTTAAGTCGACAAGGTAAACCTTAATCACATTTTCTTCATTGAAATGCGAACTTTGTAGGAAAGTTACTCAATTTCTATCTATATACTAGCAGGTGCCCGTGACTACGTCTATGTTGAAAAATGAAAAATATAATGATAACGCCTGCAATCTTTTTTTTATTTATATAGACGATCCCTCGGGAAAGAATTTTTTTTAATGATAAAAGTATCCTATATGTTAATTCAGTTGTCGTTTCGGAGATTCTAAAAACTATTTATTGACCTTGTTAAATAAGTGCAACATGTACCTTTTTTTAATATTTAATGTACAGACACGGCTCGTTTACGATATTATTATATATAAATAGATATTGATTTTTTGTTACAATTTTATTTTTGTAAAAATATGAATAATTTTGGAGATTCTAAATTCATACAAAAAATATTCATTATGTCACATTGTGATTGTTTTATTTATTTGGTACATAAATGGTTTAAACTAAAAGCTTGTCATATGGTAAGGCTTTTACAAAGATGAAATAATGGAAGTCAACTTTGAAGGAATTACGTCACTGCCTCTTACAACAACCGAGGTCTTATTGTGAATCATTTCTTTAGAGTTGATGAGGGCTATATATTTTCAGAATCGGTTGCTTGTGCCTACACACGAGAGCACGAGTAATATTATATTGGAACGAAAATTTAATATGAAATTTATTTGAAATTTCACTTACATTTTTCAGTATATTTTGTATTTTTATCTCGACATAACTTTCTATTTCTATTTCTTGGAAATTACAAAATAATATCAAAAACGTGTGTCTTATTAACATACATTTATTTAGCGTACTTTCAAAATGATATGTGAAAATTAATTTACAACATCAAATCTGAAAATTATTTATGTAAGCGGAAAATTAATTAGGTTAATTAGGATTTTGAAGTTATATTAATACTTCTGTAGCTTACAGTAAGTTCTTGAAGTTATTCATGAGTAGATAGAAACTTGAAAGGGGGACCCACCTAGTTTGGAAAGTTTAAAATTTAACAGAAATTACAAGTCATGTCTTATTTGTAAAACTTTAAAAGGAGTAATTTCATATAAGGCCAAAGTCTCTTAGCCTGCTGCAGTCCACTTCGCAATGTGTTATGTATTATAAAGGAAGAGGCATGTTCGTATAGTACACTAATTCGCTAAGAGCGTGCTAGAATGAGATTGCGTATAACTGCTGCAGCTAACTTCCAGACTTTTAGTACGAATTCTACCTAGGTAATTCGAAATTCTGTATTGCAAACCTAATATATTTAAGTGACTTTCAACACTGATAATTTAAGTGTTGAATTGCCGTGCTATTTATTCAATATAATATTGACTGATAATGAAAATAATCGAGCTTCGCTATTGTTGTAGTATAAAATGTAACATAGCAAAGATTATAAATAAAATGTAGAGAAATTTAAATGAACTTAACAATATTTTGTAAGATGTATATTTTGTAAGATGTATGTATTTAAATCTCAATATCAAACACAGAAGACATGTTTATTACTTATAGTTTAACAGAAGTTATTATTTCTTAATATATCAGAATATAAATTACTACTTTAATGTACATTAAAAGCAGGAAATAAAATTTTGGCTTAGTAAAAATTTATCGTATGTTGACTGCAGTCTTCATAAATATTTTATAATTTTGGTGCGGTTTTATTATGTTTGAATAAGTTCGTAAATTTTTTAAGTATTCCTAATCATAACACCAGGAATTAAATAAGTACTTAATATGCCAATATAAGTTCAATTTTTGATTAGTTGCTATTTTTTTCAATATCTTTTGTAAGATATTATTTCATTCTTGTATTAACTTAACTTTGTCGATTAATAGCATTGCTAATAATGATATTTTTGGGAATGTGAATAGTCAACATTGTAATTCTTTTTATGATTTTAATGTTCTAAAAGTTTTTTTAATATTTCAAAAGTATTCGGTTTTTAGAGCCTTCACAAATAGAACTTACTACCAAAGCTTGAGAATTAGTAGAAGAAATATATTCATTGGAAATTGTCGTTTCAAAAAGTAGTCATTTTGAAAATTATTTTATAAACGGCGAAACCGGCGAAACATTCCAATACATCATCCTGTCATGGAGCAAACTAACACACAGAACGAACACAGAAAGATTCGTTAACAGTACAAAATGTTGCTATTTTTGATGATTATTTGACTAATAGATCTGCTTGTGAGTGATGGTTTAGTATTGTATCACAATTTTATAGTTTAAATGTGTGTTCCCAGTTCTTCCTCATATTATTTGCAATATAAAGTGGAGGTATTTGTAAAAAAAACAATTCTAAATAAGTTAAATTCGGTCTTATGCCAAATTCAAAGAAAGAATTTAATGATTATTTAAAAGAAAAACAATGTAGTTGACAAATCGAATGAAAGGGCCACTTATGTAATGTAGTATATGTATGTAATATATAATGTAAGCTATACATGGCATTTAATGGATTGGAAGTGTTCGACAAAAACTCATAGCTGTCTATCCAGTCTACAATTATAAAAGAGAATAAGCTTCAAGCATTTTTGCATATCAATTTACTATGTCGCAGTATTGCAAAACTTATCACTTACCTAACCTTTTAGTTTATTTCCAGATTCTTAAAATTCTATATCGATAACCTCGGCTTTACATTTGACATAATTGTTTAAAGTATTTTGTGTCATTCGTGATATCGTGACATCCCTAACGGTAGAAAAGCTACACAGTTTCATAATATCTCTGAGACACGTAAATTGTACGGTCGTCATGCCCTAAATAGAAATGTGTTAATCCAGAGGGTAAGTAACGGTACCATTTGTATTGGATCGTTTGCCTTTACTGGCCAAAATGGTTTCCTGAATAATTTTGTGTCATTTCCTCTCGATGTACCATTAATTTTATTGTAAGTTCTTCAGACCGTTGTTGTGACTTTATTGTAGCGTTATAAAATGCAGTAAGTAATCTTTATCACTTGTTTTTTTTTTTTTTTTTGTAAACAGGAAACTACAATTTTCCTAATAATATTTTATATGTATAGATAATTACATATTATTATTATTATTTTAATATATTTTTTCAGTCGACAAATTGTCTATAATTAAAAAAAAGTTTTAATCTCAAGCTAATGATCTAGGCTAAAGGATGTATAACTAACGCAACTAACAAAAAAACTTCGTGTTCGGATAATGTTAAAGTTTCACTTCAAGATAATCGCTCCTGAAGATACATACAAATATGATAATCCCGAATGTCTCAAGAGTAATAAAGGAGAAATCCTTTTTGAACCTTGAAAATAGTGAAGCAAATAAAAATAGAATCGCGCAATAATGACCAGTTCATTCGTTATTCAACAGCCTCTATTCCACGGTTAACTACATAGTATCCTTCAGCGATCGCATCTGATACGGACAACCTTGACAAAATGTACTTGACACACTCTACTCGACGAACACGTTCACTGTCCGCGAAAAACAGTAGTATGTCTTTTTTATAAAAACAGAGATATATATTTTGACGAGCCCTTTTAACGAGTGGTTTGTGTGCTTTCCTTAATGCTCTGTTCTAGGGTTCCCGGGTTCGATTTCCGGCATAATCAACTTTGGAAATGTACTTTTCAAAGTTTGGCGCCGGTCTGGATCTGGAAAGTAGTGGGCAGAGCACACTGCGTTTCGCAGTCATTTGGCATCCCGTCTGGCGGCAGTAACCTTTCCCTTAAAAAAGACCACCGTGAAATAACATAATAATTTAATAATAAAAAAATAACATAGAAAAAACTATTTCCAAAGTTCCCCTGGAATTTGTTCTTTTAGTTATTAAAATTATAAAAATATTTTACTTTTGGACAAAAGTAGTATTAAACATTGTTGACTATAAACTAGTATAGGGCACTGTATTTGTCTATACTAGTTTAAAAAAAATTCTACCGATTACCTAAGATATTTGACTAACATAATTCTTTAGTAAAATTCAACGATCAAGTTACTTCTGGATCAATTTTCCGCGTGAAAGAACTGTCAACACAGAAAAGTCAAAGTATCATCAAAGAAAAGTGATAGATTTTAGGTAGCGTACCTACGTATAGTGCCGCATATACTGTTGCCTTGAAAGCAATGAACACCCGGTACCCGGTCTGAAACGGTGCGGTCGATGCCCAACTTTGTTAGACTAGAAACTTGTACAAATATTATGTCTTGCAACTTACAGCTTTTACTGTCATCTTTTCTACACAATGGACAATGGAGTTAACTGTTAATACTATATATCTATATCCATATCTATATCCATATCCATATCTATATCTATATCTTTGAATTACCTGCCGATCTTCACGCACAAACAAAATAATATAACGATAATATAAGCTAAAATATTTTTCATGTCAATTTGATGTCGATTTCCGGCTGTTGTCTATATTTGGACATGCACTTTGACGACACATTACCGGCTGTGGTGTTGTGGTTATTGGCATATTAACTACAATATAAACAGTAAATGTAAGTACCTTAACCTATTCAATTAGTGTTTTAAAGTTTGATATTATGAAAAAAACAATGATATAATTTTTTAAACATGTCCCGTCTCCGCTTAGCACATATACCTACATTGATCCTAGATAATATATGTCAATGCACATATACTGTTATTTCACGGTGGTCTTCTGTAAAGGGATGTCGCCAGACGGGCTGCCCAAATGGCTGCGAAACGCAGTGGCGCTGCCACTGGCTCTGGCCTGGCCTGGTATTCTCTTTTTGTGGTTTTAAAAACCTATCGACTCTAATGTCGTTAGCTTGTCGTCCTACATTAAAACCACCACGAAACTACATCTAAAACTTTCCTATTCTAACTTCATCGAAATGTGTCACATGTATAACCATGGTAAAAAGTCATAGACTTTTGACAGGTGACAATTTTTCGTTAAAAAATTGTAACAACCTTTTTTTCTCATCTTTTTTTATTTGAAACTTTTTTCTATATTGCTAATATTTGCCGAGGTATAGTCAATTAAAAACCAAATATTTGTTATTCTGTAAATATCTCAATTATTATTTTTGGATATTCGAAAAAAATGTGATGATCAAATTTGTAGGGCATAAAATTTTCTACAATTTATGTATGAAACTTTTTTTGTAAAATCTTCAGTTGCTGAGTTCTACCGCAATGAAAGTTGCCATCAGGTAAAGAAAAACAGCGATGTACAGACAATAGGCTTGTTTACGATTTTATTACATAAAAATAAAATATAGAAATAAAAATAGTCATGAATATGTAGTATTAATGAATGAAATACAGATATTTTATGCGTTTTTTCCTTGTGACAATCTGCTATATACGCTATATATAATTTATCACCCCTGTATAGTATATATACGCCTCAGTGAACATTTTACGTTTAATAAATATACTGTCATCGAAAACTGTTACGTCTCGTTCGGTAACATGATGTTACGCTTTGTAAATATAACATAGATTTTACCTACTTATATATCCTCTTGTAATCCAAACACGTGCTTCTCTGTTTCATTCTTTACAAACTGGTTTAATTACTTCATTTACCTTAAACATGCTATTTGCTATCAGTGCAAAATCTAAATGTATTAGGTACTAGTACCGAAACTGTATTATATAAACTGTTGAAATGGTCGCGAAACTCGTGGCCAAGCCCATCATTATCGTAAATTTGTCTGCATTTGCTAAACGTCGACACCTATAATCTGAAATACTTGAACCTAATTCTGTATGACCTATTTCAATTCGTAGGTAGGCGATAGTCATAATAACATGATTTTCTGTTAAATAAATTGGCATATTTCGAGCGCATTTAGTTCAATTTTAGCAAGTAATATTTTGTTATAATAATTGACTACAACATAACTATATTTTATAGCGATTCGTCAGGGCTTCGCACGGACGATTATTCTTCCGGGAAATTTGTTCAAGTCTTCATAAGAATGTTCCTGAGACTTCAACGTATATTTGAAAAAAATAATAAAAAATACCGACTTGGTATAGCCGTTCTCGAGTTTTGCATTTAGCAAGCACATTTAACGAATCATTTTAATTTATATAGGTTAATAAGTTCAAATTAAGGATACTTTTAAAAGTTATATTGGAAGATAAAACTATCACCTTTGTTACCTGTATGCAAAACCTTTTATGAATTTATAAGAAAAAAGCCTAGATTTTGATGAAATAAAATCAACAAATCATGTAGGTATTGAACACTATGGTATTAATAAGTAATGCGATATTACTTATCCGTTTTTTTTAGATGTATTTCCGATATGGAGATAGCATCGAATGTTCTTCTACAATACTTAACTATATTCCAAGCTGAAAGTGAATGTTCAAAAGTTTTTCAGTAATCAAGAGCATAATTTGCGTGACTGGTAGACACAAGCCGTAAATGCTTTGAGCGATATATTCTGTGGCCCCTAATCAAGCGAGGGATTAGGGGCCACAGAATTATACCACAACAGGTTATTAGTCTATTCGTCTAATATTTAGTCTAATATTACCAATGGTAACAATCTCTCATTAATACTAATATGTTACACTTGTTTTTTTTTAAGTGGATTACTGTTGATACAATGAATAAATATTTTACTAATTTAGTTAGCACCAAAAATGAAGTCGGTAACAGAGCACAGGCTTCAAGAAGACTTTAGTAATGACTTTATTAAATAAAGCATCTGACGTACACGTTACAATTGATATATATATATATATATATATATATATATATATATATATATATATATATATATATATATAAGAATCACTAAATACGCTTTTATCTATAAGTTAATTTTAATAACATCATGAAACTTTTGCAATATTTCGCGACCGTGATCTCAGTATTAATTCGCGCGTTTTGTGGCCACTACTAGACGCCCGTGGCCTAGTTACATAGGCCAGCTGTTGCTGAGTTCAGGCACTTTGTGCATTTTTCAATTGATATTGAAAACTGAACTTGTATTGGGCCTGGATTCGTTTTTATATGGAATGTTTTGTCATTTGTTCTGTTAAACGGATTATTAGATATAATTTACGAATTGCTCTGCTTTTAAAATAACTAACTTTTACCCGACGGAACAAAGGAGGTAATGGAGCAACTATTTGCCTTTTAGACTATCATGAATGTAGAATAAATAGTTTATCATATAGGCATCTCTATCATGTAGTGTCTCGGTGCGTGAGTAAAAGATGTGAACCCCTCCACTTTTTATAAGCCATAACTAATTTTATAAACTTAACATAAAATAAAATTTGTAAGTAAATAATATTTCGCTCACACCGCAGTCATATTTTTTATAGCCTTCGTAATTTCTAAACGAAAGGTCTGATTCGAATAATTTAAAGAGGAATTTTGATAAAAATATAAAATGAATAAAAATATTTTATATTACATCCAAAAACGGTACTCATTCTCTAAGTAACCTTTCATTTTGGCTCGTGCCTTTCATACTTACACACTATTAAAGAATAGTGTTGTTTTCACATAGTAAAACGTTAATGTCAATCTTCTCAATGAGGATCTGCTCATTAATTGAATTTTGATAGTAAAATTTATAGCAATAAATCGAAAATCTAAATATTTTTGGCATATTTTTTTTTATTAAAGATCGGTTTGGTCTTGACCAGCATCAAGCCGTGTAGCGAAGATGAGGCCTGTGATGGAGCGAGCTCACCTAGAAGATGCCTTATATTCAATCAATCAATCAATTATTTATTTGCAACTTAGTAATATACAAAGAAAAAGAAAAAAAACAGTAACGGTAAGAAATAAAAATAAAAAAAAGTTACAAGTTACAAAAATTCACTCGAACTTTGAAAAGATTTGGGTTATATGAGCTCGGAATCACAGACGCAGGGAGTTCTAAACCTTGGCAGTGTGCATTATAAAGAATTTTTTAAAGTGAAAATGAGGGGATCAAAAAGTTTGAAAAAATTGTACATAAAGGCATAACATTTTTGAATGCATGTGTCGTAGGTACTAAGCCCGTATTCGTGCACCGTAACACAATAGCACGCGTGCTTTCATTTCACTATGGTCTTTTATAAAAGGGGCGACTACCGCCGCCGGTATGGCACGACTACCTATGCAATAGGTATGCATTCGTAAAACGTGCAATTTCGCTTACACAATAGCCAGACGTTCTGGAGGCATAAAAGATCAATAAATTATACGCGTAAACAACGATTACTATAAACATACTTGCCGTCATTATAGGTCGAATATAAACGAGATTGGGAGTTAAAAGAACAAGGTAATATTGTTTCAATCGAAATTGTTTTCTTAGTATTCATTTTCAAGTTGAATACGTTTCTATTTAATGTAATATAAATTTCTATGTCACATAATTGTCAAAATTAAATTGCTTTGTTTACACGATTCACATCACTGGCATTATTAACCAACTACTTTATTATTCTGTTTTGTTTTGTTTGATGACCTATCTAAGGCTATATAGTATATTTTAACATAATTATGTTAAATGTAAAGAAAAAAAAATAGAATAAAATACATAGTGACAACGCATCAGTAACGCTCGAAATCGTCTAATTGTAGTTTAGAAAAATTAACGTAGAGTATTGATAGACAAGGATATTCGTTTAAGTCGGTACTATTTCATACTATTAGCAGACCACTTCCAAACAAGATATTTTAGCCTCCGACGGATGGACTAAGCCCCTGATGGAATCGATAAACTATGAATGAGGGTGTCGACATGTCTGGCTCTCCATCAAAGATTATTCTGAATAGACTCGACTGCCCGATAAACTACCCACTTTAAATGATTAGGGACACTTTCAATCACATATTATATAATAGTCTTTGAAATAAACACCAAACCAAGTGTAACTTGCAATTGTTCGACACGAAAAATCTTCATTACGAGTTTTAAATTTGGTTTTCACCGTTATCTTTATTATGTTTTTTGCAGGACCTCTTACTAATAGTCATGCAGAAATCTGAGGAATCAGATTGAGGAAGAAGCCTACCGTTACCATAGATAGAAGCAACACTCAAGGAGAATCAATTCTAATGAGTCACTGATCCCGTAAGATTAGACAGCTCTTGAAACACAATTTACTCCCATCCCATACCATGTACATGATGTAATGCTGGGTAAAATCTCATGTAGTACTGGGATACAAGTACTGACACACAAGTTCCACAAGTAAAATTAGAATCGATCAGGACTTTACATCTGTAGCGGGCTGTAATATAAAAACTCGCAGTATTCATTAAGTCAAACAAACACATCAGAACGCTCCCCTTTGTACTACAGCCAGTAAATCATACAAAGAGATGCTTTATTTATTCTGTTACTGAGGGGTACTAAACAACGTTGTATTGATTAAATTAATTAAATGATCTCAAAGGTTTTTCATTTCGTAAATAACTTTTTGTTTCCGTTACAAGATTTGATGTGAAATACGTCTAAATTTGCTTCCATATTGGGAGGAAATTTCATATCCTACAGTTTAATGCTGTACTTACATATTCAGTACCTACATTCAAACTTTAATTACACCACTCCATAGCTGGAAAATAAAAGAATTTTGGTATATTCGAATTCGTTGGATATACATATAATACGCTCAAAAAAATACTGGTAACGAAAACGTAGGTATTCACATAAAACATACGGCCGTGTCGACACAGCCACATCCTGTTTTTTTAATAATTTTTCAACTAACCGATTAGTGAATCAAAATCAAGTTTTGTATTTTAACTTTACTAACTAACAGGAGTTCAAATAATCTTTTACAATGCTAATTATAGGTATGTAATTAGTTGTTTGGGTAAAATTTGCTAGTAAAGAGATTTATTAAATTTTGTACACGCTAATAATCTCTGAAACTTTGAACGCTTAACCGATTTGAATGCGGCTTTTACTGATGTAGGTATTGTAGCAAGCTTGCGGTAATATTTAATGTTTGTTTCAGTTCAATTGGTTTACAAACAAAAAGTTACACGGTATTCCGAGTGATTCCGTAAACCTTTGCGTACGAATTTAGGGCACGGCTAGTTCCCCTATAAAAACTGTTAGGCAAAAATTGCAGAGAAAAAAACTTAAAATTCCGTCATTGCAAATTATTATTTATGAAACTTGTTTATTAAACTAATGAACTCCCTTAGAAAATTCTGTTACAGCGACTATTTTTAAACAATTTATTATTGGGATTTCACACCTTTTGTGTAATAAGCCTACAGAGCAAAGCTATTTAGAAACTTAAGAACCATACAATTCTTGCCATGCCACTCTATATACCAGTGGGTATACATATTGTTTTATTGAAAAAAAAAAATGATAATATACTCCTTGAGAGGCAATATCTTTTTATACGAAACGGAAAACCTTCCATGGTATCCGGTTTGTGATAACCGGAAATATGGAATTTAGGTACATGGGTTACTCACTAAAAACCTTCCTATTGTAGCCAGCTATGCCTAGATGGAGATCACGCTAACTCAATCCGTAAAAGTACCGTTTGAACCTGTATTCTCTCTAAATACCTCCAGTCCGTGTCTGCATTTTAATTGAAATACCAGGGTACGTCGTTTAATAGAGCCAACACCTTACGTAACCATCAATAAAAGCCCGACAATCCACACTTTGCTTGTAACCCCTACTCATATAGTTATTGAGAATCTGAATAAACTGTATTTTTATTCAGTTTCTATAAAAATAAAAATAAATCTGTCTGGAAAATAAACCTTTTTAATTAATTACATCTAATAAAATGTAGCTTTCATTCAGTTTTCATTTTATTAACCTGTACAGATTTTAATTACTTACCGGACAAGTAATGAAAAGCACGTCGTCTCTTATAAGTTCTGATACACTTTTTTAAATATAAAACACGGATCTGATTCCTATGATATTAAATTCTCTAGATAAAAGTTCCGGGCTAGATTTCTTCTGATTCTTTGATTTATTACTTTGATTCCGAATATTTTGTGGACAGGACCAGCCTGATCTTTTCCTGTCGTATCCAATAGCTCGATACACAAATTCATTAAAACTCGCACCAAATGGATTATTTATTTAATATTGCATTTAACTCCATACATACTATAATTCGGTTTTCTTTCTGAAAATGACAGAAAAATGAGAAAATGAAATAAATAAATTTGCTTAATAATGGCATGTACCAAATTCTAATGTACCTAATGTTTTAGCTATACTAATATTACATAGAGGAAAGATTTGTTTGTTTGTTTGAATTGAATAGGCTCCGAAACTAACTGGACCGGTTTTGAAAATTCTTGCACTGTTGGGAAGCTATAAGTAACATGGGCTATATTTTATAAAGATAAGCGGGCGAAGAGGCGTGCAACAGCTAGTTTTTGATAAATTTTGTAGTAATTGAACCTGATTGCCGTGTAAACCTGAATGCTAATAAAATAAATATTAGTTTTTTTTTGGATAATAAACCAATAGATAGCTGCACATTTTTATCACAGCAAAATGAATTGTCGCCTTCAACAATCGAAAGTTTAATTCACCCTGAATTATAAGGTATAAATTCTTGGCGTCCGAACCAGACTGCTAATAATGATTACAATGTTTTGAAAATGGGTAGAGCTTAGAAACAAAGTTCAGTTTTTTGCCGCCACAAAGAGAATTCGCGGTAGTAATAAATAATTTCCTCGATGGACAAACGTCGTTGACGCTGTGACGGGTAAATTTGATGAATCCCAATGATATTTCCGTTGCCAAGTCACAATACACAGAGAACAGTAAAGTAACTAAGAACTGTCCAATAGTAGATTTACCAATTTATCGTTTTATTAATACAAAGTAAGTACCTACATTTTCTCCATTAGGTATTTACATAGTATAAATTAGAAAGAAAGAAACTTACTTTTCACGTCTTAACTAATATAAAATTTTGCATACACGTTCTCAAGGATAGTTACAGGAAAGAACATAGGGTACCTTTCATGCAAGGAAGATCAGGCGTTATATTTATTTTTCAACACAGATGATGAATTAATAAGTGTATTTTGATTGTTTGGAATAAATAAATTTATTTCTCTTATTGTGTCCCTTTGAATATATTTAAAAATTTAATAAACTACTACTTCTCTTGTTACTGTGTTTGCTCCGATACTGTAATGAGAGAAAATATTCGCTCGCTACGTGGATAAAATATGCAATATTTATTCCTTTACGTTTGTGAAAATAAAGGCATACTGTTAGATATGATATTTTTAATAAATATCGTAATGTGTGGATTAATTATGATGATATTTACATTGAGCAAAAATAGTAGGTTCTACCTATAATACGTATAATGTATGTTTTTCGTATCAGAATGGTAAACTAAGTTTCGTATTAATAAAATGAGCACAGACTATGGAGATGCTAAATACCAACTTGAAATAACTACTTACATGAATTCTTCTTTTGAGTTTTTTTTCCCGAGTATGACATGGAACAGCATATTCCCAAGTTTCCCATTAGAAGGATATCCCCCTGTTTTTACACTTATATTTCTACCATTAAATAGACCTCCATTCTTTAAATAAAAAGGAAAGTAACATGTATTTTATGAATTGGATATAATTAAACCATCCCACCAGATGTATGAATGTTTGTTACTCTTTCACGCAAAAAAGGCTCAATGCTTTTTGATGAGATTGGCAAACCTTACAATACACTTATTATTACGTGTTTATTACCTATTTAATAACCTGTTTTAGTTTTTACCTGGATTAACATATAGGGTACTTTTTATCTTGGAAAAATGTTAGGTTCCCGAGGGATCGTCTAAAATGTAGACGTACTCAGAAATTAATGTACTAATTAATATACGTTAACGTAGTAATATTATTATGATGTTCGTGTTTTTATCATTTTTTTTTTATCAAAATTAAAATATAAAAAAATTGTGTATGTCAGCTCCGACACACGACTGGTGTTTACTCATTCTTTTTTTAAATAATATTGTTTAGATGGCGCAATATCTCTGAAACTTCAGATATTCTATAATATTTTAAAAAAAGAGAACGTAAATAGTTCGCCTATATATAACGCATTCATGTAATTTTGATTTTACTTCCATAAATGTTCATACCACGGGCTATAGTATATTACTCCTTAAAAATCGATTTGCATATATAGGTTCAGCTAAGGTTGAATTCTTTCTTAGCTAGAACTTCACAAACGTCACCATTAATTCAGCTTGACCTACATGTCACCTTTGTAATTATTTCTTGGTATTTGAAAAGCTTTATTATTCCTGTTTGTATTTATATATAGCCGAAAATGGTGTTGCTTCTAACCACTTGAATAATAAAACCATCGCCATCAAACGTTCCCATTTATTTTTAAATGAGAATTATACCCATATCACGTTATAACTGTGCCTCAACCGGCTTTGAAATTAGAGCTTTAAAATGCCTTTTTGCAATCAAGTTCAGTTTGTTAAGAACTGGGCCAGCCTTAAGTAAGTTTAAACCCTTATTTCCTCAGCCTTAAATCCCTGTTGTATAATGAGGGTTGTGAAAGGAATACTTTTCTGAATTCTAAACATAAAAAAGTTAGAGGTTGATCTGGATAGAATAACGTCTTTTGTTATAAAACTAAATTGACGAGCCCTTTGGCGTTTGGCGGCAGTAACCCACCCCTTTACAGAAGACCACAGTGAAATAACAGCACTTGTGCTGTTGTGTTTCGGAGGGTGAGTAAGGGATGCCAGAGCCCATTACTTTACTCACCCTTCCCTATCCCCTATCCTTAATCCTACTATGGTCGGCAGCCCACTTGCTACATCAGTGTCGTTACTTGTGTTATAGGCGATTGTAGCCACCCACCATCAAGTGACAGAAGATCGTAAGCCTGTCTGACGATATGAACAATAAAAAAAATGTAGGGCATAATTGCAATGTAGTGTTCAAGCTCAGCAGATGCTTGAAAAAAGACTCCGAAGTTTAGTTGAATTAACGTTATCTAAATTGTGTTTCAATCGCTTTTATGTTTAGACACGTAAATAGCTCTTGGCAAAGGCCTTCGTTAAGTTCAAGGCCACACCACAAAGAGTTAAAGCTGTTTCAGAAAAGCCAATAGTCGAACACTGTCGAGCCTACACGAAATGTAGACTCGTTGACATATAACAATAATATTATGTTATTTTCAATAATATTTTTATGCCCATATGGGCAAATATTTGCGGCAAGTTAAAAAATTCTTGTATAAGAATTTTAAGTTAATAATAAGTTTTAATAAGTGGATGTGGGTCGGTCTACTTTACATAGAAAGAAAATTACATAGAAAATTTACATATGAGCTCTTAATTTCCAGGCCCCCTAGCCAAGATGTAAACGCTTCGTTGCGTACTTCGCAAACGAAGAGAAAACGCTACGAGAAAACTTTACTTACAACTTTACTTTACTACTTTACTTACTTTACAACAACCAATCACCAAGCTTTCTCTTAGCGTTCTCTCTTCGTTTCCGAAGTACGCAACGAAACGTTTGCATCTTGGCTAGGGGGCCAGAGATAAAAACATTTTATTTACAAAACTAGTAATTAAAATTACGTCTGTCGAAGATAAAAAGTCGCTCGAATCCAGTTCAAATATGCAGCTCCAGGAAGTTCCGGTACACATTCTCGCCCGAAATTCCTCAGTGTCAAAAAACAAAAGTCTATGACCAGCACTTATTGCCAGTGGTGGCATTTATTTCACTCGGAAACATAGTCTCTAACTATGGATAGGGTTGAAATGACGCCGATTATGATGATGATGTTTCTTCCAGGAAAATGACACCGGAAACTAATATATCACAAGCACATGAACTATTGTTCAGTATTGATGTAAGTACCTGCCTAATAAACTGTACCGGTAAGATGCGGAAGAATAGATAGGATCACAATGACTATCTCGAAGATAGAATATCTTACTCCCTGCGGGTTTGATTCGAAATTAATCTGAGCTATCTCATTGAAGGGGGCCCTGCATGTACAGAAAATTCAATTTGCTCACTGATCTGAACTAATAAAGCTTAGCGAAATAACCTTTTACCATCTCGAATGAAACGTGGTAGGTGTGTCAATAAATGTAGGTCGCGGTTGCACGCTACTTACTGTATTGAATTTTGCAAACTATGGCATTTTCTTTGCGAACAAAAATAACTAAAAATCAATATGCAATTGTTTAGTCACTCGGTCACTGGGCCATACATTTATGTATGTATGTATAGCCACATTTGTTATGTATTTAGGAAGCAGGAGAGCTCGCAATGCTTTTATGCGCTAACGCAATGATTTTTACTGAATATAAGTAGTGGGTACTGGATAAATGTGAGTGTTTGTGTTTATGCGGTATCTATGTATCTTTTTCGTGTAAACTGGGTATTTTATTAATAAATAGAGCGTGTAAAGAAAGATTGTAATATAATAATATAAGATAATGTGAAGATTAAATAATGTCTTTTGTCCATCACATTTTGTCTTGAGAACATTTGTCTCCTCAAACGATTTAGGGCGGATCGGGCGACTTTAATCGTTGATAATTTACCGTACCAATTCCAAGGCCCAGGCCAAGGGCAACCAAGTCGTTGAATAATTAGTTCTTGGCCCTATAATATGTATATATATGTTACGTTACAATTAGTTTGAATATTGTTTTAGTCTCGATTTTTAACACTTTTAATAATTATCGACAGTGGGTTACAGCGATTTAAGTGGTGTTTTCTCCATTAAAATTATTTTAAATTTTAAATCTTCTTAAATTTTAAAATATCTTACATTTGATACATGAAATACCTTAGTTTATCGTATACTGAAATAAAAAACATTCCCTTTCCCTGAAAGGAAGGCTTAAGAGATCATTGATATGCAACAGGTAAATTGTTGCAGACAAAACAACTGTAAATCTGACGAGCAACCATGTATGACTTCACTTATGAGTCGTTCTCTCGGAAAACGAGCAATCTAGTTACAAAGACCACAGGGAATTCCGTAAGAAGGAATGATCGAAAACTATGGATATTATATTAAGAGAAAAACTTCTATTCTTTTCTATTGAATTAGTCTATTATTGAATTTCAATAATTGTAAAAAACAGTACTTAATATCGTAAGTATACCAGCATAGTAATTAATATATGATTAAAATCCAAAAATTTACAGTTTTCAAATTAGTGGCTAATTTGGCTATTCCAAACTATTCCAATTCCAGACTATTCATAGTGCGGATATTCCATATTAGACACTCTAAGTCAAGATATTTTATTAGATATTTGACCACTTACTAAAGCCAAAATGATAAATTCATTGTTCATTGCATTCTAAAATGAATCAAGAGTCAAATTATGGGCGTCATAATAAGCGAGATTTAAAATAAATTCCATTGCCAGCACTTAGAAATAACTATCAGCTTTACGGCTGGGCTGAGTCTCTGTTACGAGAGCTGAATACTATTAGTATAATAATTTTTTAAATTTATTTTAAATGTAATTAGCATACAATTGTTAAGTTTTCGTCAGAAGTATTTCCAGAAAGGACTGCGAAAACTACGTGCAATTTACAAGACAATCTATAGATATTAATTTTTCTTATGAAAATAATTTGTATATTTGGTCAGTTATGTAAAAATTACCAAATGAATCTACCTACCCAATGCCAATAATCTGAATAAATAAAAAATAATCACCAAATGTGATAAACGCAAATCTCGAGAACGGCTGGACCAATTCAGAAAATAGTTTTTTTTTTGTCATATTCGTTGCAATTCAAGAAAGATTCTTATGAAGAGTTAAATTTGGAAAAATGCCCGAGAAAACGTAAACAAACAAACCATTTTTCTTTTTCCCATCGAAAGTTAAGTAACAAAACCAAAAACAACGCGGTCGTCAACGTGACAACCGTATAGCTTTTTGTTCATAGCTGACAATTTAACCATTTCAATAAAATTTGACAAAACAAGATCTGTCGTGTCAGCTAGTAGACACTAGTAGGATTTTGTTTACAACACTTTTATAAGTTTGATAAATAAGTACGATCGAAAATTTGAAAATTTAATAAATAAGTATTAAATTTTCAAATTTTCTGTATCTGACAAGAATAGTTGGTAGAGCAGTTATTTAGATTCTACAAGCAATAATAAACGTTTAGCACAAAGACGTTGTTCAGCATTTAATTTTAAGCGAACTGTTCTAAGAAGCCGTACCGTACCGTACCGATTAAAAGTAAAGCGGCTCCTTTACAACTTACAAGCTGTTCCGAGCTTTTGTGCAGGATATTGAATGTTTGAGCAGTCAACGGAAATCACTGTGTTTGAAAACTTACTCGCTCATTCGCTTCTAGTTATTAGCAATAAGCTCCGTCCATTTTATTTTATTTGTTCTTTGGTAGTACCGGTAGAAAACGAAGGAGAATTTCAGTATTACCTACCTACAATGAAGACGATAAAATGCTTTAAAATTTTAATTGCTCTAAAAAGATTTAAATGCTTTTTTATACCTATTTTACTCTATTTCTTATTTTATTTATTTAGTCTTTTGAGCGAGCGGTAAATATAGCCTGACAGGATAGACAGAGCTCATGGATCGGCACTGGAGGTACCTACTATTAAGTAGTGGATCGTCAGCCTGCTTGCCGTAATTTTCTAACTAAAAATGTTTCTGTAATTGATATTATCATTAACGACTATAGCTGGCTACGTTATAATGATAGAAAGCAAAATTAAAATATAGGTATTTATTAGAAATTAAATAATTTTAAAAATATAAATTTACAAAATACTATCGTAGCATCAACCTTTTGTTTTTTTTTTAACTATCTTGGAAAATGTAAAATGCACTAGAAATATGTTCACTCTGTTCTCGTTGTTGGATAGTGGAGCCCCACCTAACCACATGGAGTGACGTCAATGGAGCAAGCACAACGCACGCCATATACAATTTTTTAATTATTTTGCCGCATTACTGCATTTTTCCTGCTCCACTTATCGTCCTATAACACGATACAACAAACAAACGCGTTAGCCTTTTATCCTCTAACTTGAAAAACAACACGAAATAAACTAAGTGTTGAGAAAAACTTTACAAACGTTTACAAACGAAAATTTTAATTGCTTCTTTAAACAAAATCGCGACGGAACAAAGTGAAGTTACCTACTATGTAATAGGATTTTACATAATTTTAACTTAACCGTATGAGAGTTTCCGGTTAGGACCGACAGACCTCCGAATACTAGCAAAGTAGGTAGTTCGGAAACGAATTTTCCGCAGTTGTATCCTCCATGACAAGTTCAGCTTTGTTTGAATTTGTAAACATATCAGCAGCGTTGTACTCCGATGACATCATTTCCTTCGTCCCTAAGTATTTCTAATGTATTCGTACATTAGAATGTAATCTTTTGTTTAATACGAAAATTAGCTGTAAAAAATTGTGTTCAACTTTTAGTGTGAGTAATGACATCTTTCAATTAGGAGATAAAAGAACATTGATCTCAAATTTCCAATCACAATTAAACGATTTAATTATGAATTAATATTGGTGAAGAATTAATGACGGAGTTGAAGAACTTCTGAAGTTCCTCCAGGACCACAATCCCAGCTACCTTCAGAAACTCTGTCGTGATTACATCAGCACCGGTGGCTTTGGCTTTTACGTTCCTAAGCCGCCCAGACATCGGGAAAGTCATAATCCGTATAGTGCCGTATCTTCTGTATAGTGTATAAAAATATCTATTTAATGACTAAAAATTCTTGCTTCTGAATTACTCAATTTTTATTTACAAAAGGACATTATTTTAAATATATGAAAGGTTTTTCAAAGCTTCTAAATGGCTCCATGTTCATTAACTAAAGGTGATATTCCGAATATCTTCTAAAAATAAAATTTTCAGACAAACCGATTTTTTTCAAGTTCTGTTTTAAATTAATTTTTTCTTAATTTAACGAACACACAAAATAATTTTAAACATCTCTCTTCACTGTATATAAAACCAAAGTTTTAAATTTAGTGACCATCGGAAGAGTTCCTTCATATTTGGTGAATAAATATTTTGATTTTGATTTAATTAATAACTTCATATAATTTTGAGAATGATGGCGGCTAATTTTAAACATTAACTAACCTAGTGTAATCTAATGACCTAGGACAAAACAATATTAGATAATAAATAACTACTAACTTATTAGCAATCTTTAAAAAATATTACCTCAAATAACTTGCAAGTTTCAGCCCAGGTTGAAGAATTTAAATTAAGTAAACTATTTTTTTTTTTTTTATTTATTTATTTATTTATTTATTTATTTATTTATACAACACAATTTTACATTTGGTTTAACCAAGGTGTAAACACAAACTCATTAGAGTTTTACCGTACACCATGTTCATATACAAGAATTATTTAAAATATATAATGGTACATTCAGATATATGTATACACACATACATAAAATACATATAGTCAAGTATTATTAAAAATATATACAGACAGATGATATAAATATATACACATAAATACTCCTATTACGCTTGAATAAACCTTCTGTTGACGCTCACACGTTTTTGTACTGTATGTACTGTAAGTACTTTATAATTTTATCATTTAGAATTAGTTCTGCGATAAGTTGATTTTGCTGTTAATAATTATATTTATCTATAGTAGCTTGAAAAAAGTATTGTTTTAGCTTATATGTGATGTTTTTGGGTGTTATTTCGCTTTTTAATGTTTTAGGTAGTTGGTTAATTAGGTTTGGTATGACATAAGCAAGACGTCTTTTTCCATGAAGGTTGTTATAGTTAGGTAAATTAAGTTTTGATTCATCAAATAATCTGTTTGAATAAGTATTTTTTGGAATTTTTACGTTTTCATTGAAATATTGTTCTTTTAATAGTATAAATTTTGTTTTTTCTTCTATGGGTAGAATTTTATACAATACAAATAATTTGCGATAGTCTTTTTTACAGTTTTCTTTTAAGTTTTTAGGAAGAATTTCTTTTAGAATACGTAATTGAAGTGAAAAAATTTTGTCCAAGTGGCTTTTGAAGGTTCTTCCGTAACTAGATAAATAAATGTTAAATGTTAATAATTGTTTCTTTTAAATGTTTCGAAAGTTTTTGACGGCACTAAGCGCCGCAATGCATAATTGCGCCAATTGTTAACAAAATGAAAGCAACCGATTCTAGCCTTTATTACTTCGTGTTAAGGTGCACACGCTTTGTGGTCAGCAAGCACAACAAGTTACATACCAACTGGGCGCTATCTCCGGTGTATTAGCGTTTGCGTTCTCCCAAGGAGGCTTAGACTGCTTCTGAAAGCCGGCCCCGCCGCCCGCGAACATTGAAACACACTAAACACTGCACTAAACCACTAAACACTTGAACTATGTGACAGCTGACTTACATTATCAACTTTGTTTACCAGTCCGCATTCCTACAAATTAAATATATCTTTGATCGATCCCGTTCATATTTTAAGTGTATTGTAGTTTCTTTTATAATAGCGACGAGCGGCAGCGTTCAGATGTTGCTTTAAAGTATTTTCAGAGTATACACGAAGTATTCCTGGACACCGCGCGTCCCTCTAGCGTAGATGTCTGTGCGACCGACGGCTTGTGTTATTTTTAGTCAAGACAGTTTTTCACATTTGCGTAATTTTAACATCATTTACGTATTTATTCATAGTTAATTATCTACTATAAAGAAGCTTAACAGTTATACTATGCTTTAGTTCCTAACAGTTGGAATATATGAGGAGCAACAGGTCAAAGTCACACGGGCAGTTAAACGGCATTTCTATTATTAAATGTAACATATTTATTTTAACACATACTTAAATCGGCTCCTTCCACTTGGATCCACAGCTTCGCTCCACATGTGGATCGGCGGATACCTTTATCTCCTCTTAAATCCACGTGTGGATCCATGGATACCTTTATCTCCTCTTAAATCCATGTGTGGATCCATGGATACTTCTTTTTCCTCTTCTATCCACCAGGTGGATCCGTCCATATGACTGAAATATTGTTGTTCTCTATAAGTATCACTTTAGGCTAAAATGCTTTTCATTTTGTTTTATTACCTTTTTTGACACAATAAATAATTAATTAAATCTGTTGTTTAATAATATGAACCTACTTTAATACACTACTGTGTACCTATCTCAAAAGAAGATCCTACGCAGACACTTGTCAAATCCTTGATTTGTCAAATTAGAGATTGGTCAAAACCTAAATTGGTCAATTACTTGATTCGTCAAATGAGCTATTAGTCAAATACGCTTTGGCACAGTCAAGGAGAAATGAAATAAAAAGATAGGCATATATCTTTTACCAAGTCTATTAACTTAACATGTACCTAGTTATTTTTAAAACTAGAAACAAACAAATTTGTGAAAGTACTTTGTCTGTCTGTTACCTTTTTACGTCTTAACTACTCAACCAATCATTGTGAAATTTTGCATACATATTCTCAGGGATACAAGAAAGGATAAAGGGTACCTTTCATCCAGAAAAAAAGTACTGTTTCAGAGGGATCATCAAAAATTAAGAAAACTATCACAACAATATCAATCTTCATCAGACGCAATATTTTTCTTCTTTGTGCTGAGAAATAATTAACATTTTCGGATTCGGTCATTGTCATGCTTGAACATTAGTTATTAGAAAAAAAAAGGAAATTTTATCAAGGGGTTTTCAGAATAATATTTATGCCGGTTGCAGACCGAAAACTAAGCTATGCCAAAGCTAAACTAAGCAAGCTAGGCTACGCTAAGCTAAGCTAAGCTAGAAATAAATGGCGTGCACACCAAGAGCTAAGCCAAAGCTCAGTCAGTGTTGCGAAGTTCATTTATACGGACGACGCTCGCCATGAATATAATCGATGAAGAAAGTTCCGAAAATGAATACGTTACACATAGAAAAAGAAGATTAATACTGACTTATTATTATTTAAGAAAAAGACATTCCAGATCTTGGATATGTCAACACATTCAATCTGTGTGTTCCACAGAACAGGAAATTGTTTAACAATTTCAATAAATTGCTCCATATTCGCTACAAAACGACCGTGCGTACGACAAAGGACACTGGACAGCACTGGCGAAGGGCGCGCGGGGAAGGCGGGAGGGGCTTAGCTTAGCTCGTGTAGCTGCGCATCGGCATACACAACTATAGCTTCGCATATTTTAGTTAGCTCACATAGCTTACTTAGTTCGCATAGTTTGCGGTCTGCACACAAGTATGGAAAACTGCGTCAGCTATGCGAGCTAAGCTAAACTAACTTAGCTTAGCTCTTGGTCTGCAACCCGCATTATGTGAAAAGAGCAAAGGTCCTGAAATCATAGTGCTTCCTTCCACTTGGGTCCACTTAGCGGATTGTGGATTCAAGTGGCATAGAAAAATATTAGTATTTTTGGATCCCCTCGTTTGTGGATCGAAGTGGCATATAAAATAATGTGTATTCTTGAATCCCCTCAATGGTAGATTTAAGAGGAGATAAAAGTATCCGCGGATCCACATGTGGAGCCAAGCTGTGGATCCAAGTGGAAGGAGCCCTTAAATCACTTAAATTCAGACGTCTGGGGCTTCTCTTCCACTCTTTTTTATTCTTGTTAGTAATAATTAAATTTGTAGAGACTATGGTAAGGTTATTAATAGGGGTTAAAGTATGAAATTGCCGTTTTATTGTAATAGGTACTTCGAATTGACATAGAACCCTCATGGTTTGAGATTTTTGAGTGAAACTTTTTTCATACGGTACCTATGTAGTTCTTCTTTTAAAAAATGTGCAACATTCGATTATCAACTTTCAGTTGTTTATCAGCTTAGACAATAAAGATGGATACTTCGAAAATTCGTGTGATTTTTGAATACGAGTTCCGACGCGGAACTAACGCGGCAGAAACAGCTCGCAATATTAATGTTGCGTTTGGAGAGGGGGACTGCTAATGAACGCACTGTGCGATTTTGGTTTAAACGCTTTCGTGATGGAAACTTCGATTTGAAGAACGAACCACGTGGAAGACCGCCCACACAGGTGAATAACAATGATTTGAAAGAGATGGTGGAAGCCGATCCGAGCCAAACTACCCAGGAATTAGCGGCATGGTTTAACGTTACCTTACCAACAATATTGACTCATTTGCGTCAAATCAATAAAATAAAAAAATATGAAAAATGGGTGCCTCATGATTTGACTGATCTGCAGACTACAGGAACTGCAATTAGAAACCATTCGTCACCCTCCGTATTCGCCAGACCTTGCTCCAACGGACTACCATTTTTTTCGTGATTTGGACAATTATTCTTATTTTATTCTGCGTGATAAAAAGTTTTCTTCTCAGGAGGCAGTGCACAATGCTTTCACACAGTTTGTCGAATCTAGATCACCAGAGTTCTATCGCAAAGGCATAAATGAGCTTCCTATTAGATGGCAGCAATGTATAGATAATAATGGTAATTATTTTGATTAAATAAATATGTTAAATTAAAAAAAAAACGAATTTTTATTTTTCAGTACAAATCGGCAATTTCATACTTTAACCCCTAATATTAATAGCCAATTAACATTGTTAGTGGTTGGGGAGTCCAAGATGCTAAATGTGGAGTCACTCGAGCGTCGTGGAGCTGGAGACCTATTGGATTTTGAAGATTAGATGGTAGGAGAAAAAAAAGGTTAAATAATGTTTTCCTTTTTAAGCGTGGGGTGAGCGTCTACAGGCGTTCAAAAGTTTGTAGACGCTATATTAAGAAAAATCCTCCAAATAATCGTCAGATTAAGAATCAGCACGATCTGGAATTCACGATGAATCTGTATGAAAATCTGATGCGCTCGAGTATTTGAAAATGGCAATCACCAAAAATCTTTTTTGCAGTTTCAAAAAGCTGTCACGTATTTTAAATGGGAGCTTAGTTTGGGTTCATTTAACATCCCCTCTGAAAATCTGAAACGCTCGAGTAGTATTTAAAGTTTTACCCCACCCCCCACAACCCACCATCCAAAGTGGCAGATTAACACATTTCCATTATCGGCGACACGTGGGGAATATACATTGGCAATATCTGACGCGCTCGAGTAAATCCCAAAATCACCTCTATATATTAAGAGCCACGGATCGCCGGTAGATGCAGGCTGCTTCTAATCGGCCCTCTTGGAAAATTATGGAGACCTAAATCCAGCAGCGGACGTCCGACGGCTAAGATAATGCTTAATATTGTTTTAATATACTAATAATAAATCTGTAAGGGTCGGTCATGGAGTAAGTTACTTTGTTTTCAGAGATATCGTGTTTATAGGCTCTATACATGATACTGAAACTAAATTGACGATTTTTACAATTTTTTTCTCTATGTATGTATGTATGTATGTTCCTCCATAACTCTGAAACGAATTAACTGATTTTCATGAAATTTCCTAGATAAATATTTGGACGTACGGAACACAGGATAGGCTACTTAATATTTTTCAATGCGGACGAAGTCGTAGGCACCAGCTAGTAACATATAAAATTACTCTGTAGCACATAAATTCGCATGTGTATTTCTAAGTGAATTCGCAATTTATTCTGCATTCTATGATGAAACTCAAGTTTGTGTTTAACTTGAGTCGTTCATCGTTATATTGATTCTTTTGGTTCGATAAGTGATCATAGTTAGTTGAAAATAATTTTAATTTAAAAGTAATGATTGTATGAAAATACAAACACTTTATTCTATGCTTTTCTATGAAAGAAATAACATAATTGTAAAGACTGCAGATAGTGCAGATAAAAAGTGAGCACGCTCGAACGACAGCAGAGTCAATGAATGGTAGTTAGGCCATGTTATCTTAAGGCTAAATAAATCTTAGCGTAGGTACCGTTAATTTCGGAAATAAATTTATTTTTTATCACCTAGAAATATTTGTATAAGAATTAAAAGAAATTTAATCTTTCATTTGTTTTTGTGTATGAACCGATTTTATTTCTACTTCTACTTAATATTTTTCAACGCGGACGAAGTCGTGGTACAGTCAGCGTCAGAAGTAGATGAGCATCTGAAGTAGGCAAATAATTGTTGGCATTTAATTTTTCATTAACATCTACGCAACTACAGATTTCAAATTTATGTGAGCATCTATGAATTCAAATATATCTAAACACCCATATGTCATATATTTCATTACAAAGTGAAAGTCTTATGTATACAATCCGATCGCCAAAAGTATCTAAGCACTAAAATGTTTAATTATATCTCAACACTTTTTGAAATAACCTTTCAACTCTTTGTATTAACGTTCATATTTAGTTAATAATCGCCTACTTACATTGTCTTTCATAATACGCTTGAATGACATCAGCACACATTAGTGAGGAATTATTTTCAACCGAATTCAAAAAAGGAAGAGGTTCTCAATTTGTCTAAAATTATGAATTGATTTTGATGATTCCTTCTTACTTAAGTCGTACTTCAGAGGTGGTCCCATATAAATTTTATCGAAATAGATTTAGCGCTTTTTGAAAAAAAAAAATCAAAACAAATACGACTTTAATATTATTCTATCTTCAATCTATATTTTAACTGTCATTACCGATAGTCATCACGGAAACATTAGCCAAAAACAAAGGATATTTATATGTATATATTTATTTGTAAGGAGCAAACATGATACTACCAGTCGAATGTCATTATTTTCTGTACAATCTTATTTTCATAATTAGGTATAAAACTAAGTTGCCAGATGGATTGTCACTTGTCAAATTACCCGTATCTACGAGTAAGTATTTAAATATAGTTGGAAATTAGCTGCAAAAGGGATAGAGATTTTTCGACTTTCGAATGGCACGAGGGCCATTCAAAAAATCTCTATCCCTTATCCTTAATGCTAGTGTAGTTGGCAGCGCACTTGCGGCACCTGTGACGTTGCTTGTGTTATAGGCGATGGTAGCCACCTACCATAAAGTGGACCGTTAGCATGTCTACCATTCCAAAAACAGTAAAGAATTGTCAATTTTAGTTCAGTAATTAAGAATTAATAAACTATTAAACCTATTTTTTAAATTTTTACATTAAATATATATTTAGATACTATTGATCACCAACACACGTCCTAGAAAAAAAGCATGAGGGCCATTCGAAATTTGAAAAATCTTTCGCTCATAACTTCTCAATTACATTTATACATCTGACAACTTAGGTAATTATGAAAATATGATTGTATAGAAAATAATGACATTCGACTGTTTAGATATTTTTGACGCGTTGAATGTTCACATTAATTAGAGTACTTTGGAGTGTAGATATAATCGGTCTTCAAAGTGTGTAGTGTTATTTGAGTACCCAGACAGATCCGATATATCTGATGCTGACTGTACCAGCTAGTAAATAAATAATTGCGTAAAATGTGAGTACAATTTTTTTTTTTTTTAAAAAACTACAAACTATCTAAATACTATATCTATAAACTTAAATAATCGTAAAGATAAGCAATTTTTCAATAAAATTTTATGGACTTATAAAAAACCACTTTAAAAAAATGCGTTTATAAAACAATAGGTGAAATTCAAAACATAAAATACAATTTCAAAATTTTTATTTATTTGTATTATATCACAAATCCAACTATTGGATGCTTGGCTTATCACTAACAATTCAAAGAATACTTTTGTATTCAGGAAGAACCCTATTTGGAATAAGTAGCCCCCTTTGGCCACTTCCTAACTGGACTACTTCGAAAGTCGATATATATCTACTAAGCGTTTACTTCTTAACTTGTTCATTTCCTATATCGTCCTTTTTTTATTTCGTCCTTTTAATACAATGACATATAGTCTAATGTCAGTTTTGTCCAAGTTAGCTGAAGTTACAGTCCACTTGAGTTCAATGTCAATGAGTGAGCGCATTGAGTTTAAATTATCCCAACGAGGGGATTATTTATCACGTCCAACAAGTTTCCTTCTTATTTTAAAAAACATTTTTTTTTTTGTTAATTTTATTTTATTTGCTCATTTATTAAACAAATATATTTCCATTGCGTAGTTTGAACAATACGCGAATGAAGTGTATTGGACTCTTCAGGAAGTGGCCAAAGTCGTCCGTCGAGATAATCCACAATTATAAGTACGATTGCAATATTGCAAACAAAATTCTCCACATTTTAAAATTAATTAAAACAATTCATCATTGTCAGACCAAAAACGTCTGTGTGCTGAGTAGTTATACGAGAAAATAACAAAAAAACTTACATGAAGGTTTATTAAAAAAAAAAGTATTTTATTTGAATTTTACCCTACATTACATTCAGCCTTTGCAGCAGAATCGAGACAAGTGTGTGTCTACCGCTCACTTTATGTTCGATATTTAAAAAGATATCAAATTAAGTAAGCAAGCATGGCTTTACTTTATAAAATATATTTTACCTTATAGGTATTTTATTATAATTTTTGAAATAAGTCGCCACGAAACTGATTTTTGTACTAAATTATAATGCAGCTGCGTAAACAACCTAAAATAATAATTTTATGATAGCAATTAAATACTTGTATTATTTTTTAAAATAAAAAGTGAACATATTTAGCTCCTTAACATATTTACTTAGCTCCTTAATAAAAACTTTTCTGCACTTTTTGCTTATTAAAATTAACTGTACATAACACCGTAAATCTTAAGGTGACACAAGTCAGCTTTCCTTCATACAAACGTTTTAAGATTATTACTCCGCTGTTTTATATTTAATTTACAAATGTAAGCATGATACCGACTAATCTTGTTAACTAGGCTTGTTCCTATACATAATAAAAGTATCGTAGGATTGTAGGATTTTTGTAAAGGATAAGAAAGACATAAATCGAAAAATAGGAATAAAATCAATAACAATAATAATAGCTAATTATTATTATTGACACATGGCTCACGAGATGACCGCCATGTGGGGATGTTGATTCGACTATCATCGTCCTGATAGTCGTGTCGGCGAACGGTCTCATAACGAAGAGCCTCGACCAACACCTCAAGAGGCTCTCACTAGATGGCTGGGTCAAGGGACAGATACAGAAGCGGGACTTCTTGACACGGCACGAATTGTCAGGAGGCCTAACCGCCGGTAGCTTGGGCCTTGCCCCGCCGCTACTTGCGGCCCTAATTTAATTTAAGTTTTAGTTTTTTTTATAATATTTATTGTTTTTGTATAATTATATTGTAAAAAAATAGGATTAAGAAAGAAAATAAATATGTATGAATAATAATAATTATTCAGGTATTTATTTTCTTTCTTAAAATTAAATTTTTTACAATATAAATAAAAAACAATCAATATTATAAAAAACTTAAACCTAGAGTGCCGCTGGTAGCGGGGCAAGGCCCCAAGCTACCGATGGTTAGGGCTGCAAAGTGAGGAACCTCCTGACAATTCGTGCCGTGTCAAGAAGTACCGCCTTCTGTATCTGATTATTATTACTTTGTCTTTTGAGGCCGTCTCCCCCTCATTTTCCGAGGGAAAGACGAGTTAAATTGAGTATAATAATATAACAGTTTAGTAAAACAGATCTGTTTTACCTCTATCGATTGGAACCTCTATTTTCTTTGTACCAAATAAAATATAGAATAAATCAGAATCTGGTGGTATTAAAAAAAATTATAATTAAAGAAATTTATATTAATGAACATCTCACTAAAAATAATAATAATACTCTTTAAGAAATAGTTATATTCTATTCTACCCTAGACCTCAACGAAATTTTATAAATTTGAGTTAAAGAAAATTAGTCCCCAGTACAAGGAACTTAAATTTTTTTGACACGTACAAATGTAAAACTTTGCGAGTGCCTTTTTTGCGATGAGTCCGACAAACTTTTCTAATGCGAAAAGTTTCGCGCTGCTGCGTTTTCGAATGCTCGATTCCTGGAATTGTCGATATGACGTCACTATGACTCTCCGTATATACAACTTTGATTTTTGCAATTTTTTTTAATCAAATTAATATAAAAATTGTGGTCAACTTGTCCGACAAAAATCATGTTGCGTATGGGGTGTCCACCACCCCAAAAATGTCGATATGACGTCACTATGACTCCTCGTACATACAAGTTTCATTTTTTGAAATTTGTTTAGTAAAGTTAATTTAAAAATTGTGGTCAACTTGTCCGACAAAAATCATGCTGCGTATGGAGCGTCCACCACCCCGAAAATGTCGATATGACGTCATTATGTCTGCCCGTACATACAACTTTAAATTTAATATTTTTCGATTTAAAATAAAGTACTAATTGTAACCAAATATGTGTCCGACAAATACACGCTGAAATTGTAGCAGTTTAACAAACTTAATCCTGTCCTAATCAGACTTAACTTAACTATCCTAATCAGATATATAAAAAAAAACATATGACATATTATTGATGACATATGACAGAATGACATATTATTATAAACTACAAAGTAATAAATTTTTCATAATTTGTAAATTTAAGTACTGAAAATAATTGATCTGAAAATATTCCCATATTTCATTTGAATTAACGCGGCATAGTTTCACACGAGCCACGTGTCTCGTAGTCGGAGCATCCATTCACATGTTTGTATACCTGAGAAGTGCACGCATCGATTAAATTTTTGAATCTTTTCGGAGTTTTTATTTCAATGTTTATAACATTACTAGCGGCCCGCTCCCGGCTTCGCCCGGGGTACATTTTTTTTACGTAAAAGCCTTCCCTGATTATCCCTCTATCCATGAGTGAAGACAGAATTAAAATCGGCCCCGCCGTTCTCGAGTTTTGCGCTTAGCAACACATTTAGGGATTCATTTTAAGTTAGTAATTCTGATGTAGAGTGAATTACTATTGTTTTTTTGTAATAAAAAATAAAATACGTATTTAATTATCTTTAAATACGTTACCTATTTAATTTACCTTTTAATACAATAAAATATCAATATACAAAAAACAGATTTTTTATTTTTCAGAATTTCCGATTGAAATTATTTTATAGGTAATTGTAATTTTATACGACAAATTTTATGTCAATTTAATATATTTAAATAATATACGTGAATATTTAAGTTTATTCAGTCAGAAATTGTCAAAAAGAAGTTTACCATTAGTAATGTTTTTTTTTTCATTTTTTGGTCGGACTGACTATTTAACTCAATATATTTGTCGGACAAGTCGATATTTGCATTTAGAATACTATTATCTATCATTGTTATTTTTGTCCGACATGTATGTATGGTCCGATTTTATTCTTTTGATAAAAAAGGTAAACAAATATGAGGTTGCCAGGGTCACTGACCTGTTTTAGAGATGGGATTTGTACAATAGGCATATCAAAGAGAGTTGACTCAGTGAGTAACTCATTCTCAGCCATGGCAACACTGCATTTTGCACCTCCGTAAAAACCAAAACCGAATAAAATATTATTATTAATAAGAATAATAAATAAAAACGAATTATTAGTTTAGTGGTAATTTTAAGTAATCTATTTTATTAATGCCATTTAATCAAAAATAATTTCATAAAGTGTTTTCGTCTACGGTTATGAATTATGATAAACTAAAACTTTAAAAATATATATAGAATTGTGAACTTGATAATTTATGTACGAATCAAAACCTCATGTGACTCCAAATGACTTAGGTCGTGTACATGTCCCGTCTCTAAAACCATAGACAAAATCTCTGTGACGTCTATTGGTATTGTAGGTTATGTGACGATTTTATAGTTTTTTTGCATTTTCCTCTGAAAATATGCAATAATTTTGGATACATATCGTAAAGAATATTATGTTTAGTGAGTGTAAATGAATTCGTGTACATATGAATGTGTAATTAAGGTTAAAACTCGAAAACTATATGTCGGGAATTGTTTGTTTACCTTTTTTATCAAAAGAATAAATTCGGACCTTACGGGGAGACATAATGACGTCATATCGACATTTTCGGGGTGGTGGACGCTCTATACGCAGCATGATTTTTTGTCGGACAAGTTGACCACAATTTTTATATTAATTTTATTTAAAAAAATTCCAAAAATCAAAGTTGTATATACGGAGAGTCATAGTGACATCATATCGACAATTCCAGGAATCGAGCATTCGAAAACGCAGCAGCGCCGAAACTTTCGCATTAGAAAAGTTTGTCGGACTCATCGCAAAAAAGGCACTCACAAAGTTTTACATTTGTATGTCTCAAAAAAATTTAAGTTCCTTGTACTGGGGATTACAAGTCTAAAATTAGTTACTTTGTTTTTGGTCCACTTTATGTATGTATTTAGTTATAATTGTGTAAAAGTAGGGATGTGTAAAAGTGAGAATAAACATCTTTCTAAACATAAATACAGTTATAACTTATAGTTATCTGGTCACAGCCAAGTTTCGTTTGTATATTTTGGCACACCATTAGGAACTACTAAGTACAAATAAATAAAGCTCTAATACATTGCTTTTTTGTTAACAATTTAAGTGTAAACTTTAAATTTAATTTGAAATTTTAAAATGCATATGTAATATTATTAAGTAATGTCTTATTGGTAAGAAAAAGATATTTTTATACAAAATATAACATAGAATAAATCAGAATCTAGTGGTATTAAAAAAAAATTATAATTAAAGGAATTTATATTAATGAATATAATACTAAAAATACTTTTTAACAAATAGTTAAATTAAAAGATGCTAATTATAAATTTATATGGTCTAGGGTATTGTCTACCCTAGACCTCGACGAAATTTTATAAATTTGAGTTAAAGAAAATGTTACAAGTCTAAAATTAGTTACTTTGTTTTTGGTCCACTTTATGTATGTATTTAGTTATAATGTGTAAAAGTAGGGCCGTGTAAAAGTGAAAATAAACATACTTCTAAACATAAATACAGTTATTACTTATAGTTATCTGGTCACAGCCAAGTTTCGTTTGTATATTTTGGCACACCATTAGGAACTACTAAGTAAAAATAAATAAAGCTCTAATACATTGTTTTTTTGTTAACAATTTAAGTGTTAAATTTTAAATTTAATTTAATATGAAATGTTAAAATATGGATTATAATTAAGTAATATCTTATTGGTAAGAAAAAGATAACAAATAATAATTTTTAATAATATATATAAAATATAATATAGAATAAATCAGAATCTGGAGAATAAATCTGCACCAGCTAGTAAATAAATATTTGCATAAAATGTGAGTAATTTTTTTTTTTTTTTTTTATATCTACAAACTTATATAATCGTAAAGATAAGCAATTTTTCAATAAAATTTTATGGACTTATAAAAAACCACTTTTAAAAAAATGCGTTTATAAAACAATAGGTGAAATTCAAAACATAAAATACAATTTCAAAATTTTTATTTACTTGTATTATAACACAAATCCAACTGTTGGATGCTTCGCTTATCACTAACAATTCAAAGAATACTTTTGTATTCAGGAAGAACCCTATTTGGAATAAGTAGCCCCCTTTGGCCACTTTCTAACTGGACTACTTCCAAAGTCGATATATATCTACTAAGCGTTTACTTCTTAACTTGTTCATTTCCTATATCGTCCTTTTTTTATTTCGTCCTTTTAATACAATGAGATATAGTCTAATGTCAGTTTTGTCCAAGTTAGTTGAGGTTACAGTCCACTCGAGTTCAATGTCAATGAGTGAGCGCATTGAGTTTAAATAATCCCAACGAGGGAGAAGTAATCATTATCACGTCCAACAAGTTTCCTTCTTATTTTAAAAAACATTTTTTTTTTGTTAATTTTATTTTATTTGCTCCCGTTCGATATTTAAAAATATAAGGGCGAGGGGGAACTGCAGCGGCACCGCGCTCAGGAGGGGCGCGTCGGCTCGGCGCGCGGGGCAGAGACGGGCGGCGTCGGCGGAGGGGAGATCAGCAGAGAGTTGGACGGGGGAAGGGAGACCTGAAGAGACGAAGGTACGAGTGGGGCCACGTAGGAGCGGTACTCGTCGAGGAACTCGATGTCGATGCCGTCGCGCAGGCACTGGTGCAAATCGGAGAAGTTGAGCGTGTGGCCGCTCTCGAGCGCTTCGAATGTAGGCAGCAGGTACCACTCGTTGCCCTGCAACATCGGAAGGGAGGCGTGAAGGGGCGTGAAGGGGCGTGATGGGGCCCGAGTGCTACTTGCCCCCTCTCGCAGGCTCCACAGGACCACCGCGCCAAAGACACTAATACACTTCTAACTACACATCTACCAGACACGCATTCCTTATGGATATACTAATTGATACTTTTTACTATAGAAATTACCATAGATTTTTACTACAGAAATTAAAAATATCGATAACTTATCGATCGATGAGTAAAGTGACGAATATGCATAAAACACAAAACTACACCATACATTTATTGCATAATTTACAGTGAGACATCAAAAACCGATAGGTGTGTGAAATGTCTCATTATTTAAATTATTCCTGTTGTTCATTTCACAATCGAACATTGAACAGCACAGTTGTTGATTTTTACAATAATTTTATTCAATTTAAAAGGATTTTCTAAGAAATTTCATAAAAACTGAAGGTTTGTGGTAAAAGAGGCTGCTTCCTGGCTTCGTCTATAGTGTATTAATGTCTGTGGACTACTAATAATAAATGTATTATCAAAAAATCGTAGTTTTTTCTATGAATAAAAGTTTTTGTGAAAATAATAGGTTTATCCCTTAAATAATAGCATCTGTCAGCAATAAAATCAATTGTCATCGCCAGATTGTGACTTCTTTTTATTTGTTATTTTTGTCACCAGTACAGTAGTTACATTTTATTTTTTTAGTTATCAAATAATACAATTCCTTACCAACTTAAGTTAAGTTTATAAATTTAATGAAAAATTATCAAAGTCCTCATTTTATTATTCTACTAGAAATTACTATTTGAATATATTTGTAATAACTACCTAAATTGTAATAAAAAATAAATCAATACAACACCCCAAGTAAATAAATACATCGTAGCAATTTACCGGGTGTAAAAAGACAGCTACCACACATGTAGATATCTGTGACAGCTACCTTTTACTAAAACCACATATTTTACATAGAAGGAGAGGTCCAAAAGTTCGTGGAATGAAAGGGTTTAAATAAAATGAAACAATAAATCTATTTTTCCTTTTTAATATAATCACCCTTAAGCTTTTTTAATTAATTTTTCTAAGCTATCGTAAAAATATTTTTTATCTTTTGCCTCAAAATGAGATAAAATTGCCTCCTTTCTACCTCATTGTCGTCGGAGAATTTCCTTCCCCTTAAGTCTTTTTTTAAATTGGGGAACAAATAAAATCACTTGGGGCCTGATCTGGACTGTAGGGTGATTGGCCGGATTCGAAGCCATTCGTGTGCAGAGTAGCCATTGCAACTCTGTTCTTGTGAACGTGTTGTCTTGCAAAAACAACACACCCTTGGTAAATTTTCCTCGTCGTTTTTCCTTGATGGCTTCCTTTAATTTTTCTAGTATCGTTTCATAGTATTCTCCGGCTATGGTCCTTCCCTTTTCTTTGTAATCAATCAGTATTATCCCCTCACAATCACAAAAAAACAGTAGCCATTAACTTTCCAGCCGACTCCGATACTTTGAATTTCTTTGGCGGTGGTGTCCCCTTTCTATGCCATTGCATGCTCTTATTTGGACTCAGGCTCAAAGTGGTAACAATCAGTGCCGTAAATAGCCTTTTCTGCGCTCTTGTGTTTTTTTAGATATTATAGGTACCCTAGAGCAATGCTATGTATAGGCCTACTTTATTTCATTCAGGGTGATAAAATAAAGCACATGGAACTTGGTGTTGGTGGACCAATTATCTAATATTTCACTCACTAAAGCTCAAACGCAAGTTCACTAGTGCAAATGCGTTGCCCACCCTGATGCTTAAGATTTAATTTTTGGGCCACAATAGCCAAATACGCTCGTGCGCTGCCAAAAAAATGAGCGCGATGTTTTGTCTAATTTAATATACGTTTTTGATAATACTGGCATTTAGGTACGTATGTGTTGGAATCGAGCACTAGGGGCGCAGTGGCAACTTATCAGGAGCAAACCGAAAAATAATAGTCCTGCCTGGTCTGGCCATTCTTGCGCCCCCCAGAGTATACGCCCTGTGCCTGGGCACCGGTGGCACCGCCCTATTTACGGCACTGGTAACAATTCGCTCCAAAATCTGTGCAAGTTCGTCTCCACATAACTCAAAAAATTGTTTCGACGCATCGACGCGCTGATGTTTCTGAAGCTGCGTGAGCATACTCGGTACCCATCTTGCACTGACTTTTGTCATACCCAGGTGGTCATGTAGGATTCGCAAAATAGTGGTATCTGATACTACAACTAATACAGATAACTGTTTTTTCTTCAAACTGGTGTCCTGGGGATCCGGGGAGTACGGTGGATGTCTTAGACATTCCAATTGAAGCTCCTCTAATTTGGTAGCCGTCTGTTGTACAGTGTGTGGTCTAGCGTTGTCCTGAAGCAGCAGTGGCCTAGAGCGATTGACCAGCCTCGATTGTTTAGCAGCTAGCTTTTCCATCATGGTTTGCAGTTGCTGACAATAGACATCTGCCGTAATCGTCTGGCCAGATTTAAGAAAGCTGTAGTGAACGACACCGGCACTAGTCCACCAAACGCTCACAAGTAATTTTTTTGAGTCAATTTTCGCTTGGGGCAGGATTTGGCTGGTTCGCCAGAGTTCAGCCATTGCGATGAGCGTTTCCGATTATCGTACAGGATCCACTTTTCATCACAGGTAATGATTCGATTTAAAATCCCTTATTGTGCCGGTTGAGTAATGTAACGCAACAGTCGACGGGCGTTTGTCGGTTTGCTGCACTCAATTCATGAGGTACCCACCTTTCAAGCTTTTTCACCTTCCCAATTTGCTTCAAGTGGATTAAAACAGTTTTATCACTAACACCGCAGCCTGCAGCTAACTCGGACGTGGTTTGCGATGGATCCGCTTCCACAATAGCCTTCAATTCTTCATTATCAACTTTGGTCTCCGGCCGTCCACGGGGCTTGTTCTGCAGGTCGAAATTTTCAGAACGAAAACGTTGGAACCAAAAACGCACTGTGTTATCTTTTGCGATACCGCCGCCTCTTCTGCAGCACTGGTTCCACGATGAAACGTACTTACTCGTAAATAATGCGATATTTCATGTTTTCCATTTTGTAAACTGAGTGACGCAAAGAAAAAACCAAAAGAGGAAAAAACAAATAAATGACGGTTTGAAAACACAAAAGCATGAGTAAATAGCTGTATAAATTTGAAATTGGAATTCCTAACCAAAGAGGAGATTTTTGAGATCAAAGTGGCCAGTACGACAAAACGCCAATTTCATATGTAAGGACCTAATATTAATGACGAGTCCCCAATTAGTATGACATAAGCGAGTGCCCTTATCCCCACTCCATCCCCTCAATTCCACGAACTTTTGGACCTCCCCTAGTACATACAACATGTATAAGATACAAGTAATGTAAAAGTAATGTAATTAGATGTCGCTAGGTGCATGTTGAATGTTTATTTGGTTGTTGAAATGCATCTAGATGTCGCAAATACTATCGCGAACACGCTAATGAAATGTTTCGCCCATAATAATAAGTTCTAACGTATATATATTAAATATTGTCTCCTACTAGGGCTTGGTGTTTTATTTAAAGAAGTAAACCCGAGTATAATTCATTTATATTATAAAAATATGAGTAGGAGTCCTTTCCAATGATCGTTTATAAATATTTTGATTATACATTTATCAGGCAAACCAATTATAATAAATACAAACCCATTTATTTTATAATTCATTATACACGTATATCCCGATGATTATATGTGATTTATTATGGAATTGTTTTCATATTGTTTGCCGACTACAATTTGCTGACAGATCTCTATTTTGCGGACAAAACTTATTACATATTTAACAAATTCAAAACGAATTGAATTGATGATAGCTTAAATCATTACGTTGCTTTCACTTACTAAAAATACTACAAAACCAAGCGGTTAAAGGGTTAAGATAACAGCGTAAACGGTTAGTGGGGCGCCTCCAACACGGGCAGAGCGCGCGGGGGCCAGTAGACGTCGCTAAGCTGACTCACCGCAAGGGCGGAGCGCAGCGCGCGGTTCGCGTGGCCGGCGCGCAGCAGTCGCTCCGCCAGGTCGTACTTGCCCGACATGTCCATGTCCATCAGCTGCAGCTCCAGCGTGGCGCTGGCGGAGCACACGGCGCACACGCGCGCCACTAGCCGCCGGTGGCTCACCAGCGACAGCAGGAACGAACAAGCCGTCGGCGGCCAGCGTAGCCCACCCGCCGCCGGCCGCACGCCCGCCATCGCCGCGCGGATGGCCTGCGTGGGCAGCGTCGCGAAGCTCCTCAGCAACGGCCGCAGCTCGGCGACGCGCGCGGCCCACACAGTGCCGTAGTCCACATGGCGCACCTTCACGCGGCCCGCGTTCTCGAGCCGCACTATGACCGCGCGATACCAGTTGCCCTGGAAGTGGCACGCCACATGGTGGCCCACGAGCACGGCGCCCAGGCTCAGCCGCCGCTGGGCGCCCGCGCCGCCGTAGTACGCGTTCATATCGCACATGAGCACCTCCAGCGCCAGGTTGTGGTGGTCGCACAGCCGCTGCACCCAGAAGCGCGACGGCGAGTACAGCTCCGTCACCGTCACCTCCAGCAGGTCGCCCTCCGCCACGTTCTGCACGCCCATGCCCACGATGCTCGTCAGCGGCTCCATGCAGTCCGCCGGGAACACCTCGGGCTCCTAAAATAACAGACGCCTCTTTAACTTTAGCACTGGCCAAAGGAAATTGGTCCCTATGGTTGCACTAGTCAATATGACTTACGATTGCGACGCCGGGCATTGCGTCCTCGTCCAATTGACGAGCCGCGCGACGCCTGGTGCCCCAAGGCATGTAGTGCACTTGCGGGTCCTGGGGCAGTTTGGGCTGACAGGCCACGGGTTGCAAGACTATGAGGTTTAATATAGGATTATTTGGAGGTCCCTGAAACTGAAAAGGCATGATTTATGAAAAAGCATGGCATGAGTAGGCGAAAAGAACGACTGCAAAAGTGGACGGATGACTTACTTGAAAAGAATCACTGCAGCGTTCCTTTAAAAATTTGATGGGGTCGCTATATCCAAATTGCCCTATGAGCAAACTTCCGCCCACCTTTTCCAAATAATCTTTTAGTAGGGAGCGCACGTCCACCTGCACAGGCGACAAGAGCATCAGCGACCTCAGTACTTCCTTCAAATCATTATATATATGAGCAATGCAGGAGACACGAGAGCAAATTTTTTTATGTCTCGTGCCTTTAAATCACTCACTGTCTACATTAGAATCAGCATGATTTAAAGTCAGCACTATTAATTTATCCAGGTAACAAACAGTCATTATACATATTTTTTTACAATATACATAAATATCTATAGACTTAGAGTTCCGTACATAAAAATAAATATTAAACAAAATAGATACATAAGTACAGTACTGAAACAAAATCCTACACATAATACAAAATACAAATAGATAATCAAAATTTAAATTAAGAAAACACTCAATAAAAACATTCAAGGAGCCATCAAAAGACTATTACGTATCTGAATCCTATAATTAGTCAAACTACCACAGAATAAATCCACATCCACAAATTCGCTATTGTATGTGTCAACGCTACGTCTAGAAAAGTTATTCCCGGTGTAAACCGTATATATGGGGATAGAGAAGAGTTTGTGTGAACGGCAGCCAGGTCTGGATACTCTTAAAGCAATTTTTTCCAAAATTTGAGGGGAATCAATGTAATTATTTAAAATTTTGAACAAAAATATCTGGTCAAACATTATTCATCAACTTGCAAGAGTAGTTAGTGAGTTACGGGTCAGAGAGTTCTTATATGATATGTATTTACAATTTCTATGATAATCCAACGACTTGATAAATTTCTTTTGGATTCTCTCGATGCCAGCAATATGACAAGCATAAAATGGGCTCCAGATAATACAAGCGAAATCTAAGTGATCGAACGAAGCTGTAATATAATAATTTTAGAGTATGGGGATGCTTAAATGGTTTCGAAATCCTAAGAATTATCCAAGTTGGCGAAAAGCTCTTTTAACTATGTTATCAATATGTAAGTTAAAAGATGTTACAATCCATTATGATACCTAAATGTGATTGAAGTTGATTGAAGTTGCAAACAATCATCAATAGTCGTAACTGTTTTAAAAAACTTTGCATCATCAGCATACAATAAGAATTTCGAGTTACGTATAACTTTTCCAATATCATTAATATATAAAATAAAGAATAGTGGGCCTAAATGTGATCCCTGAGGAATTCCTGAGGGGATTTCCAGGAATCTTGAGACGTAACCCTTTATAGAAACTGCTTGGGATCGGTTTTTAACATAAGATTTTATCCAGCACAGTAGATCACCATGTATTCTGATAGCCGATAGCTTTATTGTGTATTGTATTAAGATGTTACTTTTATTGGTGCAGGCTGTGGCGAAGTGTTACTTTTGTTTATTTGTGTGATTTTGTATATTTGTGTGAAGGCCTCAAACGAGGCAGGCATCACCTGCCTCGTTTGAGGCCTTGTAAAATGATAAATAAGTATCCGAGCAGTGCGTCCGCTAGGTACTTTGCGGTTTGGGTATATCGCCCTATGACTAATAACTAAGTTAACGAATAGTGAATGTAATAAAAAGCGAAGTAGACAAATGGCGTCAAACCTGTAAATCGTAGCGATTACACACTCAATTGCAGAATTATGGATGTATATGCACATGTTATTATTATAGATAAAGTAAGATAATTACTTACCTATATATTAATCGATATAAAAAGCAAGTAAAATACAAGTTTAGTGGATATAAAATCCAAGTAAACCAACTAAAACTGTGAATAACCTAAAAAAGCAAATAGCGTCTAACGAGCCGGGTACAAGTTTTTCTGTTTCTGACTTCTGTCCACAGTCCATCTAATATCCATTAGGAATATAGAATATTTTATAAACATAGTTTATTGTTATTGACAGATATTTTAATTTAATTTGGCCGAGTTTGATTGCGTGTATGACAGTAACAATCACTATTTACTATTAATTATAATATTATAACGTGTAATATACGTATTACATGTAGTCGTGTAATGCAACCATGTGCAAATTCCTCTTTGATAAAGGATATTGTAGCCTTAACAGAAGAATCGGACATTGATTTCACATATAAACGTTTTTTCACTAATAATTATTCTAAGCCAAATTAGATATTATCAATTTATATATTTTAGAAGTCCAAATACTTCCAAGTTTTTTCTTCTATGTAAATAAAGTTCAATTTTACTTACAATTTTAAATGTCACTGTACTTACGATCTTTTGCTCACTTATTATCACGACTGTTTAGAAATGCACATCACCACCTACCCACTTGATTTTTAACATTAATCAATCCGACCAAAAATTGCAAAAGTTTATCGCGTGAAGCCTGTCCAAAAAATATAAATAAAACCATGCACATATACACAATGGAATATTTCTTCACCCGATATACAGATTGTTTATGGTAACACAATAGACAATAATTTGGAATTAAAATATAAACAAGTCGTTTGACGCGCGGCAAAAATACACCGATGGTCATAGACACTATTTACGATAGTATAATAGTGTCTATGCCGATGGTCATAGACAACTAGCGACATCTCGCGTCTACTTTGGCAACTACTTATTTACATGCATAAAACGCCTAAACAGTCATTGTTCTAAAATTGTAGATAATTAAAACAACATTACTATTTTTTTTAATGTATAACTAGCGACTCGTTCCCAGCTTCGCCCGGGGTGTATTTTTTTTACGTAAAAACCTTCCCTGATTATCCCTGTATCCATGAGTGAAGACACAATTAAAATCGGCCCAGCCGTGCTCGAGTTTTGCGCTTAGCAACACATTTAGGGGTTAATTTTTATATTATAGATTATTTTATATTTACACACAAAGAACTGATAGTAAGAAAACTAGCAATACTCCTAAATAACTCTCCGCAAGCATGGCTTTACTTTATAAAATATATTTTACCTTATAGATATTTTATTATAATTTTTGAAATAAGTCGCCACGAAACTGATTTTTGTACTAAATTATAATGCAAAGCTGCGTAAACAACCTAAAATAATAATTTTATAATAGCAATTAAACACTTGTATTATTTTTTTAAATAAAAAGTGAACTTAATATAACTCCTTAATAAAAACTTTTCTGCGCTTTTTGCTTTTTAAAATTGTACATAACACCTAAATCTTAAGGTGACACAAGTCAGCTTTCCTTCATACAAACGTTTTAAGATTAGAGTGGGTGTACCAGTGCCAAACCACCTAAGGACAAATTTTGACTTTGGAATGCTCTGAACTGATATTATGTAGTTTTAAGGTAGAAATATATATAAAGTTGTTTATTGTTTACTAACGCTGCAATATCAATGCTAATGCTAATGCTGCAATCCAGATATTTCAGTTTTTTATACATTTCACGAACAATATCAAAAACGGGACTGTGCCTAAGTTTGACCAGTGCGTTCCAATAGATATTTTTCGTTCACTCCCGCTGCAATTTTGTTTGGAAGGTTGGTAAAAGTCTAGGCAACCTGACAAAACAATCGGATTCTTTTTTTCTATTTCTTAAACAATAAAATGCCTTCTATTTCTTAATTTATTCAATTGAACATGCGAGTGGTCAACCACTGGTACCTGGTTTGGGACTGGTACACCCATCCTATCCATCCCATCGGGACTGGTACCCACTCCGCTGTTTTATGTTTAATTTACAAAAGTAAGCATAATACCGATGTATCTTGTCATTAACTAGGCTTGTTCCTATACATAACAAAAGTATCGTAGGATTTTTGTAAAGGATAAGAAAGACATAAATCGAAGAATAGGATAATAATAATTATTATTACCGAGGTGACCGCCATGTGGGGATGTTGATTCGACTATCATCGCTCCGATAGTCGTGTCGGCGAACGGTCTCATAGCGAAGAGCCTCGACCAACACCTCAAGAGGCTCTCACTAGATGGCTGGGTCAAGGGACAGATACAGAAGCGGGACTTCTTGACACGGCACGAATTGTCAGGAGGCCTAACCGCCGGTAGCTTGGGCCTTGCCCCGCCCGCTACTTGCGGCCTAATTTAATTTAAGTTTTAATTTTTTTTATATAATATTTATTGTTTTTGTATAATTATATTGTAAAAAAAATAGGATTAAGAAAGAAAATAAATATGTATGAATAATAATAATAATTCAAGTATTCATTTTCTTTCTTAAAAATTTTTTTTTTAGAATATACTTAAATAAAAAACAATAAATATTATAAAAAACTTAAACCTAGAGTGCCGCTGGTAGCGGGGCAAGGCCCCAAGCTACCGATGGTTAGGGCTGCAGAGTGAGGAACCTCCTGACAATTCGTGCCGTGTCAAGAAGTACCGCCTTCTGTATCTGATTATTATTACTAGGTCTTTTGAGGCCGTCTCCTCCTCATTTTCCGAAGGAGAGACGAGTTAAATTGAGTATAATAATGTGTAAATTATTTACACATTAAACAGTTTAGTAAAACATATCTGTTTTACCTCTATCGATTGGATAGAGGTAACCTCTATTTTCTTTGTACACCCCCCACCCCCACCCCTCCAAGCTAAAATGAGGGGGAGACGGCCTCAAAGGCTAAAATAATAATAATAGAGTGTAAGTTCTTATCAATATTGAAGTCATATTGGCGAAGTGGTGGTGGGACCTCAACTATTGGTGAATTAATTCAAAACATAAAATACAATTTTAAATTTTTATTTCACTTCAAAAACCTTCTTAGAAATATATAATGATCATCAAATTAACTAAATATTCCTATCAACAAACTTTTAAAACTCTGTAATAAACAACTTTCTAAACAAAAATACATTTATAACTTATAGTTATCTGGTCACAGCCAAGTTTCGTTTGTATATTTTGGCACACCATTAGGAACTACTAAGTACAAATAAGTAAAGCTCTAATACATTGCTTTTTGTTAACAATTTAAGTGTTAAACTTTAAATTTAATTTTAAATATTAAAATACATATGTAATATAATTAAGTAATGTCTTATTGGTAGGAAAAAGATAATATACTTATATTTTTATTTATACCAAATATAAATCAGAATTTGGTGGTATTAAAAAAAATATAATTAAAGGAAATTATATTAATGAACATCTCACTAAAAATAATAATAATACTCTCTAACAAATAGTTGAATTAAAAGATGCCAATTATAAATTTATATGGTCTAGGGTATATGGTAGGTATATGGTCTAGGTCTACCCTAGACCTCGACGAAATTTTATAAATTTGAGTTAAAGAAAATGTTACAAGTCTAAAATTAGTTACTTTGTTTTTGGTCCACTTTATGTATGTATTTAGTTATAATTGTGAAAAAGTAGGGACGTGTAAAAGTGAGAATAAACATCTTTCTAAACCAAAATACATTTCTAACTTATAGTTATCTGGTCACAGCCAAGTTTCGTTTGTATATTTTGGCACACCATTAGGAACTACTAAGTACAAATAAGTAAAGCTCTAATACATTGCTTTTTTGTTAACAATTTAAGTGTTAAACTTTAAATTTAATTTGAAATATTAAAATACATATGTAATATAATTAAGTAATGTCTTATTGGTAGGAAAAAGATAATATACTTATATTTTTATTTTATTTATACCAAATATAAATCAGAATTTGGTGGTATTAAAAAAAATATAATTAAAGGAAATTATATTAATGAACATCTCACTAAAAATAATAATAATACTCTCTAACAAATAGTTGAATTAAAAGATGCCAATTATAAATTTATATGGTCTAGGGTATATGGTAGGTATATGGTCTAGGTCTACCCTAGACCTCGACGAAATTTTATAAATTTGAGTTAAAGAAAATGTTACAAGTCTAATATTAGTTACTTTGTTTTTGGTCCACTTTATGTATGTATTTAGTTATAATTGTGAAAAAGTAGGGACGTGTAAAAGTGAGAATAAACATCTTTCTAAACCAAAATACATTTCTAACTTATAGTTATCTGGTCACAGCCAAGTTTCGTTTGTATATTTTGGCACACCATTAGGAACTACTAAGTACAAATAAGTAAAGCTTTGAAATATTAAAATACATATGTAATTTAATTAAGTAATGTCTTATTGGTAAGAAAAAGATAATATACTTATATTTTTATTTATACCAAATATAAATCAGAATTTGGTGGTATTAAAAAAAATATAATTAAAGGAAATTATATTAATGAACATCTCACTAAAAATAATAATAATACTCTCTAACAAATAGTTGAATTAAAAGATGCCAATTATAAATTTATATGGTCTAGGGTATATGGTAGGTATATGGTCTAGGTCTACCCTAGACCTCGACGAAATTTTATAAATTTGAGTTAAAGAAAATGTTACAAGTCTAAAATTAGTTACTTTGTTTTTGGTCCACTTTATGTATGTATTTAGTTATAATTGTGAAAAAGTAGGGACGTGTAAAAGTGAGAATAAACATCTTTCTAAACCAAAATACATTTCTAACTTATAGTTATCTGGTCACAGCCAAGTTTCGTTTGTATATTTTGGCACACCATTAGGAACTACTAAGTACAAATAAGTAAAGCTCTAATACATTGCTTTTTTGTTAACAATTTAAGTGTTAAACTTTAAATTTAATTTGAAATATTAAAATACATATGTAATATAATTAAGTAATGTCTTATTGGTAGGAAAAAGATAATATACTTATATTTTTATTTATACCAAATATAAATCAGAATTTGGTGGTATTAAAAAAAATATAATTAAAGGAAATTATATTAATGAACATCTCACTAAAAATAATAATAATACTCTCTAACAAATAGTTGAATTAAAAGATGCCAATTATAAATTTATATGGTCTAGGGTATATGGTAGGTATATGGTCTAGGTCTACCCTAGACCTCGACGAAATTTTATAAATTTGAGTTAAAGAAAATGTTACAAGTCTAAAATTAGTTACTTTGTTTTTGGTCCACTTTATGTATGTATTTAGTTATAATTGTGTAAAAGTAGGGATGTGTAAAAGTGAGAATAAACATCTTTCTAAACATAAATACAGTTATAACTTATAGTTATCTGGTCACAGCCTAGTTTCGTTTATATATTTTGGCACACCATTAGGAACTACTAAGTACAAATAAATAAAGCTCTAACACATTGCTTTTTTGTTAACAATTTAAGTGTTAAACTTTAAATTTAATTTGAAATATTAAAATACGTATGTAATATAATTAAGTAATGTCTTATTGGTAAGAAAAAGATAATATACTTATATTTTATACCAAATATAAATCAGAATTTGGTGGTATTAAAAAAAATATAATTAAAGGAAATTATATTAATGAACATCTCACTAAAAATAATAATAATACTCTTTAACAAATAGTTAAATTAAAATATGCTAATTATAAATTTCTATGGTCTAGGGTATTTGAGTTAAAGAAAAAGTTACAAGACTAAAATTAGTTACTTTGTTTTTGGTCCACTTTATGTATGTATTTAGTTATAATGTGTAAAAGTGAGAATAAACATCATTCTAAACATAAATACAGTTATAACTTATAGTTATCTGGTCACAGCCAAGTTTCGTTTATATATTTTGGCACACCATTAGGAACTACAATAAAATAAAGCTCTAATACTTTGTTTTTTTTTTGTTAACAATTTAAGTGTTAAACTTTAAATTTAATTTAATGTGAAATGTTAGAATATGGAATATAATTAGGTAAGAAAAAGATAATATATTTTTATGCAAAATATAATATAGAATAAATCAGAATCTGGTGGAATTAAAAAAAAAATAATATTTAAAATGATAATTATTCATTTTGAACTGTCACAACTGAGATATTCACATTAAACCAAAAAATCAAATAAATGATTGATTTTATTTGATCTGAGTGATCAAAGAAAATCAATTATTTTTGTTAAAATAGTATATGAATTTAAAAATATTATAACTATTGACTAAAGTAAAACACGTATACCAAGACCAAGATCGTTGTGGTTCATTCTCTAGCACGACGACCGCGTGCAGCCGACCGCTTTGCAACTGAAAAGAGACTTCAAAATGTAATACATGAAAAGAGGCAGTGCTAAAAATATGAACGCACATTAGATACTTGAAATTGAATGATTATCAGCGAGTAACAAAGGCTATATTTTATAAGTGAGGCAAGTAACAGTTATATTGACTATTCGTTTTGTACATATACAGATGTGAAGGAATTTCGATAACAAAATTGTGACCCTCGATGGTAAAATAAAGTTGATTTTATTTTTCTTATTGAAAATAATTATTCTCATACATTTTTCCCGAAACGTCTTCGTTATGGTAGCCTATAACTAGACTGATAACGGCCACGAATACTCGGTTGTTGGGAGGCACTGCTGGCATTATTCGATATTTGAATATAATAACCTACGATCGTCTACATATACTCGTATGTGACATGGAGGCTAGGAAAAATAGAATCGTTCTAGCATTTGAAGGTTTTCTTCAACTTCGAATATATAATCTTTACTTTTTAATTTTTTTTTATTTTATTTATTTATTTATTGGACATGACATGTTAAACGTGACACTATATACATATTTCAATTATATTCAATTATATTTTTTTCTTTATTCTAAATTTAAGCTCTTTATTCAAAATAAAGAAATCTAAATTTAAGTTTAGCACATTGGACGTTGCTTGGAGCTTTTATTGTGCTTCCTATAATTGCGGCGTCGCGGCGTCCGCCAAGTGATAATTATTTTGAACATTGCGATATTGTTTTGATGCCTGCCTCGTTGGAGGCGTTTATAATAAAATAAAATAATTACAGAGACGACGTGGGGGCTTCGGTGACGATAGGTGTGTCAAAGGTGTGTTGAAGGAGACATCATCGCGTGCCTGTGAAAACAATAAAATAATGTTGATTTTTATTATTTATTAAGGCATAATAAATAATAAGACATAAGACTTTTCGATGCAAATATTTCTGATACTATATTATTATATACTAAACTAACATCATAAAGCTAAAAAAGTTTTTTTAACTTAAGAATTGGCTTTTTAAGTGTAATATGTATCAACATAGAAAAAAAATATTTTGACCCAAAACTAATGCCTCAGAAATGAAACCACATATAGTACTAATTAATATGAATAGAAACTATTAATGTGTTTAATCACATAATCAATGTGTTTTTTTTTTATAAAAGAAATAACTTTGTGAGAATCTGCAAGATTGTTTCATTTAAGAGTAATTTGGGGAGCTGTAGTTAAAATTTCAAAAATTGAAGCATATTAAGCATATTATGCTCTGGATGAGTTCTTAAAGGACATGTTTTTAGAATAGTGTTCTGATGCATTTTAAATTTGACTAATATAATAAGTAATAATTTGACTTGAATTGACTGAATTGACATCTATATTATTTTGCACACCAAATGTGGTAGTATATGGTGGGACGTTGTTATTGTTTGGTATCTGGTTTTACACCCATGTACATGCAAATAAATGATTTGATTTGATTTGAAAAACAATATTGGATCCTTTGGTTGAATGATATGTTATTTTTAACGATTTTTGATTACGGCGCCGGGCGCTTCAAATGAAAAGGACAAATTAAAGGTAACTTAATAATAATTTTTGTATAAACAAGTTTTGAAGTTTGCGTTGCTAAATGAACGTTGTATTAAATGAAACTAATTTCACCCTTTTAAGTGATATGTATTTTATAGATGGCGTCAGAAATCCCCCCGCTTTCTCCGGGATTCAACATAACGTTAATAAAGGTTAACGCGTCTGACGATATAATCTCTATCAAGAGTAACACAGTAGTTATTCCTTTAAGTCATAAATTTCTTTGTGCCCCAACCAATAACTGGTGTGCGTTCAAAAATTTACTTCTTTGACAAAGGGTTTACATTTACGGAGGTAAAACGATGAGGGATAATGTGCGAATGATGTCCCGAGGGGTGTTTACATAGAATTTACTTCATTACAGGATATTAATGAGTGAAGCGCCTGCGACTGTATTATCTTTATTGGGCCCAATTTTTTGACTTTTATCTGATATCTTGCCGATTATATATATATATATATATATATATATATATTCTAGACAACCTAGAGAATTTTTCATGGAAGATACTGTATTTATTCGACAATACTATTGGATAAATATAAAATGTAAATGGGGATTTTATATAAAAGTAACCTATCAGAATTGTTGCAGCGCGGTGTAAACATGAGTTACTTGGGATAACTATATGAAACCCACAATCTGATTGTCTGTTTGCCAAACTTTATCACAAAAAAAGTACATGAGTAGAAGTCATTATTTACCTTTTCGAAGTTTGCAGTATCATCTTCACTAGATTTTGGTGAACGTTTTTCATATCTAGCCGCCAAAGTAGGTAAAATGGCCGTTTTCTTAATTTTTGTAGGACGTTCACTATCAGATTTTACCGAGGGTTTCGTTTTACGTAACGATTTCTTTTTGTCTATGTTTATAGTTTTCTTCTTACATTTTAATTTGCTATCTGCATTCGAAGAGGTTGATGGCTTGGGTTCACAATATTTACCAGCACTTCTTATTCCACCACCGCTACGTAAAGTTCTTTGAGGTGGCTTTTTATCTTTGTTACTATTTTCGTATTCAGATTCCTGTTTGTCCATTTCTTTGGATTTTTTCTGCTTCTTTTCAGATATAGAAGTCTTTGAAGTACTGGGTAAAGGTTGCCCAAGGTCTACTGTTTTACCTTTATTCTGCTTCTTTGCAGATATAGAAGTCTTTGAAGTACTGGGTAAAGGTTGCCCAAGGTCTACTGTTTTACCTTTATTCTGCTTCTTTGCAGATATAGAAGTCTTTGAAGTACTGGGTAAAGGTTGCCCAAGGTCTACTGTTTTACCTTTATTCTGCTTCTTTGCAGATATAGAAGTCTTTGAAGTACTGGGTAAAGGTTGCCCAAGGTCTACTGTTTTACCTTTATTCTGCTTCTTTGCAGATATAGAAGTCTTTGAAGTACTGGGTAAAGGTTGCCCAAGGTCTACTGTTTTACCTTTATTCTGCTTCTTTGCAGATATATAAGTCTTTGAAGTACTGGGTAAAGGTTGCCCAAGGTCTACTGTTTTACCTTTATTCTGCTTCTTTGCAGATATAGAAGTCTTTGAAGTACTGGGTAAAGGTTGCCCAAGGTCTACTGTTTTACCTTTATTCTGCTTCTTTGCAGATATATAAGTCTTTGAAGTACTGGGTAAAGGTTGCCCAAGGTCTACTGTTTTACCTTTATTCTGCTTCTTTGCAGATATAGAAGTCTTTGAAGTACTGGGTAAAGGTTGCCCAAGGTCTACTGTTTTACCTTTATTCTGCTTCTTTTCAGATATAGAAGTCTTTGAAGTACTGGGTAAAGGTTGCCCAAGGTCTACTGTTTTACCTAACTCCATATGGGTTCTACTTTTAGTTTTGTATAAGGAGTGGATTTTTTCTTTGGCGTTTAAAAATGTCATTCGGGGGCTTTTACTAGGTTTGTCTACTCCTGGTGCTATTGAATCATCTGTAAGATCTATAGGAGAATATTTTAAAAGTTGTTTAAGTTCTTTCGATGTGGTTTTTTTTGCGCTATCAGTTACTCTCTTATATTTTATGGTCTTTTTATTTTTATTTTTGCGGGTTTTTGCTACTTTGGGAGTTTCTTTTGATGTAGGAGTGTCACTGGTGAGGTCAATTATTTCTTGTTTTTCCTCAATTTTGAGATTTTGTTTTTTTGTTTTCTTACTCAAAGGTTTCGAAGTTTGTGACCGGATAAATCGCTACACGGATAAACAAATAAAATACGCTTAGACTAAAACCAAAAAAATAATAATTATTAATTAAAAACGGGATGATTGGATAATTGGAAGTAAACGTTAGATGAATTGTACTTAATAATTGTAAATCAATATTCATTCCACATTAATTGTAGTCCAGTTAGGTAGAGCCAACTTCGAGAGGGAGGTCAATCGTCGAATCCAGCACGGATGGGCAGCGTTCGGGAAGCTCCGAGACATCTTCTCGTCCAAAATTCCTTAGTGTCTCAAGACAAAGGTTTTCCGTTGATGACATATGGCGCTGAAACGTGGTCTCTAACTATGGGCCTCGTAAGGAAGCTCAATGTCGCTCAACGAGCTATGGAAAGGGCTATGCGAGATCGAATACATAGACGTAGGAAAGTTACCGACATAAGCCGGCGGATCAGTAAGTTGAAGTGGCAATATAGTACGGAGAGCCGACGGCCGCTGGGGCCGGAAGGTTCTCGAGTGGAGGCCACGTACCAGCAAGCGCAGCGTAGGACGTCCACCCACAAGGTGGACAGACGACCTAATAAAGGCCGCGGGTCAACAGTGGATCCAGGCTGCTTCTGACCATTCCTATTGGAAAGTTATGAGGGAGGCCTAGCTGAGATGATGATGATGATGATGATTCATTCCACATCGGAAATGTGAATTAAACATATGAGTCATGTAGTTGCAAAGACAGAAACATCAATTTTTTTTTTGACAAATTTTGCAAATTTTTATCAAAAATGTTTAACAAATGCAAATTTTTAACAAACAAAATAAGAAAAAATCGATTTGCCGATTTTTTCTACAAAAGTGATGTTGCTGCCTTTGCAACTATATGACTCATATTATATATGAATATAAATGCGATTTATTTAGAAAAAAGAACAATTTAAAGCGCTTACGTTCATGTTTGCGGTCGTTTCTTCCTTTATTATTGAAAATTTATTTCAATATACACAACACCGGTTAAACTGAACTAAGGAAAGGAACTAACGAAGAAGGAAAGGAAATTCCGTCTTTTAGGCGGCAAATGACTAAGTTACAACGCAATTCACCACAGAACACTTCACAGCAAGGAACATATTTATATACATTATATACTCTGTTCACAGTACACACTGACCTTATGACTTGACTTGTATTCTGCGGAGTTTTGGGCTGACTGTTGAGATTGAGATATAAGTAAATAGTAAATAGTACTTAACCAGTTATAACACTGGTTAGGTCTATGGGTTAAATACTATGGTATTGTAATATCAAGTTACGTTTTAATTTATTTTTTAGTTTTATTTATTTATTTGTTTTTTTCCCGGTGCCAACCACACTATATATGTACATTATAGTAGATACACATCATTAGTGGCGGCGCTAGACGAAACGTGGACTTCGGTGACATTAGCTTTGCGAGGCCTCTTTCAACTTTCAGTCAGTAAGAAAATTGATTGAGGAAGGGGAATTATGTATAAATATGCCATTTTTCTCAGTGTGACAGATGATTGAAGCAGAAATAATTAATCCCTAAGTTAGGGAATCCCTAAGTAGGTACGTCTTTACGTCGTGGCATGGAGCGAATGTCTTTCTTTCTTTCTTTAACCACTACAGAAAACTATACTATTTAAAGTATGTAAAAAAATTGTGTTAGTAAATTAGTTATATATTCTGTGGTGCTGTTAATGACAGCACTACAGACCTCTCGCTAGAGAGTATATACAGAGTTCTTTGCTACAGACAGAATGAAATGTCAACTCGAAAATCGAAATAGAAGTTTAAAAGTACAATACAATACAATATAGATATTTAAAACTATGACTATGGTATTTACGCTTCACTCACAATATAAGTGTAAAATGTTTTAAAAATATATATCTGTAAATTTATTTGGTTTTAAAAGTCGAGTTGTTTCGCCATTGTCAAAAACATTTGTAAAAATGTTATCTATAAAGAGGTTACCGACGTTATCAGCCTCCAAAATTCAATCAAAATTTAGTATTGATTTGAAAAATTGTATTTTAAATAATAAACACACAAGTAAAAACAGTCCAGCGACTTACAGAAATATATGGAGGTCATTTTCTATTTTACAAGGGCTTACGGATCGGGCGACAAGTCGAGTAAGTAAAAGACCCTATTAGAGATTTTCCTTGATACTTCCACTTAATTTACTCAAAATAGGTTTTAAATTTTTTAATGGTCTATGGACTATTGTCTTCATTATTTACTTGCTATGATCAAGCCTCTTATATACCTGAGGTAATTAGTCTACCATATTTATTACCATTACCATACATACACTCATATTAGCAACTTTTTAATGGGTTTTTCAAAATGGTCTGTCAGATATAGCTGTAGGTTCATTTGATATATGACTTTATAATATATCATTGAAATTAGGTAGTTATGTACATATCATGTATCAATCAGCTCTTCACTAGGTGTGACCAGGTGTCAATCAAACTCAAACTAAGCAATAAATGAATATGTTTCAATATGAAAAGTTATTTACAACAAAATATTAAGAAATAAGACAGAAATATCTCGAATGCTTGTATTGTTTAATTTAACTACATTGGCTTAGATAATATTGTATTATATAATCTGAGAATCTATTTCATATTAGGACTTTTTAGATGTGTGGTTTTGCAAAAAAAAGAATCATTTATTGTTTTGATTAATTTTATTTAGTTATGAAAGCATAATTGATAAGACTAAATGTGTATTTCTATAGGAATTACGACATTTGCGTGCAGAATACAAAGCTGCGTGTTTGCTATTGAAAAGATCCAACTTACCGGGACTGTTTGGGCTAACACGTAATCTTCATATAACTTCAAGGAATCACAATCAAGATGATGGAAAAGACAAGGTACTTAAATGATGCAATTTTATTACACCTGTTATACTTTGTCACTGCTCCTAAAAGGGTACGGTGATTGGAAATATTTATATTCCAAAAAAAATAAAAATAGTGTTGTACTTTAAATACAAAATAGAATATTTATGTAAATCAATATTTTCAGTGGCAGCCGTCGCCTATAACACAAGCAACAATTTCACAGAAGTGTTGCAAGTGTGTTGCCGATCATAGTTGAATTAAGGATAAGGGATACTCACACACTGAAGCACAGCACCACACATTTCACAACAGTAGTCTTCTGTAATTTAGTGGTTACTGCTGCCTAGCAGGCAGCCCAAATGTTATTTCTTTACTCATATTCAACATAGGTTGTATTAGTTTCATTTTACTTATTTATGCAGATTTTTTTTTTGAGGCCACAATGTAGCACATGGCCTGTCCATGTGCTACTCCGTGGAAAGCATGACCAAGGTCGACTCCAGAGACAGTGGGAAGATGAGATCCGCTTGACTTTGGACCCATATTGGACAAAAGTGGGATAGAGCTCAGTGGAAGGATCTGGAGGAGGCCTTTGCTGAAAGGAACTTCTAATTAAGAGATATCTAATCCTAATATAAAATTGTTTATCACTTTATTATTGAAATCAAATAAAAATCTATTTTATTTTATTTTATAATTACATAGAATAATCCAAAAAAAGAAAAAGACGATGACAGCAACTTCCGCTCTTTGTTATTGAAAGCAGCATTCTGGATGTTTACTACATGCATTTTGGTTGTAGCGAGTTCTCTACTTGTTCCCGGCGATAATACACAGAATGAGGTTTGATATTGTTTTCTTCACTTGATTTTGATTTAAAATATAGTTTGAAAGCTGTTTAGGCTGATGCAATATGAGATTTTATTACATGAATAAGCTTAAATTTGGAAAACTGAAGATAACTGATAACTGAAAATATTATAATTATTATTATTGGTCTTGTATAATTTTTTTTTGTTACAATAAAAGTTTTTTTTTGTAAATCAGCTTATACGTTATGTGTCGTGGAACGAGTTTGTCTACTCAATGTTGTCCAAGGGTGAAGTGGAAGAGATTATTGTGCGTCCGGACCTCGAGTTGATTACTATTATACTATACGAGGGCGCTGTCGTCAAGGGAAAGAGGGTAAATATGTTACTATATTGTTATTATTATTACATTCAAACAGATAAAAAGATATTCACTGTCACCTCTAATATATATCCCATTTGAATAGGTTTCACACAGGGTGTATCATATGAATGTTGGTGATATTCATAGATTTGAAGAAAAACTGAGAGAAACTGAGAAGAGCCTGGGCGTAAAGGAAGGTAAATTTTTATATTATTTTTAAACCCCAATGCCCAAAGCAAAAGAGGGGTGTGTCTGTCTGTGGTATTGTAGCGGTCCCAAACAGGTGGACCGATATTGATTCGCTTTTTTGTATGAAAGCTGACGTTAGTTCTTAGCAATAGTTTATGAAGATCTGTTCACGCATTTGAACATCATCAGCCCATTTCCTAGTTGACGAAGGGATCTTACTAACTTCCGCAGGTTTGATTGAAGTGAAATTCGTTGCACTTCAGTGGTATTTCCTGATACATGGTAAACCTTGACCTGATTCTGTAGCATCAAGCAGTCTGCGTAACTTTTCAGACACTTACAGCAGTTATAGAATGTTTGAGCTCAATAGAAAGTCGGGGTGGGTTAAGTTTATAATTTTAAATTATAGATTGTCTCCTTAAACATTACTTGAGAAAACAAAGGCTTAATCTTAAGTGGTCATGTGCTTTATTTACTGTTTTGTTATTATAAATTTTAAAATCTTTAATAATTTCAGGTGTGCGAGTGATTTACGACAGACACGGTAGCATCGCCGCTAAAACAATAACTTTACTACTCATCGCCGCTCTTATATTATCATTCTTATATTCAAGTAAATCAATGAAGATGAACATTAATTTAGGTGGTTTTGTAAGTAAACACACTATTATAAATTTTTTGTCATATTCATTATCATTTCATATTTTTTTTATTTAATTTTCAAAGGTAAAAAGTGTTTTGTAACGAGGCATCGACAGTTATTACCAAATAAGGGCACAAAATGCGAGAAGCGCTGTGATTGGCTTACAGCAATAAGTACCCGCCTACCTCGTACAGGCGACGCGAACCTCGTCTCCCGCCCTGCCGCGACGCTATTGCGCAGGCGTGAGGGAATAACAAGTGCACGGCGCGGACGACTCCGCGGCCGCGTGCGAACGACAGTCATCAACCAGCTCTCGTAACGCGAGCCCGCTTCCTAAACCATACCCATGTCACGACCCCGCTAGCCCCGACGGGTGCCCGCGACCATCTCGATATATATACGTGTAAAGCTTTCCTCATTCGTAAGGCTAGTTGATGCCTTTAGTGTTAATACGCAACCGGGTTACTGAACAGCCCCTTGTAGTCGTGTATCGGACAGATGTTCTTTTGTTATGAATATGTTAAGCTAGCCGGTTTTATATCTATTAAACTTTTGACAGAACATGTCTTCTCTTATTCCGGGCCCAAATATAGAAGTGACTTTCCCACCGAAGGCTCTGCTGCGAGTGGCACCATACGCGCCCGCCGCAGAAGTTCTTTACAGTGGCGCCCAACGTCAGGGCGTCTTCGAAGCCTTTTTACAGTTTTAATAAACAACTATACTTATATGATTATATACTTAAAGTGTTAACAATGGATTTAATAATAATACAAGTCAAATATACATATATCGACGAGCCCATTGGTCAAATGGTTAAGGTGTTTTGTTGAAATAGTTTTTTTTTTTGTTTATTTTATAAACAGAATCAACTAGGTCGTGCCAAGTTTACACTTGTCGATTCAATGAGTGGTCAAGGCAAAGGAGTTAAGTTTAGTGACGTCGCAGGATTGCGAGAGGCCAAAATTGAAGTTATGGAGTTTATTGATTATTTGAAGAGACCTGAACATTACAAAAGCTTGGGAGCCAAGGTGAAACATTCATTATTTACACTTTCTCTCAATAAATCTTATAGTTCAATACACAAACATTTCCGTTTCTGTCCTTCCATCAGTGAAAACAGTATCGAAATCCGTTTGGTGGTTTAGAAGAATCTAATGGGGAACAGAGAGAAGCAGACAGCGACATCATTTTATAATATCTCTATGGATAGATTTTGTTCATTATTAAAGTAGTATTTATGTCATTTAATAACTAACAATGCATCCGAAATCAAGGTAATTATTCCGAAAAACAAAATACGAATTAATATCCTTTGATATGTTTGTGTAGGTCCCCAAAGGTGCGTTGTTGTTGGGGCCTCCCGGTTGTGGAAAGACGCTCTTAGCTAAAGCCGTGGCCACTGAGGCTAATGTGCCATTTCTGTCCATGAATGGTTCTGAATTCATTGAGATGATTGGTGGACTGGGAGCAGCCAGGGTTAGGTTGGTATATTACATTCTAATTTGTACTATTTAAGCTGAAAAACGTGTGTACTGCTATTGCAAATTAAATTTATCCACAACACAGAATACCTTAGGCTTTATGATTTAATTATTATTATTATTATATTAATATAAATTATGTGGCCTACGGTGTGCGTTGTCGTCCCAGTATTTTTTAATAGACAGACTACCAGCAGTCAGACTGTTGGTGGTCGACTTGATGGTATAAACACGAGTAACATTCTGCAAGTACGCTGCCGACTTCAATAGGATTAAGGATAAGGGATTGGTGGTTACTATCACCAGGTGGGCTTAGGCTGCAATCACCCGGAATCGGGTACAAGTAATCCCGAGTTTTTATGGGCCATGGGCACAGGCTCATGGGTACCACAAAAAGTGTTATCCAAAGTATCCAGGTGAAAGCCCACTTTAGTTAAATTAGATCTTTAACACTAAACTTAATCAACCTATAAATTAGTGTCTAGAACAGAGAGGAATTGTTTAATTAATGACAATTATATTGATTCTAATTCTAACTGAACAATGATACACTATTTATGTTAATTATTTTTATAAGAATTTTATTAAAGCGATATGATTGTGTTTATTTGCAGGGATCTATTCAAAGAAGCGAGAACTCGCGCTCCGTGCATCGTGTATATAGATGAAATGGACGCGGTGGGGAGGTCCCGATCCACTGGTCCCGTCTCTCAAGGCCCAGGCGGTGGCGAAGGGGAGCAGACCCTCAATCAATTACTTGTGGAAATGGACGGCATGAAGAGTAGGGACGGTGTGGTTGTGTTAGCCAGCACCAACAGAGCCGACGTATTAGACAAGGTAAGAGTGTTTCAAAGATCAATTTTTTTTAACATGCTTACGTCTTTAAAGCTTCCATAGTGGGAGGGGTAACATTGAGAAACTTGAATGTTTTGGTGTTTTAGTGTACTGGAATGAAATGTTTAGATTCGAATATTATTATACATTTCAGGCACTGTTGCGACCTGGTCGTTTCGATCGGCATATATTAATCGATTTACCAACTTTGATCGAGAGAGAGGAGATATTTCAGAGGCATCTGAAAAGTATTGTTTTAGAAGAATTGCCGGATTTCTACGTAAAGCGGTAAGTGTTCTTTGATAGCGACTAATACATTTATTGAATATTCTTTGAATTATATTTAAAAACTTTAAACTAATCGAGGTAGGTATTTTTCAACATTAGATATTAAATTTGCGAATTTTATATAGCCGCCACACATAATCGTCGAATTTTGTATAATTTTTACCATTGCCTATAACTGCACAGTTTAAGATTTTGGAATGCAGAAGACTGTCCTGACACTAACAAATAATAGGGGTTAAAGTATGAAATTGCCGTTTTTTTGTAATAGGTACTTCGAATTGACATAGAACCTTCATGGTTTGAGATTTTTGAGTGAAACTTTTTTCATACGGTACCTATGTAGTTCTTCTTTTAAAAAATGTGCAACATTCGATTATCAACTTTCAGTTGTTTTTTTTATTCAGCATAGACAATAAAGATGGATACTTCGAAAATTCGTGTGATTTTTGAATATGAGTTCCGACGCGGAACTAACGCGGCAGAAACAGCTCGCAATATTAATTTTGCGTTTGGAGAGGGGACTGCTAATGAACGCACTGTGCGATTTTGGTTTAAACGCTTTCGTGATGGAAACTTCGATTTGAAGAACGAACCACGTGGAAGACCGCCCACACAGGTGAATAACAATGATTTGAAAGAGATGGTGGAAGCCGATCCGAGCCAAACTACCCAGGAATTAGCGGCATGGTTTAACATTACCTTACCAACAATATTGACTCATTTGCGTCAAATCAATAAAATAAAAAAATATGAAAAATGGGTGCCTCGTGATTTGACTGATCTGCAGAAAGAAACGCGTGTTGAAACTTGCGTTGCCTTGTTGAATCGATACAGAAATGAAGGAATATTGGATCGAATTGTGACATGTGATGAAAAATGGATTCTTTACGATAATCGTAAGCGGAAAATGCAATGGCTGACCCCGGGTTAAACGCCGCAACAGTGTCCTAAAGCAAAGCTTACCAATAAAAAGGTAATGGTAACTGTTTGGTGGTCTCAGCGTGGTGTTATTCACTCTAGCTTTCTCCGATCTGGTCAAGCAATAACGGCAGATGTCTACTGCGCCGAACTCCGAACAATGATAGCGAAACTAACAGTGAAACAGCCCCGACTTATGAATCGATCTTCACCATTATAGCTCCATGATAACGCGAGACCTCATACAGCACGAGAAACCGTTTTAACTCTACAGGAACTGCAATTAGAAACCATTTGTCACCCTCCGTATTCGCCAGACCTTGCTCCAACGGACTACCATTTTTTTCGTGATTTGGACAATTTTCTGCGTGATAAAAAGTTTTCTTCTCAGGAGGCAGTGCAAAATGCTTTCACACAGTTTGTCGAATCTAGATCACCAGAGTTCTATCGCAAAGGCATAAATGAGCTTCCTATTAGATGGCAGCAATGTATAGATAATAATGGTAATTATTTTGATTAAATAAATATGTTAAATTAAAAAAAAAACGAATTTTTATTTTTCAGTACAAATCGGCAATTTCATACTTTAACCCCTAATAGCTGCTTAAATTCAAAAGTACTACAAATCAAAATTACACTTTTTTACACTTTAATCGAAAATAAATAAATTATTTTTTGTCTATTTTTTTCTTATTAGATATAATATCAAATATATGCATATTATACATAGTTAGAACCGTATTTTTAAGTAGCATTAAATGTTTTAAGTACTTTTATAATAAACTGAATACTAGAGGAGATATAAGCATATAAGTTACGCATTTAAGCAGGTAATAATGTAGGTAATAATGGTTGATTCAGGTTGGCGTATTTAACACCGGGCTTCAGCGGTGCGGACATAGCGAACGTTTGCAACGAGGCGGCCCTGCACGCCGCGAGGCACAAACAGAGCCACGTGAGAGCGTCAGACCTCGAGTACGCGGTCGAGAGGGTCGTCGGTGGCACCGAGAAGCGTAGCCACGCCATGTCGCCCGCCGAGAAGAGGATAGTCGCCTATCACGAGTCCGGTCACGCGTTGGTCGGTTGGATGTTGGAGCACACCGACGCCTTGCTCAAGGTGACTATAGTGCCGCGGACTAACATGGCTCTCGGCTTCGCACAGTACACCACGTCCGATCAGAAGCTCTACACAAAAGAGGAGGTAGGTTAAATTAGCCCGGTTTTCATTTCAATAAGTACACGCCTCTCTCTCTCTATCTCTCTGTCTCTCTCGCTCTCTCTCGCTTTCTCTCGTCTCCCGATCCCCGCCAACTTAACTGGCAAACGTGTTGACAGGCTAGTTTAGTTTACTACACTGAGTACATATTTGCAAACTGGTGGTCTGATAAACTTTTGTACTTGTACGAGAATACCGCAAACATGAATGAAGTGTATAAACTTGCTAGAGGTGCAACTATTATTAAAATTTGTGAGGGGAACATAAATGATTTAGAACCGAAGGAGATCGTTTCTAAAATAAAACAGCTGTTTCGGAAGCCCCGATGTCCTTTGAATCGAGTAAAACAACCATTAACAAGCAATTTATGGCTTCTGACTCGTTTACGTTTGAGAGCTACTTATTACTTAACTGAGTAATTTCTTATTGAAGTGTAAACCGGGCTTAAGGTATTTGTCTAAAGCCACGACCAGACATGCGGGACTCGCCGAATGCCGTTAATCACCTAGTATCTTGTGTTCCGCTTCGTATACGACCATGTCTATACACACATGCAGGCTTTAGTACATGTAGCTACAAGTATTCGTTTTCGTTCACTTTGAAATTGAGAAACTTAGCGACAATTAACCGAGCAAGGCGAGCACTGACAATCTTTGCTAGGCCATTTACAAGCACCCATCGTCACTACTCGCGATTCGGTGAATAATCGTCTCGGCACTCGGCGAGTCCCACACGTCTAGTTGTTGCTTAAGATTTGTTAAATTGCAACTACCAGGATGGATGCTAACAAAATTAATATGTTTTTCAGTTGTTTGATAGAATGTGTATGGCGTTGGGTGGACGAGCCGCGGAGGCTATTACCTTTAACTCGATAACCAGTGGGGCGCAGAATGACCTCGAAAAGGTTACAAAGATTGCGTACGCGCAGGTAGAGTAATTTTTTTTTTATAAAATGTATACAAACCCTTCGCACAAAATTATAATTTTAAATTGCGAGAAACTGCTATATCACAATGATAATAGGGTCCAACTTGAGAAGTTTAGATTAATATGAGTTCATTCGGTTATACGACTTTATTACACACATCATTATACGATTTAAATAAGAATAAGATAATTAATGAAATTATATTTTATTGCATAGGACTTAATTTTAATCACAATCGTTGTTTTACAATTACTTATCACCAATTCCGGGATTAAGATCATGTGGAGAAGAATCCAACAAAAACTTATATTAACTCATTTGTGTTCTTTCCAATTATGTACAAAAAAAATGTAATACAAGGATTTTAAATACCTATCTAATTTCATATAATGTTTATTTTATTTATATGAAAAAAACATATGAACAGCGCGGAACTCAGTGTTCTCTGTCACCATTAAACATAGTATGTAAGTTGTTCACTAAAATAGTAAACAGGTTGTTGTTGATAATTTACAGGTGCGTATATATGGCATGTGTCCAACCGTCGGGTTACTTTCGTTTCCGGACTTGAAAGACCGCGGGAAGAGTCCGTTCAGTAAGACTCTAAAGAACCTAATGGACTTAGAGGCGAGGAAAATAATTGCAGACGCTTACTACAGAACGGAGGAACTGTTGCGAAACAATAGAAACAACTTGAAAATGGTAAGACACAAATTAAGTATCTATATTATGTATTTTGCACTTTCCTAGTCACTATATTTACGTGAAACCAATATAGGTCAATTTCTAAGTCGTTGTTGCAATATTTAGTCATAACAATTTCGTCTAAGCCTTGCAATATTATAAAATAAATTAGCTTTACGTCCTTGTTTCTGAGCTAACTTTTAAACAACCCTTCATTGTGCAGCTGAACATTATTATCATAAATTTTTCTTTTTTTCATACATTGTCCTTTAATTCTGCAGCTTCTTTGAAAATTCCAATTTATGTATTAAGATGGAAACTGGAACCAAATGGGCGGGCCCGTATATAAAAAAATCAATGTGACACCGGCTGATGATAATGATGAATTTATTACCTCCATTCTATCCGTCCAGTGTTAGATGTAGGCCTCTCCCAATACGCAATTTCATTCGCAAACAATATCACTATCGAAAATTTATTACCTGTTTTTAGCTAGCGGAGGAATTGTTGAAGAAGGAAACGTTGAATTACAAGGAGGTGGAGTCGATACTTGGGCCGCCAAAGTTTCCGAAGAAAAAGTTTATAGATTCAGTTGAGTTTGAACAAGATCTTCGTAACATTGAGAAGGCGGCCACCCCCGAAGAGGCCACGTCAATTGGAGCGCCGTCTGCGAAACCAGAGGCTAACGTATAAGAAAAAAGTTTTTATCTTTAAAAAATAACAGTAGTTATTTGTTTATTGTAAAGAAATTTGTTATAAATGTGGTCTCTATTGATTTTTATACTGTAGTTATATTTTAACCATGGCTTAAGTGACATTATAGAGTGACTTATTTTTTAGAAGTATTACCTGAGGTTTAGCTTAACATTTTTAAATTATTGACATTAAAAAAAACAATATCACAATTATTAAATCACAATTATTAAAAAAAAAACATCACAATTATTTCTTTTCTCTTGTAAGAATTGTATAAATATGTAAATAAAAAGAGTTGTCTTATTTCTAAGTAAGCACTTTCAAATCAAATTATAAAGTTATTATTTTCTTTTATTTTTAATTATCTTTCGCTTTTGTATTTCTATCTTACCTATATAATAATATTTTAATAAAATTTTAAAAAAAATATGTATATCTGACACAAGATTTATTACTCTATTGTTTAAATTAACCAGTTGCACAGAGGATCTATAGTATACCAAATTATTTTAAAATATATTTACATATTCAAATGTGAATCGATGTAGTTTCTCTGAAATTAATAAAATGTTTTAAATGTTAATGCAGGATAATTTATACATTACATGTTATCCCATCCTATTTTTTTCGGAAAGTTTTAAGGCCTTTTTAACATTGATTGCTCTATTCTATATTGCTTGAATTTTCTCTTGAGTATTTTTATAAACAAATCTGAATTATTGTTATTATCTGCAATTCTTAAATATAAAAATATATATAAAGTACGTGTGCATAATTAGTAACGTAATAAAGGATAGTCAATATTACTTTGTGTTATTTATTTAGAGAATATGTACCAAACGTACTAGAATACTTGCTTCTAGGCGTGAAAGGGTAACAATAGTACATTACAGCGGAGGCCGGAAATAGAGAAATTGTTCGCCTCGTACTTTCCAAGTGAATTTAAAAGGCCGGGGCGTAAACCGAGGCCTTTAATTGCGACTTCGGCTGAGACTTGTACAGTACTTTCGCTGGTTGGTGTTGATACAGTTGACTGGCTGCCTATTATCTAACAGCAGACGACTTGTGACAGGCGAAAACTTTTTATCAATTTGTGCAATATCACACGAAATCGTGTTTTTGGTATCACGTAACATAACAAAGTAGTGGTTTGCGATAAGGCCTCTTACAGACAATAACTAAAATTGAAGTGCATCATTTCTATATGGCAGCACACGCTATCGCAAGTCGTCTGCTGTTAGATAATAAGGCAGCGGACCACAGATTTTTTTTCTCTAAGTTGCAAAGCTAATCCTTCGTTGATAGTACGAGATCGATAGATAATTCGAAAGACGAACTCATCTATATATACTCACTTATACTTTATTCACTTTATATTCCTGCTGGACACCATCTCCGTCGTTGCTCTACTCAAAACATTCGTTTCACAGCTGCATGGATTGTAAAAGTGTGGATCTGAGCTCAAGGTTTAATAAATTTATTACTTTTGGGACATAGGGTGTCTGAAAACATAACTGCTCTCGAGACCAATTCATACTCACATAGAGCGTTTTAAAAGCATTTTTTTTTCATGGACATTCTCCTTAACTTCTCTTGTCTTCGAAAATAACTAGTCTTCTGCTACCAAGATATGAAACACTACCGTTAAGAGCATTCATCAATTAGAATCACGCTGGAGTCAAAATTTATGATTTCAGTAGTTTCAGATGTTTTAGTTTGTTTAGTTAGTTATTTTAGTTTTTTGTGTTGTCGGTGTGTGTTAACTAAAAATAAAGCATTATTCCATTGATATAATGATTTATTCACAATTAAGGGCTTAAGACACACGGGGCAGACACCAAATCTTCGATAATACACAGATAATAATTAAAGTGTGTTCCATAATTCGTAGGAGTAATTTGACAGGTCCTAATGTCAAATTTTAAAATAATGTAACTAGCGTTTTCTCCGTAGTTCTGTACTAATATAGGTTTTGATTGAATAGTTTTAATATTTTACGGTAAAAATCTTTTTAAATCTTGTTTTATTGATTTAACATTCGTAAGTGTTATTTTAAGGATGAAACTTCGTTTAAAGCTGAATTTCCAATGACTAGATCGATTTGGAATGAATAAAAATAACGATTCAAAATTTATATTGTACATGAAGATAAAATATAGTATAACACGATACATAGCTGTTATTTTGTGGTAATTGTATATCAGTTGAGGAAATATTCTAATTAGAAAAGTTACTCGTATAATAATTGAAAAGAATTCCAACTTATTAGTCCGATTTGGTTACATTACTATTTTTGTATGGTAAAGAACTTGCAACCCAGTAAATGTCAAATTACTCCTTCGGATTACGGAACACATTTTAGATATTATGAAACTCTTGCTTAAAGACTTATTATTAAACAATAAACTACACATACATTTACACTAACTTCTTAGGGTAACCCAGAGCTACCCGAATATTAATATCAAATAAATGCAGTCTCATAATGTAATAATTAATAAGTCGTAATGGGTATCTATTCCCCAAAAATTTTACACGTGTAAAATAGATATATAAATATATAGTACAAGTTTAAATTCGAAAGTTAATTATACGATATATATTTAAAGAAATAAGATATAATATTATTATTATATTATTGTGTGATAATTTAAAAATAAATAAATGAAGTAATAATATCAAATTTTGTAATACATTTGAGTACAATATTTAAAAAAATTATATTAATGTATTTGTTCGATAAAATAGACTGAGAAAAATTAAAAATAAAATGAACAAAAATACTAAAAAAACATTTATTTCCAAATAACTATAAGTAATTAAGTACGACATTGATAATTTTAATCAACTGTTACAACAATGTTAATCACTGCTAACAATAACTGTTACTGTTAATAACTTGTTAAACAACAACATAAAATTAATATTTCAATGTTCAAAATAATACTGTTGTAGTTACTGCATTAGATTTTTAAAGTATATGATTTCGTTGTTTAAGAAAAAAAAAAACAATAAATAAATAATTTAACTATAAAATAAAGATCAAAATGTGATGCATACAGTGAAATCGTAATCACTTACAAATATTTTTCAGAGTCGAAACAGATACATTAATGCTTTATACCAAATACGATTATATCAGATTTGTGCCCATTAAAGGAAAAAAAATGTGTCAGCTCCGACACACGACTGGAGTTTACTCCTTATGAACGATTATAAAATTTAAATTTTCACAATTCGAACAGGCCGAAAGACAATATTGTTCTTTTTTTAAATAATATTGTGTGGACTGAAACTTCAGACATCACTGAAACTTCAGATATTCTAAAGTATTCAAAAAAATAGAACGCAACTATAACGCATTCGTGTAACAATTTTGATTTTACTCCCATAAACTTTCATACCACGGGCTTATATATATATGCAAATCGATTCTTAAGGAGTAAACTCCAATAATTCTAATCCATATTTTCAAAATTATTAAATTATTTCATAGTGTTTTCACTCAGTTTAAAACTAATACCAAAAAAAATTATTTAAATATTTCAATTACTTTCAAATATTGAGATTAAATTCAAATTCCAATACAAGTTGGATGGAAACAAATTATATTTAGGCTTTTAATGCGGCAGTAATACATTATTAATATTTATATTACAGTAAAGGATCCGAAAAGAGGTCGCTATTTTGTTGCCTATTAAATATGCTCATGGAAACCTTAATTTAAAAAGAAAACTAGCTGTTATGCTGCATCCTTCTCTATTACACTACAAAGTACGTTTAAGGCTTCTCAATCGCACATCTTTGCTTGCTCCGATTTTCAAATTTCAAACCTTGCAATAAGTAATTCAGTCACAGGCATATACTGTCGAAGCTATAATTTAATAATTTGAAAATCGGAGCAAGCAGATGTGCGACAGAGAAGCATTAAGAATCCTATTATTATTTTTTTGTTTAATTAAGGATATCCTTGAGCATATTTTAATAGGCAAGACAATCGCGATTTATTTTCTCATAGAATAACATTTTCATAACTTTTCTTCTGGTAAAATTTACTTTTCGTCTCTTATAAACAGATGGATGTAGGACGACCTCTCTTCGGATCTTAGACCATTGTGTGAAACCATTATATGAACATTGTATATATACCGGGTGCGGCGATTGAACTGTCCGTTTCTCTCTAACTGTTTTAAAATTCGAACCACTAAATCGAACCCCGCCAAAATTTCAAATGTTGGTCTTTGACATGTTCTCTATCATCATTTGCAGGTATTCTGTTGTGAGAGAAACACTTTCGAATTCAGAACAATGGATTTAAAACGAAATTCAGTGATTGCTCTTCATTTGGAGGGAAAATTGAATATCGAAATACGTCGAGCGCTGTCAAATCTTCAATTGAACGAGAAATTTGTGCATCGCACTATTCAACGTTATAATGAGACTGGTAGCGTTAAGAAACGCTACGGTGGCGGACGACGCTGTACTGCAACGGCGCCAGCAGTTGTCGAAAAGGTTCGTCATCGATTACACAGAAATCCAGCGCGCTCAGCAAACCAGCTCGCGCAGGATCTCAAGGTGAGCGATCGCAGCGTTCGTCGCATATTGAAGGAAAAGCTTAAAGTCAAACCATTAAAAAAAACCTTTCTCAGGAACTCACTGCTTTACAGCGTAGCAAACGGTTGGATCGATCGAAAGAGCTGATTCGCTTGCTCGACTCTGGAGAGCTTCCCAATTTGGTGTTTTCAGATGAGAAAACTTTTTGCGTTGAACAGTTTTTAAACAAACAAAATGACCGTGTTTGGTTGAAGGGACGTGTCAGCGACCATTCAGACGAATTGCAAGTCACTCGACGCCAAGGAGCCGACCAAATCATGGTCTGGGCGGCGGTGTCTGAAAAAGGCCGTTCTCCGCTCATTTTTCTTCCAATGGGTCGCAACCAAGTCAAAATAAACCAACAAATCTATCGAGACAAAGTCTTGCGACCAGGGCTGATACCGTGGGCACGCAACACATTCGGTTCTGAGCGTTGGACTTTCCAGCAAGACTCGGCACCATCGCACAGAGCAATTGGAACACAAAGTTGGTTGAAAGCAAACGTTCCAGTGCTGATTTACCGAGATATGTGGCCGTCGTCATCGCCCGACTTGAATCCGCTGGACTTTTGTATTTGGGGTGTTTTACAGGCCAGGGCCTGTGCTATAAAACACACTTCGGTGGAAGCGCTCAAAGTTACTCTTAAGCGAGAATGGAATTGTTTGAGTGACGACATCGTTCGAGCAGCCTGCGCTTCTTTCAGAAAGAGACTTCAGCTTGTAGTAAAGGCTAAAGGTGGTTATATTTCTTCGGAATAAGTGATAATAAAACTTTGAACTTTCTATTTTCACATGGCAAAAGTGTATAAATAAATATTAAAAATTAACAGAAATATTTCATTTTCGCATACGGACAGTTCAATCGCCGCACCCGGTATATATATATATTATCAACGATTTACATTTCACTGAGATGATTGAATCGACACATTATATTAAACATATTTCCAAGTAACTATAAACAATACGAAAGCTTATAAATAAAGTAAAAATAATTAAAAAAAATATGATTCATTAAGACAACGTCTTGTAGTTTGTAAAAACACAGCAACGTTTTATGTATTGAGAATTTCATGATCTGGTTGTGTCAATTTTTCATTAAATGTAAATGATCATCATGATGATGCATTAGGAAAAATACTATGTTGAGCGGAAATATAATTATCGATTCGTCGTCATTTCTTCTTAAGGAAAAGTCTATACAGATTAAAAATAAATAAAATATCATTGAACATTTAAAATTAAGGAATATTATAACTAAAAACTTTAATCCTAATTCATATCATAGCCCAATTGGAGACTGATAAAAATAAACAAATATTATTAATAATTCACTGCGATGTATATATACAAAACAACTATTTTTGCAATTCACAATTTAATTTGGAACTATAGAATATCGTTTATATAAATATTATTAAAATTAAAAATAGCGAAAAACACAACATAATATTTGAGACACCCATTTGTTGAGACGACGTAAAATGAAAACTATATATATATATATAAATCATCATTAGCCATTTTTAAAAACTAAAATGATCCTACATTTTTTGAGCATACAATATTTGACTACTATCTAACAATTAGTTACACTTAAAACAAAAATAGACGTAAAGTAAAGCCACGGAGACAATGCAAACAATGTAAACAAATCTGACCCATACTGAGTTTTACAAAATCTTTGTCCTTTTTCCCTCTAACGTAAAAATATCATTATCCGCTTCATGGTAGAGGGAATCGATCTCGACAATCGTTGCGCTACTTGTTTTATTACAAAAATGTTCTGAACTCCTAAAAGTTCGTTTACATTGTTTGCGTTGTTTCAATGGCCTTACTTTTATACACATTCTTAAGGACCTATCCAGTGTCGCAAATAAAAATCGCATAGCGCGACGGTACATTGAGTAATAACAGTCACGACACTCAAATAACCACATGACTGTTATTGGAACAACATTTTATATTTTGCATTAAAATACCAAAGTGTTGTAGGTTATATCTGAGCATCTAAGCACTGATTTGTATTATATATTCTCAGGCTTGATAACACTACCCGTTTTCCACTTGGCCAATTTTATTCAAAGATATGTTAATAATATTCAAGAACAGTCAACTGGCACATTGAATTCGTGACAATGACAATCCCTGACCACATTAATGAACATTAAACACTTTATTTAGGGGAGAATAGTACCATCGTCCAAGTTATGTGTGCCTTTACATTTATGACCTATCTAAACCTGACACTAATCGCTTACTTTCCGTTATTGGCTGTTGCCAATACTACACTGTTAACCTTTCCAGCATGATTATATGAAATAGCATGATTACATCGAGTGTCATGAAATATAGACGTGTTTGTGGCATTTTTTGCCTCTATAGTACGTCAAACTTAATTCTAAATGTCGGATGAATAGTGATAATTACGACTAACACAAAGATAAGACAAGAAGGCTGTAACCGCGATCGCGGTTTCAACCTTTGTAACAATTAATACATTCTATAAAATGTAATTACTAATGAGCTTACAATTTTGCTCAGTTTTAAAACACAAGTGCCTGAATATATTTCAAATTACTGAAAATCACACAGCGTAAATTTAATTAGGCGTAATTATAGACACTAAAAATGGGTATAATTATATTTTGTAGCCTCAAAAACGCAAGCAAAGCTTACAAATAAAGCTTTAAATGTTCAAATAAATACTTATTTAATCGGAATTATGACGAAAAATAGTTTTTTTTTAATGCTACAAAAAATTATCAGAATATAACTACAGAAAATATTAGTCGATAATGAATACATGACAAGCGATTTCAAATATTTCGTAAAGATTCTGTAATTTTTTAATAACTAGCTTCGAAATTTTCTAAAAGCCTTTTTTATTCCAAATTTAAGCTTTCTAGACTTAGCAGTTTTAGCTATGCATTGATTGTCAGTCAGGACAAACAATTTTATAAGCATAGATAATAAAATAATTTATTGTAAATATCTATTGTAAACCTAATTTGATAAATTAAAACTAATTTATTTTATTAAAAAAAAATTTTTATTAAATAATTAATAATACACAATATGTGTATAAAACAAGTAAATTCACACAATTAACAATTTGTACTTTTAATACATTCAGATGCTCTGAATATATGAATAATTAAAAATATTGATACCTAATGAAATATTGTTTGCATGTTTAAATGCATACAATTTAGCGTCTTCAACAAGTTGAACTAAAAACATTTACAACAATGTCTTAGGCCAAAATTTACGTAAAATTTAAGCTTTGTTACATTGTAGTTGAGAATAGATTCGCGTGACAGCGATATCATCATTATTAATACTAGATAATTCTGGTATTTACTTGCGTTTTTGAGTAATCCTGCTGTGATGTAATAATACTGTTTTTTTTTTTGTATATACGATTATGACACCATCATAGGAAATGAAAGTGTTTACATTTAAATTTAAAACTATTAATTACTTATAATAATTATGACTACATAATATATCAACACAAAACCGTAATGATTATGAGACTCATGATATATAATGTAAAATTCCTACAATATTTTTTTTTTGGTATAACATCTAGATCTTTATAAAATATACACTTGTGCATATTTCCATTTAAACGGAGGGAGTTGTTTCGTCTATATAGATATTGTTTATGTGATAATTGAAATTTTTGAAAACGACCCATATGCACAAATTGTGTATCATGATGCCGCTTTTAGACGATGCTATTTTCTTGCATGTTGCATATTATAAAAATGTAGCAACAAATGATTTGTGGCATGTAAATGACACAACATTCTTGCGCCTTAAAAGTAAAGTTGAATTCAAAACTTACACAGGTCTAAACAGCAAACTAGAACGCTTCCACTCAAGACAATGTTCAATTATTAATGGAATATTTGTAGTGGCAAATACATGAAATTTTTGAAGTAACACGTCAAAAAATGGTACAAGTTTACATACAAGTTCGTGTTTAGACGAGTGAAAAACTTGAAAGTTTATTTTATTTGCAAAAAAGGTCTTGGAATAAACAAAATTGGGTTGCAAATATTTCAAGTCAACTTCATGGCAACACTTGCATTCCATGATTGCATACAACTTATTCCCGTGTAAACACTTGCTTACAAGTTTTGTGAGGCAATTATCTAAAGCATCTGCAAGTAAATGTCATCGTCTAAGGTCGCAAAGTGTGAAAGGTAAAAAAAATATATGCTGGAAACTTTAAAGAACTGTAGCAGTAAACAAGCTAAAATTAAAATTATAAACTAATTCCCGACTTTATAGGGCCCTTATAATACGCTAATCTGCTTGTAAGTTGTTGAGGAGTTGGGTGTCCCGCAGACTACTTCATCAAGCTTAGTAACTCATGGAAACACAACCGAAGTAACAGTATTCAAATCAATCGTCGAACCTGTGGAAGTTAGTGATCTTCACACGTTGGAACAGATCTTCATAAACTATCTCGATCACGTCAGCTTTCAAACAAAAAAAAAACGGATCAAAATCGATCCATCCGTTTGGGAGCTACGATTCCATAGACAGACACGCAGATACACCCATACACACGTCAAACTTATGACACCACGTTTTTGCGCCGTCCACAAATTCTGGACATAGCATGTACCTACTGATAACATTTTTTTTTCACAATATTGAAAAAATTCCACAGGTAACTTTAAATTCCAGGATAAATTCGAAGCCCTGGTTTATGCCAATGACCAAATTAATTTCTTATAATAATATACTTTGTTTGATCTTACTTGAACTACTTATTGATTATATTGAAGATATTGATTGATTGTTGATAGTGACGTTGATTTATCATTTTCATTACCTTTCACTATTCGAAACTTAATATGTCGCAAATTAACAATTGAACTATGACTTAATATGGCAGTAAAATACCGACAACAAAATAATTTAAAAGTAAAGTAATTTGTACTTGGGTGTTAATGAATTGCAATTCTCAATCCCCCGATAAAATAGTATGGAAATTCACTTAATTCTACATATTACATATTATATATATATATAAATAATCCACCACTTGATTTTGCCTTATATGTCTCCATACTATTGCATTAGAATGATTGACGGTTGGTTGTAACTCCGACAAAGTAACATCCACGCCATAATATCAATGATAACAACAAGAAGTGTACCTTATGAGAATACACAAAATTTTTTTTTTTTTTCAATAGTGATTTTTGACACCATTCACGAAGGATCCATCTATTATGTGAAGCGTTTGAGACATTGAACCTCCAAATGCCATCATCATTACTTGCTCTCCGATGATTTTACGTTGTTGGAATCACTGGCGTGATGAATCTGCAATTTGAAAAATTCGTTTTAACAATGACTTTTACTGGTTAAAATCTATATTACAAAATCTATATCTAATATACAAAATCCGCCCTCTCCCTCTCTCTATTATATTAGTAGGTATATAGATTGACAGACAGCCTGAATGTCCACTTGGTAATAGGTGGCTATAGTTACCTATTTCATTTACAACCAACCCAATGGAGTTTTCAAACGCGCTGATATAGAACATAAGGAGCGGGAAAGGAGTTTGTGATCTGGCGTCCCTTACTTAAGCAATACAAGAGGTGTTATTGAGCCCACCCCACTTCGAGGCCTAGTGGACTTGAATGGGTGTAGTTAAAATAGAGAAACAAATTAAAATTTAAGTGTAAAAAATAAATAACAATAATCACCTGAGCTGGTAAGGAACTCCTCCGTAGTTGCTGCACTCCTGCCCTGTCGAAATTAGAAGCGGTTTTGGCTAACCACTGTTGGCATAGCAACACCGGGTTGAGTTGATTCTTGCGACGGTTGCCGTTTACACTGTGTCGAGCTGTCGCTCCAGAGGCCAACCCTCGAAGTTCAGAAGGTGCGACCGGGGCTGGAGCAGAACTACGACGCTTGAGCCAACATTCGCGGCCGGACAGAGTGCGGCGCAGAAGTTGTGGCAACGATTCTGCCAAGTCACGGGCTTTACGCTCACGTTGTGCTATAAAAAACAAGTTTCCAATTCGAATAAGATGTCTCATAATAAATTACAGGTCTGTTATATCCAGGTAATAACTGATGGCTTCTTAAAGAGGTAAAATTATGCATTCAAACTTAAGAAGGCTTATTCTCGCTAGACAAATCATTTCGTTATTTCCAAGAAAAGCTTATCGAGACTCCATATTAGGTACATTGTTATTAGCTTTCTAATAAATTATGTATATATGACGTGTATGTACACATACAAATATTACAAAATTTACCTAATAAGCTGTAATAAAATTTGTAGCAGCAAAGCGTAACTAGATTATTTCATCCTTAATTTAGCCTTAATGTACGGCGTTGCGATTTCCGGCAGAGTCAACATCGGAAATGAACTTTATAAAGTTGGCGCTGGACTGGATATGGAAACTCACTGCAGAGCACTGTGCACTCTGTTTCGCAGTTATTTGGGAAGCCCATGGATACAGTAACCACCCCTTCACAGAAGACCATCGTGTAATAACAGCATGTGTGCTGTTATGTTTCGGTGAGTGAGTAAAGGATGCCAGAGCTCATTTTCCATACCCTACCCAGTATGATCGCAGCGTATTTGCAGCACCTGTGGCGTTGCTGTAGGTGGCAACAGTAGACACCTACCATCAAGTGGACTGTCAGCTCGGCTCAACATAAAAATATGTAGAAAATTTGTTGGTAAACTTACCGTAGGTATCAGCCGGCATAGACTTCCTGCGCTTTAAGAGATCGGAGGGTATCACTCCCAGTTGGGCTGAGGTGATATTTTCGAGAAGTTGATTTCCTGTCTCGCTGGTTACACGTCGCGCCGAACTGCTCCTCTTGAAGGGCTCCCAATTCTCCTTTACTACCTTAGACATACACTCTTTCACATCTACTTTACTATTTTCAGAAGCGTTTTCATTATCAGTCTTATCGGTATCATTCTTTTTCAACGTAAGTCTTTCGTCTTTATTATTCGTTTCTACAAATTTTTGGCCAAACTCAGTCTTGAATCGGGACGGGTATATGGCGTCCTCGTTGCTAGTGTAGAGGGGGCGAGCAGCTAAAGCGGCGGCACGAGCCGTCGTCTTCAAGGGAGGGAAAGTCTGCTGACGTATAAGCTTCCAACTACAACCCTCCCTAATCACTGTATTGAGACGCGAAGCTATTACCGGTGTAGTGATTGATGCAATAGACGTGTCGGGCAAAAGCTTTTCTGTGCTGAGCTCCTTCTCCGAAGGGTCGAGGCCGTATTCGCAATGGCCTGTAATGCTAAGTTGCGAATGTATTGACAGCTCGCTCCCCGTTATACTGCAGGCGTTGCGATGGCGTGAATCTGCGCCAGATGATTCTCGACTCTTCTCTCTGTTTTTATACTTTGAGTCCTGGAATACATTTAAAGGAACCGAAAACCGTCTAAGATGCTCTTTGAATGAGCCCGGCCGATCCTCCTTAACAGGTACCAAGGAATTCCTACCCACTGGAAGAAGATATTCTGAGCTTCCCGATATTGTTCCAGAGGCAGTCTCCAATTCTTCATCGGCCATATCGGCTTCAGAGATTTCTGTTCGGCTCTCCTCTTCTATCTCTTGGGCCATAAGAGTCTCCCATTTCTTTTGGTTGTAAGACAAATTTTCCAGCATTTGACTTGATAAGTCGTTTTGGAGAAATCTGTGCCATTCGCTTATTAGAGGCGTAACGACATATTTGAAGAATCCTAAAATAATTGTGAATGTCAATTAATTTACCAATCTGGTCATGAACTGTACTATATCATTCTATTATTACATTCTATTATTACTACGTACTTCTTTTCTCTATAAAAGAAAGTATCGCATTGGGCTTTCATAGTGTATTAAACTATGAAAGATCACTGCGTCCAAACCCCGTATAAAAATCAAGTTAACTTTGCTTTTTTATGGATTTATTTAATTAGTACTAATAATATTCTTAAAATATAATAATATGTTACGTCTTTTTTAAAAAATATATTTAATTTTTAAAATATAGAAACAATCATGGCAGTTACCTGTTTGGATCTTTGGTATAGAAGTGGTGTGCCGATCGCAAAGAGCAGTCACAGGAAGATTCAGTTTGCGTTCGTAGTCACCCTGTCGAAAAAATTCTTCGCATACTTTCAGGCTCCACTTTCTGCTGATTTCCCATGGCCGGCATGGGTTTGATATGTCAGCGCACTTAAGCGCTATCTGCAGAACCAGGATGCGGTGTTCGCTTTTCGTCATATCCAAAGTGTTTGTGTCGAGGTGATTCTAAACAAACAAACATACTAATTCAAACAAACAAGTTGACGCGGCTCTGCGTTGGCTCATCTCCAGGATAAGCTCGCACCTGTGCTGTTATCCATTACCATAAAACTAGTGCTGTCACACGAAACCAACTTATAAAAGGGGCAGAATTGCTGTGAAAACGAGTGGGTTTAACGTTGGCGGTTAATTTTAGTTTATATTAAGAGCAATCTTGTTAATGCGTGGATACGTACGATTTGTTGTTTTGTAATAAATTTGAAATATTTGCGGTACAGTTAAAAAAGTATAATTAAACCATATAATTTAACTTCGTTTTCTTTTTATAACAGAACAATATTGACAAGTAATTCAGGTATGTATTCACAGAGGTTTAAGAGAAGTGAAATAAGGTAAGGATTTCGATATACGTATCGTATATCGATATGTAAATGTAAAATCGTAAAATGTCACTCACTGCCGTCATGGGTGGATTGTTTAGCTTTTTGTCGAATTACTTATAAATCGAATGACATTATTTTATGGTTTTGTTTAGTATTTAAGATTAGACTATCTAATTGTTCGCATCTTAAAGGCCGAAAACCGCGTGTATACGAAAAATAAGAAACACATACATGGGTCATTGGCAATCAGAGATAATTTTGTTTTTAACCGTGTTGATTTTGAATATTCAAATTTGAAAGCATTCAAACTTTCGAAAAGATCTAAAACAAATGTTGTTTTTTTAACATCTGCTATATCAGGGATGCTACCTATTATGTTATAAACGATTACCTAGTCCTAGTTATAAACGATTTTTCCTACATAATTTATTTTATTTTTTACAGAAAATAATATACATATATCTTTTTGCTGTTTTTACGTCATACCTTAAGTAGTAAATGATAATATCTAATTATGTAAACAATAAATAAACAAAACAAGTTCATGTTTGGGTTTAAAGATTTATTGTTAGTGTTATTTGTAGTAATGGAATAGTACTACTAGATAGCAGATAGCAAAGCAGATACTAGATGCTGCTAGCACCGAATTTTTATTGTGAAATAATAATAGATAATTTGGCAGATTTGTACAGGCAGAATTAATTTCCCGGGACAATCGCGAGGGGCGTTTCTAATAACACAAAAAATATCAGTACGTCGTGTGGGGGGACCCAGTAAATTGTTAGCGTATACTGTATTGGTGTAGTTTTAAATGATGTTTGATAAGACTGTACAACAAGAAACTTTCAAGTATATTGAAAATTAAGTTGCGTAATTGCGAAACTAGTTAATACCGAACTTCTTAAGGTCAAGTATGTTCGTTAATTAATCAAATTGATTTTCATTCATCGAAACTAAACACATTTTAGCTACATACCTACACCTTGTTTACAACCCACGACCTTTTCTGAATTACTCATGAGCTTTACTACGGTTTTTTAGGCAGATATACCTACTGTAATTATAAGCGCCATTACTCCGTCCAACAGTCAGAATGACATAAAATAGGCTATTTGACACTATTAAAAATATGCTACGAAATGTGGTCATCCTATTAGGTAATAACATAAAAAAACATATTTATCACTATTTTATCCGAAAATATTTATAATAGACTGCAAAATAAACAAAATAAATTCAAATTATTTTTTAAATTTCTTCAGCCACAAGAACGCTCTGTGATTGGCTACGCCTCGCGTGACGTCACACGCAAGTCAACATTGTTTATTGTTATAACACTTTGGTACACTAGTTTACTTGGCTGTGACGTCACGCAGATCATATGGCGTCCGCCATTACAGAAACAGCGTTTTTAGCGCGAATATTGTAATTTAAATTTTAACACAATATTTTACGGAAAATACTGCAAATTTCGCAGAAATATACATGTGGTGTATTAATCATATACCAACGAATAATTTAAAACAATTTGTCAAAATCAGTCAAATAGCTTATTATTATAGGATATCAGTAAATAATTCAAATTTCGAATGCAATAATCCGTCGAAAGATGGCTTCACTAAGAGAATTTAATTATTTAAAAAAAGCCTGAACTCTGAAAGTAAACAATACTACAAACAAGGGTACACGTGGGGAATAATAATATACACGTGGCTCAAATTCGCACGAGTGGACAGCGTTCAGGGTTCGTTATCACTAATTTCCGGAAAACAGATTTAGAAAGGGATATAATATAGTTGTCATAAATATATATTTATTTTGGTATATTGGTGAAGGTGTGAGTTATGACGCAACTCAGTTTTTTTTAAATTTTCCGATATCCGTTACTTGAAAATAACAAAATTATTCAAGGCTCGCGTTAAAAACAGCAACAACATAAAATATTATTATTATATTTTAAGATAAAATTTTCTGCTTACCACAATCGACTTATTATAATTATGTTAACAAATAAGTTGCTTCCAATAAGACATCTTATAAGATAAGATATCGGAGTCAATAAAATTTAAAACGATGCAAGCTATGCGAAATACCCGCCACTAATAACTGTCAATTCTCTATATTTTTTTATGTTATAATGTTATGTTAGAGTAAAAAAAAAGTATTTTATTGAATTCTATCAAGAGTGTAATTTTAGTATGTTACGAAAGTTGCACGCAGTTTCGAATGGGATTTTTTTAATATTATGTACTAGCGAACCGCTCTCTGCTTCGCTCAGAAGTCCAATTGTTCAATTTTTCCAAATTTTCTTTTTATAAGAACTCGTACTGCAATTAAATATTAAACAAAACCAGTCGAATTGGTCGCGAGCTTATCTCTAGTTTTGTGCTTAGTAATTTTATTTATGTAATCTCTCCGAAACTGTTCACTGCCGCTTTGGAAGATGCATTTAAGCTCCTGGAATGGCAAGGACTTGACATCAACGTTAACGGCGAGTATAGAGACCTCGGCACGATGCTCGAAGACCTCAACCGAGTTTCTCAAAGGGTGGGCCTTAAGATGAATATGGATAAGACGAAAGTTATGTCTAATGTCCATGTTGTGCCTACCCCAGTAACAGTTGGAAACTCAACTCTCGAAGTTGTTGACGAGTACATATACTTGGGACAAACAGTCCAGTTAGGTAGAGCCAACTTCGAGAGGGAGGTCAATCGTCGAATCCAGCTCGGATGGGCAGCGTTCGGGAAGCTCCGAGACATCTTCTCGTCCAAAATTCCTCAGTGTCTCAAGACAAAGGTTTTCGACCAATGTGTGTTGCCGGTGATGACATATGGCGCTGAAACGTGGTCTCTAACTATGGGCCTCGTAAGGAAGCTCAATGTCGCTCAACGAGCTATGGAAAGGGCTATGCTCGGGGTTACACTGCGAGATCGAATCAGAAATGAGGAGATCCATAGACGTACGAAAGTTACCGACATAAGCCGGCGGATCAGTAAGTTGAAGTGGCAATGGGCAGGGCATATAGTACGGAGAGCTGACGGCTGCTGGGGCCGGAAGGTTCTCGAGTGGAGGCCACGTACCAGCAAGCGCAGCGTAGGACGTCCACTCACAAGTTTGACAGACGACCTAATAAAGACCGCGGGTCAGCGGTGGATCCAGGCTGCTTCTGACCGGTCCTATTGGAGTTATGGGGGAGGCCTATGTCCAGCAGTGGACGTCCTGCGAGTGAAATGATGATGATGATGTATTTTATTTATTTATTTTTATTTATTTATTTTCGTTTTATTATATAAAATATATGTGATAACTTCTAGCTTATGTAAACCATAGAATATTTATTCATATACATGACAATCTTTTATTTACAACTGAATAAAATATATGGAAGTTTTTAGTGTTTACTCCTTAAGAATCGATTCAAATTTCAAAATTGTCACACGGAATGCGAGCACGAATGCGTTACGTTCTATTTTTTTGAATACGAGTATTTTAGAATATCTTAAGTTTCATAGATATTGCGCCATCTACATAATATTATTTTAAAAAAGAGTTGTTCTTTCGGCGTGTTCGAATTGTGAAAATTTAAATTGTATAATCGTTCGTAAGGGGTAAACTCCAGTCGTGTGTCGGAGATGACACACACATTTTTTTTAAAACTATTCACACAAATAAATGATCACTTATGTAATACGTGACCTGCCCAGTTATAATAACATCAAAGCTTTATCTTATAGACAACTTAGTAAGTCACATTACGTAAAAGGGTCACACATATAAGGATCACCCTGAAAAGATCACCCACACGTTTAATTAGTACAGCTTACTAACTGACGCAACAGCGTCAGAAGTGGTGCCAAAGAGTAATTTAAGAATATTTAAGACTTAATTCCTCTTATTGCGTAATTGGCAACTTATAAAGCAAACGTCGGACATTTAAGGGCCGGTTTCGGAGACATGCCGCGCGAAGTTTAGGTTTTTAGCGTTACTCTCACAACGATCGAGGCTCGCGCATCGCACGCACACACGTACGTATGCATAGAGCAAGAGCCCACGACGGCCAGATCTTCGTTACTTTATAAAAGCTAAAAGTTTCTAGGTGCATGTCCCCAACACAGGTATTAACGACCGGCGAGGACCAGCAGACTCAGCCGGGTAGTGCTTGGGCTCATCGGGGACGTCTCCCCGAGATAAAAAATTTGACGCCCCCCTCGGACCACCCCGGCCGGAAACTCGGAAACGACGCGACGCAGTGGGGTCGTGTTTGTGCTCATTGGAGACGTCTCTCCGAGATAAAAAATTTGACGCCCCCCCTCGGACCCCCCCGGCCGTAACTCGGAAATGACGCGGCGCAGTGGGGTCGTGTTTGTGCTCATCGGAGACGTCTCTCCGACATAAAAAATTTGACCCCCCCCTCGGACCCCCCCGGCCGTAACTCGGAAACGACGCGACGCAGTGGGGTCGTGTTTGGGCTCATCGGAGACGTCTCGACGAGATAAAAAATTTGACGCCCCCCTCGGACCACCCGACCGTAACTCGGAAACGACGCGACGCAGTGGGGTCGTGCTTGTGCTCATTGGAGACGTCTCTCCGAGATAAAAAATTTGACGCCCCCCTCGGACCCCCCCGGCCGGAAACTCGGAAACGACACGACGCAATGGGGTCGTGCTTGTGCTCATTGGAGACGTCTCTCCGAGATAAAAAATTTGACACCCCCCTCGGACCCCCCCGGCCGTAACTCGGAAACGACGCGACGCAGTGGGGTCGTGTTTGTGCTCATTGGAGACGTCTCTCCGAGATAAAAAATTTGACACCCCCCTCGGACCCCCCCGGCCGTAACTCAGAAACGACGCGACGCAGTGGGGTCGTGTTTGTGCTAATCGGAGACGTCTCTCCGAGATAAAAAATTTGACACCCCCCTCGGACCCCCCCGGCCGTAATTCGGAAACGGCGCAACGCAGCCAAGTCGTGTTTGTGCTCATCGGAGACGTCTCTCCGAGATAAAAAATTTGACGCCCCCCTCGGACCCCCCCGGCCGTAACTCGGAAACGACGCGGCGCAGTGGGGTCGTGTTTGTGCTCATCGGAGACGTCTCTCCGAGATAAAAAATTTGACGCCCCCCTCGGACCCCCCCCGGCCGTAATTCGGAAACGGCGCAACGCAGCCAAGTCGTGTTTGGGCTCATCGGGGACATCTCGGAGACGAATTTTTTAGAGTAGACCAAATTTCAAATTTTGACAGTTGCGGTCTACTCAGTAGACCATGGTCAACGGTTTTAGATAAACGGTTGCGTGTTGGGTATCATTTGAAAGGTCTCAACGAGGGTGACCAATTTTACTCCCCCTTTTTACTTACCTCTAATTCTTCACGAATTACAAAAAAAGACCCAAAACCAAACCAAAACAATTAACTATGGCAAATGACAACACCTAACTCACAACCGCGCCCTCGCGGGCTGCTTGCAGACCGCGGTAGCAGGCACGATCTAGTTAGTGCATAATTATTATTTTAGTTGCACAATACAAAATGAAATTGTTATTCCCAATTACAAAAATAATATATTGTACTGAAAACGTTTGTAAGCATTTTTAATTTTCAAACTGGAGTCAATTATATGATCCTGAGCATGAGCTTGTATAAATCAAAATAGATATGGTTATGCACAGGGTAAGTTAAAATGTCGTTTAGGGGTATAAGAACACGATTTACTTTCCAATAAAACCGTAAAAGTTGCCAAAAGTCGTCACTAATTGGACGCTTGTATAATTTGCCGTAAAATCATTATACGCTTTGCGTCTTCAAAGTGCGGACGTGTGTGGAACTTTCCTTGCGCCCAGAGCTACGCTCGGGCATTCGAGAACGTTCCATATGTAGTAAATTTACCATGATGATTATGTAAAAAAATCTGACTCCTAGAAAACTTAGGATCTCCTTAGATTAGAACTTATGGCATACTGTTCCTTACAAACCTTCTATTCATCAGTTGCATTCGGTTCCAAATCTTTCGACGCGCTTTGCACCCTTGCTTTCCTCTCTTCCATTGATTTAATAATATAAGGCGGATCTCGTATTTGCATGCACCGAGAATGCCGTGGGTTTCTGGCCTGATAGAAATCTTTCTGTAAAGTTTCTAGCTGCGGAGATAAATAGTTCCGAGGAGTAATTTTTTAGTTGCGCAGTTTACATCATAATTTCAAGATCAAAGACGACATAGGTATTTGAAATTTGGCGTGATCTTTTGACACTAATGATATTAGGTTTGACAGATGCGCCATCATGCGTTTCGTTATACGCAAATGGGATTTGGTCATTTTTATTATTTAGTGTTCAAAATACTATTTAGTGCTTTGTCTCCTCATAATTTATAATAAATCCCTACGGTCACCACGGCCTGTCATGCATAAGGAGCGCTGGCCGTCGCTCACGACACAGCTCTATAAACAACATAATAAAGCGTGCTCTCGGTACAGTCAATATTCCTAGCTTACTGGAGCCGCCGGGTTTGTGTCGCGACGATGGCAAGAGGCCTGATGGCATGACCCTGGTTCCGTGGTGCCGTGGGAGAGCTTTGGTATGGGATGCTACTTGTGTGGACACCCTGGCTCCGACACACCTTTCCGGCTCCTCCCACTTATCTGGCTCCGCCGCCCTCAGTGCTGAGAAACTTAAAAAAGGCAAATACTCAGGCCTCGCGAACCACTTTGAATTTCTAGCGTTCGCGGTGGAAACACTCGGAGTGTGGTCACCCGATGCTAAATCCTTCGGGAAAGAGATAGGAAAACTTCTAATCGAGAAATCAGGCGATCGACGCGCAAGCTCTTTCTTCACGCAACGTATAGCGTTAGAAATTCAAAGAGGTAACACTGCAAGCGTCCTGGGTACTACGCAAGATTCGGCGGAGCTAGACGAGTTATTCTTTTTGGCCAATTAGTTTCCTCCACGCCCCTGCATTCCCAGCATGCACATGGTTTAATTATTATTATTTTTTTCTATTTTGTGTTGTTATTATTTTTTATTTTTGTTTGTTTAATTGTTAGTTAGTAAATTAGTAGATTTAAATAGTTAGGATAATTAAGTTATAATTACAAATATTTGTTGCCTATGTATATTATAAATAAATTGTATTCTAATATAATATATTTAAATAAGAGCATATTGTTTAGTTCTACGCTATTTAAATACTAGATCGTGCGTGCTGCTGCGGTCTGCAAGTAGTCCGTGGGGGCGCGGTTGTGAGTTGGGTGTTGTCATTTGCTATAGTTAATTGTTTTGGTTTGGTTTAGGGTCTTTGTTTTGTAATTCGTAAAGAATTGGGGGTAGGAGACTTTTACTTAAAAGGGGGAGGGAGAGGGGATTAGTTTCAATTGATCACCCTCGTTGAGACCTTTCAAATGATACCCAACACGGGGGTCTACCTGTAACCGTTGACCATGGTCCTACGAGTAGACCGCAACTGCCAAAATTTGAAATTTGGTCTACTCTAAAAAATTCGCCTTCCCGAGAGCCGTCTTAGATGATTTCAAACACGACCCGGGTGCGTCGCGCTATTTCCAAGTTACGGTCGGAGAGGTTGGAGGGGGTGTCAAATTTTTTATCTCGCAGAGACGTCCCCGATGAGCACAAACACGACCCCACTGCGTCGCGTCGTTTCCGAGTTACGGCCGGGGTGGTCCGAGGGGGGCGTCAAATTTTTTATCTCGGAGAGACGCCTCCGATGAGCACAAACACGACCCCACTGCGTCGCGTCGTTTCCGAGTTACGGCCGGGGGGTCCGAGGGGGGTGTCAAATTTTTTATCTCGGAGAGACGTCTCCAATGAGCACAAACACGACCCCACTGCGTCGCGTCGTTTCCGAGTTACGGCCGGGGGGGTCCGAGGGGGGTGTCAAATTTTTTATCTCGGAGAGACGTCTCCAATGAGCACAAACACGACCCCACTGCGTCGCGTCGTTTCCGAGTTAAGGCCGGGGGGGTCCGAGGGGGGTGTCAAATTTTTTATCTCGGAGAGACGTCTCCAATGAGCACAAACACGACCCCACTGCGTCGCGTCGTTTCCGAGTTAAGGCCGGGGGGGTCCGAGGGGGGTGTCAAATTTTTTATCTCGGAGAGACGTCTCCAATGAGCACAAACACGACCCCACTGCGTCGCGTCGTTTCCGAGTTACGGCCGGGGGGGTCCGAGGGGGGTGTCAAATTTTTTATCTCGGAGAGACGTCTCCAATGAGCACAAACACGACCCCACTGCGTCGCGTCGTTTCCGAGTTACGGCCGGGGGGATCCGAGGGGGGTGTCAAATTTTTTATCTCGGAGAGACGTCTCCGATGAGCACAAACACGACCCCACTGCGTCGCGTCGTTTCCGAGTTACGGCCGGGGGGGTCCGAGGGGGGCGTCAAATTTTTTATCTCGTGGAGACGTCCCCGATGAGCACAAACACGACCCCACTGCGTCGCGTCGTTTCCGAGTTACGGCCGGGGGGATCCGAGGGGGGTGTCAAATTTTTTATCTCGGAGAGACGTCTCCGATGAGCACAAACACGACCCCACTGCGTCGCGTCGTTTCCGAGTTACGGCCGGGGGGGTCCGAGGGGGGTGTCAAATTTTTTATCTCGTCGAGACGTCTCCGATGAGCCCAAACACGACCCCACTGCGTCGCGTCGTTTCCGAGTTACGGCCGAGGGGGTCCGAGGGGGGCGTCAAATTTTTTATCTCGTCGAGACGTCTCCGATGAGCCCAAACACGACCCCACTGCGTCGCGTCGTTTCCGAGTTACGGCCGAGGGGGTCCGAGGGGGGCGTCAAATTTTTTATCTCGTGGAGACGTCCCCGATGAGCCCAAACACGACCCGGCTGAGTCGCGCCGTTTCTGAGTTACGGCTGAGGGGGTCCGAGGGGGGCGTCAAATTTTTTATCTCGTCGAGACGTCTCCGATGAGCCCAAACACGACCCCACTGCGTCGCGTCGTTTCCGAGTTACGGCTGAGGGGGTCTGAGGGGGGCGTCAATTTTTTTATCTCGTCGAGACGTCTCCGATGAACCCAAACACGACCCGGCTGAGTCGCGCCGTTTACTAGTTACGGCTGAGGGGATTACAGGGGGGGGGGTTTCAAATTTTTTATCTCGTCGAGACGTCTCCGATGAGCCCAAACACGACTCGGCTGAGTCGCGCCGGACAGACAGGGCGGTTTAAGGGAGGGGGGAAGGGTTTTTCCAAAATTTTTGTTTTTTCGTTGCCCCGGTAGACCTTTACCGTCGTCTCTTATGTGGGTGGAAATCCTGCCATATATGGTCACACTGAACGAAGGTCTGGCCTTGGGCTCTTGGGCTATAATTTATACATCAAAGACGACATATTTGACATTTTTTGTGTAAGTACACGGTTTTATCACGAACTGTCAGTGCGGCGCAAAGCGACGTGCTCTCACTTCGGAGGCGCATGGCCGACTGAACCAGACTGAACCGTGGCCCGAGCGTGATTTCATAATAATAGCCTTCATAGTAATTTGTATGAAGATTTTGAGCGAAAAAATTGGGCAAGTTTGTGATTTTTTTACACAAAATAGGAATATGTTTATTAAGAAATGAAGATTGCATCTATTTTTTTATAGTTTTAACTTTATTATTTGATAAAATTCATTTAATAATTCTTGATACTTACCGACACAATTGTAACAAAACGGGAGTGCGATTTACACGTTTTTAGTGATTTTCTGGATTTTTTTTACATTTATCCATAAGCATTATCTTAAATTCGAATGTTTCAGCAAAAAGTAACATTCATTGGCTAGCTGTGTTATTTTTTTCAAGGTTGTGGAGCATCGTTTACTATATAATTCTTTTACAATCCCGACCCTCGATTGCCGTAAGGGACCCTTAAGGAGAAAATTTGTGTCAAATTATTCACAACAATGTATTTTATTAGTTTCAAACTGCATACTTGTCTGACTAGTGTACAATAGTGAATACCAATTAGCCAAAGCGCAATAGGATATTAAAGGTATATGACGTAGACTAGCATACCATTATACCATAACGAAACCCCATAATTCAGTCAGTACAAGTATTTGAACGTGATGTGGTTCAAAGATTTCAAATGTGATTATTAATAGGTTCTATTAATAACACATCATAACGGGAGTACCCAAGTCCCAACGAGATGTAGTAGTTGTTTAGTTTAAAAAAGAACTATTTATGACATTTATTTCTTACTTCTATAAAATGATTTGTTTTCGTTTGTTCGTCATATGAGAACACCTACTATATAAAAAAAAATTAATCTTAAAATTTCCAAGAGCATCACATCTAACATCATATCGTGGTATATATAAAAAAAAAAACGAAAATCAATTTGTACACGTTGTACTTATGTTAAGGTCAAAAAATAGTTTTTAGACTTTTTGTTTGTTTTTCTATGCTTTTGTGCACGCTAATCTCAGAAAACCGATTCGGTTTTCACTGAACCAGCTTTAAGTAACATTGTTTTATTACAATCGGTTTAAAAACAAAAAAATATATTACTAAATACGAAGCATATGGAAACCGCGCGTACAATGTTGCGGACACAGCTAGTATTATAATAAAGCTTCTTACCTTAAACCGACTTAAATATTCCTTCTGCCTTGTAATATCAGTGGCGAGGATGAGCGCACTCATCTGATTTTCCAACTTCTCTCTAATTTCTTGCATTTGATCCAGAAGACCGCTTTCAATAAGACAGCTGATAGCCGAACGCCAATGATGATTCTCAAGGACAGACGTGTTCTGTGAAAAAAATACATCATATAAAATCATAAAGTGAGGAAGCGAGCTTTTCCAATCAAACAATGAATGAATCTTAAATGTATTTAATTTTTAATGACCTTTTCCCAATTAGTGTGGCATTTTACTACAAAATGTTGCAGCTCTATCCCTTCACAATGCATTATCCTTGGCGTTGCTTGTGTTATAGCTGACAGTAGCCACCTACCATCAAGTGGACCGTCAGTCTGTCCGTCAACCATAACATAAAAAAGATCGTAATCAGAAACCAGGTGTTCGTGGCTAATACATAAGGAAATTTTTTTAATTCATATTCTATAATACTTCTTCAATCTAAACTTAATCTATGTACTTTAAAATCTTTAAGCAACTATTTATCTAATAACGTACTGAACAGATATTTTACATCTATTCTAGATTTTATTTGTATTTATCTTTTTACTGTAATTTATCTTTATGAGGGCATCTAATTTCTCTATTTTTAGTTTGAGAAGTAAATTTAATTAATATTTTCTTTATACCTACTTTCTTTAATAAATGCGTGTGGGTTTTCAAAAGTGAATAATGTGGCGCAGGTAAATTTAATCATTTAAAAATAGTTGCGCATTTATGAGTAACTATTACATAAAGAACTGCGGCAATTTTTAACGTAAATTGGCTTGAGGACGATTATGCTTGAAAACACAGAAATCGTGTTTGGGGTTGCGCTCTACTATTTTCAAAGTTTATATTTATCACTTCACTAAACTGATTCCCAACGGTTACTCGCAGCAAACCAATTTAACTTGCTCGTCGCGTTAAGCAATTATTATTAGTTACTAATTTTCCTTGTCAATGTCAAAAACAGTATTACAGTTGTCGCTGTGCGCCTCTAGATATATGTTTCTGCGCTAACTTTTTCTACACCACAAAACTTTGATACGGTTTTCACTAATAGAAAGAGTGATAAACGTGGAACGTTATCACTCTTTCTATTCATAATATGCAGAAAATTGCACATGTGATAAGCCGGGGTGGGTTGGTAGTTAATTATATGTAATGTTCTGGTCGGTTCTGATATTTTGAATTATATTTAATTTCAGAAGTATACATAAGCCCGCGGTCAAAAGTTACAATGCAAAAAATATATGTCGTTTAAATCTACTTAGTCATTATTCTCTTCTTCGTATTAGGATTAAAAAAATGTACATGTCATTTCAAGGGAGTTTCAAGTGGTTTCTGGGGGTGTATTCTAATATCACATATTATCCACTTCTGCAAAAAACTAAGTAATTTAAATCCACTCCTCACTATTACGTATTGGGACAAAAAAAATGTACTTGTAATTTCAAAAGAGTTCAAGTGGTATCTGGGGGTGTATTCTAATGTAATATCACATAACTACTTCTGGGAAATAAGGCTCAGGCCATTTTGGCAGCGAAGCTAACGAAACTAAGCCTCGCTCATATGAGCTAAACTAAGTGAGTTCACACTGTAAACAATAAACATATAACTAATCTTCAACCCCACGCGTTGGGCTGCAATTCGTTTCATTAAATCGAATGCCTGCATCTGTCATTTGTGATGTGAAACCAAGAATTAAAAGACATGGCAATGACATGACGAACTTAGCTTAGCTTAGCTTTGCTCCCAATGTGGCCTTCGCGAAAGGCTAGCCTCGATGAAAATAGGCATGAGATATTATTAGTCCACTTCTCACTAGTCTATATGACGTCATACGTCAATGAAATAATTCTTATCATTTCGGACATGAAGTTTTTCATTTGGTTTTTCTTCACGGTTCAAGTAAATGAAAATTATTTCATTTCAAATAAGGTAACAGGGGACGCCCCGACTAGAATTCGATACGGAGCATTCGTCTCATTGGACTATCAATAATGTATTTATAAGCTCTGAATTTCCAGTCACTAAGTTTACAAAAATTAAGTATAAATTTATCCACTGGTTCAAAAAATCCGATATTAGATTATATTAAATAAAGGTAATTATTTTTCAATGTTTAGATTGTCCTCTTCAAAGTAATCAGCGTCGGATAAAATACATTTCTATAAATGTCTTTTCAAATCTACGAAATATTTCAGGAACGCAAATTTTAGAATTAATTTTTTCTTTAGTGATTCGGCGTTTGTAAGGTTTGTTTTTCATCTTTGTGAACAGAAAAATAGTCGCAAGGGGCTCAAGTCAGACAAATAAGGTGGTTGAAGCAATAATCCCTTTTGATTATTTGTTTAAAAATTGCGTATAAAAACACTGCTAACAATAAATCGTGTCGAATGAATTAATAAAAAAAAATTCGTTAAGAAAACGAGAAAAATAAACCCACTTCGTATCAATGAAAACATCTAAGACTATTTTTAAAAGATATTTTTAACCCTCTCAGATTACCTACTAATCTGAGTTAACCCCCGTCGCCCAAACCAAACTGTCAAAGGGTTGTTAAAACTGTATGTCTGTCTGTGGCACATCATAGCTGCTTAAACGGATGCATCGATTTTGATCCGTTTTTTTTTGTTTGTTTGAAAGCTGACGTGATCATGAAAATTGTTTGTTGAATTCATGAAAATTAGTGCAGGCGTTTGCCCATTTCATCGTTGACAAAGGGATCTCACTAACTTCCGCAGGTTCGATTGATATTAAATTTGATATACTGTTACTTCGGTGGTATTTCCAAGACATGGAAACCTGGACCTTATATGCTGAAGCATCAAGTAGTCTGCGGTATAATCAGCTCCTCAGCAACTTGCAGCAGAGTTGTTGGTTTGGGCCCAATAGATTTTAATTTAATTATAGCTTGTAGATATACAAAAACATAAAAGTAGTTAGCAAAATTAACGATATATTTCACGCCACCGAATGGAATCACGCTGGGATTAACAGATCGTAATACACCCCCTGGATCGTGTTAGAATGTGTAGTCATGAGGGCTACGACGAGTTAGCGGTTCAAGTAGGGAACGCTTCTATCTATTCTTCGATTCAGTTCAGATCACCTATCTATAGCTATGGAACTATTATTATTTATGTAGGAAGTCCTATGAAGAAATATTCATTTTTGCCAAAACGATTATATTTACATTAACATAAAAAATGTGTAAAAAACTAAAACACGATTAATGAAAAATTTATAACTAGAGTGTATTCACGAGAAGACTAAGCCCTATCGACTGAATTTGATTTTTTACTTTTATATAGGTGGCCATAGGTGCTGCTAGTGTGCTGTCAACCTTAGGAGGATAAAGGATAAGGGATTAGTAGGGGTTAGGGAAAGCTTTGGCATGGGAAGAGAGCCGAGGTCGGCTTGTCACCACTGTCCCAGTGGTGAGAATACTGCACAACATACACTGGCTAAGTGCATAACTGGGATCCGACTTCTCGCTCCCGGCTGTGTCGAGGCTATGGCCCGCAGCGAGGGGTCGTGGACGGCTATGCTTTCTTTCTGCAAGCATGTAATGCTGCAAAAGGAGACAGCGGAAAGGCTGAGAGAGCTCAATCCCTCTTTTCAACCGATTCGCCGTAAAAAAACAGGACGGCGACGGTTGGCGGGCGACCGCCAACAACCTCCCTGAGGGTGACCTGGGCGATAGTTTGAGGTCCCCGCGAATGCACGGCGTACTTGTGGCAGTTCCGAGTACGCCGTTAAGTCTTACAAATAAGAGAGCGGAGCTCTGCGCGATTTGTCCGGCTACGGACAATTGCAGGTGTAGGTCTCGGATGGACGTCACTTCATTTCTCCAGTCCATCATCATAGGCAGTGCGTAGGAACGCCAAGGCGGTTTTAGTCGGTTGGTCAATTTATGACTGCGAAAAGCGTCCGTGAGAAAATCAGCGAACCAGATCTCCACCGACCACGGGGAGATCGATGGGTTATGTGGGACTTCTACCCACTAAAAACCCACAGTATTTCTACGCGCCGTCTATGGGCGGTGTTGCCTGCCAATATTAAACCATTCTTTACAAATTGCAAAACAAAGTGAGTTCTTCTAATCTGTACAAAGGATTATGATACGATTTTAATATCACTTAATAGATTACTTCCAACATTTCGTTTCTTCATCTTATATTTACAAAAACAAAATCATATTATATTTACAAAAACAAAATCATATTATATTTACAAAAAGTTAGGGAAAATGAATAAAAAAATATTGTCGGGAGTTTTCATTGTAAGCCAGAAAACGATGTCACATTAATATTATGTTCATCTTCTTGAGGATAATCCAAAGTAATCATTTTTTATCTTTAACGTACTTATTATTTACAATATGCAAATGTAAATAAATATTATGCTGGTTATAAGACATTATATGTTTAAATTACTGTATAATATGCCTAATGATTGTAAGTGACTTTGATTTGGTCTACGAGCGATAATCGTAATCCTATCAATATTATAAATGTGAAAGTTTGGATATTTTCTTACTCAATCACGCAAAAATGTCACAACGGTTTTGGATGAAATTTGGCACACAGATAGTTTATTACAGCGGTAACATAGGATAAACATATAGGATAGCGATCCTATATGTTAATCCTATATGCTAATCCAAATCAATAAACGTTTTAAAACCTAAGAAAAGGAGTCGCGGGCAATAGCTTGCAAACATAACAAATATGGCACAAAATGTATGACAAAATGACCCCTCCCATCATTTAATGGACCCGTTAACCTCAATCTCCTATCGGTAGGTCCTTCAGATTATGGTACGATACAGATTACGATCCAATGTGTCAAAATTTCACATGTCAGAATTTTTTAATGAATAATTGTTTCTTTTTAATTTTATTTCACAATCTTAATAAATTTTAGTTTTTATTATACTAGCCTTTTCCAACGACTTCGTCCGCGACCCTTATTCTTATCCGATCACTAATAAACTTAACAGGAGCATCTGAATGTATCTGAACTGACCGGGCTAATTGACTGAATATTTCACCAAAACCGGTTGAGCGGTTTTGAGTTCATAGGGAACATAATATACACATAGATTTTATATAGGCTAAAAAAATATATCTTAATCTAAACATTACATGACGGATTGATCACCTAAGAAACCTATTTGGTCAGGAAGTAGTGAATCAGCCAAAAAAAGTTGCTGACAAGAAAGATATTTAAAAAGTTGCTAAAAAGAAGATTATTTAAATATCAATGTGATGCATTTATTAATACGTAAACAGATTTATTGACATAATTTTCCCTAAATCCGATTTTAATTCTATATGTCATTGAATACGTGTCTAATATCGCAAATATTTAGGCATGTACACACACCGGCATATTTAGCGGAACATAAAATAAAGGTTTGATATCAGTATCATATAAGGTTGCTGGCTGGTTTATACGTCATTTAATTTAAAAAGAAATATTTTCAAATTAAGAAAACAACTGAACATCACATTTTATGCAATTGTTTTAATTTTATTCAAATACACCTTATCTGGAGCGAACTTCGAGTATTTTGTACTGTTTTTTGTTAGTTTTTTTTAATCGCGTATCTTTCTGGAGTTGAGGACTGACTTATGCCTGACTTAGCCCCAACGGAGATTGCCAGGGCACTCGAAATGCAGAGAAATGGTCAAACCTACAGAGTGATATCCAGAGATCTTCGTCGACCAGTTTCAACGATCCATCGCAGTATCCAACGGTTCAGGGAGACCGGTACTTATGTGAAAAGAGCAGGACAAGGCAGAAAAAGACGCACTTCGAGTAGGGATGATCGTTTCATTCGGCTTCGTGTACGTAGGAACCCCCGTTTGACGGCCGTCCAAGCCCGACATGAGTTAGAAGCAGTGCGGGGTGTAACCGTAAGTGAGCGTACGGTACGAAGAAGGTTCGAAGAAGCTGGTTTGGGTTCATTTGTGCCCGCCAAGGCTCCAAGGCTCGAGGTAAATCATCGTAGAAACAGGTTAACTTTTGCTCAGGAACATCGACTTTGGAACGCGGACCAATGGAGTAAGGTATTGTTTAGTGATGAGTGCAGAATTCTCTTAAATCAAATTGACGGCAGGCAAAGAATATACAGACGCAAAGGAGAACGATACATTCAGACAAATTTTGAAACTACAGTTGCATACGGTGGTGGATCAATAATGGTTTGGGCGGGCATTTGTTTGGGAGCTCGCACAGACTTGGTAGTGATTGACAGAGGGAGTCTGACTGCAGACCGCTATATCAGAGAAGTTTTAGAAGAAAATGTCGTACCGTTTGCCCCATATATCCGTGACGATTTTGTTTTTATGCAGGATAATGCTCGGCCGCATACCGCTCGGGTAACTCAAGCTTATCTTAATGATATGAATATCACTGTTATGGAGTGGCCGGCGAGATCACCGGATATGAACCCAATAGAGCACGTTTGGGACTTGCTGAAAAGAAAAGTTAAGTCCAGAATTCCAGCTCCTGCCAACATGGGTGAACTGCGAATCGCCGTAGTTGAGGAATGGCGGAGACTATCCCAGGAGACCATCGATAACATCATTCTCAGTATGCCTAGACGGGTAGAAACTTTAATAAGAGCACGTGGAGGAAATACGCGATATTAATCACCATTTTTCTAATTTAATTAATTGTTATTTTAATATTAATTTTCACTTTTCCCGGTTACATGAAAAGTTCAAAAATGTACCATTTTTCACAAATAGCCTTTACTCGCAAAATCTGTTCTTAATGTGATCTCATTTTAAGTAAAACAAATGAAACTTTAAATAACAAAAGAAGTGTAGTAAGTAGATTTTAAAATAAAACCATATTTTTTTAATTATGGACCTTTTTTTGTGTTCCGCTAAATATGCCGGTGTGTTTATTTAATATGATCAATGAAAGGCCGAAGCTATAGAATAAGTAAACTGAACACCGATTTATATCTTTAGACGAAGAATGAATAGGATTGGGTATAGAGAACCGTTTGAAATATTTACAAAGAAATAAATCAAAAGAAAAATAACACGCAGAACAGATCTAAGCTGTAGCTAGGCAACGCTCATGTATTATACGTGTGTGAAAATGCTCATGTGAATTTAACTACCTAACTCTCTGAATGATACTTTAGTTTAATTCAACATTTCAGCGACAATACAACGTTTCGCATTAAGTATGTTGTGAATTCACTGAAACTCTTCTATTATAGCTTTGTACGCGACTGCGACAATTTTTATACAATAGGAAAAAGTGAAACGTGTTTTTCTCACAACGTGCAACTAACGCCTATTTGACATCATATTTTTTATTTAATTAACAAAATTTTAATAGTTTATTAGAAACTAAATATTGCTTTATTAATAGAATATAGCTGTGCTCGTGTTCACGCCTGAAAGATATTAAGGTTTGTGATGTGATGACACCTAGGCGTTCAGTTTTGTTAAACTTAGATCCATAATATTTCTATGTCATTTCTTCTAAAACAAAAAAAAACTACATATTAAGTTTCATCTTCTACTTTTCTTCAGTAGAATTGGAAAACTAAAGAAGTATTTTATTTTAAAACTCTATATAATAATAATAATACCTTTGGGGGTGTATTCAGCAGAGAAAAGAGCCGTGAATTAACATACTATGTTTACTTACGCATTAATAACATTTGTATGGACCAGATTAAGGCGCAATTTCACCATACTCTGTTAGTATTTGACATCGCTGTTAAGTCATTTAACAGACGTTTACAGTATGCAAGTGACAGCGCTAAATGACTTAACATCGATGTTAAATACTAACAGAGTATGGTGAAATCGCGCCTTAGCGCGAGTTTTGAGTATGTAATTAAAGTTTAAATATAATACGACCTTGTCCAGTGTTTCTCGGAACTAGATATCCCAAATAACTAACTTAGAATTACGCATTCTAGTCAATAAGTGATAATTAAGTGATAATTTAGATAATAAGTGATAATTTAGAATAAGTGATAATTTAACATTTTATTAATACTTATTTGAAGGTATTAACTTCGAATCTCCTCTCTAATTTCTTTGTGAACCGTTTTTTTTTTCTTTAGTAACCTTTGAAGACTTTTAGTGTTTAATATGAACGACGAAAAAAATTGAAGAAAATTAATAATTAGTTATTTTTATTAATTCTTTAAAGTTAATCTTCAACCACTTGATACATATGTATAATGATATTTTCAAAGTATTTTTTTACTATTTTTCCACACGACACCATTACCGGTATACAAAATCCTAAATTTTAGTTCTCGAAGTCTATCAGTATGTAAAATTTTAATAAAATCCGCGGTTTACGCATGACTTAACATTAAAAACAGCATTTAGATAGTTGTAGATCAAATATATACTTCCATGTGAAAACTTTAGTTACTCAATTCAACGTAACGTATAGAACGTATGAAGCAATCTAAAACTTATGCATGATAGTTCCGAGGATACGTATATCGTTGATATGACTCCTATATACTGAAGCTGAATCCATCAATATGAAATCAAGCTTGATAAAGCAGACCGTATACGCTAATATTTCTTAAGTTAAGGGATAGCTAAAATCTCATGTCAAATACATTATCTATTTTTAAGCTAGTTCCACTTGTCGAAGTCATAGTTCAATGTTAATAAATGTTTTCTTTATTTTCTTTAAAAATACTAATCAAAGGAGAAAGGGTTGTTGGAATCCATTAGCAGTTTTAAGCGTACTCAGCTCATACAACCCCCCTGATGTTATATGTTTATAGATGACGGACGCCACCCTATAGCTTTAAGTAGGCCGTCTGTCAAGTTGTAACTGAAGAGAAAATTGTGTGTCCCTTTTAAGCATTTTGGGCGGGCAAAAATGAGATTAGACAGTTTTGTATGAAGTAGTAAAGTTTAGTAGTAGGAGTGCAGCAGTGTAATTCTATATTTTTTGAAAATAACATACACAGCTCGTGTTACTCGCGAATAATGTAGCTTTCTATAGAAGTAAGTAATAATGTAGAAAGAAGTTAAGTAAGTAACTTATGTAGTTATTGAATTTATTACTTAAAAACAAACAAATCTAGTATCTAATATTTTTAGGAAAGATATTAATTAAACATTTCATTCGAAAACTGGATAGGTACTTGTTTAAAATAAAAATAAATAAATAAAGAAATCGAATTTCAGATATGTATTTGGATAGAGAGCACGGCGTGCAATTACTTGTATGGTTGAAAGTTTATTCTGACACTAGCTGGTGTCGACGACTTCGTCCGCGTTGAAAAATATTAAGTAGTCTGTCCTGTGTCCCATACGTCCAAATGTTTATCTACCAAGTTTCATGAAAATCAGTTAATTCGTTTCAGAGTTATGGAGGAACATACATACATACATACATACATACAGAAAAAATTGTAAAAATCGTCAATTTAGTTTCAGTATCATGTATAGAGCCTATAAACACGATATCTCTGAAAATAAAGTAACTTACTCCATGACCGACCCTTATAGATTTATTATTAGTATTGATTATGAACAGAGACCACTATTGATAATATGGAAAAATCTGAATATGGAATCTATGGAAATCACAATTTATTTTGCAAATAAACCTACTTTACAGAATGGACTGAAACATATCTAGTTATTACAAAATTGAATATTATAACAGTATAACGAACTCAAAAACAAAGTTATCACGTGGTTGTATAATAAACGAGAGCCCATAAATGTACGATAACTGGTTATTTAACAATGAATGGATTAGGTCAATGAAATGTTTAAATAATGAACGACCTATAAAGCAAAACATAGTTTGGAGTTTAACTTAGCACTCCTGTGAATGTTATTATAAAACAAGCGTTGTTTTTATTGCATTGTTTATCATGTTTATCGTAATTATTGCAACTTAACAAAGATAAAACATAATACATAATACTAGGCCAGCCGCTCCCGGCTTCGCCCAGGATTAAACTTAATTAGGTTTTAATATACACTAACTGGTGCCCGCGACTTCGTCCGCGTTCAAAGTGTAATATAGCCTAAAGCCTTCCTCGATAAATGGACTATCTAACACAAAAATAATTTTTCAATTCGAACCAGTAGTTCCTGAGATTAGCGCGTTCAACCAAACAAACAAACTCTTCAGCTAATTATATATTCAGCATATAATATTAGTATAGATATAAAAAATCCGTGTATCTACTAATGGTGAAAACCGATCCGTTGCGTGGTTTAGGAGGAGTTAGAGGTCATACAGACAAACGCAGAAAACGACTTCAAATTATACTAAAAATATCCTTCAAGTTGATGTTATAATTATTTTTTTTTAATCTGTACATATTATACCGATTTCATTAGGCGAAATATTTCCCTTTTTTATTTCATGAGTTAAAGGAGATCAATCAGTTTTGTATGGAGATCAATTTTTTAGTTTTAACTGTTGTAAACTTGTACAATTACTTAGATAAGAAAAAATTACAACTTTTACTGGGGCAATATCGCGTGATTCGGTATTGGGGGTTCATAGACATTTAAGTTAGAAATTATTAAAATACCGTGCATTTCCCGAAATTCTGTAAGATTTCTGAAAAATTTGGAGGTAATTACTGAAATTAAGAAGGACTTTTATTTACTACTAAAATTAGTTAGTTTTTAAATTTATAATACAGATAAGGCTCGTTTACGATTTTTTTTGTATGTATGTATTGAAAAACAGGTGAAACTAGACTACACAACTACTTCTAACGAAGATTGTTATAGAAAACAAGCACTAGAGTTAGTCTTAATTTAATAATTGAATACACTTCAACCAACTATGTTTTTGAAGAGCACTCTCAGAAAGCTCCACCCTTTTTAAATACATAATTGATGCCTGTTTTATTCAAATATCCTTCCAACGAAATGCTCACTATTTTACACAGTTGTCGAGGTGGCGTTTCGCCTCATATTCACTATACTAATGAGCGTCAATATTTCGATTATTGCATTAAAATTAGCTGTCTACAGCGAGTTTACTTAGGATGAATGTCAATTATATACACTATTACTACACAGTTAAACGAGCTACCCGCCCCAGTTTAAGCGAAAGATAATTAGCCAACGTTAAATTATGGCGGCGGCGGCAAGAAATCTTATTTTCTTTTAAGACTTAATTAAAAACAGTCTACTCTTACTAATTAAAATATTTTCTTTTAATCACTGATTATTCTTGTTTTATGTAAAAATAGATTAGTGTATATAAATAAAGCGACAAAACGATCATGTTATTGAGATTCAATAACATCATCGACCGTTATAGATGAATGAAAAAAATATGGAGATAGAGGAAATGGCACTTTTATTCATTTAGTGTTATGTAAAGATATAATGCCAGTATATAAATGCTAATCGCACACCTGCCTCTCTCTACTCTATGCACTAAGTATATACCTAGTATCTGTTTTGCATACAAATGCTAATTAAAGAGCTCACTTTGTAATAGGGTAGTCCACCAGGCTAACCCACTATGCTTAGCTAAATGCATAATTCTAATGTAAGACTTATTGCGTGCTTGGTCCTTTAAGGTCTTATTGCGAGCTTGTCTTGAGATATATCTCAGATATAGCAGATATATCTGCTGCCATTTATGGTGTCAATTTGTGACCGCGTAACACAATGTGTAGGCCATTAATAATTATACTAATTCTGAATTCCATACCACTGCTGGTAATAGAGCTTCACGTATGGTCTATAGTCTATCATGCAACCCACTGCGATTTGACAAAACTATATGCGTGCTTGTCTATAAGGTTAGTGCCGCAATTTATGAAGCCAGATTATGTCATATCAACGCAACGATCTGCAGTGGCAGATTTTAATTTAGAAGAAAGTAATATAAGTAGTGACTTATATTACTTTCTTCTAAATTAAAATTTTTCTAAATAAGAAAAATCCTAAGTAGAGAAGTCGACAAATAGACGACTCTGCACCTAGACTTATATTTGAGTTAATGAAGTTTATGAATAAATCTTCTATAAGTAGTATTAACGTCACGAAGTATTAACGATTGGCGTGTTACTAAACAACGTATGTTTAAAACAACACAATTTATGAGACCTAACTCGAATAGTTTGTTGTGGGAACCGAGAACTACGTTTGACCTCAAAAAAATAGTGAAACATATTAAGAATAAAACTATACTTATTAAAACTATACTAAAAAAAATAACACAACAACTTCCACTAATGCGATACACTTTTATTTTATCGGGATTCACAGGCTCATGGACTCAGTCATGGACTGACGACGAGCGAAAGGCATATTCGTAAATTAGTTAAAGTCCAGATTAAATTGATAATCTTCGTTAAAGTGGAAGAAATGGTTTCAGTTATTACTTTAACTACATAATTTGCAGACTTCCTAGGTAATATGCAGAGTAACAACCAAGCAAACGGTTAAGTTAATAAAACAAGTTTCTTACTTTATTGTATGAAGACTGTTTAAACGTAGAAGTGGTTACCTACTTCGATAGATATTACTTTTAGTATACCAAAAAAAAAATATTTTTATTAAAATATAGATTAGGTTAGGTAGGATACTAATTTTTGCATTATTATTTGGAGATGGTTTATTGAAAATTTTGGGAAAGGTTCTGGAATATACATGAAACGAAACATATGTCACTATATCCCTCGATTTAACGGTGTAGCACCCTGTTAGTATGCAGATTAACTAGGTAAAGTACAGATAAATAAACCACAAGTCGAACACCTAGGGAACGACAAAATCGAAGCTCTTTGGTTAAGTAATGATTTGGGTAATATCACGCTACGCCCCGTTGGCTAATGTCAAGCGCATTAGCCAACGGGCGCACATGGGTGATTTTCTTTAGGAGCTCGAGTCCTGGAATGGAGTAGGTACTTATACCTACTGCTTTTTACACTTTAACGGGTCGTTCCTGGTAATTTTCAGATTACTTAGTTAACGCATGTACTAACGTATTCCTTATTATTCTAACGATCACAGAAACATTTTTACTTTATAAATTTTATTTTTAGAAAAGTCAAGTCAGCCTCTGGTAACCTAATTAAGAAAATATATAACAACCCACAATATTACTGACCTTGTAAAGAGATGCGAGATGGTTTGAAGTAGCGATGAGAAAGGGTTGGTTCACCCCCGGATGATCGATGTCGTGGGCTATAGCTGCTAGGAGAGAAGCCATTATTTCCAACGGCTCCAGGTGATCGCGAATCTGTAGAAATACTTTCTAATTAAGTATACATAACATTCATTTTGAATTACTAAATCGAAATTTAAATTGTAATATTAAAATAAAGTTTAATTTTTAAATTATAAAATCAACTTTCAATTTAATTCTTTTAATAATAATAACTGAGAAATCAGATAGGTAATTCTTTTTTTTGCATACTTTTGTAATCTTTAGAATCGTGTTTTTGTATGTGTTTATAATGCATCCGTGTATTTTTATATAATTATACATAGGTTGTAATTTTTTTGTGAGAATAAAATGATTCTAGACCAGAGTATGTAATTATTAGTATTTCGAAAGCTAAATGAATACAGAAGCAGTGACGAATAAGCTCCAAGTGCGTCGTTCCTTCCAAAGAGTGAACAGTATTCAAATCTCATTACTCAAAAGTCTTTTGAAGCACTAAGGACTTTGGAAGTAGTGACAGACGAACACTAAATGAAATGTGTCTTCCGAAGAGTTTCTTCATTCAATGTTCCCGACAATTAAGTAAGGACGGTGACTAGAGATCCCCCCTGTTTTGTGTAACTTATATCTCATGCAGAGTGTACATGAAACAAATTTCACCCCGGTAGCAGATATAGTAAACTCAGATAGGATTTAGCTATAAGAAATGAATCGCTATGATTATCGCCGTAGATAGAAAAGCGTGGGCACGCGAAAAATCATTATTTAGGATACAAGCTGATTGATGTCAAAGGGAACCAATGACTTTCAATAGTACAAATTACTTTAATAAACCACCAACAAGAACCATTAAGTTTGTTAACGTGGAATGAACTCAATTCTTCAATTTCTACGAATTTGTCGTTCACATAAATATTTTCCAATGCTCGCTCGGAGATCATTGAAACAACTATACATAATTGGCTTATTGAAGATAGCGAATATTTTGAGTTATTTTTTTTTCTCGCAAGCTCAGTACTAAATTGCTTAGGGAAGTTTGTATTTCCGGGATTAGAAACGTGGCGCTTTGAAGTCGGGGCTAGTAGGTATTTGTAGAGGGCAAAAAATATTAATAAAAGTACGTTTGCAATTTATATGAAAACTACGCAACTTTAAATTGATTTCAGATTCATATTGCTTGCTAAAAGTTTGCGCACCGCAAACAGGAACAAAAATCACGGGTTGATGAATCAATATACATATGTTTTCATATTATTCCTTACAGATTCATCAATAGCTCGAAAGCACTTATTCTAATGTTTGTCTTGTATTCTCTTTTATTTAGAGTGACCTCGTTCTAATAAATCGAATAAGTATAAAATAATGGCTGTCTATTAGGCTTTTTTGAGACATGTCAAAGTAAAGGAGTTAATTTAACTTTCTACCTTTTTTGATATCAGGTTAGCAAATTTATAAGAATTATTATAGAATAAATAATAGATCATATTGTCCGAACAACTGGTGGTTCGGTAGTTAGACCCTATCGTATAATTTAAGAACTAATTCCAGGAAAAATTTCTTCGTCAATACCTATTCTCAAAAGGATACTTTTTGCACATAGCAGATTTTGGTTTGACAACGACGATATGTAAATATAGACTCATATAGAAACAAAGCAGCAGGTCTAAAGAAGGTTATGAGAAGATTCTCCCTGGATACACATAAATAATTGGCATTAGTGGCAATAATACGGATGACTGAACAAATCCTATTAAAACTCCACTTTCATCGCAACTATACCTTTTAAAGTTTTGATTGGTTATTTAGATGCAGTGCGCACCTCCTATGAAAAGCACCGAGACTAAGCTATAAACAATCGGCTTTCAATGGATATACGTAGGTATTAATATGAAAAATTGTAGTGGACTCTCGTTTTTGTTGTAAAAGTCAATTCAAATTTCAATTAAATCCTCGGAGAATGCTTTGAAAGCCTGTTCGATTTTCCTGGCCTTTGAAACAAAATATGCCTGTGTTCTTTTTGATTGTACCTACATATCAGTGTAGTTTCCTATTTTAAACCGACTAATACAAATGCGAAAGGATGGCCACGATCTAGTTAGAGTGCATTATAACAAAATAATGACGTTAACGTGTGCTATTAAAATAAAAAAGATCACAGAATAGATTTTCTTGGAGTACAACCATATTTGCCTCGTAGCTGAGGTAAATAAATTTCGCCTAGTTTGAAAGCTAGAGTTTATGTTGCTGTTTATGTCTCTGACCCATATTTTAAACTAAAACATTTTTCACATCATATTTTATGTGTTTTCCATGTCAATATTTATTATCTCCACTACACATTCAGATTCAGTAGAGGAGCGCTCTGTCGAGATGTCGATATACGATTACATTGAAAGCTTTCCATTTATAAAACTATTTCTATATTAATATAACTTAAAAAAAAAAGTGTAACAAACACGTAATAATCTAAAACGGTCGCTATGAAGCTCTATTGGTTGTTATTACTTCGTTAAAGTAACTATAAATTACGAACAGGCAGAACGATTACTTTAAAACATACTATAGAAATATATCAATTCACATATTTCGACCAATATATTTAGTTGACCACTCACATAAATTATAGCCATATTTTACGTGACACGTTAATTCATAATGTCAGGAGAGATTATGACAGAAAATTCTCGAAAACTGCTAAAACAGAATGTTGGGTGTAACGAAATAGTTGAGCATACCTCTTTCTGTTGCAGGAAACAATGCATGGCCTGTGTGACGTCAGCAGCGTGGATAGAGTTGTGGTACGGGTTGGTGCTGTGATACCCTTCCTCGATCAGGCTAAACAGCTTCCAGGCCTTGGCCGCGTCCAGATTGAAGTGCGTCAACAAACCGTACACGTGGAATAGATGAACGCACAGTACTGGTAAGCATCGACCTGTTACACCAATACAATAATTCATTACTTAAAAGAATTAATATTATGTTTTCAGAAAATTTAAAGGTACATTTTGAATCCGGTACTTGCTTCGCTGCTGAGTACGCGTGGGGCGCCCGCATTCTTTGAATAAAACCGTGATAACGTGACAAATATAAAATAAGATATTCATGAATTATACACATAAACAATCAGGAACAAAATCCGTTAACAACTTTCCGAGATAATCGCATACATTCCAGACAAACAAGCAAAAAAAGAAAAAAAGGATGACTTAATTTTACACTATGTACTGACTTTTTGATATACATTTATACTAAATGGAAATCTATATAAATAGGCAAAGTTAAAACAGTGTGGTGCTTTTTTCTTATTTGTATGTGAAGCGATTTAGGAGATGAAATGTCTTGCAGGAAATTTGTCCAAGTGGCAGTTTAATATCGCTGAAATGTTATTGAGTGAAAGCATTTCATTCGCCGAAACTCAAGTTAACTTATGAACGTGTAACTATGACGTCATTCGAGACGATGATATGAGATAGTGCATTTATGACACAAGACAGTCGTGGTAGGACATTGCTCGCTTACGCGTTTCCCACGACTGTTTAGAAAAATAAAAGGAAATATCTTTTATTAATCATATTGTCATAATACAGAGAATATGTGATTAGTGTTATTATTATTACATAATTGTAACAGTGTTTCGAAGGCCACGAAGGCCTCGTCAAAATACAAAAGTATTTCCGGCGGCGTTGAAACGTTATTTAGTTTTCCTTTATTCTTTGATCTTGAGACATTTTTTAAATAATGCCATATATGTGTGAATAATGGCGTAGGTAACAATTAATTATTAAACATTTATATTTTAAAAACTCAATTATCTTTTATGATAAATATAAATAATTTGATAAATAGTAATGATTAATATAATAACTTTATTAAGTTCATTTATTCGTTAAATCATTACATATTTTTAATTTTTTATATATCTTCAGTTGCTGTTAAGATTTTATACTGCATATTCTATACTTATGCATAAATGTGTCTCTAAAAAATTGCATTAAGTGATACTTTGGAAACAAGTGTATTGAAAATATATTTTACAAGTAATGTGAGTCCTTATCAACCGAACAAAACATGCAGATACGGAAGAAAACGAAATATAGATTCAAGGTTTGAATTTAGAAGCTTGATAATCTTTCCTCAATTGAAATCTAACAAAATACGTTTATTTATTATTCACCGTTTAGTTAATAAATAACTTTGCAAAGAACAATATACTGTCGTTTTGTAGTAAAACACTAGAAACGATGTTTCTTTAAACAAATAAGCATAACATGTAATGTTTAATAAGCTGAACGTAATATCTATACGTAGATTACAAAAGGTGTATACTGAAACCAATCGCTAACATAGTCCTAAGAATAAAGCAAGCTACACAATAACAACTGGAAAGAAATAAGTTCGTAAGAAATGTATTACATATCTGGAATCGTTACTGTCACGAAAAGGAAATTCACTATATTGAAATATATCTTGAGCGTTAAAACTAAAAGAGGAATAAATTAAGGCTAATTAAATAATAATCACTATGAAATACAAAACTAGAAAAAAATCTCTTCCAATTTCATAGTTCAACTCTAGAGAAATGCTATAAAGCTGTTTACCACCTCTCTATGACCCCTATAAACTGAGCAAAAAGAAAAAAAGTACTTAATTAAGAGAGCGGGAGGGCGACGATGTCGTGGGTTGAGGATGCGGGCGGCTGCCGAAATTTGAGCTTTACCGAAAAAAACCGAAAGGTCCATGTTACCGAAAAGTGCACGTTAATTAGATTTTTATTTGCTGATTTTGCCAGTATCTCGTAGTGTAGGCGTAACATAGCCCATATCATTATTGCGTTGATATAGGCGAACCAGTATCAATTTTGATCAATACGAAACTGGCAACCAGGACTCTCCCCTATGTGGGACCAATAGTAGGATTGCTAGTCTTTGATATGTTATAAGATTTTCAATCATTCACTGCTAAGTAAAGAGGAAACTGTGTTATCAGAAACTAATTGCGAGGCGAAAACGACAAAGATCTGTCGGTGTGCTGGATGACTAACGCATTTCTCTACACTTCACACACAAGGTCGCTGTAAGTGATGTGGATTTCGTGAAGGTCTGACACAAGTAGTCATGCTACACAAGTAAATGTAGTGTATTGCAAATACAGGTAATTGTTTCATGCATGCTAATTTGTAACAGGCGCAAAGTCATTGTGGTGTTTTGTACCTTTTGTAAGTGATGGCTCGCGGAGCCCGGCCCGACGTTGTTAGCGTGGATTATGATTGACGGATTTTCTAGAGTTGCTTAATGAACGTAACAAAAATGTTCAAATACATCAAACTCTAGTAAGATATTTTAAGACACAGTTGTCATATTTCTCCTCCTAGTTATTTTAAATGTATATGTATGTATGTTAATCTTGCATTATCTATATTAATATTATAAAGAGGTACAGTTTGTATATTTCTTTATTTGTTTGTATGAAGGAGGTAATTTTCGAATCTACCGGATAATTATTTTCGAATAATTATCCGGTTTAAAAAAATCTTTCACTAATAGTTTTTTTTTTCAACGCGGACGAATAGACGGACACTAGCTAGTTTTAGAATAAACCACTAATGTTATGAAGAGAAAAAAAATTGTATTTTTGTTTGTAATGAATAAACTCAAAAATAACTGGATCGATTTTAAAATTTCTTTTACCCATAGAAAACTACATTATCAGCGAGTAACAGACTTATATTTTATAAAGTTACGCGGACAAAGTCGCGTGCAACAGCTAATAATAAATAAAGTTTCAACAGCAATTATCAAAATTATTCGTGAAATCTTTCCGAAAAGTATCATATCCTTAATACGTTCAGAACACACATAAATAAAACGACTACAACACTACATATAACATGTAGGTACAAACTTAAACTAAAAATCGAAAATAATATTATGATTACATCAAAGCAAATCACATCAAAGGACAATAAACGAAATTATAGATACTTATACACCAATTAACAATTTATATTGAGTTAATTTTGGAGTCGGTGCCAGCCAAGAAAGACAGTTTAATTGTGCGGACGTATTGCCAATATGCGCTTTTGCCTTGGGGTGAATACCCCTTTTATAGCGTGAAAAATGGGTAATCAAAAATTTATAATATTTATTTTTAATAAAATAATCAAATTTAGTATTAACTATGAATATCAATATCTATTTTTTTTAAATCTAATTAAAAATCTCTATTTGTAAATGCTATTCACGCCTGTAATAATAAATATACTGATTTAAGGTTCATTATGAAGTAACATTAAGCTTTTGGCGTGTAAATAAGTAAGTAACTACAGGAATAGATAGAAAGGTAATCAATATTATTTTTGTCATTTGCAATTGATATTAAATCAAAATCAAAATATTTATTTATAAATTAAGTTTCTCCGCGAAACTTATATGGTAGTCATTATAAGTTTAAATATACCAGGGTTATTTATATTGAAAATATTGAAAATACTATCGGTTGGCAAAATTTCAAGTTAATATTATATGATAGGTACTCTTATATTAATTTTAATGAAATTATTTGTTTACAGAAACAATAGTTATATTCCTAATTTTAAGAATTGTGATGCATTTCTTCTGTATCAAATGGCGGCTTCACGTGCGCGCATAATTTTTGTTTTGCATTAGATCCGTCGTGACGTGAGAATGAGTTAATACAAATTAAAGAGAAAACTTATACCTATTAATAATAGTAATCTAGTCGTTAAAAGAAACTGTCGGAAGCTGAAATTATTTAGCCTGTGCGAACAGTAATTTAAATAGCCATGGCATGTAGGCCATTTTATATTTTTAAAGCAATAAATATCTACACTTTTCTTAAATGACCTTTTGAACGTCATAATTAGAGCTAAAATGTAAGAAACTGATCCGATTTCTAAAACTCTATCACAAAAAGAAGAACAATAAGTATTGCGTAGAACTATTTTAAAAGAATATTATTTTAATGGTTTAATATAACACTATGTTATATATATGTAATATATGTATATATTAAATGATAGTATTTTAAGCCGTTTTCCGGCTGTAATATTTTATTGCAATATTTTATTTTTACCTATTTAAGATACGGATTTCACACAGTTGAAGTTATTGTTTTTGATTGGCCAACGCTTTTTTTACAAAAAGCTCTCGAATTTTATTTCCGAGTATGTATTAATCAATGTTGTTTTCATTGATGATTCCTGTCCATGTCAGTTTTGAACTAATTTTAACAATAATCAAATTATAACCAATCGCATCGCACTAAAAGCCTCTGCGCAACGCGTTTCCATCTGTGATTGATATTATTGTTTTTCAGTTAGTGAAATTATCGGGAAGCTCAGATTATCTTGTTGATTCCTCATTGCCTCAAAACTAACGATTTTTGACCGGTGATGATAGACAGTGAGCTGTATTTTTCATTATATTATTATTATTTTCTCTGAAAATAGAATTTTTTTGCATAAAAACCGCTATGTATTATGTAGTGTTTTGCTAATAAATAATCTATATTTATTAGCAAAACACTACATAATGTTGAAAATTTAACGAGCTCCAATGTTCGTCGATAATAATGAAGAGAGATTAACAACCAACTAGATACGGGTATCATCAGTTACAACGATGGATTGTTAATTAGGCTACGAACGAATCAATATTTGATCTAGCAAGCCCGAGATATTTGTTAGTATTTGATAACTAGTTAACCTTGTGTATATATACATCGGCTACGAATTTGTCTGTAACTGTGTGTAATTCTTGTATTCGTACCGACGACGAGCGTGGACGTACTCGCCAACTTCTTGTTTGGAACACTTTTGTAGTTACTCGTACTGTTGTACTAAGGTTCTGTTTTGCCAACTTTTATATATCTTCATAGAAAAAGTTCCATGTTGTCAAATTTCTTATTTCGCCAACTTTTATTTATCTTAATATTAGTAATTCTTGTTACGTACACTATTATTAAGTAGATACAATAATAGTATTATTTCGTCAACTCAAAATACAGTTCTACGCACGTTAATATATCTTGTCTTCGTATTTAAGTATTTATTTTGATAAGTTTATGCACTTGATCCTGAGTGCTATATGCATAGGAAACCCAAGTATGTAGTAATATAAAAATTTACAAGTTCTCTATGACGATGAAAAAAAAAATTAAAAAATGCCTTCATTTGTCTTATCAATAACACACAGAAAACAGTTAAAATAGTTTATTTATTTCTTTAGTTTGCCTCCGAGGCAAATTATAACGATACTTTTGCATTAAAAATAACGAGAATTCGTACCGACGTACCGACGTACCGACTGATGTTTCAGTTCTAGTTGACTAGGTTTTGGGAGACACTGAAGGATCGCGTCGAGTCTATACTTAATATTACAATTTGTATGTTTATTTGTTTGTGTGTAGGATATTATCTTTGAAACTACTTATCAGATAAAAAAAAAACTCATCAAAAGTGACCAGTTGGTATAAAATATACCTAAATCAAAGTGAGATGTAGATTAACATGTCGTCTCTATATGAAAATAGAATATGTTTAATTATTATTAAGAATCATGTATCTAAATGGAAATACACCACATAATAGGATATTTTGAAGCGAAATATAATAACCCTCAGTACTCCAGTAAAAGTACGTATAAAGTAACCTGTTCGATTGATATTTCTGATAAATATAGATACATATAAAACGTTACAAATATATACATGACTAGCTTTTTCTCTATTTCGTCATTTTGAAAATACTTAGGCGTTGAGATTAGAGAGAATGAACATGTCGACATGTTGCGACGACTCTTTGTAATGGTATCAATGATTATAAATAATAAAAAAATAATATCATAAAGATCTTGGAAAGTTTGGGCGACCCTGACCTTTAAAACATAACGAAAATCTTATAGGTACAATTATGAACAAAACAATATATAAATAATTTCAAAGGATTTTTTCGATTTTAAATGTGTCTGCAGATTCCAAATAATAAAACATTTAAATCAGATTACATTTATCTAAGAATATTGTCTTTGAAAATACAATGTGTTTTGAATTTGCACTCCATTGTCAAGGATGCGAATCCAGACAGATGGTATAGATGGCTTCTGCACTACAAGGAAACTGAGATATCATCGATCACCATGAAATTTTTCCCACACCTTATCAGGTGTACAGTCGGGGTACGAAAAACCTTCGTCAGTGTTCAAATTCATCCCTTTATCAAGTCGTACTCTTTAGTATCTACCTTTTGAAACTAAATCACTAAGTTGACAACACTAAGTTAATTTCCCTGGTGCATGCAAATGTCGACTTTAAGGGGACGAACCTTTTGTTATCCCGACTGCACATCAACGGATATAGAGTACCTTTCAACCAGAAAGGGTACGTACACGAGCGATCATCTAAAAATAAAAACGCCTGACAAAATACTTATATGAGCAATAAAGATTGAATAAACTTTTCAACGCCTAAGATAAAGGGGCTCGGAATATGTCATGGGTATAGGCTAGTAATATTATATAGACAAATAACTGCGATCTTAAGACAGACTAAGCTCAGAACGAACACAATTTTTGGTTTTTCTTAATTATTGTGTAAAATATGAAAAAAGAAATAAATGTAGTCGATTAAAACATTAGTAAAAAAAAATTAAGTTATTTAGATAGACTAAAATAGACTAAACTAAAAATGTATTTGTCGTTGAAATATTTTATTACTGTGACGAAAAAGTTTTTTAAGAAATATTATACTATTTTTATACAATTCGTTACCAATTTAACAGTTCAGTTTATAATTTTAATGAAAAAATGTTTAAAGGGGCGGAGCCAAATTGGCGCGCTACGAAAATTGACTAATCCGTCCTAATTTTATTCATTTCATTATTCTACTAGAAATTACTATTTGAATATATTTGTAAACTAACTAAATAAGAGACTCCAAGTTACATAGTTATGGTAAAGCACTTGTTTTGCATTATAATAATGAGTATTGAATAAAGAAATTAATTGTGAAATTAGCTACAGTAGTTAGCAAATGTTTGCTCAGTGTGCAATGTAGTTGCTTCGTTGACGAGCCGATATTAGGCGAGAGACACATTGGAAAAAAACTAAGCTAAAAAAACAATTTACAACACAATGTGTTTGTAAAGCCATTATTTAATTAATAGTATAAAATGACGTCACTTTTCGCGTCTATAATGTCTATACATCGGCTAACTCCTCCTAAACCACGCAACGTATTTCGGTGCGGTTTTCACCATCAGTTAGATAATTTTTTACAGAAGGGGGATATATATATATACTAAAACCTAATTAAGTTTTGATATGTCAATACATATAAAAACACAATATTTTGCAAACAAGACCCCGGAAACTGTCCGCGTCTATCTGTTTCTCCGTTAGCTATTAGGTACTAAACCATCCAACAGATTTTAATTCGGCTTTCACTTAAACGAGGGATGCGATTATTTTAAACACATAAAATGTGTTTTAAATATAACAATTTTAGGAAATAAAAATATAAATAAACATATATACTACCACTACAATAAAAGTAAGAAAACATTGAAAGAATCTCTATGAAATTTCATGCAGTTGAATTTGTCTACCAGAATCTCATGGCGAATGGGGAAATACGGAAATTGGACTAAACTATCGTATCTTGATACTGTTTAAATTGTACTTGTATTTAAAATCAGTCGGCATATTAAGTTTTTTATACGACATGAATAATTATGATTTTAAACATATTATTTATTTTTTTAATGGCATCAGATTCTGGTATACCTCTCCAATAATAAATTAAAAATTTACCCCCAGAGACGTTTTCGAGAGTAAACGCATTGAACTTCCACTGGACGCTCTGATTTAAGATGAACTGCAAAAGATAACAATTAATTATAGCATTTGAATGTTATTAACGTTTTTGTCCCTTCAAATATACGTACTCCTAAAACAGAATCGCTACGGGAATTACAAGACATATTGGTCATCATAAATATATGCAGAGAGATAAAATTGCACTGTCGCAATTGGCATAGACATCACTGGTGAATCCTCGTAAAGCTTATGTCGGGTCATTTCAACATTAGACCTACATTGATAACAAAGCAACATTTTTGTCAATAAAGAATAATTTTGACAGAGTGCCAAACAAATCATCACCCAATTAAAGAAACGTTACTCAGGTCGTCAACCTCTGTGTGGCTCACTACTATATCAATGCAACAAAGCTCTTGTTTACCAAATTCTTGGCGGATTCTCAATGTTCACTGCATCAGGAAGGAACTCTAAATAAATGCTTGTCGCAGTGCGCGCGGACGCAAACTTACAAGTAAGTATTATAATACTTCCCTGTTTACAATAAAGCCAACATGTATTTATATTGTTTACACAACCTGTAAACGCTATTAGCTTTAATGAAATGAAGTAGTAATACGTGTCGTAAAAAATTAACTCGAGCGTATAAAATATATGAATTTATAATTAGGTATTAATTTATATCATTAATACGCCGGAGCCGCTCTCGCTATATTTAATAATAATGACAAAGATTTCATTCGCCCAGCCTTGTCTACTACTTATCACGCAAACCATATCCGACGATATGTCACAAGAATATACCTACAAATAGTGTGTGAGGACGCCTCATGAATACGAACAAAAGACATTTAAATTTGTGACGAAGCAATGTAGTACCGCCGGAATATTGTGAAGGACTTAGGTATGACCATGCTCAGGCATTACAACCTTAACAAGACACAAAAGCTAAACATTTTGTCGACTTATTCAAATATTATATCGTTTCGTACACCATTATCTGAACTTACCTCCACTTGTCCATTTTGAATGTCGTCCAATAGAGCATTTTCCTGGTACAAGGAACGGGTTGTTAGCCTCTTTCTTCGGCGTTTGTTCATAGTAAGAAATCTGCCAGTGCAAAGATTTTTCTTCGTCATATTGGACAGTTCACTGCGATCGATCCTCGATGAGGCAGGCTGCGGTTCCGAGATTTGTTCATCTAAAACAAAAAACAATCGAAAGTTAGACCAACATATTTACATCGGTATACCAATGTTGTTATTATTATAATAATACAATGTGGAAACGACTGAACGATTCATATTAACAGTCAAATGAAACGCGTATCGCACAATATTTATCAAGCTCGGTATATAACAAAGTCTTGATAAGAAAGCTTGTAAAAGCGTGTACAGGCCTCGACAATAACACAGTAATAAGTACAACCGACAATTCAGAAAAGAGTGGTTTCATTGCAAACAAAACTGTATGGATATTGTAATATGGAGTTAGTTTTGCAGGTAAACAACACTAACGCGTACCACGACACTAGATAGCTGGCTGGAGCATGTCGAATATGTTATGCATGTTCGAGGCTTCTTTTTGATTCGATAAACGAGAATATATAAACCTCAATTTTATCAGTGATTGTCTCCTTTTATTTTTTTTTATTTTTTTATTTGGCAAACGTTTCCAAAATTTTTGTCTGTGTCAAGAATTATATTTATTATATTAAATAAGTAGGTCTCGCATTTTGTACTTTTTATGTAAAGAACGTTTATGGCCCGCAGGCTGATAATGCATTTAATGGCAGTTGGCCTTCATCGCCTTTAAACACCAGGAGGTGTGCAAGTGAGTTACATACTTCGATATAGGAAAAAATGGAGAAGATGAGTCTTCTAACTCAGATCACAGGTTGCGGAAAAGTCAGATGAAAATTGAAAACATTTAATTACTCATCTAAGCTTCAATGTTTTAAACAAGCTTTATGTTTATGTACAACAGGAGCGAGTATGGTGAGCGAGGTTCATTAGTAACGAAAATAGAGATCAGTAATTTGAGAAGTGACTGTAAAAATGGTGTTCCATAAAACTTTCTATTTAAAAATGTCTTTCCAAATGTTTCTGGGTCACTTGTCTCTTTCCAAAAATAGGACCAAGTTGTGTGATAAAAATTACTATGCCATTTTATTGAATTATCGCGCGGAGGTGTGTGAACAGAATCTGTGCATATTATCGATACAGCGTATCAGCCACACAGTAACAACACTAGCTGTTAGCGCGACGCGATTTCATTCCTATCATGATAACGGTTAAAGTCGATACAAATTTTAATCGGTTAGTTGGAACGATTGATTATGTTTATTATTACCGATAAAATTTATTGATAAATTGGAGCGTTGTAAAGAAACTGCGCAAGATACCTAGGTACTTTTAAACTGAAGTTTTCACATTCGTTACTTATTATGAGTGGTGGTGAACCTTCTACAAGTTTTTGGATATTTTTTATACCTTATACTTTTAATGAATTTATCGTGAATAAGTAGTTCTTTTAGGGAGTATTAGGAAAGTACAAGAAAATCCCCAATGAAGTAATACCGTAAAAAAACAAACTTTTTATCAACTAATCATCAAGTAGACTATCCGCATCCCATTACCGTAGAAAAATAAATTATGATGTTCGAAACTGTGATAGTGTTATTCACACTATCACAGTTTCAAAATAGCGAGGGTACCGCAAATAGCCTAAACCATACGAATGGATGTCTCGTACAAAAGATATTAAAATGTTTTATCTAAGTACATATTTTAAAAGTTCTCTTAAAGCTTCAGTTTATTAAATAAGTGAACATTGTTTTCCCCCTAATGCTTCAGTGGAAAATCTTGAAATAATGCCTCGCTTCTTTTCTTCGCAACAGGAATTATTTAAAACTGCAGAAAATATTAAATAGAAACTGACAATATCGTATGAAGCGGATGTTGTATTCTTTGGACTTCACAGGATGTAAATTGCTTATTATTTTAAATCGCCTTAAAGAGTATTAGAAGGAGATATTCTCTATCGAGCCCGAACTCTATCTCTATCGAACATATTTCAGTTTTATACGCAAAAACGGCTTGAATTGAAATGAAAATTGTTCACAGATTTCTGCTGGCAATACACCACAGTGAAAGATTGGATTTGTCACGCACTACTCGTTATTATTGAAATGTATACTTGAAATTAAGTAAAAGTATAATTTTATTTCGCGAATAATAAGTGTGAATTTTAGTTAGCCACTTCAAGTAATTGACCTGTTAGAATCTACCCACATAGTTTCTTACACTAATAATAAATTTTAGTTGGATACTTGTTCGCTTGATTAAGGACGAAATTTTTGGTCTGAAAAATATTGAAAAATAACCTTGAGGCTACAATATAATACGTGTAAATTACAATGTGATTTTTCTTAAACTAAATGTCTGAATAATATATACATATTTGTCCTTTTAATTACCAACAGACGCTACGCTGTTAAATTCTATTACAAAAATATAAATTATACAACAAAATCTTAGTCTTATCTTGGACTAAGATTTTGTTTGGGTTTGTATAGTTAAAACTAATTTCTTAGTGGGAGTGTATTCTAAGTATGTATGGGTCAAAATTACTTACAACTTCGTAACAAGTGTGAGTTATATGGGGTTTTAATTATATACACCTACTCAACTTAAAATAACTCGTAAATAATAAGAAATAAATATTCCCTTGAATACAATGAAAAGAGTATATAATTAGATATGTAAAAACTAGATGAAAAGTGAAACTGTTTTTTAAGGTTGCGGTAATTCAGAATTGAATTTTAAAAGCATTAAGTTTCATAGAATGACATGTTTTTTTTTTATATGACGGACAAATAGCACTGTTGTCGGAGCTTATTTACTAGAAAATATCTCAAATATTCTCTGATCCGTGTGCTGATGTTATTCTGTAACAACCTACGCGTGCAGGATTATCCCATGTTGCGCTGAAAGCATTGTTTGATTACCTGCACTTTCTACAAAAACTAAAAGTTTCACAAATGTGGATTCGTTGTATTAAATATATTAAAAAAAAATCAAAAAAAATAGTGTAAATGATGTTACAAAACACATAGGTATGTTTTCTGTTACTGATACTGATATGCTTCCACGTGTGATTTTTCTTTGAAAGGTTAAATGAGTAAGATAGTTTATAAATAATAAAATAAAATAAAAAACGGAATGATCAAAAGAAAAAAAATTAAAACAATCAGTTGACAATTTTATACAAGCTTAGTTTTTGTACATATACAGTATCGCAAATGTTGGTGTTAACTAGCGATTATTATGAATATGATAGCGATAACCGCATAAAAATACGTTGTAAAGTCCAGAAGACTTTAACGGAGAAGACTATCACCTTTTTCCGCTGGTCTTCCATTTTTGAATTTACGTGCCACAGATTGATTGCCACTTTAGCTTACTAGTTCTATGAGCCACTCGTATGTAGGCTATATTAGTCCTCCTGCGGATTTTTTCATTACGGACTCTTGTCACGCAGGGAAACTCGAAAATACCTCCTTCTATTTTGTCATAACTCATCAACAGGCAAACAACGCATACTTCTCCAAGATTCTTAGAAATTTTTAGAAAATGCAGCTTCAACCGATGGACGCTTGAATACTTTCAAGATCAATTTGCGAACTTGCATAGTACGGGGACAGGATTTTTAAGGGTGAGATGTTTATATTTATCACAGGAAAATCTAGAAACATTTAAAACAGTATTATCTTCTAAAAAGCGAAAATTAGAAGCCCGTGTCAATTGAGTAAACTATCAATAATCCAGATTTATTTTTTATTTATTTTCAATATGCATACGTTTCTTGGAATATTTTGAAAACAAATATTTGGACGAATACCAATAGTGTTTTTCCAATATTTCATGTTGTTAAAGTATTGATTGCGAGATTAAATTTACAAATTTATAAATAAATGCGTGTAATTTTGTCCTTGTTATGTTGAAATTTGTTGTTGACTACATTCTTTCTTAAAATTTTAATAAAGATAATAACGTCGCACTCTACATATATGTTTTCATTAACAATCTAAACTCAATTTCGTCAAGTTTCTATTAAAGATCAGTAGAAGTCATGTTATGTTGTAATCCTCTATCAAAACACAACTATGAGATGATAAGAAAACGTAGCTGTTTGTTGAAATGTTTATTGAAAAACAGTGTACCGTGTAATCAAACAAAACGCCCGCATTGCTGATACAGCTTTTGTAACTGTTATTTCGAATACAAGTCAGGACTAACGAAGGGACCCTCCCATCAATCAATACCTCTATAGAAAGATAATTTCAGTCAACATTCAACTTTAAAACATATTTTGCAGAAATCTTTCCACATAAAATGAGTAGGTGAAACACACACTCACAGAAAAAAATATTATTCTGGCGGTATTATTTTATACCGCGAGATCCAATTATTTTTTGTCAACACAAAATTTTTATTTACTGATGTGGCTCCAATTTCATAATATTCATTACATATTATAAAACAAAGTTCCCTGCCTGTCTGTATGTATGTTCGCAATATGAATGATTTGAATATATATGAATGATATGAATGATTTGAATATATATGAATAAATATGAATTTTCAATGCGGTTTTCACTGATGTAAAGAACGTTAACGATAAAGGTTTCTTATATATAATATTTATTAAATAAAACAAAAAAAACTATTAAAGATAATTGAAGGTAAGTAAATGATTTCAGTGAAGTAAGTATAGCAAGTTAAGGTAAGAAGAGGCATAAAACAATCTCAAGTTACTTTATTATGTAAGGTAGGTATAATCAATATAAGTAAGAAATATAATTTTATCAAAATATGTATTAGTTCATCTATACCTTTTAAATTTAACTACATAACTATAAATTCCCTATTGACATTTAACTTATTGATAGTAAACTCGAGTCAAAGGCCTAACGAAGTTAGATAAGACTAACCAGCCAATTAGTCTCTGTTGCGATCTCTTGAGACTTCACGAACTTTGAATGATGGGCAAATTTTAGTTCCGTTGTGCACCAGACTACCAACACAATACATGTACAGACTTGTATAATGTGTAGTTAATAGTTAATGGTAAAACAAATTTAATAAAATCTGTAAAATAACCCGATAAGCAACCTTACGCTTATAAGCTACTTTTTAAAATATTAAGGGTTAATTATTAACATCTTGCGAACACGCAGAATAGATGAAAGGAGGATTGAACGTTATGAACATTTTTTTGTTTGTTAATTGTCATGTATATGTGTATTAAATACCTACAAGTCGAATTTATGCAAGCATGAACGCGTCGGAACTGGCATTACCCCGCCCGCGCGTGGGATTTTAATAAACATTGATTTTCGTTTATATGTATTTATTGTTTTTAATAAACACATACATATGCACAAAACCAGCTTTTGTTCATACATTCGATTATCCGGATTTTCGATTATCCGAATGCCTAAGGACAACAATTAGTCCGGTTAATCGAGTTTCTACTGTATTTATTTTTGTTGTTATGTGCAAATATTGTATTGATGTTGTTAATTTTCTTTAAAAAACTTGAATAATAATAAGACCCCTTTTTGTAGTTGACTACAAATCACAAAAATACAAAAGGTATTGAAAAAATTAAAAAAATTAGACATTATTTTAAATGGAACAATCAGTTCGGAATATGAGTCAGTGTTTTAAAGAATAAACAATAATATATTATTTATGGAAAGTTGTGGGCATGGAAAATGCCATATTTAGGGCCGAGAAAAACAATATAACCTCTTGAATTCCCACGAAATTGCGACAAAAGCGTAACTATAATTAATTAAATGGGTCTTTGTTGAGCCTTTGTTTGATGATCATATCAAATTCAATATCAATCAAATACTTCGCCTTTGGGTAATAAGAGACTGTCCACTGGCCCGCAAAAACAACATAACAAGGTCACGTATACTAAAGCTATCGAATGTTAGCGTCAAAAAAACATATTCAGAAAATCCCGATAATTCAGACAGCAATTAAGCATCCTAAGGATGTCGGCGAGCTTAAAGGGACATCATTATAAATCTGCAATTAATAAATAATCTGTCCAATTTTCTTTATGTTCCTAGTTTTATGTGATTATATCTCATATTATTCTCCGTGTTTCGCTCGATTTTCATTGGTCAGCGACACAATATTGTATAAGCAGCACATGTCAATTCCAGTTAAAAGGATATATTTGAAGAGAAATATATTGAATACGATCACAAGTCAACGTGCGAGAACTTTGTCCTGAGAATGACGTTTGTTTACGTAAGTCTTCTAAATTTACACGGAAAGCAAGCAAGGGTATGCGGTATAGAAACTAGAGCCTGCAAAAATGTTTATATTATAAGTATTATATAATAGTATCGGTCAAACCAATCACTTTAACATTAGATTGTGACAACCCGGGTTTAAAGCGGCTAGCGGGCTTTTAGCCCAGTCAAATTAGAAAAATCAGGGCAAATAATCCGTGTAGTTTTGAAAATTAGTACCTACAATTATACATTATGCTATCCAGATGAACATACTAAAGGTCCTCAATGGTGGTGGGGGGGTGGTGCCGATATTCGGCTAAATTTGACTGTAATATTTGTGAATTTTCATTATATAGTACAACCCACAAAACGCGAGTACCTATTCGTGCCGCTTAGATATCAAAAAAAAAATTTTTTTTTAAGTATTTTTTGCTGATTGAAAAAAAAAAAAAAACATTATGCTAACCCTTCATAATTTAAAGTGCTAGGATATGCCCATTTTACATGTAATCTAGTTCACAAGTTCAAATCGGTGTTAATCTATGCTTAATAAGGATTTGAATAGACTCAAAAAATACCAGACGAATTTAAAAATTCTTTCACCTATAGAAACGAGTATATTTTATAAAGTAAGGCGGGCGAAGTCGCGTGTAACAGTTATTGATAAAGCTCGTATATAAAATATGTGCGAACCCATTGGATACATACATTTTTAAAAATTTATGTTGAAAATCTCCAGGAACTAAAAATTCGTTGGATACGCTCAAAGATATGTTGGAATTATTTATCCAGTTACTTTTAGTGCTCTTATTTGTGACATTCTTCCCCTTAAATTTCCTTTTAGATTTATTTATACTATACTAGCGACCGGCTTCGGAAGGTATTGAAATTTATAAAAATCCTTTCTTAGGGGATGCTTATACTTTATAAAATAGTCTCTTAGAGAAACTTAGAGGATGCTTATACATATGTTCCAAGTTTCAGCTTTTTAGACTTAGTAGTTTTGGTTGTGACTTGATAGTCACAAATTGATACAGATACAATCGCTTATTTTTAATATTTGATGACTTTTTGTTTCATATTTTATCATCGTTTTTTGACACTGCATATTCCGCACCTCGCGACTCTCATGAAACACAATTAAGTATAAGCATTTTTTTTGGCTTAAAACTTGAATCAATCAGGTTTCGAAGCTTTTCGCGAGAATTAATGTAAAAGTAAATAAAAAATAAAAAATATATATACATATAAAAAATAGAGTTAGATAAAATAGGTAAGATAAAATGACGACCAGTAAATATGATTAATAACGTGTATAAAAGCGGGAGTGGGAGAGCTGTTCCTAGTGGCCCGTGATAGAGGCCTTTTTGAGGGTGATCGCCAACGTCGGGAAAACATGATAGGGTACTTAAAGAAGAAGAGTAAAAGCAGGGTCCTACTCGCAACATCGGCAGTAAGAAGAAATCTCTAAATTAATCCAGCTCCATGCCCCGTGTTAAGTAGGGCACGAAGGCCTTCTGAGATCTATGTATAAATGCAAATTTTTATTCGTGAAGGTACGGCGTTGCTTGCAATTGCAACCGGTTGAAGAAAATTATTTTTTTCTCTCTGATCCAATTGACGCCTTGCAGCGTAGAATTGTTTTAAATTGTTAAAGCTTTCATTGCTCACACGTCAATTTATAAAAATCCCTCAGTATAAAAAGAGATAGGCTTCTCTTTGTGTGTTCTACCGGCTGTACGGTAAGTTTTCTGATGAATTGTTCCATCGAGTTTTTACTCGATGTTCGGAGTTCATCCGAATTCAACTTTGGAATAATCTCCCTTTTGAGGTGTTACCTAGCTTTTTCTAGCGAACCGTAAACAAATTCTTGCAGGGTCGGAAGTGCACCTGAACTAGTATTGCTTGTATCCTTAGGCGACGGTAGTGAACCGTCAGGCAAAATTAGTAGTCGCCCACTCGTCGAAATTCTACTATATACATTTCAAAGGTGGATGAAAATATCAAACTAATAATAATAAATACCTACTAAACAACAAAAAAAAAAAATGTTTTTTAAACAAATAAGAAAAAGTACTGAACTTAATTTGCCTTTACCTATTCACAAAAGAAAACTGACCGTTTAACGTCTTGATTTACTGAACTGTAGTTAGTAATGAAATATCTCCATTCTTTTAAGTTTAAAAAAACTACGAAGAAATTTGAAAGAACGTACATATAATTTTTGATAAGTACGTGTGTTTGTCATGATGAAACAAAATTCTAATGAAAGAACATACATAATAAATAGATGTTTTTATAATATGTTAATACGGTTTTTACTAATGGAAAGAGCGATCAAACGAGTAAGGTTTGTGTAAGTGTATAATTTTGCAGAAAAAAAATTGCATTCGGCCGCTTTTAAATATATAATTTACAAGATTTGATAAAATAGTAATGTAACAAAGTAAGTTGAACATTCAAATCAAAAGTAATCCTTGCTAGAGTTGAATTCGATGTAGAGTTTGTATTGCAAAATACAGAATCTTGCGGATAGTGGGTGATAGTCCATCCTTAGGGTGTTGACCAAGCGCTTTGGCACGTTTCTCGATCGCTACATGAGACCTATAAGTAGGAGTGTTTATTTTATTTTATACTAGCTTATAACCCCAACTTTGTCCGCGAGTTGTATTGCTTTGAGAACACAGAACCCGCTGTGAAATACATATTGTGTATAAGTAGTCATTATTCATAAATTTGTTTAAAGTTCGCCAAGTGTGACTTTGTTTTTTAAATATAAGCTTTCTATTAACCTCCTATTTTTATTTGCACTATACAAATATCTATTTTTTTAAACTACAAATCTATCATTTGGTTGTTAATACAAAAAATTGCCCAAATTTATAGGTTGATTTTGACGAGACTTAGACTAAGTTGACTGGAGGATTGTTCAGGTAATAAAATTGCGTAAAAAAATTAACCTGTGACGTGCCTTTATAATATTAAGTAGGATTAATGGAAGCTCGAAACGGAATCACTAGCAGTAAAAGCATTACAAATTGAATCACTAGCTTCACGAGATATTTCAGGGAAGAAAGCTGAACGCAAATCGAATGTAGTCGGCAAAAGGCAACCTAGTTTATTTGCAGCTAAACTCACTACAACCAGACCGGGGAAAATTTAAAAATTCATTTTCAAAGCCTTGTTGTAAGGCTTGCCTAAGGCAAGTAATAATTCCATCATAGAGCCCGCTTTTTTATACTTGTATTAATCTCAATATCGCTGTACCTGACAATAAAAGTTATAATGGAAGAAAATAAATAAGTACTATAAATAAACCTTTTTCAATTAGTAGATACGTTGTCGACCTATTTCCTTAGATCTATCTTTATTTCTTAGACCGAGGCACCCCGCCAGACTCGGAACACACAAAGGCTCGCTAATGCTTCAGCTTCGCTAATGCTAATGCTTTCTAAAATAAACGTAGCCTAAGTTACTCCTTATTAAATCAGCTACCTGCCAATAAAAGTCCCGTCAAAATTGGTTCAGCCATTTCAGAGATTAGCCGGAACAAACAGACACCCAGACAGACAAAAATTTGGTTTGGTTATGTGGTTGGTTTATTTTGGTGTATGTACTCATATATGGTGTATGTACGTATATATATTCATATGCATGTAGTAAAAAACGGTTATTTCAATATTACAAACAGACACTCCAATTTTATTTATATGTATAGATGTATGTATATTTCTTTATACGAATATAAAATATATGGTAAAAGAGCCAAACAAAAGTTTTTATCAAAATTAACAAATTTTTTAATTTTCAGTAAAAACAATTGAGTTTTTGCACCAACCGTGCAAACTTCGCGTGGTACGTTTTGTTTGGGTAACGCTAATGCTGGCGGTAATATTTTTTTTTAATTTTTTTTTAAATTCACCAAGTGAGTGAAGTGACAAGAAATTGAGACAAAAAGTGTTTTTTTTTTTTCATTTTGATAAAGATTACGAACTTTTTAGAGCGAGAATCTTGCTTCTTCAATTTTTTCAAAAAATCTATCGAGTGGGACAAAAAAGCGGCTGAGTGAATTAAATGGAAACTCTGTGGGGCTTTTTAGGGTATATTGAACTGTAAAAGGCACACTTAACATTTATTATTTTACACATATTTTTGATTCAGCGCTTGATTTTTCTAAAAGCTATCAAAAGCCCTTTTTTATAATTTTTAAAATTCATGTCAATAGAATTAAAAAAAAACAAATGCTTGTAGAAAATTTATTCACGTTTTCATTTTGTTTTCGTTTTGTCTTGTCTTTTGTCATGTCTAATTGTTTTGGTTTGGTTTTGGTCTTATTATTATTAATTGTGTAATTTTAAAGGAGGGGGGGGGAGTAAGGGGGGAGCGGAGGGGGGCTGGGAGGATGGTGTTGATAGATTACCCTCATCCTTTCAAATGATACCTAACATGGGGGGTCTATTTGTAACCGTTGACCATGGTTAAGTCAAATTTTTTATCTCGTCGAGACGTCCCCGATGAGCCCAAATACGATCCGGCTGTGACGCGCCGTTTCCGAGTTACGGTCGCGGGGTCCGCGGGGGGGGCGGTCAATTTTTTTATCTCGTCCAGACGTCCCCGATGAGCCCAAACACGACCCGGCTGTGACGCGCCGTTTCCGAGTTATGGTCGGGGGGGTCCCAGGGGGGCGTCAAATTTTTTATCTCGTCGAGACGTTCCCGATGAGCCCAAACACGACACGGCTGTGACGCGCCGTTTCCGAGTTACGGTCGGGGGGGGGGGGGGGGTCCAAGGAGGGGGCTGTCAAAAATCTCGCTTTTTTTGGTGCCCCGGTAGACCGGATGACACTTTCCTTGGTGACTACCGATCACCCTCTATGACCTTCCGCAAACGCCACCCTTTTATCGAGAACCGCTCACTAACTTTCTACCAAAACGGTGTACCGAGGATATCGGATTTTTCTGGAGGTCACGGGGGCGTCCCCTCCTTCTAGGAGAACAATTTGATGAGTCACAAGATAAGTGAGTGGGAATCCAGCTTTATAGTGGCTTTATTATTTATTTATTAGGCTTATTAATTTATATGTATTAATTAATAATTAATTATTATTAATATTAATTAATTTAATTACTTAATTAATTAATTAAAATTCATGAAAACTTTCCGTCCTCGTTTGGTTTATTTTTGATATATTACGCTTTTGCCTCCTTTGCTTACTTCCTATCTTTATTAAATTTAGATAACAAGTATATATACAGATGAATTATTAATTGAATATTCAAATTGAATATTTCAGATTATTAATAAATTGAATATTATATTACAACATAATTTATATTTAGTTTTTTAAAGATTTAATTAAAAAGACAAAAAGAAAACCAATTAAAGTATTATATACACCAAGGCTGCTCAACCTTTTTAACAGTCGGGCCAAACGGTGGATTCAGACGTTCACGACGGGCCACTGACAATTTTATAAAAATTTGTACATTTTGTTTTTTGCTTTCAAAGTCTTGAAATCTCCTCTCAAACGACTGTGATAAGCATCTAATTTTAGATTGGTATTTAGAATAATTAACAGTAGCAGTATTGAGCTCCTCTTTCAGATGTTTTAGTGTGGGGGAAAAGGTCAATATTTTCTGTAGCCAAATTAATTGAAAAGAGATTTAATTTTTCGATTTGATGCGATTCAAAACTTTCTTGCGCGGGCCTTTTAAAATTCATTCGTGGGCCATAGCGTGGCCCGCGGGCCTGGGGTTGAGCACCCTTGATATACACTATCATGCACTGTCTGTTCTGCCACTAAAATGTTTATTCTTTGTTTATTACATAAAAATTAATAATTTGATGAAGCGCAACGCGGCACAGGTCCGTCTAGCATCACGACTCGTCCCGCACTGATTTTATGGACGAGAACGGGCTAGCGCTGAGTAAGTGGGGAAATATTTTTGATAAAAACATTATATAAAATTCAATTTTACGAATTTTCAGAAAGCGCTTTCAACAAATCATGCTACATTGTTATCTTCATAAGTGTACAAAATTTCATAATCTTTTGATAAATATTGTAGAAGTGAGATTGTTATAACTGAAAATAAAAGGGGTGAGTTTAGAATATTTTTCCTGAATCAATTTCAATAAAATAAAAATTTTAATCCCAACATATCATTCCTCATATCTTGTAGATAAACACATATTTTTTTCGCTGAAGAAAAGGCGTATATATAATGAATAATACTGTTACAAAATGTTGCAAAAATTTAATTTTTTGGAAGGATAAGCCTTAATTTGTTAATAATTTTTTAGTTTCTTAGGTTATTTGTAGGTACTATTTTTTAAGGTTTTTGCTTATATCGCGAATACTTGTACGAATAGTAATATGATTACTTCTGACAAAAGTTTCTTCATAAAACAATTTGGAATTATTCATTTTTACTCTACGATCAATACTTTAGGAACTTACAGGCTGTGTAAGTTAATAGAAAGTAAATAAGTAAGTAATAGAGTAGGTAAGTTTAAGAGACTCATTTTTGAAAAACTCATCCACCAGTTTTGCTCATAGCGAGAATCTGATCGCAAGAGGACATAACTTTTTTTTTATTTAATACATAAATTAATTTAATAGCACAATTTGTACTTAATATATCTCTATTCGCTCACCTCACACGAGCAAAGTATTATACCTAATTACCAATATTATATTCACATAATAATTTTAGTTGCATTGCATTTTGAATTACAATCCCATTTTGTGCATACAAACAATTCGCAGATCATATATTAATCAAAGACTTAATGAAGTAAGTTTTTAATTCTATCACCGTCACCTGACCGACTTTGGTCTTGATAATAGTCTTAATAAAATATATATCCGCGCAGTTTTATATCTGTGCAATTTTGTATCATTTTTATATATTAGTTTTATATTTGTATATGTTTGTAAGAAAACTGAAACGTAACCTAACTGAAAACTTACAATAGCTCGATTTACTCCCAGATTTTATAAAGTGGACGAAATATTTTGTGAATCTTAAAATGAAGCCAGGTCGTATTAGAAACACGGTTCAACGCTTATCGGTTTCTTCTATTGCATAGCAGACACATGCTAAACAAAAGAACGAAAATTGTGATTAAATCTGACATAATTATCAGTATATAAAAAATTGCAGCGGGGTCGATAGTAAATATAATTTCATCAACTAAGGTTCACTCATAATTGATGAATGGTCTACTCTGTGTGCACAATCCAATTAATAAACAACAAGAAGATCATGATGATGATTATCTTATTTAATGTAATTTGGTACGATGAAATCCGATGCATCACGCGTCCAACGTAATTAAATCAATTTGTACGGACAGTCGACATGTGCATTCAAATTGGCCAGTCTCGGTATTATTTGGACACCTATACGAGGGTTATTATTGGAAAAATATGGGGAAGGCTTATGTCCAGCTGTGAACTGTCTGCGTCTGAAATTATGATGATGAAAGACGAGGGTCATAGAGATTACCTATCAAGATTGTAACTGTAAAATTGTAAAAAAGTTAGCTGAAACAAAATGGCAGTCAGAAAACAAGACAATATAGCCATTACGTTAAACAAAAGCTACCAAAAGATGTGAAAGTCCCTGATTATCGGTCCCTAATAAATCAATCTATTATAATATAGGCATTTTAAATTTCAATTATTGTTTTTATTTTGCGAATTGCGTCAGATACGTGCGGCTTGCTAATTCTAGAAGAGGTTGTGGCCTGGTTTAAATTTAAACACTGGTCAGCGATCGCACACCACACCTTCGGTAAGAGAAAAACAGCAGAAACTGCGCACATAGCTGCCGCATACAATTGTCATAGTTACATATAATGAAGTGAGCGTGAAAAATGAATGTCGCCACCTGCATCAGTAACGTGGAGTGCGATGAAAATCTTTTAAATTTTCATAATTTCAAGTAAAAGATATACTTCCTACACAGTTGGTTGTTGGCCAAGAGCAAACCCATCTTTATTTAAAAAAAAAAAAGTTTTTAATAAATAAGCAATATAAGTAAGTTCCCATTAGTTAAATTAATTAATGTAATTGAACTAGTGAGACTAAAAAGTCCCATTAGTTCAATCAATTGAACTAGCAATTGAACTAGTGGGAATAAACCATTAATTTCAGACAAAGTTAATAATGTAGTCTTTGAAAAAGAGTACCTACCGATATAAAGGATAATATATTTCTTAATGAATGTACTTGGCTACGTCATAAATAGGTGTGACCAATAACGAATATGCCGAATGCCTAATGTGGTAAAAAGCGAATGTGACGAATGTCTCGTAGGTCAATACAGTTACGAAACGGCTTATTCTAAACGCAGTTTCTCCCCTGCGTGCATAATATAGGATACAACGTAAGTTCTGAAGGCCCGTAAAGGTGTGCCTAAAGTGTAGGTATGTCTTTGTATCGAATAAATTTAAATTAAAAACAAGTGTCATATTTTGTTATTTGTAACGCCAGACCTACCCGTCCTATTTTTGTTAATAATTTTAGTTAAAAAAAACAGGTTTTTTTTCTCACAAACATTCTGAAAGTTTTTACACCCTTTTTTTAAAGAAAGACTGGAATAATAACTGCAATTTTTTTGAGTTTCTCAAGGTATCTTTCTATCTTGACGGTTTTGATTAGATAGTTAAGCGATATTAATTTATTGCATAAACAGTGGGCTTTATGCAATAAAAACAATAATATATTAAATCCTTTCTCACTTAATTATATTAATATTGGTATTTATTAAGTGAAAATGTAGCCCGAAAGTAATTTAAATAAATAATATAAATAAGTCGCTAAGACTAAACACACCAAATTGTATGTCCCCCAAAGTAAGCACTTATGCGCTTCTGAATTTATTTAATTAATGAACTTTTGAAATCCAAAGTTGGGGCTCTCAGGAATCCATCCGAAGTTAGAGTGCAAAGGCAAGTAAATTAAACATTTGACCAATGGACTCGTCAATATATTTCGATATTTTGCCTAGCTGTTAAAAGAAAAACATATTTTGATTTATTCTATTCTCTATTCTACCTCGGGCAACTTGATGTACTCTACGGTATCGCCCGTATCAAATTTGGATTCAAGTAGTACAAAAAGTAACCACATCCTTCATCCCTATCGACATCGCACTTATCTCCTGTCGCCTTTCGTTAAAACATCCAAATATTTCCCTTTCAAATTTAAATGTACTTGGAATTTTCAACGTAAGCCAAATAACATAAATTTTAAAATTACTAGTGAACTTTTTAAAAAAAACTTATATTTAAAAAAATAGAAAAAAAAGATTATAATAATTATAAATTATTTATAATTAAAAATAAATATTCTAAAAAAGACAGATCATTTTGGTGGGACTTTCTACCTGCCAGAGGATCAAGAAAATATAAGGGTTGATTTAGCCTCATTACTCCCCACGTTTCATACAATTCTGTGTTTGAGAATTAGGCCATTATTTAAAAAAAAAGATGGGTAAACTTTTAATTTTCCAATTATTAAACTGTAAATATGTATGTACAATATTTATAAATATAATTTTTAACTTATACTAAATTGATGGTTGTGTAATTTCATCACAGTGAAGAAAATGTGCAAGAACTTCTTAAACCTTGATGCAAAATACAATTTTCTCAATTAGTGAAAAGATGCAAGCACTTTAAATATTACACACATCCTATCAGTCGGACGAAGCAGTCGGACCACGCGGTTTCAAGGCACTGTGTCCGATAAGACATGCGCAATATAGTTAAACTAGTTTAAATACTACTGCGGATTACGTGCAAGCGATGCTGATCACGAATGGAGCCGAGACACAATTCAGTGCGTCACCAATCCGATCACGGTTGATGTCAAGTGGAGCCGAGCAAACCCAACTCAGCGTTACTGACACGAGCGTGACGCTTCATCTAGGCTCACTTCTCAACAATAAACGCCCCTAAAGAAGTTTTTACTTCATAAATTCGTATCCAACTTTACACATTACGTCGATAAAAAAAATACGCATCCCTATTAGTCCTTTAACCGTACTATGCACTAAGAACAACGACGAAAGTAGTTGCTAAACTTTGTTATTTGAACGTCACCGTCACTCGATAAACTAAGTGCATTACGGAAATAAAAATCTAGTAATATTATTTTACAGTAAATTGAATAGGATCCAAAGGAAATACAAATAACGGTAAAGGTACTGCTGCGTCTTCTGCAGTCATTGACAAACCAACAACTTTACCAAGTTTAATAATAAGGCTGATTGATGGTAGCCCATTTGCTAGATAATAAATTTGTCGACATTTTGTTATATGAATACATAATATGTTTCGTAACAGCTGTCGGACCCATGCTTCACCGACAATTGTACTTGTTCACCCCCTGTTTTGTCGTTTAAAAATTACTTTAAGTACCTAGTTAGCAATCAGAAAAATATGTTGTTTTATCTGCACCGGGCACTGTCATATTGTTTTCGTACTCTTTATAATTATTACCTTCTTAGCGGCTGTAAGAACTCAATGAAGTTTTATTAGTAAATAAAACTTATTGAATAATAATAAAAATAAAAATAAAAAATATGAAAATAAAAAATTAACAATCAATAATTCAAAATTTTATTATTTTATATCTTATCCATACTAGTCCATACTAACATTATAATGAAAGTGTAGGGTTGACCGTACAATTGAGCTATCCACCCCCCAATCAATAAGTGTTAACCATAAAATAAAATCTGTATTTTTTAAGTTTTATTTTTATTTTTGTCGATTGAATTTTCTATGCAATGCCAAAGGTATAGAATATTTAGGTGTTCATGCATTGATATTAGTCACTCAACAACGTATACGAGTATAAGGCCGAGCGAGACTCAATCACAAACCTAGCTATTAATTTTACACTGCATGCCCGCTATACACGGATTCGCCTTGTACCTTTAAAACTGTGTTACAGTAAATAATATATGAAGTTATTTTCTTCTAATTCGCCACGAATTTTCTATCCACAAGTTTCTAATTAAAAAACCACGTATTTTTCTCTCTACAAATTTCACAAACCGATTTCACACAGTATGAAAACAAATCTCCTAAAGTTGCGGTGTTTAGATCAAACTATCAATGCATCAAAAACACTATTTAATTATAGTTAATTTCTATTTTTCGAATATACTCGTATAGTCATGAATGTTCTCGTTATTTAGGTACATACGCTGCCGTGTATCGTATATATAAATTGAAGGATATAACTCCGATCAGTAGTTATTCGCTTTTGAATACCAAAACAGTGTTGCATCTATGCATTTTTCTTTGCTTTCAATCAATAAAAGATTTATTTTAATAATAAAAGGTCTTGCTAACAACCTATGATTTGTTTCAACCAAGAGTTCATTTTTGAAAAGCAACCTATGAGGACAAAAAAAAATGGGTGTAAAATTATTTTAAAATTATTTTTTATCATTATTAACATATACTAACAGATGCCCAGAGCTGGACACAAAATAAGACCTCCACAATATACTACGAAAACACTCTAGGTTTGAAACTTGGCCACCAAAATATTACCTGATAAGAAAGATCTAACCCTATGGTATTTTTTAGCAGAAACTTTATGATAATAAAACCTTGTACATTTTATTTTTAAAGAGAATTCGTATAAAGCATGAAGCATTGTCGATCAGTTTGTCGAGTGTGCCAAATATTAAACAAGGTGAGTTTCTATTCAAACTTAAGAAGCCAAAACTCTTCTAGTTAGCGCAAGGTCAACTGGGAGTATTAAAATAAAATTAATAAACATATTTTTCTTTAAAACTAAACCATTCTTTAAATATAAATAAATATTTTTTTTATATTGGTAAAAAAATCAACAACACATAATTATTGGCATCCTATTTGGCGACAGTAACCAATCCTTTTACAGATAGTCAATAACACTTCGGTGCTTCACTTTGCCCTTATCCTATCACTTTTGCATACTATCCGAAGTTACTTATTACGGTGGTTATTAAGTAAGGTGTTATTCTAATGAATAACATTATCTTACTCTAAAGTTCCATCATTGTCTGTATCTCCGCTAACTACTTCTAAACCACCCAACGGATTTTGATACGGTTTTCATTAATGGAAAGAGGGATAAATGGTTTTTATAAAAAAAAATGTAATCGGCGTGAAGTCGGGAACGGGTCGCTAGTGTATAAATGAAAATGAATTACCACGTGTATGACGGAACATCACTTGAGTATGTTACGACCGATTTTGCTGTTTTTTTTGTCGTGTTCGTAAATTGTCAGGACAAGGTTTTTATGAAGGATTTTTTTTTAAATATCGCAAACATGGTTGGTACATATTTTTATATGAATGGCAACGACTGTCGGGTCGGCTACATAGTCTAAGATAAAAAATATTTTTTGGAATCATTGTGAAGTTAATTTTAACATTATTTTGTGATAAAACATCATGTTTTTAATTATATATAAAGCGCGACGAGATAATAAATATAACAACATTTATATATAACTCTCACAGGTATATAAATTTGTATGGTGATTCATCGCGATACAAAAATATTTTATTGAGAAGAAACGAAACTATGCCGCGATCTAAAGAAAGATTTCGTGACAAATAGTAAACGTTTATACAGATTAATTTATTCCTTTTAATGACAGTCAGTAGAACGCATGATGTACTTTTACCACCAGGCTACACTGATTTGGATCGATACTGCCTATAGCTGACATGGCTAAAGCGAGAAATTAAGACAAAATGACTTGAATTGACAAAAGAAATTACTAGTGGCCACTATATTACTAGTGGCCGGGTTCTCACAAATGCAATTTTTGTGTGCACTTCTCGTTAATCGCACTTTCTAATAGTGAAAACTGTATCAAAATCCGTTAGGTGGTATAGAAGAAGTTAGCTGAAAAACAGACAGAAACGGACAAAGACTTTGTATATGAAATACAAAGAAACTTTTCCCCCGATCTAATTAGTGGTCTATTAGTATCCGCTACTAGATCACATTAATGACCTAATGCGGCCTAAGCAATGGAACATTGCTACACTTTGGTGATATATATGAATATGGTTACGCTAAATCTTTCCACAGTAGTTAAATAACGAATAGCTGGCTATGTGACTGCCTCTTTTTACGGGCGAAAATATAAAATCACAAAGGAATCCCGTTTTTGTCGTCGGAAAATACACTAGGTTGTAAAACGACACTGGAAGAAAAAGGAAAATAAGTTTTATACGTAAAATTTTAACTCCCGTTTTAGTGAACACTGACAGCCCAGCGGAGAGAATAAAATTGTGAATTTTTTTTAATGATTATTTGCAAAACTAAATAAATGATAAAATAGGACGTGTGCTAAATAAAATAAAATAGATGTGAAACCGGTTATTAAGTCTATATTTCTGTGGATTTTAGTTCAGTTATAGACGATACCTAACTAAATACACTCAATTTGATTTTAGCCTGGCTGAGTAGGCACCGGCATGATCATCCCTGAAAATGTAAAATAACAACAAAGGAAATTCTCTTTAGAACGAGCAGGCATTGAGACTAGTGTTGCCATCTCTCAATCGTTAGCGGGGTAAAGTGTGAGCGAGAAGCACACATTTTATGTAAGGATAAATTGGGTGAGACCAGTTGAGAATCGTAATTTTGAAACTCGTACAATTTGAACTATAATTTTGTGCAAACACAACTTTGCTTTGTATAAAAGCACATAAACTTTCGTTAGTACGTAGCTTACTCTACCAGATTTTAGCTTATTATATGGCCTGGATAATAGGTAGTATATAATATATAATATAGTAGATAGTATATAAAGAACTGCAGACTGCAAACGTGATATTAATAAAAATAGTTGCATTCTAACATGGTTTGTTTGAAAAATCAGTCGTGTTGTACCCACTGGTACATCCAGTTTTACCTAATATGATCGCGCAGCTCTCTACTAGCTCAATATAGCCTGACTAATATAAATGAAAAAGAACTGTTGTTATTGATGGAAGGGTGGATTAATACTAATATGATTCTTTTGAAAGGTCAGTTTCAAACAAACGGTGTTGCACTGGTTTACCAGTATACCCTATGGATATAAATAAATTATCGGAGCGGATTCTAGGTATTAGACACTAGCGTAGATTTGCGACAGAGAATGGCTAAATACTAACACGATTCGTTAGAAAACTCAGTTACAAACAAATCGTGTGGTACTTGTACATCTATCTATCCAGTTATATCTAACATGATTTCTTTTGAAACTAACACTGATTTTTTTCTATAACTTATCTACTACCTAACTATTTCCCTTGAGTCATTATCTCGCTAAATCGAAACGAGATAAAATTTAGTAAACAAGGCTGATTTACTTTGATAAATATGTTATCAATGTTATCTAATGACCTATATAATCGATACACATTTCACAAATCGTTCAATCTAAGCGGAATTTTAAAAAAATAAGAATATTAAATGGGTCTCATAAATTTTAAATCAATTTACGAACATCGTCATGTTAGATTGTAGAGCCAAATTTATAAACTGTCAATACTAAATTTTATTGATAGACAGGACAATTTGATGAGTATAAAATTGACAGGCACGCGTGTACAGTTGTTACTAAATATTCAAACAGCTCTTGACGTTTACTGCAACAATACGTAAGCAGCTGTTATAAATATCTTACAGGCAAGTCAGTCATACTGACTTGCCTGTAAGATATTTAACAATTACCATGAAAATATATGATAATATCACGAGGTGTTACATAAAACTATGTTTTTTGTAAAATGTAGTTATTTAACAATCGCTTAGATTCAAAATAAAAAATATCTTAATTTTCTGTAGACTCAACGTATTCTATTTAGGACTATTAAATATCTAAACATTGTAAAAAGGTCCAATAATAATAATATGTAATTAAATAGGGTTACTGAAAAGTTCGTACCTGGACCATAAGAATAAAAGTAATTAATATATTTCAATAAAATAGCTCACTGAATTTCTTTAACTTTGAAAATGTAATAATTTATTTTATGAATAATACCTTTGAAACAATATTACTTCTGTTACTGTAAATAAAATTCTTCATCTGAAGATAATTTATGGCGGGTGGTTAATTTTAAATTAGAGAGATGGAGAAAAGTGATAAGGAAAGTCAAACGGGGAAAGGTCATCCGGCAAAGAGTTAGAATAATAGTAAAAAAACAACAATTATTAATTTAACTAACGTTTTTAAAGACGCGTTTTATCCTGACTTAGGATTTAAAAGGACAAGAAAGGTGTTACAAAGAAAACGAATGTAGATATTGTATTAAGAACACATGTTTAAATAAAAATTCAGTATTTGTTTAATAATATTTGAAATTAATTACTAATACACGTAGACTCACTCACTAAATAAAACAGTTTGGCACAAATAATTTCAATCGTATGATTTTTTTTAAACTCAAAAAATCACATACTAATTTAATGATACCTCTTTTGACCTAGGTAAATCATTGCGGGAGGCAATTCAGAAAACTCATGTTTACAAAATCAAGGTACAAAACAAGTTTGATGCTGTGACTATAATACATATCAATCATCTAGAATTCTAGATACAAAATTTAATTACACCGCTAGATAGCTATATAAAGGAACAAATATTCTTTGATACCTATATATGGTATATTCGAATCCGATGGATATATATATACTATATGTACTATACACTCATAAAAATATTACTCGTAAAGTCCACGTAATTCAAGTTAAACAGCCACGCCCCATTTTTCTCTTGGAGGTTTTTCATATATATTGTATTTATGGAAAGAGGGATAAGCGAAGAATTTGCGGACAAAAATTGCATTCGTGCGAAGCCGGGGTGAGTCGCTAGTAAATGATAAAATACATAACTTCTGGCTTCTGTAGACATGATGATCTTATTTACCGCAGTATATTATATCCAGTTTGCAATAAACCAAAAATTAATTCAATTAATTAACGTTGGAATATGGAATACTTATAAAGCTAAAGTATCGATAATGTACTCACTTTGACGTGTAGCTACTTCGCCTTCATCTGAGAGGTCTGAAGTCTTGTCTGCGATATTCTAGAACAAAAAAAGCAACTTTAACATTACAGCAATTATCCTAGTTTACAGCAATACTCGTAATAAAAAATAAATTCTATAATATGGGGCTAAATGTGAATGCAAGTCCACAATAACTACAATATTACCGACGATTACGTATAATTCATAATATTTGGCAGTTGGACTAAGTCTGTTCAATACAATGAGTTTCGACACATTCAGGGAACGTAAGTAGAAGAATTTCTTATTTATATTTCAATTTCAAAGTACATTTATATAGATTTAACACAACTAAGTATTTCGCATGGAGATTTGTCCCGCGCTAAAATAATTACTTTTGAAGGAATCGCTGTTATTTTCTGTCCGTTTCTTCTTCTAACCAGCCAAACAGATTTTGATACAGTTTTCACTAATGGAAAGAGCGATCAACGATGGTTTGTGTATATATAATTTGTCCTGCTAATTTGGCAACTGAAGTGTTACCGATCTGCTTAGTTTTCACTTCTGACGTGCAGTCTAAAGACTGACATGTTTTTTTTATGTACAGAGAAGTAATCTCTCGAAATCTGTTTGAAAATAGAAATTTTATTCCAGATAAACTTAAGTTGTTATATAGGCATGTATTTATGTATGTATTGTACTAGCTCCATCAATAGAATCCTGAGAGCATCGGTCTACAAGGCAATGGAGGTGAACCCAAAGTTACTGTAAAATTATTTGTGAAATTGTTATTTTTATGTTTAATTGTAAAAAAAATGTTCAAAACTTCTGTCACTATTTCGCCTTCTGTCCAATGTTAAATTAAATTAACTGTAGGTCAGTTTGGCAAGTTGGCAAAATCAACTTCGGGAAAGAGGTCAGCAGACTCAGATGGACGCATTCGGGAAACTATGAAACTCTCGTCCAAACTATCTCAATGCCAAAAGATTAAAGTCTAGTTGTGTGATATCATTGATACCGGCGATGTATTGTAACGTGTCTACTAACTGGTCTAGTGAAAAAAAAAATCTAGTTACGCGGTGTAATATAATATATATATTACATAATAAAATATTGTTGGTTATGGGTTCAGTTTTATGCAGAGTAAAAGACGTATAAGTAATTTTAAAAATGAATTTATATTGTAATTGGAAAAAACAGAGATGCTACAACCGCACATAACAAAATACGATTATTATATTTTTAAATGACAATTGTACAATTCATGTATTTTTAATCAAGAATTAACAGAATAAATAAACTATATGTAAAGTACTCTGATAGAGTAAAGTGTTCTGAGTAAATCATTCCAACAAATATAAAATAAATTATTACATTATAAAATATAATATACTTTTTCTACTAATACTTCATTCGAGCCGAATTTCTCATGAAATTGTAAGTGTTGGCAATGTGCATAACCGACACCTTCGAAAAAATGCGGTTCTCTCATTGCGACCACGTAGGACCACAACGTCGGTGATTTTTATGGAAAATAATTTCAAATGAGAATAAATGAAATTCATAGATAATTAGTATATATGGAAAAAATGTTATAAATAGTTCAAGCAAACGCACAGATGTTGATTATGAAATTCAATTTCTTCATTACCTACACGAAACATTTTAGTCTTGGGTATGACTATAACCGAAGAGTTAGGCCAGAATAACTAAATTTAGTTCGCCACTACAAACCCGTAAGCCTTATCACACAAAATGTACATATATGTACATAAGAGCTTTATAACTTTCTTTCAAATTAAACGACGAAAATCTTAAAAGATCTCAACACCTTAATAGTCTATAACAGTCACATGGTCTCCTCAGATATTGTTAAACGGCGGTTTAATAAAAAAGTATTTTTATATGATACTACATTTGCTGAAAAAACTTGCTGGTAAAGAATTTGTTTATCTGACTTATTATTTTATATCTCAATTTTTATTAGGTACCTTATGGGCTTTTTACAATTAAACACTAGGTAACTTACAATATATATTATTGGTAATGTAATGACATTAAAAACTTTTCGTGAGGGTTTTATGAAAACCAAGTTACCGTTGACTATGACGTCAAACTAAAAACATTTTTAACTGCGTGGTAAAAATTGGAAAAGCATAGTCTACAATTTGTTACAGCGTCCCCCGGAAAGCTCTGGCTTTGCCCCAGATTTATAACTGTTCCGTTCTCTTCAGATCTCATTACAGGGTAACATAAATAAATCAACTGACTCAAGCTGGATTTAAGCTGGAGTCAGCGAGAAAAATAAAAGTAGGTAATCATTATTAATAAAAGTTCATAAAAACCATCAAGGTTATTACAGCGTTCGACCCCAACGGTTCTATCGGTCCTTAAGAGGATGCAGCATCTAGGTACATTTAAAAAAATCTATAAGTTATTCGATTTCTCATAAATTGAACTATAAACGTGTATCTCGCTTTAATAATTAAGTTTGTACTTGCGTATGTCTTAATACTTAAATTCCGCTTTTTATGAGCCAATTTCGATGAAGCTTATTGAACCTGCTTATTATTTATTATTAGTACTAGGCTTGGACTTATATATGGGCTATTTTAATTATTAACAAATGCGAGAACGTTGAAGGTCTTATTTCAACAAATAAAATCATATTAACCTTGTCTGGCTGAATTACAAAAAAATGCTTTATATTCTGTATGATATAGCTTCAAATTCTTGTATACGTAAAATAATTTATAACTTGCTAGCTTTGTACGCTGTTACGCCAGCAGCAGTTAGGTAAGTTAGGTACAAGTCTATGTCCTTTGGAGTTACAGCTACATTCAAAACGAATTTTATTGAAACCTTCTAACTTACTCATTGTTATGGAAAATTCTAAAGTTAATCTTGTCTGTCCGTAACGTTTTACTAATATATTTATTTATTTCCCGATGAAACCACTATCAACTATGGAGAAATTCGGTTGGAGATAGCTCGAGGTCATAGCATACAATTTAACTGACTGCAGGCAAAGGTTCGTTAAAAAGTTTTTTTTTAAATTATATTAATATACGAAGCTTGAACGAGTTGAATGTGTACCTAATCCATAATTTTGTTGCTAACTTATGTTCACAATTTTAGCGAAGGTACATGATGAAACGTAGAAAAATTCTAACTTATTATTCACTTTCATATTAAGTCACAATTAACACGCGTAACCCACTTACCAATCACTAATAATAAATGTCATCAATATAATAAAGCTGAAGTTTTCGTTTTATGCATGTCCCTATAATCTCTGAATCGCCAGATTTGAAAGGTTTCATCTTTTGTCCCAATTCTTCCAAAATTGTAGGATTAGCGGTAGCATTAGTACACGGAAAGTTTTTGTATTAAGAAGAGTTGTATTTTAATTGAAATCGCTAATCTCTGAATATCCAGATTTGAAAGTTTTCATCTTTTGTCCCAAGTCCGCCGCCGAGTAGCGATAGCATACTCTTATACAGGATCTTTTTGTATTAAGAGTTGTTGCAATTTAAATCTATAGGTACTTATTTACCTAAAGATATATAAAGGTATCTATATAAGAAAGTTAAAGAGTTCATTTTTTGTTTGAAACCGCTAATCTCTAAATCATCATATTTGAAAGTTTTCATACTTGTGCCAATCCTGCTGAAATTGTAGGAATAACGGTAGAATACTCGGTACGCGGAACTTTGTTGTTTTAAGGATTAACTTGGGATTAAATTAATTTTAATTTATACTTGTATACTTACTAATACAATAAAGCTCAAGAGTTTGTTTTTTATTTGTTTGAAGACGATCCTATTCCAAAATTTTCATCTTTTTGTACTCTAATTATGAAATAATTATATGATTACTTTTTTCATTTTAAATCAAATCTACACTTAAAGGCAAAAAAAGCCTCAGTATAGAGTTTTAAATATAGTTTTTTAGTAGAGTTTTGGAGTTTACTCTTTAAGAATCGATTTCCATATATAAGCCCTGGGCTGGGGGTATGAAAATTTATGGGAGTAAAATCAAATGTCACATGTCACACGTTACGCGTTACAGGCTACAATATGCTTCAATACATATTACTCATGTCTAACGTAATGAAAGGAATTCGGAAAATATTAATGCTTGCTTACTATGGTAAGAAAGCGGCTGAAGCTCATCAACAGATATGTGTAGTTTAGCTGTTGATTGTTTTACATATCAAAATTGGTTTAAATAAACTTCGTTCACTGAAAGATGACCAACGTTCTGGTCAACCTTCTGAAGTTGATGATGACACAATGAAAGCCATAGTTAAATCTAATCATCATATAAGTGTACAAGTGTGCAAGAGATTACAAAACAGTTAAGACCGTTACAGAGTTAGAATCAGAAATTTATGATTCCCGGCGGATCATAATGCCATGATGTGTTTAGTTTGCAAATAAGATATTAACGTCATATTATTTGTAGTTTTATAATCTAGATAATAGTCGAAAAATATTTTAAAATATTGGGATACTTTTCTCATTAGAACAGATTTTAAGCAACCCTTTTTTAAAATTAGCGGTCGACGGTCGACGTAGAAGCGAGATATTAGTAAAATTATATGCGACAAATTATAAAAATATTGATTTTCCAAAAATTCATATCATTTATTTGATAATAGTCGAAAAAAACATACGATTTCTGTAAATTTTCATTCAAGAAAAGTATAATCAAAAGTGTCACTTTTAGTAATTTTTCGTGATATTAAACGTGTTATTTTAGGATGAAATTTGAGATATTTCTGTTTTTTCTTGGACCTAGTACGTGAAGTCATTAATGTTCTAAAAGATTGTGTTATAATTTTTTTAATAACTTGTATATTTATCTGCGTAGGCCGTCGACCGCTAGTTTAAAAAAAGGGCTGTTTAAAAATGTTCTAATGAAAATTATTAGTTAAGTTTTAAGTTTTAAATTTTTAAAATTATTAATTAGTTTTTAAGTTTTGTAGCGTGTTCATACACTTCATACATCACTGCTGGATGCGCTACTAACCTGGATAACGCCTCAGATCCTGTATTTTATATATTTTTCAGCCTACATGTCATTCACGTATCATTTACATCACATTTTTCCCTTGTTTCCTTATTATTTTACCGACAGCTTGTTTTCCGAATGTCTGCTATACTTTTTCCTACATTTTCTCATACGTTTTACATGCATTTAGTCATCATACAATTTCAAAAACGCAAATTTATATATTTTTGACATAATCTCTTTGTTTATTTATTTCGTCGCCATAGTTCCCATAATATTTTGACATCATGCTTTCTCATTACATTGTTGCTTTCTCGCTCATTTTTTATTCCTTTTTATATACAACCTCACCTCTAAATTTGAAATGTCCTGGCCATATATATTTATTATTTTCTAAATTTAATTTTCAAAATATTATTTCGAAGGTTTTCCAGCCGGGAGACTGATGAAAATCAATCGGTGTGTTGTCGCTCCTCTCTGCGATACAATATTAAAATTTGGCCTGTCTTGCCTCTATCTGCTTCGTGTCATTCCGGAAGTCGGTGCTGAGACTCCGGACGCACTTCTCTACAGCAAAGTTCACTTCGCGTCGTTCCGTGAGTCGGCGCAGAGACTCCGGACGCACCCATCTCTGCTTTCCGTCTGCATCGTGTCGTTCCGGGAGTCGGTGCTGAGACCCCGGACGCACTTCACCACTGCACGCTTCACTTCGTGTCATTCCGCGAGTCTGTGCAAAGACTCCGGACGCACCCATCGCCGCTGCCCGTCTGCATCGTGTCGTTCCGGGAGTCGGTGCTGAGACCCCGGACGCACCCATCGCCGCTGCCCGTCTGCATCGTGTCGTTCCGGGAGTCGGTGCTGAGACTCCGGACGCACCCATCGCCGCTGCCCGTCTGCATCATATCGTTCCGGGAGTCAGTGCTGAGACCCCGGACGCACTTCACCACTGCACCCCAGACGCTGTTTTTTTTAATCTTTATTTAATCACCTGTACTTCATTCATAACACTCTACACAACTTTCAAAATTCATCCATTTTTTTTTATATATATATTATTTGTAAATATTTTCAAAAATATATCTGTAAATAATTTTCATTTTTTATTTTAACTGTCGCTTCACGACAGTTTGGCGCCCAACTAATTTTTCTAAATTCCCACACCCCCCTAAATTCTAAAACAACACTTCTTCTAGTGCATTTTCTTTTGGTTTATTTTCGGATCTACATATTTCCCCCTAAATTCTAAAACAACACTTCTTCTAGTGCATTTTCTTTTGATTTATTTTCGGATCTACATAACCCCCCTAAATTCTAAAACAACACTTCTTCTAGTGCATTTTTTTGGATTTATTTTCGGACCTACATTTCTTTGTCAATCTAAAACCTTCGAAATTTTATTTTCTTCATTTTGCTGTTTCATCTCACTACATTTAACACATTAATATCATTTTATCTTTACAGAAGGAAATAAGGTAAATTTGAACTCTATTTGTTATCTGATTATTTATTTTAAAAACTTGATTTGTGTTTTGGCAATTATGGCTAAAAAAATAAAATTTGACCTACTGAATAAATAAGGTTCAATCTACTTTATACATAGCGCACGCTATGTATAGTGCTCATTATGATCTTCGACGTTCTTTTAAGGAATTTAATGTCGGTGATACCGTTTGGCTTAAGAATCGAGTATTAGGAAATGCTGGTTCGTCAAGTGTAAAGTTTCTAAAAAGCTTTCACCGTTGGTGTATATTCTCGAAGACACCAACGGAACTAAGGGCAAATGGCATATCAAAGACATTAAAACCTAATTAAACCCAGTTTCATCATTTCATCTCATTTATTCATTATTCAAAATTTTTATTTTATTTTATTATACAAGCTTTTAAGCCTGTAAACTAAAGTTTTGGAGCAAAGGCTCTATTTCTTCTACGCATGAACTAATGCCGCGAAGCCTCCACTTCAAGCTCTAAAGCTTGAAGTTTAACTATGTAAGATGAGTCTTACGTAGTTTTATCTTCACCTCTTAAGTGCTATACTTAGCACTCTACACGAGCGGCTGACTACTCGTTAAATTAAGCCCTAGGTCATTATTTTTTTTTACAAAGGAGCGGCTGACAACTCCTTAAATAAGCCTTACCCGTCATTTGGGATCACCCTTTTCGAGTGGCAGTCATTGAATGTGAACTCCACCCGTACCAGAATGATAGAAGACGGTGTGTTTGAAGATGAATGCTTGAGCATGTCTGTTGATGTATGAATCTGCAAAGCTGTGTCCCCTGGATCTGTCTGGTTTTAATCAAAATTTTCTCGGTCGAAAATTTTTCTGGGGTTGTCGGGGAAATGTAGCGTGTTCATACACTTCATACATCACTGCTGGATGCGCTACTAACCTGGATAACGCCTCAGATCCTGTATTTTATATATTTTTCAGCCTACATGTCATTCACGTATCATTTACATCACATTTTTCCCTTGTTTCCTTATTATTTTACCGACAGCTTGTTTTCCGAATGTCTGCTATACTTTTTCCTACATTTTCTCATACGTTTTACATGCATTTAGTCATCATACAATTTCAAAAACGCAAATTTATATATTTTTGACATAATCTCTTTGTTTATTTATTTCGTCGCCATAGTTCCCATAATATTTTGACATCATGCTTTCTCATTACATTGTTGCTTTCTCGCTCATTTTTTATTCCTTTTTATATACAACCTCACCTCTAAATTTGAAATGTCCTGGCCATATATATTTATTATTTTCTAAATTTAATTTTCAAAATATTATTTCGAAGGTTTTCCAGCCGGGAGACTGATGAAAATCAATCGGTGTGTTGTCGCTCCTCTCTGCGATACAATATTAAAATTTGGCCTGTCTTGCCTCTATCTGCTTCGTGTCATTCCGGAAGTCGGTGCTGAGACTCCGGACGCACTTCTCTACAGCAAAGTTCACTTCGCGTCGTTCCGTGAGTCGGCGCAGAGACTCCGGACGCACCCATCTCTGCTTTCCGTCTGCATCGTGTCGTTCCGGGAGTCGGTGCTGAGACCCCGGACGCACTTCACCACTGCACGCTTCACTTCGTGTCATTCCGCGAGTCTGTGCAAAGACTCCGGACGCACCCATCGCCGCTGCCCGTCTGCATCGTGTCGTTCCGGGAGTCGGTGCTGAGACCCCGGACGCACCCATCGCCGCTGCCCGTCTGCATCGTGTCGTTCCGGGAGTCGGTGCTGAGACTCCGGACGCACCCATCGCCGCTGCCCGTCTGCATCATATCGTTCCGGGAGTCAGTGCTGAGACCCCGGACGCACTTCACCACTGCACCCCAGACGCTGTTTTTTTTAATCTTTATTTAATCACCTGTACTTCATTCATAACACTCTACACAACTTTCAAAATTCATCCATTTTTTTTTATATATATATTATTTGTAAATATTTTCAAAAATATATCTGTAAATAATTTTCATTTTTTATTTTAACTGTCGCTTCACGACAGTTTTTATGTTTAAATTTGTATCTTTTAGTTAAAATAAATTAGAGAGAATAAATGAAAATTCACTTTAAAATATTTTTCAGCTATTTACTAGATTATACAACTACAAATAATATGACGTTAACATCTTATATGCAAACTAAAACATCTGAAACTACTGAAATCATAAATTTTGACTCCAGCGTGATTTTAATTGATGAACGCTCTTAAATGTATCACGAGCAACAACAATTATTGATTAAAGTTATTTTTTATATAGAAAAAAATTACCTTCTATTTATTTTTACTTCATACATGATGTGATGGAAGTTTATTATCATGTTATGTTTATTTCATTATTGCTAAAATAATTTATATTTAAATAATTTAGATTATCTGGTGACTAAAATTAAATTTAGATACTATAGTATAAATTATTGTAAGTTATCAAATAGGTAGAATCAATTTTTACCTTTTTTATTTGCATGGTTAATTAATTTATAAAAATACTACCTATAAAAATGGTTGCTACAATAAAAACATAATTTACTACTGGACTAAATGGCTAACCTAGTTAAGTTTGAACTATAATTATAATCTATATTCAATTTATAATATATATATATATCTCATATTAAGATACCCCCAAAATTTTAAAAAGAAAATATAAATATTTATCGAACATGTGGATTGCCTTACACCATGTTTTGGTGGTCTTAAACTTACTTTATACATTGAACAAGGGAGCACAATAATTAGTCATAATAAATGGATAATAAAGGATAGTTTAAGCAATATTAATTCGTCATAGGGATTCGACGAGGATTTTTCAATTTAATCGTAGTAACCGATCTGTTGATATAACTGAAGTTGTTACGGTGTCTACTGTTTTTGTTTATGTGTTAGCAAACTTTTGGATGTCATGATTATATCAATTTTATTTTTAGTTAGGATATTATAGAATAAAAATATCTAAATTTCCTATAATTTTTTTTATATAAAATTAAAAATTATCCGTGTCGGTGTGAATAATAAATTTATAAGTAAGTATGTAATATAAGAAAACTAGATTTGTTAATATAATGACTAAATAATATTAATATTAATAAACATGATAATACAAATACACAAAGAAATTGTATTAAATATATAGATATTTAAGTGCCCAACTTAAAATATGTAACTTAAGATCTAAAAGGACTTCAAAATAAATTTACATTAAAAACATGTGCCATTTCAAATTAATTTATTTTATTTTATTTCTTATATGGGACCTATAAATTTATTGATTATAAATATGGGATTTTAAATTACATTCCCTCAGTAAAAATAAAATATAATAATAATAAAAATAAATCGAATAAATTGACTCTTAGCACCAAAAATATTTATAAAATCACAAACTCTTATCAAAATATCTATTACTTAATAAAATTATTTCAAATGTTTGCCTTGATATTATTTTATTGTGACCGAATGTGACATTAAAATGTATACCTATGTGGAAATAAAATCATAAAAAACAAGCAATACCTATGTCACAATACAAAGTGTATAAATAAACAAACATAAAACTGTGGTGACTCTTAACACTAGTGAAATTGTAACTTTCACTTTTTAGCACAAATAAACATCAACAATAGTGGAAAAAAATTGAAATGAATTTGAATAAGGAAATATTGTATTCAATTATCAAAATAAGTTTGTTTAAAAACTTTTACATTTTAAATTAAAACACACATTCTTCCATAATGTTTACAATAACATTGGCAATATTTTGAAGTAAAAAATCATAACCATAAAACATGTCTCGTACATTAGCACAGTAAACTTAATAGAGCAAACTGCAAATAGCACATACTTCTCGTGCGTACAGTAAATAATAATCAAGAGGCCTGATTGCCTTGTATGTTTACTGGGCCAAAGTAATCGCCGAAATAACACAACATTATGTATGAAAAACGCATGAAAACTGACAAAAACATGAACTTTGATGACATAATAAGCTAAAGAAAATATTTACCAGGGTGTCTTGCTCGCCAAGTCCCCTATAGAAAGAATCTGTGCTGCCTCTTCTGCTTCCTACGCACATAACTCGCCGCAGAAGTGCGGACACCACCGAGCAAAAGCCACATTCTTGAATGCTCCTGCTTTCGACGGACCTAACCAAAAAAAAAGAAGTGTTTATCTCAATAACTCATAATAATACACGCTGAAAAATTTATCTCATTCATCTATGCAAAATACAATCAATCAACTGCTTACATTTTTATTGAAAGGCTTTCACCGTTTCAGACGGACTTAGCGTGTCCCCTTTTATCTCATTATTTACTTCGATTCAAATATTTAAGTTGGAATTTATCGTAACAGCAGTCACAACAACGATAAGCGATTACCGAAGGTTGGCGAACTACTACTACTAGTAGATACAACGAGCGACAAACTGCGGCCAACCAGACGAGAGCACCTCGTATAACTATCACCATATCACTATCTACCTACCGCCCACCCTACTGCAGCCAAGCTAACTAGACCAGACCACTAGAAGAGGTATAGAACAGATATATTAAGATGATATAGATATTATGTTTATAGTGAACTTATTGCCATAAATAAATATGACATTGACGTGATTTTAAAGAGATTTTTAAGTATAATTATTCTTATCGGATAATTTATTAGTATCTAGGTATGAAATTATAATTACAATTTTTCAGTCATTATTTTTACTATTTTTTGCTCTGTACTGCATACAACATGACAGATATTGATTGATACTTGATATACCTACTGCCTGTATATAATATTGTTATGTTGGTACCGTCTATCAATTATGTTGTACGTTTCGTTCTACGCATATGATTTTCTTGATACCTACACAGATTAATAATATGACTTAAAAAAATAATTAGTGGTTTAATAAACAAATTAAATTAGTTTTTTAAATTTTTTTGTCTTAATGCAATCACTTAGCACCGTGCCTAATATATATACGTTTTCGTTTTGGAAAACTGGTACATTGATCTTGGTCATAATTATTATTTTATCAATGTCATCTTGATGTCATCTGTCAACTTTACCATTATTGCCATTAATATAGAAATCAATACTTTATTTACACCAGCTATGATTATAATCACATTATAATCATATTATAAACTAAAAATAAGCTTATTATATAATTTGATTATAATTTATAATTAAAAAACAATAATTTAATATTGTGAACATACAGTTTCAGTTTTGATATCTAACAAACTATACTTTACCAACATATAACGCAGTGATTACATACTCTTTGAACATAACAAAACAAGTGCAGTGCAACACTGAGCAGTTAGCATTAAATAAAAAGTGCATGAAAATGCAATACATTTTTTTCACATGTGAACGTTTTTAAATTCCTTTTTTAATTGTGAGGAAATATTTTGAATGTAAGTATAAAAAGGTGGACATTGATGATTTGTTTGTAATTGTATCTTTCTCAGATACAAATTACAAACAAATACAATGTAACCTCCAAATAAATCTGAAGTGAATTAAAAAATATTCGTTACACCAAGACACAAAGACCAAGTCATTTATTACAATGTTTTTTGTTATATAGAGGTTAGGTTGGTCAACATTAGTTTTAACAAGGCAAGAAGACTTCTTTATTAACCTCAACATTACATACTCTTCTACTTTATTGTCTCGAAAGAATTTAGTAACTTTAAATTTACTAAAAACTATATAAATTACTTTAGATCAAACATTAATAATTGTCTTACGATAAATTTAACGTGTCTGAACATGTCGATCAATAAATTATTGTAAAATTGTCTATACGATTGGTAGGATATGATATGTAAAAGCTATAAAGTTAAAAAAATAGTTAAATAACAGATAAATTACATATACTTTTTATTTACATTTTACAATGATTGAAAATTCATTATGAAGAGGTTTTTGATAAGAAGTACATATTTGTAATGTACCTAATATAGATATATATTGCATTAACTCTTACGGGTAGTTCTGGGGCATTTTCGAAAAAAAATTTAAATCAATGAAATCTTTATATTAAGATTACACTGTATATTGTTTCTTTATAGATTTTATAGAATGTGCGGCTGCGAAACATGGACTCTCACTGGGCATTTGAAATGTAGTACTACTGAGAGGACTGGAATTGCCTCAGTTGAGCAGCTGTTCCAGTTGGCTCTTGACAGAGACCGCTTCAAGACTCAAGACTGAGAGGCACCTTCAGTCTCTTTCTCTCTCTTTCTCGAGAGAGAGAGCAACTGAGATAGATTTTAATGTGTACATGCATAGTATCTGAAGCATCTGCTTAACATCAATATCGCTGACAAGACCAAAATAAAGAGGTCCAGTCAAAGAAACTTTGAAACAATTAAAAGAAGATACATTTTGGATTCCAAATATGAAATATACATATTCTAATACATGAGGCATAATATAACCGTAATCAATATCAAGCTTTGAGAGAGTTAAAATACTAATAGGAGAAGCTTATCTCAAGTAAGTATTAAATAAAAAGAACAATTAATAGGAAAATATAATAGGGAAACAGTTAATAGATAAATTTATAAATCATGCACAATAGAAAACGCAAGATATACAGATTTAGAAAGCAGATTAGAATTTGAAATTTTTATATTTTTGTAAGTATTGTGTGGAGGAATGGGATATATATGTAGCTTGGAGTGGTTATTGTGCGCTTTTTTCAATCATGATACCGGTTTGTTCAGTTACAACGTGAATTTTGAATGGTTTGTGTGTTTTTGAAATGTTGAAGGTTATTTCAATGAATTTCCTGGAAAGTTGAATCACCTACATTGGCAATATCACATCACCTATTCAAAATCATAAATCTGTCATGAAATTAAACACACAACACAATATTCAAAATGTAATCGCTATTCAGAAAGTATATATTATATTCTTATATTAAATGTTTTTTACATAACCGATGTATATACTTTTCAACCACATAAAGTACAGAGGGTAGATGCTGAAAATTATTGTATATACTCTACAACTCAGATAATGATGATAGTTATAGATTTTTATATTGTTTTTGGTAACTTTATTCCTAACTTGAATTGGTCATTTCAGAAAGGCCGACAGACAAGCTAACTGGTTCACTTGATGGTAGGTGGCAACCGTAGATTATAACAGAACATATGCAATAGATATGATCTTCTCTGAAAGTTTTAATTTGCTTGTTATATTATAGAATGGATTATCAATCACTTCATGTATCAACTTTTTTAGAACATTTTTTTAATTAATCTTACAGAAGCAGGGAGCAGATTTGCAGTACTGAGGAATGAGGATACACCTGCCGTATTTATGGTCGACATTATTGTCATGTAGGTTGGACCTTTGAAATTATTGATGCAAATATAAGTAAACGCATAAAACTTGTCATGAAAAAATGAGTGTTATAAGTATCACCTGTGTATATGTATATAGGTGTATCTATTTGTGGCATCATAGACGTAACGGATGGACCGATCAAATCCTTTTTTGTGCGTTTGACATTTCCGAGTTGACGAAGTCACAATTTGATAATTTCACATGTTCGATTGATGTGAAATTTGGTTTACTGTTACTTCGGCGGTATTTCCATGATAATGTAACCTTGACCTGATGTAGCATGCAGCGTCTAGTAGTCTGCGGGATAACCGAGTCTTCAGCAACTTACAGCAGATATAGAGCGTGGGCTCAATAGAATTTCAGAAATTAGTTTATAATAATTCTAGCTAAATTTTAAATTTTAATTTTCTTATGTTTATGTATATTTAAGAAAAAGCCTTCCAATTTTAAATTGTTTGTGCAATATTGCACCATAATTCATAGGTACGCAAATTTTGGTAAAAATCGTATTCGGTCTGAGGTTATTCCTTGTATATATCTCGTGTATATAGCGAAATAGACCCGTGGTCAAGTGTTATAGGTTTAAGATTGTTATAGGTGTTATAGATTTTTTAAGATTGTTTATAGGTTTTTTTTTTCAGAACTCGCAACTCACAAATCCGTGGTGTCGGTCAGCACTGAATGGATTTTTATGTGTCTGGGCACATACACTTTGTGCCCAATAGATGGCTTGCTTTTGTGTCCAAAATCGATTGTTGCCGATGCAACATCCAATTGGCCTGTTGCGCTGGTGCTACCTTAGAAACCTAACAAGGTTTCTAATAATTATATAATGTTAATCAACACAGCTGATTTATTGTTAATTAAATGTTGATTAATAAAAGTTAAATCATTCAAAAACATATTTTATTTCTGAGTTCAACGCTGATCTGTGTATACGCTTAAGGGCACGCTATACGTGCAAGTGAAATCAGTAATATGTATTTGGGAGAATTTGTCGTCTCGTCTCAGAATGCGACGCAAGACATTCGGGCCAGTTGTCGAGCTCGCTTTATTAGTAAAACATAGTGTCAGCAATTCCAATATTAATATTTTTTTAAATATTAATATTATTTTGAGAATTTTAATAAAGTCTGCCGCAAAAGTCATCCGACGCGGCCTAAACGCTAAGCAACGTAGGTAATTCGTTAGTATTCGAATTGTTAGTTATTTTTTTAATTAAATTTAGTTTTAAAACATGTAAAAGAAAAGCTGTACAGCAGCGCCCTCGCACGCTACGTCGGTTGACTTGTAACAGACTATATCATATCAGTTCCATTATAATTCCAGGATTGATCACTCGCATACCTACTTTTTGGTAATATTTATGTAGTTGATTCGCAGACCCAAGTATTGCATCTGTTCTTTTTTACTGCCACCAAAACATGGTATGAAGTCAAAATTACATTTTAGCTCTAGCTCTTTCTTGCTAACTAAATATTTATAGGTATCAATTTTATTATAATGATAATGAAATTCTGAGAGTGCCTCCAAAAGCAACTTCGCCCCGGCTTAAATTAATCCACGAAATGCTAGGCTACTAACTAATAGTAATGATTTGTTTTCTCTAATCTTAATTATTTATTGCTAGACAAAATACCCTCCTCTGCGGGTGAGGTATAGGCCTATAGATAATAGACACCACTAAACTGGGAGTTCGTAGGATCAATGTTTGATATTCTATCATCTTCATTTACAAATATAGGTAGGTATCTTATTATATAGACTCGTCTTTAGCAGATATTGTATATAGAACATTACATGAAATCTCATAAAATACCTATTCATAAATGCATCGCCGATTGAGATTGGAACTGTTCGTCACAGAGGTCTTTTATTGCTGAATATAATTGTTTACTGTACAATTGCGCGTGTACTCGCAGTGAATGTTAAAAACCACCGGTGGGACTGTCACTAATAAAACTGTAATTTTACGTCTGGCGACCGACCTCAATTTATTTAATTATTTCCTAGACCTATTTGTAAAATATGTACATAATATTACTGTGTTCACACGATGAAAAGCGACATCTAGTTGCACTTTCCGCTTTAGATGGACATAACAAACGACTAGCGCCATCTAGTTAACCTTATCAACCTAGACATATTATTTTAAATATTATTTCGCCATAATACAGTTCTACATTTAAAATGAACAAAAAATGTTAGTTTTAACACTAAATATTTCGATGTAGCACTCAGGCAAACAAGCATAGTGCTGTTTTATTAGCGGACTCGGTCAGTAATCTGGACAACTGCCAAAAATGTAAAATGTGACCTAACCTACTTCTGGCAAAAGGTCGATTGAGATGTTTGGACACAGGTCTCTCTCTTGAATATAAAAAAAAAATAAGGGTTATTTAATAGCACGTCGTGTTTTTACCTGCATTTCGTTATGGCAGAATTTTTACTTTTCTCCTAAGAAAGTATTGTAACACAGTTTTCCTCAATCTACTTCTTTAAGAGACATCTGGTTTCCCCGACGTTGGCGATCTCCTACGAAAAGGCCCCTCTATCACGCGCCACTCGGAACAGCTCTCCCACTACCGTATATCCGGTCCATTGACGTATATTCTTAACCAAGACATCTGTCTTCTGCCCCACTCCTCTTCGCCCCTCAATTTTTCTTTTATGTTTACTCTTATCCTTCATCTACTTTTTATATTTATATTTTAAAAAATGAACTTTATTCACAATCTTTCTTACATTACATAATAATAACCTGTTGGACGTAGATAGTGATCTACTTTTATCAATTTGGATGTCTCTAAATATTCGGATGTCCTGGTAACTACATACCAACTCCATGATTGCTGCATAGGGTAATATACCATAAAAATTCAATACCTACTAATTTAAAAAATAAAAAAGAAGTTTAAATGTTGATGAGTAATTCATTACTTAGATAAATGTTGATGTCTTTGCAACTTCATCCACATCTATTGCGGTCCGAAAAAAAAAACGTTATCAATGACTGACGTCTTAAACCCACAGGGAGACATAGCTTATAAAATTAATGTCGATTTTTTACCAATAAATTCTAACAGAGAACTGTTCTCCCTTTGAAAATATTTTTGTCACTTCTGAATTCAAACATTTTTACTTCAGAATTATGAAAACACATACTTCTTAATTGTTGCCACTTGCCAATTGCCCAAAAATATTATACCTACCTATCATTATATTACCATTTTTAGTAAGCAAATTTCATAAAATTACATTGATCATGGTCATTTCTCAATACCTAAAGATCCCCAAGATAATATAAAAGTAGTAGCCGTCATTATATGCGACCAAATTTTACAGTATATTGTATTTTTTAATACGACTTCCTCCGCGTATCAATAAATTACCTATAGTCTACGTGTTACGCTCATGTATAAACAGTAGTACCTACTCTAATGTTTCATCAACATAATTGCTTATTCTATAGTTTTTACGTACAACATCCATGCCATTCAACCTCACAAATTTTCCCAATTAAATCATTAATATTCATCATTTATAGTATATGTACTTTATAATGTATTAATTGCCTACGTAATGGTTAGGATAAGATATCCGAGCATGTCTATTAACACTTGTTTGAGCAAAAAATTTAATTTTAAGGAAAGCTCTTTGCTCGTCTATAAATTATTTTCTCGATAAAATTTAAACAAGTTTATTGTTACAAATTTTATTTTCAATTACATTTACACAACAAAACTTTATAAAATGCATAACACCAGCCGACACACTACATTTAAGGTTAATAACTAAATAACATTAATAAATAAGTTAACATATTTAGATGGTCGTTTTCTTTCAACATTTCCAATACTATATTTAATTTTTTGCTTAATTTTGTTATACAAATGAGCAATCTTATTAACTGACATATTTTTCAATCAGATACATTCTGACAATAGATTTAGTATTAGGTACTATAGCAATTACCTATTTTGAAAAGTAACAACGTAAAGTAACTTAACAGTAATAGCTACATTTTTAGTTAAGATTAACTGTGGAAAGTCTGATTTAAAGAAATGCTAGTTATTCTCAAAACTGATGATGTTCTTAGTTGCCGCTCAACCTTAATAAGACAACAGAGCTTATGTGTCGTATTTCTAATAATGTAGGTACATACGAGTATTTTAAATAAAACAAATACAATCAATTTTATTGAAATAAATTGATCAAGGTTTACTATCTGGCGGATTGAAAAACTCCCAATGATGATGGTGTATCGTCCGACTGTCACTCAATCCAAACATAATTAACCCAGCAATTAACACCAGGAAAATTACCAAAGCCATTTGGGCGTCCTTCTTGTCTTCAGTTCCACTAATATAAGACATCAAAGAGTTGAATAAACTCCTTACAGATCTAGTGATCGAGTTCTGACATACACGGAGAAACTGCACTCCTGCTTCCGTTATAGTTGGTTCGTGGATCTTAACGGGCGGAGCAGCCCTTCGAGGTGAGGGACGCGGTCTGCCTTCATCCGAACTTGATTCGCTGTGAAGCGCAGCGGGTTTTCGCTTCGTGCGCCGAGTTGGTGGGGGAGGTGTTTGATGCGGAGGCTCGTGAAATTCAGTAAAAGGCCGTTCTCTTAAAGACCTACTTGGATAATGAGAAGAAGAAGGTGTAGTTATGTCTTGAAGGTAAGAGTACAATAAAGGTGTTAAATCAGGTGGTGGAGGTCTTTGAGGTGGAGCCGCAGATTCTTCAAGAACTGACCGCGGTGGTGGCGGTGGAGCTGCGGATTGTTCATTTGCTGCATCTTCTGGAATTTTCGTAACAGGCTGATCATTAACCTCAGCATGTATTTCATCGGTTTGGGTCTGTTCTTCTCGACTAACAGGTCTGGGATATTCAGGCCTTTCTTGTGGCAATGGGGGTGGCGGTGGTGCTACTGAAGTTGATATTTCTGCAAATTTTTTAACAATTTCATCTATAACGGATTGCGAAAATTCTATTCCGCTTACAGAAATATGACCCGATTTAGAATCTAATTCAGACACTTGTAAAGTCATGCCTTCTATGTCTGATACCAAAATTTTACTTGCCTGAAGTTCTGATACGTTTAATCGACCAACGTCTAAATCTCTTACTTGAAGTCGTTGCGTAATCAGATTATCCAACTGAATATCTCTGCTTGTGTCATTAATTCTTTCAAGAGCACGTTCCTCATTGGTTTGAATAATATTTTTAGAAGGTCTTGTTGTGCTCGAGATGCCTTTTGATCTCGGAAGCGGAGGCACATCTGGAATTTGTGACTCGTCCACATCTATGTGTTGAACAGTTAACGAAGCTTCGGTAAGCATTTCTTCTCTTTCGTTTATCCTCGTTGGACTTGATACCCGCCTTTCCACTAAAATAACAGTTGGCGACGTTCGACCAATATTAGATTTTGATAGTTCTGATATTTTAGGATCGGATAGTTTCAAAGATTTTTCTGATCTCGATGTAGGTCTTGAAACGTGAGGACTTTCAGGAAGTTTTGTTAGAGACTTACTAATGGCATCTTCGTCTACTATGTCCCTAAGCGAACTACACATTGATATGTCAATATTTTCATCCATACCTAATTCATAATCTACATCGTCTGGTAGGGGATCTGTTTGTGTTGACACTTCAATTTCAACAACGTCCTCAGATTTTGTAGGTTCGACATCAGAAGTAAGCTTTAGTTCGGCTGCAACTGCTTCAGTATTTTCCACATCTTTTCTCTTACGTCTGGAACCTCTAGGAGGCCTTGGAGGAGGTGGTAAAGGTCTGTCTTTCATTTTACTTACTACCTCACCTGATTTTAAGTCTTTATGTGTTTCATCAAACTCAGGCTCATCAATTTCAACATACTGTGTGAGGTCTGCACTGACAGATCTTTTGCTATTCAATGTCACTAAACTGGTGGACGATTTCTTCCTTGGCGGAGGGTGAGGAGGCTGAGATCTTGTTGGAGCCACTGTGTAATATTTGCGTTCTGAGCTATTACTCTTACGACGCCTAGCTGGTGGTGTTTTACTTTTTGATCTTCGGATCCCTTTACTCGGAGCGTATGGACCTTTATCGACGGTGGCATAGCCGGGGCTCTCATGACGAGTATCTCGAAGAATTTCTAAGTCATCTGTGGGTTGTATGTGAGTATCGAGTTGTAAAGATTCAGCACCATGTGAAGTTCGATCATCATCACATAGTGAAGTACCTCTGGAACTTCTGGATCGCGTGCGACGTGGTGGTATAGGACTTTGCTCAGTAACTGTTTGAGTATTTGTTTGTGGTACGATGTACTCATGTTCCGTACGATATACTATGACCTGGAAACATATCAAATTGATATGTCATTATAATTATTATATTGCTAGTACATATATTAAGAATTATTTATTATTAGTTTATTATTCGTATTTCAAGATATTGTTTCTTATTTGACCTTGACATTGAGATACAATTGATAACCAAAATTAACCTCTATTAATCCAATTTATTGAACAGCGGTAGGGGTGTTATTTTCTTTAGTTAGATTGATGATTCTGTATCTTAGCAAGTAACTAGCATGCAATCCCTATTGGAAAGCTATGGAAGAGGTCTATGTACGACAGTGACTTACTATGGCGGCATACAAAGATAAATTTTAAACATAGTTTGTATCATGTTTCATAACTTTTTGTTTCAATTAGTTACAACAAGATTAAAAAGATATTAAAAAACAATCAAGAAAATTGTGGTCTATGATTTTAAAATTAGCTAATAAAATCTTGTTATTTATTCTTACATAAAGGACAAATATCTGAATTGAACATCATTGAAAGGGCGGAAGTAGGATATTCAAATGTAAAAATAAATATTTTATAGGTGCTTCAGCTCAGTACAAAACCACGACATCATAAACGTTATTTAAAACTAGTAAAATAAAATGCGTATATAAACCTTAACAACAAACAAATAATCAGTTAATTTTGGAGTCGTTAAAGTAGAAATTCGGAAAGACAATATCGAAATCTATAAAATCACCAATTTTTAAAATTCCCGGGAAACTTTCCAAGTAACTTCTTTTTTTAGCACCAATTACTATACTATAGCTAACAAAAAAGGTTGCCCATGCCACTTGTAATATGTTATGACACAGTTGTCTTTATTTGTCTCGTCTATTCTGAAGTTTTTTCTACTTTTTATACTTATGCATCGCAAGAGTTTAATAAAGTCTGCTCACGACAGAGGTTACTATAAAAACATCACAAAAAGCAAATTAAATGTAGATTTTAAAAATGTGAAAATAAAGTGCTAGGCAGCAGACACCATAATATATGGTTTCTATAAATAAAATTGTTCTTATTTTGGTGACCTTCCAAACGCGTCGCGAGTTCGAGACTTTTAGTTCGTCTTAAAATTATAAGTAGGTCAAAAACACGATTGAGGATGAACTTCCGAAAATATATTTTAAATTTATATACCAACACATATTGGAAGAGAGCCAAAACCATCAAACCGGTTTGAATTTAACTCCTGCACTAAAACTAGTTGAATGCTCGAAATGACTATTAAAAAAAATTAAACTAAGGGCCTCTTTCACCATCTCTAAGTAAAGTGTCAAATAGGCTAACCGCCATTTAAAGTCACCGACAAGAAAGCGTACGAGTTTCACCATCTTCGAGTAGCATTACTCAAGGGTAATTTCAATGAAATTGACACAAGATACTCGTCACATTTACTCACCAATTGGCGTTACTTGAAAAGTACTAATCAACACTTTACTTGAGTTGTTGAAAGAGGCCCTTAATGTTTTACAATAATTAAAAATGTTATATTTTGATGGGCCTGACATTATTAGATTATATTAGACAACTGGATAAAAATAGCATCTCTTATCGAATAGAAAAACTTATTATTAACACACTCAAAAATAGATAATATTTTTAATTTATTATTAAATAAATATACTTATACTCACTTCGCCTACAGGGTTTTGTGGCTCTTTCCAAAGGCGCGAAGAGGGCAATGTTTTAAAGTCACTTAATGAAGAGTGAATTGGGTCATTATTACCAAATTTCTTCTTTCTTTTTGGTGGCATCGGAAGCGTTTGCGACTGAATTGCTATACCTTCTGGATATTCTATAATATCATCATTTGCGTATTCATGTATAGAGTGTAAGTCAGTCGCAGGAGAAAAATCAATTTCGTTCGCTGGCGTATTATTTTCAATATTTGGTACGTCCATCTCGCAAATAATATGATTATCTTGTAGCTGGTCCTCAGATAACCCTAAATCAACATCAGAAAATTGTAAATTTGCATTTACAGTATCATCAATATATTCTATAGGTTCTTTTTTCTTTCGCTTAGCACGAGAAGGTCGCACTGGTGGGAATGTATAATAACCATCATCTTTCTCATTCAAATCTTCAGTTGATAACCTCAACTGATCGTTGTCGTCAATCATAAGCTCTGGGTCTGCTTCTGTTTCATTGATATACATATTTGTGTCGTTCACCCCTATATTGCTATCCATCATAGCAAGGGCGTTCTTGGGGATCTTGAACGCTTGTCGTATTTCATCGCTCAAGTATTCCCTAACCTGAATATTTTCGCGAGAAATTCCTCTCGGTCGAACAAAAAATTCGTCATTATTTATTTCGTTTATAACATGTGTGTATTCTTGTTTATACGGTGATACGTCGGGCTGGGATGTCGCGTTACGATTATCCTTTATATTCGATGGCTCTATTTCTTCATCCATGTATTCCGTTTCCGTTTTATCAAAGTCATAAGTGTCATGATATTGGTTTCCTCGCCCGATTTCACTTTCGAATTTCGTATCACTATCAACAGTTCCATATTCACGGGGTTCTTCTGGACTGTCCGGAATATATGATTCCTCAGGTTTTTTCATTCTTGTAAAAGTGAAAGTCGGAGGAGGAGTATCTTCCCTGTTTAGAATAGGCGAAGAAGATGTCTTTGGAAGATCTGACTTTTTCTTTCTGTTAAATAGTCTAGGAAATGTTGTTGATTCAAATTCAACATTATTTACATTTCTCGTATTGCTACTGGGCTCTGTAGCATCTGGTTCGATTTTGCTATCCTTTTTTCGTGATAAACTAGGAAAGTTAATTTTCGGTTTAGAGGGCATTCTTAATTTTGGAAAATCAGGGACGTTAAACTTTGGTCGCTCTGGCATAGTAAATTTTTTACGATCACTAAATGACAGTTTCTCTGAAATGTTGATATTTTTAAATTTTGGACGTTCTGGTAAACTAAATTTTCTTCTATCTGGTAAGGAGAATTTCGGTCTTTCTGGTAAAGATATTTTAGGCCGTTGTGGCATTTTTGATTTAGACCGTTCTGGTACATTAGCTTTTGGCTTGTCATGTGTGCCAAATTGTTTTGTTTTTATATTTTGTAATTTAGTTTTAAGTTTTCCAGCTTGTGTTTTAAGTTTACCTGTGCCCTCCTTAAGACGTTGCTGTATTTTACTGTCTAAGCTTTCTGCATTTTTCGTTCGGTTTTCTCGTTTTAACGGCAAGTTTTCTAAAGCAGACGAATCGACTTGACTTGTACTGACTTCACATTCTGTCCTAGAAACTGTAGATGGCGTATTGATGAAGTACCGGTATTCTAATTCTTTTTGCAAAGCTTCGGCTTTTGTTATGCCGTCATCGTTTTCGTCGTTTAAATTTTCTTTGTCATCTATTGGTTCATCATCATCTGTCAAGTGTTGTAAATACTTCCTTTCCAATGATGTGGTACTGGAGAGTTCGTCATCAGTCTTGACCAACGTTGGTTTTTCATCCAGACTTGGCGAAGTATAAATAATATTTGGAGGCGGCTTTTCGATGATTTCATATTCGTGATCACTGAAAAGAAGAAAATCATCATTATCATTGATTGTATTGTAATTATACGATATCGCTAGATGCCGCATAGCAATTTATATGGAAAAGAGCTTATAGAATAATAATACACTGTTCATTATATTAATCAATATCGCTCAGCCTAAATCTAATAAAACAAAGAAGTGGGGTATAATAGTCGAATAACAGAAATTAAGAATTGTCGCAAAAAATTGAGTTATATTTAAACAACATATACACGTTACTTGAGTCACAATTAGGCCAAACGCTGGCGCTCGTTTTAGCCGCAGCAGTCACCGGGCAAGAAGCGTTTAAGTATGATACGTTTATTTTGTGGCTCGTAATATTAATCGTAAAATGTCAAGGAATTTGTTAAGGAGTGCACGTAGGTGTAACTTACCTCACATTTGAAATATAATTGCTAGCGCGCGATGTTGGTCGAGTGCCCACTGGATTCACTCTTTCCGGTAACAAGGAATCACACTGAAAAAATTGACAACCACAACGAACTTCCGGTGTAAATAGCTGAACACTTCCTTCCCTTGTCGGCCTTAACGGCTTTTCTATAGGAGCGCCACCCTCAGAAGTCCATCGCCGAAGTGTACTCATAACTACTTTGAAAAATATTTTTTGATCTTAATCATATCTAGTTATACGAATAAGTGTTTAGAACTCGATTCATATTAGAACCAACGTTTGCCCTAAGACATTGAGTCATTAAACGTGTTTGTGAAAGCCGTACAGTTAAAGAACTAATCACCAGCGTGAAAGCAGCCGCGAGCACTGATCACCGATGACAATTTTAAAGAGCTTACCCGATATGCAGGAACTGTTCGGGCGATTCTATATTTATCAGACTACGAGAAGCTAGCGCGTTCGCTTTGCATGCGCCACTGTTATGTCATAAGATACGACAAATAAAACAAAATATTGTTATAGAAAAGCACAAAGAAATTATCAAAATTATAAATTACCTGCTGGGTTTAGACCATTCGTTTTCAACTAATTCGACGTCGTCACGCTTGGCTTGTGGGATTGGGCTTGGAGATGATTCGATTGGTATTGCTGTGGTATCTTCAGTAGTGACTTCCTGATCGTCGTCAATAATTTCTGTTATAGTTATATTAGGGGAGTCATTTTTGGGTATTCTTTCATCCAACTGATTTTGGAATATCTCGTCTACATTTGGTTCATCGGGATCCATTTCTTCGTCCAATATTATGGCCTCTTTGTTGACATTGTCTTTTCTGTGCAACTTTTCCATTACATGCTCTGCTGATTTAAGTGAATTGCTATCATCTATAACCAAACTGGGATCATGAGAAGCATTCGATTTCTTGTCTGAAAGACTTTCAACTTCTTTATTACTTAGACTTTTGTTTTCTTCATAATTTTTATCAGATATGGCTTTTTCCACTTCAGGAGCAAAACTAAGAGATTTTTCAGACTCTTGTCCTTTTGACTCTTCAATATCCTCATATATGTGTTCTTTCTTTTTTCTTGGTGGTGGAGTGTCTATACTCATGGTTTTACTCATTTCATCGGAGTCACCCAGTTTTATAGCACTAAACTTTTGTCGTCGTACCGCTCCAGGAGAAGATTTTAACTGCCTTATTTCTTGCCCTTCTTCATTTTTCTTGCGTTTTGATAAGGGTGATTTTTCGTTTTCATTTCTTTCTAGTTTGTGTAATGTTTTGTCGGCTAAATGTTTAATTTTATTAACTAAGGGATGGCAGCATTTTGTTTTTTCACGAGTTTCCGTTACACCAATATATTGTTGTTCAGGTACTCTTCGTTTCAAAATACCCTTTGGTGAAATATTTTTTGGTATTTCAATTGGTGTAACTAAGTGAGAACTTGCCTGACTTTCCGGTCTTTTTTCTACATAAGCATTGACAGCTTGATTGATGGGATCATCTTCAGAATCTAGAGAAACTTCTTTTGAAAAATTTGGTATATGAATCCCTTCATCTTTGCCTTCCTCACTATGTTTTCTACTGCTTCCTGGCGACGAATCTAAATTCAAAATTTTTTGTACATCACCGTCGACCGGTGAGTGGGTTCGAGATTTTGAAAATTCACGCGACATGCTTCTTCTTGGTGTAGATTCCCTAATAATATCCTCCGCTGTTATCTCACCTTCTAGTGGCGGTTTTAATAAATGTGTCCACGGATAGTCACCAGCTTCACGAGCTCTTCGCAAGTCTTCCCATTGGTATGTCTTTATCGGCACAGGTGGAATCTCTTTTTGTGTATCTGGTGACAATTCAGATTCCATATGTTTATTTAATAAATACTTTTTAAACCGATAGCTAAACTACATGCGAAAGTAAAGCTTTGCCGGATAGTTTCCTGATAGATCAGATGTTATTATTCGATTTTTACTTCGCACGAATCCAGCAAAGATTTCACTTTTCACCGTTTAAACTAAGAACACAACATATCGTTTCAATGTGAGCGTCTGCTACTGAAAACACGTATTATTGCGTGGGCTTGTGTGGAAATAGGTGTGAATAAGTTGTGTACAATGTTCACTGTTGAACGGATATTTTGGACTAGTGCTGCGGCTTTACCTTGAAGCGTACGTGGTACTTGTTCCAAGCTTCATCTCCCCATACCTGGTGTTTATTGTTTTTTGCCGCGTAATTTCACTAGACGCCGTTTTTTTATTTTGTTATTAAAATGATCTGTGATCGGCACAAAATCTCCGTTCAACTGGCTGCCACGTCGTGGTCCGAGCAGCCGCGCTAAATATAAGATTGAGCATGAATTTATTTTTGGGAAGCATTTCGCGTCATCGGCAAAACTATCGGCCGGAGCGGCCGTTTTGCTGAAACTGTACTTTATTACGGTCTGTAATTAGAGATTATGTACGTTTTGTGATTGAACCTTTTGAATGGAATGACCGCGAATACGTTTGATTAGAGATGAACTAGTTACGTAATTAAATAGTCGAACTAGAAGAATACTACTTACCTGTGTCTTGAACGAAGTCCAAATGATCGAGAGCAAATTGGAGGCCACGAACACTCTCGGGCGTGTCTATTTCATTTACAATAGTTAATAAATGAAATACGTTATGTAGATATAATACGTAAGCCACTGACATTTATGTAATTTAAGAGCATTGTATGAGTAGGTAGGTTTACCAGAGGTTTACCTCAGCTATCTTATACTATTACCATTTTTATTCAACAATAAACTTATATTAATAAATAAGACGAGATTCGTTTATTGGTATTATTTATTATTTTAAAATTTAAACATTTACTAATTTTCTAAACACCATGTGAGATTATGTAATAATGAAATAGATACGATTTTCAGATTATTGAAATATGTTTTTGTAAGCAAAACAACATGATATTTTTGCTGCAAATTCAGGCAATGAAGTGATTAAATATATATAAATTTAGTATCACTGAGATTATTATCGATAGATTACTTCAATGTTATCTATAAACATTGTTTCAGAAAAATATCTACGTATTTATGAAACTGAATAGCTTGTTTCTGAAACATGCTATTTTGTTCCGTAGACATTTACGTATTTCAATAAATAATTCAAAATTATAATTCAAAGTTTATTTGTACTTTGTTTTGTATTAGGTTTTGTAATTAAGTTTCTATTTTATTGCATCCATTACATTTATAAATAAAATCACTTCAAAGCGAATATATTAAAATATTTAAAAAATATATTGGGCCTAAATAAATATAAATTCCTTTCCCCTATGTAAGTTTATAAATTTGCATAATTTTTAATATAGACTATATCTTATTTATTTTCAATAATGAATAAATAATTTCTATAAGTATCTATAAGTATTACATTTGAAAGGGTTCATTACACTTATTGATGCCAAGTCGTGGTAATTTGTGAGTTACGATAATATATTCCTGTTTTTTATTTATTTAAACAGTTGGTATTTTACTCTATTTAGTTTCCATACAGGCTTTATCAAATATTATGTGTTTGGTACATTTATAGGCTCTTTGGACTTAATATCATTTTAGCACATTTTAGCATCTTCTCGATTTTTTGGAACATAAATTACAGCGCTAACTGACTCTACAGCGATAAGTGTGGAGACTCCTTATTCAGATGAATCTTTGTTTTAATAGCACAAAATGAGGGACTGAGTTTTTGAAGAAATAAAAGCTGCGCAGCATAAATTTTTTCTAATAGTCATTAATAAAACTTGTCCTCATTATATATCTTCGCTAAAATAGATTGATATCAAAGAACCAAGTATATTCTGAAAATTATTTCCAGCTGCACTCGTGTTAAACTATTTCAATTGCTGCTTAATTGGCCATGGACCTTTTAACTGGTCTTTCATGGACCTTTTAACTGGTCTTTCATTCTGATGATTATGAAAATAGTGTAAAAACCAAACAGGCTCTCCAATATTTGGCTTTAGCGAAGAATTTTTTCTTATTTTCTATTAAATGTGTGCTAATTTTCATAGCTTAAAAATATATTTTGTAAATATCTATACATTTTTACTCAGTCCCACTAATTTCGTTATAAAGAGTTTTGCACTATAATAGTAGGATTAACATTAATAAATATAATTTATATGAGCTATGATCATAAAATCTTGATATAATTATTTTATTGCATGTAGTACCTAAATATTAAAAATATATATATTTAATTTTTTAACGTATTAACATTCTTAGAGTGCATTTTATTTGTTTTTTTTTTTATAAAAAAATAATATTTCATTATATAGGTAACAATCATATTTAATATGTCTATGTATTGCTAATTTACTGTTCGATAAAAAAAAGCTAGATAAATACAAAAAAAAGATAAACTATTAAATAAAAAATATCAAAATAGATATAATGTGGATAAAATTAGCGAACTAACTCCTGGTTTAAGTGCCTTCTTGTTTTAAGTAGGTATGGACTTTATGGAAAATGCTTTGTTGGAATTGTTGAGATGATTGCGATTGCGTAACCTACTGCAGAAAAATATTCTACGAGCATAATGATATTTTTAATTTAACCGTAGATGGAAGCAAATAGAAAGATTAGTGTACGTTCTTACATTACGTAATTGATACTCATCTCCATAACTAATATTCCAATATCGAACACGTGTAATAATACAGAGTTGACAAATGTATTTAAACGTTTTCACAATAACTGTGTGTATTTTTAACGAATCACGTGTGTGCTAGACTTTGAGCGACTAATTAATACTGAGTTCATTGGACTTAGTATAGGAGATCCAGGCGCGGATAGTGAGTCACAAATATTTCTTTTTGCTTCAGTCTACGAATTTTACACATATAATGACATCTATTAAACTTTTTTTTAACATCAATTAAGTAATATTATTCTGCCCAAAAAATGGTAAGACAGATTCCACTTCGGCCATGATATATACTGTCACTTTTGTTTTACGTTTTCACAACCGTCATTGATATCTGTACCGAATCTTTATTGGTATTGTAGTTACCCTGTTTTGATGTAGTTGCTCTAGTATCTACCATTGGACTGTACCATTAATAGTACTAACTACTGATACTGCTTGGTATCGCCAGTGACTTTATACCAAAATGAATTTTTCGATTTTTATAATGTCTAATATTATTTGAGCAAAGAAGTTGCATTAAATTTTGTATGCGAAATGAAATTTCCGGTACAGTCATACAAATTATTCAAAAGTGGTCAGACCGCGTTAAAGATTAACCACGTCCGGGGCCGTCCATCAACATCAACTGACGTCAAAAAAATTAAAAAACTTGTGTTGGAAAAAAAATATTTCTTCTAAAAAAAAGTTAGCACTTAAATCTGTGGGGCATTTAAGCACTTAAGCACTTAAAATAGAAAAAGTTAGCACTTAAATCAGCCATGAAGGGATGGTTCTCCGTGACTTTTTTGACCAAAAACTCGACTCATATTGTTCCGCAGCCACCGTATTCGGCTCACTGTGAGTTCTGAATATTTGCTGAACTTAAAAGTCCATTCCAAAGAAACCGTTTTGAGTCGATAGATGAAATACAAGCCGCATCGAAGAGAGACCTGAAGGCCATCCCGGAAACTGTTTATAAGTTATTACCCAACATTATTTGGTTAAATAAAAGATTAGAAAAAACGTTGTAATAAATGATTTGGAAAAATAAATAAAAAAATTGAAAGTTATAACAAAAGTCGGACCATTTTTTGGGCACAGCTTGTACAGTTAACATCAAGTTCATATATTATTACTGTAATCTGTGAATATATCTAAAAAGAGACACCAATACATCTTTAAATTTTCTTACACATTTAACACCAAACAAAGTGACTATTGACATTGACAGTTTCATTAGTGCCAACTTAACAATTTATGGTAGTTCAATTTTGATCGAAACGTCTTTTTATAATATTGTTACTTCAGTATACATTTTTTTAACAAATTATTGTAGCCATTTCTTCTTTGGCTGGCTGAACTTTTACAGGAATTACATTTCCCTTTACACTATCACCGAGAATTAACAGGTCTTGAGTTGAGTTTCGAGATCGGCAGCGTAGGTACTTGTAACCTCTATGGCGATGTTTGTGTTGATAGAATACGGTAACCCTCTACGATAATATGCACCATCAGCCTGTCTGCTGACTTTGCATAATAGAACACATAGGTACATCGTTTAAGGCTTCCCGGAATTTTAAACTTATAAATATCGATAAGAGTAGTACGTATGGAGTTCTATAAAATAAAGTAAACGGAAGACTAAAAGTCCGCCGGCCATCACCGGACTAAAATGATAAATCAAACCGACGAATTTCCTCGTAATTCGAATGTTTTTTAAATGCGGCAAAATTTCTAAATTCCTCTATCTCCTAGCGACAAACAGTCTGTTAGGTAAACGTCTGAATGTACCTTTAGTTTACAAATAACTTTCTATCAGCATATCTCAATTTTACCTACTGTTCAATGGTCAATGGTTACTTTGTCTAATTGCATAGATAATTATTCTCAACAAGAAAATGGAAAATTTGGATTGTCGATTCTATTGAAACTACAGACTGGAGTAGGTATTAACAATTACAACAAACACGTTTAATACTTGAATAAATGTTTGATCTTTATTGGATCATTACATTTCATCACTTGTATATGATGACATGTAGACTGATGAAATGAATGATCAATTGAATTCAATTGATGACTTCTTTTTTCAAAAAAATCGTCTGTAAGAGCATATTATTACGTGCAATAATTACGCTCTTGGGACTCAATTGTTGTCTTGTCATTAACCAGTCTGATTATAATACCACTACAGATCGCAATCACTCCTGTTCTCGTGTTTTACGGGTCTTATTATAAAATTATTTATTATTAACACTAAAAGGTAAAGTTAGCTTTACACTATAAATAATTTGTTTATTATCTAAGTTCCGAAGAGTGATCGTCCTACCTACAACCATCTGTTTACAATTGTTATCTATGAGAAAAATAAATCGTGATCGTGTTGCCTACTCAAAATTGGCCATGGATATTCTTAATTTAAAAGAAACTAGCTGCTATGCTGCGCCCTTCTTTATTTAACCACACAGTACGCTCTTGCTCAGTTTGCTTGCTCTAATTTTTTAAAATTTCAAAGCAAGCAAACAAGAAGCATCAAGCATTCTGTGCAGTGTCATAAAGAAGGATGCAGCATAGCAGCTAGTTTTTTTTTATAAATTAAATATATCCATGAGCATATTTTAAAAGGAGTTTTATTTTCTTATAGATAATGGATAAAATATACTTTTCACTTGGTAAACAAATGGGTGAAGGACGACCTCACTTCGTTTTCTTTACTATTATAATTTATTCACGGGAATAATAAAATTTGATGAGATACACAATGGCTTTAGTTATCATGGCCAGAACATCTGTATTTTTTTAGACTACTAAATTGTTATAATTCTTAGCCTCAATCTGAATCACGCTCAGAGTAGTCAGGCATAGATGTTAGAATTATTGATTATTGACAGTTGTTGGAATTAATTCTAGATATTACTGACATTGAAATGAAAAATTAATTGAATTGAAATGAATTTTGTAGTAAATAAAAGTAAACTCTCATGAAAACAAAATTATCCACAAAAATATTTTTTTTTACTCTCACTAAATTTGTCTTCAATATATTACATTATTATATCTAAACTTATCCAATTAGCTTAAAATTACAAATACAATAATAAATATTCAAGGGACATAATTGTAAACAATGCGATTAAATGTTTGTCTATTTTGAAAAAAAAAACCTAGTTTTTTTGGAGTTTACATTTTACACAAAATGGAGTTACACAATTTTTTTTATGAAAAGATTGTTCAATGTTATCATAATAAAAAAATATTTTTTAAGACTAAGTATTAGACATAAGAATCTCATTAATACAATATAATAGTAAAATTAAAATCAATTAACTTATTGTGGTGGTTTAGTCTTGATTGATCTTGATATTAACTACACGTGATAACGCTATGAGAAGCCTTAGGTATACCGCGTAAACCTGAGCGCACTTGTTACATTGTTATAGAAATTCGAAGTCATTATAAAGGGTTTTTCATTAAGAGCGCTCGAACTTTGAAATGAAATAAAACAACCTATTTGAGTGATATTGCCACAAGTTTTATTTTATTTTAAAGGACATTTAATGACATTATGTACGGAACATAATTTCGGCCAAATTGGCCGCCGCGGCTCCACTGCAGGTGGTTTATCCTGGTGGACCAATTTTGGATGACATCTTCGCATAAATAGGGTTTAATTTCATGACGAACGCGAGTTATCAGAGCAGCTATTGTCTGTGGTTTGTCTGCATAGACCAGAGATTTCATATAGCCCCACAGAAATTAGTCGAGCGGTGTAGTCACAAGATCTCGTTGGACAGTTGATGTCGCCACCACGTAAGATGACGAAAGCCTTTAAAGTTCTCTTCTAATAAATTCATTTTCGCGTGCAGTATGCGCCGCACTTCAGTGCAAATGGCGCAGTCCTGTTGGAACCACATGTTCGTGAGATCCATGATCATCTATCCTAGGCGCCAAAAAATTTGTTATCATCGTCCGATATCGACACTGAGCGCGGCTCCTTGCGCATCTTCAAGAAATAAGGGCCGATGATACCACCGCACTAAAACCCACACATAACAGTGCTTTTTCGAAGTGTAGAGGCACCAGATGATTCTCCCGTAAATTTTCGTTGCTCCAAGTCCGGCAATTTTGTTTGTTCACGAAGCCACTTAACCAGAAATGAGCTTCATCATTGAAGATGATTTGTTTTCCGAAAGCAGGGTCAGCCGCCAAATGTTCTCCCCAAACCCAATCAACTCGTTGTTTCAGCTTATAACTTTTCATGATCTAATTTTAAAACTAAATAAGTATTCTTGTTAAATTTGACAGCTATCGCATAACCAAAATGGCCGCTACACGCCGTCAAAGCTCGAGCGTCGCTATTGAAAAACCCTTTAATTAAGTCGTTAATTCGGCGGACCGCGGCGCTTATTAGATCGTGAGTAGCGTTGCCATGCGTCCGGATAAAGCCGGACATAGTTAGGCTTTTTAAATGCGTGTCCGGCCAAATTAAACGGTGTCCGGCTTTACATATCTCTCTTTAGACTTCAGCCAATTATAGGTTTTTTTATTATTATTTAAAGGTCGGAAAGCAGACTAAAATTTACAGATTTTCTTTATTTAAAGCACTTTAATGGCACGGGTACGGAGAGCCGACAGCCACTGAGGCTAGAAGGTTCTCGAGTGAAGGCCGCGGGCAAGCTAGCGCAACAGGACAGCGTAGGCGCAGGTGGACAGAAGACCATCTTGAAGTGAAAGGATGTGTGCTTTTGCATTTCGGTGATCCCAGAGCGTTTTCCCCTATCCACTTTCCCTGTACTATATCTAATAAAATTCGGCAATGCATTTGCAATCTCAACACTGCTTGTGTTAATAGGCGACAGTAGCCACCTGTCACCATAAGGATCTTAAGTCTACTTCATCATCTACATTACCTCAGACGTAGGACGTCCAATGCCATTATTTTTCAATAGGATTGGTTTGAAGTAGCCTAGATCCACCCTGGATCCGTGGCTCTTATTCTGATAGGTCTTCCGCGCCGTGATCGTGATTTTCTTAGTATTAATTTACTGTTTAATGAGTGTGCTCTTTGAGTTTGTCTTAATTTAGAACTTGAATGTGTTCATTATAAGCGTGCCCAGACTTTGCAACGGAATAAAGTTCCAAATAACTGTTTTGAAAGTTATTTTTGCCATCCAGTGTACAACACCAATTAGTATGTAGTTTTAGGATTAAATTACGTGATGACAAAATTGGGAATATTAATTCAAAATTGAGCCTAACAAATTGAGCCTGATATCGAAGATGTTTATCTTAATACCTTAATACTTATAATACATATAATATAATACATACATATAATATACTTATACATATAATAATTATAATTTATTGCTGTATACAAAAATACATTTTTATATTCAGCAATAAAGTATATATAATAATATATTTGCCTTATATTTACTACTTACAACCACCTAAAATCTAAAATCCACAAATACAGAGATATCGGCGCCGGCTACATTTTTATTGGCTTTGGTGTCGTATCTCTGGGTCCGTGGGGTCCAAATGCGCCATAACCTGCGATTCCAGAGCTGGCTATTACCTCGGTTAACAAATTCGACTTTCCGTAAAACGAGGTAATGCAGCCAGCATGCTTTGGACCCTGTCTAAGAGATCGAAGCTTATTATATTATTACCTTATTAATGGCTTATATATTATTATACAAATTGTAAATATATATTATTTTGGATAATATACCTAATTACCTATGCCAGTTCAATAAAAGTTATACATATATATTATTTAATACATAATACATATATAGTTATTTTGTGCACCATATATATATATATATATTTGTTATATATATAAAAAATTATAGGCATATATATAATATGCCTATGATTTTTTTATAAAACATTCAATAAAACTATTAACAAGATTAAATACATATTGTCAACCTAAAATAGACTAATTTATTTATAAAAAATATTTGTTTGATATCGTATTGAATATCAAAATTTTCTGACGTTCAGTAATTTTGTTGGTAATTTTTGTAGTTATGAAATTAAATTTTATCTTGTCATTTGATTTTTGATAGGTTCAATCACTGTAAGAGTATGCCAAGTATTTAAGCTAACATGTTGAAATATACTTTAATTATCATAATATCTATTATAAGCCTTATTCATATAAATAAGAGAAAATATATTCCACTACATGGTAATATAGTCTTTTTAATTATTATTTCACGAGATTCACATTGTTCACAGTAAAGGTATTAATCATCTCCGAACCTAATCCGGTTTCCGTAACCTTAACGGACTATATAGCAAATCCATTCAATGTTGCCTAAGTCACTTTTTATATTATATTCAATATTCATTCATTGTACCAAAACGAATTCACTTTTTAATTGACAAGATTTTAGATTTTTAAATTCATCTTTTTTAGCTTGATACGATCAATCTAAAAAACTTTTAATATCGAGATGAATAATATAAAATGTTGTCAATTATCTTTCTGCCCCATCAAATAAGTCTTTCTGCACAAAGTAAAAGTCACTTTTCATTTCTTAATTCGTTTTGAATAATGCTACACTGTTTCATTCATAGCGATATACTCGTACTATATCCAAAGCGTGGCAATCTGTAGCGTATCCACAAACTGGTGTTAGAATTATCCAGGTGTCTAACGTTGAGTGTTAGACGATCGTCTTTCGTATCATTCCTTGGGAGGCGGAGGACCAGTAGCTCCCGGTTCTTGAAAGTGGTTGCGAACCTGAAAACATTATTAAAATACTTTTGAATTTTTAGTTATAAAGTTGTATTTGGAAAAAGGACCGAGTATAATATACTCGATTAATGACAAAGAGCCTGATTTTGTGACATGGTCTTTTTATATCAAATTCTGATAGTCTAAGCCGATATTACAAGAGTAATAAACCCAGGTGTTCAGCTTATCTAGTTTTTGAGATATAATTTTTTTGTTTAAGTAGAAAAAACAAACCGGTTATTCATAAAATATTCAATAGCTTTCTAAACATACAAAATATTTGAAAACAGTTCAAATATAATATGTGCAGCATTAAAAAATGTATGCATCGAAGCAATCGCCAATTTTCTAATTCAGTTCGTTTTTTTTTTCCTCGAACAGTCCGCAAAATTATACTATACATTTTTACACACAACCCTGCTTAGTATGTCTTCTTCATGTCCCTAAAATTTCTCCTCTTGCATTTGTATCGACTTAGACTATCAGAATTTGATATAAAAAGACCATGTCACAAAATCAGGCTCTGTCATGTCACACTGTGAGCCGTCCTAATGAGCAGTGTCCGGTTGCGGACCCCCGAGGCAGAGTTGCGGAAGAGTGTTCGTCCGACCTAGCAACTTCGCCTATAGCGGACGCGGAGGACACCAAGGGTTTTAGTCAGTAGGTCTACCTCACTACCATCTCGGGGTAGGAGTCCGACATAACTCACCGGTCTGTCCCCATCATCCATGATGGATTCCTCTTGTAAAAAAAGGGGGGGTTAAAGCCTCAGAGCCGGAAAGTCTTACCTTAACCACTCGATTACCAAAGGGCTCGTCTTCTTACCTTCCTAGATAATAAGATTATCATTCAAACAAATTTATTGAAGTTGAGAATAGGCAACAGGAACGCTAAACGCCATAGTTTGCCACCGTCGCCTATAAATAAGCAACAAAGGAATGAAAGTGCATTTGGTCTTATCCTGTCAAGATAAGAGGTTAGATACAATGTAAAAGAACAGTCGACTGTGTCAATGGGAATATATTTTTTAACAATTGTTCTTGTATTCCTTAAAAAATCATGTTCATTTGACAATACGAAGTTCAGCTTTTTTACTATCAGGCATAATATATATTTTTTAGTAAATATTCTCATGTGATAAAATTTTATCAAACACCTTTTCTTATGATTCATAATATTATATACCTGCAGGTATGAAGCCAGGTCCAGTACAATATGAACCAAAGCAGGATGGTCGTAGATATCTTCGGGTAGCGGCGGCGAGGCGTGGGTGAGCATGGCTCGACTTCGGAAGGCTCTATGCATGCGCAGTGTCACTTCACAGAATAAGAACCGGACCAGTATGATTCGCAGGAAGTCATCACCGAAGAAAGTGACATAACTTAAGTCTGTAAAAAGTACGTACCTACGTTGTAAGAAGATAAAAGGGTGTACTTTAAAAAAAGATACATTATTTTATTGGCATGCTTATGTAATAAGTACCTGGGTGACCGGGCTGCGCTGCGAGGACTTAAGATCGGTACAATAATTGCATTGCAACCGATGGGAACGGGAAACGGATTTAATACATAATATTAAAAAAAACTAATACTAAACTATCTTCATGGCGTCTTACGTCGGCACAAAGTACCCACCCAACTTCCGTAACATACTAAAATAAAATATACTCTGATATTTTTTTAACTAATAAAAATATGTTTGAATTAGATAATATAATAATAAAATTTTATTCAATTGTCTCGTCCTATCACCACATTATGTTGTAAATAAATCTCTAGATACCGATTAGTATGGTGCAATTAGCCCAAAAAATGGCCTAACCTAAACATCCAAAGTAAAAGTATCATTCCAGCTACAAATTGTTCTACACAGTCCACATATTGTTTGGTAAAGACACTATTTTTAGCGTCGGGTTTGGGGGGGCGGGGGACTTTATCAGTTTTTCTTAAATATTTCGCAAAAGTGTCCAGGACAAAAATAATCTACATTGAATTGCGAACAAAAATAGTCTACAGCATAATCTTGCTAAAGTGAACGGTTCCAGAGTTACGGAGCTCCAGACTTGCAATTGTTTCTTTTCTTTAGATTTTTTAAATATATGACATTATCACAAGGAAACTAATTTTTTTTTAAACAGGATTGTGTTATGTAAAAGCAAAATGAGATTTTAGTGGCCGGTGGTAAGTTTGTGATAATCCCTTAAAGGAACCACAACCTCAATATGAGGAATATTGAGGTTGTCGTTCCTTCAAGGGATATCCTTAATATTCACATATATATTTTTCACATCTACATGTGTTAGTATGTTAGTAAATGAGCAGTTATATAACTACTCAACTATATAGTTATATAGATACTAGTTTTTATATATTATCTATAAAAATATATAACAAATTACCTGATATATTAAAAAATTAAAGCAACGATATCATATTTAAATCAAGCAACGATATCATACAAAAAATTTAAAAGTTCCCAAGCAGTTAATAAATAATAAATACTTTTTTATACGTATGTATAGTTTAATAAGCTTCCTCCCTTCTAGCCCTCAAGTAGCGTGCCCGACGGGGTCCATAATACTCGTCTTTATAATATTTATAACATTAACTATACATTATGGTTTTGCAATAAATGATTGAATTGAATCAAGCCGTGAAAATGATTGAATTGAATCTAGTTTCACAACTCAAAAAAATTACGAGTGTATCACGTGTTATACACGTACCTACATTACGTACGACACGTGAAATTCCTCTAACCTTCTTACACGGTGCTCAACTTACTTAACCTAAACAACTTACCTAAGAGATGGAAATTTATAAAGGAGATGAACATATCGATAAAATCTTTATTTTATTTAATGCTTATTATAAACAAATAAATATATGGATTACATATATCCTGCTTGGCATGGAATTATTAAATGGGAGCATTTAATATACATAAAAAAGATCGGCAGACGGTTTACATTGGTACGTGGCAACCAACCGTCGCTTATTTTTTACTCTGGAGCGTATTATGCCTTCCTGCTTGTAATGCATATACTGGTAATACTTACTAATCCAATTTAATGTTATTACATTTTTAACATTAAGTTATCGTTAACAGTGTTCCATTATTTCATCAAAAATCTCTGCCTTAACAGACACTAATTTTCAAATTGAAAATTATAATGAAAAGTGTTTAAAACTTATAGTTTTCTCTTCATTCGTTTAATAAAACGAAATTTGTTACTTTCATCGACTAGTGAGGACTTTGTAAAATTTTCGCAACTAAATTGACTATGTTTTAAAAGTACGTACAATTTTTTTACATCTAAAGATAATACATAATAGTAAAATTCCGACTATGAATATTTTAAAAGACAGAATTGACAAAAAACCTTACAGAAGACCACCTGAATAACAGTGTTTTGGCGAGTGAGTAACAGATGTACCCTATCCCTTCCTAATTTAGTATCCTTAATGCTACTAAATTCGGCAGCGCACTTGCACCTGTGACGGTGCTTGTTTTATAGGCGACGGCAGTCGTAGACCATCAAGTGGACCGTCAGCCTGTCTGTCAACTTTAATATAAGAAAAACTAAATCACTTACCTATGGTTCTGTGCCTGGAAGCGATTTGTGCTGCTTCAGCCATAAAGGCGTCTATATAAGTATCAGCACGGTCCCACTGTACAAGAGGTAAAGTGTAGATTTCACAAATGTAACAAAAAGCTGCCAGTGGTGCGTGAAGAAATAGTGTGAACATGCTGCCTTGATGTTTGCGATCTGGAACAATTATTGAATAATTACACACAACTAGGGAACACAATTAATTAATTGTTAGATTCTTTTCTTTCAATAAATCAAATAATACGATTGAAAATCACACATGAAGCCCTGATGACTTAATTGTGAACTAAATTTGACTATTTAAAAAAAATTTAAAGCAAGAGAATTATTTGTATTTTTAGAAGTGTATTATTATACGCTAAGACATTTTCGACAGAGAGGTCGGTCAACTGCCAGATCCAGACCAGAATTAACTTTGAAAAGTTTATTTCCAAAGTTGATCCAGTCGGTAATTGGACCCAGGACCTAACCTAACCTAGGCAAGCATCCTAACCACTCGTCCATCATCACAAGATGTAAAAGTTAGTTCACTTTACGTACCCAAGAACGAAGCCGGCATTTCGGATGGTGACATGAGAACGACCAGAGGCTGCCCAAATGTCCGTGGGACTTGTTGGAACACGTACGAATTATCAGAGTCCACAATGATGAAAAGTGGACGCCTGGTGAAAGGCGCTAGGTCAGCTGGATGTAGACATTGGGGTTCTTTGCCCCTATCACGTGCTGTTTTATCTTTGTCTCTGTAGTAATCTCTACCCGAAGCGCTTAGTCCACCGGCATCGTAGTTTTCTGCAATATAATTTTCTTTTAACTCTTTTAGAACTCTAAAAGGACGTCATATTTAGGTTAGCGTTACCTATTGTCATTAATTTATCAATTAATTGGTTATGATATAACTTTACTAAGTTATTTATGGGATGAAGTACTTAATTATTCAATTAATTAACTTTACTTATTTATTTGATTTTAATTTGAGATATTTTTCAACGATATTTTTAAAGAAGAATAGCGATAATGTTATGACTGAAACCACACTGATTGAAGATCATTCTAATTTAAAACACTTTTTTCGCATAAATTCAAGTGAATATGAATAGGGTTCGTAACGTCTTTGTTTTCGATCTGAATAAAAGAAAATATCGATAGCTCTTGGTATTTTCAATTTGGTAGTAGATATTACTTATAGCGCTTTTCAATAGACTTTTCTTTACAAGCATCAATACATTTTAGAAGGCACCTAGGGACTGCAGTCTATTTAGTGTTTCTAATTAGCAAATAATCATCCTTCAACTTTTGGACTCTTCAGAAATGCAATTTCAATAAAAGGCTTTCGATGTTCGATTTCGATTCTATAGCAATGAAACTGTTTAATATTATAGGAGTGTTTGGAAATTGACAACCTTTTTCAGACTGCTCTTTAATTTCGAATTTCCGGCATTGCAGTCCTCTTAGGGCTTTTAAAACGTTCCCTTTTGTTCTAGATTGCCAAGCTTTTAACATAATTAATTGATAGCAATTTTTTTCCTCCAGTGTACCATCAACTGCATAAACATGTTTATAACGGTATCCTCAGATGTCTATTCACTATAGCCTTGAATTACAAATCTTAAAGAAATTTTATGTCATAGGCAAAATTATGCACACATATAACTGTTAGATGTTTTACCAAACTCGCGTATCGCGTGTTTATAACCACTAACAGCATAGTTAATTCTGCACGCACACTAATTAAATATAAAATTAATCCTACACTAGTAACAAAGCATTAATAACCAGTCGTATTAAACTTTTACATAATTTCTAAGCAGGGTGAACTAATGAAATGCTGATGGATGGACGACACAAATCATTAATTTGAATGTAATGTCATTTTGATGTAAGGGTTGTACTGTTAATAAAAATCAGTATGGGATGAGACAATAAGGCTGCATTTTAGGTAGACAGTGGGCCGTGAGCGGAACCACTGAAGCGATACGAACTTTCGATATTTTGTATGAACTGTTGTGAGTGGGCAAGGGAAAACGCAGCGGGAGAAGCGGGTGTCATTTCTGCCAGTTTAATAAAAAAAATTTAATAAAACTGCAGAATGTTATAATTAAATTAGAGTGTTTCATTCCTCGAAAACATAATATCCCATGCCTTATTGGCATGGGAATATCATGGCAGATACGAATATCAAATATTTTTGAAAATGTGATTTTTTTTAAGAAAAACACTGCCGTCTGTAGTAAATGTCGACATGTAAGTAGAGAGTAAGCTCGTGCTACCGCCCTCCATAGTCCTGGACTCCATAAAAAGAAACTCCATACGCAAATTTACAGGACTACAGCCAGGTTCTGGATCACCACCGAAAACACATCTAGCGTTCCGCTACGTATTTCATTCCGCTTCCGCTCGCCGCTGCCCACCAAAAATGCAGCCTTACATGTCTATTTAAAGAAAAGACTGTAAAAAATATTGCAAAATGTGTGGGTTACTTTTCAGGACTTTTGTTTTGTTATTATCGAAACTTATTTCCCAATTTTTTTATTTATAAATTAATTGATTAATTAAAATCATAAAACCTCATATATTTACATAATATAAAATAAAATCGCTTCCTGTTCCTTTTGGATGTACGCTTAAACCTTTTATACTAACGCAACGGAATTTAAAGCGGATTTCACTAATGGAAAGAGCTTTAAACGATAAAGGATTTATATATAATTTGCAGAAAAAATTGCACTCATACTAAGCCGGGAGCGGATTTGTTCCCTGCATATGATTTAATAGTTTATTATTGTTATTCTTATTTTATTGCGTTGTGATATTTCATTATGGACTCATTGCATTCATTTTAGCAATATTAGCATATAAGCATTTTAGCAAATTCGGCGATTTTAGCAATATAATCAGTCCTTGTTATCTACTTTAAAGTTGATTTAATTAAATAAAGCACCTGAAGCAAAAAGAGTGAATCCCTTTTGAAAAGATATCTCGAGATTCAAGGAACACTGTCGCCGCTACTTCACGTTCATAAAAATAATTGGTAATATTGGAGATTCACAATTCCAAAGTAAAATTAAATTCCTGCTCCCTGAGACAACTTACAAGGGTTTTATTTTTCATTGATATAGTCAGAGCGTATTTAAATTTATATATTAACCTATTTATTTACAGTATTAAAATTTTAATTAGTAAAAGATTATCAATAATAAGCAATAATTATAATTTTAAGCTTTTCAGTTTGGTTTGTTTTTTAAAATTACTTTTCTGTGAAACCTCTTTATAGAAATCAGTAGCATTTTGAGAGAAAAAAGAGTGAAAGAAATCAGTAGGTATTAACTGTCTCTGTAAAATATTTGTCCTTAGTTGTGGCAGGCAACCAACACATAACTACTAGAATTTAGAATTTTAGATTTATTGAAGTGAAAACTTGGTGATAGATGGTGAACTTGGTGAAATTTGGTCATAGATCGAATTTCATGCATGCGAAACCGTAAGAACCGCTAATTGAGTAGTATTTTACATTTTAGGTTTTCTAAATATGAATTTTCGGTGCCATTTAATAGGTACTTGCATGTTTCACGAATAAAGTCCATCCGTCAATACTTCCCTGTCAGACAGACATCCCTGCACCATGTACTAACTAATCTTGATGAATCACCTGTTATGTACTCGTATGTACTCTAATTCAGCTAAATTAAAGCGCTGTGCCGTAGTGTTTTACATAGCAAATCCTAGATGGATATAATATTATTTAGGGAAGTTTTAGACGAGACGAAATCAATACTTAGCATTATAAATGTGAAAGTAACTCTGTCTGTCTATCTGTCTGTGTGTTAACTTTTCAAGCCTTAACTACTCAACAAATCATTATAAAATTTTACACATTGTCAGGGATGCAAGAAAGGACCTAGGGTAGGGTACCTTTCATCCAGAAAAAACGTACTGTTCCCGAGGGATCATCTAAAATAAAATAAAAACTAACGCCTGGCCAAAATGTCATAACAACAGACGTCTCTAACGTTATATATTGCTTATATATATTTTTTATTTTTCAAACAGACGAAGTAGTATATATTCTAACTTAATGATGCCCACCAGTCAGTTAGAATATACACACACAGGCATATTTAGCGGAACATAAAATAAAGGTTTGATATCAGTATCATATAAGGTTGCTGGCTGGTTTATACGTCATTTAATTTAAAAAGAAATATTTTCAAATTAAGAAAACAACTGAACATCACATTTTATGCAATTGTTTTAATTTTATTCAAATACACCTTATCCGGAGCGAACTTCGAGTATTTCTTCCTTCTGAGTTTGATTTAAAATTTCATTGAAATACTGTTTTTTGTTAGTTTTTTTTAATCGCGTATCTTTCTGGAGTTGAGGACTGAATTATGCCTGACTTAGCCCCAACGGAGATTGCCAGGGCACTCGAAATGCGAAGAAATGGTCAAACCTACAGAGTGATATCCAGAGATCTTCGTCGACCAGTTTCAACGATCCATCGCAGTATCCAACGGTTCAGGGAGACCGGTACTTATGTGAGAAGAGCAGGACAAGGCAGAAAAAGACGCACTTCGAGTAGGGATGATCGTTTCATTCGGCTTCGTGTACGTAGGAACCCCCGTTTGACGGCCGTCCAAGCCCGACATGAGTTAGAAGCAGTGCGGGGTGTAACCGTAAGTGAGCGTACGGTACGAAGAAGGTTCGAAGAAGCTGGTTTGGGTTCATTTGTGCCCGCCAAGGCTCCAAGGCTCGAGGTAAATCATCGTAGAAACAGGTTAACTTTTGCTCAGGAACATCGACTTTGGAACGCGGACCAATGGAGTAAGGTATTGTTTAGTGATGAGTGCAGAATTCTCTTAAATCAAATTGACGGCAGGCAAAGAATATACAGACGCAAAGGAGAACGATACATTCAGACAAATTTTGAAACTACAGTTGCATACGGTGGTGGATCAATAATGGTTTGGGCGGGCATTTGTTTGGGAGCTCGCACCGACTTGGTAGTGATTGACAGAGGGAGTCTGACTGCAGACCGCTATATCAGAGAAGTTTTAGAAGAAAATGTCGTACCGTTTGCCCCATATATCGGTGACGATTTTGTTTTTATGCAGGATAATGCTCGGCCGCATACCGCTCGGGGAACTCAAGCTTATCTTAATGATATGAATATCACTGTTATGGAGTGGCCGGCGAGATCACCGGATATGAACCCAATAGAGCACGTTTGGGACTTGCCGAAAAGAAAAGTTAAGTCCAGAATTCCAGCTCCTGCCAACGTGGGTGAACTGCGAATCGCCGTAGTTGAGGAATGGCGGAGACTATCCCAGGAGACCATCGATAACATCATTCTCAGTATGCCTAGACGGGTAGAAACTTTAATAAGAGCACGTGGAGGAAATACGCGATATTAATCACCATTTTTCTAATTTAATTAATTGTTATTTTAATATTAATTTTCACTTTTCCCGGTTACATGAAAAGTTCAAAAATGTACCATTTTTCACAAATAGCCTTTACTCGCAAAATCTGTTCTTAATGTGATCTCATTTTAAGTAAAACAAATGAAACTTTAAATAACAAAAGAAGTGTAGTAAGTAGATTTTAAAATAAAACCATATTTTTTTAATTATGGACCTTTTTTTTGTGTTCCGCTAAATATGCCGGTGTGTTTATTTTCAACAATTTTATGTAACTAAACAAGAAACATGTTAATCCACCAAAAGAAAGCAATCATATCTTGGTTTTTATAGACCCTTATACATAAGATTAAGAGTGCCTAATTGGAATTAGTTATCACGTCAGGTATAGATAATATTGAATATAACAAATGATGATTATGTATTGTCAGATCCTATAATTTCTTATAATGAATCATGTGTTATTCAGATACATTTGGCAGTGAAAATATTGTTATAATTGTATTTCCGTTAATAACTCACTGATTAACAGAATCGCTCATTACTCAGTACCTCGATGATCTGTACATATGGAATTTTAGTAATTGGTAACAATTGGAATTATTTATCACGTCCGGTATAATATTGATTAGGACACAATGGGTATTACCCATCGAAATATCTTTGCAGTAAAGTAATGGCATCAGTGTTGGACATGGTGCCAGTAATGAACATTGCATAATAGAATTTTCAAAACGATGGCGTTTTTATTTCTGTTTAAGATATTCACCACCTTCGACTTGGATTTTAGTGTTCATAACTTGAGATGTATCCATTATTGGATTTCATTACTGGTTTTTAACCTGTTCATCACTAGTGCACTTGGCTTGGTTTACTTTTATTTTATTTTTAATAATTTTATTATAAATAATTTGAGCTTTATATGTATACCCTTACATGTGGGCAATGAATTTATTTACAAATTGAAATAAGTTGCACTCTAAAATATGTATTGTATGAAATTCTACAAAAATATATACATATAACTGTCTAAAAGTGTCCATAATTGGTGCTTTTACCTTATTACCCTATTGTCACATCCTCTAACCTCTTATAATTATTCCGATAAGATAAAAATACTGTCATTCGAATACATTTGTGAAAATATTGCTTGTGGAAAATGTTGTTTTGTTTTTATTTTTCCTTTAATCACTGATTGACAGAATCACTCGTACGTTAATAAATCTGAAGAAAAAATGTAATATAGAATATATAAAAGTAATATAGACAGTTATTTATTGTTTTTATTAATGGCGACACGAATGTGCCTATACCCTTTTATGTTATATATGTTTCTGTAAGCTAAAGCCGAGCTTTCTAAGCTCTTGCATAAAGTAAGTTCCGGAACATGATGTGATTCATATCAGTAAACTGATTTGTTAATATTTCAATGGTCACTTTGAATTCATATAGGTTTTGGAGATGTATGGTTTTATGGTGCAGACTATATATATACAATAGCACGTGACTCCGTCCGCGTATTGTATATGCCTACGTTACTCGCAGATAATGCAGCTTTCTATAGGTGAAAGAATTTTTGAAGTCGGTCCAGTAGTTTTTGAGTTTATTCATTACAAACATACAAATCTTCTCTCTTTATAAAAATTTATTTACATTTATGTCATACTATATAGCTGACCCCGCAAACGTTGTTGTGCTAAAAAAAGTTTTTGGGGTATAAAAATAACCTATTCTCAGACCTACCAAATAATTCATAAAAATTTCATAAAAATCGGTCAAGCCGTTTCGGAGATGTTTTGTTACAAACACTGTGACACGCGAATTTTATATAGTACTATGTCAAGAAAGTATCGGGATTCTTAAGTGAAATACTTTTTCAATTGTGGTACTCGTACAATATAAAATGAATGTACGTGCTTTTATAAGTATTAAAGTTGATTTGATAAAAGCATTAATACTAAAACATAAATTAATTGTCCGTTTTATCTATTGTTTGTTATCTTGCATTGATGATCTCGTTGGAGATGGCATAAAATGAAAATGAAGCTACACATATAACGTGAAATACATATTACGTGAACATTACGTTAATAAATATTACGTGAAGTTTCATTTTAAACATTGCGTGAAATAGAACTAACTTTTACACGGGAACGGCGACTACCATTAAAACTTTATTAATATTAGAATTTTGTGTTAGTGGAAATTTGCATAATATAAATTCTATCCAGAGGAAATGTCAATAGGTAACTTGTGTCCGAGAAATTTAATAACGAGAATGTAATAGAAGTCATAAACACTATTTTCAATTAAAATTTGTATGAGTTCTGCAGTTTTTTGTGTAATAACACTCCAACTAAGAAGGTATCCTCAGTATATATATCCTCAGTGTTTTCCATTTCAAATATAAATATATTTCCATTCAAAAAATGTCTTTTTACCGACTTTCCATGATTAAGCTTAATGTTAGTCACATTTTGCAGCGGTCAAATGTACCAACATTGGTCTGCGCGGAAAAATTACAGGATTAGAACTAATATATCTATATTTTTTTTATATGGCAAAACAACGTTTGCCGGGTCAGCTAGTTTGTATATAGATTTGTCAACTTATCGTTATTACATGTTCGTTTTGATTTGTGTATGTACCCCAATTTATGTGTATGGATTTAAATTGAGAAAAAAAAATACGAGTACAAAAACACAATGCGTTATAAGAAATGTAATAAAAATAAAAAAATATTTTGTTGGATCGAGTAAGGTTTTAACGTGTTCATGACAGTTTGTAGGCAGCGGAAATGCCGACCGCGTGATATTTCCAGTATATTTTACTGGATATATCGATGGCTCAGAGTACAGATGTGGTAAGTACATTTTTTAAATGAATTAAATGCACCAGAGTCTACACACGTAACATAATTTTTTTGAGCGCATACCGTGTATGTACCGGTTGGGATTTAATTATTGTTTAAGGGAGGTTATATCGTTAAATGGACAACATAGCTTAAAACTAAAAAATATCAAGCGTAAAAATACCACATCTGTGCTCTAAACCATCGTAATGTTGTAAATTGTAAATATGATTTTGTGAAATCTATCTGTTGACTTTAATTTCAATTACAATGAAACGGGTTTACATTTAATTAATTGGAAGCATTCATATCACGTTTTGTTTGCACATAATGATTCCACATTAAATATTAATATATTGATTCCATCATTTCCTTTGTTCAATCACAATGAAAGCCCTTTAGATAGATGTATCTAAAAGGCGTGGAAGCAGTAAGTCGCATAATGATTAAATTTCATGTTAAACTAGCGAACTGACCCCGGCTTCGCGCGGATGTCCAACTTTTCGATTTTTTCCATTTTTTCTTTTCATAAGAACCTTTCTCAGATTTCTACGAACATTTAAAAATCATTTAAGAAAAATTGGTCGAGTTTTACGCTTAAGTTTTGCGACATTTAGCGATATTTTTTCTTATAAAGAATAAAGAATATCTATAACGTCGTCAGTCCATTAGCAGATTGCAGATCTTTACTTCGTTTTAAAGCAAATATCAGATAGAACAAAAACCTTGACATTTACATGGAGAATTTTTTTATGCTATCAAATTTTAAGGTGGGTAAAACACGAGACATTGCTTGTAATATTTTTTTTATAATATACTGGTAAAACTTCACAATGTTTTATGTCGAATACATTGGTATTGGTAAACAAAAAATAGATTCAAATACCATCCTGTTCACTTGGTATGAACAATAAATACGTATTTATGGCTCTATAAACATATTACTGTCAAGAAAGTACCGGGTATCGGTAAATAAAACACAAAATATGTATTATTTATCCAAATTTATTGTATCGCCTTCAAAATATGCTCCTTCCGAAACTACATACTTCGTCAACGAATTACTTAATCATCAAAATATTTCTTTAAACGATTTTTTTGAAATCGACTACTGCTCGCTGGGAACTCTCTTTTATGTCTTCTATCGACTGAAAACGTCAACTCAAACGTCAAATAACGCCCGGATAATATTCCTTATTTACTGTCTCACCTTCTCGCAAGAATTCCGAGTTCCGAGTGCACGACACCCCGATAATAAATAAAAACTGGGACCATCACACACTTAACATGAACTGGCAAAAGAGCGCTTAAAATAGACTTTTTAAATAACAGACTACAACATTATAGGTCGGGGAAAAAGTTTTTTGTATTACGTTACGGCTAAAGTTAGGTGTGAACATAAACTTAAGTTTAGCCGGCTAATCTTAAGTTTATCTTCGAGAGGAGGCTAAAGTTCGATATCATGTTAGTATGCGTCGTGAATTTCCATCTTTAGCCGGTTAATGTGCACATTAACCGAAACGAAACGGCTAAAAATGTTTCGATGGATTTCATCGAATAATAATGTTCTTTGTAATTCGAAATGCCATTCTAGTTTATCATGTTCCAACAAATAGCTCCTTTTTTGTGATAAGGTCGACAGACAGGCTGACGGTCCACTTGATGGTAGGTGGCTACCGTCGCCTATAACACAAGCAACGCCATTAGTGCTACAAGTGCGCTGCCGACCATAGAAGGATTAAGGATAAGGGATAAGGGAGGGATAGGGCTCCTTATTATTTTATTTTAATGACTAGATATTGTATTAAGTTATTAACACTGCAGAAGTTTTATTTTGTAATTTTGTATACCTACATAAGTACCTATGTGTAATGAGAGTGATTATTTTTTTAATAAAAGTTTTCGTGTCGAAATAGTAAACATTATTATACCGTTTCCTTTTTCATTTGCTTCTTCTACATTTTTAGCCAAGAGCCTGCAGTTAAACTTAAGTTTAGCCGGCTAATGATAGATGAAACTAACATTAACATCTCCTCGAAGATAAACCTAAGTTTAGCCGGCTAATCTTAAGTTTATGTTCACACCTATCTTTAGCCGTAACATATATACAATAAATGTTTTGTTTTTTTTTAATTATGGTTTATTTACATTTGATTATAATATATCTGTGTCATTTTGTTCGATAACTAATTGTCATTGTGTAGGTAGTGACATAATACCATTGCTGTAGAAATTTTGAGAAATCTGATCAAAAAACCCCGACAAGTAGCAACTTTTTGTACTGTGTTGATTGTTCATGCATTTTAGCTAAATATTTTTTCATTTTCTATTAATATTAACTGATTTTAATAAAATATCTAGGTTTATCGAAATTTTTTAAACTTTCTTTAAAAATATCCCGAAACATTGAATAAGACTTTTTAATAATTTATAGTTATTGCTTAAATCTAAGACAACATAATATAATATCACTATTAAAACATGAATTTTTATTTTTTTCTCATATATTAGCGGGCAACCAGCTGGACATATAAATATATGCTAAATTGCTTTTCAAAAAAAGAAACTACAATGAAATACTCTCGTGCATTCATTCTCATTGGATCTTTTGACAAACACAAAGGAACAATTAACATAACAAATGAATACATATTACACGTTCCATTTGAAAATTTAAAATACTATTAAAAAGGAAATTAAGTAAGACAAGTAATAAAACTCGAGGATGGCTGGACCAATTTGGCTATTTCTTTTTTCACATTATTCGTTGAAATCCCAGGAATTTTCTCACAAAGAAACATAATTGATTTGATTTTGATTCGATATTGATTTTTGCATTCAATAAATATTGGCAGGACAAACTATTAATACCCGTATTCATATCACCTATGTTCTATCTATTAATAAGCGTTAACACATGTGTTTTAATTGTTAGTCTTATTGTATTTTATACCTAAACTACCTATGGCCACTTTTTTACTCCAAATACGTTTTGCGATAATAATGCATAGCTTTCAGTTAACAATATCTTATTAAGTAATAAATAATCTATTCAACTGGTGAACATTTTCACACGGAGTTAACATTTTCAAAAATCTATTCAAAAATAAACCCATGTTATAAATAAAATAATTATAAAATAAATCTAAGTATGTTCTAAACTTCAGATTTGTAGAAATTTCAGTTTTTTTTTTTTTTGTTCTGTTGAGTTTTGGAGGTGCGTTTATAGTCAGACAGGAAAAACGATTTTATAAGTACCTACGTACTTAACGTAGATTAGCGACCCGCCCCCGGCTTAGCACTTGCATTTGGCCGCAAAATCATTATTACATAAAACATTTATTACATCTTTATTTCTCATATATTTTTGTCAGACGTTGAATTTTTTATTCATATTAAATTATTACTGGAGAACAATAAGTACTTTTTGAAATATAAACTTCTTTAGGCGCGTTTAATGCTGAGGAGTAAACGGTGACGCTCTCGAGTCGGGTTTAGTTGGCTCCACTCGTCATCAGCCACGTTTTGCATATAATCGCTATAAGTAGTATTTTATTATAATTAGCGTGTCTTCTCGTAACCTAATTACGATCTGGGTAATAATTATGCTGCATTTCACTACTAGCGAAAAAATATATTTTGCATGAAGGTTAGTTCTCGCATTTCTACAACTTAGTGATCAAGGCCTCAATCGACTTTCCCAAAGTGTGCCTTAAGATGAATATGGACAAGATGAAAGTTATGTCGATGTTGTGTCCGTAATAATTGGGTTTTCAACTCTCGAAGTTGCTGAATTTATTTATTTGGACAAACAGTCTAATTAGACTTGTGTCTTCGCTTGAGACATTATTATCTGAGGTCTCAAATTGGGGTTGCTCGAACCTTGTGCAATTCAACCCCTGTAAGACGCAAGTCTGTGCATTCACCGCAAAAAAGGCCCCATTTGTAGCGACACCTAAATTTCAGGGCACTCCGCTCGAAATATCCAAGAGCATTGGTATCCTTGGTGTGGACATTTCGAACACAGTCGAGTTCAGGTGTCACCTGAAAGAAAAGGCTACTCTAGCTTCCAAAAAAATGGGCGTGTTAAACAGAGCAAAGCGGTATTTCACACCGGAGCAGCGCCTTGTTCTCTACAAGGCCCAGATTAGGCCCCATATGGAATACTGCTCTCATCTCTGGGCTGGCGCGCCAAAATACCAGCTAGATCATTTGACGCCTTGCAACGTCGAATTATTCGAATTGTCAATGATCCAACGCTCACACAAAAACGGTTAGAACCCCTTAGTTTAAGAAGGGATGTAGCCTCTCTTTGTGTGTTCTACCGGCTGTACAATGGTGAGTGCTCTGATGAGTTGTTCCAACTAATGCCTACCCCAAGTTTTTACCACCGTACTGCGCGTCATAGATGTGGAGTTCATCCGCATTACTTGGATAAGGTGCCACTACGCACAGTCCGGATGGGTAGAAACTTTATTCCGCGGACGCGCGAACTTTGGAACAATCTCCCTTCTGAGGTGTTTCCACCTAGCTACAATATGGGCTTCTTCAAGCGAGGGGTTAACAAATATCTTCAGGGTAGGCAGCGCACTAGCACTCCCCTTGGTGTTGCTTGTGTCCCTAGGCGACGGTAACCACCTACCATCAAGTGGGCCGCCTGCCTGTCTGCCACCTTTATGTTATAAAAAAAAAAAAAAAAATTAGGTAGAATGCCAACTTCAAGAAGGTCAATCGTGGAAGGTCAATCGACGAATCCAGCTCTGATGGGTAGCGTTCGCTAAGCTCGGAGCCATCTTATCCAAATTTCATCAGTGCTTCAAAATAAAACTTTTCGACCAATGTTTGTTGTTAGAGGTGACATATGGCGCTGAAACGTGGTCTCTACGGTCGCAGAACGCGCATTGGTATTTTAGAGTGCTTTTGAAATTATGTAAATTAAAAGTGCAAACGGTGCAAGGGCATGTAAATGGAAGCGCGTCGCTGTTCGATTGTTTAACCTGGAAAATTAATATTCGCAATCAATCCCAACTTGTTCAAATATTTTTTTGTGTTCGTGCGCGGGAATTTCAAAATGAAAGTAGAAATTTGGAACGCAACTCAGGGTGTATTCAATAAAGGTTGGAAAATAAAGGTTGGATGATAAAATTGCTTTAACCAAATTTAAAAGTAAGGAAAACGAGGCAATAAACTAACAACAGTTTGGATGTTGATATACCCAAATCCCATTGTATTGTTGAATACCATAGTTATAATGTTTGTGGAGATTCTCTTATCTATACTTTAAAAATCGTTTGCCCTGATTGATTAGCAACGCACAGCCAAAACTACCAAGTCAAGAAAGCTGAAATTTGGAACAGATTTATATATATCGCCTAAGAAAGGATTTTCGAAAAAAAAAAAGATTTAATTCAAAGAACCTCAAAATAACATCATATTTAATTTACTTAGTTACTACCCAACTACCCATCTAGAAAAAAAAACATGTCAGTCGTAGGACTGCACCTCAGAAGTGAAAACGTAGCTTCACAAAAACAATTGTATTTATGACACTGACTCACAATGACAATTAAATAGAACATAATCATTTAACATGAACTTTATAATGAAAGACCATTAAAAAAGGTTTGATGTTGATATGAAACTAGTTTATTGGTCAGAGGTGTATACCATATTGGTCCTTGTTATCATATCTAGTAAGTTTACTTTCATATGCAGTTGTCTGTTTATTGTTCTTTTTTAAATTAATATCAGCTACATCAATGCTACATTACATTAGATGACATGTATGTCGCGAGTTCAATGATTTTATCCCATCTCAAAAATTGTTCTTTTTAAATTATTTTTATTTAATGGTTACATTACATTACATTATTTACATGACAATGTCGCGAGTTCAATGATTTTATCCCATCTCAAAAATGCCCAACGTGCTTAAAAAAGATTTCACTTCAAAAAAAATATTTGGTGACAGTATGTCACAAAATACGTTGCTACCTTATCGATGCACGACTAAAGCCGTTAAAGTATTGTAATTTGTATTTCAAAAGCTTTAAATATTTTTCGATGGAATTCGCGATTGAACGAAAGCCCAACGATTATCCTTTGTGTGTCACACAGCACATTTTTATGACTTCGACTATTCAATATAACTGCTACATCTCAGATCATCTCTGGCAAATGTAACTATATATTACATTTTACCAAGAAATTTTTATTGGAAATATTACATCGTGAAGTCGAGGTTAAGTTGTTTGTAACAAGTACAAATATGTACCTACGTGAAAACATTAAAAATAGATTAAAAACATCAATAACAATTATGAGTAATGTGCGTGTAAATATTCAGAAAGTCAAGTTATGCTTAAAGCAAAAATAGACTAAAAATGAAGTCTAAAGGATTAATTTTAAAACGTTTATGGTTTTATGATATTCCCACACATTTTTGCAGTATTACGATCTTGTCAAAAGTTTAGTAGTTTTGAATTAGCTCATCTTAATGGTGTGCTGATGTATTGGTAATAAAAATTGTATAACACAAGTTCTTAGGTTTATGAGAATAAAATTATTTAAACCTAAGACGGAGGAAGCTTTTTACTCGTATAAGGGAAAAGAAATGGAGAAATTTTCTGGAAAAATATAAAAAAACACCCCCTTTTTCTTTTTACCTTGCAAAGTTCCGGTCTTACAATTCAAATATTAAAATCAAATATTGAGACGAACACATTTTATTAATTTTCTGCGTATCTGCTACATTTTACAACAAAATTGCTTTTGACAGACCGACGTACGCATGTCAGTTCAGCTAGTATATTATTAAACAAATAAATATTGACTGAAAATCCAGTTTTAATTATGTATCGTTTTGTGCTCGTCTGTCTTGTCATATACACAACTGTTGTGGTGAGATACTACTTTTTTATATTGTTATGTTATACTGAATTTCAAGCTCAATATTTGGCTTTGTGCAACAGAAAACACAAACAATTCACATTAAATCAGACGTTAAATTTCATTTCAAAATAGTTTGATTACTTGATTGATTAATCAACACAAGGTCTCGACCTGTGCTCTACAGATCTATCAATCCACACCACCTGTTGATCGAACCCTTTGTGCAGACGTTTTGGTGCAAGTATAATTACAGAGAAGCACTACCAGGTTTACTCAGATTTCCTCGGGTATGTACCACAGGTACATAGTTAGAGAGATAAATGAGAAGACTAATTATTAGAGAAGAGTGCTTGAGTTAAAATTATAGACTATTTTTAAATAATATCGTATCTATTTAAAATTGTACTTAGATTCTAATGTCACGTGAAACTAATATTTTTTATAATATATATTTAAAACAGCTACAAGCGGACTGAAGGATTAAGAATAGGGATTAGAAGGGATAGGAAAATGTGCCCAGCCATTCTTTACACACACCGAAATACAACTTTACCATGATCTGAACGAGGGTGGGTTACTGCCGTTACCGACAGACGGAGTACTAATTTATGACAGTTCATAACCAGTAGGTATACCTACTGGTTATGAATAAACTATTGTTATTAATAGTATATATGCCACTACTAAATTATGAAAAATTAAAATTTTTGCAATAAAACACTTGTACCTTTCTTATTTAAAAATTATAAGTCAATTAAAACGGTTAACTGAAACTGTTATTTATTACATCTTTTATTAAGTTATAACTTTATTTATAACTCCTATTAAGTTATGAATGTTGTAATTTTAATATTATGCAATTTTTAATACCTAATGTAAAATGAAGTTATTGCTGCTGTATGCATGCGTTCACGTAAATGATCGATCGGTTAAAAGTTGGTACCAACTATTATATTTACTGAATTCAACTGCCTCACGCCGCACAATTAACACAACCTCAAACACAATTGACAATGTTTCATACCCAATTAAAGGCGACCACCATATTTATTTTAATTAAGGTAAACATCACTTTGATCACAATGTTAATAACGTAATGAAATGACTTTCATAATATATCAAATCAAAGCTTTCCAAGCCCACAATGGAGGCTTGATACTCAAAACAATTCAAATTACCTAATGGTGTGGATGAGATCTCCAACTATAAAAAAGTGAATGCAAACAAACAGCTTTCAATAGCCGCAATACTACAGTGGAAGGATGCGTTAAGGGGTGACCCTTGCATTGTACAAAAAAACCTCAATAGAAAAACAATAAGTAAATGCGTTAAGGAAAAAAAATAGGCAATTGTACAATATTTCAAAGGATGCCAGGCTTAATAGCTTCCAGCATTAAGAATAACGCGAAATGATATTATTGTGTTATTTTCTCTACTTTAGATCATTGTCTATACTATATACTTAATATTATAAAGCTGAAGAGTTTGTTTGGTTGAACGCGTTAATCTCAGGAACTACTGGTTGGAATTAAAATAATCTTTTTATGTTAGATAGTCTATTTATCGAGGAAGGCTTTAGGCTATATAACATTTTGAGCGCGGACGAAAGCTTGTTCCTTCTAAAAATAAATTTATGAGGTATGTAATTAATTTTTTTCAAATAATATTCGTAGGCAACTTTCCTTACTTAACGGTTTTCTATGAGTTAATATTTGTTGAGAGTTCAGCGTTTCACATCTCGCTGACTCCCACGTCAGAAGTATGAAACGGGGGAAATTTGTAATGGCGGAATAACCCGACTAAGTCAAGGCGATTGCTAAACCCATTAAGTTATTAAAGACATCGCCGATTCTCTAGTTTGGCCGTATTATACATCAAAACCACAAATGACCATCGGCGCCATATTGATGTGTTGCAATATGGCGTCTTTCATTTCAACTGTGTTTGTTTGTTGTTTATTTTCGGATTTTTCGGCAAGCAGAGTATAGATTTTTACAAAACTTGCCAAAATTTTAGTGTTTAAATACTCTTTCTTCGTAGTGTTATATTTGGTGTTTCGTGTTTAGTGTTCTAGATGCCGAAAGTAAGCTACGAAATATGTGGCCTAAGAACGAGTCGCATTGATAATAAAAACCGAATATTTTTGGCCCAATTCCCGCTGGATAAAGATAGGTTAGTACATATTATATCTTGCTGCTGTTCTAAAACCATGTATAATATAGTTTATTGGGACTTTAGTTCAAATTTTCGAATAAAATTGTGTTGCTGGTTGGGCTCCTTCCACTTGGATCCACAGCTTGGCTCCACATGTGGATCCGCGGAAACTTTTATCTCCTCTTAAATCTACCATTGAGGGGATTCAAGAATACACATAATTTTATATGCCACTTCGATCCACAAACGAGGGGATCCAAAAATACTAATATTTTTCTATGCCACTTGAATCCACAAGTGGATCCAAGTGGAAGGAAGCACTATGATTCAGGACCTTTGTTCTTTTTCTCATAAATATTATTCTGAAAACCCTTTGATAAAATTTACCTTTTTTTTCTAATAACTAGTGTACAAGCATGACAATGACCAGATCCGAAAATGTTAATTATTTCTCAGCACAAAGAAGAAAAATATTGCGTCTGATGAAGATTGATATTGTTGTGATAGTTTTCTTAATTTTGGATGATCCCTCTGAAACAGTACTTTTTTTCTGGATGAAAGGTAGCCTATATCCTTTCTTGTATCCCTGAGAATATGTATGCAAAATTTCACGATGATCGGTTGAGTAGTTAAGACGTAAAAAGGTAACAGACAGACAAATTACTTTCACAAATTTGTTTGTTTCTAGTTTAAAAATAACTAGGTACATGTTAAGTTAATAGACTTGGTAAAAGTATATGCCTATCTTTTTATTTCATTTCTCCTTGACTGTCCCAAAGCGTATTTGACTAATAGCTCATTTGACGAATCAAGTAATTGACCAATTTAGGTTTTGACCAATCTCTAATTTGACAAATCAAGGATTTGACAAGTGTCTGCGTAGGATCTTCTTTTAAGATCACAGTAGGTCTTTTAAGGTACACAGTAGTGTATTAAAGTAGGTTCATATTATTTAAACAACAGATTTAATTAATTATTTATTGTGCAAAAAAGGTAATAAAACAAAATGAAAAGCATTTTAGCCAAAAGCGACACTTATAAAGAACAAAAATATTTCAATCATATGTAATATCGACGGATCCACCTGGTGGATAGAAGAGGAAAAAGAAGTATCCATGGATCCACACATGGATTTAAGAGGAGATAAAGTTATCCATGGATCCACACGTGGATTTAAGGGGAGATAAAGGTATCCGCGGATCCACATGTGGAGCCAAGCTGTGGATCCAAGTGGAAGGAGCCGCTGGTTGCATGTAAACAATAGTGCAGTGCCATTTTTTATCGACAATCGGCAAAAATTTCTTTTTTATTTTATTGCACTGAATGATAAGAAATGAACACATGCATACACCCCAATGTACCAATTGGTTTGTTTTAGTTTTATTTTGCCTTTCTTTTTTATTTATATGTATATTTAACTAAAAAATAACATTTATTATTCATTTACTTTCTAGGTGCAGGCAAGACTTTGAAAAGAAAAAAAAACAACAAATGAAATGCTGTTCCATGTATCGCAATCTGCCAATCCATTGAACGATGAAGTTTTCAGTGAATTTACGCTCTATATTGCTAAAAATCCTGTACAAACAACAAATGAAATGCTGTTCCATGTGTCGGGCCAATCCATTGAATTACTTTATGAAATTATTATTACGTTATACATGACATAATCCAATTTTTATGTGTGTTACAGAACCTTCAACGTCGACCTTGGATACTGCCGTAATTAACTTAAAAATAAATAGATCCTGCAGTCCTCAAAGATTTTATGTGAAGTTACTCTTGTGGCTAGGGAGCTGGGTGCCAATCGGCGATAACCGTAAACTGTATGATAGTAATAAAGCAATGATTGTAATTATTTGATTTTTTATTTGTCAATAAATAATATTTAAAATTATGTAAGGGCTTTTTTGGGATTTTCATAAAACCATAGACTATAGAGTCAATTATACTATCGACCTCATTTATCGTAACAATAGCACATCCTTATTTTTTTGTTAGTTATGTTGGCAGCATCGTACTTTTTAATTTTGGTTAGGTTGGTACTGGAACACTTCCTCATTGTCATAGAACAGTGAATTTCATTTTCATTGTATGGGAGTCCCGTCTCTTAAAACGTAGTGATTATATACTCTTTGCTACGTGCATGCGTTCGAGTGCCACGCATTCACTCTCGCTCTGTCTCTTTCTATTCCCCCTCCCCAGAAGCGTTAAACGTTTAATGCAACCTTGTTGGATTGGAAGTCGCATTAGAAGTTTCACTTCAAAAAACATTGTGTGGTTTTATGAAACCACGATGCAAGTGAAACTTTTTTCTACACGGTCAGCTGATGCGACCCATGGGCGCCGCCATATTGGCCTTGGCTGCTCTACCGAGCGCCTTTCACTTTATGTAGGTACTTCTACTACGTGGCCGTCTGTAATGCGACATGCGATAGATGGACAAAAAAATTTAAGACCAATTATCAAACCAATATTAAACAATTACACCTATGGTTTACGAATTATGGCTAGTCAGTTATTTATTTTCGACAATGACTCACTCACAGCCCATTAAGACCGTTACATGATCAGAATCAGAAATTTATGATTTTCGGCGGATCATAATGCCATGATGTGCCATGATGCCAGAAATTAAAAGCTTATAGCCAGAAATTAAAAATGATGATAGGATTTTTTTAGCAAACCCATTTTTAATATATTTTCTAATATACTAAATTCATGATAAAATATGTTTCATTCTATTATCAGCTCGGTGAAGATCGATGTAGGTTCGGATCTTCTACTATTAGCGTTTAGCCTATAATGGAAGGAAAATAAAATAATCATTTATTAAATAGGGGGCGGGGCTTAATATTACTAAGCACCGGAACGATACTTCTAGCAGTCGTACAAACTTCAAATTTTTGAATTTTAGTTAGCGTTTAGCCTAGGTATAAAGGAATATATTGAAGGTTGAAATAAATCTTGAAATTTATGTTTCTATAATGAAAAATAACACCAAAACGAAACCAAAACGATACACGTTTACGCTTTTTGTTATATAATTTCGATTGCTATTATTTCAAAATCAAAATATTTATTTATCTTTTAGAATTTCTCTTATGATCACTATAAATTTAAATTTACCAAAACCGTATAAAAGAAGTACGATACATAAGTAGGTATCTTGTGGAGTTGCGTTTTATGTAAATCTAAACCTTTTTAAACCTAAGTATTTTACATTACATCTTTCATTTTTATGGGTATAAATTAAATTTTCATAAATATATTGACATGCAACAGTTAAAATCTTTATTTTTTTGAACTTTTCTCTGAGGGAAGACTGCGGAACTAGACGGAACTAACTCTAAACTCTAATGGCCCTTTTTTAGCAACTCACATATTACTTATACTGTGGAAATAACTAAAATAGACAATTTAAGCTGTATCGACATCCACTGTTAAGCGTCTAATCAGCTTAATTGCATAAGCCGCAGAGCTAAGCCTTTTACTTAGTTTCTCAAGTAAAGGACTGGTTTAATAATTGATGGTTTAATAATTATATTCAATTTTAAACGATTTGCCCATTTTCTATGCCTAGTTCGATGTATCATAACTATTATTATACTTAAATGCGAAAGTATGTAGGTATGTTTGTATCGCCTTACTCTATAATAATGCATATAATAAGCTCTATAATAAGCACTGACCCCGAGATATGATCTAAAATAAAAATTAAAAATTCAAATCCCGATATTTTCCTCTGTTAATAAATTAATACAAATCGCTTAATAGTTTCATTACAAGTTGGTAATTGCAATACGTTGTTAATCTCCAACTTGGTTTTGTATAAATGCATACCAATATTTATATAGGTATGCATTTATACACGTCGCCTCGTGTTCGTAACCTAAGTATGGAACTTTCAATAGGTCTTGTTTCATATGAAAATTAAAGGCGAACATGAACATTTTCATGAAAATTTATTATGCAAGAACCAAACCACGCGAAAAATTATTATACGTAGTGTCATGACGCGAACAGAACTACGTAAACCTTGTTTACATATTTAATATTATTAAAGTTTGATATTATAAATTTTAAGCGAATTTTAATCATTTATGTGTAACATTAAACGTATTTAATTTTAGATTATATAATTTTATGTGAATGATGTCACTTACAGCTCAAAATTCTATTAAGTTATGCTATATAAATATTTCAAGCTTTATATAAGCACTAGATGGTGGCCGCGACTTCGTCCGCGTTGAAGAAGCAATATATCGCCTGACATCGTTATTGCTATTACACTTAGCCAGCAGTTAGTTTCCTTAATTTTAGATGATCCCTCGCGAATAGTCCTTTTTCTGGATGAAAAGTACCCTATGTCCTTTCTGGTGTCCCAGACAACATGTAGGAAAAATTTCATGGTGATCGGTTCAGTAGTTTTTGCGTAAAAGAGTGACAAACATATATACAAACTTTCGCATTTATAATATTAGTACGGATTTCAAGCTTTTGTGACGACGGCGCCGCCACGGCTACAGTGGCGTCCAAAAATTTTATATTTTTAGACGATTTCCAGGATAAAATGTATCCAATATGTTAATCCAGGTATAGTAAGTATTCTATCTCTGTGCTAAATTTCATCTAAATCCGTTCAGTAGTTTTTACGTGAATAGTAGTTTTATATATGGAGTTATAAAATGCTTATATACATATATATATATAATATGTTTGCAAAGATATATTCTATAGATGATGTAATTTTATCAGTAGGATTTTACAACTGGAAGATACAATAATCGTTTCCAGTAGCCTACGGTTATATTTTCATACGATTTTTTATTTGAAAATTTATTTTATTCAAAAAAAGATGAATTCATTTTACATATACAAAAATATCTAGTTATTGTCGACAGATTCAGGCGACCTAAAATAACAAGATTCAAATCTGAATTCAAAAATCTCTTACCATATAAGATTAAATTAATTTGTATTTTGTATTTTACAAATAAATCCTAGAATATGAGAACTTGGTAAGAAATGCTCATTTCAATTACGTTTGAAATAAGGACGATAAGAAAATAACGAAAAATGTTTTATTAGAAAAATCTTACAAGCAGATTACACTACACTATTATATCATACTAGCGACCATACATATGCATAGGTGCAATGTTTTTCTACAAATGACATACCGAAACCTTCATCGTTTAGTGCTCTTTATATTAATCAAGACTGTATCAAAATCCGTTAGATATTTTGGAAGTAATTAAATAGAAACAGGACACAGGCGGGGACAGACCTGCTACCGGCTTCGCCCGGGAGGCACGTTTTATAGTTTTATGTGCTCAAACCTTCCTCGTTTATCTCTTTTTCCATTAGTGAGAATCGTATTAAAATCTGTTGGGTTGTTTAAAAGTAAATAGCGGAGTAGATGCTCTAACGGTGACAGAAAACATAGTGTGTTAAAAAAAGGATGTGTTGGAACCACACGATGGAAATGAAAACTTCTTATATGCTTCACCAATCCGTTAAGCGCCAACAAAAAATTTATCTCAAAAACTTTTTTCAAAGCAATTTTCAAATAGATTCGAGCCATAAGTAACTTCTCAAACAGAAGCTAGGAGTGCTATGCATTTTTTTGAGGTTGGGTGATACTAATGGTGGCTGTGTAGGGGACGCTGCGGAGTTAAGGACTCTTATTAGCTAAAACGATTTCTAGCGCGATCTTAGATGGGCTAGGCCCATTATATTATCCATTAGTAGTATACAATTGTTTATTAAGTTGTAAAATATTATCTACTTAAAGTAGGGAGACATTTTGTAAACAATAGGTTAGCTATCTGTAGTTGACCTGTAAGTACATGTTGACAATATGTGAAATCTATATTAAAATTGACTTACCATCTTCGTAGTGCTTCGGAGCCACCATCTGCTGATCAGCCGACAGGTAGAGAAGTAACACACCGTGCGGTGCTAGGTCATTCATGCCACTCGCCAAATAGACTAAAACTTGACTCGCAGTAGGCCGGAACAAAAGATACTTGTGTGGGTTTTCGTAACGCGGTCCATTCTCTACATTATAGCCTATAACAATGAAATATTTTTCAGATTTTTTATTAACTATTTTCGTATGGCATAATTCGTAATACATATTATTTAGTCAGTTGTTGAACCCATGTAAAGAATTATATTTATTCCTTGGTTCAACCTCTTTTATCGAGTGATTATTTTTATTAAATTTTACAATATAACTTGAATGATAAAGTGTGTCACATGTGGTATGGTAGTGTATGGAATGATCTATACGCAGATATTCATATTATAGTATTTCGACGGAAAATACTTGAATAATGAGTTTGAACTTGAACCCCCATTTTATGATCATCTAAATCTATCCAAACTGACGCCATGAATCATGGCGTTTAGATTAGATTTTGAGAATCGAACAACGGGAAAAAAGTTCACATAGCCCGATCGATCGACCCACGGCGCCTCAGCCCTCCAGGGTGCTATTGGGGGTTTCATATACATAGTTAAATAATAATATCAAATAGGTGCAGTGTGTTTCCAAAAATTACTTTTTTTACGTATCATTGGATTTTGGACGGAGATTGGATGGATGTTGATGGAGATTGGATGATACTTTTATTACTACCACTATTGATACTAGCTGCGTCCCACAGTTTCACTCGCCGTTAATTTTAAATTGCTAATGGCATACATGTCAGTGATTCAGTTATTCAGTCAGCTTTATTAAATTAGTATAAATTAAATGAAAGTAATTTGAAGAGCTTTCACAATTTTATATAGAATTTTTAGAGGGCTAAATGTTTTGGTAACTGAGAACGTCAGAAACGAGGTAGATAACTATTAATTTTTTACTATGATATTAACTAATATAAGATCGATCATTAACTATTACAAAGTAGGTGGCTACCGTCGACTATTAACACAAGCAACACCAGGAAGATGCAAAGCGAGAAGTGCATAAAGATACATAAGGAAAACATGAAACGGGCCCTGTAGCATCCCTTACCCACTCACGAAAACATAAACAGTGTTTTACTTCGCCGTGTCTTCTTTGCTATAGCGATTTCAACTTTGTAAACATACAAGATTTGAATTGCTATACATTTGTTTTTTTTTTTTTTTTAGAAAAAGAGAAACATAAAAACGTAATTAAATACACACAAAAATATTCCAACAACACATTTTTTTGAAATATACGCTTTGTCATTGACACAATAAAATACGCCACACAATATCATTGCGTTTGTATTATTATACTAGCGGCTCGCTCTCGTCTTCGCCTGGGGTGCATTTTTTTTTACGTAAAAACCTTCCCTGATTATACATCTATCCATGAGTGAAGACAGAATTAAAATCGGCCCAGCCGTTCTCGAGTTTTGCGCTTAGCAACACATTTAGGGATTCATTTTTATATTATAGATACACGTAACGAGAATTCGTAAAGCAGATTTTGAACTACTCTGAACACTGAGCGAAAAAGCATGAGTTCAATAAATTTCGCAATGCACTTTAATCACAGAAGCTTTTTAAACTGTAGTTTACGAAGGCTAAACCCTCGTAAACTACGTAGGTAAGTTTTGCGTAGCGAGCATTAACGTCATTCGATAGTATCAAAATATTAATTTCGTATTAAATACATTTTGTATTTACATACAAAGACCAAGTATTAAATGTTTTCATAATATTAATTATAAAATTTTATCAATCTACATGCTTACAATTATGAGGTAATAGAGAAAATATAATAACAAAAGATAATGAAAATTTTAATTTTTTTATATTTTTCAATATAAAGAATGAGTGTTTAGCTGGTGCCCGCGAAAAAATAAATAAAAAAACACATTAAAAAATCTATTATGAGTAATAACGCCAATCTCTATTGCTGTGACGACTGTGGTGCGGTCATATTTTTTAATGCGATATTTTTAGATTATCCCTCGGGAAAAGTACTTTTTGCTGCATAAAAAAATACTGATCGGTTGAGTAGTTAAGGCGTGAAAAGGTAACAGACCGACAGACAGACACAATTACTTTCACATTTACTCGTATAAGTTTTATAAAAAAACTAATAAATTTACATTTAACGCAACTTCCGTTTATTAAATTTAAATGTACAAATTCAATTTCTACTTATACCATTAGTAATTTTTACTGCAAATTTTCTTTTTTTTAAAGTAGTTTTTACTATATTTGCATAAGCTAGAGAATTGCAACTGCATCGCTTTCAAAAGTACAAAGAAATGGAGACTTATAAGCACTGACAGCTTACACTGCATTGAGTTGAATGCTCCTCCGTCAAAACAGAAGTTCTCTGATAGACGCTGCTTCGAAAGCCCGCAATAAAATCGCCCTGAAATGAATCTCACCTCTGTTCGTTGGAACGCTGGGTGTGCCTAAGTATCGCTGTCTTGGCGTCTCGTCCTGCATTGGTAAATCGACTGACGACCTCGCTGGCGTCTCCCGCTCAAACGTCTGTATGATTCTGTACATGTCCATCGTCATTTCGGAGAATTTCACCTGATGTGTAGTGCTGCCAACTACAAGTATCTCTTGAAGTATTAAAGTCATTGGCGGCGCTCTTTCTATGTGAGGCATTTGATGTGATGCTATCCTGTAGAAGCAAACGATCAGTATAAGTATATTGACAAGTTAAGTATACAAGTTATAAAATATAATATTAATTTAATTTCATTGAAATAATATTTTTTTTACGTGTGAACTAAAATTTGTTGTCATCAAACTAATTATTACGTTGGTATGATCGTTCGATAAAATTAAATAAATATTAAGCCGTCCAAATTGGATATCTAAAAAAGAAATTGTTCAAAAGTATACCTGTTTGTAAGAACAATCGAATAATTATCAGGATGGACGATTGAAACAACTGGTTCAGCTTGCAAGAATGATTTAACTTCTTCCATGACAACGTTCCATTCAGCCTGATCTTCCGGATCATAGGTTTTTCCATATTCGTATATTTGTTTTTCAAGTTCTTTAGCCAATTCTCTAACCAATTTCGGTTTCTTGAGTAGAAGGCATACAACAATAAATCTTGCATAGTAACGCAACTTTTTCACCATCAGTTCACTTTTGTCTTCTTTACTGGCCTGAGTGTAATAGGACCTCCCTCTGATGGCGTAGTAAAATGAGAATGCCTCGTTCAAGTACGCGAACTCGCTGGTCCTCAAACTAAAATTATAATAAGCAATATAATTTTTTGGACAGCTCTAGAATTAAATTTCTGTGAGTAAACTAATTTCATTTGGTCTGGGTTAAGTATATAAGTTAAGCATGCAGTGCTTCTGTTATGTATAAATATGGGATGTGCTGTAAAGAGCTATACATACTAAAAATGATAGTAGAGTTGCCCAATTTTTGATGCAATCTCGCCAATTTGCCAACGCTTAAGTCCATATTTTGTATCCAGGATTGCTCGATGCTGTTGTTGAAATTTCCACAATTTAGTATACACATCGAAAGTTCGACCGAAATATGAATGCCATTGTTTATGCCCGTACTGTGGTAGTTCTCTGCAAACATCAATTAAATTTAAATATATTATAATACTCATATTAATATAAAAAGGCCTATATATGATATCGATTCTTAAGGAGTAAACTCTAAAAATATTAATTGATAAGCTAAACTCTTACTGATGATTTTTTTGTAAAGCTAACTAATGATATGTAACAACTATTGCATTTACCTTAGTCCGTTGAATAATTGTTTGGATTTTTCTAACAGATGGCAAAATTCTAAAATAACTTTTCGTTCGCAATCTTCTGGGTTCATAATAAAAGTAAAACTAACTGCAATCGGTTGTTTCTTTGTATCCGAGTTAAATGATAAGTAAATAAGGAGTTATAAGTAGTCTTTGTGAAGTTGTCCTTTAATAGTTTTTTCGTTCCCTTGCCTTCATCTTTTTCGCAAGGTACCTCTGAAATAGAGATGGGCGCTTTTCTCTCTGCAGATATGAATTGCCGAAATAATTCCCCCCTTGTTGTTCAGCGATTAAATCTTCTATACTAGTCTCGCCGTAAAAACTGTCATATAGGAATTTAGTTCTATCCGTAGGTGATATTTGTGGATCCGAATGCAGTTGAAACCTGCTATCAGAATCGAATATAAACCTGATGTAGGTTTCATTCATTGATGTCGGGCTCAGATCTGATAGAGATACGGTTCTTTCAGACTGGTCAGATCGGAACGGCGTTGCAACAACCAAACATTCTAGGAATTTTTTTGATGCAATCTGTTCCTTAAGTGGTCGTGGACGGCTGGGTCCTGGACGCACAATATTGGTATTGAATCTGAAAGAAAAAAAAAACTGCCAGTCGTGGAACTGCTAGTCACAAGTGAAAACTTAGCTTCACACTGAGCGCCACTGAGCGTCACTGAGCGTCATTGAGCGTGACGATAACGCGAGTTCAGTGCTTCAGTGTTCAGTGGAGCACATTGTTCAGTGATTTCCCCATACCAAAAGTGCCCAACGCACCTAAAGAAGTTTACCCTTAAAAAACATTTAAGGAAAAGGTTATTATAATACATTTATAAACATACATTGTTACAACAGACGGGTTTAATGTGCATTTCCTCTATACGGTGAAATAAATGAATGTATGGATTTTTCTATATACCAAATAGAGCCGTAGGTAAGTAGTCCGATTTTATAATAAGATTCAATTACAAATTTTGTTACATAACTAGTCACACGTTTTCACTATAATCTCAGAACTCAGTGATTGGAGATGCTGAATTATTTTGAGAATTATTATTTTTTGTCAGCAAAGTTTGTATTTGTCATCAACTTGTCTTATCTAATTAAATAGATCTATCGCCTCAAAATTTATATTTTCATTCGCCACGCATAAACGATTACCTACAAAATGTATACACCTACCTATCAATTTATAATTATATACTTATTAAAAATAAATTCGCCCTCCGCTTCTGTCTAAACAGACAGAAACCAAAATCAGTTAAGTAAAAAGAATGGAAAGAGCGATAAACGAGGAAGGTGTAGATATTTTGCAGAAAAATATCGCATCCGTGCGAAGCCGAGAACTGGTCGCTAGTTATTCAAAATTATCAGTGGACAGATATTTGCTTCTGGAAATAGGCCTGCCCTGGTAGCCGCCAAAGCACAGTTTTAGATATAACAGCTTTTTAATTTTATTAGTACGCCATTTTTTTATTTAATTTTATGAGCTGGCAATCCAGGAGCACAGGGATTCTAAAAAATTTACTGAATAGTTGGAGATTCTTCTTTTTCCATAACTGTGTTACCTACTCTACACGATCCCCCGAAACAAAGCTCAAAATTTCAGCATTTATTGCTTGGTCATTTCGTTGTGTCAAAATAGCTCTTTCGCAAAGCCAACAATTTTCGTAAGTTGCTATTTGCGTTGCGTCCCCATACACAGATGATATGAGGTCTCGTATCAATGAAACTGTGCAACACAGGTTTTCATGTAGAACAACTTTTCCTTGTTCCTTCGCATGCACACCGTTACCAATCTCACTCCTGTGCATTTTCGTTGCCTCCGATTCATATTTATTGTCAAATTTATAGGGCTAATGTAGTGCCACAGTCTCTTTAGACAGATTCTAACTTCATCAACCCTTGCTCGCTTTTTTTGTGTCGCCACAAAAAAAGTAGTGTAACACCACCCATGATTTGGTCATTTTGCTTGATATCGCGTAATGTTCTATCTACTGCTTCAACCGCTTTACGGTTTGCAATTCATCCCATATAATAACATCACAATCATATAAAACCTTAGAGCAAATTTCGGTCGTCGTGTCCAACTCACAGACGTCTAGCCTAAACTAGATCCTATTATGTAATATAATTGATGATTTAGATATTAGGTCAACTTACATTGGATATAAAATCTCTGAAACTTTCCATTTTAACTTTATATAATAATTATAGTATAATCTTTCAATCATCATTATTTTATAGAGCATATAATATATACCTAGATTATTTATAGATAACTAAAGTTTCAGCCAATTCAACTGAAGAGTATTTTTTCGACCTCGGTAACATAAGAACATCGTTTACAAATTGTTTTTTGAAACAATATTTAATGTACAGACAAGGTTCGTTTGCGATTTTATTTTATATATGTATAAATGTCCAGTGTAGCGTCTTTGGTTACGTAGCTGCCAATCGAAAAGCTGTGAGAAGTTCAATTTATTAGTTGTATATCTTCAACGTTATGATATATATCTATATCTTTATCTAGACACTCACACTACACTCGTACACTCTCTTTGAAGAGAGAGTGTACGTCTCTTCAGACGGAGCGGTCGTGATTAAGATTATGAGATGTCGGTAGGTATACGACAAGTTAGTCTCGGCCTCTGCGAGTCTTCTCCATCTCTCTCTATCACTGACACTACGAGAACATTTTGCCTGCAAAGATATATTATTTCGGTGGTACATCCACATATTTGTTTGTGAGCAAATGAAAAACCTGCAGATTGAGTCATTCTGGCCGGTTCTGAGAATTAAGGAGTCACCAGTTTTCTGATGTAATCACCGCCGTAAGTAATCCAAAAAAAAATGCTATGAACCGTGAACTGAAATGCGAGGTGGAGTATGAGCTGTATAACGCGATTCAGGTTAGTCTACAATTTGCCCACCTCGATTTAAGGAACATCGTCTATAACGCCTAACTTCATCGAATATTTTGGTTTAGGTTTTGGATGGTTACTTTAATAATTAGTAAGAAGTAATTAATTCAATTATATAAATAGATCATTAGATTTTCAATATATGAATATAAAGTCGGGCTAAATATGAATTACAAAGTTTGATTTAATTTATAAATACCAACATCATTTACGAAGCATGTATTAAGTAATTCTATAATATCATATATCGTTCAATTTAACATAATAATGTTTCGCTCTCATTATTTAAATTATAAATTGATTATACGAATGTTAAATATGATTTATCAATACGGATTCTTTTTTTTAATAGGCAATATTCTTATGCTCTTTTCCAATTATTTTTTCTGCGTGCCACTTCAAGAATGACCTCGAACTCGCGTATTTTTTTACATTTATTACCGTCAATAATATATTTTTACATAGTAAATTGATCTATTAAAAATATATTTGTACTTAGAAATGTTTTTGCGTTATGTTTTTATCAGATTAAATCCATTAAAATACATTAATCAAACGATTGCCGCCTTAGGTGTGCCCTTGATGCATCTTCCCCTGGGTGTTCCCCACTATTTGGGAACACACCTCTAGGGGTTAACGTGCTCGTATGTGAATTCACATTCACCTAGGAGCACTGATCAAAAAATACCCCGAATTTTAAAAATTTCTATATAAATATTATTATATTTGGATGAGGAACAATAAATTAATTAATTCTGCGATCACGACAGCGATTAAAGAACAACACTACAACAGTTGCAATCTAAAATACAAAATAAAATAAACAAAAAAAGGTTTTTTCCTTATTTATAAAAGGACATAGTCAAAATCCTCGATAGGTAATAAAATAAAATAGTGCAACTTTATAACTTAGGTGAGTTTCCTTAAAAAATTTGGACTTTAAGTATATTTTTCAGATTAATGCATACAACTTTTTTTTATTATCACCTCATTTTTCACGGAAACTATTTAAAAAAACATTAATTTCAATCTTTTAGTACATAAAATACAATAATAAATAAAGAAATAAAATTTGTAGTAAATAGCGCATTCTCTTGGGTTTCAGCAGCCGAAAAGTATTGAAGTAATTTTTTGGAGTACTTACAGCAGAATGTAAGGCCTTAAATCCTCAATAAAATACGGAAATAAACATCGTTGCGCTCGCCGAAACTAGATTTAATTTTGCCGGAGTTGGATTTAAAATTCAGACACTGCAACAAAGGCGCTGGTGTATTTTTGACATGTCAAGAGGTGATTTAAAAAAAAATATCGGCGATAAAAATATTGAGTTACTGTAGGTAAATTATAAATTTTTATATTTTCTTAGCAGATGCTTATCTTATAAAATAAAATTATGTTCCAAATTTCAGTTTTCTAGACTGTAGTTTTGGTTGTGCATAGATAAACGATTTTATAAGTATATAATATTGTATGTTGAATTATACTCTTATATATACATACGTATATATTACCTAAACGGTCGTGTGATTTCTACAATCATTTCTTTAATCACTTCAAAGGATACACATAGAATTTTCCCATGTAATATAGGTAGATTTTTATTTTAGGTATAATTAAACTAGCGAGCCCCTCTCGGATCCGCACGAATGCATTTTTTACTGCATATGATGAATTCAAACCTTTCTCGTTTATCGCTCTTTACATTAGTGAAAACCGTATCGAAATCCGTTGTATCAAATCGAGCAGACGATGAAGGACAGGGACTTTATTTTTATAGTTTTTTTTTTTTAATTTTCATGTTAAGATACATACACTTCGGCTGTCCACTTGATGGTAAGTGACTACCGTCGCCTACGGGTATAACACAAGAAAAGTCAAAGGTGCCGCAGCGCAAGTACACTAGCAGCCATATTAGGATTATGGATAAGGTATTGGAAGAGGATATTGAAAAAGGGGTATTTGGAAATGGATAGGTATATTATATATACATTATTAACCTAATTAATATTAACATTATTGAAATAGAATATAATGAAATGGAAGGGTGCATTATACTTATATAATGTTTATCTTACCTGGTCTCGTAATAGCCAACTTGCACGGCTTTGTCAATCAACTGTGGTGCTGGGTTGGTTTGTGTGGAACTGTCTCTGTATTCCGGTGTGAAGGTCACTCGTTTTGGCACTCTTGGCCTCTCCTCGTCCGTCTCAACATCCGCTGATGTCGATGTAAGTTCTTCAAATGTTACTGCCCGTCTTCTTTCCCGTTTTAATCTTATCTGTCTCTCGCGTTTGGCATCTGTCAAATAGAGTTAATAATTATAGTGAAGAAATATTTATATACTATATAAGTACTATGACGTTTCTCAGTTTTATTCATTTTTTCTTAGCTTTAGTTTGTAAACAGAAAATGTCCTTTGTATTCATTTTTAATGAGTGCTAAGTAGAGTATACAATATTAATTAATATATAAAAATTGTGTCTTTTGCAGATTTAAATTGAAATCGCTCCTTTATTTAAAATATCCGAAAAAAAAAATAATGCAAAAATATTGAGTGTAAGGATTTAATTTTTATTTTAATAAATAGCAGTCTTTACAAATTCAATCCATGTACATATTTTCAATTTTAAAATTTACGTTTAAAATATACTTTTATTAAAAAACTGTTCATTCATGCAGACAAGGATTATGCTGTTAGGGGGTAATCCCTTCCACTGACAAAACGGAGAGGGTCTTTTGTTTACTTGGTACAATTTTATGATTCTATGAAATTCAAATTTTCTGTTATCCCGTGGGACGCTTTGTGGGCTTAAAACTACTATATATTATATGTATTTCATATGTGACATCGGAATATACATCTGTGTTTTTCGTTATATAACTAAACAAAAATTGTTAAATAAATATTTTTCAATTTAAAATACATGTGTTTCAATTGCATGAACAGCAGTCTCAATGAATCGATAAATAGTCACAATCGTAAGTAAAATTTCTAACTTTAAGACCGTGATTTTACCAGTGTGGTATTTGGTCAGTGACAAAAATGACAGAAGTGTTTTTGTGAATATTGTAGTCTTCAATATACACTTAATTAAAATTGTAACTTTCATACCCTATCTTACCCTCATTTTATCCATTATTGTGTCTATGTGGTATTTGTACTAAAAAATAATAAAAAATGTGTGCGAGCCTCATAGGCTTTTAATAGTTTTTGTATCCTTAAAAGCTAAGGCCCTTACCAAACTCTGTCGTTATACCAAACGCCATTAGTTTAAATTCGATTAAATTATACATGTACGAACGGAACACCTGCCTGAAGGCTTATCTGTGCTGCTAAAACGGACACCGATGGGTTTCGTGCTTGACTATTAGAGAGTAGGTATTGGGAGGTCGGCACCTTTTATCATATTTCCATATTAACCCCTTAACATTCTTCACGATCACATGACTTGTCGTAGCACACCTGCAACCTGGTATTGCTGGCAATATTGCAAATGTTGAACACTGTTATCATTAAAACTAAACGAATGAAATAATATACCGAAACCACAAAGCCGATCTAATAGCATTAAGTACTTCTGTCAAATGGATAAATTAAATTAATAACATTAATTAATCAAATAATTAAATCTATGATATGATAATTAATTAAATTATCATATCATCATCATAAGAATACAATTTTTGAAAGTTGTATTTTGTATCATATTTTGTTTAACTAGATCACACGATCCTCAATTATGACCCAATGACTAAACAAGGTATTTTTTGGCTTCTTGTTTCTAGGTTAGATATTGTTTAAAAGACATGTACAAAAGCCGTCACAAATGTCTACAGTCTAAGGAAAATGGCTCTGGCTTGGCTTTTCTTAGTCTTTCCTTTGATTCTTGTTGTTATGATTGTAGCAAAATTGATTTGTTCACCCAAATAAATGAAAGTTTTGACAAAAGGCAACGTGATATTGAGATATCAACATGTCTAGACAAATCTAATAGTAAACATCAAAATTATTCTCGTCTTGTTATTCAAACGTGTAATTTTACTATCGATTATATTAGTTTTTAGTAGTACCTTTTATGAAGCCTTGAACTCTCAGTCAGGGTAGCTAATTATTCCGCTTCACATGTTCGACAACTAGCTTACTAACAATATTTTAGAAAAGCAAGCAAAATATCAATAAGTTGAATGCATTTTCTATTGGACAAATAATTACAAAAATAGGTGAAACAAAAGCTGCGGACCCCTTTTCCCCGTTTTATTTTTCTACATGATAAATGAAAAAATTGGGAAAAAATGCTTTTGCCAACCACGATAGAATTTCGATCAGCAATATTGATTCTATACGTGAACGCAATTTCTAAAGACTTGGTTTAAGATATAACTTTCAAATTTCAGTCCCATGATGGGCAGTAAAGTTGCATTTTTTTATTATTTACCCTTTAGATAACCGTGACTGTTTAAATTTTGAAGTAGCAACGCTTTATGTTTATATGATAAAAAGTAGTCCTAAGTCTTACTTGACAAGTTCTTTACTTAACTATCAAAAAAGCTTCGTCAAAACACGTTCAAAATTTTCATTAGTTTAACCTGCGAACTTAATAAAAAGTTAAGTTAAACGTTGAAGTTACCGACAGGCGGTTTTATTAATTTAATTTATCTTTGTTAATTAAGAGCATAAGCGCAGAACGCTTTGTACAGAATTTCGAACAAGTTGTATTTATTAATTTTATATTGAAACTCAAAGGGAGGGGTAGTCCAAACAGTTCTACTATTAGTTCTAGAATATTAAGCAACAAGTTTTATAAAACTTTGAACATCTACTTCCTTTCTCGAAGCGAACTTAAGACGACGCCGATCCTTGTTTGTTAATTAAAAGGAGGAAGGGGATGACTGTTCATCCCCCGCCAAGTCAAGCGCCAACAAGCACAGCTGTACCATCCTTTCATTAAATCGATTCACAGCATTTGTTCCTGGACCGATCTTGTTGGAACCTTTGGTTTAAATTGTACTTACGGTGTAGACTTATTCTAACATCAATAAATCACATTCGCAACATTCTTTACGTTTTTTTTCTGTAGTTCTACCGTCCAAAGTCTGTGTTAAAGTATTTTAAAATAGTTTTCCCTGTGTAATAATTTTAATTAATTACGATATTAATTTGAATACATTAAATAATTGATTAAGATGCGCATTATAATAAATAGCACAGCTATTTTTGTAAATATAGTAAAAGTTAATTAAAGGATCCGTTGATATCAAATAAAACTCTTTGAATCTTTGAGTGTATGTGCACAACTGCACATACTTTTATATTTCTGTTTCACAAAACTATATATAATTAAACATCGACAAAATAAACATAAATTCTATAAAAACATCTTTTCTATTTCGTTTCCAAAACAATATTTAAAAATGTTAACATTTTATTCAAATTCAAATTCGTTTTTATCGTTTTAAAAACATTCTAAAATTCTAGTTTCCCTTTAGGGTTAATGTGGGATAGTTGCCACACTTTTTCAAACAGGCGAATAACTTATAGAAAATAAGCAATTTCAAATCGTAACCTTTTGTGATTTATTGTGTATTTATTAATGTAAAAAATAAATAAAATAATTTAATTTAATCTGTTTTATTTATTTACTAACAAATGAAATAAAAAAGTTCTATAAAGTAGGACAGATGCCTATTGTGTGGGTTAGATGCCGCAGTAATAATTCGGCTTGTGGGATAGTTGCCCTATGTAATTAAATGAAAGATTATTTAGATTCTGTTAACTTTAATTAACTTTTTCTTTAACATAATTATACATAACAATACAATCAAGTTTGGAATGAGCTAAATCTTATAAATTGAGATCAATTAAAACAATCAGCATCAATTTTAAGTCTTATTCGGTAGCGCCATGCGCTTAACATCTTGTTTTACATTTAATTATTTATTTTTTGACGTAGTTTTAAACGCTGACATGTATTGCAATAATCTCCGTACATTGTGCCCTGTTTCATGCAGCCACTTCTTACACATGATGCACTGAATCCAATCTACCGTTGATTGTCACTTCGAACTTTACGAAACATTCCACGCATTCGTTTGATGAATTTTCAGAAGAGTCTGACAGATTTGAAAGAGTTGTGTCCCCTTCATCAGGAACTTTGCTTATTTCTTTACTTTTCTGAACTATACGAACAGGACGCTGAATCGTATTTGTACTTGAAGTCATATTTAATTCTTTTCCTCTCAGTTTCTTAGCTCTTTTTTTTTTCATTTTCATTTGAACATGAGTTTCATTTTCTTCGAAATTATCGGAATCACATGTTGCACTTGTATCTGTGTCCGGAAAATCAGTTCTTGATCTTTTTTTCACTTGTCTTTTTGAGTGCTTTGCCTTTACACGGTATGTTCGGAGTTAGCTTGCCTTTGTTTCTCTTAATTGTGATGTTTTCTTTAGAAGTCAATAAGTACTGCAGCTGACTGTTTACCTGTTTTATATGACAGTATTGGCACTGTTGGTATTGGAGAACATTCTTGCAAGAACTTGCTAGGCGTCTCCTGAGTGCTTTCCTCACGATTAAGTCCCTGAGCTCGGGCAAGAGATAAACCTTCAGCTTGTCGGTTGGCGTTCCAGAAAAGATTGTAGCCATTGAGGTCCAGCTTTACGTGTTGCTTGATTAAAGTTATGTACAATACCAAGCTTTTCAGCGAATTGAAAAGCTAGTCTTCGTACCGTATCTCGTGTTACAGGAAACTCTGCAGTCTCTAGTTTCTGGATGTGTGCGACAAGCCGTTTTTCATTTTCGAAATCCAGAACTGGGTATTACCCTAAAGATAAACGTTTATATCTTGTTTAGCAAATCGTCTTCTTAGGGTTCTGGCTGGAATTCCATAACAAGATACTTCATTTATACCATATTTATTTTGCCTTAGCTCTTCAAAGGCTTGTATAAGGGCATCGTCTGTCCACGTACCTCGAGGACGTGCCCCTGCTTTACGCACGTATTTGCGTGGCATATCTAGAAAACAAGAAGATACCGAATTAAACACAATAAAGGGATAGATGCCTCTAAGGGCATCTATACTCACAAAAACTGGGGCCTCTATCCTTTTTTGAAGGGATAGTCGCCCTCCAAATTATCAAATAAATAGCTTAAAAAAACACTTTAAAACATTGAAATGAGTTTATAATATATATATACACATTAAAAATACAAAAATGTAAGTACTTACTTCATAACATCAAACGTTCCGAGAGCAATAAGATTTAACGCAAGGCAAATCCAACAATAAGTCGCCGCGTAATTTATGTTTTTCGTCTCACAAATTTCGACAAGTGATTCCAGCGAAATGCCCGGCAGTGACTGGCGAGGGGAAGGGGCTAGGCTTGCGAGGTTACTGTTTGTACATGATGCTATGTGCTTACTGAGGCATCTATCCCACTGAGGCGACTATCCCACATTTACCCTATGTTTTTGCTTGATTGCTTCACGCAGTTGTTCGATAAAGTTAGCATAATAGCCTCCTGTCATCGTAGTATTACGTTCTTTTATCTCTATGAACAATATTCCTTGACAATTCCAGAATAACGTAATCATTATATTTTAGGTGAATTGAGTCACCTTTGCCTTTCTAGGCGGTTTTTCACCAGAACGACTTCACTCCATTGACTCTCTTTTTGAAAGAAGATCACAAGTACCACAGTTTCATACCCAGTGACAATTGACTGCAAAAAGTCGTTTCCGTTTGTTCGAAATGCCTCCAAAAGTTCTTTATAGCACGATACTAGCTCACCTCTCTGCACACCCGAAAGAAGTCCTTATGCACCTTGTGCAGACCTTATTTATATGAAGATGTTTACGAAAAATCCTCAAGACTGTACATGTCTTGAGGACTGTAATGTCGTTTTTGGTATACATGTCCTGGCAGCTATTTCTTTCTTCTTTAGACTTCGGTCCTCCAATACTTTTTCTTCTACTAACTTGATGTTTGGTGTGAGTACCTCAACGAACCGAACGGAGCGAGGGTCATCGTCAATAGACTCTTTTCCTAAACGAAATTGCTTACACCAATCTTTCACGATGGATAATGATGTAGATCAAAGAGTATATAATCACTACGTTTTAAGAGACGGGACTCCCATACAATGAAATTGAAATCCACTGTTCTATGACAAAGATGGACTGCTCCAATACCAACCTAACCAAAATTAACAAGTACGATGCTGCCAACATAACGAACATAAAAATAAGGATGTGCTATTGTTACGATAAATAAGGTCGATAGTACAATTGACTCTATAGTCTATGGTTTTATGAAAATCCAAAAAAAAGGCCTTACATAATTTTAAATATTATTTATTGACAAATAAAAAAACAAATAATTACAATCATCGCTTTATTACTATCATACAGTTTACGGTTATCGCCGACTGACGGAGTAGCAGAGAAGCAGTGAACGAAAAAAACAATGGTTAGCTGGGTGCCATTTTGGTATATGATTTGTTCCGCCTGGTATCAGTAGTACGGTTGTACACCTCACCCGGACTGTTGAGCCCCCTTTTGTATCAGTAGTTCGGCGCTGGTGAAAAACTTTTGTTTTCTAAAGTACTGATGTATGTACACACATGACGATTGTTTTACATTTCGAAGTAAGATAAGAGGAATAAATATGTATATTAATAATAACTTTAAAAATATAAAAAAGATATATCAAATTGTAAATCAAATGCTAGGAAGAGTTACACTGTCAATCGATATGGCCACACTTAGAGCATTTGATGCACAAGGAATCTCTACAAAATACATTGATAACAAGTGGCTAATTAAATAAAGAGGTTGAATAATGGACACTTATTGAAGTTCCTTGATATTATTATAAGAGCCTTATGTGTACATACAGTACCTTAGAAAACAAAGCACCAGCGCCGAACTACTGATACAAGAGGAGGCTCAACAGTTCGAGTGACGTGAATAACCGGATTACTGATACCAGGAGATTAGTTCGTCGTTCAATTGACAACGCAGGGCTGTCATGGTGGCAGACGCGGTCCTTAATGTTTTTTTATGGTACATCATCCTAACACGAACAAATCATATAGAAATTTTGACACCCAGCTCCCTAGCCACAAGAGTAACTTCACATAAAATCTTTGAGGACTGCAGGATCTATTTATTTTTTAAGTTAATTACGGCAGTATCCAAGGTCGACGTTGAAGGTTCTGTAACACACATAAAAATTGGATTATGTCATGTATAACGTAATAATAATTTCATAAAGTAATTCAATGGATTGGAACGATACATGGAACAGCATTTCATTTGTTGTTTGTACAGGATTTTTAGCAATATGGAGGGAGTTCACTGAAAACTTCATCGTTCAATAGATTGGCAGAGATTCCGATACATGGAACAGCATTTCATTTGTTGTATGTACAGCTGTTTTTTTTTTCTTTTCAGTCTTGCCTGCACCTAGAAAGTAAATGAATATTGAATGTTATTTTTAGTTAAATATATAAATAAAAAAATAAAGGCAAAATAAAACTAAAACAAACCAAATGGTACATTGGGGTGTATGCATGAGTTCATCTCTTACAGCATTTTTAGCAATATGGAGAGGGAGTTCACTGAAAACTTCATCGTTCAATGGATTGGCAGAGATTCCGATACATGGAACAGCATTTCATTTGTTGTTTTTTTCTTTTCAAAGTCTTGCCTGCACCTAGAAAGTAAATGAATAATAAATGTTATTTTTTAGTTAAATATACATATAAATAAAAAAGAAAGGCAAAATAAAACTAAAACAAACCAATTGGTACATTGGGGTGTATGCATGTGTTCATTTCTTATCATTCAGTGCAATAAAATCAAAAAGAAATTTTTGCCGATTGTCGATAAAAAATGGCACTGCACTATTGTTTACATTTTACATGCAACACAATTTTATTCGAAAATTTGAACTAAACTCCCAATAAACTATATTATACATGGTTTTAGAACAGCAGCAAGATATAATATGTACTAACCTATCTTCATCCAGCGGGAATTGGGCCAAAAATATTCGTTTTTTATTATCAATGCGACTCGTTCTTAGGCCACATATTTCGCAGCTTACTTTCGGCATCTAGAACACTAAACACGATACACCAAATATAACACTACGAAGAAAGAGTATTTAAACACTAAAATTTTGGCAAGTTTTATAAAAATCAATACTCTGCTTGCCGAAAAATCCGAAAATAAACAACAAACAAACAAAGCAGTTGAAATGAAAGACGCCATATTGCAACACATCAATATGGCCGCCGATGGTTTATTGCATAGAGTAACTTATACATACAGGTTTATTGTGGTTTTGATGTATAATACGGCCAAATTAGAGAATCGGTGATGTCTAATAACTTAATGGGTTTCGCAATCGCCTTGACTTAGTCGGGTTATTCCGGCATTACCCAATCCACCTGTTTCATACATCATTTTCTTTCCTTTGAGTTGCGCCAGCCTGATGTAGATGAAGAGATGAGATATGAAAAATAATGAGGTGTTAAAAATTGCGATAAATACAGTAATAACAAACAGAGGACTGACCCTATTTTGTACTTGTTATTGCGGTGAAATTGGTATCCATTGTTGAGTAATACTAAGCCGCCTTTACCTCGAATATACAATAACTCTTCAGGAGTCGTTATATTACGATCCATTATAATTGACAATGATTTCCAACTATCTTTATTAATTAGGAAATTAAATATATACATAACACTTATTTCTTCTCATTATTGACTTTTAATAATTTTCTATGAAGATTCGAGAAAACAGTCTATTGATACCGACAGATAACCTTTTTTGTTGAGGAATAGACTGTAATAAAATGAAATTATAACGAGTACATATTTAATAAAATATATTGTATAAAACTGATACTCAACAACTGGCATATCAAGTATGTATTGTTTTACAACTTCTTTTTATTATTTATGGCCACTAACCAACTAATTGCCAACATTTTTAGTTATTGCATTTTTAAATTAAAAATATATTGTAGTCCTGTGAAAAATATATTGTTGTCCTGTCAATCGAAACAACGGGAAAAAAGTCCGCGTCGTCCGATCAGTCGGACGAAGCAGTCGGATCACGCGGTCTCAGGGTCATAGGAAGCGGCTGGATGCAATGGGCAGAGGACCGTGGGTCGAGGCGAGACTTGGGAGAGGCAGCAGCTGCTGATGATACAGCAGCGGAGAGACACAAGCTGATGTTGATGATGATGATTAGATGAATTAAATTATGCGATAACTTTTGAAAGATTTTAGAAAATATCAAATAATTTGATTATTATTTCAAATTGATTCGATTTGAATTTTTTGCTATTTTTTGTGCCGTTTTTAAAATGAATAACAATTTCATTCGTTAGTATTTTTTTTATTAAAATACATTAAAATTAAAATGAATTTTATTCTATGCGACGGACTATTCACTATCCGATACGTTCGATACGTTTGGTTGCGATCACGGATTGCTAGATAGCGCCAACGACGCCGGCGGGCGGCACCGTTAGTTTTAGGCCTAGATTTGACAAAACTATATTTCTGAGCTCATACAAGGCTCAAGGCTACAAGGGTAAATAGGCATCTTTTGATGCTAAAATCTTCTGATTTTGCTAGATGCAGACCAAGCAAGAGCAAGCCCATCTTAATAATAAAAAAATAATAAAGAATCCTAAGTACAGAGATTACATTAGATCGAATTTTATACCCAATTTAATCTATTTACAGACGTGCTATCAATTGCTTAAATGGGGGTTGATAAGGTTTACTTCTGAATGAGGTAAAGATTGATATTTAATAAATTTATGTTACTAGCGGCCCGGCCCCGACAACGCACGGATTTTTCCTGAAAATTATATATATACATATAAACACCCTCCTCATTTATTTCCTTTAACGCTCTTTCCATTAGTGAAAACCGCATTAAAATCCGTTTCGTTTAAAAGATCTAAGTGTACATACAGAGGGACAGCCGACGGGAAGATTTAATAAGATTTAATAAGGGCGGAAGGAGGAAAAAAGACTGAGAAAATAAAACGAATGTATTTACAATGTAAAATCTAAAACGCTAATGACAAAAATGTGAAAACATAAAACAAATTGACTAATATTTATAAAAAATAAGCAGTAATTTAAAAAGACAAGAGGAAAACAGAAAAAAATTGTAAAAACCCCAAAAAGATTAGCCTAACACTAGTATAGATTATGTTGCTTAATTTTGATATTTGAAATTGAATGGAGATCCTGATTCTAAATAGTATGTACGTCATCTCACATAGACAATAAAGTCGACGGGAGAAACGAAGCGTGTGATATTGTTCCTTGATCACTTCAATGAATGCTTCACACTGCATCGCATTTACTGAAGGCATGTTAAGGCGCATCTTAACATGAACATTAAGATGTGCCTAAAATTATTGTTACATGATTTACATAATTATATTAATAATAATTTATGACGAATCACTCATCGAACCACCAATACGAAATTTCTGAACAACATATGACAAGATGGTTGGTTTTTTTTAATTATTTTATTACATAAACACGAAATAAAACACTGGCATTACAAATTGCAATGAAAAAGAAACATTTTCATATTAATCGGTAGTAGAAATTCAGGTGTATTCCCAGTAGTTCGGTTAACAGTTCGGTTGACCGAACTAGTGAGACTTTTTTTTCCCAGTAGTTCGGCCGTACAAATCAACCGGAATAGTGAGACCATTTTTTTGATATAAAGGTATAAAAACTGTCTCACGGTCATAACGAATTCTGAATGGAAAATAGAAGACTAATAAATGTCAACATAGTAGAAATAGAAAATAGTAAACAGTGATTCTTAACCTTTTAGTTAGGAGGGACCATTTGACCAAATTTCTTTCTTGCCATGGACCACCCAGTTGGTTTATTGCTTTGGAGGACAAATAGACATATACATTACCTAAAATGTACTTAAAATGTACCTAAACCTAAAATTAGGATGGCTCTGTGGACCACTTGGGATGCTTCCAGGGACCACCAGTGGTCCGCGGACCACCGGTTATAAAAATAAATTATAAAAATATTTCCGCCGAATTTGAAAATATTTTTGTCGCATTTTCTATCAACAACTAGCAAATAACTAGAAAATATTAAGTGATGTAATAAAGAAATAGTTTTGATATTCATTTTGACGAACATAACGACTTGTGTTAGGTCACATGAGGCGTAGCGTAGGTGACTTTGGAAGGTGACACTCCGTCAGTGACGTAAAATCACATTGAACTCGATTCGCTTTAACACTTTAAATCTTATTGCCCACCAATATAGATAATAGTATCAGTAGTCGCGCCTTAAAAGGGGCTCTTATACCAAAGAAGGCCAAGATACTTTGGCTGCCTATACAATAATTAGGTTAACTTTCCTGATTCCTCAGGAATTCTCAATAAGATCTCTCTTCAATTGCCAATTCAATCGACCAATTGCTTCTTCAGTCTCCATTATATCTATTCACATTATAAAATATGCATAATCCATAAAATAATATGATTTTTCGCCTCGCTCTGTATCTCCGCTAACTTCTTCTAAACCACTCAATGGATGGACACAGTTTTGTGGTCTTAACGCGTCACTTATTAATTTTGGATTAATAACGGAACTCATATTAACAAAAACAAATTATAATAATAACAAAATTAAAGCTTTTTTTGTGAACTATGCAATTGACGTATTTTAACAACATATTTAAGGGCGCATTAACACTATACTGAATTGAAATGTTGATTCTATTTAACGAAGAATACGAATAGAATATTTTGTAATATATAAGCGGTGTAACCATAGCCTCCTATAAGTCGAAAATCAGAAGGGGTATCAAATTGTAAAAGAAAAGTATTTAGCAACTGCTTTGTTATAATATTAAAATAACTAAAAAAATCTATGCAGACACTTTCCGTTACAGTGTAAGGTAGGCTGTCCATATTTCCCTAATTAAGAAAACTTATGTGACGAGAAAGTTTTGTTGTACACCTTGAATAATACAAAATATTCAATCTTTATATTATTTCAACCTTTATGAGTTTTTGGCCTCTCACCTCTAAGAAAAAAGACAAAAAGTTATGTTTTGATTAAAATTATTTTAGTTAAGCGATTATTATTTAAAAACCAATGGATAATAAATAATCCATAGGAAAATTGTAATTACATTGAGCATGTGACAAAAAATTCAAATAACACGATTATTTAATTGTAAAAGAATTGTGAAGAATGGCTACAGTTGCATTTGTGAATTTATTTGGACTCGTATTCCTTTCATTACATAGAAATATTAATTAAAAATATACAGCAAACAAAAGAAACTTAATTCAGAATGCCGCAGGGTCCATTTTTATATTGAGTTTTAGTTTTAGGTAAATATAGATAAGAACAGGTTCACATATATTGACCCATATTTTGATTAACAAATAAAGTTGAATACTTTGTGCTTAGTATAAATAAATCTTAATTTTTACAGAAGTTACGCTGTCAATTCAGAATATTACTAAGCAAAATACTTGACTTTTACAAAAATATATAACACATCTTCTATGAGTTTATTTAATCGCTTTAAGATATTTAAATATCCGGAATGGAAAAATGTATATTTAAATGTAATCGACTTATATAATTATTTATATAAAATAATCCAGATTGCAGTCTAAAATTGTTATACAGAAATAAAACTATATTCAAATTTAAGCAAATTATACATGTTAATTTACCTGTGTTTAATACTAAAGTTAAAAAATTACATTTCTTAATCGTTAAATTGTAATTAAGTAAAATTATTGATAGCTTTTTCAATGTATTTTTTTATGTTAAATTTATCAATTCTAATTTTTATATAAGTCGCTTACATGTTGAAGTTATATTTCACTTTAATACTATTAAAATTACACTTAAAATTGTTTAAAAAAAAGAATTGTGTACCTCATTTAGAAGTTTAAAGTTAACGAGAACTAACAAAGTGCGATATTGGTTTTTGAGATAATTTTTTTAATTTATTTATTGCACTAATATTAAATAAATAAAATACATTATAAAAAAGATGTAATACACAGTTTCTTACCGAGTTTATGGAGTGCGTTTCCCATTATGGGAACACGAGCCACCTCACTGTTCTTCTTAGATTCTAAATATCTTTTTGCATTAGCGCAGTAAAAAAAACTACAAACGCACCCCGTTTTGAAAGTTTGAAAACAAAATTGAAAACAAAAAAGATAAAAATTTCACAACACAATTTAAAGATTTTTATCGAGAGCAGATACCGAAATATTTAAACTTTTAAAATATAATTTCAGGAGAAACTTGCAAGAACTTGTTGGACACGTTTGTAGAGCACGGAATGCAACTATGTATTGCAGTTTATGCGCGCAGTTTCAGTAGTTGACTATTGCAGGGCCTGAACCTCTGGCCCTTTTATAGCATCCTGGTTGGCTCTTTCCACAGGTTCCAGCTTAGCTTCAACGCATGCTCAGCAGCAACCCTGTTTCAATTTTAATTATAGATTTGCGTCACAGGTAAACTTTTGTTTTACTTTCAAATGCGCAGATTGATTTTTCGTTTCATATAATTACTATTAAGTTTATTCAAACATATAAATAACTCCAATTTCAAGTTTTATGTTGAAATTTGAATCTTTTCAGTTTCATTATAGGATATTGAAACAAAGAATTTTTTTGAAAGGTTGCGTAATTATATTTCAAATGTCCTTATTTGTTTTGTTTCGTGATATATTTAGGCTGATTTAGACGAAGCGATAACTTTTTCCCGGTTGCCGCGCAAGTACTCGCGCAGGACTCCCGCCGATTATAAGACATTCAAATATCTCTCTACGTTTCTAAGAATTTCCGCCTTTTGAATTCTTCCTATAGAAACTTTAACTTATTGTAAACGGTATAAAATCGACACGTCGCTCCTAATTTTTTATATGTTAAGAATTACAAATTTTGATTGAAATATTAAGTAAAATTATTTGATTTTATACAAGGTCGTCGTCAGCAGGCTGACGGTCCAATTGATGTTAAATGGCTACCGGCGCCTATTACACACTGTTTTATCTGCCGCCAGTAACAGCCAATCTCAGCTTATGTGGCATAGTACTTACTGGCTAATACTAATATTATAAGTAGAAAATATTTGTATTTTTTTTTTTCAAAATCAAAAAAAGATCAAATCAAAATATTTATTTATCAATTAGGTTTCTCCAAGAAACTATTATGATCGTCATTATTTAGGTACCACTCAAAAACTGATTTTGTAATTTTGTAAACAAACTCAACGAGTAACACAGGCTATATTGTATAAAATTAGGCGGTCGCAGTCGCGTGCCACAGGTAGTTCGTCTAACAATCGTCTAACGTCGGATATCGACTATAAGACTGTTGTCTTACACGTTGAACATATAAAATGCACAATGGTCAAAGAGATAATATGATTAATTTTTGTATAATTGTAACCAATGTAATTTTTTTCACATAATGATGATTTAGACATATATTAGAAACCAAATTTATTGGTACAGTAGTACCCATCTGATATGGCTTACCGATGTACCTGCACAGAAGACAAATTTTTAAAGCGTGGGAAATGCCATCGACTAATCCACACACTTCGCGGCTTTTTCCGGTACCGCTATTGGTCGCCAGCTGCCGCCATGTTAGTAGGGATAATTTTCCATATATCCCCACTCTTCGAAAATTCAAAAAAAAATTATAAGTACAGTCGTATTGACACATGTTTTAAGAATTTATTATTTCTTTTATGATTTCAATGATTGTTATTTTGTAATTAGGTACTTTATGCACCTGTTATAAAAACTAAACTTATTGCTTATTACTTTATGTACGAAAAACAAAACTGATAAGCTGCAATTGTAAAAATATTAAAAGAAGTAAAGATTGCATTTGTGCATTATGTAAATATGCGGCACATGACTTACCGCTTCTTGGTGAGATAGACCTACGGTGCAATTTACCCTTATTTTAATTTATGTTAATTTTTATGTTATTTACTCCATATGGACTAATTTGTCTGATAATAAATAAATTATTATATTATATTATGTATATACCCATTTAGCACGCTGTTATAGGAACTTTCAACTACATTAGCATGGTTTCGCAATAAATAATTGAATTGAATTGAATTGAATTGAATCAAGCCAAGTAAGTGAGGCTATAGTTATTTTCATCAACCATGTCTCCTTTTTCACTATGTATTATAGACACAATTTAAACTTTAAAAAATTCATAATAAAACCCATTTTTTATTTATTTATTTATTACCATTTTTTAACAGTCTAACAGGAATACCACTATCATTATCAGGCTGTATAATGGTGAGTGCTTCGATGAGTTGATTCAATTAATGCCTACCTCAACCTTTTATGACCGTGCTGCGCGCCATAGATGCGGAGTTCACCCTCATTACTTGGATAAGGTACCGCAGCGCACAGTTCGGCTGAGTTAGAAACTTTATCCCACGGACGCGCAAACTTTAAACTTTGGAAATTTTTTGGAAGTTCTGAGGTTTAGCTATAATATGGCATTAAGCGTGAAGTATACTGCACTTGTGACACCTTTGGTGTTGCTTGTGTCGTTAGGCGACGGTAGCCAGCGGCGGAGTTCCGGAAGAGTGTTCGTCCGACCTCGCAACTTCGCCTATAGAGGACGCGGAGGACGCCAAGAGGTTTAGTCAGTAGGTCTACCCCACTACCATCTCGGGGCAGGAGTCCGACATAACCCACCGGTCTGTCTCCATGCCGGTAGGTATCCATGATGATTCCTCTTTAAAAAAAAAGGCGACGGTAGCCACCTACCATCAAGTGAACCGTCAACCTGCCTGCCGCCCTTAATAATATTAAAAATATGTTTTTGTTAAACACGTTTTTCATTTATTGATATCATAACAATAATCAGCTAGGATGTCTTACACAAATAAAAAGTATTGCAAACACTCTGGGCAAGTGGGGAACCCGTATGTCGAAAATGTACTCGTACTAAAGCAATCATTATTTTATTAAATTCGCGATGTATTTAAATGTAACAATAATTACCAAATTATGATAGCTTTCCACGTCTTACAACGAACTCGATAATCCCTGTTGCAACAAAATTACAGGAGGTACCTTATTGAGTTTGGCAATTTCTCCTGAATTATAAAATCATTCTATTGATACAGATTTTATTCGTATAATATAGATCAGACGTTAATTGCGAAAGTGGTTTCTTTATACGACATCACTCTTTAACCACTCCATCGATCATCATGAAATTTTGTCAAGGATAAAAATAAAAATAATAGATTCAACGTCTAACTAATATATGTAAGCAATAAAGATTGAATAAATTAGTGGGTAGATGTTTTAACGACTAAGAAAATGGGGAGCGTACAAAGTCGCAGGAAAAAGCGAATACAAATATAAAACACTAACTTCATATCACTTATCAATTAGGTCATATCTGTTTCATTATCAATGTGCTCTTTGTTATAATATAAAAAAGAGGTGGCCTTTGTATGCCTGTGAATACTTCACCATTCCATTATAATATGTTATAAATAGTTTACGCTTGATTGACTGATGGTGTTTAAAGGTATGGTGTATAAAGCTTAATAAGAGGTGCCCATTACCGTGCGTCAATGGTTGGCATTATCTTTTGTATAAGAAAAACAATGGATGTGATTTGACATGACAGAGTCTCATTGAAGAAAGGTAATTCCAAGGAAACTTTTCAATAAGTACCTATAAAAAAAGGTTCTTATCTAATGGGATTTCACTTAAAGAAATATGGGATAGGTTGAAAACATTTTCAACTTTAAATTAATTAATTTATATATTTATGTTGTATTATTTATCGAAAACTTTTGAACTTTTTATTGGTAATACAGTTTACAAACAAGTAAGTTAATGGTAGGTATAGAAGTGTATATGCAGATTAGCCCCAGCTAAGCGCAGATATATATATTTTTTAATTATATCTGTGGAATTTAGAAGAAGTTTGCTGAGAGACAGACTGAGGCGAACATTTCAATTATTTTATAATATGTACCTTAAAATTATTTTATAATTTGCATTTCTATTCATGAATTTTTGAAAAGGATTTCAAACTCTTCTCTTGAATACTCTTGAATCTTGAACTTGAATTCAAAAGAAGTTTAATTTAAACTTCTCATTCATTCATTGAAAATTATTTTAAGGGAGGTCTGAACAGTTTTTCTCCATTAAAAAAAACACCAGAATCAAGCAAAATTATGAACTAGTGCTAATTAGAAGTTAATTATGTACATAGTTTGTGGTAAGCCCAGGGATGCAATTTTCGTTTAGAGACAGAAAACGACATTGAGATCTAAGTATTTTTGATTTACGTAATATGTAGATTAAACAATAACAATAAAATGCAAATAAAGATATTCATTTAATTAGAAGTCTTTTTAAATTGTTACAAAAAGGTTAAATCCTAACTAATGTTATAAATGCGTAAGTGAGTTTGCTTGTAACGCTGTCACGCCTTAACTTTTCAAACGATAATTAAGAAATTTTGCATGTACAGAAAAGAACTTTGGGTACCTTTTATCCAGAAAAAAAGAGGTCGACTTTCTCAAGGCCATATAGACTCAAGTAACATTTTATATATATACGATGGTAATAAACGTGAAACGTGTCCATTTTTTCGCTCTTTTTTCCAAAATCTTTGAATGCTATTAAAATTATGGATAGTGTTTTGTTTTTGCTATAATGGTTTAGGTAGCTGCTCTTACTGAGCCGTCTCAAATTACCACCCTGTAATATTGCAGTCAGGTATGGAAAGTAATTAAAATCACCGATGTAATATACAATAAAAGTTGTGCAATAAATATGTAAGTACCCGGCATCGATGGTACCCGGTGATCTGAAAATTGTTTGTACTTATCGATCTCGGAAGAAATATTTATTTCTTTTAATATCTGCCTTTTAAGATCTCTATTCCCAGTTATTAGAAAGCATGAATCGACCAAAAGATTTGACTTTGTGGTGATTATGTCAGGCCTGTTAGCCGGCTGGTGGGAGGAGAAGGTAGCGTGTCTTAACGTCCCCTAAACCCCCCCCCCCCCCCCGCGCCCATAGACGACGCGAGGAAACTCCGTGAGTTTTTAGTGGGTAGAAGTTCCACATACCCCACCGATCTCCCCATGGGCGGTGCGGATCTGGATTGCAGATTTTCCCACACAAAAACAGGTTTGATAGCCGGAGAGGCGACACCCTTTTCGGCGCTCGACTGATATGATTGCAAAGTAGCATTGAAAAAGACAGATTTCATATTGTTAAAACCAATGTCAGAATTGCCCCCACCCTGGGTGGTGCATAAAGTGTGGGTGGTGGGATGAGTATGGTGGGGTGAGTATGGTAGGGTGAGTCGAGATTCAATGTTGATATAATTCAATGTTGATGTTATTCAATGTTGATGTTATTCAATATTGTTGCTTAGTACGCCACAGGTATGATCTACCCAATATTTGTTGACACCAACCCACTCTAATTACGCAAGATTGTGTACTTTTTATTTTGTGAAATTCATTTAATACTGAGCCGAGGCCTTAAAACGATAACATTAAAACTCTCAGTAAATAACTATATAAATACAAACGTTCCCTTTTATGGTAACAAAAAGCAAGTTTGCTTTACAAAATTATTTGATTTCAAAAATAAGATAAGTGTTATATTATATCAGAACAAATTACAATAATAACTGTTTACCCGATTAATGACTTTAATGAGTTTTTATTCGTTTAAAAAACGATGTGCTGAAACATAAAAATGAAGTCTGTTTATATAACCAATACATCCAGTAGCCACAAATCCTTAAGCAACCAGATAGATCCCAGTCTGCTATTGTCCATAATCCTCCTACTTTTATACAGGATGGTTCAAAAATCGTGTTTCAAACGAAGCAGGGACGTAGGGGTGGTTATTTGCAATAAAAAATCTCTGTAGAGTCCTACCCTAACTCAAAAATGACCAAAAATGACCCTGTAGTAGAAAAACTAGCCCATTTAATAACGATTAAAATTAGTTATAACACATACCTATAGCTGTTTGTAACTGAATTATTAATAATTATCGTTTTTTCGAAGTAAATCGGAGGAAGCAGAAAAAAACAGATATCGAATTTATTTAAGTCGTTATAACATAGTAAATCACAAAAATTGTTCGAAATGTCTTCCTCCATCTACGCCATCGTCTAATAAAATTATTTCACAACCTACGAAATGCGTTTCTACTTAACATTTTCTTTCGCTATCTCCAGTTTATTTCTTAACTCTTGTACTGTCTGTTTCTCTTTTTCGTACAAAATCTCTCTTTCAGATGTCTCCACAAAAAAATAGGGTTTGAATCCGGAGACTCTACGGACCGGTTCTCAGACCGCCCGAGCGTAGTGTGGTGGAGCACCATGTTCTCAATCAAATCTTCTGGAATATCAGCTTCGCGCAAGATATCTCTTAAATTATTTTGTAAAAAATCTAAATAGTTCAATCTTGGTGGCATTTCAAATGTTACAAGCTGTCCTCCAATGATACCAGCCCACATATTTATGCTGAACTGGTGTTGGAAGCGATCATTTCTAACTATGTTTGGATTTACAACGGCGTAATAAAATTGTAATATTTTTACAAATATTCTCCATATGAGCAAAAGCCTGAAAAAGGTACCTTCAACCCCCCTTTACACCCTCAGCACAACCCCCATCCTTGAGGATTTTTAGTATGTTCATCTGGATACCGTAAGGTATAATTCTACCAATTTTCAAAACTAGACAATTTATTTCCCCTGATTGCCGATATTCAGTTAATTTGACCTGTAGGAACTATTAGTGAAGTTTGTTTATTAAGAGACCATTCTATCTATAACCGCTTTTGAATAGGCTCAAGGGAAAATTAGGGTGTGAATGATTACTCGAGTAATCTTAAAATACTAATCGTAAAACCAATTTTAACGCAAATATTGCGTGTGCTATCTCTACTTATTTCAACGCTTCAAATATAATTATTTATAATTATTTTATAATTTTGGTCCTTTGTTTTCTCAAGACCTTTAATAAACTATTTAGCGGTTACTCGCTGCTTCCTTCTATTTCTTAGATAATGAGAATTGCTTTACCTATTGTATTAATATCGTCAGGTAAAGCGTAATTTATGTCATAATAATGTTAGTCTAGGAACGTGTAGCCCTTGACTAGCGGAAATATAATCTAATAAGTTACCTCCGTACGATATATTCCATTTTTAGTAAAATGGGGATGCAAAACTAATTTATATCTTTAAATAAGTTTTGTCGAGCCAAAAGCCTAACTTTTTATTTTTAGAGAAAAACTAAAGAATGAAATATAGATAATTGTGTTGTTTTTTTTGCTTAATTATTAAGGGAGAAGAGTTGTATTTTTGTGTGTTTGTAATGAATAAACTCAAAAATTACTAAGTCGATTTTAAAAATTATTTCATCTATAAGAAAGCTATTATCAGCGAGTAACATAGTCTATATTTTATAGTTACAAGGAAGAAGTCGTGTGCAACAGATAGTAATATATAAAATAGAAAACTATTTATTCAATGTTAATCAAATTGTACATTCCACGAACTCCTCATTGTAATTTAAATTAGAAATATTCATAAAAAAGGAAAAATCCTTAAGGTTTCGGAGACGCGCCGCGCGAAGTTTAGGTTTTTAGCGTTACTCTCACAACGATCGAGGCTCGCGCATCGCACGCACACACGTACGTATGCATAGAGCAAGAGCCCACGACGGCCAGATCTTCGTTATTTTATAAAAGCTAAAAGTTTCTAGGTGCATGTCCCCAACACAGGTATTAAAAACCAGCGAGGACCAGCAGACTCAGCCGGGTAGTGCTTGGGCTCATCGGGGACGTCTCCCCGAGATAAAAAATTTGACGCCCCCCTCGGACCCCCCCGGCCGTAACTCGGAAATGACGCGGCGCAGTGGGGTCGTGTTTGTGCTCATTGGAGACGTCTCTCCGACATAAAAAATTTGACGCCCCCCTCGGACCGCCCCGGCCGTAACTCGGAAACGACGCGACGCAATGGGGTCGTGCTTGTGCTCATCGGAGACGTCTCTCCGACATAAAAAATTTGACGCCCCCCTCGGACCCCCCCAGGCCGCAACTCGGAAACGACGCGACGCAGTGGGGTCGTGTTTGTGCTCATCGGAGACGTCTCTCCGAGATAAAAAATTTGACGCCCCCCTCGGACCCCCCCAGGCCGTAACTCGGAAACGACGCGACGCAGTGGGATCGTGTTTGTGCTCATCGGAGACGTCTCTCCGACATAAAAAATTTGACGCCCCCCTCGGACCCCCCCGGCCGTAACTCGGAAACGACGCGACGCAGCGGGGTCGTGTTTGTGCTCATCGGAGACGTCTCTCCGAGATAAAAAATATGACGCCCCCCTCGGACCCCCCCGGCCGTAACTCGGAAACGACGCGACGCAGTGGGGTCGTGTTTGTGCTCATCGGAGACGTCTCCCCGAGATAAAAAATTTGATGCCCCCCTCGGACCCTCCCGGCCGTAACTCGGAAATGACGCGGCGCAGTGGGGTCGTGTTTGTGCTCATCGGAGACGTCTCTCCGAGATAAAAAATTTGACGCCCCCCCTCGGACCCCCCCGGCCGTAATTCGGAAACGGCGCAACGCAGCCAAGTCGTGTTTGGGCTCATCGGGGACATCTCGGAGACGAATTTTTTAGAGTAGACCAAATTTCAAATTTTGACAGTTGCGGTCTACTCAGTAGACCATGGTCAACGGTTTTAGATAAACGCTTGCGTGTTGGGTATCATTTGAAAGATCTCAACAAGGGTGACCAATTTTACTCCCCCTTTTTACTTACCCCTAATTCTTCACGAATTACAAAAAAAGACCCAAAACCAAACCAAAACAATTAACTATGGCAAATGACAACACCTAACTCACAACCGCGCCCTCGCGGGCTGCTTGAAGACCGCGGTAGCAAGCACGATCTAGTTAGTGTATAATTATTATTTTAGTTGCACAATACAAAATGAAATTGTTATTCCCAATTACAAAAATAATATATTGTACTGAAAACGTTTGTAAGCATTTTTAATTTTCAAACTGGAGTCAATTATATGATCCTGAGCATGAGTTTGTATAAATCAGATTAGATATGGTTATGCACAGGGTAAGTTAAAATGTCGTTTAGGGGTATAAGAACACGATTTACTTTCCAATAACACCGTAAAACTTGCCAAAAGTCGTCACTAATTGGACGCTTGTATAATTTGCCGTAAAATCATTATACGCTTTGGGTCTTCAAAGTGCGGACGTGTGTGGAACTTTCCTTGCGCCCAGAGCTACGCTCGGGCTTTCGAGAACGTTCCATATGTAGTAAATTTATCATGATGATTATGTAAAAAAATCTGACTCCTAGAAAACTTATGTTGCCAGTATGCCATAAGTTCTAATCTAAGGAGATCCCTCCTTAGATTAGAACTTATGGCATACTGTTCCTTACAAACCTTCTATTCATCAGTTGCATTCGGTTCCAAATCTTTCGACGCGCTTTGCACCCTTCCTTTCCTCTCTTCCATTGATTTAATAATATAAGGCGGATCTCGTATTTGCATGCACCGAGAATGCCGTGGGTTTCTGGCCTGATAGAAATCTTTCTGTAAAGTTTCTAGCTGCGGAGATAAATAGTTCCGAGGAGTAATTTTTTAGTTGCGCAGTTTACATCATAATTTCAAGATCAAAGACGACATAGGTATTTGAAATTTGGCGTGATCTTTTGACACTAATGATATTAGGTTTGACAGATGCGCCATCATGCGTTTCGTTATAAGCAAATGGGATTTGGTCATTTTTATTATTTAGTGTTCAAAATACTATTTAGTGCTTTGTCTCCTCATAATTTATAAATTAGAGCATGTTGTTTAGTTCTACGCTATTTAAATACTAGATCGTGCGTGCTGCTGCGGTGTGCAAGTAGTCTGTGGGGGCGCGGTTGTGAGTTGGGTGTTGTCATTTGCTATAGTTAATTGTTTTGGTTTGGTTTAGGGTCTTTGTTTTGTAATTCGTAAAGAATTGCGGGTAGGAGACTTTTACTTAAAAGGGGGAGGGAGAGGGGATTAGTTTCAATTGATCACCCTCGTTGAGAACTTTCAAATGATACCCAACACGGGGGTCTACCTGTAACCGTTGACCATGGTCCTACGAGCAACTGCCAAAATTTGAAATTTGGTCTACTCTAAAAAATTCGCCTTCCCGAGAGCCGTCTTAGATGATTCCAAACACGACCCGGGTGCGTCGCGCTATTTCCAAGTTACGGCCGGAGAGGTTGGAGGGGGCGTCAAATTTTTTATCTCGTCGAGACGTCTCCGATGAACCCAAACACGACCCGGCTGCGTCGCGCCGTTTCCGAGTTACGGCTGTGGGGGTTAGAGGGGGGTTCAAATTTTTTATCTCGTCGAGACGTCTCCGATGAGCTCAAACGCGACCCCACTGCGTCGCGTCGTTTCCGAGTACGGCCGGGGGGGTCCGAGGGGGGCGTTAAATTTTTTATCTCGGAGAGACGTCTCCCGATGAGCCCAAACACGACCCCACTGCGTCCCGCGTCGTTTCCGAGTTACGGCTGAGGGGGTCCGAGGGGGGCGTCAAATTTTTTATCTCGGAGAGACGTCTCCAATGAGCCACAAACACGACCCCACTGCGTCGCGTCGTTTCCGAGTTACGGCCCGGGGGGGTCCGAGGGGGGGTGTCAAATTTTTTATCTCGGAGAGACGTCTCCCATGAGCACAAACACGACCCCACTGCGTCGCGTCGTTTCCCAGTTACGGCTGAGGGGGTTAGAGGGGGGGTTCAAATTTTTTATCTCGTCGAGACGTCTCCGATGAGCCCAAACACGACTCCACTGCGTCGCGTCGTTTCCGAGTTACGGCCGGGGGGGTCCGAGGGGGGTGTCAAATTTTTTATCTCGGAGAGACGTCTCCAATGAGCACAAACACGACCCCCACTGCGTCGCGTCGTTTCCCAGTTACGGCTGAGGGGGTTAGAGGGGGGGTTCAAATTTTTTATCTCGTCGAGACGTCTCCGATGAGCCCAAACACGACTCCACTGCGTCGCGTCGTTTCCGAGTTACGGCCGGGGGGGGTCCGAGGGGGGCGTTCAATTTTTTTATCTCGGAGAGACGTCTCCGATGAGCCCAAACACGACCCGGCTGAGTCGCGCCGTTTCCGAGTTACGGCTGAGGGGGACCAAGGGGGGCGTCAAATTTTTTATCTCGTCGAGACGTCTCCGATGAGCACAAACACGACCCCACTGCGTCGCGTCGTTTCCGAGTTACGGCCGGGGGGGTCCGAGGGGGGTGTCAAATTTTTTATCTCGGAGAGACGTCTCCAATGAGCACAAACACGACCCCACTGCGTCGCGTCGTTTCCGAGTTACGGCCGGGGGGGTCCGAGGGGGGGTGTCAAATTTTTTATCTCGGAGAGACGTCTCCAATGAGCACAAACACGACCCCACTGCGTCGCGTCGTTTCCGAGTTACGGCTGAGGGGGTCCGAGGGGGCGTCAATTTTTTTATCTCGTCGAGACGTCTCCGATGAGCCCAAACACGACCCGGCTGAGTCGCGCCGTTTCCGAGTTACGGCTGAGGGGGTTAGAGGGGGGGGGGGGGGGGGGGGTCAAATTTTTTATCTCGTCGAGACGTCTCCGATGAGCCCAAACACGACTCGGCTGAGTCGCGCCGCCGGACAGACAGGGCGGTTTAAGGGAGGGGGGAAGGGTTTTTCCAAAATTTTTGTTTTTTCGTTGCCCCGGTAGACCTTTACCGTCGTCTCTTATGTGGGTGGAAATCCTGCCATATATGGTCACACTGAACGAAGGTCTGGCCTTGGGCTCTTGGGCTATAATTTCAACATCAAAGACGACATATTTGACATTTTTTGTGTAAGTACACGGTTTTATCACGAACTGTCAGTGCGGCGCAAAGCGACGTGCTCTCACTTCGGAGGCGCATGGCCGACTGAACCAGACTGAACCGTTGCCCGAGCGTGATTTCATAATAATAGCCTTCATAGTAATTTGTATGAAGATTTTGAGCGAAAAAATTGGGCAAGTTTGTGATTTTTTTACACAAAATAGGAATATGTTTATTAAGAAATGAAGATTGCATCTATTTTTTTATAGTTTTAACTTTATTATTTGATAAAATTCATTTAATAATTCTTGATACTTACCGACACAATTGTAACAAAACGGGAGTGCGATTTACACGTTTTTAGTGATTTTCTGGATTTTTTTTTACACTTATCCATAAGCATTATCTTAAATTTGAATGTTTCAGCAAAAAGTAACATTCATTGGCTAGCTGTGTTATTTTTTTCAAGGTTGTGGAGCATCGTTTACTATATAATTCTTTTACAATCCCGACCCTCGATTGCCGTAAGGGACCCTTAATTCCTATTATGCTATTTATTTGAAAGGTATACATCTACAGTCTATAGACCTATAGACGAGATATAGTCTATGTCTATATCTCGTCTATAGGTCTATACATAGTCTGGAGCTTAGCTTCTCACCTTTACCTTGGAATAGCCGTATCATAAAAACTATTTGGCATATTAAGACCAAATTAAACTCATTTGATTGCAAGTTTACTCTACTTAAAAAGTATGCGTAGTGATTTTTTGCCGTAATACAGGTCCTTGTTGGTAAAAATTGGCAAAAACTGAGAAAATCCTAAAATTTATCGGATATTCAAATAAATAATAATGATCGCAAGGCTTTCAAAGTAAAAAACTTGAATTTCTTAGTACCATTTTATCACTTCCAACGTATAAAAAGGCAGTCGCTGAATGTGTATCTGGTAAAAGCTATCCTAGTTTTACTCCAGCCACGGCATTTATTTCTCACGGCAGATTAGAGGTCACATCTTCTAATTATGGAAACATTAGATGATTGACAAGCCTAACGTAAGCCTGAAGGTGCTTGCCTAACGTCTCAGTGGCCACGGTTTCGATTCCCGGAGGGGTCAACTTTGGAAATGAACTTTGACGGATTTAAAGTCTATTAAATTAATGTAAATTTTTTAAAAATTAATTATGATAGATTAATTACCTGTCGATCACAATTGCAATTAGTCTTAACTAATAAATTGTATGATATTTTACTGAATGTACCATTTCATTTATTGTACAAAATCGAACATAACTAAGTAATACTTTTTATAATTGTGTACGTGAGTACCCAATTAGGTACGTTTTATTTTTCAATATCATTTTTGATATTTTTGATTATTATCATCAAGAGCAAAGAGCTTCTTGTTATGTCAGTTTTTCTTTTACTTGTTTGAAAAATTTGACAATCAATCAAACAATGATTGATTGTCAAATTTTTTTCTTTTTTTAATGTTAAGGTGGTCAGACAAGCTTACAGTCCACTTGATGGTAGGTAGCCAATATATATATAAAGTTTTTGTGTTTCGTGTTCACTGCTGGTTTTATTTATGATGATTTTTTTTATCGAGTTTTATTTTTTCTGACCAATTATCAAAGTTATCATTATTACTATAGTTTGTTTTCGTTTTAGTCCCGTCAAAATCAGACGGACAGACAGACGTAATTTTTTTTTTGTTATTTGATATATATAATATAAGTTTTGTAAAAAGCATTTATTTTGACATTACAAACAGATATTTAAATTTATAGATGAACAATGAAAAAAGTACTTATCTAGAAAAAGCAAAACGGTAGCTCATCATAATAAAGTTTACGTTTATAATATTATACTCCAAATTTAAGGTTGTAATTTTACACTAATAACTACTTAACATCTTAACAATACACTACTACACTACTTATTACTAATAACTAATACACTACTTAACATCTTTATATATATAAAAATTTCGTGTCAAGTCGTTTGTCCGCGATTAACTCTTAAACTACTGAACCGATTTGGGAAGCTATATTATCAGCGAGTAACATAGGCTATATTTTATAGTTACGCAGACGTAGTCGCGTGTAAATGCTAGTTATTGATATTTTAAGAATAGTAGTTTGATAACAAATTTACAATTCTTAAAATAAAATAAAATAATTATTATGTTACAATTTAAAATATTAATTTTCAATGAAAATTTAAGTGAGATTATGAAATAAGAGAAGGTTTTAGAGTTTCAGTGGTGTATAATCTGAAATGTATTAGAAATTTATAAGGGCCTTTTTGATAAGGCATTGTTTTATTGACATTGGTGGTTTTATTCGCACAAGTGACTTTTTTTTACCTAATAAGGAAGAGAACTAAGCATGGTAGAACTTACGTGATGATTGACTATGTAATAAATACGATATTGCTGAAGTAACATGAGATCCGTTATAAATATAGGTGTCTCAAAAATTTGATGGCATAAGAAGTATTTTAACTTATGACCTACAGACCAAGTCGCAGACCAACTAGTTGGTCCATGGGAAAATTCGGATAACCTCTTAGTTGGTCAAAATTGGTTCCCAAAAATGCTATGTATTTAACTTTGCAGGGGAAAAATAGGTACGTAATTAAGAAAACTCCAATTATGCAACATTTTACGCAATAAAGTATATTTCCGTCTTCCGATACATAAATGTTTTCGTAAATTTACATTTTTAATTTTTCAACGAGTGTTATCTTGAGATAAAATGTATGTGCGCTGTTCGAATAATCATTTTATTCGAATTTATTCGTAAATGTCTGTTACGTGAAGGGTTAATTACTTTGGCTTACAATCAAATTCTATATAATGGGGATTAAATCTTGCTGAATTCGTTCCAACTAATTAATTGTTGCTTTTGATGTTTTGATGTTGACCGGGTACGGCCCATTGGGCTTCCATGATTTTTGGACGTATTAATCAGTATGAATCACCGCACACCTGCCCCGAGAGTCGCATTAAATACTCCTGTCGAAGAACAATCGGCGGTATTTGGTTCTAACATCGACCAGTGTCCAATTATATAGAGCCAGCTTCGGGAAGGAGGTTACCTTCGATCGTCGAATCAATCAGCTCGGTTGAGCAGCCTTCGGCAAGCTTCGAGGCATATTCTCGTACAAAATTCCTCACTTCCTTGTCACATAATTATATTTTGTGACCGTATAAAAGATTTCAAACGTATTGTAAGCTAAAATTATGTACAAGTTGATTTATTAATGTAGTCAGCAAGCGGTAAGATTTTGACGAGACTATTTTAGATAACTTTTTTTTAATAGGTCTAATAAAGTTTTAAGTTATAAATGATTCTTAGCCTACGTTTTTCTATAACCCATAGCGGTAACCAACTCGTCTACAACCACAGTAATACCGGCTTAAGTGGTAGCTGGAGATTAATAAATTACTCTTGTGCAGAGTGTAATCACCTTTATTTTTATTAGATGGGTTTGCTCGTGGCCAACAACCAACTTTGTAGCAAGGATGAGGGCTATGATGGAGCGGGCTCACCCAGAAGATGCCTATTCACTCGAACTTTGAAAAGATTTGGGTTATACGAGCTCCGAAATACAGACGCCGGCAGGGAGTTCCAAATCTTGGCAGTGCTCATTATAAAAGATGTTTTAAAGCTCTTGGTCCGAAAAAGAGGGATTTCGATGTCTGATGAAGTAAAGGGGAAGGTAGTATGAGCTCATGCAGCTCCTGAGCACATTCTCCGAAGTCCGAACAAAGTGCATTATCAGTTTCGATAACAAATTCCATTCATTTCAAATTTCGCTAAGGTTTAGATTTGAAGTAGGTATTGATTACTAACTGACACAATTGGTCATAGCTAAGGGCCAGTTTTATAAACGACATACGTTTTTCCCGTTCGTTACAGTGCTGGTAACGAACGGTTAACGGTCCGTCAATAACGTTTACTGATGGTGGTTCTATAAAAGAAATTAAACATTCGATAGCTGTCCGTAAAAAATACGCCGTAGTTTATGAATATGATCGATGGTTTCGTTGTAGTCTGTCTAGAACTGTGAAGTGTCGCGTTACAAACACATTTATTTAAAAAAAATACAAAATAAACGATACCTAAGAAACCGACCCTATCATAGTAACGAGCCAGTAAACGCTAGCTGTCAAATTATACTGTTGACTAACGAACAGTTGTTTATAATACACTATATTATACTATTAGATCATTTTTTCGTCTCTTAGATATAAAATTTAACTAACGGGTCGTTATAAAACTGGTCCCATAAATGCATGACATTTTAACCTTTGTTATATATCACATAGGTATTTTTATGTTCTACCAGTAAATCTGTCTCTTGAAGTCAAAGACTTTGTAACAAAAGTGGTATATAACCTCTAGTTTTAAAGATTATTTTCTTTTTTGAAATTTAGAAAAGTCATATCAATTTGTCAAGTAAACATGTCACGAAATGTAACTATTGCCGAAAGGGCAGAAATTATTTGTTTACACCGTTTGGGTCGAAATGTAAACCAAATCTTGAGAAACTTAAATATATGGCGTTATACCGTACGTTTCTGGATTACACGAGAAGGCGAGGATGGCAATCTTCAAGATCGCAGGCGGTGTGGTCGTACTTCTGCGATATTGAACATTCAAAGAGAAACTATGAGACGGGCTTATGAAGAAAATGGCTCATTATGCAGAAGAGTTCGATGTCTGTACTGGTCTATAATACCAAATATGGAATCTGGTCGAATTAGTGCAAACCTATGGGGCTGGATGTCGGCTGATGGGGTAGGTGATCTGTTAAGCTTATCTCCAAGAGCAAACGCTCTAAATTGTATGCTACTGACTGTACGAAAAGTGTACCCGGAAAATGAGCAGCGTGAATTTGATTTTTTATTAGGGCCAGTTTTATAACGATCCGTTAGTTAAATTTTATATCAAATAGACAAAATAAACGATACGTAAGATAAACCGACCTTATCATAGTCAGTAAAGAGGCAGTAAACGCTAGCTGTCAAATTATACTGTTGACTAACAAACAGTTGTTTATAATACACTATATTATACTATTAGATCATTTTTTCGTCTATTTGATATAAAATTTAACTAACGGATTGTTATAAAACTGGCCCTTATAGAACTACCGTCAGTAAACGTTATTGACGGACCGTTAACTGTTCTCTTACCAGCACTGTAACGAACGGGAGAAAGGTATGTCGTTTATAAAACTGGCCCTTAGAGAGTAAGCTCGTGTGAAGCGGTTACGTTGTGTTGACATTATAACACGGCTGTTATTTTTCTAATTAAAACATTAACCGCCTTACCACAGAAGCGTTTTTAAGTTTAATACATTTTTTAGACAAGTTTAACATGGTTTCACTAAAAAGCTTACCACAGAAGAAATTTAACGTCAGAAAAATGCCTAAAAAAAAGTTTAAAGTTAGACTCACTTGCACCCTAGTTTAAGTAGGATAGACCCGTTTAAAATTGGCAAGATGGCCGACTAGTGAACAGCTGTTTATTGTCAAGTGCCGCTGCCATTTACGTACTTAGGTTAGGTTGATATTGTATCAAGTAGCTAGCAAGTTTATGTTATTTTTAGTAACTTATATTTATAATTTAATTATAGTTATTTTAAATTACATTTAAAAATCAATATTTATTACTATTATAAGTACATAGTAGTGAAGTGTAACCAATATTTTCGTAATCTCGCTATACTAAAAAATTGTAAATATAATGATGGATTGGATGGATTATGACTTCCAAAACGATTCCAATTTTCTCCTCTTTTCTTATATACTTCCATCTTTTATAGGAGGATAGATTTATAGGAGATATTTTATTATAGGAGTTTTTAATTGTGCAGTAGGTACTTATTTCAATTTCTTTGCGCAGTACGCACTCACTATAGTCACGCGAGAGCGAAAAATATTTGTATGGAAAACTGTCAATGCCAAAGTCAAAGAAAGAAGTCATTACGCGTTTTTTTTTCCTCGTGGTATAATAATATTACTTTCCATTAAGTCATAGAAATTTCACAATAAACATAGTTACAAATAAAGAAATATTGATAAAATAGTTATTAAAAATGTATTCTTATGCATTTAGTTGATTAAAATAAATAATATAATATTATTAAAATAACAATATAAATTTTTAGTTTCATTTTTTTTAAGGATAATAATGCATAATCCAAACGAACATAGACATTCTTTTAATATTGCCATAAGAAATAAATTTAAACTAGTTTAACTAATCCCAGCGTTGAAAAGGTTCTGTGGTACGAAAAAAGTTAAACGGGTTTAAAAATTTTAAGCCCGTTTTGTTAAACCCTTTTTTAAACTCATTTAACTTGTTTTTCTGTGGTAAGGCTGTAATAGTCCAGGAAAATTTAATACCAAATCAAAATTTGAAACCGTTAGGAGAAATTTTGAAATAAGTTTGTAGATATATGTAATATCAGATGGATGAAAGAAATTTTCGGGTGGTAAATACTTTTAAAAAATTTCCTGAAATTATATAAAAATGGAAATTTTATGGAAATTTGTTTTTACATAAAAATATTTATATAAGGAACTATTTATGCTAAACCCTTTTTAGACGAAGAGATATCATTTAATTTCGAAATGTGTATCTAGTTCAATTAAAATTAAAGTAATGGCAATAATGCCATGCAAGATATGACAAAGATTGCAATAGAAATTTTCCCTTTGAACTTTCAAAGGAAAACAGACATCCTTTTATAACATACAAAGAATGTTCAATCTTAGGGTAATAAAGCTCTTTACTGGTTGAGCATACATCTTATAAAAGACTGGCAACTTTGCGTGCCAAGCACTGCATATTAGTTTATACCTCTATTCAACAGGCTTTCTATAACCTTTACCTATAAAATGGGGTGCCTCTTTTCGTGGATATAAGTGAGTTATTGCACTCTATAACTCCGCTGCTGCAGATATTTTCAACACTTTGATACACGAATAGACTGATATATACGAATGATATACACTTACCCCTCTTTTGCATAGGGCGTTAAAAAAATTTTTTAAACATTTTATCTAATACATTCTTAGTTTTACGATAGTATTCAATTTTATTGTTCGTTGAGTATAATTTTAATGTTAATTTAATATGATACGTATTTATTGTTTGAAGTTTGACATTGGCCCTAGGTTAGGATAAAGAAAATAAACTATTTTTAAAGTAGCCACTGGTGTAATTAGTTGAAAGTTGCTTATATTCATATAATATTTTAACTAATTAATTAGCCTCAGTTCAATACAGTTCACATTTCAACTAAATCAACAGCTCTTGGAAAAGATATTGGTCTCTGAGAGAAGTGACTGGTTCAACGGTCTATAAGTATAATATATAATGTTTTAACTAATTAACTAGCCATAGACTTTTTACATAGTTAGACAAAAAACATAAAACGCGTCGGATATTTTCTTCAACTTCAAAAGAGAAACGAAGAGATACAGGCTTTCTCGTTGCTTTACTTAGATTATTAAAACGGACAACTTGCTCGCCAGTTTTGACACGTGTAAAAATTATGATAGGACCACATTAAAGTTTAATGCTGTTTATTATTAGTTTCTTATTAATGGGCTCTCCTCAGCTACCAAACATAATTTTAGTTTTTTAATTTTGTCAGATCATGTTTGCTAGAAAAATATCCAATTTTTTTGTCAAAAATAATGTTGACGACTGTTGGTTCGTGGCCACAAATAATAAAAAAGAAAACTGTAAAACAATATAGATATAAGTTGACTAGTTTGTCAGTTTGTCAATTGGTAGATAATAAGTTGCGTGTGAGTTTGGTAACATTTTTATTGAAAACTCATAATTTCATTCGCATACAGTCCATTACTTAACATTTCGAGGCAAAGTAATTTATTGCAAACCAAAAAATAATGTTAATTGGCAACACAAACTTTAATATGGCAAAGCCAGGAGCTGTTTCAGGAGGTTATCGAACGTTACCCATGCTAGCTGGAATCTCCTTACTTAATCTTACACTCAATCATAAATGTGTAAACATAAAGTTTCTCTTTGCGTATTGATACTATGATCTTTTGAAAGGTATGAATTTTAAAAAAATAAGAATATTTTGTGTCTTGTCTGGATATTGAGCGTTACAGATAGTGTAGCTCCAGCTTTATTCAATGAGAAAATGAAGCGCTCTGAGAAGTACTTCTCAGGGCGCTTCATTTTCTCAATAAAATTATTTTTATAAAAAAATTTCCTAGACGTTTAATATTAATATTTAATATTAATTAATATTGGACTTTATTATTTTCTTGTATTTTACCTTTAAAAACATAAAAATAGGCTCTACTATGTTTTTGAATTTTCTAATACACTTTCCTCATAATTGCCGACATGTAATCATTTATTTGTGTATTGAATTCTGTATCCTTTTTTTAAATATTTAATTGCAAGGATATATGTTTAACAATTTAAGAATTTATTAATATTTTCATTATATTCCAAGCTGAAACATAAAGGCACCTTAATTTAATGAAGCACTCGCGAATGCCATCGCTTCGAGAGAATGCAATTACTGAAAGAACTATTTATACGATGGGAGTGCAGAGAACAACATATCAAAGTGCGTCCTTGAAACACAGGTTAGGTTAGGTTAGGAAATAGCAAAAATTGAGGGGTGCGTGTACGTTACAAGCAATATGTTCTCTGAGTGTCCAATGAAATCGAATATATCTACCATATAAGCTAAAAAAAATATTTGATCCTTTAGCTAACCAGTGATGTATGAAATTAAGTTTCGGATGTAGATGATATAGTAGTTACAGCATCAATATGTGTGCACCGATTTTATTATCACTTTTCTGAATTGCCTCCCACTATGGAGGCAAATAAATACGAGTACGTATATACGTCAAAAAGATTTTAATCATGATTGGAACTATTTTATTCGTAAAACAGTGTTTTTAATGTTGTATAGTTAATAGCGTTCTTATACACTTAGTAAGATCTTATCTGTTGAAATAAATTAACGTTGTTTTGCACAATTTTTTTTATTTTTTAAAGTGTGCAAAGGAAAAATAAGAAGTATATTATTAAGGACCTTACAATACGTGTGTGCAATTGCATACAATATAAACTTCCCTTTGACATTCACGTCCGGGCTCATTGGTCAAATCAAATAGCGCTCGCTTCCCCGGCTTCCTGTTACACACTTCCGTCCCTTTGTACGAAATCAGTTTCAGAAATCAGAGAGGTACGATGTTAAACACATAAAAAAATATGTTTTCTAAAACATTTACGCCCTAAGCCACTATAACAAGTTATAAGTAATCTTATCTAAGGTTTACCTCAATATATCTAGAAAATTACGATAGCCATCGTACAAACACTAAATTATAATAATAAATAGCAGTACTAAAGTTTTTAATCTGTTCATTAAAACAATGCAGGTTAAGATTCTCACCCGCTAAGCATTTGGCTCACATGCACGCCTTTCTTCGATTGCTTATAAAGGCTGAAAAATCTTTGTAGGATTGTTGGATTGCTCTTTTAAAAATGTAATTAAAACATGTATAATATTTATTTATATTTATTTTAAAATAAGTATTCAATATTGACTCGGTGATTATCTGAACCACTGATCACGCCACAAAATATCTACAGTAAAAAGACTATTATAAGGCGATTTATATATAATTTCAACTATAGAAAAATTCGTGAAACCATGTAATAATTATCTATTTCTTATAAGCCTCGTTAATTACAACGATACGACTTCACATTATTGGTCAACTCTAATGGCGGATACAACTCTTATATAACTAGAAAATTATAGCAGTGGCGGCGCTTAAGAAAATGTGAACGTCGGCGACATCAGCTTTGCGAGATATCTCAGTCACAAAGAAAATGTTTCATTAAATGAGCCAAATTCTACACTAATAATGATTATATACTATTCAAGTATCTATCAAATATATAATGATAAAAATACATGAGCAAAACGTTATCGTTAATACCAGCAGCTATTACAGCTTCAAAGGAAACTAATACTCTTTCATGTCTCATAGTACTTTTCAAATAAGCCTTATTCGATTTTAACTTTGAAAAGCCTCTCTCAGTAGAAGCTACATTGATAACCGTCGTGATTGTAACATATTTTGAGCACATCACATTCAAAGAAATATCACATTACGCGTACCTACTACTAATATTTTTGCTAAATTTTAATTCGAACAACTTGAAAAACTTTAGACAAATAGATTAGAATCAGACGATGTGGATATCTAAAGCGAATTGACACAAATTCTGTCAAATAAGTACCGGGAATTGATTATTTAAAAAGCCCACTAACCCACTTAAAGGGATTGTCGAAATTATTTTTGTTGCTATGTCATTTAGTTTATTTACAGAGCGCTATTTTTTCAGTTCATGTCAAGTGTGTTGCAATTTTAACAATGGATCGAACAAACAATCTGTCTTAAATTTTGCATTGCGAATGGAATTCCGTGTGCCGAAGCGCTAAAAATTTTACACAAGCCTTACGGTGAATCCACTTTATCAAAAACACATGTGTATGAGTGGTATAGTGAATTCAAGAGCGGCCGAGATGTGGTGGAAGATTTGCCTCGCTCTAGTCGGCCATAAATGTCTTCAACTGAATTTAACATTGCTAAAAAGAAACTGAATTCTTGCCAGAAGGTGAGACAGTAAATAAGGAATATTATCTGGGCGTTATGAGTCGTTTGAGAGACCAAATTCCTCGAAAAAGATCAGATTTGTGGAAAGAAAACTCATGGATTTTGCACCACGATATCGCGACATCTCACGCGGCTATCATTGTTAACGAATTTCTGGCCAAAAACTCAACAAATCTTATGGAACAACCACAGTATTCCCCTGATATGATATGGCTCCAAGCGGCTTTTTTCTTTTTCTAAAGCTCAAATTATCACTTCGAGGCACCTGTTTTCAGTCGACAGAAGACATAAAAGAGAATTCGCAGCGAGCACTGAAGTCGATGCCAAAAAATTCGTTTAAAAATATTTTGATGATTGGGTTATTCGTTGGCGTAAGTGTATAGTTTCGGAAGGAGCATATTTTAAAGAAGATACAATAAATTTGGATAAATAATACATATTTTGCGTTTGATTGACCGATTCCCGGTACTTTCTTGACATAGTAGTATATAATGTGCTTCGGTTGTGTTCAAGTTTATATATACAAAATTTGCCAAATAGTCAACAACACTTAATATTTTTGAAAGCATGATACATTATCAAACATAATTTATGAGTATACTAGTACCTAAAAAATTATATTTTTGGTTTATTTAACCATGTTTCACTTATTCATTAATGCTTCAAATCAGATTCAAAAATATTTCGGAGTTTTTCCAAATTATCACGTAATTAATTATAAGTTACATATTATTTTTTCGAATGCAAAAATCAAAAGAAGTGCTTATACGTATACAAGAGATATTAGATCTTGTTAATATATATGTTGTAAACAAACAAAATACATATATGTTGTGGTTGGATGTAAATTATCGTAGCAGCTAACATTTTCCAGAACTTCGCATTTCATACACTGTTTTATAAAGTAGCATGAAGTCTTTCTATGGTGATTTCATTTAAAATTTTATGGTTAAAATTAAAATTGTTTCCGGTATCAAAAACTGCAAAAAGCAAAAGATTTACAACTTTATCGATTGACTGATTTATTAATTAATTGCTGTAACAATTGCTGGTGTACTGATTTTCATTGCTTTTTTTTCTTCGAAGAGCTTGAACAAAATGAGATAAGCACTCTTTTATGTATATCAGAGGATATTTAGTTGACAAAAGCTTTGTATGCTACGATCTCAAAATCTGACTTGAATTCAAAGAGTTTCATGTCTGCAGATGTTAAATCTGTTGGAAAAGTCGAATACTATTTGTAACGTGAATGCACATCAGTCGCACTCTTGCGAAATATACTAAAAATAACTCAAAAAATTACAGGACTTACAGGACTTTATTACAGGACTGCAGTCAGGTCCTAGATCACTGTTCGTTTTACTCACCAAATCTCTGACGCTAAACTCTAAACAGACTCATTAACTAGACTCAGAATTCATTACAAAGTTAACCCCATGTAAAACACATAATACCTCCGTCACGTATTATCAATGGCTGAAACTATGTACAAGACTGCGCTCGTATTTAATTTTCGTAATCAAAGCCTTTGATAAACTTAGCCTTGACATATCCTTATACATAGCCTCGCAATCTCGCATACTTCCTGCCTTTATGCTAACCTACTGTTCAAACTTAAATTTACTCAATTCAGTATCTATCAGAGATCAGAGATCTAACTAGTATTAGTTAGCAGTATGTACTAAATATATGTGATAAGTTTGTATTTATGTGCTATTTTATTTTATCTAGTACAATGTTAAGAAATAGAGAAGAACTAGAATCATTTTTTGGAAATAATGTTGTAATAAAGAAAATGGAAATGAAATTTTAGTTGGCCACAAAATTAGATACTATTTTGAAAATGGGTTAACTTTTATTGACCATTTAAGTCAATAAGTGCCATACTCAATATTTCTATATGTGGGGTGCGCTACGAAAACTAATTGAGGATACACAAAATAATGTACTACATACGAGGTGAATCAGAAACTTCTTAGTATAAGTATAAAAATATGAGAACAAATCAAGCAAAAAAAAAATTTTTTTTCTACATTATCTCCTCTTAATTCAATACATTTAGAATACCGCTTTCCAACTTTCTTATTCTTTCCGTATAAAGATCATTTCCTTTAGTCTCAAAAAACTCCTCTACGGCAGGTATAACTGCGTCATCATTGGGAAATTTACCTTCAAATTTGGGAATAAGTGAAAATCACAGAGGGCTAAGTCCGGTGAATATGGCGGGTGGTCAAGGATGATGAAGCTAAGTGAATTGCCCGAGCTCAACAACACGTTGTCGTGAAGAAACAACACACCCTGATGACAATTTTCCACGACGTTTTTCCTTAATTGCTAGACGCACTTTTGGGATTTATTCTGCATAATAGGGTCCAGTAATTGTCTGTACTTTCGGAATGTACCTAATCAATAAAAAGGATTCCTTCTCTATCTCAGAATAACGAGGCCATAATTTTGCCAGCGGTTACTCGAACTTTCTTCAAGGGCGAAGAAGATGGTCGTTACCAAGACATGTGTCTCTTAGTTTCGGGATCGAAATTTGATCTAATTTTAGTCTATTTTTTTTAATTTAGTTTAAAATATTATCTTTTGTTTTATATTAGATAATAAATGTCAGCTTGTGCGAAGCCGGGGGCGAGTCGCTAGTCAGCAAAAAGAAGAAGGGGAATTATTAATTAAATACAAAACATATTTAAAAAGGTTTGTATAGAAAATCGCAAAGTTAGAAAGCAAATAGAATTTATAAGGAAGTCATGTAACTAACGTCATCTATCCGTCTATCGAAGCAAATGCAATTGTTGCAGTTGCACTGAAATTTATCAAAAACAAACTAGTTGTAAGCGAAGCGAAATGACTTAGTTTCCTCATTGGTTGCTAGATGGCGTAGTAAACGTTTTATGCAAGTAATATTAGTGAAAATATACCAATTTTCACGTCATTTTCACGACAAATATTTTGGTAATTACGAAATTATTTTTATTATATGACCGTAATACTAGAAAATTTATTGTATGAAGCTATATGAAGTTATACTAGAAAACAGCAGTTATATTTACATCGGGCACACTATGTGTGTGGCCCCCTAAAAGATATATCGATGCCCCCTATGTATAACAATATTTAAAAAGTATTTACATTTGAAAATGGAACTCAGACTGTAGAATACTGGAAAGGACTCCTACTCATATTTTTATAATATGAATGAATTATAACTCGGCTTTACTTCTTTAAATAAAACACCGAGCTCTGGTAGGAGACAATAATAATATATACGTTAGAACTTAGTATTATAGGCGAAACATTTCATTAGTGTCCGCGACAGTATTTGCGACATCTAGTTGCATCTAGATGCATTTCGACAACCGTTCAAATAAACATTCAACATGCACCTAGCGACATCTAATATTCTTAAATTACATTTAACAATACAGTTTCTTTCATGTGACTGTAACTTGTTTACAAATTGTGGCCTCATTTTTAAAATTTCCTTTTACGTTACCATAGATTTAACTCGTGAAAATTTTCGTAATATGATTTTCAGCACAGCAAGCTTCGCTCGGCTTCAAAATGCTTTAAGCCACCATTGAAGGTGACTATTTATAGCTGGTTTGCTGAATTCAAACGAAGTGTTAATCTCAGCGACGAAATTCGTGATGGTCGCCCGTCTACCGTCTACCGTCGTTAACAACAAAACATCGATGTTGTGCGCCGTATGATCGAAACGCTGAAACTATTATTTTACAAAAAGATGTTTAGTACATAAATTATAGCAAATTTTCTCCTGTTTCATTTATTGTATGACTGTTTTTATCGTAAAATTAATTTGAAAAGCGATATAGTAAAAAAATTCTTTTCAGACGCCATTTTTCCTATATGGCAGCATGAGCGACAAAGAACTCCCACAAAAGTTCCCAAGTAAAACTAATGACTGGACTATATGTATACTGTATAGTCAAATATGTATCGATGTAAGATCTCTTAAGATATTGTCACTTTGTAGCGTGTTCATACACTTCATACATCACTCCTGGATGCGCTACTAACCTGGATAACGCCGCAGATCCTGTATTTTATATAATTTTCGGCCTACATGTCATTCACGTATCATTTACATCACATTTTTCCCTTGTTTCCTTATTATCTTACCGACAGCCTGTTTTCAGAATGTCTGGTATACTTTTTCCTACATTTTCTCATACGTTTTACATGCATTTAGTCCTCATATAATTTCAAAAACGTAAATTTATATATTTTTGACATAATCTCTTTGTTTATTTATTTCGTCGCCATAGTTCCCATAATATTTTATCATGCTTTCTCATTACATTGTTGCTTTCTCGCTCATTTTTTATTCCTTTTTATATACAACCTCACCTCTAAATTCGAAATGTCCTGACCATATATATTTATTATTTTCTAAATTTAATTTTCAAAATATTATTTCGAAGGTTTTCCAGCCGGCTGGAATCAATCGGTGTGTTGTCGCTCCTCTCTGCGATACAACATTAAAATTTGGCCTGTCTTGCCTCTATCTGCTTCGTGTCATTCCGGAAGTCAGTGCTGAGACTCCGGACACACTTCTCTACAGCAAATTTCACTTCGCGTCGTTCCGTGAGTCGGCGCAGAGACTCCGGACGCACCCATCGCTTTTCGTCTGCATCGTGTCGTTCCGGGAGTCGGTGCTGAGACCCCGGACGCACTTCACCACTGCACGCTTCACTTCGTGTCATTCCGCGAGTCTGTGCAAAGACTCCGGACGCACCCATCGCCGCTGCCCGTCTGCATCGTGTCGTTCCGGGAGTCGGTGCTGAGACCCCGGACGCACCCATCGCCGCTGCCCGTCTGCATCGTGTCGTTCCGGGAGTCGGTGCTGAGACTCCGGACGCACCCATCGCCGCTGCCCGTCTGCATCATATCGTTCCGGGAGTCAGTGCTGAGACCCCGGACGCACTTCACCACTGCACCCCAGACGCTGTTTTTTTTAATCTTTATTTAATCACCTGTACTTCATTCATAACACTCTACACAACTTTCAAAATTCATCCATTTTTTATATATATATATATTATTTGTAAATATTTTCAAAAACATCTGTAAATAATTTTCATTTTTTTATTTTAACTGTCGCTTCACGACAACTTCTGCGTACATAAAGACAGCACGAAAGTGAACTTTTAAAAACTATGTTCCTCATCTACTCTAGGTGTGCGTCTGCCGCTCGAGAGAATTTATAATGATTAAATGTTATTCTTATGATAATAACATAGAGCCACGAGATATAGGTATCGGAAAACCAATTTACAAAATTAATTTATAATTAACGCAGTCATTGTTATCGATCGTTAACTGAACACAGATGGTTAGATAACTATAAAAAGATTAATTTATTTGTTTCATTAGTGACTCACTTTTCTAGATATAATCGCAGATTATCTCAGTGATATGGGGATATTAAACATTATAAATAAAAAAAAACTGCATTTTGTATATTAGTTTATATTTTTGTTTAGATTATGTCCCAGTGGAGTGTTCGTTTTCCCATCGCTTAATAGAGTATGCGCTTATAGGAGCTGCGTATCCTGAAAAAGTAACTGCTAGAGCTATTAATAATAAATTGGAAAGAAACGTGGTTCTTGTGCCTTCTGGGACATCAAAAAAGAAATATTGCCTGTGTTATTATATTATTGTTACACTGTCAGTTACGCGTTGCACAAGGTGCACTGCTTCAGTATTTTACGGCACGGTCGCGCTTTACATATATCGTATAATCTCTTTAACTATACGCTGTATATAATACGCTGTCCCTGACTTTTTTGTAGGCATTATTAAGCGCTACAACTTTTCTATATAAATCAATCATGTATCTTTCACCGTCAAAGCAGCGATTGAAAGAAACGTTTTCGTTCGACTGTTTTATTGTCGACTTACTTTGTAAATTCAATTACCACGAAAATAACTTATCATTTTACTTGATAATGTATAGTCTATGTTAATCCTGACATTCCATTGTAGCTATTGGTGAAAGAATATTTTAAATCCTACTTTTTTCCTGCAAAACTTTTCGGTGGAAAATTACAACAAACTCACTTTCGGATTTATAATATTAAGGTAGTTTTGTAACCTTGACATCAAAATTACCATTTAGTCAATTTGCACCAGCGCTAAGCCAGTAATAGGATAATATTTTATCTAATATACAATTTCTATAATAAAATTAAGTTCTATAATAAAGGTTAGTACCGAAAGTTACACAGGATATCGCTAGACTCAAATTAGTCCTTGCGTACGGGATGCTATACTTACCTACCAGAAATAGAATTATGTATATGATTATGAGTGCAGCGGCGATGGCCTCAGATTTGGTGAAGAAAACAAATATAAACTAAACTTTCTTATTCAGTTATGTTTTACGAACAGGAATAAAATGAGAGGAGAATTGAGAAGTAAAAGAGAAAGATGCGAGACAAGTTCACTTGGGTTCTGACCAAGAGTCAAAAGGTAAAAAGGTGTTACATTGTATCTTAATAAATAATGGTTACAACTACCAAGCTGTCAAGTAGAAGCCAACGAAACTGTGTCAGTTATTATGTCAAGAGATAAAAGTAGATCACTCGTACAGAAAAAATTACTGAGGTCAAGTCCTAAGAATATCGATGTCTTTGTATAATTTAATAAAGAATACAAACGAATTTAATTATTACAGAAAATCTAGTTCGGTTAGGTTAGTTTATAACACGTGAATAGTTAGAGTTATAGTTTTTTCAGCAACTAGAATTTATACTCTTGATTAAGCCTTTTTTTCTGTCTGACCTCCGAATTTGTCCAAGACGTTGTGATCCTTGATCGGTTCGGTGATCGTGTAGTCAGCCCACAGAGCGTTTCGGCCATGGTCTCCACTTCAAGACTCTTCTATATCCCAAACTCTTACCTAATCATAATACTAAAACTAATTTTCCACCTAAAACTCTTTAAACACTTAATTTTAAGAACAAAAAATAGTTTTCAAAAAATTTAATTTCACTTGAATAGTGTGAATTCAATTTTTTGAATTATGATTCAATGTAAATTGAATTGTAAATTAGCGGCACTACCTCTTTTTTACAAGAAAAATATTTTCCTGAAGTAAAGTTAAGTTAAATGGAATTTAGAATAGAGTAAGATAAATTTATGGTTACTTTCTGAACAACTCGCAGAGTTTAAAAATAAATAAAATTTAAAATATTTGTAAATCGTCCCACTTGGCATTCGAAGGGAAGCCAATATTTGCTGAGAGACAAAATGAGGTTCACAGTGTTAGAGGTAGTGGAAAAGTGGGACATTGTTACATTGGCATGATTGGCAGCACTGCCAAATATTCGAGCAGAATCTAATGTACCTATCTGTTACATTACCTAACAGTAATACTATCTAATCTATTCTATACCTAACAGTATACTATCTCATTGATATTGAGAAGAATACTTGACCAAGTCTACCACAGCAAATACTTGTTATTCAATCAAACCAGCACTTTGTGACTTCATTTTTCGATTTGAATATTCAGTGAGACGTGAAAATCCACAGCCATAGTAGACAAAATTAAATCTTTATACGCAGAGGTGATGACTGAGGTTTTTTCTTTCAAGCCAAATATACTACAATAAAATAAGATGCTCGTTAGCCTTCGAAATTTTTATGATTTTATATGGTGTGGGTTCTAATCTTGGGGTGATGCTCGGAAACACAATAAATACTTATCGACACTGATTGCACTGTTTATTTAATTAAAAGTTACAATCGTATTAGACTTGACTTGGACTCCACTTACAGACTTACGACACAGACATAGACAAGACAATGCATAGAGCAGAGAATAGCTATACACCACACTCTCCCCCTAGAGATTTAATTTAATAGGTGGACGAGATGCCCTTGAAGATCTTCTTACACCTTCAAGAACATTACTCTTAGTAACTACAGTTGGAGGCTGTAGTGACCTTGGACTTACTGAGACAAAGGGTGGTGCATTCACTGAACTATTATTACTTACAGGTACAGAAGAACTAGGAATTGACAAATTCAATTTTGGAACACAGTATGGAGTTACATTTGGCACTACAGGACCTGAGGCAACATATTGTTCTCTCTCCTGCGGAAATTTAAAATTATAATCTGAATTTATATTACTAGTTAATGGAGCAAAGGTTATTTGATTCAAGTGAGCTTTTTTAAGAACCCCATTAACAGAAATTAAATAAATCATAGGACTCAAAACTCTTACTATTTTACCTTTGACAGGTGAAGTTTTGCCAAAACGTACTAAAATACAATCATTTTCACGAAAATGTGAATAAGTTGAAACGTTCCTTTTTTCCTTATTATGAATAGGATTTAACATTGTTAACTTAGTTCTAGGTTTATACATCATAAGCATTGAATTTGGTGACTTTTCATTAACAGTAGTTTCTGTATTTCTATATGACAATAAGAAATTATAAAGTTTTACATCAAAATCTTGAATACTATTGCTATTATCTAACAAAATTCTCTTAAGACCTTTTTTAACAATTTGTACATTTCTCTCCGCTAACCCATTGCTCTGTGGATGGTACGGTGGAGATTTAGTTACTTTAATGTTGAGTTTAGTACAGAAGTCAATAAACTCAAAAGAATCAAATGGTGGACCATTATCTGACACTAGTTCACTAGGCAAGCCTACATATGAAAATATTAAACTTAATTCTTTAATTACTTCACTTGCTGTACAATTATGCATTTTCCTTACATCTATCCACTTGGAATAACTGTCACAATAAATTAAAAGGTGTACTTTTTCGAATTCAAAGAAATCTATATGGACCCTTTCAAAAGGTTTATTTGTCTGTGGCCATGATATTTTTGAATTATCTGGTTTAAAATTAACCATAGCACAAGACTCGCATGATTTACAATTAGTTTCGATGTCTTGAGACATGTTTGGCCACCAGAATGAAGCTCTAGCTAGTAATTTTGTTCTAACTATCCCAGGGTGCCCTTCGTGTAACAACTTCAAAACTTTTCCTTGACATTTTAAAGGCACAATTACTCTGGATCCAAACATTAAACAATTTTCGACAATAGACATATAATAGCGTAAACGAAAATAAGGTATAATTGCCTGATCACTCATTCGATTAGGCCAACCGTTCTTGACATAATTTATTACTTTACTTAATACGTTATCATTTAAGGTTTCATTTGCAATGTCTCTGTATGACATTGGTAATTGAATATTTTCCTCACCATCTAAGACAATCTTATTAATTGGGAGTCTAGACAAAGCATCTGCATGACATAACAATTCACTTTTCCTATGTTGAATATCATAACTATAATTTGACAATATTAGTGACCAATGTTGTAACCTATGTGCAGCTAAGGTAGGTACATTTTTCGTAGGATGAAATATGTGACGTATGGGTGAATTATCTGTGACAAGAGTGAAATGTCTTCCCCATAAATATTTATGAAACTTGGTCACTGCATATATAATGCCTAACGCTTCTCGATCTAACTGAGAATAGTTCTGTTGTACTTTCGTTAATGAACAGGATGCGAATGCTATAGGTTTTTCTACTGGCTTATTATTTTTATCTCTGATAACATGACATAACACTGCTCCCAATCCTACTGGACTCGCGTCTGAAAAGACTACCAAAGGGAGTGACGGATCATAATGTATTAATAAATTACTGTTTAATAATTTTTCTTTAGATAATTCAAATGACTTTTGTTGAGTGTCTGACCAATACCACTTAACATTCTTTTCTATTAACTCTCTTAACGGTTTTGTTAAGGTACTTAAGTTTCCTATATATCTATTATAAAAATTTAACATACCTAAGTAAGATCTCAACTCTTTGACATTTTCGGGTTTTTTACACTTTAAAATAGCCTCTACTAACAATGGACTAGGTTTCCTACCTTCTTTACAAACAATATGACCTAAGTATTCTACAGACTCTGAAAACCATATACATTTTTCTTCTTTAATTCTGACATTATAGGTATTTAATCTCTCTAGTACTTTCTTTACTGTGGTTAGACAATCATTAAAATCTCTACCTTTTATTAAAATATCATCGATGAAACAACATGTATTTGGAATACCAGAAAGAATTTGATCCATTACTTTTTGAAATATTGCTGGTGCTGAGGCTACACCATAGATAAGACGAGTAAATCTATAGAGACCTTTATGTGTATTAATTGTTAACAACTCTTGACTATTAGGACTAGCTGCTAATTGTTGGTAAGCATCTGATAAATCTAGCACTACAAACATTGCCCCTCCTGATAAGGTAGCAAACACATCTTCGGCTTTAGGTAATGGGTAAATATCAATATTTAAATTAGGATTTACAGTTTTCTTAAAATCAACACATATTCTATATGTGCCATCATTCTTTTTAATTGGTACTATGGGTGAAGCCCATTCTGAATGATTTACCTTGTATATTTTCCCATCTTGTTCCATTTTATCTAACATTTTAGACACTGTATCGATAATATTATATGGTAATTGATAAGGTTTTTGGAACACTGGTGTATAATTTTCTTTTAAATTTAACTGTGCATAAAACTCTTTAATACAAGAATCTGTTCCCTTTTGAAAAACATTTTTATACATATTTTTCAGATTTACAATAACTTGTGACACATTTGGTACTGATGGACTGACATTTTTAAATTCAGACTTATATTGACTCACATTCTCCAATACACTCGACTCACTGTTATCTTTACAATTACTATACTGACTTATATTTTTATAAACAAAAGACTTATTCATATTACTTTTAGTTGTATAAGACTGATTTACATTATTTGACATTATAGACTGAGACTGACTTAAATTATTTAATAAATTATTTCTCCAATTAGGTACAAGTTTATCTAACCAGTTTCGACCTAACAGAGGTGTAAATTCACTGTTTTTAGCACCAATTATTAATAATAAGTACTCACTCTTATTTAGGTATTTGACTTTGACTTTAATTTGACCTGTGATATCAATTTTTCCTGAAATTGAATTTAACTTAACATTGCATGACTGTACTTCATGTTTACTAAAATATTTCTTATATAGTGAATATGGTAATAAGGAGACTGCAGCACCCGTATCTATTTCCATTTTTATCAACACATTCTCAATCTGTAGGTGAGCATATTGTGACCCAAACTTGTTATTAGTTAACATATGTTGTGACTGATTATAATTAAAGTACGTTGACAGATTAGGAACTTGACATTTTTTACATTTAACATCACATGGAATATCGCAAGATACACAGGTACATATATAATTTAAGTGAATAGTATTAACATTTAATCTTTGCAATGTACAATCTATTTCTTCATTATTGAACTGTTGTTGTGACTGAACATTTTCATAACCATTGACTTTAATATCATTGACATACTTGTTACGACATTTAGTAGAAATATGACCAAATTTTTTACAAATATAACATTGCCAATTTTTGGCTGGACACATTTGTGGATTGTGGAACCTTCCACATCTATAACATGAAGGAAACTGTGACTGCCCACTACGATAACTCACTTGACTATTGGCTTGACCCTTGACATGACCTGATGCAGAATTCCCATACTTATGTAGACATGGACTCAACCGACTTGACTGTATTTGACGTCTTAACTGACTGGACTGCAACGGACGATAACGACTTGATTGACTAGTAAAATTACTTGACTGAGGATATATTGTAGACTGTCCTTGTTCTATTGTCCCTCTATTATGATTGTGCTTTTTTCCGACTATTTTGTTAATAGCACCATTACTCTTATTTTCATGTAAATTTTTGACTTGATTTTGCACTGTCTCTTCTTGTAAAAATAACTCCTTGGCCATATCATATGTTAAGGATTGTGCACTTAAAAGTTTTTTTCTTATATGTTCTGACTTCATTCCACAAATTAACTGATCTCTTAATGCAATAGAAATGTGTTCATCACTGAACTTACATTTGACAGCTATTTCTTGTAAAGCACTTATATACTCCGACGCTGACTCGTTATATGATTGCATTCTTCGATGAAAAATATATCTATTTGTGGATTCTAAACCCGGAGGTTCATATTTCCATTCTAGAATTTGACATAGTTGCTCTAACGATTTCGTGTTTGGTTTACTTGGGAGACAGGCACTATGTAGTATATTATAATTCGTAACACCGATGTGGGTTAAGAATAAAGATTTTTTTGTTGCGTCCTCGACTATTTTGTTTAACGAACAATATTCTTGAAATAATTCCACCCAACTTTGAAGACTGACTTTGCCATCGTATGGCGATAACACCCCAATGTACGCCATTTTGTTTCTTTGTTCCTTGACTTGATATGAAGGTAACACGTGCCTTTATACAATTTGACCACCTCGTCGCCAATTTTTATGATTTTATATGGTGTGGGTTCTAATCTTGGGGTGATGCTCGGAAACACAATAAATACTTATCGACACTGATTGCACTGTTTATTTAATTAAAAGTTACAATCGTATTAGACTTGACTTGGACTCCACTTACAGACTTACGACACAGACATAGACAAGACAATGCATAGAGCAGAGAATAGCTATACACCACAGAAATTTGACATACTTTATAAATAACCTACAAAAAATTTAAGTAAATCTCACGAATGAGGAAGTTTTATGACGTAAAAAATGTGTAAGTACAAACTTAATCAAGTACTTTTAAAACCTTAGTTACATGGACCTATGTACCCACTAGGACGTAAACTTTCCAAGTAGATTAAGTTAAGGGACGCCATCACTTTTTCTATTATACTCATTCGGCTTCTTCTCGGGAAAACCTAAAATCATTTAGCCTTTATTGAAGCTCAAATAACTTATGAGGTTAATTGAAAATTTACAATTACCTTTTTGTTGAGAACAAAATAACTTAAGAACAAATTATCTACTCGATGTGTTCGGGCAATAAAAGAATCATAACAAATGCTTACTCACATAATTTACGCGATAAGCCCAAGGTAGAAGTTATAATAATAGACTTATAATATAAGCAAACAATCTTTTGTGACTAGTTGAAAATTTATATGGCTTTATAGTTGAAAATTTGTACGCAAGATATTTTTATTATAATTTGTACATGAAATCGGAAACACTTAGTGACAGCATTTCTCTTTAGAATTGGGCAAATTTTTTTATAACTTTGCAACTACTATTGGTCGTGCTTTACGGATAGTTTAATATAATTCAAATTCCAAAATAAAATTGTGAATTGTCTATTTAATTTTGTCGGGCAGCTTAAGGAAAGGCGTCTTCTCGTCCAAAATTCCTCAGTGCCTTAAAACAAAATTTTTTCGACCGATGTATGTAGCCAGTGATGACATATGATGAAACGTGGTCTCTTATTACGAGCTTCGTAAAAAAATTCAACATCGCTAAACTAGCTAAGGAGAGGGCTATATACTCGGAATTTTGAAGACGTAACCCGACGTTTTGAAGTGGCATTGGGCAGGAGACATATAGGACTTATAGGACGGAATGCAATGCAAGCACAGCATAGGACGTAGGGTCGACGTTGGAACGAGGCTGCTTCTTACCGGTATACCACTAGAAAATTATGGGGGAGGCCTACGTCCAGTAGTGGACGTCCTGCAGTTAAGATGATGATAAACTAACTGAGGTTTATTAAGTCAGCGAGACGCCAAAGAGAAACTTTTATCATTTCATCGTTCCTCTACAACCCCGGCCAAAGAAAGTGCATAAAATTTAAACATATAGGTGCATAACATTGCTTTAGCGATTCAATAAAAGTTATGTATGAAAAAATATAGTCGTATATTTTTTTATTATACCACGCGGCCTCGTCTGCCTTAATATTTAATTTTTTTCAGCATAACAACCCAACTCGATAAAAAATAATGGATAAATATAAAAAAATATAATAACAAGTACAACAAAATACACATGTCTATTTTCGTTATGATCGGTGAAACTATGTTGAAATTTAGCGATTTAGTTATAAAAATAAAAATCACATAAAAATTTATATTTATATTTAACTACATTTAACGACACGTTTGGTCTAGTGGCTAGTAACCTTAGCTGTTAACCAAACGGTCGCGGGTTTGAATCCAGCTAGGGGCAATTGCTTATGTGTTAATATTTTACCTTTGTACCTGAGTCATGGATGTTTTGTATTTCAAATATGTATGTATTTACAAAAAAGTATTCTATGTAGTATATATACTGTCTGGTATACATAATACAAGCATTAGTTGCTTACTGTGGAACTAGACGGTACTGTGTGGAATGTGTGAAGATATTTATTTATTTATTTATTTATTTATTTATTTATTTATTTATTTATTTATTTATTTATTTATTTATTTATTTATTTATTTATTTATTTATTTATTTATTTATTTATTTATTTATTTATTTATTTATTTATTTATTTATTTATTTATTTATTTATTTATTTATTTATTTATTTATTTATTTATTTATTTATTTATTTATTTATTTATTTATTTATTTATTTATTTATTTATTTATTTATTTATTTATTTATTTATTTATTTATTTATTTATTTATTTATTTATTTATTTATTTATTTATTTATTTATTTATTTATTTATTTATTTATTTATTTATTTATTTATTTATTTATTTATTTATTTATTTATTTATTTATTTATTTATTTATTTATTTATTTATTTATTTATTTATTTATTTATTTATTTATTTATTTATTTATTTATTTATTTATTTATTTATTTATTTATTTATTTATTTATTTATTTATTTATTTATTTATTTATTTATTTATTTATTTATTTATTTATTTATTTATTTATTTATTTATTTATTTATTTATTTATTTATTTATTTATTTATTTATTTATTTATTTATTTATTTATTTATTTATTTATTTATTTATTTATTTATTTATTTATTTATTTATTTATTTATTTATTTATTTATTTATTTATTTATTTATTTATTTATTTATTTATTTATTTATTTATTTATTTATTTATTTATTTATTTATTTATTTATTTATTTATTTATTTATTTATTTATTTATTTATTTATTTATTTATTTATTTATTTATTTATTTATTTATTTATTTATTTATTTATTTATTTATTTATTTATTTATTTATTTATTTATTTATTTATTTATTTATTTATTTATTTATTTATTTATTACTAGCGGTCCGCTCCCGGCTTCGCCCGGGGTGCATTTTTTTTTTTAGGTAAAAACCTTCCCTGATTATCCCTCTATCCATGAGTGAAGACAGAATTAAAATCGGCCCAGCCGTTCTCGAGTTTTGCGCTTAGCAACACATTTAAGGATTCATTATTATATTATAGATTTATTTATTTATTATTTATTTATTTATTATTTATTTATTTATTATTTATTATTTATTTATTTATTATTTATTTATTTATTATTTATTTATTTATATTATACTAGCGACCCACTCCTGGCTTCACACGCGTGAAAATCCGTTTAGTACTTTTTGAGATCATAACGCGAGATACAGACAGACAGATGCGGCGGGGACTTTGTTTTTAATATGTAAGAATATTGTACATGATTTTCTTACGTGAAAAGCTCGTGACACAGATATACATATGAAGTTATGAAGATCGTCATATGACAGATATTCCATATGAAGATCGTCATATGACAGATATTCCATATGAAGATCGTCATATGACAGATATTCCATATGAAGATCGTCGAATTTATTTTTATTCTGCTATATGATTCGGCGATGGGGTCGCGTGAATACATCGGAGGGTTCTGGCCCTCTATAAGGGAGAAACGAGGGAGAGTATTATTAATAGTAGGGGTATATCAGCTTATAATAAACACGTTGATGTCTATGATCAATTCTGTTTCGGAATAATTCCGGTACTCTATGGCTTGATAAGTTTTAAAATTTTACGTTAGGTTTGAAAGTTTTAGGAAACTCCTATATAAATATATCTACTAAATTTGTATTGTACCCTTCATTTGATTTTTCCGTGGTCTAAATTTTGTTCTTCTAATAGTAAATCCTATTGTTTATTAAAATTTTTGCTTTTTTTATAAAGTTTGTGTCCAAAAAACCTTTAAAAAAAGTCATTCTCAACTAAACGTCACGCCATCGACCTACCTTACTTTCTAACAAATCTTCGTGACTTTCAGATTATTAATACAATTAAGACAAATACTTAATATATTTTTTTATACAATTAATTTAATTTTATATTAACAACTTACTCAACTCCTCGTGCGAGTGACGTATATAATTATACACGTGCGTCACTTTTTATTGTATCACTTGTATAAGGCACTGTCTTGGTTTGGTTCTACTGTTACAAGTGAATATTTCGCCGGTAGTCCACCGCGTTCTCAAGCCGCACAACCTTCGTTAAGGATGGGACACTGCAGACTTTTTAACATTTGAGTCCATTGAACTAAAATTTGTATAACGTAGGCCTAAAAAAGGAGTTACAGTCACAAAATTTAAGTAAAATATTCTATAAGGTACGTATTTATTAGTGTATTGCAGATTCACATAATTTCGGGGTACGAATCGCAGAAATAAATGTCAATAAGACTTAAAAAAAAATAACACAGTAGGCAAAGAATAAAAGTAACAAAAAAGTTTTCATTTATTCTCAAATGATTTACAAGGTTGTTTACAGTACCTATAGTGAGCAAGTTAGAGCATCTATAAGATCGACAGTGGGTTCTAATAACATTATATTTAATTTCGCATATCTCGGAAACGGTTCTAACGATTTGGATTAAATTTTGTATGTAGATAAGATATTGCTATATAAGTCTACTTATATACTCGTAGTTGTTTTCCCGGTAAAAACGCAATTTTTAAAAAGGTGACGATCTTAAGTCCACATAGCGCAGCTCGTTCGCCTAGGTACTGTGTATCTCAGAGACTACGGTCACTGCTTAAGTCGAGGCGGCGGGCGTCGCCGCGTCGACGCTGTCGCGCCTCCGTCTCGACCTTATAGATTTATCTATATATATAACAATCTCGTGTCACGATGTATGTTCGCGATAAACTCTGAAACTACTGAACCGACTTTTGATCAAACTTCATAAGTATCTGTTATTTGGTCCAACTTAAAAGATAGGATAGGTTATATCTCATTTTGTTTATTATTTTGTTTATTATTATTTTTTTAAATTATATAATATTATTAACATAGCGCCATCTGTTGATACTTATTCAATACAGAAATTATTTATTTGTGAGTTGCCCTGGCGACGAGTAGGAAGACGCCGCACGCCCCCGACTCGACTCTTGCAGTCAAAACATAGAATTATAGATGAGGATTGCCCTTTGGTGCCTCCAACGCGACGCCCGCCCCGCCTCGACTCCTCTCCAGCGAAGTCCCTTATACCTTTACAAGAGCGCTCAATACCTTAAGGCAGACTTAAAAATAGAGAATGCGTCACTTAAGAGTTACCTACATAGATTAAAAAAAGACATGGGAATAAAGATTTAGGTGCTGTGATCATATTACCTACATAAGGAGGCCTACCGAGACTTGGTTGTCATCCTTTTCAAATCTTTAATGTTTAATATTATTAGGTACTTAGTTTAATTTATTAATAAGAACGGGAACCGATTTTATTATTTATTTTCCCGTTTTTAAAATTTTACGTATGAAATGGCATGAAAACCAGCCAAATACAAACAATACCACCTAAGAGCTTTTACTGCAACTTTTTACTTAAAATTAATATACGAAAAAACCTACTATAATCCCGACCTATTACTTCTTTGCTCTGTTCAACGCGTCAATTTTTTTTTCAAGCTAGAGTCATGCTAGTTAAATGCAATATAAATTAAATGAAATATAAATAAAATGCAATATAAATTAAATAAAATGCAATATAAATTAAATGAAACATTTATATTTTACAACACTATCGTACACATGGCTTTGTGAGGAGCATGCGCTTATGGCGCAGGCCTCGCCCCTCTCGTTGATTCCTCAATGGGTGACGTCACATACGCTAGGGTAAGGCACCCCATTTAATGCCGATTTAAATATCTACCATTTGATACCACACCATGAGACGTCATAACTTTATTTTTAGTAAAAGCGCCATTTTCCCGTAGCAATCTAAGCACGCTAGTACGAATAGTAACGCATGGCGGGGTCAACGACCGTCGCAACTTTCACTTTTCATAGAAGCTATCGATCCATTTCCGGGAATTAATGTAGTATACTGAGGGAATCCCTTTGCAGACGTTTCGCAGCGTGGTGGCCTCCATTATGTCGCTGTAGAATGAATCAGTGTCTGTCTGCACAACAAAAAAATAAACTTCTTACAATTAATGAAATTTTTAAATTATATTATTTTTCTCTTTGTTGTTCTATCTTTCAAGATTACCCCAGTTGACTTAGGAAACCGAAGAGATTTTTAAGAAAATTCTGGTATATAAAAAAAAGTTGGCATAGAATTTCTCTAATTGCATTTATCGCTTTCTCTTCTTTTTCATTTCTATTTCTCTAAATATACTGTACCTACATGAATTTTAAAATTATTTTAACTTTCAAGATCACTCCAGTTTACTTAGGAAACCAAGGACCGTCAAGAACATTTTGGGATGTTAAAAAAATTCCATTTACCGCTTTCTCGTTTTTTATATTATTATTTCTCTGGATAATAAATACTGTATAAATAATACCTACATGCTGCAGCTGGATCTAAAGAAACGCCAAGTAGATAATCAACTAATTGAAAATTTCATCACATACCTGGCGGGCTGAAGGTTCTGAGTCTAAAATACTTGTAGGTACTTTAATCACTCGCTCAAGTAGTCACTAGTTGAGTGACATCTAATTAGCATATAGGGAAAGTATTGTCTAATTAGGAACATTATAGTACGAGCAATCGATCTGTAAACATCACCATGTCTGAGTCATCGCTGCATTTCACGAAATTGGAACATCGTGCCGTAATAAAATTCCTTGTAAAAAAGGGAACAACGGCACAGGAAATTTTTGAAGAAATGTCTGCAGTTTATCCAGGATCTGGACCATCGTCAGCCATAGTCAAACGTTGGGCAAGACTATTCCAGCAAGCGAAAACAGCGCCAAAGTTAAGAAAATTGTATTGGAGGACCGTCGAATAAAAATATGGCAGATAGCAGAAGAGTTGACCATCAGTAAGGAACGAATTGGAGACATTTTGCACAATCACTTGCACATGAATAAAATTAGTGCACGTTGCGTTCCAAAAAATATGCTCTCGCCGCTCGAGAAACAGCGTCGAGTTGAAACTTCTCTGGAGTTTATAGACTTGTGCAAGGACAATTTGGACGAAATTTGTACCCGCATTGTCACCGTAGATGAAACGTGGATTCGACAATATGATCCAGAATCACAATAAGAATCAATGCAGTGGATAGAAAGGGAGAAAAGCCGCCAAATATGTTTAAAGTCGACAAGTCGACTTCGAAACTCATGGCCACTGTTTTTTGGGATTCGGAAGGAATTTTGCTCATTGACTACATTCCAACAAAAAAAACTAGGTACAATGAACGCCGCGTATTATGCAACACTTTTGGAAAAAGTACGCGATCTCATTGTGGAAAAAAGAAGAGGGAAAATCAGCAAAGGGATTTTGTTTTTGCACGACAATGCGCCAAGCATACGGCGCGAATTGCGAAGCAAGCCCTTCGAGAAAATGGTTTGACGAAGTTAACCACCCACCTACAGTCCAGACCTGCCCCCTAGCGACTATTTCTTTTAGAAAAATTTGAAAAAAGATTTGTGGATGATGAAGAAATGAAAGCTGCCGTAAACGAGCATTTTGACAGCAAAGATGCATCTTATTTTTTTAGTGGTATACAAAAGCTCTTTTTAAAAGATGTGAGAAATGCGTTGCAGTGGAGGGATTATATAGAAAAATAAATGAAATTTAGATTTTTATCTGGTCTTTTAATTCCTTAGCCTTTTATAGCCTTTTCAGCTTATACTTTTCAGCCGTCCTGAAAATTCCCGAAGAAAAGTCAGGGACAGCTGAAAAGTTCTGAGCCTAAGGTTCTTCAGATTAAGTGTAATGTAAGGTAATGTAAATCCAATTAATACGCATGGAAAGTTACATTATCAGCGAATAACATATGCTGTATTTTAAAGAGTTACTAGCTGACCCGGCAAACGTTGTTTTGCCAAAAAATAAAAAATTTGGGGTGGACAACCCTTAACATTTAGGGTATGGAAAATAGATGTTGACCGATTCTCAGACCTACCCGATAAGCACACAAAATTTCATCAAAATCGGTCCAGCCGTTTCGGAGGAGTTTGGCAACAAACACCGCGACACGAGAATTTTATATATTAGAAATTACCATTTTGACAGATTTTTGTTTCGTCAGATTTCAAGGTCACGCGGACGAAGTGGCAAAAAAATAGGAATTAACTACTAGACCGATTTTAAAAATTCTCACCTATAGGAAGGTACATTATGATATCAATAATATAAAAATGAATCCCTAAATGAATCCCTAAGCGCAAAACTCGAGAACGGGTGGACCGATTTTAATTCTGTCTTCACTCATGGATAGAGGGATAATCAGGGAAGGTTTTTACGTAAAAAAAAATGCACCCCGGGAGAAGCTGGGAGCGGACCGCTAGTATTTTATAAAGTTACCCCGACAAAATCACCTGCAACAGTTAGTAAATAATAAAATATTGTATCAAGTAGGCAGTTTTGATAATTTAAATGCTTACATTATGTTTATCTATCTGTTGACATTCGCTATTAGAGGTTGTCGTGGCTAGATTATTAGATCAATCTGACCACATCATAATAATCGTGGGTTACTTTAGTCCTTGTGAATTCATACAAAAGTCTAAACAAAAGCCACCGAATTGAATACTTATATTATACGAATATTCTAATGTTTATTTTTCTAAAACCTTACTCTTGTATTTATTCCGACGTTGCTTGTGTTACACCATGAAGTAGACAGTCTGTTTGACGACTTTTAATTAAAATAATATTTAAAAAGCAGTTAATTTGTTCTAGTCTTCTCATTGATGTAGGTAATTACCATCATTTTATTTATTTAGGTAAATATCCATTTTCTCCATGGAGCCACTCTAAAACGAGTCATATATTCAAGTCTTTTCTTTAACTTACAGATGTTCTCGAGGTACTGGTTATAATGAAACACTTTATGACGTAAGAATTTTTTAATATATCCCATATATTCACAAAAAACATCGCTTATTTTTAGTAAAGTTTACATTATCTATTTCTAATTTTATTAATAGTTCACATACAAGAATAAACGAAGTAAAAATGTTTTAAAATAACCTCTATTGATTTTATTATTTTATAATTAAAATATTAATTTTACAATATGAAACACATAAAATAAATCGTATACTTTAAAAACTATATAAAAACAGTACTGTAAGTATTTCTATGGGCCACGGCATAAGTGATTATAAGTTCCTCTGCCGCAACGTAGATCGTGCGGATTACCTCTATTTTAGAAATAATCGTTTTTAAACTATGTATTTTATGTGTTTTAAATGCTGATTATCAATGTGATCACGAGAGAGTACTAAATAAAAAATGAGTAGGTATGTATGAATGTCTGATTCTAAAGAAAAAGTTGAAATACAAAAAGTACAATAAAAAAAATACAGTGAAGTTTCTTCGTGTTAATTTAATTTAAACTTGTTAAGTTTAAAAACCATTAAAAAGACTTAAGACTTATGCCAAAAAGACATGTTTAAAATAGACTTTTAAAAACATGAGACGCGTCTTTAAAAAAACTACTAGAAAATGCCAGTCTGGTCCTGTAATGTGAAAAGTGTATGTTAAGTACAATATAAATACTGTTACACGCTACATGTTTACAAAAACAAACTTGTTTAAACATTTAATAGATAAATGCAACATTCAATGAACATTAGTTCTATTTTATATGTCATCAATATAAATAAACTAATAACGACAAGTATTTTGCATAAAATTTTCACCTTCGAATGATATACATTCTATCAAAGATTAAAATGGGAATAATCCCAAAAATTAATTAAATGGTAACTAAAATACATTAAGTAATTTTTGTTTTCATTGTATCCAAACAAATATACAAACACAATTTTTGGTACATAATTTAATAAATAAAAAAATTGACTAACTACATACAACAAATAAATACAATTTTTCAATTCATTTCTTAACTTAAAAATTATAAAAATAAAATTCATAAAGGAGGCAATACATTTTTTTTTTTCTAATTGAGTTGAGACTGAAAAACATAGAACATAGGAAAAAACCTGAAGGAGTGATTATTAGTAATTCTAATATAATATAATTCTAATAAAATACAAACAATAAAAATTGGTGAAGCTCTACATGCACATAGGTACGTACTTTAAAAAATATTTAATATGCATATAGCAATTTCATTAAATACATAAATAATAGATTCATTTGATTTTAATATTACAAAGAAACGACACCCTATAGTTTACAATAGCATTACACATGATCATCACAAAATTCATTAGTACGATATTGACTAAAATAAAATATTTTTACCTATGTAATCAATCAAATTTATTAGATAATCTGTTATCTGTTACCTACTTATATGAGTAATGGAAACAAACACTTATTGAAACCCTCCTACCCTGAATCCTGGGCTGTTAAACACAAATTCATCAACCTTTTTTTTACGAAAATTTTTTTTAAATTGTTGTCAATACAAAAATTAAAATACGATAAGCCTATATTGCAAAACAAAACAATTTTTTTTTCTTCATATACAATTATATTCAAATTGATTGCTTAAAAGGAGGGTCACTGTACCTTAAAATGTTGGCAACTTATATATCCCTTATCATAATAATATCATGAATTCTAAATCACAACTCCAATATTAATACAATTTCATATAAAAAAAATTCACTACTTAAAATGTTTTTTTTTAAGCTTTTTGGCCACGCCATAGCACGCCAAGTTTTATTATTTTTCAGTGCCACATGAAATTAAACAATGACTCAAAAATGTTCATAGACCTTTTAAACTAATGTTTGAATCATCATAAATGCTAATGTTTTTATTTCTTTTATTTTTCAAATTAGACTGCAGCCTCTATGTAATAAATGAAAGTACCTATCACCGTTAAAGTAATAAAAGATATAATTCTAACAATAATAACGATAAAATAAAACAAAAAATGCTCATGATCATGAAATTCGATTCTAATGAGTTTCGGAACTTGTGATTTTAGAATAAGTATAGATTTCTCCTAGTGATTGAAATATTAAATTATTTGTATAAATTATTTGTATGGGACTTCAAATCTAATAGGATTACGATTAGACACTAAACACATATATTCAAAGCGTTCATCTTTCGATATACACATTTATATCTAATAAAAAGTAGAAGTCAACAAAAAATTTTACTAAAATTTCATTACGTTTCTTATAAAATCAATTAAATAACTTACTGCCTACATATAATATAAATGGGTATAATATATCATAATTATTACATAGTATTATGTAAGTTTTATTGTGTATAATTAAAAGCTGTTCATATATAATAAAATAATAAATATACCTAAACTTAACTCTTGTATATGGGTAGGGCGTGTGCTTCACTATTTATAACATATTTATTTAAATCCAACAGTTTTCGGTTCTCACTAAACAACAAATACAGATACTTGAGTGTCTCGGAGAGAAAGAATGATTCCATCATGTCTCTGGGCAGTGGTTTTTCCACTTTCACGTTCGTCAGGGAGCTATATCCGTTTGGCACTTTCGCATATTTCTCGAAGGACTGCAATCAATAATATTTCAATATTAAAAAAAAAACAAAAACACAGTTATGTCTGCGTCAGGTTATATCTGCCCATTGGATTTCTATCGCTATGACTCTTGGACAGTAGAAATCTAACTCAGTCGCGGTGGACACGGTTGACTTCTAAGATATGGTTACTGACGTCAGAAGGGCTGCCCAGTTTGTACGGTGACTGCTGTACGCAGTTTTGCCTGCTAATTAATACAATAATGACAGCAAGGCGGGATGTTTACTGACCTGAAATATTTTCCAACCCCATTCTTGGTAAGTCGTATTTCCTGTTATTTGATACATATACCAAAGGCTCTCGACGAACTCTGGACGTAGTAACGTGTGGGCGTCCGCTGTTTTTGTATACATGTCGTCCGTTGTGCTCACCTGGAAAGAAATGCATAAATAAAGCATTTAAAAAAAGTAATTTCCTTTGACAATGTTTCTCCTTAGTTTACCTTGTATTATAATAATTATTTTAAAGACCACTGCCATGAATGCGAAATCTGCTCAATTAAAGGCATACGAAATAAGAAAAATACAAAAAAAAAATTTACTAACCAAATTGAAATGTGTAATTTCGGGCGCCAAGAAGGTCGGTTGAGTTGAGTAAGTCAAGTAACATGTGTAGAGCAATTCTTCCGCCATTGTCATGTGCCAATCGGGAAGACCATTAGCATGTCCAAGAGCCAGAGTACCGGGCAGGAAACACGTCAAGTGGTCCATTTTAGGGTTGAAAGACTGAAAACAGATTTAAATCGCTACAGAAACACTCATAAGTAATCTTTTACAATAAAAATTAAAGAATTAAAATAAATATCTAAATGACAGTGAAAGTACGCGCCACATACGCGAGGTTCATCCGCATTACTTGGATAAGGTGATATTCTAGATATCACCTTATAGACTTGATATCCACACAGTCAGGATAATAAGTACTTTATCCCTCGGACGCGCGAACTTTGAAATAATCTCCCTTCTGCGGTATCTTAGGTTATCTTATCTTAGGTTTCTTCAAGGGAGTCGTAAACTGCTCTCGAACCAACCCCATCCCCCCCCCCCCTCTCTAAGTTGGCTCTACCTAGTTGGACTGTTTGTCACAAGTAAATGTATGACTGTCGAGTCAGCTAGTTTAGAATAAAAACAATAAAAAATCACCTCCGATCCAGCTGATAATTCTCCAATAAACAAAAGTTTATTAGGCGACGAACGCTTTGCTAGGTATTCTCGAACTCCCTCAATAGCAGTCATATAGTCGTCGTAGAGGCTGATAATTAAAATATTATATGTGCTTAGAGTTTACATTCAAGTTAAACATTAACAGCTATTAAAGTACGATCGGATCATGATAATTAGCTGTCCCCCTATCAGTCACACGACGAAACGACCAGATTGTACATAAATTTGTTTTTCATGTTCCCAACCGTCAAGTTGACGTCAATCTATCATCAAGTAAGCGAGTGGACCATCGACCTGCCTGCCATCTTTTATTATATATATAACAAGCGCCTTATACCGAGTGATGCTATTAAGAAAGCCACTCTATTAAATGAATATATTTGTAAGATATCCTATTTATGCTTACAATTGAATAGTTTTGCCAGTTTGCAGCCATTGTTTCAATAGATATTCATAGTAACTGTCGCCCCTTGCGCCGAGCGTGATCGTCGCGTGGGGCAAAAAGTGTCCATTGTTGGGATTTATGAAGATTGGTACCAAACCGTGTTTCTTTGGCAACTGATGGATTTTCTCGGACACAAGGGCCGCTGCATCCTAAAACAAACAATATGTCTAAATGCGTCACATAGCTATTAATCTAATAGGTAACCAATATATAATAGAAACACTATTGTTTTAAGTAATTATTTTCAACAATATACAAATTAAGGAATAGAAAAAAACTATTTTTTTTTAATCTTTTATTTTAGACTTACTATAATATTTCAGATGGTATCCAATGCAATAAACAAGGGGCCGTCCGTTAATTATGCTATAGACGACAGCACATACCACCAACTAAACTGTGTGCCTTAATATAGAAAAAGATTAACTATTGACGTTTAAGCCAACCTCAAAAATGGGATCCTTCGATGCTCTAGAAAGTTCTCTAAATTCTAATTGCACGGTCGTGACCTCAGCTGTAGTGCTATAGTGAGACCACTCCGGAGCGTGTGCTGTCTTCGTACCCAAATTGACATCCGAAAATGGTATACTGGAAGGTGAATTGAACGCTGCCATCAATCGCTCACCTAGGTCCACCTGGAAAAGAAATGTACAAACTGCATAATAGAAATTTACTGTACACTACCGTAATTTTATGTAAGTCAATAAAAACAAAACTCACGGCTTTTAGAAGAAACATATCGTCTTGGGTGAAGTGGTAATTAGTCAACAATGCACCGAGAACCCTAATAGTGACTTCGAAGAAATTTACATCCTTGTGTTTTGTGAAATCGAGACTGTTCGCAACCCACTCTTTCCCTTCTTCGAATTCTACAAAAAAAAATATAACATATTTTCATTTGTTGTGTGCACAAATCCTAACTGATATTTTAAACAAGCTGTCTACCTGTCTGTCTATAATTGACATGCACACTAACCTAATTTAAGATTAAAAAGATGTGTACTATTTTCAAGTGTGACCCGTTAATAAATAAATACAACCGCCCACTATTACACGTTGTCAGGGGTTCGGGAAAGGGGGCACAGAATGGGTAACTTTCATCCAGAGAAAAAATATCCTTATCTCGGTGGACACATACTAAGTGGAGGGCAAAAGCTAGTTTTTAATAAATATTAAATCAAGAAGTAAACTTTAGACCATACTATTTTATATAAATCGCAAAAGACAGATACATTATATAGATATCGTGTACGTATCTCAATCAATAAAGGGTACCTTACCTACTTAGAAGCCATAAGGAAGAAGAGATAAGGAGACAAGGAGATAAATTATAAAGAAAATATTTTACTACACATATATATATACCTTCTCGTAAACCCATGATATATGCTGTGTCCAATGAGTCAACGATAGTCAGGCCAAGTGAGAACCAATCAAATGGCATTCCAGATATGGGTTTCAAATTATCGTGGCCCCAAGCATGTTTTTTATACCCTCTCCATGCATGTTTAAAACTTTCAACGACGGCCAGCTGCCGACTGTTGGTTGGCCCTGAAACATTGTGTTGTCAAAAAAACAAAGCAAGTGAAGTTATTATCTAATATAATACTATGTTATAAATTACACTACATATATAGTTGAATTTGATATAATTTACCTGTAAACGTAGGTCTCTCGAACTGTTCGCTTTCTAAGACATTCTTTTCAAGTTGTATCAAATTAATTGATGGTTCATTGACTAGAGACTCATTCTTTGATACTGGCTGTAAAAATACAGTGTAGGTTTTATTTTCATATTTATGTATCAGTTTGTTGGCAGATAACAGGCGAGCAACATTATTTTTATTACGCTAACTAAAAGCGAGCCTTTGCTGATAACTAACGAATTTTTAATTTAATTTAAATGGTCAGAATCTCCGTTTTAATTGACAGGCTAACGGACCACTTGATGGTAGATGTCAACTATAATACTATACAACGCCACAGGTGTTGCCAAGTGCGGTGAACACATACTTTTATTTCACCGTTGTATGGGGGGTGGTTAATGCCGCCATACGGCCTGCCTAAACGACTGAAACGCAGTGTGCCCTGTCCTTGTCAATACTAAATATAATAATATATGAAACATACGTACATACTTTGCTAGTCCTATTTAAAAAAAAATAACTATGCTATTGTTTTATTTTAATTAAAAGAAGTTTGCTTTTTCCATACTAAGCAATATCACAAAACATTAAGATAATAAAAATAAAAAATCTGTTTTATCCACTTCAGTTGCTCTTTTATATTTAATATCAACAGTTGATATGAATTGGATAATTTATGAATGAGTATATATGATGGATTTACTACCGTTGCTACCATGTTGAATGAAATATTATTCTGTCAAAAGATAAGAAAAGCTAATCTATAAAATGTAATTTATACCAACAATGGCTGAGCAATTTGTTAATACAGATAATAACTAGTAGTAAGTTTAGATAGCAAAATTAATGCCCCGTCCTCAGATTGACTTTATTTTATAGTAATATTACTTATATATTTACATAGTACAATTTGCAGTCGCTTTCCGCATATAAAAAAGAAAGTTTTTAACAAAGACTGGCCACTAGCCATAATCTAATTTCAGTCACCTAGGTATTTATAAATAACTGTTGATTTTTTTTTTATACAAACTTATGAACATTAAAAAAAAACATAATCTAAAAAATATATGTTGGTACTTACTTTTACTAAATTTCCTTCACTAAGTTTAATTTTAATTGTTACACTCGATTTCCTTGTAAAATATAAAATTATTATAGTAGTTATTATAACAAAAAGTGCATAAAATATAGATCTTTGAAAACGGGATAGACGATTCCATTTCTGAAAAAGAAAAAGGAAATTAAATTCATTTTCTACACGAAATCTTTCTCTTTTTTTTTTCAAGCATTCTATTAATTAGTGTCTCCAAGATAGCAGAAATTCACATATCATTTTAGATTCACATATCATTCAATATTCACATTCACAATATTTCTTATATGAAATAGAAAAGTTTTAATCCGACATAATTTATTTATACATAAATACTTAAAAACATTTTCATAATGTAATATACTATACGTATATACAGCATTTTAATTAAGATTATTTTCTCTCACCATAATAATAATTTTGAGTGAAACATAAGTCAATTATTCCATACAGCAGTATAACTTCTGACCGGAGACTGCTTAAACGAATGAGAGATAAAAATTTAAAATGAGATTAACAAAATGTTTGTCGTTTCCATATACCTATACCTATCCATACATGCAAAGTACAGTTAGAATATTATTGAATAATATCTAAGTAATTTTTAACAAATCTCTACCTAATCTTGTTATCTCTTTGTATGATTTAAAGTTACAAAGAATGCAGCCTACACAGAGCTAAATAAAAGTGAATATTATAAAATATGTTAAAAAACTAATGCTACCTATTCAATCAATGTATGAGGCATTTGACTTTCCTTTTAGTTGAAAGGTATTGTACCAAATAAAGTCAAAAAAAATACTAAGTATGAATTTTTTTTATCGTACTGATGAGGGATTGCTATAATTGCCCATGATTTCCTAATCTAACACTTAAGCTCTTTAGGTAACTAACATTCAAATGTTTAAGAAAGCAGTAAAATTTATATAATTCTTAATACAAATAAGAAGCTGTGTGCATTATTTGCAAATTTAGTTATATTTTTGCTTAAAAAAAAATACATAGTAGGTAAGCTTGTTATTTTCATAATCAATTAAATTTCTGCTACGAAGGAACGAAGGAAAATCATCTATATACACATACACCACCACATTACCTCCAAACAGCATGTTTCTGCTCTCTTACAGAACACAGTTCAGTTGAAAATTATAAAAACTAATTTCTAGCTACTTTTATTCCCCCATTTCAAAAATAGCGGTAATTATTATTTTATTTTATCCTGTTTGACTATCTACAAATTTAGTAAAGTAAATAAAAAAGTATCATGCAATAAGTATACTTACTCTTAATATTTTCTTATTCGATAAATTTTGATCGGAGATCAGAATTGAAGAATCTATCTTGGAACTCCATTTATAAATTTCGCTTTGATGTCCTTGTGCCTTGGCATCTTCAAAATCAATTTGTGTCTCAGCCTTCGATTTATTCATGTTTTATCCAAAGGAATCCTTCCTTTGAATTATTTAGGAGCCATTGTTGTTGAGAAATACTTCTGAAACAAAGTAGTTTAAAAATGGCTATTGTTATAGTTCAAAAAATCTATCCATCTTGGACTTTTATTTTAAACTTAGATAATTATACATATAAAAAATCAGGGAAACAGATAAGTAGTTAGGTCTAATTGCTACCATTTAACAGGTGATTGGACCAGATATAAAAAAAAATCTTAAATTATCTTAAAATATTAGGTTGAGAAAAGGCCATTTTTCCAAAAAAAAAATATATAGATTTTTTTTTGCTGGATAAAAAAAATCTAGGTATAGGTTTTATATATATTTTTATATATATATTTTAGCTATTATTTAGGTACTATTATTTTAGCTTGGGTTAGAGGCCTTGTCATTACAGCAAATCAATCTTTATTCAACTTCTATTTATTCCACGTCTGCAACTTAAAACCAATATCAGTATAATCCATAATCACAAATTTTGGATTTATTTACATATAAGGTAGGTAACATGAAGAATAACATGTTTTTATTTCAGTCCTGTTTTATATACCATTTATCCGAATAATCGTTTAAATGAATCTAGGAAACGTAGGATTTTATAATCCTACTTAGGTAGATTTTTTTTCTTTTTATTAAGCAATTGTCGTAAAAAAATTGGTAGTGTCAAGTAATAATTTTACTTTTCATTTAGTTGTGGGGTGAGATTACCTTTAAGATTTTTCAATTTAATTAATATAATGTTTTAAAATATGTACAAAATGTAATAATAATAATATACCTAAAGTGTGATCCGTAATCCAAATTCCAAACCGAAGGCGTAATTTGACAGTTCTTGGGTTGCAAGTTTTTGATCATACAAAAATAATGATGTAGCCTAATCGGACATTATAAAATCGTAAATATTTTTGCAGTTGACATGAAATTAACACAAAATACAGCTGATTATGTTAGATACTATTTTTAATTTATTTAACTTCACAAAAAAATTAAGTAACTTTTAAATTGATTTTTTTTATTCATTCCAAATCGATCTAGTCATTGGTAATCCTGCTTTAAAAGAAATTCAAACCATAAAATATCAATTTTACGAATGTGAAATCAACAAAAAAGATAAAAATCGTTTTTGCCGTAAGACAAATACTATAACTATTCAAACAAAACCGATATTAGTACAGCACTACGGAGATTACGCTGGTAACATTATTTTAAACACTGCACAGGCTGCTGTCAAATTATTTTTATGCCTATTTGAAAAACGCCACTTTGGCGATGTAGGGTATAAAACGATTGTCCATGGAACTTAAATGAGTGATCTATGTGTGAACATAAACTTAAGATTAGCCGGCTAAATTTAGGTTTATCTTCGAGGAGATGTTAATGTTAGTTTCTTCTATCATTAGCCGGCTAAACTTAAGTGTAACTGCAGGCCCTTGGCTAAAAATGTAGAACCTACCATCAAGTGGACCGTCAGCCTGTCTGTCGACCTTATCATAAAAAAATTATAAACTAGAATGGCATTTCGAATTACAAAGAACGAATTATTCGATGAAATCCATCGAAACATTTTTAGCCGTTTCGTTTTGGTTAATGTGCACATTAACCGGCTAAAGATGGAAATTCGCGACGCAAACTAACATGATATATGCATGATATCGAACTTTAGCTGCCTCTCGAAGATAAACTTAAGATTAGCCGGCTAAACTTAAGTTTATGTTCACACCTATCTTTAGCCGTAACATATACTTATATACATATACAGTTCCATGCATTAAAAATACGCAAACGTCAAAATTAGTTCGCGAGGCAATCGAGGGTGGCGTTTCAAAATGGTACAAAAAATTATTTGTCCTTTGTATGGGACAGCTTGTCTCTCACTTAAGCACAGAACACTATATATATACTCACTCACAAGGAGTAAATGATTAATAATGTTCTTTAATCATTTCAAGGAGCGCCACAGCGGCTGGACTAGGGCTGGACTAATTAAACTATCTTTTGAGTGAACACTTCTAAAGGCGCGTTGGCGTATGGAAAAAAAAAACAGTGAACGCGCCGGACAGTGAAAAAAAAAAACAATGGCAGTTGACGCTCTGAGTGACATTTAATTGGTTGAAAAAAGCGCCATCTATCTGAATTAGTACATACTTCTAGCTCGTTGTTAGCTATAAGCTCAACTTCATCAATAGTTTGTTAAGATAATAACAGATGGCGCTATTTTCACTTCTGATGTGCATTCTGACGGCTGTTTTTTTTTTTTTTTCAAATTGTCAGGAAGGTTCTTATGAAACGGGAAACAGTGGATTATTGGATAAATGCCCGAAAAAAGGTTAAAAAAACTTGATTTTTCTCTTTCTCATCCGAAGTTCCTAGCTTACTTTAGACGTCAGCTGTCACAGTCTAATAGCCAGCTAGTCTATACTAATATTACAAAGAGATAATGTTTGTATGTAATTTATTAAAAAAATTCTTTCACCAATAGTTAAATTAGAATTTCAGGATGGACACGGGCTATAAAATGAAAAGGCTTTCGTAGTAATAAATTTTTTAAAGTAAGTTTTTAAGAAAAAACAGTAACGAAAATATTTTTTTCGAACGCTGCTTTAACGGTGAGATTTATGATTGATTTCTATAGGAAAGTTTTAGAGCTTGATAACGCCTATAAAGAAGACAGGGACAGCATAATCACGTCTAACTTTTGTATTTATGCCACAAATACTAATATTATAGTAAAGTTAGTATGATTGTAGGAAGGTAATCTTCGAAATTACTCATCCGATTAAATTCCTTCAGCAATAGTTAGAATAGAATTTCAGGATAAATATAGGCTATATATTCCGCGCGGGCGAAGGCGCGGGTACCAGCTATGTTCTGAAAATAAATAACCAACGCCTGGCAAATAAAGGTAAGATGTCAGGCGCTATATTGCTTTACACAATTCGTCAGGCGCTACAACATCCTTTTAGGTACTTTTCAACGCGGGAACCTGTTAATAGTAGACAAAAATGCAAAACATTTCTCCTTAAAGTTAATATACATATATTACTACTAATCAGATGTTTTATTGTGATAAAGACTACTTTATTTATGAATCGATTTTATTTAATTCTACTAGGTACATAACTTTTTTCATTCATGACCTTTTTTTACTTTACCTCTTTATAATTTAGTACAGACAGGTAGGTATCAACGAAGGATCGTGCAAAGAATATTTCACGTAGGGTGGGAAGATGAGTTGCAAACCAATGAGACTGTTCGGTTACATGTATTGATGTGCGTGTGCAATGAGTGGTTCGTTTGCTTCGTAATTGGCCCAGCTTTGCCTGACCGGAATCAAAGAGCCGCGGTGCGCCCTTGCTTGCAAGCGTTGAGGCCAAGCCTCTCCACTACTGCCTTGCTTAATGTCAACGCACAAGAGCGACCTTTTTACAACGGCTATTGCCTTATTTTTATAAACATTTTTTTCCATTTTCAGCACAATTTTGCTCTCGATCCAGCGTAACCTGTTTATTCTCTTATTACCTACTTGTTTTTTTTTTTAGCTCGACCACCTTTTTGTTCCTTCGTGCCAATCGGGAACTTTTTATATTGACTAGAATGTTGTAGGTACCTTATAATTGCTCCAATAATACATATAAGGTTCTTTGTTTCTTCCACTGGCAATCCTTTGTTAGTGAGGATTACTTATGTATAAGATTTTATATTACTTATATAAAATTGTTCACTTAAATGACAAAAGCTTTCACAGTCAATCAATTTAGTTACCTCACCTTTATTCTACATTCCGTATTCGATCCGATTATATTCGAATAGCTAAAATTCCCAAGGGGTCTGCCAAATCTGATTACAGTTGCTCGTGAGGCGGATCAAAATATCCTCTTCATTTATTGCTAGGTACCTAAGTATCATTGTTTCCTTTTTTCTTTAATATTTTAGTTCACATTTATTACCATTACAGGTAATTTAATTTGGCGTCATTCACCAACTACAAGTAAAGTGTTGATTAGTTACTTTTCAAGTAACGCTGATTGGCGAGTAAATGTTACGAGTATCTTGTGTCAATTTCATTGAAATTACCCTTGAGTAATGCTACTCGAAGATGTTGAAACTCGTACGCTTTCTTACCGGTGACTTTAAATGGCGGTTAGCCTATTTGACACTTTAATCAGAGATGGTGAAAGAGGCCCGAAAACATTTAATTTTTACTTATCAAAAGTATAATGCCAGGCGCAATAAATTTTATTTTTCAACGCGTACGAAGTCAGGGGCACCAGCTATTTGTTTATATAACTGGCATATTATAACATTATGTAAGGGTAACATTTTGACGTTGTATAAAAAATTAAACCATTTTGTGCTCTCAAACACGTATATTTTCTGTTTGATTATTTTTCATATATTTTTGGGTGCTCCATTTTTCTTTTGTGTTTTAAAATATAAATTAATACTATCAATAGTTTAGGACACGCGAAATGCGCACAGTCTCCGTAAATGGGCAATCGGGAGGTCCGTGCACTTTTCGAGGCCCGGGCAATGAGCTCGGCGTAATAAATAATACAATAAGGTACATATAAAAAAGGAATTCAACGAAGTGTCTTTCGAATCATCCGATAGATTTCACACTCTCACACACATTCCATACACGCCGACAACAGTCTTACTCGATAATATCACTAGCTATACAAATTGCGGCGAGGCCGCGTGCACTGAACGTTGGTTGCAGGTAGTAGGTACGTTGGGTGATGTCTTTATTCGAACTGAGAGCCTTTCAGCTTCTTCACGGCGTTAGTCAAGTGAAGCATCTCCGTATTGAGTTGCCAGATGAGGGTCTCTAACTTGTCTACAGAGTCGAGGACTTCCACGCGCTCAGTGTGAGGATTGAAACGCACCTCGAAGGGTCGGGACATGGTTGACACCCAGCGTCTGTGTACAAAAAATAAAACATTACTTTAGTGTGATGAGCGGGTTGTTAGATGATTAAATGCGATGTCAAACATTGACCATTCTGTATAGTCCATACAGTAGAAGTAAATAGGTGTTAGGAGGAATAGAACAGCGAAAAAATGAAGACAATAAGTGAAACTTAGTGCCGTAGATAGCATACTGTTTTTTTATCGTATACTGTCTCGCATATCGTACAACGATATTCTGTATTTTGTAAGGATTTCTATGTCCACATAGGATACTGAGTTAACGCAATCCCTTTAAAAAAATAATATTTATTAGACATAATGATTGATAATTTACCTGAATTTTTCTTTGGCATCTTCAAAGCTCTCGGCTACGTAATAAATGGGCTGGTATTCTTGATCTTGGTAGGGTTGTAATGAAGTGGAAGCTGGTTCAAAAGGCCTGAGCTCAGGCTTGTCACTAAGAGCGTGAAGCAGTTCTCCAATGGAGGACAGCAAGGCAGCGCCGTATGCTTTCAGTTGTTGGTTTTCTTTACACAGTCCGAACTCAACGGTAAACCAGTACACCTGGGCAAAGAAAAAATGACACTTCCAATTAGGTACTGCCTACAGGCTGTACTACGAGTATAACGCTTCAAGAATAATTTAAAATATTTCGCCACAGCATCGGGCCCAATTGTAACGTATATGTAGAAATCGCTTTAGCTGTTACAATAAAATTACTAATAAAACAATATTTGAAATTTTTATTAACTTACGGTAGATAGTTTTTCGATTTCCGAGTCGGAGGCACCAAGAGAAGCGAGTCCGATTTCTTGTGAGAATTGAGCAAAACTCGGGTCGGCGAGAAGTGGAATGTGTCCAAGGAGTTCGTGAATGCAATCGCTGAAAATAAAAACATTGTTATTAATTGAAAATAATCAATTAAATTAAAACCATTAAATATTAAACTGAAGCCGTTAGTTGTATTGCAATGTACAAATATAAAGGACATTATACACCGTTACATAACTCCGTTATTACTCGCGAACTAAAATTTATAGAAATGTAAATTGGGCTTTAATTGAATAAGATGCCTTTGACTATAAAACTTCACTCTCACCCTTTGCGCTGAAATGTAACTAAATTAACTGAGTTAACACTGTTACAGTTTCATCACAGCGCTTCTTCATTTTCGATACTATTAAAATGCTTTCAAACTTTAATATGTTCTAAAATGTCGAACTATTTACCTATATAAATTCATAAGAACACTGATATCTATTTATATAGTATGTGATCTACATTTAGGTGTGACTTGAATCAATTTACATAACACACAAGGACGTGGGTGCCTAACATTTCCGTGAAAATTATTGTCTTCCTACTATGTACTCAAGGTAATAATTTTTTAATTATTAATAAATTCTCAGACTAATTAAACTAATGGCAATGAATGTGTTTGATAAGTTATTTGCAATTCGTTTATTTAATAAAATGATTACTACCTAACTGCTAAATGGAATGACTGAAGTGGTTAAGTGATTGATCAAAAAGTGAAGTCTGTGTAATAACAGACATTGAACGTTGTGTAATGTGAAGATATATTTTGTTTATTTGAAATAGATTGGTATACTTACGGTTCGGGTGTATGGAAAGGAGAGTTGCAGTGGCGCACATACTGCGTAGATTGGAATACACGGAAGGCCAGTGAAGCAAGGAAGTCACGAGCCGTGAGTAACCCGGCAGCTGGACGGAGTGTGAATCCTGTATGCTTGCGTAGGAAGTTGCTGACATCGTCTAGTTGGGGAATGCGATGCGGCACAAAGATGTCGGCCTCTTGGAGTTTTCCAAACGCCGCTTTGTATTCCCGGCATGCGTGCTTAGGCATCAAATCGAGCACAGTGTTGAACACTCGCTGCCAAGTAGAATTCTCAGGCTCAGTGTAGCTGATGGAAGGAATGGCATCGCCATACTTGTAAGCGAAAGCAATCTCCGCAATTTGCTTTCTGCGCTCTCTGTATTCCTTATCGGCGAAACCTGGATGATTCATGTCGAGTTCCGGCTCATATTTTGTCATCAGATGGTTGCAGTTATCAAGATCGGAAGCGTGGCGAGGGAACCACGGGGTTTTGTTGGAGATGTTGTTCTCAGACAAAAGATTAACACCGGCAAAGGAGGTAGATTGGCGGAGAGATCGAATCAGTTGCAAAAGATTGACACGAGTCATGGTCACTTTGACGAGAGCGTCGAATTGAACTCCAGTCACTTGGGAAGGGCGAGTTTCGAGGTGCTGAACACAACCCTTGTAGTTGTCGACGGTCTTCAGGATGCGGGCAAGCGAACCCATTCCGTCGCGCATATGGAGCAATAATGCAGCTTGCTGGATAGCCTTTTCAGCCTCAGGTGACTCGCTAGCCGCGTTCTGAAGGATAACTTCCTCTTCGGTCAGTGTGTAATCTGTTTTAAAAACAAATTAGTTTAAAACATTTACAATTTGTTTTCGCTCCAGTTAAAAAACATTATTTCTTTTAATTTTGAAACATTGTTTATACTGACCCTCATCCGCTTTTCTTCCATCATCACCAACGTCGACATCAGCTAAAAAATAATTGAACCAAAAGTAAATCATAAGAACAAAAAATAATAATAAATGGATAAAAAAAAAACAAATAAAAACTAAATTACCAAGGTGACCGTTCTTAGTTTCGTCTTGTTGAGTACCATCTTCAACAGTTGGTGTCTTGTCGCCATTGCCAATGTGTACGTCATCTTGGATTAATTCGGAGTCCAAGCCAGAGTCTAACATAAAATAATAATATAAATGAAAATAATAAAAAAAAAATCAAAAGTAAATGAAAACTGGTGGGAAGACGAATTTCTGAAAATTAATCCTTCCGCACTAGAAAGTGAAAAAATTACCATTGGCGCGAGCGCGGGCTTCCTCTAAAACGCTTTGTTTGGTCTGTTTGACAACAAGGGTCTCAAAGCGTGCGTCATCTACGAGAGAACGACGGCGTGATGGATAACCGTTCTGAAACAATGCAAAACATTTGTTCTAGTTATTTTGTAATTAATAATTTTTTGAAAACATTTAGAGGTCATTGCGTTCGAAGATATTTATTAGAAAAGAAATAATTTTTCTACTATGAAGCACAAAGCTTGTCAAAAATAAGTTGATCCTCTAAGTCCTTATAAATATAAAGCGGTCTCCTTCCATTATATTTCATGTGCGAGTGGGAATTGCTTTTACGAAGTTCCTAAGCTTATTTCCTGAGTGTAGTCGGGCGTAAAGTGGTGCCATTATTCCCGCCCTCGCGAACCGCGCCGGATGCGTCTACATCTTCTGACAGAAGACTTACAAAGACCCATTTTCTAGACCAATGCACCCTATTACAATCACTTTAGTGTTTAACTTCATTCTCATTATTAATCTTTTTAGGCACAGATCTGATTGAAATATAAAATATTCTAGGTCGCAAAGTTCTTTGTAAAAGTTTTTCAAAGTTCATGACCAATATGTTCAAGTTCTTAAATTATGTTCAGTGCTAATGGCAGCGTAATTTCCGTCGTATAAGTTGCGCTGAGTAGTGTTAGAGGCGGCGGGACCTAGTATTTTCCACTAGAGTGGCTGCACGTACCTAACTATGTCAAGGGTTGCGCTAATCACTCGCGATTGTTGCTTAGCCCCTGAAATGCGCCTTTGTGATCAGCTACAAAATATTGTTGGATACTGTGATTTGATGCGAAACAAAGGAAATTAGCTTTACGCCACGCTCGTAATGAAATTGCGGAAATAGTAGCGTGTTATCATGGGACATTGTCAAGCAAGTCCGCCTAAATGGAGCGGGCAGGATTCGGAATCTGGTTGATAGCCTTGATGTGTGTGAGTGGCCACTTCACCGTTCCAATCGGTCGACAGTTAATTAAGCGGAGCCATTGCGGCTGGCGACCTGTGCCCTCAAAGCTACACTACACTACCCACCTACCCTACTTCACACCTCTAAATTTACCCATCACCCCTTTTTTATCGATTCAAACATTTAACTAAGTAATCAACGGAAATCAACAATTGAATATCAAGGAAGTAACAAAAATAATGCAAATTGATCCTAGATCATTAACCGTCGTAAAAATGTTATTCTCTGATACCAGTTTTTTTTTTACTTTGACCACGGCAAGAATCTGGTTGGTCAAGGGCGTAACTTAGTGACCTCGAATTCGTTACAAACATAGATCATGGTTAGTTTCTTGTGCATCTAATTACGATGTCTAATTAACGGTTAAACTAACTGAAGCGTACTCTGTTCTGATCTGATTATTTTGTTACACATCTGATCGTCCCTGCATTATTGTTATGTTTATTAAACGAAACCAGTGTTTAGCATCAACGTCGACGACAAATGTGTGAATTAAATATAATTGAATTTTAACTGCAAATGAGTTGGTGAGCGTTATACCTGCCTCGCATTCCGACCTTCGACGGTCAAGGAAATACAATCATTCAGGTGGTTAATTGTAAAATACGATAACTACACTTAACATTAGTTTCGCACAGCACATATTATGTTAATATCTCAATCAGTGAACAAGAAGATTATGTATCGCATCGCAGTTTAACTTTTCTCACAACAATAGGGTGCTCGTGCATTTAAAATTCTTAATTGACATTCGCAATAGTGATTTCGCATAAGCTTACGTGATCTTTGGCATCAAACCTCGTAACGATGGGACATTTATTTAAAAGAATACTTAAACATTCTTTTAAAATGAACGAGGTATCAATTAAAAAAGTCATTAAAACACCTTGAATATTGACAATGGTAATTAATCCCATTGTAGACAATGATGGGACTGTGATCAGTGGAAGATTTTTTTTCTTGAAAGATGTTATGGTTAACGAGAACTTTACGAGTAGATACGTGTTACGGCGTTGTTTATGGAGGCTTTACGGTTGCTTGCTACGCAATTTCGACTGTGGATCTTCGTGAACAATGTTTTTTTTGAGATAGTTTTATTATAATTACGCGACTATTATATAATGTCTCACACGATATTGTGAATTCGTCGTGAAAGTCTCGTGTCACCTCAATTGCAACCGTTAATTGTATGTTGGGATAATCACATTAAACAGGCCTTGGTTGTCGACATACGTAATGGAACTCGTAACATATTATACACAAGCCGAGCGAAATACCCGTAAGTGTTTATACGTAAGTTCCGTATGTGATATATATGTAAGCTTTCATTTTAGCTTTTGTACAATTATTCGGCGGATACAAGTGAAAACATCATGTTTTATACAATTTCTGGATTCATCTAAATTACACGTTCTCACGATTTCTACATTTTGTTTTCCTTTTACAAACAATAATACACAAATGATTCAACCTCATACGAAAACATTGTCAGTTAGTATTTTAATGAGTTTATTACTTATCTACTTTGTTAAATGTTTAAGTTCGTCTATTAATGTGTTAATAGACGTGAGTTTTATTAATTTAATATTATACCTACAAGCGTATTTTATATTGTTAATGATTTATACAAATAACGAGTTATTTTACGATTCGTAAAAATGATGTGAAGGCAAATGTAATTAATATTTAAAAGTGTCAAGAATAAGCCGATAATAATTATCATTAATAAATTAAAATATTTAATATTTATATCATTTAAAATGTATTAGAAGAGTGCATTTAAGTTTTCGGCGCTTTATTTGCCAATAAATTAAGATATGTTTCTGCTTGATTGTATACTTTTAATTAACAAGTGAAACAGACTTTATTTACACTGTTTTAATGTTTAATATTCAATTCAATTTGTTGTTTTAATTAGACTAATGTAAAAAAGTAATTACAAAACTTGTAAAACTATATAAAATTAATATATATAAAGCGCAGTTAACATATTTTATTTAACACTGAAACCTTTACACAAAATGATATATTTTTGACTTTTTTCTAGTTCGTCACAAATTTATTGTTTCGTAAAATTCGAATATTCATAAATTAAATTTTATGAGATGCGTTAAAAAAGTGTGACAATAAGAATAACAAATGAAAAAGCGATGTCAAAAAGCTTAGCCTAGAAGTCGATTAATATAAGCTCCTCACCTCAATGCTGTAGGATTTCTTGATTGCGAACATTTCGCGGTTCTTTTGAGCTGCTGCTACGGCCATTTCTTCTCACGACACACCACTGGATTCTATTGGGCCTGAACAAGGGGGTTCACTGCGCGCTTAGCTTAGCGTACGTCTGCGAACGAGCTTTTTCGTCTCGACCACTGGCTATAAGTGCCTGTCTGTCTACGACTCGAGCTGTCGTATTACAGTACCTAACTAACTATGTGATTGCAAACAGACCAATGCATGATGACCGTTCGCAAGAACACTTTAAATAGTATTAGGCGCCCGCCTCCCACCCCGCAACGCCTTTCCTCGCGCGTGCGTCACTGCCCGCTCCCCTCGCATTTGCTTGCTCCTGCTTGTCCTGTACAGAGTCCTGCATTACTCATATTCTAATCATATACAAGTATTTTAATTATCGATGTCGATTGAGTCCCTAACAGGTACACTTTATCATATCATGACTATAGTCTGCGATTAAAATGTAAATTTGATAAACAAAACGATAACTTTTTAAATATGAAAAAGATAAATTTCTGACTGTTGGATTAGGTGTAATGTGTTTTTTAATAATATTATACTATCAAAACGGGGAGCCAATTGACGAGTGGTTATGTTATTGTTAGTTCTATAAATGTCCCAGGTACGACTCCTGGCAAGGTCGCCTATTACATAGTAAAGAGTCAAGAAAAAACAAGATTACCTAGTCTAAAACTTGCCACAAATCACTATGTTTCCATAATACAAGAATAGTGCTTGCTATAATTTCTAATTTGGACCATATTATGATCGGTTTGCGATAAGTGACGATTACTGTACTATATTTACAGATTAATACATAGTAATTTAATCAACTATATTATTAAAATCCGTACTAATATTATAAATGCGAAAGTTTGTTTGGATGTATGGATGTATGGATGTTTGTTAGTTACTCTTTCACGCAAAAACTACTGAACCAATCACCATGCAATTTTGCATACACGTTGTCTGGGACACCAGAAAGGACATGGGGTATATTTCATCCAGAAAAAAGGACTTCTCCCGAGGGATCATCTAAAATTAAGGAAACTAACTCCTGGCTAAGTGTAATAGCAATAACGATGTCAGGCGATATATTGCTTTTTCAACGCGGACGAAGTCGCGGCCACCATCTAGTATTTGTAATATATTAGAAATATATTATAGTTCTACTATATTAGGTATACTATACTATAGATTCAAGTTTGTTTTAATTGATGCAAGAGAGCTCTGATAGTCCTGTAATATCTGTTATGGTAAATAATTAAACTTTTTATTACATCATAGAAACACGTTAAACCAGCATACCGAAGTTATTTTAGCTCTTTTATGATCAAATACATAGATTTTATTTATATGAGGAATTAAAACATTTGTAAAAACTATGTTCAAACAAATATTAAGTATATTAAATTCATTCAGAAATTCTCGTAACGTAACGTAATATCATTATTTTGTGTATAAAGAGATAAGGTTGATCATAATTATAAAAATTAAATGTCCTACATGGCATCTTACACGTTTAAATTTTTTATTGTTGAATTCTTATAGGTTTTATAAAAAAACACTGTCAATCAATTCTATATTAATTTTTTTCTCTTAGTTCTATAGTTCTCACACCTACTTGTACGATCGTTATGTAATACATATTATTTTATTACGGAGCACAAGATCAGGAAGTTTTTTTTTGTTACAACTAATTAAATGACATAATTTAGTTTTTTGTACAATACAATTATAAATTCAAGATGTGTATAGCACAATATAACACAAGTATGTAAGGTTTGTAGATTTTTTTATAGAAACCAGTTTGTGGCAAAAAAAAAACACCTTAAAAGAGATACATTTTTATTCGCCCTTATAAAGGTATATGTTATTAATTAAACACGTTTAATGGAATGAACCATGCTTATGTCTTAAACAAATTAGTTATAAAACTTGTGATTACACATTTTAAAATTACTTCGATTGTGATAGTAATTTTATGCTTTATTAGTATTAAAACAAAAAATCTACGCTAAGAACCTTTCGTATGTAATAAGAAAATCCATGCATGTTGGTATTTACTTTTAATATGCATGGAAGATGGTTCCTTATATTAATAGTATTACTTTGAATAGATTTATTGAAAGAATCGAACACATTGTCTTGTTACAGCCTTTGTTTTACACCAAATTATGGAGCTGTTTTTATTCTTTTAGTAGGAAGAGATCAATAGTCATGAAGCATCACCTACAAATATCTATAAATCAAAAGAAAAATTGATAATTTTGTAATAAACAAAACAATATACAACACTTGATTGGTAATTTTTCCAACCGCAGCAATAACAGTTGAATGAGAATTTGCCGTCAGCGATATTGTTTTTTTTCCTATGAGGTAAATCACAAAATCCTGTCAAGTTGTTACGTATATTGTAAACATTGTGACAAATTTATAAATCCATTTCGTCACGTCACAGACGAGGATTTACCAGACGATGACTATTTATGAATGTCGCGAGCGGTTATGTGGCGCAATGACCGTGGGTTTATGTGCATATCATTGGTTTGCGGTCACTTTGAACATTTTCAAAAATATTTGCTTCAGTTCCATCAATGGAACTATGTAATGGTATCACGGTTAACAAATGTCTATACCTACATGGTAACAAAGTCGCTTCCTGCCATCTGTGCCTCTTTATGTATGTATCTACGCTTAGATCTTTTAAACTATTTTATCGGATAATAATGCGGTTTTCACTAATGGAAAAAGTGTTAAAAAGGGTAGGTTTTTATGTATGCAACACAGTACGTGCTGTAGCTAACTACTCTTTTAAAAATTCCACTGTATCCTAACATTTTTACAGGATAAAAAGTATATTCTATAGTTTAATCCAGTTAATCATCAATATATAAATGAAAAACAACCGAGCGAAGGCGGGAGCGGGTCGCTAGTACCATTTAAAACTTCATTTGATTACACTCATTATATCTGATCAGTAGTATAATCGGGCTCGTGCTAAATATTTCATTATAATATTCATTTTAATGTTTGTCACGGTTTAACCCAAAGACTAGTTCAAAATACCTATTCTACCTTTCACGTTGTTACTGCCGACGTTGTTGCCTTGTGACTAAAATAGTTAATAAAAAATAATATAATAAATATATATATTTAAGCTATGAATGAAAAAAATAATAATTATAAGATGTTGATTGTTAATCATATTATTGATCAAAGTACTAAAAGAATCTATAATGGTGCCCTGTTGTAACCTTGTCGTTCATTGTCATTTTCTTAGACAGACATTAATTGTTATGTTCCTAGAAAAAAATATTCCATGGCAACGTGATCTATTAAAAGGAATCATTTTGATACGATTTATAAAATAAGACTCAAAAATTATATATATTATGTAAATTTTTGTATTTGAATTCATTAAACCTTTTATAAACATACTGGCAACATATAACATTATAACATATAAATATTTATTAAAACTAATGAATGTGCACGAATATTTTTTTGGTTTAATATTTTTTCCTCAAAAAAAAAGTGCAAGCATTTTATTTTTAATGTAATAAAAATAAAAATAATAAAAATATAAAAATTTATTTTATTTATTAAAATTAAATTTATTTTAAATAAATTAAATTAATTTTATTTTATTAATTAATTAATTAATTAATTTATTTATTAAATTTATTTTATTTTATTTTTATTTATAATAAAAATAAAAATAAAAATAAAAAAATAAGCTGCAGGCTTTTTTAAAATTTAAATTGGAGTCAATTACAAAGATGGTGATTTAATAATGACAATGTATTAGTAGGTAATAATGCAATAGCAAATTTCACTAATGGGTATTTTTGGATGATTTTTATCGAAAAAAAAACACACACAGAGACTAGGTTTATTTTATAACGTAATCTTCCGCTAAGTAAGGATTTTCAAAAATTTAAACTCCGTGCGAAGCAGGAGATCGGTCGCTAGTAGGATTTAGGTTGATTTGTTGATGATAGGCTAAACGGGCGCAAGTGATATTTGCATAACAGTTTTACAAGGGTTTTCCAAGTGAACGCACTATAAAAAGGTGCAAATGGAAAGTGTTATTTGAGCGCGGGGAATTCCTCGTGCAATAAGAACACGGGTAAAACTTAAGAAAACCACTTAAGATTGACGCACATTCAGCCATTACGGTATTTTTTATTGCAACAGCATGTTAACCCCCTTGATTGATATATTCTTCATAACGTTCTAACAAGGAAAGAACAGCTGTTTAGTTTTTTTTCCATAATTTTAAATTGAAATTTAAACTCTTTACCAAACGCTAGTTTAATTTTTACTATCTATTGTAGTTACGCTAAATAGTTAACAAGCTACCGGCCCGGATTTCGTTATGTGCATTTGTGCATTTTGCCCCAGGTGCAATGGGCCTTGAGCGGAAGGCGTGTAAGCGCTCGAGATTTAATGCCCTACCTTGACCATTTAATCTACATTAAATGCACAAGGTAAATTTTAGGTTCAGCTTGCGTAATCCTGGTAAATGTCTGAAAAATATATATATTAAAAAATAATAATAATGAAATGTAAAAATAGGATTGAAGAAGAAAATAGTGACAATAATGATAAACACTTACAACGAATACACTTTTTCTTGTATCCCTGACAATGTGTATGCAAAAATTTTCAATGATCGGTTGAGTCGTTAAGTCGTGAAAAGGTAACAGACAGAGAGTTACTTACACATTTATAATATTAGTGGGGACTATGGATATGGAAATATGGAAGTATGGATGCATAATTAGATGAATAATTCGTTTTTGTTCACCACATACACTTTTATGAATGCCTGATGAGCATTTAGTTATTTAGATACTTATTTGAATAAGTTAGTTAGTTATCTGACTAACTTAAATTATAGATAGCAAGCCGGTGAGTAAACCCAGGCCTTTAAAGTTTACCCAAGTTCATCTGTGGATGAGACATAATGACCACTAGGTCTAAGGATAAAGGAAAACCAATGAGAAAATATTGTCTTGAAAACATGCGTTGCTCTTTACCAATCTCTGAAGGTGTATGGCGTCAGGCAGTCTAACGATCCACTTGAGATTAGGTGGCTACCGTCGCTTATACCTACATGCAAGCAACGTGTGCGGTTATAGGCTGGGTTATTATAAGCACACAGTAATGTCTCGTCCCTTTGTGAAGGCCTTACTCAGTCAATATTCACCAATTACATATACGAGTAATACCTCATACTGTTCTGGAACCATGTGTGCTTTTATCTCCTGTAACTTAACAGCCAAAAAACCTACAGGTTTACAAAAAACTTACTTCAACCTATAAATTAAACCTACAGGTAAGTTATTTAGAGATTAAATAGAAGTACTTGTTATTTTATTTATCTTTTATTACATTTTTAATTAGTTTAGATTGATATTTTATCTAAACAGAGCAATTTGTTAACAAAAATTTTTTTAAAGTATTTATTTATAATAATCAAAAAATTTGCCCCATTTACGCACTAAATATTTAAAATTAATTATTAAATTATTTAAATTAAAATTTAAAATTAAAATTATCATTTTTTTATATGGTCCCAACAGTTTTTTTACAAATTTGAATAATCTAAATTCACTGTGGTCTTCCGCAAATTTTTACATCCCTGAAAAAGAGGAAATCTCAATAAATTTTAGTGCATAAAGTTAGTTCCTAAGCGGAAAAAGCCCTCATAATTATGTAAAATTTCCTGTTCTAATAAACCAGGGAGACACACAGCAGCTGTTTTATTCATGTGACTCATAGGTCAAACGGGTTTTGTGACTACTACGTTTTTTTAAATCAAAACAAACAATCAATTAATATTTCATTATACACTAGTGGATTTACAAATTGACAAACGAAGAACCTGCAACTAAAAGAACCATTTACATATGTTGACAATAAATTAATTACCAAAACTCCGGAAAACGAACGGGAATACCGGATTTTTTAATTGTTCTATATTGAGTGCGACGTATTTTATTAGATTGGTTGATAATTGTGACGAGTGGTGGTCAGTAGTAGGTGTTGGGTCACTCCACAGGTAGTGACGACACAATGTTTGAACATCTCAAACGTATCAATTACGTTATGTGGTCTGAATCTACTTGGTTATCTGTTTTTAAGATCTACTTACTCTTATACAAAGGACACTTTTCTTATTAGTTTTAACTTTACTATATTACATAAAGCATTTTCATTTCAGAGCATTTTCACAGAAAAATAAAACAAAACATGTGTTTACCGAATTGATGAATTACCTATACAGTAATTTTTTTTATATACATATAAAACATTCTAATATTTTGGTATTATAAAAACTATTTTTCACTTAAAAGAAAATCTCGTACAGGACGGATTACAGAATTCATTTTAATTAAGAAAATATCCAACTTTAAAAGAACTAAAGTTAAAATAATCCAAAGGGAGCCCATTTTCATTAAATAATCCTTTATCTTAAATTGTACTATATAGTCGGCCGCGCACCCGTGGTGTGTATCGAGACTGACAGCCTGTCTGATGAACTTTATAAAAAAATTCATGTATTTTAGAGAGAATGTGAGAGAGAGATATAATTTTTTAAGCGGTGGACTTATTGGACCCTATAGGTGGCGCTGCAATCGTGTTATCGGGTTCGGGCAACGTCAACTGGGACGGCTAGTACCTATACCTACATAGAGATAGTAGATATCTCCAAGAAAACTAAAATAATAATGTCATTATTCAGAATCAGAAGGAAATATAAAACTAGAGGGGAAGTACAAATTTTGCAATTTAGTGTTGTCGCACGCATATGAAATTATTCCTTAAAATATTTTGTCATATTAATATGCATGTTAATATGGCGAACATTATAACATTGAAACCGTTTTTTTTTATTGGGGTAATAAATTTAACGAGAAGAATGGGCAAGATCCAATTTTGAAAAAAACCACTATTGTAGGAGTGGTGGTAGTGGTTGCCGGCAGCCCGTCTGGCGGCAGTAACCACCCCTTACAGAAGACCACAGTTAAATATAGCACACGTGCTCTTGTGTTTCGGTGATTGAGTAAAGGATGCCAGGGCCCATTTCTCTATCCCTTTCCTATGCCTTATCCTTAATTCTACTGTAGTCGGCATCGCACTTAAGTTGTGTGTGAGGTCTGTTTAAAACTGATTATTTTTAATTCCGCTGTAAGCAGGGCTTGGTATCAAATGACCGAAGTGGTTCATGTCATTCCACTTTTAGCCAACTTGGAGGTCAACTTTGTCCGACCTTGCCCACTGCAATTCGTATCTGTCCCCTGTTGTTTAATTATGTAACCATTACTCACTTGTTTGCACATTTTACAGGATTATATTTTGACATCTCACTAACCCTGCATCTGAGTGTAAGAATTATGCCTTAAGATTTGAATTATTTTCGTCATACAAGTGTAACTCATTGGATTTGATTTATACCTACAAATCAAAATTTTACCACTTTGTTGCGTCGTGCGCGAGGTGCGCGCAATAATGGATACTAACTGCTTTTTTTTTTGTTATTTTATTTCTCTTATATAAAAGTAGCCTAAGTTACTCCTTATAATATCACTTAGATTTGCCAGTGAAAGTCCCGTCAAATTCGGTTTAGCCGTTTCGGAGATTAGTTGGAGCAAACAGAGAGACAGACAATTTTTTTTTTAAATATATATTTTTTGTTTTAAGTAAGTACCGTGTATACTTTGATAGTAGAAAGCATTTATTTTGACATTACAAATATATATTTAAATTTTATTTTTTATGTATGTAGGCTGTGTGTAGGATAAAGTAAATAATAAAGAAATACATTACACACAAGATTAATAGTTATCAGTTACAAATGAACAAGTTTAGTACATTTTCTCGCCTATTGACGTGTAATATGTCGAGAGTAATGCATTTAATCAATTAGTTCCTAAGTGATATTTATGTTTATATACGTAGGTATGTGTGTACGCAGCGTTAATTACCCGTTGCAATAAAACCATGTTAACCTCAATGCCTTAGCTATTTCTGTAATGAATGAACTGTACAGAGAAAAACGCAATAAAAATATTTAGTTTTTGTTTTATCTGTTATAAAATTATTTTACATTGGCGTATAATGTATTACTAATGCTCGATAACAGTGTATTTCGAAATACACAATATTACTAAGACAAAATAAAATAACTTCATTTGACATTTTAATATTGAAACTTATCAAAATAGTTATATATAATATATATAAAACTATATTTTTAAGCAGGAAAAAATGGAAGTATAAGTACAACAGTCTTAGTGCCTAAAAATTACTACACAAATTATGTTAGCATTTCATTAAAAGTATAAATTTCGAGTTAGATAGATGAAGCTCAGTAGGACAGTCAAGTCTATTACTAACTTATCTACGAAAAATCAATAATTTGTATAAAATCATAACATCTTTATAGCGTGTTGTTAGTAGTGAAAAAATAAAAACACATTGCACATTAAAAAATGGAAGATAATCATGTTATAATAACGTATCAAGTAACTAGACAAGAATAATAGGAGACAAGTCATTATCCTTGTACAATTGTTCTCGCGACGTAAAAAAATAATAATTCACGAATGAGGTTGCGACTATTATGAGCTAATAGATAAATTCATACGAATTTCCTTCGGCTTTTCCGTCCGACATACGACAAGAATTTACCTTTATCTCTCGGACGAATTTGCCTCACCACGTAAAATACGCACGTATTTCCTTAATAATTAAATCTACAAATTTGTCCACATTAATATTAGTTTTAGCTAATTGAAATAAAATATATTGATTATAGCAGCATGTGTCATAGCAGGCAGGGTATATCCGAGCACGTGTTATTTGATAATAATTACATAATTACACCTGATCTGAATACCACTGCCCAAAATAAATTATTTATGATTATTTGGGTAATTTGGTTCTGAAGAAAGAGGTTTCTGGAAATTTGTTGTTTTTGTATATTTCGATTTGCTCTTTCCGACTCATTTTACTATAAAAACGGTAAAATGATATAAATTAGAGAAAATTTTCAGCGTACGAGCTTCGCAAAGTATACTCCAACAGGTGTTTTCAACTAACGTCGGATAGGAGTCGGAAAGGAGATATGGAAAACCTCATGGTAACTGCAACTACAGGTAGTAGTATGACCAATATCTATACTTATTATATATAATAAAGTATTGTCAGTTTCTGTCGGTCTCTCATAGTGTTTAAATAGGTTTCCGATGTGGTTTTTCCGCTGGCTTCTTTTAAACCACCTAACGGATTTTGATACGGTTTTCACTAATGGAAAGAGCGATCAAGGAGTAAGGTTTATGTACTTCTATAGTTTGCAGAAAAAATTGCAACCTCTTTCAGTCTGTCTGTCTGTATAACCTCTAACTTCTCTTATATCACGCAACGGAATTTTGTGCGGTTTTGCGGTTTTGAGATTTTTTTAAGAAAGGATTAAGATTTTTTAAAAAACATCGCTAGAACATAATAATTTAATAGCTTTTTGTTGTTTACACCTAGTTAATATTATTAATAATATTTTTAACAATGGTTTGTTGTCATTTACACTTGGAACTAAGTCAATCAGTGTAACCAAGGTCGCAATTAGTCAAAAAACTGGTTTTTGTGGTGCTTGCGAATTTAGAACAAATCTATAATGTATTAACAAGTGGTAACGATTGTCAGATTGCATCAAGGTCCTGAAATTAACAACTTTTGCTTTTGTTAATGCAAAAATTATATATCCTATTTCATTTGAGTTTTAAAAGCTGTGTTTGATTTTGGGTCTAATTTACTAAATTTAAGTCCAAAATTTGAGACATAAACCGTTTTTTATATGCTCTATAGAAGTGTGTTTAATGTGAAGCTCCTTCGATAGGTGAGTTGGTCTTTGTAAAAAATATGAGAGTGGCATATCGCATTGTGTTTGATATTGATAAACTGCACATATCTACACTGTAGTGACAGTAACCACATCCTTATTAATATTAATATAAAAAATATATCACTGAGTTACTAGTGACATAAAAAAACCAAACACTAATTTTTGAAAACCACACATTCGAAATGTCGGCAGCAAAACCGGAAGTCTCAGGACTTACCAAAACTGGACTGAAGTAACACAATATCAAAAATCCAATGACAACCTGGAGCATGGGTCGTAAGAATAATTGCGAAGAAATCCCATAAAAGCAGAATACCGCTAGTAAAATCAATCGAAGTTCAATTTCCCTATTCTATCTTATGACTTTTAAACATTATCCGATTTCCTACCTAGAACGGTTTAATTTATTTGATCCTTCAGAAGTTATTCTAATATCCGCCTAGTGCGTCTGTGTGAACAGTGAAAAACAGTCCTCATATCTTTTTTTCCTGCATAAAGGTGATAAAGATCTATTACAGCAATAGATTAAAAAAAAAAGTTTTTATCTGAGGGTTGTTATTACTAATATGAAGTTTTCGATTATGCATATTCTTATTTCGATATTTATTCGACAACCCTGTTAAGTTTATTCAAGTGGATTTACACCAGCGGAGCGGTTAGTCGCAAAGCGGAGTTATTACTTACTCGGTTGCAAAAAACGGAACTCGAAAAAGAACATACCTATAAATAAAACTATAAATAGGATGTTTATTGTTTTCGTTGCATTTTGATATTTTTTTTAAAAACAAAACTCAAAAATTAACTTAGATCCTTTGCCTCTCAGCTACAGAATGATTGGAAAATTTTACATTATATAGAACTTTAAATTCCTGCACATAAACCTATGTCAACATGTTTTTCATGTCAACATTGTAATCCCATGCATCCTATGTCAACATGTTTTCGTTATTTGTGTTTAATTGAAGTTCCACAAGGTCAAGCGAGTTCAGATTGTATTAAGTTCTGGTACTTTAGTAACTCGAATTTGTTTGGTCACATAATTAAGGGCATTACTTGCAAAAGTTGAACTAATCTGATACGAAACGAATTTACACGATCTTTTCAGGGTTTCATAACCGTAGTTATATTAGGGGTTAAAGTATGAAATTGCCGATTTGTACTGAAAAATAAAAATTCGTTTTTTTTTAATTTAACATATTTATTTAATCAAAATAATTACCATTATTATCTATACATTGCTGCCATCTAATAGGAAGCTCATTTATGCCTTTGCGATAGAACTCTGGTGATCTAGATTCGACAAACTGTGTGAAAGCATTTTGCACTGCCTCCTGAGAAGAAAACTTTTTATCACGCAGAAAATTGTCCAAATCACGAAAAAAATGGTAGTCCGTTGGAGCAAGGTCTGGTGAATACGGAGGGTGACGAATGGTTTCTAATTGCAGTTCCTGTAGAGCCTGCAGATCAGTCAAATCATGAGGCACCCATTTTTCATATTTTTTTATTTTATTGATTTGACGCAAATGAGTCAATATTGTTGGTAAGGTAACGTTAAACCATGCCGCTAATTCCTGGGTAGTTTGGCTCGGATCTCTTTCAAATCATTGTTATTCACCTGTGTGGGCGGTCTTCCACGTGGTTCGTTCTTCAAATCGAAGTTTCCATCACGAAAGCGTTTAAACCAAAATCGCACAGTGCGTTTAGCACAGTGCATTAGCAGTCCCCTCTCCAAACGCAACATTAATATTGCGAGCTGTTTCTGCCGCGTTAGTTCCGCGTCGGAACTCGTATTCAAAAATCACACGAATTTTCGAAGTATCCATCTTTATTGTCTAAGCTGAATAAAAAAAACAACTGAAAGTTGATAATCGAATGTTGCACATTTTTTAAAAGAAGAACTACATAGGTACCGTATGAAAAAAGTTTCACTCAAAAATCTCAAACCATGAAGGTTCTATGTCAATTCGAAGTACCTATTACAATAAAACGGCAATTTCATACTTTAACCCCTATTATATTTTGCAATCCATAGTCCATAACCCATAGACTAACTAGTGCCCGCAATATTTTGAAACGTTGTAAATGAGAAAATATATAATATGAGCAACATAACACCAGAAATTTATATCGCTGTGACATACACATACACATCATACCTCAAGAACTTTCGAATTTTATCTAGTAGACAATATTTTATTTGTGTACAAGTCCTTACAATATTTTATTAGTGACTATAGTTCATATTTAGATCCGTAAATTTTTTAGCTGATTTTTTTTTAAAGTTGACGAACAGTCAACTTCCTTATCGAATAGCACACGCAACGAATGTCATTAGGTAATTGCATACTTATGTGTAGTAGTGTTTTTGTGCGAAAAAACTTAAATTATTAGGGTAGCACAAAAAGTTGAATATCTTTTGAAGTCTGTCCCGACTTTTTAAAGACAAATTAAAAAAGGCCTACTTCAATTCTATACTGATATTGGAAAGAGAGAAGATTTGTAATTTTATTTGCAATGAATAAATTCTGTCACATATGTTTACAATAAATGCTGGACCGATTTATACCTATTATATACACCTACAGTGCGCTTCGGCTGCATTATAAAAATACACGGATGAAATTACGAACAGAAATTAGTATATGATTAGCTGTTATAATGATATTATGTGCGTTCAGTACATACAGTATTCGCCCATTGGTATTCGAACCCACCACCTTCGCGTTAAGAAACACAACGAACTAACATGCCTGTTATTAGAACTTACAAATTAACCGCAACATATAACTACATAGCAATGATAATGTGCGATGGGAAAACCAATTAATGCGCATAGAAAGTTACATTATAAAGTTACATTATCTATGTTACTACATAGGAGAGAAGATTTGCATTTTTGTATGTTTGTAATGAATAAACTAATCGATTTTAAGAATTTGGACTGATTTTAAGAATTGTTTCACCTACCTTAGAAAGTTACACTATCAACGACATAGGCAATATTTAATAAAGTTACACAGACGAAGTACACAGATGATGTAACAGATATTAAAGTATAAAACAGATTAAATATAGGTAAAGAAATATTTTCTGGACGATATGCCGGCCCGGCCTATTATGCGAATATCTTGACCACGTGCTTAGAATTTAGTGAATGATGCTGTTGCTGGGTAAGGTTTAGGGAAGAGGCGCTCTTTGCGAAGGAGGAAGTAGGTAATGGTTGACTCTCGACAGTTACAGGTTCAGGGAGTTGACAGCCAACCTACAGAACTGAAGAGGCACTAAAGATATCAATACTAATAATAAATCTGTAAGGGTCGGTCATGGAGTAAGTTACTTTGTTTTCAGAGATATCGTGTTTATAGGCTCTATACATGATACTGAAACTAAATTGACGATTTTTAGAACTCTGAAATCTCCATAACTCTGAAACGAATTAACTGATTTTCAGGAAACTTGGTAAATAAACATTTGGACGTACGGGCCACAGGATAGGCAGAATATATTTCAACACGCACGAAGTCGTGGGCACCAGCTAGTATTTAATATAACAGGAATTAAGAACAATAGTTATTCATGTGTATTGTTAAAATAACTTGGATATTAATTAATGAAACCATTTAATAGCAAAAAGAAAGGAATTTTGATCTCAAAATTGATACCTAATAAAAAAACCTTGTATGTCTAAATATAATTAACACGAACTAGCCAGTTCGTTGCCATTTAGCTACCTTGAACGAATGTTTTATTATATTCATACAAAAAATCAACCGTCGTCCCTGTTTAATGGTATAGTTAGACGATGTATATGAGGAAATAAATCACAAATATATACCAAAAAGTAGGTTTCGATTAGCCTACTTTAAATATGTTCAGGATTAAGTTAAAGCTGAATTAATATTATTAGGTAGTGGGTGTTTGTTTACTAGCTAATCCATATTGAATCTATACTTACAAATATTATTCTATTAAAGCCAATCTCTACGAGTATCTGCATGTTTTTTTTTTTCAGAATAAAACCGAAATTGAGGAAATTTTAGTATTTTAATAAATAAATAATGTTCAGAAAACATTTTAAATAATCAAAAGTGGTTTGAAATTAATATCACTTGTCAGAAAAATAATCTGTTCTCAGCTTGTGGTCTATTTCTTTCTTTAAAGAAGAAAACACAAGACCTACACAAAACTCGAACAAAACATCTAAAAATAACAAATACTGTAATAAGATGTATTATGGAAATATTTTTAAGTTTAATTTGTTGATCTTCCTTGAGATTTTTTTAAAAAAATTTCCATTCTAGAGTTTCTGCACAATCCACATCGCAATATTGTAAATTATTATCAAAATATAGTATAAATTAAAGTCACTTTCCGCACCTGTCTGTCTGTATATCCGCTAACTCATACTCAACTACGAAACTGATTTTGATGCGGTTTTCACTAATGGAAAGAGCGAACAAGGAGGAAGGTTTTGTATATGATTTGCAGAACTTAACTGCATTAACTTAGCTGCATCAACTGCAATTCATTTTAATGTGTATAATTTTACAGTCTGCCATCCCTATAAAAGTATATAAAAGTTTTCTCCTGTCTTAGTACTATTATATTAATTCGGTTAAATGACTTTTTTAAGTTTGTAAGTCTTGAGATATCTTTTTAAGTATTTTTGAAGTCTTTTGAAAGACACATTTAAAGTGTAGTGGAATGCAGTTTAAATTTAAATATTTCAAATTACATTAAAACTAACAACAAATTAATTTTATACCTACAATCATGTGATCGATCATGTCTATATCTCTTAAGGTCTTAGTCGTCAAGGAGATTTTAAAGTTGTTAAATTATTTATTACTTCGCCCAGAATCAAAATAAAAACTATCCTATCTTTTAAGTTGAACCAAATTACACATAGCTAAGAAGTTTTATCAAAATCGGTTCAGTAGTTTAAGAGTTCATCAGCAACAAACATGTGACACGAAATTTTTATATTTATATTTAGAGATTTTAGAGATGTCAAAAAGTAACATTCATAATTCCTAAAACTTTTCAATGTGCCTTAAATTCCGCCAGACACATTAAAGCAAGTCTAGGTTTAATATAAGCAGAAAATAACGAGGACAGGAAAATAAACTGTAACTTCCCTTGTAAATTACCTATTTTGAACAGTACACATGTTTATTTCACAGTTTACTACACAAGAGTGTGCTTTCTACCATCAGAGAGATTCTTCAGCTTCTGACTATGAATATCAGTGTGAGTATAATCTCTAACAAACACTCAATATGGACGTTTTTTAAATATATTATCATTAAAATAGACTAATGTGCTAAAATAGACTATTGTGGCTTTGTGTAAGGGTGCTTTCATCTCTAATTGACTTTTAGAATGTGGCTAAGCTTGCTTTTGGATGAAAGTGTGTCTCTTTTCTATTTTCTTCTTTTGTTTTAATTCTGTAATGTGTAAGCAACACTGTTTTGTTTGGACATGCTGTGTACACGTGTTTTGGGCCTCTGTTTAGTTCACTTCAATATAATTATATCTATTCAATGTATTTAATGTCAGTGTATTATATCTATTCAATGTATTTAATGTCAGTGTATTATATCTATTCAATGTATTTAATGTACTGGACGATGCATTTCGCTAATGTATGCACGCAGGCTAACGGTTAGCTTGATGCAACATCTGTCAACGCGACAGATGCTGGAAGTGGGCTGCCGACCTTAGTAAAATAGACCTAGTAAGTCTCTAGATAGGATAAATGATTAAAAGTAGATAGTTGAAACGGGTTCTGGCCTCCCTTGTTCATTTATCGAAATACAACAGAACGGTCTGTTATTTATCTGTAATCTTCTGTAAAATGAGGATTACTGCCGTCAGTTGGGTTTCCCAATTTATGGTTGCAAAATCTAGTGTCGCCTCACACTACAAAAATCTATTACTTTATTTTTTACGATTATCAACAAATCGAGTTATCAACAAAAGTAAGGAAAATAATTCGAACTCTACAAAATATACAGGTGCTTAGTGATTAATGTTATCCATTTAACCAGGGGTTTTACCGTTGAAGAATCTTAGTAATGTTTATCGGCATTGCTAACTAGATTAACTTTTCCTCTAGACGGTTTAAATTGTAAACTTTTACGTTTTTCTCTTTCTATCTAATGCATTGATTGTAATACAAGTATATCTTTTAAAAGAATAAGAAAGTGTTAATTATAGAATTAACACACGACATATTATATATACCTAAGCCCCCAATAATTTAATAATTATTAATTGTTTTACACAAGATATTTTAATTATTAAAACAATAATTTCTAAAAATGAATATTCAGTGAATGCAAATATTATATAATGAATTTCTTAATATGAATGCAAATATTTAGTGTAGGTATATTTTTATGTTAATTTTTGGGTAACAAGCTTTAGGTCCACTTGATTGTAGGTGGCTACAGCAGCCAATAAACACAAGAATATTTAGGGCATTTCAAGTGCTCTGGTGATCTAATAAATTAAAGCATGAGAGAAAAATAAGGATCCCTATCCTTATTTTTCGATAAATAAAGGCCTCTAGGGTTCTGGTCACGGACGGTGGTCATATTAAAGATGACTGGCGCCATTCGGGCTGCCCAGTTCTCAACTGCGGAAAGCAGTGTGCCATGCCTGTTTTTTTTTTTCTAATATAGTATAATCTAAACTTACTAGAGACCCTTATTTAAGCTCTATTTTAATCTGTTGTGAACTTGGGAATACTCAAGCAATGGCACTGACCTGTGATTCCAGATAGACAAACATCGATAGGTTTTTTAGGTTCTTAGTAGAGAATGGGATCGCAAAGTAAGCTGGGGATAAAAGTCATCTTTAATTCCTTATCTCTTATGAGAACGACGAATAGGAATGTTAACAGTCTTTTCAAAAATAGATAAAACAGAAATTGTAAGAAAGTCTGTATACGCGTTTTAACTACTTCAGGGACTCGACTTTATTTATTACTTTCAATAGATATCATCGCCCGTTTCGTCATTAGTAAAATTATAAGTAATTACGTTCCTACCTCATAATGAATGAATGTAATGAGTAATAATACTCGATATTAATATCGTGCAGTTTTATTAAGTTTCACTAAAGATGTGTAGGCGATGTAATAATATATTACTAACAAATTTGCATAATGTTATATCAGTGCGATTATCTATGAATATATTAACCTTGTTTCTAGTGGGTTTGTTGCTAACTTTAAGATAAATTGCCATCGGTCGGTTAGCAATCGTTGTAAACAATTAATCAATATCACAACATTCTAAAAGATCAGACCGATCGATCACTTTTCCTTACAAAAAAAAATTTTCGTTACGAAAAAAAATCGTTCGTTATCACCAAATGCACAAAGGATACGTCTACGTAGAGGATATTTCTATCCCCTCGTGACAGGAAAAAAATTAAGTGCATCATCCGCAGAATACCGAGAAAAAGAGCGCGAGCATTTATATGCCGAAGGTAAAAATATATGAATCAGCAGTCAAAGAAGTCCCTGTAACTTCCTAGTGACCTTCTATTGCTATATATTTATTTATTAGAATACTTGCATTCGCTTTTTGTCAACCAAGTACGTACATATGTTTCCATGAAAATGTAATGCGGAACATGAGTTGTTTATGATTCAGCAATGGAAGAAATCCCTGAACGTAATAAACTACCTACTTAATGCCTAAATGACCTTTTTGTTTTCGCGGCGTTTTGTAAATTGAGTAAAAGATGTCAAATTGGTTTGTTACTCCATGTCTGATTATAATTTTTTTATAATATACACTTTATTTTATATTCAGCCATTTTTTTTGTTCCGCTAATTGTGCCCGTGTGAATTTATTTTGTTTGCTATTATTATAATCACTTTAGTATAATTGTTAATATTTAGGCCACCATTAATACATAGACACCAACAAAAACATATATACTAATATTATAAAGAAAAAAGATTTGTATTTTTGTATTTAATCTCGGACAGAAATTAGTATGATTAGCTGTTATTATGTGCGTTGGTACAGTCAATATAAACTTAAAAAATGAAACAACAACAAAAACAACAAGTTCATCGTCCTCACGGTCCATATGGGGGGTTCGAACCCACGACCTTTGCGTTGAGAAACACGACGCGACGTTCTAACCAACTGAGCTAATTAGGCCTGCTATTAGAATTTACAAATTACAGCAACATATATGTTATAAATGTTGCCTGATATATAATGATAATTATATTTTTTATATATTATAACTACTTTATAGCTACCCGCTCCCGGCTTCGCAATTATCCTATCTTTTAAATTGGACCAAATTACAAATAGTTACAAAGTTTGATCAAAATCGGTTCAGTAGTTTAGGAGTTCATTGGCGTCAAACAACGTGACACTTAATTTTTATGTATATAGAGATAGATTATGGCTAGATACGGCTGAACCATGATATATTATTTTCATATGATTTTAAGTACAATAATGTGCGATGGGAAAACCAATTAATACGCATAGAAAGTTACATTATGCATTATCAGCGAGTAACATATGCTATTATTTTATAAAGTCACACGGACGAAGTGGCATGTAAAAACTAATAATGAATAAACTCTAAAACTACAGGAATGATTTCAAAGATTCTTTCATCTATAGAAAACTACAATATCAGCGAGGCTATACTTTAGAAAGTTACATGGAAGAAGTCGCCTGTATAAATATACCTATATGTATAAATAAAAAAGGTAAAGCCTTTATTTTAATATAAGAATATACTTTTTATATAGGTAACGGGAATGGGGAAAGGTAGTAAAGAAGCAACTGTATTGATAGGTAGAAATTACAAATAAATATAACTTCCAATTTTTAAAGTCCTTTCCGCTTCTTTACAGATTTTGTTTTTAGTTCGACTTTGTACAATTAAATTAGCACGCTTGAAAATACCAATTTGCGGACGCGGAAAGGTACCGGACTTGAACACAAAAAGTGTTTACCTGTTCTCTATCTTGGGAAACAACAATGGTGACTAATTATATTACTTTGTCTCATGACAATTCTAAAATCATGTTATACCTACTTGTCTGTTAATTGTATTAACTTATGAAAATAATAATAAAAAAATATACCCTAACCCCCCGACATTCAGCATCAGGTCAAGGTTACCATGTCCTAGACCAAATTTCATGTTTATCGAACCTGTAGAAGTTAGTGAGATCCTTTCATTAACTAGGAAACGACCTGATGATCTTCAAACGTCTGAACAGATCTTCATAAGTTATAGCTAGGAACCATCTCGAACACGCCAACTTTCAAAAAAGAACAAGCTATAATAAAAATCATAAACTGACCCCCCCGACTTTCTATTGAGACCAAACAATATATCTGCAGTAATTTGCTGAGAAGTTTGTTATTCCGCAGACTACTTGATGCTGCTGAAGGTGATCTGGTGATCAATGTCATGTCATAGAAGTACTACCGAAGTAACAGTATTCCAAATTTCACACCAATGGAACACGTGGAAGTTATTGAAATCCCTTCGTTAAAAAGAAATAGACTGATGATAATCAAACGCCTGAACAGATCTTCATAAATTAGAAACTTTAGAAAAAAAAAACTTTTAATGCAACATATACAATACATATTAAGAATAAAATCAAACAAATATTTATCGCTACTTTCAAAACGCCCGAAAAACTCATTCCTATGAGGGGTTTTATTTATTGTAAAAAATATATATATCGAGAACAACATACATACATACTGCATACATAATAACTGGGTTATACTGAAACACTGGGACTTTTATGGGCTGTTTATGTAGAAATATTGTCCTATTACATTTATTTGCTCTACTTAAAGGTGATCCTCGCTAATTTATTGTATTAAATTATAATTATTTAATGTGTCCTTGTTAGTGACATCTAAAATTGGTGTTTTTTTTTTTTGTGTAACACTGAATGTGAATAAAGTGACAGTGTTAACCACAGAAAATTGCTGGTAACTAATTAACCTTTTCAAGTTCTCAAGGCTCCTTGATACAAAAAAGTTCAAGTTTAAAAATAGAATTTTTAACTAGAGTATCATTGATTTATAAAAAGCTTCAGTTTTTATAAAATTTCTTATATGACATTAATAGGCGTAAATGTAGTTCCTCAATTATGACTAGGTAGTGTTTGTGGAGGCAGTAACCAGTTCTTTCTAAGACAGATCTTACACGAGATAATAGTTAAATAAATAGCGTCTTTTTTGTACCTAATCTTATTTTGTAACGGAGTGCAATGTCCCTTAGAAATAAGGTGACATTGTACAAAGTATGCATCAGGCCAATCATGACGTATGCTAGCGTTGTCTTTGCGCAGTCTGCATGCACACGCATCAATACACTACAAACACTCCAAAACCGATTCCTGCTAAGAGCCGTGGGCGCCCCATGGTACATTCGCAATGTAGATCTCCACCACGACACAAAACTCCCTTCCATTGTCAAGTGCATCAAGGACTTCGCCCTGAAGTACTATGACAAACTTCCTCGCCATCCCAACCTGCTAGTGTCCAGCTCACTAATCTACACTCCCGATCCTAATCAAACTCTTTCTCGTTTCAGGTGAATACCCCGACACATCCTGTTGGACCCGGATGACCCCATCACGGAAGCAAATGCGGCGCTTGCTGGTGATGACCCCGACGCACAGCTGCCCCGCCACCACATCAGAAGAGGATGACCGCCGCGCGACTCCACACCTACGAGGCGCGACCAGGACCCATCGCCTGCGAGGGACCTCCCGGTCCCTCATATATAAGTTAGTTTGTAAGCATTATTGTTTGTAAGGGCCGGGCGCTTCTCCCCCCCCCCCCCCCCCCCCGACGCCCGGTGACGGTTCTAAAGTGAACTCAGGACTGAACCATACCCATCCCGAGTTGGAGTTTTAGTGCGGTAAGAATCCCACATAACCTTATGACATTTGTCTTTGCATGCGGTATTTGTCATAAGGTACTTTTTGAAATTTTCTTCGCTCGTAAAAAAAAAAACTTATTTTGTACCTTACATTTCGTCTTGTCAGAGTCCTGCTGCTTTCAATTATAGGTGTAATTAACATCAATAGAACTCTCAAGCCTTCAACCGTATAAAAACTTGAAAGATTTTTTCATATAGGCGAATCCAGATGTGCAGATATTATACTCACGGATCCAGATTACCCTCCAGATATTATCAAACTTATGAGTTCCACACCAACTCTTTATAATATTAGTTAGATTCAGATTATTTTGAACATTAAAGATAATGTCTTCAAAATCTTATACAGAAACTCCCGACACCAGACGCAAAAGCGGGGTGTTATAAGTTCCACGTGTGTGTTTGTCTGTTTATCTGTCTGTGGAATCGGAGTTCCTAAACGTGTTCGATCCGTTTTTTTGTTTGAAAGCTGATGTGCCTTTATCTGTTCAGGCTATTGGAGGCTATATATATATAGTCATTTTTGAACGGATCGGGAGACACTAAAAATATTTAGTGACCAGACTTTTAGTGTACCACAATAAAATCCGCCTTTAACATCTTCGTCAGCGTTTTATGAACTTTATTAGTTTGTATTAAAGATAAGTGCAGCCGCGAATAATCAATTGTCGCATCGGCCGCATTAAAATGAACGGACTTTGGTATACAAAGACAAATCTTTGGCCTTGTATATTTTAGTAATGAAAATTCTTCCAACAATAAAATACTTCCCACTTATTAACACTCTAGAAGGAATAGGAGGCATCTTTTTTTAAGGTTAGCTCGACAGACAGGCTGACTTTCTACTTGATAATAGATGGCTACCGTATCCTATAACACAAGCAACGCCACTAGTACTGCAAGTTCGCTGCCGACTTAGGTACTCACTCACCTAAACACTCATGCTAACTTTGAAAAGTTTGTTCCAAAATTAACCTTGCCGGGAATCGAATCCGGAACACTCGAGACAGTGTGTCAAGGCAAGGACTCTAACCACTCATCCAACGTTGATGTTATTCCAAAACGATCCCATTCAATCTCATATTTTAAAACTTTAATAAAAATACATGGTCTACTGCGGCAAGAAACCAAAAATCATAATCTAAACAAAAAAAACGAAGTAATAATAAGTCACATAAAATGTGTACTTTAGCTTCGTTTACGTACCCCTTCAAAATTGCATTGAAAAGTGGGTCGGGTAGCCTTGCGAGCTTGCGAAAGTAAATGTGCATATTGTTTTGTTTTGGAATTACTCACGCTTTCGGCTATTGAATGCACTTCCTAGTTGGCCGACAAATCGAGCTCTCATCTTAGTGGGTTATTGACCACATTAATGTCACCACATATAGGTTTAGATACGTATTCAAAGTGAAGGTATTCAGATTGTGATTACATTAGGGTCTGATGCGCCATATGATATCATTCTCAGTTGTATAAAAAGGTTTTGTTTGCTAAATCGTGTCGATACTACGCGGAAAATCAAAGCAACCCTTTTCATTTTTGTATATTATAATTATCTCCTAATATTAATTGTAAAGCTTAGGGAGCTTAAACATTAACTTACTTTATAAACATTAATTAGGAATCACAATGGTTTAGGGACAAAAGTTGCACAAAATAAGGCCAATATAAAAAGCCACTGTCGCCACAGCGATGAAAATATCAGGCGTTAATTAGGTATTGTTTTCATTTTTCAATGCAGAAGTAGAGTAAATAGTGTTAAGTACTTTTTACTCTATAACTAAGAATACTGTCATAACTAAGAAAGCGAGTGCTTATATGATGTGCATTTAGATAAAATATAAGAAGTTCATTGTAAAATGAGATTATTAATTAAGAGTGTAATCACATGATGAGTTGTGACATGCATGTCCCACTTTTTATGTTGAACAATGATATTCTGAGTGTCTTAAAACTATGTAGAAGATGATTGTTTTATTTTTAATAAAAAAATGCGATTTAAACTGTCATGGGAATCTATGCGTACGTGACTAGAGGCACATAATAATTCACGGAAATAGAATAACTCAATTGTTACATATTATGTACTATTGTTCATACCTATAAGATAATATAAATTATATATACGATTATCTTTTGCATTATATATATATTATTATACTAACGACCCAATCCCGGTTTCTCACAGAGTTCAATTTTGCAAAAATCCCTTCTTAGCGCACTTTTAGTTCGTATTCTTAGTAGATTTGGCTATGGAAATTAGCTTAGATGATTTTAATACGAGTTTAATTTTTTTGATATTTTTGACTTTATTGACAAAAGGAAAGGTAAGTACAAAACAAGTTAAGGTACAAGACGCTATTATTCATCTATTGTCTTAGTTACAATTGGTTACTGCCTCCACAAAGGCTACCTAATTATAATTGCGGAACTACATTAACGTCTATTGATGTCATATAAGAAACTCTAATATCTAATATTATTTATCACATTGAAGTCCATATTACATATTTATATGTTTTTAAATAAATTATGTTTGTAAAGCGGATACGGAACTAATAAATTCACGATACATAACAGCGGTTCAACAAAAAGTTAAGGCAGTTTCACATTTAGTGGTTTCTTTGTTTTAAATTTAATATACTTACAAATATTTATTTAAACCTATGTTGGTTTACTTGAGATCGATTCTTTGACCAATCACAATGAAAGACGGCACATCTAAGTAATTTCCTATAGATTAAATTAGATTTCCTAATAGATGAAACATGAATAAAACGATTACACTTTGAAATGCAGAATTTGTAGAATTTTTTTAAGGTTAGGTTAGAGCTTCTTTATAACTTTTTATTATTATTATATAAATACAAGATTGGAACAGGATTTTTCTGTTATGAAAATAAAATTTATGATTCAGCAAATAAAAAAAGTTATAGTGACATACTTTAAATTAAGTCATCTCTAGTTAGTTATATAAAAGTATTAAGGTTATTAAGTTAGTTATAAAGGGATAGTATTATAAATTAATAAAAAGAAATAGAAATATTATTCGGAATTTAAATTTAAATTAAATTATTATTCGGAATAAGAAATAGAATATGTGTACTGTACTGTTGATAAAGGTGATCTTAAGGACCAAATCAAACAGAAACTCGACGCACACGGTTCAAGGTTAACTCAACAATACAATATAGGACTTATTTACTACACAATCGGTTCACAGTTAAACAATGACCTGTTCAAGCAAATCTAGTCGCGTCGCGTAGCATTTCAATGTGAACTGACCCTAAGCCTTCAAGGACTTGCATATTTTCGTGGGTTCGGGATGTTTTTTTTCCTAACCATAAATACCTTGGCTTATAATAATCTGGTATGTTATTCATCTGGTATTTTAGGAATCTGGTATTGTGGGAACGAAGCATTTTATTAGACTCCGAATTGGACTCCGTATCCGAAGCTTTGGATTGAAACCTCAGCAGAGTACACTAAAGGTTCAATGAAAAAATTATAGATATTGATAGAACATAATAATCAAATGACCCACTTCTGTTCAGACTTGTTATATGCAATAAATTTTTCAAGTAGAGTTATTCTCTCATACTTTAAAACCGTTAATAGACATTTTACTGACTGCTTTGATTTTTAAAATGAAATTCAAACTTGATTTTCAATGCGGTCAAATGCTAGTAATGGCCAAGCTCAGTTTCATATATTCGTCTTCACCCCATAGACCATAAAAGTGTTAAAACCCCATAGAGAATTTTAACACTTTTAAACGATTAATCGTAAAATAGTTTGTTAGACATGATAATTCACTGTCTTCATAGGATTAAATCAACCGATTAATTCTTCTGCTTGATCCGATTACGTTATCCGGTCCTGTACAATAAGTCAAATACCAATTTTCAAGCTTGTTACGGTATAGTTTGCTCAACTTCATACAAGTTGGCAGTCGAATGAAATTTTAATTCAACAAATGTATTACAAAATAATCAAAAAACATTCCATAGAACACAATGCTTTTATAATCTAGATACGATCTAAATAATTCATTACATACGCGAGAAACTTATCGATCTTTGATATTTTATTTTATAAGTTTCCTACCATGTTTCTTCACAAGAAAAATTGATATTGAGGAATATTAAATAATATGAGGATGTCAATAAACTTTATGTTGTTATACTTATACAATAGGTAGGTACACAGTTTCAAGTTAAACGTTCTGAAGGTAAAATTGAGTACGAAAGACAACTATCTATGAATTTTTCTAGTTTCTATGGAGAAATGCATAGTACAGAAAGGTTTTTTTTTAATCATCCAAAAAGAAAACAAGAGGTAAGGTAAAACGCTTCATCACATGACATACCTAAGTAATATTCGGTGCAAATTTTCAGAAATGTTTGGTTTCTCGCCCAGTGTGATTCTCCTTGTTTCATTTGACGCCTTAAAAACATTTTTTTTACTGACATATTCAGAAATGGTCGTTGATTTAAATTATTATGTAAATAAATGTAATATAGATAAATAATGAGAATAGACCCTTATTGCACAATGTAATGTATGGTCTTATTAATTGATTCAGAATTAATTTAAATAGACACATGCAACCGTGGACATAACATAAATACCAGTATAACGCATTAAAGCTATTAAAGGCAAATTAAGAGATGTTTTTACCAGCTAGTCAGTTCTATCTTTGTCTTGCTTAATTGTATCTTGGCGTAAAAACCACGGAAATGTACTACTTACTCGTATTAGCCTACAGTGTTTATGTACGTTTGTCGTTTAATTTTATTAGGCCCCTTGAGTGATTGTGATTTAACGGACAAAGGGTAGACAATATTGAACGATTGTTATCAATTTCCTTTTTTATCTGTATCTGAGTAAGCTATTTGACATGTATTTGTTTTAGTGAATTATTTATGTAATTTAAAAACACAGTTATGCCAGACTTTCGTTTCTCTACGAAACACTTTATTCCTGATTCGATCTCGCAGAGTAAGCTAGAGCAAAGCCCTCTCCATAGCTCGTCAAAAGATTTCTCGTGAGGCCCATTGTATGAGACCATATTTCAAATATACTAGTAACTAGAGATTGCAAACCGGGCCCGAGCAGGCCCGGCCCTCTTAGACACCCACCAGGCCCGGCCATTCTTACGGGGCCCGGTCACCGGACCCGGTCATCGGACCCGGTGGGTATGAACACCGGAAGGAGGCGGGAACGCCAACTCGTAGAAAATTGGCATGGCAACCGCTGCGAGCTGCGACTATTAATTAATACAATTTGTTTTTTGAGATAATTCTTTCCGATTGAAAAATAATTGTTTTGCCTTATGCAAGTTAGAATATAAATTTTCTTATATTATTATTACTAAGCCTACTACGTATAACGTAACCAATTTTACATTACATTTTGTTAGTTAAGACTATACAAGTTAGGTTGTTTACAGTTAAAATACAGCCTAGCCTACAGTACTTATAAGATTTCGCTATTTAATGTTACTAATTACTATATTAGTGTCACTAATTGAGCAATTAGTAACTCAATTAGTAATTAGTATCACTCAGTAATAATCTTAATAGCTAAAGTTTAAGAAAAAACATAATACCTATTTTGCTTTTAGCAAATAAAAATTTAGAGAGGTAGAATCTAGAGAGAAACCTCATTAATGTTCTGTCGACTTGTGATAATAGCACTAAATCTATATAAATAAAATAGTTAAATGAATAGTTAAATGTGTAGTTAACCGCAAAACTCAGGATCGGTTGGACCAAAAACAAGTTGACTTTGGGAACAGAAAAAGCGCCACGTGGCCAAGTTCTACGAAACAGTACCTTAAAAATCAACAGTCCAATAATTTTTTGATTTTTGATCAGTCTTTCTATATTAATTGTTTATTGTACGGTCATAAATATTAATTTCTTTAAGACTGTCTCTCAAACAATAGGGCCCCTATATATAGCACCTTAAATAATTTAGCATAATTAAATAGACTTGCAAATTCATACTTAAACACTGTTTTCCTATCCCTTCACTAATCTTTAATCCTCATCCTTAATAATACTATGATCGCCAGCGCCCTTGCAGCACCTGTGGCTTGTGTTACCTAGGTAACTGTAGCCTACCATAAAGCAACAGACATCTACCATAAAGTAAACCTTCACATAAACAAATATAAATCGTTAGTTCTTCGATAGATTGGTCACTAGAAAACAAGTTTAAATTAACTCCCACCCAAAAAACAAATTACTTTTTATAGGCATACTTAATTCGAGACTAGGTTTAGCGGTGGACCTCAGCGCAATCGTGAAATAGCACCAGTTTATAATTTATAGCTCGATATTGCTTGCGGCGTAAGTCGGAAATAAAGTGTTTCGTGACCGGAAGGTGGCTGGGTCCTTGTAACGGCCACGATTACTAGCGGCCAGTATCTTTTACTCACAACAACTGTCATATGAGTGTGAAACATTTCCTTAATTGATAAAGACGTCACATGTTTCATATAAACATGTATGTAATACACAAACCGGAATTAATTTTTTGTTATATTGTCAAACTAGCGAACCGCCCCCGGCTTCGCACGGGTGCAATTTTTCTCTACAAATTATACATAAAAATCTTTTTTAGTTTAACGCTCTTTCCAGTAGTGAAAACCGCAATAAAATCCTTTGCGAAGTTTAAAAGCGGCGAGGGGCGCTTTTAAGACGGCGGGAAGTGACTTTATTTTATACCTACTTTGTAAAGATAGTACCAATAATGCCACCAAGGCATTTCAGAACGGACACGAATCTATCTAAAAATAGTACAGCAAGCAGAAAGAGATCTCCTACTGTTGTTATCTGTAATTAATCTATATAAATAAAATCAGAGTGTCTGTCTGTGATTTGCGAAAAACTGCCTCAAACTAAGCTTAGAGAGTCATTCGCATGCTGTTAAAACGTAAATAACTTTTTTTAGAATTTTTGTCTGTCTGTCTGTCTGTCTGTCTGTCCGGGGTAATCTCAGAAACGGCTGAAGCGATTTCGATGAAACTTTGCAGACATGAAGAGGGGGTCGTCAGGAGTAACATAGGCTACTTTTTGTTTATGTAAATTGCGGTACATACACCAAAATAACATTTTTTACAATTTTTGTCTGTCTGTCTGTTTGTTCCGGCTAATCTCTGAAATAGCTATACCGATTTTGACGGGACTTTTATTGGCAGGTAGCTGATGTAATAAGGAGTAACTTAGGCTATGTTTATTTTAGAAAAAATACACCCCGGACGAAGCCGGGAGCGGGCCGCTATAAACAATAAAAAACGGGATCTATGCAATATATTCGAGTTTTTCAAACGCGATATTTTTTCTTTTACTGAAAAAAAGTTACTAACCCTGTGACAATAAAAAAAAAGAATTTTCTCGTTCATAACAATTGCATTTGTTGTTAACAACTGAAACTAAGGTTCATGCAATACGATGAGTTCTCCTTGCGGCATATCTTTTCTTTGGCTGAGTCGCTCATTATGTATTATTAATAGGAACGGATTTTTTTTCGCTAACATTCTAGAAAATTCTAGATGTTTATAGAAAATTCTAGAAGTTTCTCGAAAATTCTATGAAATTTTTCTTCACTTTTTCAGATAATTTAATAAGATTTTTTGAAATTTCAGAACATCGTCAACATTTTTAGAAATTTAAAAATTTGTTAAACCTGATGGGTGATTTGTTATATTTATTTCGAAGGAAGTAGAGTGAGGCTATCTTAATGCATAAGCATCATTCTCATTAAACTCGAAATAAGTTACACGTAATATAAGTTCTCATTACACGAATAAGTTGAAACATTTATCTTTTCTGCCTAACGATCATCACTCAGCTTGATAGACAGCTTTAGTATTCATCATCGAAGTTTTGAGATAGAATATACCCATATTTCGCCGAACTGCGTTCTCTTATCTCAGTTGAACTAAATATACACAGGAAAAAGACAAAGTTACGCACAATTAAACAAAAATCAATTCGCTCACGCAGACATTATTAAATTTACGTTTTTTAATATTATAAAACAAAGTCCCCCGCCGCGTCTGTCTGTCTGTATGTTTGCGATTCTCAAAAACTACCGAACGGATTTTTATACTGTTTTCATTAATGGGAAGAGCGTTAAACGAGGAAGGTTTCTACGTTTAATTTGCAGAAAAAAATTGCACCCGTGCGAAGCCGGGAACGGATCGCTAGTAAATAAATATAGAGAATAAATCTGATAATAAAAAATCTATATATAATAAAATTTTAAAAGATACTTTTATTCACCTGAGAAAGTATATTAAAACAAGTACTTTTAGAAATGGTATTCTGTATGATACGTGCTGTAAAAAATAATATGAACGTTAAATAAGTAAGAGTTCTCGTTTTTCTTTTTTTTTTATTAGTTTACTATATACTGTGTACATTTAATAAAAATCAGTTAATTTGCAGTTAAGTTAAACAAGCATAGGTACACTTTAATTTTATTTATTTGTATAGATTTATTTCTTAATTAATTTAACTTTGAACAAAACTTAACTTTAAAATATACATATATGTAAATACTTGTAACGTGAATGCGTGAAGACAATAGGCTAGTTGAAAAAATTTGGAAATTAGTTTAAAACTATAGCTTAGCATCTATTTCACCCCAAAAATATATTATTTAAGAAAAATAGGTCTTTTACATTAGTATTTTAAGTTTTTAGAAATGAACTTGAAATTAACCGCGAAAAAGGCCAAGACTGTCATGGCGTCTTGAATGACGTCACACCTCGCGAAACAGTCGTGTTTGTTTATGACAGTCAATTGTGTCAATGACAGCTACAACATGGCGTTTCGCGAGGTGTGACGTCACGCTTCCATGCGCTTCTCTGATCGGTGTTTAATGTCACGTGATTAAACGCCTCATTTTGTCGATTTTATTTTCCAAAAATATTATTAATCTTTTATTATTTTAATAGAAAAGTTGTTTTTTTGTTTACTAATTATCATGGTTAATCATTAGAAACTCTAAGCCATCCGATTTATTCTTAGTGGAAACAAGCCTATTATATTTAACCTTATATACATAATCGCGATTCTAAAAAATGAAATGAGATAATTTGCTGCAATTTAACTATATGTGTAGTCGAGCCGTCGTCGTCGCCTTGACCCAAGCAATGGATTAAGTGCAGACGTGAGCGGTAACCGAGCGGGGAGAGGAACTGGCTACTATGATTGCTCCTACAGACCAACGGAACATGACTACGAATACCATTTATTCTGTCACATAACACAATGATAACCAAAACAACAATACAACAGCATAACAGACGCATCATACATATTATCAGACTGATGAGATTGAAAATTTCTTGTCAACTTTTGCATAAATCGATCTAAATAAAAGTGGTTCCACTGTTGAAACTTGCAGTTAGAAACCATATCCTCCATACTCGCAAGACCTTGCTCCAACCGAATACCATTTTTTCCGCGGTTTGGGTAATTTATTTCACAGAAAAAAAAATTCAAAGAAGCAGTTCGAAATGCCTTCACACAGTTTGTAAAGCCCCCAAGAGTTCTATAATCCGATTAGATGACAGACATGTATTATTTGATTAAATAAATATATTTTATCCTACAAAAAAATCAGTTTTAATTTTTCAGTACGAAATGGCAATTTCGCACCTACTGATTAATTAATTGGGAGTCCTGCAGACTACTTAGCGTCAGGTCAAGGCTGGCTCAACATGCCATGGAATACCACCGAAGTAACAGTATACCAAATTTCTCATCAATCGTATATGAGGAAGATAAATCCCTTTGATAAATAGGAATTCAAACGCCTGAACAGATCTTAACAAATTATAGCTGGGAACAATCCTGATCACTTTAGATTTCAAACAAAAAGAAAACGTATTAAAATCGGTATCTCCGTTTTAGAGCTACGATACCACAGACAGATACACAGATACACAGACCCGTTTTGTGTCGGGCATCGGGGGTTGAAGAGCAGGTAAGTGCTTTTAAGCCAGTCGTTGTTGAAGTTAGATAGATCTGGAATTGGAAACATGAGTAACTCAAACTGGCAGACATTGAAGTAATTGCATTTTTATTTCTGTTCACCATTATGATCTGACCTGATTGGACATTTTTTACTCTTATTAGCACTGGTCCCGCTACATCGTTAAATAAAGGAAAATCTGTTGAAATTCAATTGAAAACAGTTTACGAAAAGATCAATGAAATACCTAGTCGTAAATGGAAGTTACATATAATGGCTAAATTCCACATACAGGTGTGAATTCATGCACTCTATAAACGTAACAAAACTTTGTACGGTATCGTTCGTAGGGGATATTAAATTACTAGATCTTTTCCCTTTTATAAGAATATGTTTGTAAATCAATCCATCATAATTATATTAAACCTATACTTTATGTCAGATTACGATACTCTATATTATTTCCGTAGTTGCTCCCCCCTTTTATGAATCTAATTTTATGTGGTAATTTATAACAAATTATTTATTTATTGTTACTCGTAGCCATTGTTAACATAATATTAGTGTTGTGTAGCGTGTGTACGCGGGGGAAACTGTTATTAATAGTATTTTTTCCACAATCTTTAAAAAAATTACAGTGACTTTATTAGCGGTTTTTTTCTATAATTTACCCGAAGCATACCTTTAAAATAGTAAACTGTAAAATTATGTTATCTATATCTATTCTATAACTAATATCGCTTTTCACCTCTGTCTGTTACTCCTCTAACTTATTCTACACCAATCAACGGTCTCAAACACCAGTTAATTGTTGTAGTAATTTCAGATAATTGTCAAAATTGTCTCTGTGTGCAGTTAGCACTGGGATGAAAACTGGGATGATCCCATGCAGGCCTATCCCAAGGCTCGCCATCACGCACGGACCTCTGCGCTTCACATCCAGCCGCTTCTGTCTGTCCTACTGCGATGTACTGGCCGCAAGGCGTCTCACGCTGCGTCTTCCAATTCGTGGTCTACATTCGAGAACTCGTCTACCCCATCGGGTATCCGCTCTGCATCAGATGTAACCGGCCTATTGCTACTTCATCTTGGTAATTCTCTCAGATACCTACGTCGATAACTTTGCTTTTAATGGCTAATTTCAGAATTTCTGATCCTATCCACTAAAGAGACTTCCAGCATAGCCCGCTCCATATCTTGGATAAAACATTAGGTCTGAATTTATTTAATAAATAGCTCATTATAACGCTCACGCGCAGGAACCCTGAGTAATATAAAAGTAAAGTTATTGTACTTTTATTAAGGTTAAAGAAACACATGCTGACACTGGTTGACACAATTGCTTTCAAATTAGTGTTAATTAAAATCCAATTTAGAAATTTTGCATGCATTTAACGTTTCAATGTTCGTGACAGACGATGGTTTTAAAAAGGTTTCTACAATGTTATTAAATTAACCTATTCATTATTATTCTCCAAGGAAACTTCCATCCTAAAAGAGTTTAAGGCAGCAAAATCTCTATCATAAATGTAACAACTTGTATCCTATGATTTCATTTGAGTAAAATTTAAGCATCTAATAATTTTTCTGTTGGATAATAGTTCATTGGAAGTCTAGAGTGGTGATAGTTTAATGCGTTCAACCAAACAAACTCCTCAGCTTTATTATATTAGTATTAATAGGTAGATGTATAAATAATAATAATAATTAATTTCATTTTTACTAAGGGAGTTTCATTTTTGCCAAAGAAAATATATAAAATTATTGGTATAATTGTATTTTTTTATTATTTTATGTTATGGTCGGAAAACAGGCTGACGGTCCACTAGATGGTAGGTGTTTTGTTTGTTTTCAAAATCTAATTCCGTTACCCATAAGTTTTAGGTATTCTTTATGTTCAATAATTCAATAATTTATATAATTTCAATAATTTATACTTAATTATTTTATGATTTGCACTCGGCTTGTTTCTCAATACCTATTGTCTTTTTTTTTTTTTTCGGAAACGGTAATTGGAAATAAAAATATTAATTTGTGTAATTAGGCACCAGCTAGTATAAAGAATATATTTGAATTTCAAATATTAATACTTTTTCCACATTAATTTTTCAATACATGCACAATTTTCCTATCCCTACCTAATCTTTTAACCTTATTCATACTATGGTCGGCAGCATACATGCAATTCCTGTGGTGTTGCTTGTGTTTAGGGTCCGACCGAAGGTCAGTTTCTGGCTGAAGCCGAAGCCGAAAGCTTCAAAGCTCTATGAAATTTTGTTCAAGATTGGCTACAAGCTACAATTAATAATATAAATGATTTTAAAAATTTAATATTCGAAAATAGAATGTAACGTATTTTCCGTGTGACTATTTTGATTTTACTCCCATAAATTTTCATACCTAGGCTTATATATGCAAATCGATTCTTTATTAGTAAACTCCAAAAACACCTTTTACAGTTTTAAACAATACTTCACTATATTTAAATGAACTTCAACTAAAACACACAGTAACCAGCCAGTATGAAATTTAAATTCACTTAAAATGCATTTATGATATGACTCACCGGTCTGTAACCTTCACTTTAATTGTTTAATAACAATTATTTTATCTGATTCGTGAATTTAGTGTAGCAAAATTTGTGTACCAAGGCACACTATACTGTCGATATTAATTTTATTATAATATACCTACCTACTAGCTGGTGAAAATGAAAATGAAAAATATAACACCTAAAAAAGCCTGACATCTTTATTGCTGTGTTAGAATAGGCTAAATTCCACGCGGGCAGTCACAGGTACGAGCTACACATATATATATATATATATATATATATATATATATAATGAACATTATCATACAAGTGAACTACTTAACTACTTAGCTCTTGAATGTAGATTAGGACCGCGCGAGGTATAAGATGTGACGCGTACTTGACCGTGGGGGCGCGAGTTACTCAAGACCTTAGCCTAAATGTGCATCACAATTTACGCTATGTGCATGACTCGATTTTTTAAGAAAAAAAAAACAGTGGCAGTCCGGGAGTGCCGACAGAAGAGAAATATATGACAATGACACACAATGACAACTAAATAGAACATAATATTTTGGACTTCATGGTCAGAGATGTAGGTATACCATATTGATCCTTGTTGTCATATGCAGTTTACTTTCATATGCAGTTGTCTGCTTTATACACAGTTGTCGGTTACACGGTTACACGGTAAAAGGTGGCGAGTACAATGGTTTTATCCCCATCTCAAAAATAACCAACGCGCCTAAAGAAGTTTTCACTTCAAAAACACCTCGTCTACCGACTTGGCGATGTAGCCCCTATGTTTCTGCAGAGCACTTGACATTGAATTTATGTTATACAAGCAGATTATGTAGCCACGTATCAGCGATGTATTAATTAATAGCAATGGAATACATTTGAATACATATAAACGATTGATCAAACTCCTGCGTGATGGAGTGGAGGGTCCGAGTCACTTGTACATATCGCCTTGATCCGTTTGCCCTGACTTGAGCCAAAGAGAACAAGGTTAAACTTTTCAGTTCACGCTACGATCGCAATCAGAATTATTTGTGGCAGCCATGTAATTAGATGATTTTGCAATTATAATTTATTTATGTCATAAAGATCCAGCCCTGAATAGCGACAATGCGACATCGTTAAGATTGACAATGGCAAATTATAAACCATCCCCCGACTTTCTTTTGAGAACAAACGCGACATATCTGCTTGATCTGCTGGAATTGATTATCCCGCAGACTACTAGACCCTGCAGCATCAGGTTGTCATGTCATGGAAATACCGCCGAAGTAACAGTTTACCAAATTTCACATCAATCCAACTTGTTCAAGTTAGTGAGATCGCTTTGTCAACTAGGAAACGAGCTGATGATCTTCAAACGAATGGAAAGTTCTTCATAAATTTTAGCTAAGCCGTTTCGATGACGCCAGCTTTCAAATAAAAAGGGGATCAAAATCGGTCCACCCGTTTGGAAGCTACGAAGCCAAAAACAGATACACAGATACCTACCTATACAGACTTTTTTTCTAGATGAAAGGTATTTTCCCCAGGTCGTTTTATGATTCCCTGAGAAATATGCAAGGTTGATGATGTGCAAAATTCATGATCTTCGATAAAGGCGTGAAAAAGAAACGAACAAATTCACCTTCGCATTGAAAATTTTTGTAAGGGTTTTTATTTATTTATTACTCACCGTGATGGCTGCATTACCTCTCCGAACCTCTATACTTAACTAGGATTTACATTTAATTTTGCTGTATAATAAATGATAAATGACATATACGTAAAAGTGTGTTGCCACAAATATGATCATTACAAATTTTATTTATTCATAAATACAATTTCAAGGAAAGCTACGTGCATTGTCGACCTTACATGTCAGATATTACCTCTTCGGGCTGTTTAAAAACTTGTATGTACATTTTCATTAGAATCATTTGAAAGACCTCGACATTGGTCTACATATTCATTCGACCCACACTGTACCGGAATCAACGCACACTGCTCTTGAAGGGGTCACAAACATTACAAGCAAAATTTACATGTAATATATCCAAAAGAATTGCCTGTTTACGCAAACATAATTCAATGCGAATTTGCTGCATTAATTCTAGCGAAATATTAATGTATATTCCTCTAAATAAAAATATTAAAACATATCGGTGGACTGCACTTGTGTTATTATGCGACGGTCCGCATAGTAACACAAACGACAAAACGATATAGATACACTAACTGTCCTGCAGAAATTGGTCCGTAGTCTGTTTGAAAAATTATGAGAAAATCATGTCAGTGGACGTCCTGCGGCTGAAATGACGGTGATGATAATAACAGTAAAAAAAATTCAAAATGTATTCAACTGAAATTTATGATTGTCATATTGCAACGCCAATACTCTAATTTTCTTTATTAATGTGTCACAACAGGAAATAACCGAGTTAACTTTCAGTAGATACATTAATAAACTTGTTTTTATTTAAAATTAAAATAAAATCTATCACTTTACGAAGTCATTGGTTTCGAAAAGTGTGTAGCGTGGCCGTCGTTATTCACGATATAATGAAGTAGTCAAATTTTGCTGAGTATGGTGTAGCAGGTGTGTGTATGGCCTGAATTGTGACTAGTAGCGCTAAACGGGTGCAAAAAGTAGTAAAAATTTTAATTAATTCTTACATAAAAAATGGATGGATATAGTTTGGTAGAGTATATCAATATAAGGCAAGTTCGTATTTTTCAATATTTCAAATTGCAGTGGTTATAAAATACATCAAATGTTCAATAAAAAATATCCTTATTAAAGTGACTCAAGGAATTATCACTTATTGAGCAATAATATATAACTTTATATGTGCCTGCAGCTTCTTGGTGCTAACTAACAACTCGTTAAATGCAGAGCGCTTTTGTTACATAATATTGACGGTGTTTGGATCAGAGGTGGTATAGTTACGTGATGACCTTGACTTTCACCTTCGACATTGGCAATGTTCGACGCCTTCGCTTGGCCACTGAATACGTGGTAATCGTAACTCACGAACGATCACACATGTCGAGTCATGGTCATTACGTGTCGACACTTCTAAACAGACAGCATGTAACACCAGTAACTGCTAGAGGATTTTCGTGTAAATATTTGACATTAGAATTGAGTTTGGTAAAATGAGACCCTCAAACTTGCAACATGCAACCTCAAATTGCATATTAATACGAAAGACCAGCAAAATATACTTTGGAAGATACTAAAAAAAAGCTCGTCCGCGTTGAAAAATATTAAGTAGCCTATCCTGTGTCCCGTACGTCCAAATGTTTATCTACCAAGTTTCATGAAAATCAGTTAATTCGTTTCAGAGTGATGGAGGAACATACATACATACAGAAAAAAAATCTAAAAATCGTCAATTTAGTTTCAGTATCATGTATAGAGCCTATAAACACGATATCTCTGAAAACAAAGTAACTTACTCCATGACCGACCCTTACAGATTTATTATTAGTATATTGATGTGTATGTATGTTTATATGTGTATATTTTCATTTTTTTTATTAAATATTTTAAAATCCGTTCATTTTTTTTTCTTTTTATTAAAGATGGATTTGCTCTTGGCCAACATCTAGCCGTGCAGCAAAGATGAGTCCGATGATGGAGGGAGATAGGAAGATACATATTCACTCGAACTTTAAAAAGATTTGGGTTATACCATCTCGAAAACACATTAAGAATTATGAAAGAATTTTTAAAACGATTTCTCCTAAAGGAGGGATTATATATTATTAAAAAGGCGTTTTTAATTTATTTTAATAATGTATTAGAGACTACGAGTATGTTTCGAAACTGTGCAACTGTGATATTAAAACACAAATTAATAATTACTTATTGTTTTAATTATTTAATAAAATCTGTTGTTAGATGAACAATTATTAGTAATTACCAAGCCACTGCTTCTCTTCATTTAGATCTTTGTTGATAATTCAAATCAGCAGTTATATAATTATTAAATGAATATTGAGGCAGTTACTAAGGACGGCAATAAAATTGCATGGTTATATTTTGTATTTTATAGAATTAACTAGCTTTTTACGGCGACTTCGCCCGCAACCTTTTTATTATAGAATAAAAACATTCATTTAATAATTATTGCTCACATATTTTGGCCAGGCGTTGATTTTTTATTTTTTATTTTTAGCTCAACTTTCGAGAACAGTATTTTTTACTGTGACTGTACTGACAACGGATATCCAAAATTTCACGATAATCGGTTGAATAGTTCAGGCGTGACGGCGGCGTAACAAATAAACGAACAAAGTTCACAACTAGATAATAGTAATGTAACTTGTACAATATATTAAACCTTATTAAATGTTAGGCCAATATTTATTAAACCTTATTAAATTCATGATGATTTGACAACCGATCATCATGAATTACACACCAAGACGAAATTTTGCATGTACACGTTGACAGACGACTTAAACTATTTATGTGTATAGAGATACATTAGTCGTTGTGTCCTATTAGATTTTATTTTACAAAACCTTTATTACAATATTATACAAAACCTCAATAACATATTTTCAAAAAAGAAACTTTGACATCTGTACCAGTTTTGGTAATATTATACTAAAATATATTAAAAAAACGACTATTTTGTAAGTGAAGCTTTGCAAAACATTAACAATTAAATAGTTATTGGCCGGTCGTAAATTTATAAAATAATTAGACATAAAAAGATAATAATCGCACTGATTCGGCGAAGCGTGTAGCCGGCTATCATGCTGGACTCTTGCCTTGATAATTCATTAAACTTCCTCACTTTAGAACAATAATTAATAAATAGTAGGTTGAGGCAGAAAATTAAGACAATATCGGAAAATCGAATTGTCATTTGTACATTAATTCTAATCCTATAAGTGCGAAAGCTATACAGTATTCATTATATTTAATACTGTAACTTTGATAAACAAATTTTAGTATTTTGTATTTTAGTGCAGTCTGCTGTGTAGTAAGCAATCAAAATAGCTTTTTTTGCAGCTGTTTTAAAAAAACTTGAAACTTGGCTCTAGTAGACATATTTTTATGCGCCCAAAATAATATACAGAAATTTCAACCTTTCTAAAACAGTATAATGCATTATTTTGCAAATTGATATTAATTATGTGTCATCTATAGAGGATTAGATATTCAAAGTATAATGTTCAATATGCTACTATAAAGTAGACCGACAAACAGTCTTACTTATGTTATGCTTACTCTTTAAATTTCTAATTTATCTTCCGATTAATTAATCTCGGCATTAATCATTCAGATTACCATGATTCAATCATGTTCACTTTGTAATTGAATTCGCAGAATTCGAAGAGAGATAGTTAAAATAAAGTGAAAATATATTAGTAGAATGTTTATTTAAAATTAAAACGATAGAGCATTATTAATACATACTTATAATAAAATCATAAAATTCAATATACCGAATTTATACTGTAGTTTCATGTATTCGTGTATTGTACGTGATAAAAAAACCTATAGAATCTAGAAGTTAATATATAACAGGAGACCTATAGAGGTGCCTGCAGGATTATTCGCAAATCCCTAAGACTAAGAAATTATTGAAAAATTATCGTGGGAATTTATTCAGTACTAGCGGAACTATCGGAAGCATTATTGTGGTATCCACACCACAATTCAAGGACTCAACGGTTACTTACTAAGCAAGATATATCCAACTACTAGCTGAGTGTTTAAAATTAATAAAGAAATAAAAGCTTTTGTCACACAGATTTTATGTTTTTTTTTTACGATCTTTCTTTGGGTTAGTAAAATGAGTTATAGTTACACGCATCTGGATCTTGGCAAATAATGTCTATATAAAAATCTCGTTTTTATAAGTTGTAATTAAATTAATTAAATTAATTCGAGAACATTAACTGTTTCATAATCATAACACCATGAAACAAAGGTGGACGAAACGACAAGATTCGTTACTTTTGTTTCTAATTTTAATCCAACGTATTAATCTACTTAATATGGCTTAATACATATAATAAAATCGTAAATAAGCCAATTTAAAAAAAATCAATTTGTACACGTTATAAATTATACATAAAAACTTATTTTATGGAAGTAGAAAAATAGTTTTTAGAACTTTTGTCTGTTTGTGCTCGCTAATCTCAGAAAAGGTTTAACCGATTTGATTGCGGTTTTGACTGGTGTATTGATGAATACCTGGATTTAACTATAGGATACTTTTATCGTGGAAAATTTTTAGGTTCCTGCGGGATTTTCAAAAATAAAAACCGACTTCGGCGCGTACGTTAATTAAAATGTTTTATGTTTATTTGCTTTGATTATCACCAGTTATTTCAGATAAGAGTTAGCACACAGATAGTACAGAGACTATTTGCCAGGATAAAACTATATACTGTAATAATAAATGAAATGTTATGTAAATAGCTAACTAAATAAAGTTCTGTAATCGTAAGTAGTTGTATGACGAACGATAAAGGTGAAAATAAATGTGTCGTTCTCCTACTAAACGGGTATCGCACTCGCAGTTCCGATATGTACCTATTCAATTAAATATAAATTTATTCTAGGGATAACCTCGAACAAGTCTAAGACTTTTACGGTATGTAGACATTATTTTTAATTCAATGTTAATAATCCTATATGTCACCGATACATATAATAAATTATATTAATACGTAAAGCCTCAAGCGAAACTTATTCTATGTGGTTAATTTTAACCGCTTAATGTTTAACCGTCGCCTTAGTAGAATAAGAAATAAAGGTTTAAAAGAAAATAGCGAAGAGGAATCCTCTGAGTCAAATAAACTTGATGGTAGTTTTAAAATATGTTTTTACAATGCTTTGAATCTTAATTATTACCTGTTTGCACAATAAAAAGTTTGATAAAGCAATCTATGTTTGAGACTTGATAAGAACTCATTGTTTCTTTATCATAAATTTATAAATGATATAATTTAATGAGTGGACTTTTATTTGTCGTTAGTGGACTTTCTAAATAAAAACACAAGTATATTTATTTTGAATTTTTATATGTCTTATGACTATATATAATCAAACATGAATACGGAAGTAACCTATAGGACCCCAAGTTTGATTCCTGTCAAGGTCGAACCCGGAAACGAACTTTTCAAAGTTTTACCTTGAACTGGTTATATAGTATATTTCACCTCCAATCCTCTAGTGCCCATAGCAACAAGTCTAATTCTTAATTGAGTCCAAGCTATTGGAGTTTTTATCACTTTCCCTTTTAAATTGGTTCGTTAGTTCCAGAGAAAAACACAGACTAACACACAATTGTACCTCTATATAATTTAGTATAGATAAATACTAGTTTTTGTTTATTGCCTATTTTGGTCACATCTAACTGTAATCTAATACACTAGCTGTGATAAATGTCAATTTAAAATTTTAATGTCAGCAGAAAATCGAAAGAAAATAATTATGGTAATGAATACTTCCGGTTGCGAATAATAAAAACGACTTTTTTCTATCTTTACAGCTTACTTTTCATTTGATAAAGAAAATATTACATTCAGTAATTGTAAGCTACTAAATTCAATGCAGATGTAGGGGAAATTTTACAAATATTTTCATATGATTTGAAAATGAGATCTGTTCCCAAATCCCCCGAGACTGCAAATAAAAACCATTTTCAAAAAAGAAGAATACTTATATTGTTTATATTACTAACAATCTATTTATTTAATACTAATTAATGTATTACTTAATTTATAACACAATCAACATGACTAAGTTGACCTTATGTCCTCAAACTATGGAAAATCGTGAGGCATAGTATGGTGGGGTAATAAAATTATAATTCAGGTAAATGATCATTAATTTATAATAATTACATCAATTAAATTTGACTGCATCTATTGTATATAAAATTTATATGAATTTTATTTTTTAAACTAAATTTAAGTAATTATTGATCACATACGAAATAGTATTCATAATTAGCAATTGTAATAAAAAAAAGAGTTTCGCAGTTTTACACTCTCAGGTTATATATATATAGAAACCTTATATAGAGAATTCCTTATATAGAGACCTTTTCTCTAACATACTCCTATGTTATACCTCCTATGATACTCATATGATTATACTGTCGGTCCCTTAGGTGTCGGACGTACTCCTTGCGTTTTTTTTTGCAACTGCCAAAGCCAGGCATTTTCGTATTGTACGGATCTAAACCGTAACATGTTATTTGAAGGCCCGCTTGCTTCTCACTATTATAAAAATATCATTAATAATTCTTAATGTAATTACTTTGTTTATTAAAAATAAATATTAAATGAAATTATTAATCATGTAAATTTAAATGACGAAGTTTGAATGAATTTTATTCTTTTTTTTTCGTGAATATTTCAGGTGGTTTAATAGTTATTTTGCTTTTTCTTCGTTTCATCTAAGGCGGAGACGAAACGAAGAAAAAGTATACTCAGCAAAAACAAATATGAGTCTGGAATATAAATTTCTATAAAAACTGCTAAAATATGAAATAATTAATTAGTTTCACCTGGATTCTTAATAGGTATTTGGTTACATAGTAACATAAATTTTATTACCTTAAACTCACTCAGTTTACCTCTGTAATAGTAATTATTCAAAACATTGTTTAAAGGCGAATCAGAGCTGTACAAAGTGTCAGGGTCATTTCTGGTTTACACTTCATGCTCGATTAGCAAGAGTTGATGTAGTCAGCACAAAAAAGTCATATAAAATTGGAAATTTCGCTGTTGTTTTCAGGTATCATAGTTTTTATTCAATATTAAACTGGTCATAGAAGCTTTCAGCAATAAAACATTCGTAATAAAAATAGTTTCTTTTGCCAATCTTTATCGCGATCGATCCAAAGACGTCGTCGGTTTTCTAACAATATAAGATTTCTCCACGTCTTTTCTTAAATTATGACTAGCAGTCACTGGTGACATATTATGACATAAGAAAAATATATATATAAAAAACCTGAAAAAACCTACCATTACATTCATAATGAATTGATTTTAATGTGACGCAATATAAAAATTGGGAATTTCGATTTCAGTTTTTTTATAAAAAACTAGCTGTATCGGCTAAACTTTGTACCGCCTTAAAATCAATAAAAGTTATATTAATTAAGTACAGTAGGTGTACATAAATCAAAATTAAATCTATTTTAATTGCATTTAAACGAATATAATTCTTTATTAATGTGAATCGTAATGATTCGGGTAGCATTTCTTAGTTAGTTGTAGGGCACACTGCGTTTGGCAGTGATTTGGCCAGCCCGTCTGGCGACAGTTGCCATCGCATTACAGAAGACAACCGTGATATAACAGCATACGTCCCTTCCTTATCCCTTATCCTTAAGGTTGCCGACCTTCTATGGTCAGCAGCGCAGTATCTAAGGCGTTGCTTGTGTTATAGGCGACGGTAGCCACCTACCACCATGTGGACCGTCAGCCTGCCTCTCGACTTTAACATAAAAAAAATCGATCATCGTGTTGAGTTCTCTTATCGACTCCGCCAGGACAACAATATCGTCGACGAACATTGTACATATACCGAACTTAATTCATTTCGAGTATTCATTATAATACATAATAAGAAATTGAATTCATTTCAGCTATAATAAAAAGAAAAAATTCTACACTTTTCGTTACGGCGTCGGCCGAGATTCGAACTCGGATCAATTGCTTTTGCAGGCAACTATGTTACCAATTACACCACCAAACGCTATAGACGCTAGGTTGGAAATAAGCAATATAACACGCCATATTGCAAGTTAATTTGATGGGGGAATCTGTATTTTTTTATAGTAAGAAGAGATTAGCAAAAATCCCCCAAAAAATTATAAGTTTGTGAGATGGGTGTATGGATGGATGTTTATTACTCTTTCCATACTTTTTCATACAAAAACGGCTTAACGGATATGGATGAAATTTGGCACACAGATAATTTTTTACTTACCTGAATTATAGAACATTGTCAATTTGTATATTACAGATTAGTTGAGCTGTAGGAAAATATTAGTAAGTACCTACTTATATTAAATAAAAACATTCGGTTTTATTGTTGTTTTTCTTACTTAATGAGTTACTTAAATTTTTGATAAAAACTTGATATTTAAACTTTTTCCCTAAATATTCAGTATTCCAGCACCTAGGGCGTTGCTTGTATTATAGGTGACGGTAGCCACCTACCACCATGTGGGCCGTCAGCCTGCCTCTCGACCTTAACATAAAAAAAATCGACTCCGCCAGGACTACAATATCGTCGACGAACATTGTACATATACCGAACTTAATTCATTTCGAGTATTCATTATAATACATAATAAGAAATTGAATTCATTTCAGCTATAATAAAAAGAAAAAAGTAAAAAATTCTACACTTTTCGTTACGGCGTCGGCCGAGATTCGAACCCGGATCAATTGCTTTTGCAGGCAACTATGTTACCAATTACACCACCGGCGCTATAGACGCTAGGTTGGAAATAAGCAATATAACACGCCATATTGCAAGTTAATTTGATGGGGGAATCTGTATTTTTTTATAGTAAGAAGAGATTAGCAAAAATCCCCCAAAAAATTATAAGTTTGTGAGATGGGTGTATGGATGGATGTTTATTACTCTTTCCATACTTTTTCATACAAAAACGGCTTAACGGATATGGATGAAATTTGGCACACAGATAATTTTTTACTTACCTGAATTATAGAACATTGTCAATTTGTATATTACAGATTAGTTGAGCTGTAGGAGAATATTAGTAAGTACCTACTTATATTAAATAAAAACATTCGGTTTTATTGTTGTTTTTCTTACTTAATGAGTTACTTAAGTTTTTGATAAAAACTTGATATTTAAACTTTTTCCCTAAATATTCAGTATTCCAGCACCTAGGGCGTTGCTTGTATTATAGGTGACGGTAGCCACCTACCACCATGTGGGCCGTCAGCCTGCCTCTCGACCTTAACATAAAAAAAATCGACTCCGCCAGGACTACAATATCGTCGACGAACATTGTACATATACCGAACTTAATTCATTTCGAGTATTCATTATAATACATAATAAGAAATTGAATTCATTTCAGCTATAATAAAAAGAAAAAAGTAAAAAATTCTACACTTTTCGTTACGGCGTCGGCCGAGATTCGAACCCGGATCAATTGCTTTTGCAGGCAACTATGTTACCAATTACACCACCGGCGCTATAGACGCTAAGTTGGAAATAAGCAATATAACGCCATATTGCAAGTTAATTTGATGGGGGAATCTGTATTTTTTTATAGTAAGAAGAGATTAGCAAAAATCCCCCAAAAAATTATAAGTTTGTGAGATGGGTGTATGGATGGATGTTTATTACTCTTTCCATACTTTTTCATACAAAAACGGCTTAACGGATATGGATGAAATTTGGCACACAGATAATTTTTTACTTACCTGAATTATAGAACATTGTCAATTTGTATATTACAGATTAGTTGAGCTGTAGGAAAATATTAGTAAGTACCTACTTATATTAAATAAAAACATTCGGTTTTATTGTTGTTTTTCTTACTTAATGAGTTACTTAAGTTTTTGATAAAAACTTGATATTTAAACTTTTTCCCTAAATATTCAGTATTCCAGCACCTAGGGCGTTGCTTGTATTATAGGTGACGGTAGCCACCTACCACCATGTGGGCCGTCAGCCTGCCTCTCGACCTTAACATAAAAAAAATCGACTCCGCCAGGACTACAATATCGTCGACGAACATTGTACATATACCGAACTTAATTCATTTCGAGTATTAATTATAATACATAATAAGAAATTAAATTCATTTCAGCTATAATAAAAAGAAAAAAGAAAAAATTCTACACTCATTATGGCGTCGGCCGAGGTGTTACCATTATGTTACCATTACACCACCAAACGCTTTAATCGCTATGTCGGATTTAAGCAATATAACACGCCATAATGCAAGTTTATTTGATGATTAACATTAAAGATAATTTTAAAGATTCTAATACGGGAGGACACTTCTCGAGGCCGAAACAAATAAAGAAAAAATATCGAAATCAGTCAATTCGTTCTCAAGATATCAACAAAAACACTTGTGGACGGAGTCATCCAACGACATTATACCTAGTCGACTCTGTCAACTTCGGCAACAAGTCGGCAACGAACTTAGTTGTCAAATGACAATCATTTACTCCAGGTAATTATCGCCTTCGGCGGTCGATCTCAGTCGGACGATGACCTTAGTATAAATGAGCTCTTAATGCCAAAAAATACATCACTTTTATAGTTTGCACAGTAGTTGCAAACTGAATTTGAATTTAAAATCTAACGGGATGTCCGCATAAAACAAAAAACATTAACCAATGGCCGGAACTAAGAAAAAACGCCAAAAGGTAACTAAACCTTACGTACATGATGTCATGAGTCTTTGATATGACACTTTATATCCTCAAAACTTTTTGCACTAATAAATAGTAGGATGTATTGCATGCAATAATTATTTTGAGTTATATTCAAGTGTAATAAGATTACAAATTGCTCGAATTCGTTTTAAGTTATATTATAACTACCACGTCAATACAAATATTCGAACAGGAACTGAACAATATGATTCATTCTCAATCTAGTCGTTAGTCGGCTTTCTTATCTCATTTTGAAGTCACGTGCTTGTATTGATAGTAATTAATGTATATTTTTCTTAAATCACAGTAATATTAATCTGAAATCTTGAGCAACATTTTAGAATATGTATGTGAACTAAATTAATATTTAAATTATAATTAAAATATAATATTACTGATAACTAAAACTGATAACTGACTACTGCTAACTAAGACATATTCACGTAAAACACACAACTGTTTCAACGACACAGCCACACACACATAATGACTTAGTGGTGCCTGCTAAGTGGTCATGGATATTATGGATAAGAGGCTGGATTATAATAGGGAGATCTGGTTTCGGGAGAACTGAGTTACAGATATCTTTTTTATATGAAAGTCGATAGGCTGGCTTCACACAAGTTATGAATGCCACAGCAGGTACTGGAAGTGCTGCCGACCTTAGTAAGTAAATGGGCACTGCTATTTCTAACTCACTCATAGAACACAACGTGATGGTATTTCACTGTGGTTTTATGTAAAGGGCATGTTTCTGTCGCCAGACAGGCTGCACAATTTATGGCCAATAGATCGGAACGCTTTGTACCCTTTTTTTATAAGAGGAATCCATCATGGATACCCATCGGAGAGAGAGAGACCGGTGGTCAGATCCCTACCCCGAGATGGTAGTGGGGTAGACCTACCGACTAACCGACTAAAACGAAGTTGCTAGGTCGGACGAACACACTGCTCTGTTTTCTACCCTGCTACTACTAAAACATGCTACAAAACATGCCTAATAAATTTATTATCCATAGACCCATTTATTGCAACCGAAGTTACAGTAAATTCATAAACATGTAAAAAAATAAAAATAAAAACGAAGCGAAAGGAATCAGTTCCCGTTAGGTACAGGATACGCCCAATATGTTTGACAAACTAGTTTAAAAGCTTCCGTAAAGTACAAGGGCAAGGTCGCTAAATACCGCTTGCAAAAGATTTAATTACTTTGCTGACATAATTTAATAATAGTTGTAATATGGTAAACAAAGTTAATTATGCCGCGATACGGAATAATCAATGAATTTGCACGCTTTATCTACTATCAATAATATTAGAATTCTTCCTTGATTAATTTCAATGCGTTCAATTTCAATTTTTTTTTTTATTGTATTTTTTTAGTATTTTTTTAAATTATGGTTCATGCATATTTTAAATGCGTCAAAAAAATTGTGTTCATTACTAGATTTCGCCCGTTCCACCTATCCCTACTAGTAATCCCACTGGTGGATTTTTTTTCTTCCATCTATCCCTACTATCGTAATAGTGATGTGCCGGATCGTTAAAAATGTAAATCCGCGCATACGGATACGGATACAGATACGGACACGGATACGGATCTTAACTTTCTTACTCAATCGATGTTGTGCATGTGTGGCCTTTAATGATAGTTGACGCCCGCCACTTGACGCTTTGCATTATAAAGGTGCCAAATGTTTGATTTTAACAAATAAAAAATAATCTGAATGGAATTTAATAGTTTTTCATTGCTACCTAATCACCTATATGTAGAATTTCAGTTATGTAAAAGCTAGCCAAGCTAAGATAAAATATACGTAAAAAGATCCGCCAAAAAGTAACGGATACGAATCGGATAGTAAGAATTCGCTATTGTACAACTTGAAAGTGTACTTTCTTTCATAATCGTTGAAGTGTACGTTATAGTGATAAAATTAAAAAAGCTGTAATATGAATGAATGATTCAATCAATTTTTAGATTCAAAAATGTATGTAATGACACCGATTATATTTCATTACCAAAGAGGTACCTAAAACTGCATACGTAAATGCTTCGTTTATCATATCATGCAAATAGTAGCTGATCGAATCGATTTCCGTTTAAAAAAAAAAATCATCAATGGTCGTAATGTTTTTATGCCTGTGGCATACCCAGTAATGAGGTTCAAGGTCTGTTTAAAATAACTATCTGCTACAGTTAATATAACACAGCTTAAACATAGACTAATTTAAATTAGTTTCAACCGACCTATTTTTTTGAAATTCCAGTCCACTTTCTAGTCGGTCACTCATTACTGAGGATCGTGGTTACAGTCGCCAAAATTTACGATTACACCATCTGGGTCCTTCTCCTATAGCCCCGGATAGCCTCCTATAGCCTGCAGGTGATGTCATGTGAGGTGGCTTCCTTTACTTGATCTATCCAACTTCGAGGTTGCAAACTCGAACCAGCTCTTCTAGATTGTGACCAACTCCTTACAATTCGTCCGAAATATGTTTTTTTTTTTAGGTTTCCCCCAGGGGTTATGCCACCCCCACAGGCCGTTTATTGTCATAATTTACAATCATATTTCTTTCAACAGTTCCATTTCAATATTTAGCACAATTTTATTAAATTTACATTAACAATTTTTGGGACATAAATAACTGGTACATAATAAAATAAATTATTGCTGCAATTTCCATAAATTTAATTAGATTTGTATAAAAATGCTTAAAAATTAAGTGTTTATAATTATAACTATACAGTTAATAATTACCGAAGAATGGCGAATTATTTGGGGGTTGAGGGATTGTATTCATAATCCTCTGACATAATCGGAGACTTGGTTAGTCTGTCAGTTTTATGTCTGTTTAGTGTCATATCAGTTACTCCTCTGTTAAAAATTAATGCAGAAAGCAACTGTTTATTTATTCTGTGATTAACTATCGTGCACTTGTTAAAACATTGGTTAAAACATTGTTAACACATTGGTTAAAACCATTATGTATTAGAGTAATTTATTTTAATTATCTCTTATTTGATTGATCCATAATTAATCCATAATCAATACGATGAATATGTGTTAGAAACATATATTGCCTAATAGGCTGTTGCATCTTTACCTATTTGGAGCAAATTAATAATAGTAGATAGTAGATGAATTCACATTTCCGCTGTTAGCTTAGCACTTGATACAATCCAGGAACGAATAGCAGCTGTGTGGTTGAGTGTGACCGTCGACCTTCGACTATGGAGGAACAGCGGTTCCAGCGTTTGCATTCTGGTGCAACATTTGACGTCTGTTTCGACAGATAAGGAACTATTTAAATATGACCTTTGCAGAAAAAAGAATCGAGCGTTTTAAATTTCCAAGGCAAATTTTGTGTAAAACAAAAACAAAACAAGGTTTTCGGACTAAATTAGATCTCAATCGTCGTAGCATCTTTCTCCTTATTGCTGATGAACATAAAATTGGAATACATTCTTCCACATTATAGAGCGGATTGCAAGAAACACATCTGCTGAGAAGTTTCCAAATATACCCGTATATCTTAATATATAAAAGGTAATATATGTTATGCAACATACAATAAAAATAAATAAAAGCAATAAAAATTGTTTGAAGTTAGTCATTAATTAAATCTATATATATATAAGGCAATGTGTGTGTATATATGTATGTTCCCTATGGACTCCAAAACCGCTGAACCGATTTTGATGAAATTTTCAGACTACCTTCAGATTAGTCCAGCGGGTAATCCTGTGAAGTTTGTTAGCGATCGGACACGGACGAAGTCGTTATATCGTTTTCACGCCTTAACTACTCAACAGATCGTCGTGAAATTTTACATACACGTTTACAGGGTGTAGAAACTCATGCATGTCACAGTGTGTACCTTTCAAGGGACGTACTCATGTCACAGGGTACCTTTCAAGGGACCATTTCACCCAGAACTTGCTGATATAGTAGACCACATTGCAGCATCTAGTGCTGGTTCATTTGTGCTGGTGCAAATGTATCTCATTTAAAAAAATATAATTATAAGTATTAGAAATAAGCAAATCAAAATACACAACCAGAAAATAATACATTTATATGTTTTAACTCATCTCATAAGAGACTTGACCTTAGCCTTGTCATGAAGAAGAGATTAATATAATACTCTCAATCATTAGACCTCGCAGGGTATAACATCGAAATTACTTAATCAGTTAATAAGCAGTAAATAGTATTTAATAAGAAAAATACTCATATAAAAATACAGAAAGATCTCAGCGAAGTGAATTGAAGACGCGTAAAATCCTTAACCTTTTTCCAATCTGGAGAACTCGATTTTAATCCTTAATTAATCCTAGAAAGCTAGCTAGAAATTAGATACCTATATTATTATATCGAATATTTCTCCCAGTCGGTTCTTGTATTTTAAAATGCATTGAAAGTGAGTCCAAAAGTTAAATACCTTAAAATAAAAGATATCTTAGCTTGTAAGTAATTTTGCTCATATGATAAGCTATACTATAAAGAAAATTATAGTGTAACGCGCCGTCTCACTCATACTGCGACACGGGCGCCCTAGGCCTCCAAAACGTCGTACGGCCGAACTAACCGATCACACGGTAGCTCGTAGGTATTCGGTTGCATTCGAGAATAGTCGTTTTCCCCGGGCGCGCGGGCAGTCAGAGACTCTGACAGAGAGTCGCCTTCGCGTCGTCAACACGCAAGGGCATTGTGTAATTACCTAAATATCGTCCTTCCGTGTCCCGCGCTTTTCGTAGTAACGGTCGTGCTTACCAAAGTTGTTCTTTCTTTTTTTCTGTAAAGTAGTCAGTAGGAGTGATCCCATTATAGTGGCGCTCCAACGGGGACTGATAACTTTATAATTGTCTATTTACAATATGTTTGGTTGTTAGTTTGCATTTGTCATACATGTCATTAATCTGTTTCCATTTTAGCTGTAATTATATTTTTATTATCTTAAAAGTTCTTGCTTTTTATTTATTTCCTTCAGTTTAATGTTAATATGTAATTTCTGTCTATGATTAAAAAAACCTATATTTATGTCTGTGCTAATTTTCGAAATAGTTTTTATCCTTCGTTAACTGCACAACATAGTAATCATGGGATCGAAGTTATCCAATAACTATTACTTATAACTTAGATTTAAGTTTTCGAGTGGAATGTTCTGAGAGATGATCCTGATTACCATGGTTTAATTTATTAGTTGGACCATTCTAAGACCCATGTCATGGAACTAAAATAATATTGATTCACGTTTTGGTGTATATAAACCTCCAACCATCTGCCGATAAGTGTGACTGGTTACATAGATTTATTTACTGTCAGTTACAGCACAGCCAACTTGTGTATAATAGTAATGTAGGTAGAATTTATTGGCTACTCGTGATACCAGGCAATAAATCTGAATTATTTATTTATATAGAATTTCAAAGTTGCTGTGTTTAAACTTTACTTTATGTTCTATATATAGGACCAATGATTACTGCGTTCTACAATAGTTCATCACAATTTTATTGTAAATTGTACACGAATTACATTTTTGTGATCAATAAGATTTGTGATATTTTAAGCTAAAAGTTGCAGCCACTTAAAAGATAAGGGCTTAACTTGAACTTAAGGACATCCTGTACGAACGAGTGAAGTAAGCAATAGGTAGTGAGCAATGGGAGAATTTGTTGTCTCAACTTAGTGTAATGTGAATAACCGAAGACATAAGCAATTTTAGCATACTATAGCAATTCCAATATTTTAGAAAAACCTTTATAGATGTTAGTAGCTATTGATAAACCAATTTTAAATGTATGTTATAGCTAGGATGTTCCATCCCAGCTATAATAACATTATTGGCTTTTAGTCAGAAATTACAAGCCACTACTTTTCAAATCCAGACCAGATTGTATATTTTTTACTACACAGGTATTTAATTAGACTATAACTATGATTGGAAAATAAAAAAAATACATTACAATAAAACATAGGAATTTTAATTTAATTCTTAATTGGTATTAATTCTGGATACCTATTAATTTAATTTTTTATAGGCCAGTACTTATATATTTTATAATAAACAAATAGACAGGTGGATGCATTAGTTAAATGTGACATAGGTCTGTAAGTGCCTTTCTTGATTTACGATCACATTCATCATTCTGCGGTTGAAGGACTTCAGGCGAAAGGCAAAGGATTGGAGATTTCAATGAATAGAAATTCATTATAAGTATTGAAGATTTCATTGATGAAATTATTTATAAATTATGAAAACTTACTTAGTTTTCATAAATTATAAATAATTTCTTATCGTTTAAGGAATTACTTTTCGCTATCTTGAAATACATAATGAAAATATCTTGAAATAAGGTTATCTTTTTGTTACAAAGGGAAACCCTTATGGATACCCTGCAGCGTAAGGGACGCTAACGGGTTATTCTGGACACTTACTGGCTAAAATCCAACGATTTTCTAGCGTAGCCTTAGGCTACGTTCGTACGTTCGTACGTACGTATACATCCCTGCAAGGTCTGTAAAGCGTGAGAAGGGTTGCACTCCTGTCTCACATGAAAGTTGAGATATGCTGGCCATCTCAGGGATTTCTGGAAGGCACCTGCACTCAAGAAAGCACCTGCAACAGGTAGAACGTGAAAGTCTCGCGCCGCTTCGCCAGCCTTCCTCTAGCGAGGGGCAACCACTTAATGTTACCTAGCATAAACTTCGAAAGGCTTATACAACACATAGATCTTGAACAGTAAGGATAAATTTCATTCTGGCGGGGAGAGAAGGTAGCGTGTCTTAACGTCCCCTAACCTCTGCCCATAGACGGCGCAAAGAAACACCGTGGGTAGTGGGTAGAAGTCCCACATACCCCATCGATGTCCCTATGGTCGGTGGGGATCTGTTCGCAGATTTTCCCACGGAAAAAAGGGGGTAACTTTCATCCATCCAGAGGGAACATCTAAAATTAAGAAAACTAACGCCTAGCAAAAGTGTAATAGCTATATTGCTTATATATTTAATGTAATAGCTAATAGCTTATTTTTCAACGCAGACGAAGTAGCGGGCACCAGCTAATATTTCTATACCAATATAATTAAGAGAGAAGATTTGTATTTTTATGTTTTTGTTTGTAGTAATAAATAAACTTAAAAACTACCGGACGGATTTAAAAAAAAATCTTCATCTATAAAACGCTACATTATCAGCGAGTAACATAGGTGATATTTTATGATGTTTCGCTGACGAACTTGCGAGCATCAGCTATTGTATTTATAAAACTAGTATGAAAATATTTTTTACTATTCTATTTTAACGAAATAGTCGCCATCTGTTACCGTGCCTAAGAATTAGGTCGTTGTAGAAATTTTCATTCAACGCTACTAATGCATTACAAGTGACTGGCTCCATAGAGTTGTTATCGTGAATACCGTTAGATGTCGCTAATTTGTAATGCATCCGTGCAGCCGAGGCCGGGTTGCTAGTATTAAACAGATGTAAAAGCCCAAATTAATGAGGATCAAGATTTTTTCAGCCACTATTTCAGCCGTAAGACGTCCACTATTAAAAATACGCCTCCCTCATAATTTTCCAATGTGTTAAGGTTAGGGGACTGAAATAGATCATTCCACAACATATAGGCATAGAGAAAATAGTCTGGTTAAAGTACTATTTACTCTATGATATAGGTTAAAGATTATAATAATATATAATAAAACATCATTTGTTAATACGTTTTTATTTTAACATCAAGAAAAATCTACTTATGCATAATATGAACTACTTATATTAGAATTATCAGAATAAGTTACAATAGGAATGTTTAAAAAATTACCCACCTAGAAGGTTCCGAGATTGAAACTATAGATGAAACTACAAATTACTCTCAATCTTTGATACATTTTACTAATAAAAATCTTGTTAGCTGATGATGAAACTCGAGCTCTAAAGACCAATAAAATGCCTCCGGATTTGAATGTTCTTCTAATGTATACAATTAATTTTCTTCATACCTTCTTTCCACATCCAATAACTTATATATTAGAAAACATGCAATATTATTAAATGACTAATTTTTTTAAATACACAGACTATTAGAAATTATGCGCTAATGACATTGTCGCTCTATACCTACAAAATTATCACTATGATCACAAGAATGTTATGGTGACCCATCGACGAACACTTTAATTAAGGCGAAGTACATGTCAATTGAAAAAAAATACGATTATTTTTTTATTATTTTTTATAATTGCTAATAAAAAATTAAATCTCTTAGCCATTATACTTACTAAAGGTAATAATGTTTAGTTCGTAAAAATGCTGCTACAAGAACCTAATTGTGTTCATAGACCATCAATCACGCGGTTTTTCAATATGACAATTTTAAATAACTGAATTTTAGTGCGTTTACCAGGAGACTGAGCCTCGCCTTAATTAAATGAACATTACTTCCTTGATTCTATATGTTTTATTTTTAAATATTAAACTGAATAACCCTAAATACTTTTCATACAGTTATACTGTGTTCACTTCCTTCTAACTTATATATATACAATAACAAATTAATTCATTAAACAAAGAGTAAAAGCTTCTGTACTTGTAAACTAAATAAATATATTAGTTCAGAGTAAATTATATTTGACTAATAAGTAACTTATTTGTAGAAATTGTAAAGTAAATGCCACTCCTTGGTATTTCCATAACAGTAAATTCATACTAAAAGTAATTATAAATGCTTTTAAGTGTGTGTTTTTCTTTCTCTTTTCCTTTATAATGACGAATTGATTTTCTTTATCTGTCACAAAATGTTAGGGTCAGATCACACCAAAAACCGCTGCGTCGCGTCGCATCTTGTTTCGGTGTTATCTGATCAGTAAATGTGGCATCTACTATATTATGTTAATTCTTGGACAGAGCACAAGGGGTTTAATTTGTATGAACACTCTTGTTAGCTTATTTCTAATCTAGATTTCAAACTAATAAGCATTAAGGTGCCCATGTCTTTCGTCTTAATTTATATGTAAGCTAGTGAAAACGATAAAAAATATCATAAAGTGATTTCAAATATACACTTTAAATTACACATAATAAGTACTTTAAATTATATTATATATGACCAGTAACTGAGTAATATAAAATAAATAAGGTCGCCTTTTTCTAATGGAAAAGTCGATTCCAAAAAACTTAGATTGCATTATTGCGCCCTGGATAAGATAAGATAATCAAGATATATAAGATATTATAAGATAATCAACAGTTACTTTCTTGGCACGGTTATATTATATATTACTAAACTATTGACTTACAACTATTTGACTAAGTAGTACTCAGAATTTTCAAATTTAGTAACAGCCGATCATAATTTTAACTAATGATAAAGACGTCAATTTTCTCTCTCCATCATTGGATCTGCCTTCTAGCTGTCTGCAAAAAATTAGAATATATACGTATTATGTATAGTCATACTGATTGTAAAAAGTTTTTAATAATGTATAGCTGTTACAATGGACAGACTACTGTTTGAAACAACAATCATTTGAGAATATAGAAAATAAAGTTATAATAATTATGTATTCTAGGCAAGTGCAACCAAAATCTAAGACTCAAGAACCTAGGTCGAATGTAACTTCCTAAACTCACTGTTATTGGCATATTTTTGACCTTAATAAGGTTACGACCATGATTTTGGATCGATTAAAAAGAATCTACTAACTTAAAAATAAAAAAAACAATAAAACTAACATATTTGTCAAAATGTTTTAAAATTAAATTTTAATTTTAAAACCTTTTAAAATTATTTATCATATTGCGGCGTCTTTGGCGTTGCTTGCGTTATAGGCGGCCTTCAAGTAGCCGTCAGTAATTGACTAGTAGTATTAGGCGTTTCCTTCAAAGTAAAAACTTATTAAGTGACGTTTTGTTCAAAAATGATATTTGTCACTAAATGTTAATGAATTTTTCACAGAGTATTTTACCTTTAAGAGGACGGTAATACGACTAAGTATTTAAAAAATAGAAATTTACATAAAATATATTTTTCCGGAATTTAAATAAGTCGCTTTCCCTTTGCGTCTCGTTCTTCATCAGATTTATGTTCAATTTCCACAATAATACGTTTGCGACGAAGTGACTTGCAACACTCTTTGTTAATGTCGTTCTGCATCTCATTCAAGGTGGCTGCCATATCTGAAACAAGAATAAAGTATATTCTATAGTTATTTGTTTGTATAACCGTTTCAACAACCGTCGGCCGAAGAATGGCAAGGTTAACCTTGTAAGAAAATTCTTTCTAAAATGCAATTGTATAATAAAAATTAATTGCAATATTAACAATAAAACAAATTCTTACCATCTAGCTTGAAGTACAAAGCTTCATTGTACAATAGTTCATAGTTATTAAAATCGCTGGGAAGTATTACAGATTTGTAACGCAAATAATTTAAGATATGACGAAAGATGTCTCCGTCTCGGTCAATGAAATAGTGTTGTTTCAATTTATCGATTATCACAGGGAGCTCTCCATTGAACATCTTCGCAAGCCTGGACTCTGGTACCCTGTTAATAGAACACGATATAGACAATTAAGTCATGTGAGGCACTGCACAAAATAATAGAACAAAAAAGAAACAGTGGCACTCCGGGATTACATGTATATTTTTTGAATCGTCAGGAAAGTACATACTTATAAACAGAGGTTTCGGTTACATTACGTTACATTACATTACATGTCGCGAGTTCAATGGTTTTTTTCCATTTTTAAAAATGTTCTTTTTTTTTAAATTAATTATTTTAAATTAATATCTGAAAATATACAGAGGTTTCGGTTACATTGCGTTACATTAAATTACCTAAAATTCCATTACAAAAATAGCCCAACGCGCCTAAAGAAGTTTTCACTTCAATAATTACCGTTCTTGACCTTTTCAATTTTAAGTCTAAAACAGATTGTTTATCTTCATACTACAATAACTTAATATAATATAAAAATAATAACAATAATAAAACAATTTATTAAATTCTATTAATATGTTATATCATTATTATCATTAATTGACACACTAATATAGATACTAGTAATCTCGAGCGAACGAAGTGCCTGCGCACGCACCCTGTGTGATGATAAACATGAGAGTCGATATTTTCAGGACATATTACTTTTGTACCTAATATCAAACATTTTTTTATATATTCATGAAATATTCACGAAAATAAATTATGAAGAAATTAGTTAATAAAAATTACATGGAACGGATTTTTATTTTGTTCTGAGACAGTACGATGAAGTTCGCCGGGTCATTTAGTTTTTAATAAAAATCTACATAAAATCTTCACGTTACATAAATCTTGAGATTTTTCAGTATTGAGATTTTTCATGCGTGTGTTGTATCGTGATACTTTCGATTTAATCTCTGCTAATACAATAGAGCTTAGAGTACCTATATTTCTTGTTACGAACGCGCTAATCTCTCAAACATTACGATTAAAAGTCACATTTGCAAATTACTGCAATATACGATGTAAGGTAAAAAAGTTAATGTAGAACTTTGATTTGAAAGTCTGTCGGAATGATAGTATTCACTTCAAACAGGGTTTTATTTTTCAATCAATAACAGATTTTAAAACAAACAAAACTAAATTAAAAATATTGCTTCCGTATATTTATATGTTTTATTGGTACGGATAGTTACCGTATAAGATGGTCGGACTTTGACGAGGTTTACAATTGGCAAGATATTTATTTTCATGCCCCCGAGTGGGATGATTAAAAAGAGCGCTCTGTACCTACGAGTATATTCCGCAGGGCCCGCGGGGTTACGCCTCTGGCGACTGAAGCTGGCTCGGTTCCACCGAGAAATAACAACCTCACTACAGATAAAGTGAGTTTTACAACCTAACCGACCCACGCAAATTACTTATATATATATATATAATAAAAAACACGACTGCACTAACAATGTAGTTAAATGCAAAAGTAACACAGTATATTTTTTAGTATATAATAAAAAAATCTGAAAAAAAAAATGTGCTGTATTAATTTTAATGTGATTCTGGCATTCCTTACTAACTCACCGAAACACAACGGGACACACGTGCTGTTATTTTACGGAAGTCTTCTGTTACTGGGGAGGTACACACACATTCTATACTATTTTAGTTCGTTTAGACTCCAGTTAATTATATCTTTGGTTGTACTAGTCATTTTCTATTAGGTATTGAGGGAGACACCACGAGACGGCAATTATGGTATGGGCCTTGAATTACCTTGAAGAATTATTTTAAGGCATTATAAAGAAACTGTCCAAAAAAGTACTAATTTTCATAGCGACATTAAAAATGGTTTAAGCTAATTGCGTTTTAAGTACCTAAATGATAGTAAGAAGATTTCTTCTGGACTGTAAATACCTTACAAAGTTACCATTCTGATCGAGTGATAATTATCTAAGTATGTAATTAAAAAGTGATAAATAAAGTTTATTTATATAGAAAATTTGCAATAGAATTAAATTATAAGTAGGCCTCTTTCACCAACTACAAGTAAAGTGTTGATTGGTTACTTTACAAGTAACGCTAATTGACAGTAAATGTTACGAGTATTTTGTTTCAATTTCATTGAAATTACCCTTGAGTAATGTTACTCGAAGATAGTGAAACTCGTACGCTTTCTTACTGGTGACTTTAAATTGTGGTTAGCCTACGTGACACTTTACTCAGAGATGGTGAAAGAGGACTTTATACTGATAAATATTTCACGATCATAACCATTATGTAAAATACTTTATAAACTTTGTTATCATTATCATTGTATTCATTAAAACAGAAAGACAACTGAGTATAGAAGGAATATAAAACTATTATTAAAATAAAATAATTAAAACTAAACCTAGCTTAAAAAACCTACTATAAATTAAAATCTAATCGGGGGCCCCTTGGGAGGGTCCCCATAACGCAGGCAGCATTCCCGCGCTGAATTGCAATTGCAATTCTTTGCGCGAGAAAGCTGCCAGCGCGAGGGTCACCTGTTGCCTCCCTAAGACGTTTGCAGAGGTCCCTGTGGAGCCCGAGCGCACCCTTACCCCAAGGCCCCAGTGTCTCGACCCCAAACGGTATGAACTGATATTGGGCGCCGAGACAACTGTATTTAGAGACCTTGAGGAGCTCCCGGGCATCTGCCGCCGCACCCGCGCGTTTTGTGGTCGCTGGCAGGTAGGAAGCCGCTAGGGTGTCAGTGCAGGTCGCGTCCCAAACCAGCGCACGGCCCACCCTCCAGGGTATCAATGACATCCCGTCAGGGCGCTTGCCATCGCCCCGTATAATTTGGGGCTCCAGAGCGGCTGGAACGTTGGCACTGACGAGCGCCCTTCTAAGGATGTCGTTGAGGGCGGCGTGGCGGGACAGGCGACCGGCGCCCGAGGAGCAAGAGAGGCCATGGTGGCCAAGTCGGTCCACAGGGGCCCCACAGGAAGCGCAGTTGTGGCCAGTGCAAATCCCAGCTCCCAGGCGGAGACCGACAGATATGCGTAAAGTGTCCGGGTCGATGAAGGTTCCTGTATTGGGTGATGGATAGGCATGCAGCCAGTGACCTGACTCAGGCTTGGACACAGCTAGTAGCCTGGCCCGGTCTCTGCCTGTCGATGAATCTATGAGTGATTGTAGGGTGGCTACAGAGGCTATTGTGTCCCAGGCCCTTTGTCTGTGGGGTATCGGTGGAAGATTTGGGCTCGGTCCAGCTAGCCAAACATTCGTGGCCTCATCCAAGCACGCGATGTCACAGTTAATGCCCGCTGGGGCTTTAAGTATTTTACCTGCGAGATCTAACGTGCTGTGGATGGAGGACAGGAATGCCGGCAAAGCAATACTTGAAATTTTGCGGGTTCCCAAACCGCCGTTCCTTATCGGTAAAGCGGCTTGGGTCCATGCCTGCTCGCTAATGTGGATATTAAGGATATTTTCAATTTGGGATTTCATAAGACTGTCAATAGGTTGAATCAAATGAGGAAATTTCCAGATAGGGCAGCAGCGAAGCAGGTAAGTAAATTTTGGAACAAACAAACAGAATTTTAAAATAAATAAGGCGGAATGGCTACTAATTTTGACAAGGCGGTCCGAAAAACTGCTGAATTTTGAAGTTGATTTAGTTAGGAGGAGAGGGATGGCCTCCTCCATGATGGGTGAGCCTAGGAGGTGCAGACTGTCTTTTGATATTATTTTAATGTGAGGAGCGACATTGTTGAAATTTTGCCTGATTTGGGAAACTGTGAGTGAATCTACTTTATTCTATTATTCTGTTATCAATCCAAACAAAATAATAGAATAATTTATATTTTCAAATACGGAATACTTACGCCGTCAGCGTTTCCAAGGTAGTCGTATAAATTCTTCCTCCAACGTCTAAGTGTACAGGAGCTGTAAATATATTATACGGCGCCACAAAGGGAATCCCAGTTATATATTTCCTGTCCATCTGAATATTGGGACTATCTGGACTTGATCTGGACATTTTCTTTTTGGTATCTGAAATAAAAATATTAAATAACTTTAAAATGAAAGTCCACAATGACTAGTTATTTTGCTATAGCACTTACAAAGAGCGGTAAAGGAGGATTAGCTTAATAGGATCCAAATAGCTTCATTGAGCGCACTAGAAAAAGTAGAATATAACTTTTCAGTAAAAATAATATGTGATTAAATTAATTATCAAGAATTGCTAATTGAAAAAACAATAAAGAAATATAGCAAAATTTCTTAAAAATTAAATCGACATTTGATAATACGTGCATTTTTATAGGCAAATTTTCAATCATAGTATTTTCAAACCAATCGCGATAGGTGGTATTCCTTAACTATCTGCAATAAAGTTTTTTTTCCTGTGTACATTTACATTCTTCTCATTCTGTGTCTAATATGTGTAAGTTTTACAAACGTAATAGGACGGACGATTTTTAGCTAAAACAAAAGCTGTAAATAATGTAGTTCAAATAGGTTCAATAAATATAAATAAAAAATATTAATAGATTAAAATTATTTTATGTTTAAATATTATTATTTTTGTACTCGGTTTAACGGTGGTGTAGAACAGCATTTAATGAAACTATTAATTATTAGTTACAAAGTGAAATATATTAGTGCAGTTGGGAAACTCGATGTGTTTAAATAGCTCAAATTCATATGTAGGTATATTCAAAAAAGTAATAAACTCGTAGCTCAAATTCTGTGAAAACGTAGTAAAACGGTACCGATTTTTAATTTTATAAAATAATTGATATTTTATCAGTTTCAGAAACGTAAGTCAGGAGTGTTTAGATTTTTTTCTAAAAAACTCAGGCCGAATAAGGGATCAATTTTCGAATAGATTTCAGAATGTGATAAAATACTGCGAAAACGTGGGAATACGCCGTTCAACGTGGGAGCGCATCTTAGAAATTGTGACTTCTCGTCAACTCTCTCACGCCTACTAAGAACCGATGTAGACAGAATGTCCATTAAATCTCACAAAGTAATATTCTCGCTGATAGAACTTTGTTTATTTCTTAGTATTTTTTTTAGAAACTAATGGAATTTTCTGCTTTTCATTAGTATTTATTTAAAGTTAATGAAATTACAAATTACAAATCAACGCAACGTTTTTTGCGCATATTTCACGCTTAGCGATCGCGTTTTTAACCTAACCGAAATAAAAATAATAAAAAATGACTAAAGTTCACCCAAAAAATCGTTTGCTGCTAAGAAAGGATTTTTGAAAATTTTAACTCCTTGCGAAGCTGCGCGGGTTTCTAGTTTAATATTATTATGGAATGTGTGGTTCATTGCAACGTTTAGATAAATATTGACCAAACTGTAAAGCGTATTTGCTAATGTACATAAACAGTAATTCTCCGTCAGAACCAGTACATCGTAATTGCTTTAATTCATCTGTGAATATAAAGTAAATTGAACACACTACGAGTATATCGCGAACGATGTACGTATAAAATAATCCGAACGCAACATTCGTGTTTGCCTAGTTTGTTTTGTAGATGAACTTTTTAGGTCAAAATGAGAGTACATTTATTCCCAGAGTCAGATGTATTGCATATTAGTCAGAGAGATTGATAACAACAATTATGTAATTGTATACCTTCCAAAATCTAAATTCTCTAAATCTAGATATTATAAAATAGTTAGTCATCAATAGATCTAAATAAATACATATATATACGATATACTTATCTTTTATATAAATAATATTATCGTAAAAAAGAAACATAGCTGAAACGACTGAATATTTATGATGACCTCATGGGAAGTAATGAGTCCCTTACAGACAACGCCATAGGGGTTTAGCACTGGCATCAAAGCTAAATGCTAATTAAATCGTAGAAGAAGAGTTCGTTCAAAGGTCTGAAGTAACCTGTTTTTAGTATACTTATATATGTGGATATCAATAATATATTCGCAAAGTATTGTATAATATATTGATCACTGAGGGGAGAAATTGACCGATTAATAACGAGGGCGCTGTTTGAGGCCCTCGGCTATGCCTCGAGTATAATACTCATGAGTTGGGAAGCAGATTTTCTTCTTAGTTATACAATTATAATATTAAAATCCAATGTATAGTAGTTTTGCTAGGAACATTATTGTTGGTTTGAGACATTGAAATGACATTCATTAGTTAAACGCAAAGTATGTAACCGATTCTGTTCTTTAGATATTTATGTACACTTAATTTTATATGTAACTTTCTGCAACAACTCTAAAAATATTTTTATCTAAAGGTCGTCGGACGGCCTGATGGTCTAATTGATGGTAAGTGACTACCCTCGCATATCAACACAATCGACGCATCAGGATGAAATGTGCTGCCGACCTCATATAGAATTAAGGATTAGGAATTTGTTCAACTGTACGACGAATATTGTCCTTCATTCTTAAAAAGTACCGAGGTACTTTCCATGCAATATACCTGAGTCGCTTAAACTGGTTTCTTATTAAAATATCAGCCAGTTTCACAGCAGCAGTATCAGCCAGCCAAACTAATTGGATGAAATCAAGCTGAAGTTAATGGCTCCTAATACCTCCCGGAAAACTGCAGCAGCTAGTTAAACGTCGCAATTTCATATTTCCGTAACATAATCATATTATAATACAATTTTCACTTCCCAGCAGATGGTGTTGAACGCTTTTGCAATTTTGCAACCTTTCATATGAAATACCAAAAATATTTTATAACAACCAGCATTATCCCGAAGGCATATCGTAAAAAGCCGACGGGCGTCACTTCACCGACATGCCTGCGAGCTGACACATTGAATGTACACGTATACAAAATGTTTTAATTAAATTAATGTACTGATTTTCATTATGTAAATAATTAAATGAAAACGTCTATAAAAGAGAAACTATTGAGAGGGTGGCTCATTTCTGTTTTCTTCTAAAGACTTCTAAAGCTCGCTTCTAAAGACAAAACATGGTGTAGAAATAAAATAAAAAAGTAAAACAAGCAGTGCATTTCAGTTAATTAAAAGCGTAATTCTGTTGGCAAAACTATACCGTTCCTTCCACTATTCATATAATGGAAATGCTGGAATTTTATTTCACGGAAAAACACTTTAAACTAAAATAATTGATATTGGAACAGAGACTTAAAAATATATTTTGCTTATTATACAAATAGTAATAATTGAAAGGATTTCAATGATATCAAACCTTCAAAAATTACCAAAATTGACCAGACATGGCTAACGATCTGTTCTTTAAATTGTGCATAATCTGTAAATTTTGTTGTTTTTCTTTTTTAATACAAATACCTACGTTTGTTCACATTGTTAACTGCTAATAGACTTTGCCTCTTTATTTGTATAATATTATATTTTGGTCTTTTTGTGAGGTAGTCTTTTTGGATGTTCTTTAACTATAAATTGTTGTAACGTTTTTTAATCGCAGTTTGTTATTTGTAAAAAAAAAATTAAAATTCATATAATTTTTTCTAGAAAATTGTCTGCTTTGTAATGTTTCCGTTTTTCCTCTGTTTTCCATCTTATTTGGTCTTTTGGTGGTCAGCGTATGGGATTTTATCTACATATTTAATATAGATTATACAGGTTTTATTGATATATTATGTATATATTTATTATATTATATTAACACAAAACCCACCATACTTAAATGTGAACTCTCGAAACGACATGTTCTCAGAAACAGCCTGTAATAAAGATGCCTTATGGCAAAATTTCATAATTCTATATACGCATGCAAATTAAAACCTGTCAAAAATACCGTAACGAGATATTCAAAAGTTTTGTAACTGTCGAATAACAAACTCACTCAGCTAGTGACTTCTTCAGCAATGTTATGAACTAAAATGCCGATTATAGTACAATAATAAAACATATTTTGTGGATTACTACTTCTTAAAAAATTTAGTAATGTTAACAATATTAATGTCAATCTCAATCAATTTTGTTTTTTCAAGACACTCACCCCTTCCTGAATAACGGTGAAAATCAGAGGAAATTCACAAGTTGCGTTTATTATTTAATCTACTTACAGCATCGTTAAAGAGATCTTAAGACTTCCTTAAGACTTAAGACTCTTTAAGAAGTAATAAAAAATCATTTAAAGTGAGGAATGAAGCATATCCTTTTAATGCCTCTTAATTTAATGCCCTTTAATGTTTAATAAATTTTTCTATAATATAGTGTATGCAGATCCATTCGTGTTGTATGTAGCTGTAAGGTCCACCTACGTAGATAATCTATCATTAATTAATTATCAGTATTCATTAACAGTGACAAGTAAAGGGATTAACAGATTAACTCAAAATGTGTTGATAAAATTATGTCGAAAAATTTAATCAATTGCAAATTGATGAAGTTATATTAATAAGTTATATACATTTTGATCGCCTTATATTGTAGTGGCAGTTCACACTGGACAACCTATTCTTTCGACAGTAACCACCTTCTTACAGAAGACCACCGTAAAGTAACAGCATATGTGATGTTGTGTTTCAGTGAGGGAATACTCTCCATATTATCTACCTTTATAAGTATTCGACAAAATAAAATCAAAGAAAAAACATATCGCGAAATTATAATTGGTGTAAAAATAATTTAAAAAATTATAGACCACACCTCAGTAATAATCTCACGGTTGGTCGATAGTTAATATGGAGAAGGGTAGTCATCTGGCATTCGGTTGATGGAAAGCGTGTAACCAATGAGGCTAAAGCTAACAGTAGCTGATCGCTAGGGGGCGTTATGTCGCGACGTACCACTTACCTGTCTGGTTTCATTATAAGTATGCCTGAAGGGCTGCTTGCCTACTTTGCGACATAGCCTAACATTCTTGGTACAGAGACACATTCAAATAATTAAATAAGACACTTTTATCGAAGTGCAATAACAGGTGAAAATTGCAAACGAATGTATACTGGCGATTTCTTTTTTCTTTATTGGAATTCACATACTTAAAAGTGGGTTCATTATAAGGGATATAACTCAATTACACCAAATACGGAACCAACCGAAGTATCGATGTGGCATAACAAAAACGATTTAATACTATTTTGAAATAATAATTAATTTCCAATTATTATTTTCAAATTGTTTTCTCATTAGCCTATAGTTAGACTCTGTAGACAAAGAGCGCTTCCGCAAAAGTATGTTTTGTCTAATTTGTACTAAATTGTGTCATCCCGATGACATGGCGCTGAAACGTTATCTCTAACTATGGCCCTCGTAAGAAAGCTCAACGTCGCTCAAAGAGCTATGGAGAGGAGAGTATTGGAGAGGGCCTATGTTCGGGGTACAAAGTTAGCAACATAAGCCGGCTGATCAGTAAGTAGAAGTGAGCAGGACACATAGTACGGAGAGAAAGGTACACGGATGTCTTTTTGCCTCTTTTTACTAGAATTCTAAGTGGATAAAAACAGTCAAAAATCTATTGCCTTGAGTAGATGAACTATAATCACGTTTATCTAACAGTATTTCAAGAGACGAATACTCCTCTTATGTAATATATTTAAATTGTTTGTTTTAATTAATAAAGTTAAAAAAATATACTCTAAAGTATTATCAAAGGAGAGTTAGCGTTCAAGCCCCACAAAATACAATAGGTAGAGTATACGATTGTACACAAATACACAACAGTAGTAACCGGAAGGAGCGTTGGGCACAAATTCAAAGGAAGTTACAACATCCGCCAATAAGAACACTATGTGACATAAGGCATACATTATATCTATAGGTAGGCGTTCCTATATCCGTACTTAATATTATAAATGCGAAAGTTTGTTTGGATGTTTGTATGTATGGATGTTTGTTGAACACGATCACCATGAAACACGTTGCATACACGTTGTCTGGGACACCAGTAAGGACATAGGGTACCTTTCATCCAGAAAGACAGGACTATTAACGAGCGATCATCTAAAATTAAGGAAACTAACTCCTGGCTAAGCGTAACAGCAATAACGATGTCAGGCGTTATATTGCTTTTTCAACGCGGACGAAGTCGCGGGCACCATCTAGTAATAATATAAAACAAAATCAAACAAAACAGCTGGACCGATTTTTATGACCTCCGATTTATTTAATTTGTCTTCACCCCAAATAGCAGAACTTCTGAAATATTCACAAAAAAATGTGAAGAAGCCTGCTACCTGGACCCAATTTTAATAAATAATCTATAATAAATAATAAATAAATAAATAAATATCTCCACACATTCCACACAGCACCATCTAGTTCCACACTAAGCAATTTAATGCTTGTATTATGGATATCAGACAGTTGATATAATACATAGATTACTTTTTTTTTTTGTAAATACATACATATTATAAATACAAACATCCATGACTCAGGTACAAAAGTAAATGTTAACACATAAACATTTGCCCCTAGCGGGATTCGAACCCGCGACCGTTTGGTTAACAGCTAGGGTTACTAGCCACTAGACCAAACGTGTCGTCATGTCGTCGTCGTCATCATCTATAGTCTATAAGTGATAAATATCTTTTTATTATATACTAGCAACCCAAACCCGGTTCCGAGCGGTTTCCGGCAATTTTCCGGGCAATTTTTCCAATTTGTTTTTCATAAGAAACTTCATTGGACTTTCATCGAGTTTTGAGCCTAGCAACACATTTAGAGATGAATTTTTATTTATATATATTTAAATTACGCTTAATTAATTATGATACTTAGTTTTTTATTTAAATTAAAATTACAATTTCAATCATTGTTATTGGCTGCATCTTGAATAAATGTTTCAAGGCGCACTGTGATATGTAATCATGATAGAATATGTCTCGGAGAGATTTACTTGTTAACGAATGACAATTTTAATAATTTAAGTGTTGGCGTCAGCCCGTTGTGAGCCGAAGATGAAACAAAATTGTCTGACCTCCTTTCAAAATTTTCTCAACAGGTAAGGTACGTGATACTTGTCTGGTTTAACTGAATAATATGGAGGTATATATAGTTAAACCGAATATTTTGTTGGCTGGTGATTACAGGATGTGAAGGCGCTCGAAGCTATTGAGTCCGTTGCCTACAGCCACAGTACACTTATCTTCCCTCTCCGGTACTTTCGTGAGATTGTAAACCAAGCTTTTTCATTTGTTTAAAGCAAAATTTGTTGTACAATAATTTTTATTTTATAATATTGATTATATAAATTGTTAATAGTAATTACAGTCCAGAGGGATAAACCCTCAGATGCCGACACTGTACAGTGTAGACAGATAAATGTTCAAACGCCTTCGGCCCTAGATCTATTTTATCTATCGACTATCGATGTTTTAAAGAGATCGTCTGATAGTCCTGTGGGTCGTATGAAGGCTTTACATTCGTAGATTCGAATTCCTATAGTCCCTGTAACTGTAATTAGACAGAAATGAGGAACCCAGCTTGCTCAAAATGTGAATAAATCGTCGATACACTGGACCGCAAAGAAAAGGGGTCGGTTAGAAAATCTTCAATATCTTCAAAAGTACCTGACCTATATTTATGAAATAAAGACTAAATTAAAGCTAAACTAAATAAATTAATTTTTATTTAAGCATATTAAAATATTCTTTAATTTAGTCTTTATTTCATTCATAGCTAGGTCAGGTACTTTTGAAAATATTGAAGATTTTCTAACCGACCCTTTTTCTTTGCGGTCCAGTGTATGTTTCAGAAGATTAGCAATAACCCAAATACATGTGAACTTCCACCAATTCAAAATTGATAAGTATGGTGAACTACATAGAACATTCTTTCTTTCATTTAAGAGAGGTTTGTGCTTAGCAACAGGTCAAAAATTTATTATAAAAAGTCTGTTATATACTTATTGTTGTTATAAATATAATATAATAAAATATTAAAAATGAAAAAAAAAAACATTCATCAACAATAGAAAGTTTATCAGAGTTTCTTTAATAATTCTTCTTAGCAATTTAAATCTACAAATTCATAAGGATTTTATTAATTACTAGCTGGTGCCCACGACTTCGTCCGCGTTGAAAAATATTAAGTAGCCTATCCTGTGTCCCGTACGTCCAAATGTTTATCTACCAAGTCTCATGAAAATCAGTTAATTCGTTTCAGAGTTATGGAGGAACATACATACATACACATATACAGAAAAAAAATTCTAAAAATCATCAATTTAGTTTCAGTATCATGTATAGAGCCTATAAACACGCGATATCTCTGAAAACAAAGTAAATTACTCCATGACCGACCCTTACAGATTTATTATTAGTATTGATTATATGTGTCCGCAATTTCATACGCGGTGTAATTGATTTTTGAAAATCCTACAGGAACCTAATATTTAACCAAGATAATTCATGTGTTAATTCAGGTAATGAACTATTTGTGTGCAAAATTTCATCCAAATCCGTCAAGCCGTTACTGAGAGTAGCGTGCACAGATAAAAATACTAAATAATATTTTTTGACCTGGGTAACATAAGTATAAAGGTATCAATGTGTATAAATTGTTTTTATGAAAAAAATATTTAATGTACAGACACGGCTCGTTGACGATTGACGATTTTATTATATAAGTAGATAGAAATATGATATTACATTTACATGAAATTATCTATGGTTATATTTAATTTAGTTATATATATTTTATTTTTCATCGTACAAAAGGACCGAATGGCCGGCGGCGAAGCCCTAGGATAGCCCGGCCCCTCCATCCGATTGTAATTACAGTGCCTCGAGCAATTTGGGCTCGCGGATGGAGCGTCAGCAGAAAAGTTTTCAATATATGCATGAGCTGCATTTATTTATTATACTAATTAATTATTCATTGTGAAAGAGTAATGAATTTACTTTAAATTTAAAGAAACTACATTTAAAAAAAATCAAGAATATAAGATGTATATTATCTCATCTCACAAAGCAGTTTAAATTCATAATTTAAATTTTAATTTATTATGTATGTTAATACTAGCTAAACCCGCGACTTCGTACGGGCTGTAATTCGTTTTTTGAAAATTCCACAGGAACCTAACATTTTTCCACAAATTTCATACCAATCTGTTCAGCCGTTTTTACGTGATTAAGTAACAAACATACAAACTTTCATATTTATAATATTATCTACTAGCCACCCGCTCCCGGCTTCGCCCAAGATTAAAATCTTAATTAGGTGTTATTATAAAACGTTATTTAGGCGTTATTATATATGTAAAAATGCCTTGAATTAAAATTAAAATTAAAATTAAAATTAACTGGTAAAAACTACATTAAAATCTGTTGTGTGGTTTAGAAGGAGCTAGCGAAAAGAGAATTCAAGTTATTACTGTATAGATTAGGATATTATTTTACCAATGAGACTGTTCCGTAATCCTGTTATTACATTGGCATATAATAGTAGATGTAGAACCATATTTTGTGATGACTACGCGGGTTCGCCCGATTCAATTTTTTTTGTCGGTTTTAATTTTTTGAGCCCTCCTCAAGTCACTACAAACAAAAAAATAGGCTGCCAAAAAATTAAACTAAAATATATTTGATGCGCCGTTATTTGATGCTATAGATTAATAATATCAATAAAAAGCCAAGCTGGTTTTGTATCGCCTAGCTCACTTTTGATATCGTAACTAATCTAAGATACTAATTAAAGAGAAAGAAATTGATTGTTTGTTTTTTTGTTTGCACTGAATAGGCTCCGAAACTACTGGACCGATTTGAAAAATTCTTTCACTGTTGGGAAGCTATATTATCAGCGAGTAACATATTACTCGCTGATAATATAGCTTCTATATTTATAAAAGCTATATTTTATACAGTTACGCGAGCGAAGTCGAGTGCAACAGCTTGTAAATTATAAATGCGGAAATAAGTTTGTTGGTTTGTTACGCTTTCACGCCCTAACTCCGACCATTTTATCTAAAAAAGTACTATTTCGGAAAAACTCAACGCCTGACAAAAATATATGAGCAATAAAGATTGAAAAAATATTTTAACATCGACGAAAAAGCGCGGACGAAGTCGCCGGCAAAAGCTAGTCATGAGATATGTGAAACTACCTAATGGCGCAACCACACATGCCCGTCGGCCAGGCCGCTGGGTCATGCCGCCGGCTGTCATTGTGTAAAATGCCGGCGGCAGTTCGCTAGTGGTATCTTGTATGAGAATGAATTGTTATTAACGTTATATAATAACAAAATGTTAGAATTTAATTAGGATTACAGTACATTATTTTATTCCACTCCTACTTACGTCACTAATTTCGACGACTACCTATAAGTAAGCTTCGACAATCGCGCCAAATCAAAATTATCTCTAGACCGCCGGCGGCATGAAGTGGATGCTATAAGGCTATAAGAGCTTACTATAGACGATATTCTTATACACGAATATTATATAAAAATTACATTATTTTGTACGTTTACTTAAATGAAAGAAAAAAAAATTTAAGTACGTTTATGACAGACAGCTTATTATTTTATATTTATGCCAAGACTTAGCCAGCTTTACAGACGATGAAGTAATTTCCGATATTACTCGTAACACAAACAAATAACTTTTAACTCTTTGTAATATTAACGTAGACTAAAGAATATATATACTGTTTAATATCTACTTTTATCAGTTTTAGATGTTTAATAATATTGTTTATATTAGATTTATTATAGACTAGCGACCCGCTCTCGGCTTCGCCCAGAAAAAAAACTTAATTAGATTATTATATGTGGAAAACGGAAAGTAAGTATGAGTGAGAAGGACGAATTGGATAGGAATGAAAGAAATAGATACTTATAGAGATAATAAAAAAGATGGAGGAAGCCTTGTAAGACGTTGTATGTTTTTTCTTTCTAAATAAAAATAAAAATATTACTGGCGAATTTCTCTAACTTTTACTCTAAGCATATATCCCCACACATATTTATCTACACATATATTATTAAATAAATTCGCTGTCCGCTTCTCTCTCTTTCTCCGCTAACTTCTAAACCACCCAATGGATTTTAATACGGTTTTCACTAATGGAAAGAGCGATAAACGAGGAGAACGTTTGTATATATAATTTGAAAAAAAAGATAAAAAAAAAAAAAAAAAAAAAAAAAAAAAAAAAAAAAAAAAAAAAAACTGCATTCGAGTGAACCCAGGGGCGGGTAGCTGGTAGGTATATAAAGAGAGAATTGTGCTCTACGAGTTACAATGTCTGGTCCACGGGCGAAGCCTGAGGCAGTAGGCACCCTTTCCGTTTCATCAATAGTTTATTCTCACGCCGCCTCAGGCCAGTCGACGACGTCTAAAGAAGTTTATAAAGCATTCATTTTTCGTTAATTTAAGTGTTTTCATTTTAGTATAACTTAAATGTAGTATGAAAGCACGCCTGTAGAGAAAATAATAATTTAATGTAAGCATTGCATATCTATACATACGCCAATACAGCCAAAATACAAAACTCGCAACAAGCAGAAGTTTAACGAATAGAAACTGTCCAATTTCATCTAATTGTATAAGTATATCTACTAATATTATAAATATGTAAATTATTGTATGTGTGCTTGAGGTAATATTCGAAATACTCATTCCATTTTAATCTTTTACCAATAGTTACAATAGAATTTCAGGTTGGACATTGGCTCAATATTATATACATTAGGCACCAGCTATCCACAAAAAAAGATCCAACGCTTGGCAAAAGTATAATATCAGGCGTCAATGTAAGTATAACTTTTATTTTTCCATACGTGCGAAGTCGCGGGCACTAGCTAGTAATGAAAATGTTCTAAGGGTGAAGAATAATATCTTCAAATAATGTCTTATGAAATGCGGCTATTCGTCAGTGAGTAAGGCAGGTGATTTATAGACTATACCTCCTCACACTGAGGAGATAATTCTTCTGTGAACGTGTTACCGTTCTAATTAAACGGCTGACATTGTTGTGTATATTTAAATTCGCAATTGGACCCGCTAGCGTGCGCTGCGATCGAAGTACATACCTATGTATATATTTTCGATGTCAGGTACTACAGTGTTTGCTAAGTATATATATATGCATTGGGTGACCTGTAGGATAAAAGGCCATTTGCGATATATATGTGTCCGTTTCTTCGCTAACTTCTACTAAGCCAACCAACGTATTTTGTTACGGTTTTCACTAATAGGAACAGCGATAAACAAAGAAACTTAACATAATATTATATTTATAATTTGCAGTAAAAATCGTTCTAAACCGGTGGCGGGTTAAATGCGTATTAATATTTTAAATTATACGCGTTTTCAACGACGCATGATTTATGAGACTAGCTTAGGCCAAGTTTGTTTAGGTAATATTTTGTTTCCACTCAACTTGAAAGACCTTGTGATATTGTGAGTAGAACAGAGTGGAGGGCAAGCGTGCGGGCAGGACTTTAGCCGCAAGGCATTCGTCGTGGCGGTGGTGTTCCTTGCCGCAAGCGTTCAGACTCCACTCGACGTAGCCTAGTACTGTTTTGATACCTCGGGCACCTCGGGCTCAGAATAGATAGTAAGGACGCCCCGGGCCACTACACCTCATCTACACAACAATCATTCCGAAGATTATTTTGAATTTGCCCTAAGCTAACGCCTGACTGAACACAGGACTCGACATCTTATCTACGACGTAGGTACATAACATAAGCGGAGACAAATTAAATGAAAGAAAATTTTGAATCATTCTTTAATAATACGTAGCCGGATCATCCTTCAATATTAAATTTAGACAAACATAGGTATTTTAAAATTTTTAAATCTAATACAAATGTGAGAGCAAGGAGGTCTTGATAGGTATTGAAAAATACCTGTATTAAATTGATACATAACTTTATAATTGTGACATAATATAATTTGTTTTAAGTATTATTTTCTCTTATTTTTTGTCAGACAATTAAATAAATTAGTAGTAATAATTAGCAAGTAAATAAAACTAATAGTATTGCAATATTGCAAGTTTATAGCTTTTTCCAAAACACTCATACAGTGTTATACGTACGGTATAGGAAATACATGTTCAAAATCCTAACATTTTATCGTACATAAAGCATGCTTAAGTTAACCAACACGAGTATACAAGATTCAGTAAACTGCTCCTTTTGGAGGTTTAACCGCCGCAGCCCGCAGCGCTATACAATACATATATTAACTAATATATTAATATTGTCGCAAACTATATCGTTATAAGTTTATCCACATACTAAACTCATCTTCTACTGCCATCGGTATATAATAAAAAAAAATTAAATTAAAAATTAAATTAAATTAAATGTATTAAATGGTCAATTTTGCTATGATTTACTTACGGGCTATAGAAGATTTTCTTCGTCTATACAGATCACAGTAAGTCTTTACAAATAAAGTACAGGGCGCATCAGGTTTTGAACCTGGCACTACAGCCGAGTGCTTGACCCACTGGGCTATGTCAGTCATATCAGTAAAATTCTAAGTGAGTATATATTGACTGTTAAATTACAATAAATAATAGTGGTGCTTCTGCTAATATTTTTTAAATGAAAAACTCCAAATGCATTATTTTTCGGAAGCTTATTTATAACTTTACAAGTTGGTAACATTTATTTAAATTAGATAAAATCTTAATTTCATTTAGACTACGTATTTAATTAATTATTAATAATAATAAACTCTATGTGTTTCAAATATCAAAATAGTTAAGTTGTGTTTTAATTAAGTACAATATACTCGTATTGTTTAATTCAATATTTAAATGAATCTGTTACGAAATTCTTATTGAGCACTTTACAATATAAAGAACTTACCGTTGTTGTTCATGGTGAACAGAAGTGTTAAAACGAACTATTTAAACTTTAGTACGACGGGATCACTTACTGCTCGACAAGACCGGCAGTCGAGAGGGGTAACACAGTTCTGGCTGGCATGAGCTTCAGCGCTGATTTGTCGGTGGGTTGGGGCCGGGCCGCGCGGCGAATAGCGGGGTTGCCAGTGAATATTTATCGCTTACCCAAGTGAACATATATTTATGACAACTTTTCAGTGTTTGTGAACTTTAAAAAAATAAGTCTTAAAAAATAAAATGTAGAAAAATTTGTATATCGTATATTGATACCCGCATGTATATAACAATGTGCAAACTGACTTGAAGTGTGACAGCGAAAGATAATTTATATATTGAGATATCATATACATAATTATATTGTATTTCACACTGAAAAGCCAGCTTTATTGCAGTTGAGTTAAAATAAGTACTTTTTTCTATAAAAAATACAATATTCAGTGAACGCATATCACATAAGTACACTAAAAAGTTTCCTGGTTTTAAGGGTATTTTTATTTTTCGCAATGCAGAACACAGAGTTTGTAGCGAGAGATAATATATTCAATGCATTTATAGCACCATCTATCGAATAGCATTTGAATTTTTAATAAAGACTACGTATACAGACTTTGTGAAAGAACTCATTTTAGTATTGCTGTAGTTTTTTTAACAAAACAGCTTAGGGCTGTCCTTTCCAAGCTTACCTCTTTGTCAGTTGCACAAGGGATTATATAAATTATGATGCCGACATCCTGAGGAGAGCATTCACAACAAAAAGGACTGTCTTTTTAACGACACCTAGATTTCTAGACATTCCTTTTAAATTATCCTTAATGTTAAATTCTTGAGCAAGCTCAAATTTACGTGTTACTAGGAAAACAATACTTACAACTTTAGATTAAAAAGTTGGTATTCTAAAGCGGCACTTCAAGGCGGAGTGGATCCTAATTCTGTATAGGGTCCAGATTGGGCCTTTTATGGTGTACCTACTGTTCTCACTGCTGTACTGGCAAGACGAAATAGCTCACTTTGACAGCTTGCAATGTGATACTTTTCGAATAGTCTTCATTACTCACTCAACAACGGTTAGTACCTCAGTGTAACAAGATATTCAGTTTCAGTTCAGTCTCTGACTTTACAATGGTGTGCTCTGATGATCGTGGGTAAATTTTTAGATTGTGGGTAGGTGTTAGATTTTAGTTTGTTATTTTTAACTTTAGAAAAACTTAGTGATGAATGAGTATGCAGCAACACCTGAAATTAATGAAATAGCAACAAATTTCTCTTTGACGTACTCAAGCCAATCAAGTGTTCGATATTATGAACGGATTTATTTAAATACTAACTCTTGCCCGCAACTTCGACCGCGTCAAAAATGTTATATAACTTAAAGCCTTTCTCGATAAATGGACTATCCAACACAAAAATAAATTTTCAATTCGAACCAGTAGTTCCTGAGATTAGCGCGTTCAACCAAACTCTTCAGTTTTATGTAATAGTATAGATATAGATATTTAAAAAAATATTTAATATTTAAATAAACTCGGAATTTTAGCACTAGGTAAATATATTCGTATTTTCTTCTGTATGTTTGTTGGTTCCTTTTCAGTTAGTGTATAAATTGTGAAATTAGTGTATAAATCGGCTCGTTAGATCGAAACGTCCCTGAACACAGACAAATGCGATCAAAACAGACAAAATGACTATATCAAATCATGTCAAAAACAGAGTGATAATGAAAGGTATAGGAATATGTAAAAAGAATTAAAAATATTCAATAATTCAAACACCTGATTATTATATTAATTATTTATTTTTAAATAAAAAAAAGGAAGTAATGTGAATTAAAAATATTTTATTTTTTGTACCCTTAACACATTATTTAATATTTTAATTTAATAAATATAGTAAGTAAATCTTAAAAAGTAGATATTCTTATATATACTATATTAACTAAACTAACAGTTACACTTAATATTAATTTTTAAGTAAGGCGGAAAAGCGAAGCGTGCTGGTGGTGTCTTAATTCTGTAACAAAATAAGTTATTTTTTTATTATCTAAAATCTAAATTATAGTAAGTCGAAATTTTATAACGAATTTTAAGAGTCCGCTCTGTGTAAAATAACTTTAGAATTTTTCTAGGGTGGAGGACAAAGATTTAATACCAATATATAAAAAATATGTTTTAAAAAATTACAATTTAAAAGGATTTTTATTTTAAGAACAAAAATCTCTGTTTCCCATAAATATTCAAATAATTCAATGGTACGTCGTGGCAATTTGGCGTAATGTTGTTTTCTTTTCTTATCACCCTTTTCACATACTAACTTGGTTGGGAAGTACTCGTTGAGAAACATTGCTTGTTAATTAAAAACGTCAACCACACGTGCCAGCCAGCGGCAAATGCAACTTAACCGAACTTAAAACTTAAAACTTCAGTTTAGTTAGACGCTGTACAACCTTTTTATGCAAAATAATAGTTTACAGCCATACGAATTCTATAATTAATAATTTTTGACCAACTTTCTGGTTGTAAAAAATAGTTAAATAAATCTCCCTTTCATTAAAAAAAGTATATATATTTGTTGTATGCATCTAAATTACTATAGGGGATCAACTACAGTGACGGCGCTCAATGAGCCCAAACACACTATATCTGCTGTGAGTTGCTGAGGGTTGCTGTGGGTAACTATTGAGTGTGATGCTGCAGCATCAGGTCAAGGTCATATCATGGTAATACCACCGAAGTGGCAGTATACCAAATTTCACATTTAACATGTGGAAGTTAGTGAAATCTCTTCATTAACTAGGAAATGACCTGATGGTATTGAAACGTCTGAACTGTACAGATCTTCATAATTTATAGCTAAGAACAATGCCGACCACGTCAGCTTTCTGTATACCACGTTACGAAGTCGCGGGTACACCTTGATAGTAATAAATTAAATTAAATATAAATTCTTTAAGAAGACACTTCAGAATAGTGACGTGTGTAAATAGAAAGTAATGAAATGAGAAAAACTTACATAGCAGCATTCGACCGCAAGGTGCCTTTGCGAAGGGCACAGTACGCCTCGTACTTGCACTAGGTTTCCTGGATCGCAATCATTAATCGGCATGCAGATACCCCCTTGTCTCACACATGGCTCCTCCAGCTTATTGATGGCTACTGTATAAAAACGTATAGAAAACTTAAAATCTTAAAATAGTAACACTAGGAATATTGGTTCGGTGTTTGCTTCACCTTTGAATGACCTTTGAATAGTTAAGTATTTCAGCCAACCGATTCAAGGACTCCAGAAAACATCGATTGCGTCAAGTTTTTGAATTTACATTTTCTATGGGTGTGCTAGTAGCTGGGCCAGCGAGAAGCGCTTGGTTATTGCATGAAAGCCGAAAATATTCGTATTCATATGAAAGAAAGAAAGTATTGGAATTTAATAATAATAATAAAAAACATACAAGAACACGAAATATATAAAACACTACTGTAAATAAACGCCAACAAGATAACAAGTTGGAGGTCACGCGATACAAATTTGCTAATCATCCTAGTATTCTTATGTCACTTGCTACCAATTTTTAATTTGACTAGCTTTTATCATAACTCAGTAAAGCTAACTCAAGTTGAAAGCTTAAAAAGATCATTTAGAATTACTTTAGAAAAAGATCAATTAGAATTTTTAATAAGGAGACGAGCTCATTGGATGAGTGGTTAGGGTACTTGACTTATCGCTCTGTCTTTTCTAAGTTGGCTCTGGTCTGGATTTGGAAAGTAGTGCACGCTGCATTTCGCAGTCATTTTGGCATCTGTGTGGCGGCAGTAATCACTCCTTAAAGAAGACCACTCTGAAATAATAGCATGTGTGCTGTGTTGTGTTTCTATGAGTGAGTAAGGGATGCCCGAGCGCATTTACCTATCCCTTCCTAATCCAGTCCTTAATCTTAGTATGGTGTTACAGGCGACGATAGCCACCTACCATCAAGTGGACCATCAGCATGTATCTCTTGATTAACATGAAAAAGTAACACATTTTTAAGAAAAGTCTAAATGGCGATAAAATTGCTCATGATAAGTTATGCCAAAAACATTAACATGGGGTTTAAATAGCTCTGCCCTATAAGTTTTAAATTAAGGTTCCAATAAAATAGACTCGTTTTATATTAGGAACTGACCACAATTTCGTTTTCGTGTGGGCTTAACTTTTTTTATAAACTATAAACTAATCAAAATTAATTTAGAAAAAATACTTTAATAGATATGCTTAGCGCTTCATTGTGATAAAATATCTTAAGTTATTAGACCTAAGTAACAAAGGTAAGACCTAACACCACAAGATTAACACAATGAGATATAAAGAAGTTATATAAAACATCCCATTCATTGCATACTGCGACATAAAAGAATACGTACATTACATAATCTATATTATACATATATTATACACTGTCTGCCTGTCTGTTTCTCTCAACTGATTCTGATTCCGTTTTTTACCAATGAAAATAGCTATGAACGCGTAAGATTTGTGTACATAATTTGCAGAAAATATTTCATTCGTGCGATGCCGGAGGCGGGTAGCTAGTCTATTGATAAAATACTATCAGGGTTTGATAACTCCTAAGAACGGAAATACTATAGTTGACTAGTAGTTAAATATTTTTCAGACATTTCATTAAACGCTTCGCAATCAACTAATGATTTTTTTTTCCTTTAAAAAAATGTTGATAATTTTTAATGTGATACTCATATTACGATATGATACAAAACAATTCTAACACGTGACATCTACAAACGTCCTGATAAATTTATCCGACATCATGTGACTATGTGTAACGAATGGAAACAATATTTGTTTATACATTGCATATACAACTGCGAGATTCAATCGAACCAATTTATTTATCACAGTAAGTACAAATGTTTCAAAAGTGTATGTAGGTAGATAGTAGGTATCTATATATTTTTTAGTAATTCCTAATTATCATCTTCGGTATCTAGATTCTAGATTTCAATCTAGACCGGCATTCTAATTAACTTATTCGCAGTATTCTAATTAACTTACTTATTAAGTAATTATTCGCAGTAACTTTTTAATGATAATTGACGAAAGATCATTAAAAAGTTAATAGAAAAGTTAAAATGTTTCACTTGGGCTCTAGTTTTAGATAACATGAAGGGTGATTTTTTTTAAGTTTGGTTTTTAATTTGAAAAACAAATACTAGAAAATTGTAAAAGATATACAATTTACATTAGCAAGTTAAAAATCATTACTTGCCATTTATTTTTTAAAGATTAATGTTGGTCACGACTACGTCTTTTGGAGTTACTTTTTAAAGCATATCGGGTGGTATATCACCTATAACACGTGTCATCTGCATAAACAAGAAATTTTACGTACCCCCACAAAAAATAGTCCAAAGGCGTTAAATCGCACGATCTAAGCGGCCAAAATACTTGTCCAAAACGATAGATGAATTGCTCATTAAATTCGTTGTGCAATAAGTCCATCGTTTCATGTGCTGTATGGCAGGTGGCACCGTCTTATTGAAACCACATGTCAACCAGATTTAGCTCGCGTATTTTAGGTAATAAAAGTTAAAAATCATTTTACGTTAGCGATTGATTGACGTTACCATTGACAGTAACGTTGTGCGCGAAATACATTTTTAACAGAGCACTGACTTTTATAGTAAAATTCAATAATTCGTAAGCGTTGTTCGTTTGTAAGTCTTTCCATAATGAAATTGCAAAGAAAACTACATAACTTTAATTTTAACACATGGCAAAAATCACGCGTGATCTGTCAAAAACAGTACGATGAAAAAAACCAAACAGCAAAAAATTCACCCTTTATAATACTTCCGATAAAATGATGTGGTTATTGCTGCTCTAGTAGAATTAAGTTCTTTTATCCTACTATGGTCAGCAGAGAATTTGCAGTTTTCTCTAGTGTTAATTGTGTTTACTACCAAAATACAACACACATAATATTATTTATACAAAAAATATAATATTATTAAAATTATTAAATATCTATAACAGAAAATATCTGTGAAGGCAGGCGGTCTTATATTTTAGACGATCTTAATTCGACGTTATTAAAATACAAGTATTTCCCTTTTAATTTAATAACAATGTGCTTACTTATTATAAGTAATGAGTAATCGCATTTGCAATATCTCAGTTTGTGAACAAACTAATGCTGTAAATTTTTTCGCAAGCTAAACATAACACATTTAATTTGTAGTACTTAAAAATAATAAAAAAAATGTGTTAAATATAAAAATAAATAAAATATTAATTATATCGTAAACAAACTGTGTCCGAGCATTAAAAATATATATATATAAAAAACAATTTTTACACATTTTACTTACATTACCGAGTAAAAAGAAATAGTTTTTAGAATTTTTGTCTGTTTGTCTGTGCACGCTAGTTTCAGAAACGTCTTAACGGATTTGGACTAAATTTGGCACACAGATAAAACTGTATTATATTTTAAGGTAAAAATGTTAGGTTCCTGTGATATTTAAAACAAAAAACGAACTATAGCGCGTACTAAGTTGCGGGCATAGCTATAGTATGAAATATGGTTAAACACTATATTAAAGTCGTAACTTACAGTAACGAGGATTGGCCATCACTGCAGTTAAGAAAAGCAACACAATAAATACGTAAAATCTTTTAGTAAACATTTTGATTTAGTGTATGAATTTCAATGTACGGTTGTTGGTAACAAGTACTGTAATGTTTGGTGTCTTCCGTCTGCGAATGTGGGCACGCGCCGGGATTCTTGCGTTTATATACTGAGTACTTATTGATAAATAAATTAGCCGGCACAGTGTGCGTAAACACACATTTTTTAAACATTGTTTTGCTTCCAACCTATCTAGATGACCAATTTATTTTGATCTAGTTTTGAGTTATTGTAATTATTTTGTTACTAATAGTAAAACAGATCTTAAAGCTTTTTTAAAAAGCATCCAATAAAAAAAGCATAAGATACACAACATTAAGGGCCTCTTTCACAAACTACAAGTAAAGTGTTGATTAGTTATTTTTCAAGTAAAGTTAATTGGCGAGTAAATGTTACGAGTAACTTGTTTCAATTTCATTGAAATTACCCTTGAGTAATGCTACTCGAAGATGGTGAAACTCGTACTCTTTCTTACCGGTGACTTTAAATGGCCGTTAGCCTACTTTACTCAGAGATGGTGAAAGGCCCTAAGATGTATTATCGTTGTAGTAGCATGAAATTTCATATAATAAGCTTCTGGTTTTAAATAAGTAAATATTAGTAGTAATTTCAGGGTTTTGAATTTTTTTCTATAAAAGGGTGAGATAGGGGTTGAAAGTTTATATGGGGAAGTCCATCATTTATAAGTAATAAGAATGAAATTTAATATTAAAGCTTCACAGCAAAATTAAATACATATCTACATATTTCGTCGTTTTCGGTAATTCAACCGCAAACGGGAGAAATAATAACGAAAAAAAATTCGGTGAGCCTATTTTTTTTTTGTAAAATTAGCACGTTTGTATGGACATATTCGTTAAAAAAAACTTCATGTACCTACTAACTTCTACGTGCAAATAATGAAATGCAAAATGCACCCCAGGGAGGTGCAAGAAAAACTTTTTCTTTATACAAACTTCACTACCATAGTACCGCACTTTTTAGTGGTTATATTTACTAAATAATGCCCGAAATTTCTTACGAATACCTCCTCGAGAAAGCATGTTTGCTTTAGCAAAATTTAACTATTTAAAATGAGTAGGTAAAATATCTTATATATGAAACTAACGTAAGCAATACAATCAAGTGTCTGCCGAATGTGAATAATTCACTACTAGACAGTAGTCTAGTCTATTATAGTAAATAATTAGGTACATTCCTGATATCCGTATCTAAGACGTTTCCACTTTACAATTATTTTTCGCTAATACAATTCAACTGCGGAAAAGAATATTTCAAACTCAATAAACAGTAAACATTATCAGAAATAAAAAGTAAAATGTAGATAATTAGTATGAGCGGTATATTTTAGTATACAATGTCCGCAGTTAAAGGTTAATTATAAGAAACACGTTGACCAAATAAATAAATAAAATAAATATGATTAATTTGTATTAGGTACTTAACTTTTCACGTAAGTGCAAGCTGATACATAAAATTTATCCACAAATGTGATTGGAGAATAATCATAGTCTATAGATTATAATATTAAATCTTAAATCCGACTGTTGGGAACATGTTTCTCAATGTCTGAGCGAATTCTCTAAATCACATAAAGTTCAAGTCTCATCTGTTGTTTTGGTAGACATGGGCCCAGAAACATGTCTGGAATTGTTTATTAGATTATGCGATTTTTTCACATGGTGATAATAATCATTATCCGCGTCAGTCTGTATCTGTAAATCCACACTAACACTAAGGCTCTAACGATCCTTTAACGTGTTTTGATGCGGTTTTCACCATAATTTAGATAATATTTCACGAATATAATATTCATATAGAATAAAAGCTAACTAAGTTTTTATGTAAGTAGAAACAAAAAAATAAAATAACCAAATCGCTGAAACTCTCCGCGTCTTTGTTTCGCCGCTAACACTTCGAAATTTCTCAACTGAATTTGATACGATTTTCACTTATAGAAAAACCAATAAACAGTAGAGGTTTTTTATATAATTTCTGAAGAAAAATGCACACATGAGAAGCCTATATATTATTTAAAACATAAAATGTATCTAATTACTTATTTTACTACTCACTATATTATTATTATTACTTACTATATTAATATTTATATTTTAATGTATTAAAACTAAACTCATTTTATGTGGTACAGCAATATTTTAATAGACGCTCAAAGAAAGTGAACTCTTCGTAATTTTCCAAACAAGCGCAAAGAGATGTCTCTAATGAAATACCATCTAATCATGTTAGGACGTGTTAAAAACAGAAAGTGTGTCAATTTAGAAATGACGAAACTGTTTTACACGTTTAATTATACAGATACGCCTTAATTATTGATTGTATTGTTCTTGACCTTGGTTCGAATTGTTTGTCTCAAGTGGCCTGACCCGCGGACCTTCCACTCATGTGACGCGTATATAGAGAGCACTTTCGGTGATTAAGTGAGTCGCGATACTGTTCTAAGAACTGTTGATGTTTTTTAATTACGTATTGTGTCACACGAAACCCGGATGATATTGATTCGGTATTAAAATTGACAACCTGTTAATCTACTTATACTTATTTTCTTACACTCCTGATGCTTTATATATGAACATGCTAGACATCCTGCCACTTATCATGTCGTCAGAGAAGAATATATAGTGTTTTTCGAGTTTTTAACAAAGTCGACAGTTTGTAATACTATAATAAATTATATATTATATAATATAAAAAATAATACATATAATTTGATTCAGTAAGTAGAATCAGTAGAAGATCGAACTAATTCGTATTTTTTTTTAAACTATAAACTGTGGCAGACAGGCTGACTGTCCACTTGATGATAAGTGGTTATCGTCACATTAGGACACACACAACATCAGAAGAGGAGCTGGTGCTCTGCCTCTAAGAATTTATTTACAGCTTGCTTTAAGAAGTCTAGTCTAAAGCTTCTAATCTTTCTCTAATAAACCACTGTTTATTAGAGAAAGATTAGAAGATTATTAGAGAACTTCCTAAGCGTTTTCGACCAATAGGGAAATAACATTTTAATTCGATACTTTAGTCAAACGTACCTGTGGTTGTTTTAATGTCAATCTCTGCAATGAAATTATTCAAAAGTACAAAGGTATATACAGATAACAATGTTATGATAAATAAGTATTATGTTTAGTTCTAAAAATACGAAAGCCGATCAATCAGTCTGTTTATTGCTGAAGGTCGTGCCCGCTCTGAAATGCCTTGGTGACATCATCCACCGGCCGTCACCATCCTCTCCTGTTCTTAGCTTTCCTCCTATGAGGATAACAATAATAATAATATCCAGGTGGTCTGAAAAGTTTCCGACCTCAACGTGAATATGGCAGCTCTCGTCAATAAAGGCTAGTCATTTTGGACGCGAAGTTATTATTTGTCAGTCGTTTGAGTCGATGTGTGTTTTTGTGAAAATGAAAAAAAATGAGTATCAAGCTGTCATTAAATTTTTATTTTTGAAAGGCAATACGCCTATGCAAATCAAAGATGAGTTGAATGAACTCTGTGTACGGGGACTCTGCACCATCATTTACCACAGTGAAATTTTGGGAAGCTGAATTTAAACGTGACCGTGAGAGCTTGGGAGACGATGAACGTTCGGGACGTCCAAAAACTACTAACGATAACATCGCTAAAGTTCACGAAATACTGCTAGACGACCGCCGAATTAAAGTGAGAGAGATAGCAGAGGCTATGAAAATGTCCAAAGAACGTGTCTGTCAGATTTAGGCATGAGAAAGCAGTCCGCGCTTTGGGTGCCGCGTTTGCTACGTTAGACCAAAAACGTGTTCGAATTAACATTTCGAATATTGGCGCAGTTTAAGCACATTAAAACCGTGTTTTAGCGCCGATTAATTACTGTAGATGAAACTTAGATAGGTACACCATTATACGCCCGAAACAAAAATACTGTCAAAACAATGTACTGCAAAGGGGGGGGGGGGGGGGGGAGTGATGGCTATTGTTTTTTGGGATAGTCGTGGAGTTATCTTAATCGATTATCTTCAAAGGAAAAACCATTACAGGAGCATACTACGCATAATTACTTGACAAGCTGAAGGCAGGAAATGCGGAAAAACGACCACATTTTCAGAAAAAGATAATCCTGTTTCACTAAGACACCGAGTACTATTTGAACGGGAGCATCGCTGGGAGAAGTGTGTGGAGTTACAAGGAGATTATTTAGAAAAATAAAAATATTTTTTTAAGAAAAAATGTCTTGTACTTTGTTAGGTCGGATACTTTTCAGACCACCCACGCAAAACAATATAGGGATCCTTTGAAGATCCCTATGGATCACAACAAAAAGACGGGCGCAACCTGGTCTGTCCATCGACTAGGAGACCGGCCACAAGACTTCTAACAATCACCAGTTTCTCCAGATTATATACCCTTGGTAACTAGGAACTTTCTGATAGCAGGTGGTGTCTATCCACTGAATCTTGCCCGAATCCCAAGCTGTTTAAGGATAGAAATGTTTGTCCTCATAGCTGTCCATCTACAATTGCGATATGCAGGTTCCACAACAACAGCACCTCATACACCTGCTGTGTTTTGGGGCACTTTTACAGCCTGTGTTGAGCAGAATACTGATAAGCTCTACATTGATTGCATTAACCGTACATCGCGTCCAATTCTGTCTAGGAAATCACCAAAGCAGACAATCGCTCTGATCGTCTAAGCCAATGCGAAACGCATTATTTTTATCTTTTTAGCCATTACTCGAAAACGGAAAGATTGAAAGAGTTGGAAGATGCGTTTTCGCGTGCACCGCAGTCCTGCACCTGCGAGTCCTAGAGACCTTGTATTATATACTGGGCTTCTCATGGACTAAGTATACGCTATGCTACTGGTAAAAACATATTATATGTGGAGATAAAATAGACATATAAACGCGTCTAATATTATTACTGGTAAATACATGTGCCGTTAGAAACTTGTTACAAAGTTGAATTTGATATCCAAGAGTACAAAACAAAACAATTTATAAAAATTTACATAACAATCGACTAGGAATCGCAATGTATTCAACGCATAACAAATTACATGAGGTTTTTCAAGGATTTATGGACTATTTAAAATATTGAGAACTCGCTGAATGTTAATGATACAAACTTAAATTATATCTGTATGTCTGTTATGCGAAATTCATGCTTAAACATACTTTCTCCCTAATTTTAATAAGCGACACGATAAATAATAATTTTTGAATTATTTTAAATTTATTTGTACGCCATGAGTGAAATTTCAAGGTTGAATATTGTGTGACGCTTCTTGTAACGTTTAACGGTCGACATAGTAAAGTCTCTGTAAACTCTTGACAACTGCGGATCCATCCAAAACGAAGATTTTTATGATTACGCGATATTCAAGTTTATACATCTATCTAGTAAAAAATTCGTGTAAACAAATTACTTGAGGGACACAAGCTGAAACTAAGCTACGTTCACCCAGACAGGAAAAATATTTTTTTTCCGATTAGGACGCCATCTCTGTGTCAGGCTGAGAACTTTTTACCTTACTTAAGCATAATACTTAAGTACTATTTACTCTATGATAATACCTGGACATCTTTATCGCTGTGACGACGTGGTGGCGCCGAATATTTTATAGTTTTAGATGATACCTCGAGATCATTAACATTTTTCCAAGATAAAAAGTATTATATACTTAGGATACATTTTATCCAGGTATCCAGGTAATAAATAAACTACATAATATGTGTTGAAAATTTATTTATAATATAAATTTAAGCCACTCATTCATCTTAATTTTCATCAACTCGTATAAGGTGTATAATAAATATAATATGAAGTCGAAATAAAACATCAATAATCAACAATTTATCACGAATTTATTAATTTATCGGCAACATGGACATCAATAATTGAAACTCAATGAAACACTGCAGAGTATAAAAAAGATTTCATATTACTTATAAACATAGTTAAGTAACCAGCTATCAATATAAAAATATAATTACAATGAACTCTTTAATATAATAAAATAGCGAGATTATAATAAATTCTTTCTTAACTATTATCAAAACCCTGTTTTAAAACCCTTTTAAAAGTACCCTGTTAAACGCTACATTTCAACTGGAAATAACATGTCGTAAAAAATATTTTATATGCTATAAGTAATTAAAAAATACAAACTAACAAATGCATTATATTTTTGGAATGTGTTTTTGGAGTTTACTCCATTTTCATGTATATGAAAATTTATGGCAGAAAAATCAAAATTGTCATACGTTACGCGTTAGTTTTAATTTTAGAATATCTGAAGTTTCAGAAATTTTGCGCCATGTACACAATATCACAAAACTAGAATATGTTACGTAATAATACATTCTTGCGAAAACTAAATGGCACTGGTAATCATTCGAACAGAGATGGCGCTGATATTAATTCATTATGATAAATGTTTCATAATTTTTATTAAGTATTTTCGTAAGGAGTAAACTCCAGTCGTGCATCGGAGCTGACACACACACACTTTTTTATATTAGTTGTACTTATACCTAATGTAAACTTATTACTAAGCAATAAATGCAACTCTCATCTGTTTTTAAATTCGACACTATTATATGCAGGAAAAATGATACACGATAAACTACAAAATTTAGAACATTCAACAATCTAAATCTAAACACTTACTTGTGATAAGCCTATTAAAATAATGATATATTTTTTAATATTTATTATATTAAGTTCTTATAAAATATTAATTAAAATATCTTTATTATGAGATTAGTTGAGTTTAAATCTCTGTGGTAAGCTTAAAAAAATAATGAAATATTTCATTTTTAATTATAAATAATTATCTAAAAAAATTAATATAAATTATGGGCGTCAACTATCGTTTCAAGGTCACGTGCATTGACACCGATTGAGTAAGAAAGTTAAGATTCGTATCCGTATCCGTATCCGCGGATCTTGACTACAAATATCCGTATCCGGATCTGTATCAGCGGGTATACATTTTTCCGGCACATCACCAGTACATAATTGTGTTAAACTATGCAATGGGAATTTCCATTATTTAGCACCAACTATTACAACCATCCACGTATAAATTGTACCATAAATTCTTATATCATAAAGAAATGCAAATTCTATAAATTGTGTCAAAATCATGTTGAGCATTAAAAGTTATATTATTATGGAAATTCGTGCGAATCCGAACAAATTTTTGTCATCGAAAATCTTTTTCGGTGACGCGGTATTCTGTGGAAAGAGAAATTATCATTACTTAAGACAATATTCATCTAAATGTAGGAATATAAATGTCTACTGTATAAATGTAAAATCAAGGTAATCAAGGAGTTAAATCTGCAAAGATAGTAAGTATAGTATATATAGATTTAGTTAATAAAAATAATTTACCAATAAGAAAGTGACTTCTGCTGGCAATTTCAGGGATCTGTGTTTTAATAGCTTCCCCAAATTTATTGAAACAGGAACAGAATCTCGGGAGTCAATCAAGGCAGCACTCACTAATTCATCCGCTATTTGTGTCGGTGTATGTTTTCCAACAATATATTCGAAGAATACTTCGATTAACTCATTGTTTGAGTTTCTGCAACAGAAAAATAGTTTTCATAGTCACAATCTATTTACCACTACACATAAAGGAACGCAGCAGGTAGTGGAAGTTAATTGTATATTATTATATTAATACAATTTGTTGCACAAGAAATATTATTGCATATCGGGCAAAACGATCTTGAAGAAAAAAATTCTCGCGCTACAATAAACTAAGTCAAATTAATTTTGATTAATTTACGTATATTTGCAAATTGAGCTATTGTATAGTATACTGCATATTGCTAATTGATTTAAGCTTAACTATAGATTTAACTGACAAATTCACATTAAATCAAACTTATATGTAATTGCAATAGCTTAATTTATTAAACTTCTTCAGTGTTTTTCCTCTTCTTATTTTTCCTGAATATATTGAGACCTTACCTGAGCCTCAGCTTCAAATTCAAAACTTCTTGTGAATCTTCTCTTGTTTGATTTGGTGTAGCAGGTCCCAAGTTTGAATCGTCTATATGTCTGTCAATAGACGAATCAGGTTGCTGAGATACGTCCTGGAAAAAAAATGTTCTTAATTTTTTACCAAACAATGAAATAATCGCCGTGAAGGCCTTTGTGGGAGGAACATTTTAACATTTTAAAAAGTAGGGCCTTTTAATTGATCACTCAGGGCCCATTTACTGCCAGCTGGTCTCTTGAGATCATCGATTCAGCGAGCAGCAATCTGCTGAACCAATAATAAGTCCCGCTTATTTCCACTTTATTCAAACGATTTTTTGGACTATTTTGACTACCATGGTTCTCCTGCGGATCTCTATATCTCAGTGCCAGAGAAATGCCAAGCTGTGGAATGTCGATAGTGTCAGTAATTTTCATATAGAAAAAAAAATAGCGGTATATATATATGTCGCGTCCAGAAAGAAATAGACTTGCAACGGCGAAGCGTGGGCGCCTGGGCGATAATTTTGTAATACACAAAAAACTGTGAATTTGGTTGTACTGGTTTTCTTTTCAAGTTGACTGCAATCGCTTACGTCATGTATACCAAAATAAATAAATAAATAAATATTAAGTATTAGGGCCTCTAGTAAGCGTATTATATGACCTGTGATAGGAGTTAATGTTACTTAATTTGCAATATACCTACAAGGAGTTAAGTTAGTATATTGTTTTTAAACAAAAATTGTTTTTGTATTATGATTATTTAATAAAAATATATTGATATAATATATATTCTCTTGTGTTTTATTAATTTTCCTCATTAATAAATTCTTTAACAATTAAATACCATTTTTGAATGATACGTATTACGTAAAAAAAAATGCACCTCGGGCGAAGCCGGGAGCGGCCAGCTAGTAGTAAAATAAATTTCAAGTCCATCCGATAAATCAACTACCATTTGGATTTGGAATCAAAGCTTTTTATATTTATGATTTAAAAAAAAAAGAATTCATTATTACACTTTTTTTGTATTTTAAAACTATCAATATTTTCTTCTATTTGAAAGAAAAATGACACATCTAATTTTAAATTAACTTTGCTATAAAATTAAAATTTATTAATATGGTTGTAAATAAAAATAAAATCCAAACGGGGCAAATGTTTACTTTTGTACCTGAGTAATGGATGTTTGTATTTATAATATGTATGTATTTACAAAAAAAAAGTAATCTATGTAGTATATCAACTGTCTGGTATCTGGTAGATGGTGCTGTGTGGAATGTGTTTTCTTTTTAAAAAAAGGTAACATTTCCACTTTTTTTTTATAAAAGGCTACATAACCAAGAAAAAAGTTAACCATTTTCGAGAAAATTGAGTTTAGAGATTCGAATTTTTCGTTTTTAAAGAATAAAAAAATAAATAGTAACATATTACCGACATTTTTCTACCATATAATAAGTAACATAATAGATGAAATAAATAATTTATTACATATTTGCATTTTGTTTTCATCTTTTTTGATTCAAATTGTCACAAATATACAAAATATTCTTTTCATCTTATGTGATTATCATCGAATAATTGTATAAAACTTTTCGTAAAAAATATTTAGATAACTTCCTTATGTTCTCAGCTATGTGGAAAAAGGTAAAATAATACTGCAAAACTGCGATAATTGGCACGTCTGGAAATGATAAAAAGGGGGAGTGTTTCGTAGAAATATGTTAACCAAATGTATGAATAAAATGTATGGAACTTGTTAAAAAACATTCGTATCGTATCACTCATTAGAAATGTGTTAATTATACAAAAATTGAAATTAATAAAAAACTTTTCTAAACAGAACGGTGAAAAGAAAAACTCATTTAAGATACCATTCATTGTAGTAAGCTGAATTTGAAAATTAAGTTAAAATTGATACAACTACGTAAATGTTTATTTCAGTACCTACGTTGTTTAATACTATTAAATTTAAAATAAGTTTAGTCAACCTATTGTTACATTGAAATTAAAAATGTATTTCTTTTCTTCCTTTTTTAACAGGATATTACTTTTTTAAAATATTTTAAATTTTTCAAAATCCCTAAACTAGGCGTTAATATTTTTGTAGAATTTTGACCTATATGACCAGTTTTTAGAGCGCCATAATTAACCAACTTTAAAACCATTAGAAATGTTGAAGAACTCTTCAACGAACATGACACAATCAGTTAAAAGTCTTAAAACATCTACACAACTTGTCCAATTGGGTTTGTCAGCGTGGGGTAATGAGTTACCCCGTGTGGCCGCTAAGGGTTAAATCTATTTAACAAAATGAGAGTAATTCAAAAATTTTCTGTTATAATTCATTAGGATGCAATTGAGTGATTTCATTAGTATAAAGAATAGCAGTAATCATAGGAGTAACTGTCGCAGGGGGGTATCGCATCGACTGACATAACATTGGACGGTTCTATCTATTAGACCAATTCTTTGTCTACTTTTATTCTCATGGAGTATGACCGCTAAAATTATATAAATGAAACTTAACAGTGAAAACCGTTAATTTTTGTGATCCATGCTATCCTGACGAAGAAAAATAAGTAGGTACTGATTTTTCATGTTTTTTTCATGCTTTTATTATATTGAAAATGGTTCATGTTAATACCACTTTATGGCTATTTTCATTGAGTTTTTTTTTATTAATATTGTACATTGTTATCGGAATCTTGCTTATCAAAACAATATATTTTTTAATTTTTTAATATTACTTTTTCTTTCATATCACTGAAAAATGTATTAAATATTGCACAGTTAATATTGTAGTTATTGTAAAGTGTTATATCTGTACCTGAGAGGTAAATAAATATGTTCTAGGGATGACATATATACTTATCACAACTAACTATTTAACTTCATCCGCTTGCGCCATCTCATCTACTATTCTTTGTGAAGTGTGTAGTATAATATAAATATCACGATAAACTTACAACGCCAGCAGCCTCTTCGCCATCATTAGAACTGTCGTCAAAGTTCCATTCGACGATGTCATAGGAACTTCTCAGGGACATCGCAGGTGAACTTTCGGTGGACTGTCAAATAAATTTCACTCATTAACTAATTTGTTTAGGTCATTCAATTAGGTAAAGCCTACTTAAGGAAGGAGGTCAATCGTCTAATCCAGCTCGGATGGGTAGCGTTCGGGAAGTAGCGTCCTGAGTTCCTCTTTTTTTTGAGACACTGGCTTAAAAAAAAATTCCGGTGTGTGTGTGTGTGTGTTTCCGGTGGTAACTCTAATTATGGTCTCCTAAGAAAGCTCAACGTCGCTCAACGAGCTATGGAGAGGGTTACAACAAGACATCGAATCAATAATGAGGAGATCCGTAGACGCACGAAAGTTACCGAAATAACCCGGCGGATCAGTAAGTTGAAGTGGCAGTGGGGAGGACATGTATGGAGAGCCGACGTCAGCTAGGACCGGAAGGTTCTCGAGGGATGACTATGGACCGGAAAGCGACCAAGGCAGACAGACCATCTGATAACGGCCGTGGAAAATTTTGGGAGAAGCCTATGTCCAGCAGTGGACGCCCTACGGCTGAGATTAAGAAAACTAATTATTTTAAAGTAAAATAGTCTATTGCTAAACATAGTCCACCCCCCATAATTATCAGAAACAGCCTGGATCCACCGCCGACCCGAAGCCCTTATCATATCGTCTGTCCGTTTTGTCGACAGCGCTTACTGTTCCGTGGCCTCCTCTCGAGAACCTTCCGGCTCCAACGTCAGTAGTAGACAGTAGTATTTATATAATATATGGAATAAATATAATGAAATTAGTTCACAAGTGATGCAAGTAACAATATACCAGATATAAGTTGACAGTATCAAGCTAGGCGCGTTTTTACGATTGAGAACGATTGAGAACAGGCAAGTTGATGTGAAATGTTGGGTGATCCCCCTGGGGATCGACATATATGCCGCAGTTCACTAGAATCCCCTGATATGAGAATAAAGCTATGATCACACATTAATAATTCTTCGTAATAATTATAGTAGTGAGTGTCGCATCACTAGCAAAGGCGCAAGCCGGCACCTGTTTTTATTCATTTGAAAGCACCCCGAATATTATTGCGAATTCGGCTGTTTATAATAAAAAATAAAGTTCAAATTGTCATGGACGAACGCGGCATTTCTCAAAGGCATGTGTACCTACGCGTGCCGCACTTTGAGATCTACCGCTCCGCTACACCGTAATTGTGCGAAGTAAGCCTTGACGTAAGTAAGTATTATATTTGAGGAAACATGTAAGTGTGTAATAATCGTTTTCTTTTATTAAAATGATATAAAAAGTAAAATTTAATTTGTTATTAGCTGCCATTTATAACTCACTACTTTATAACTCACTTCGCATTTATTATATTAGTTAGGATAATTAAATGAAAATAAACTGAAAAAAAAAATTGTCTGAGTTTTCTTATAAAATGCAAAGAAACTTTATCCCCAACCTAATATTAAAATTAAAACACTCAGCAATTTCCTTATTAATGTGTGATCAAAGCTTTACTCTTACATCTTTACTTGATAAGCAAGTAGGGGATCCTAGTGAACAGCGGCATATATGTGGACCCCTAAGGGGAATCTGGTAAACCAAGGAGTTCACTAGAATCCCCTGAGGAGATCTGATGAACCAAGGAGTTTACCAGGATCCCCTGGGGGATTCAGTCAGGGGATCCTGGTGGACTCACCAGAAATGTTCACCAAGATTGGTGGTTCATCTCTGTTGGATCTTATTGGAATTTTTTACAGAAACCGGAATCAACATTTAAACACTAATATTATACGAGGGGACTTGTATTTGTTTGTTTGAATATTTGTTTGTAATGTATAAACTCATAAACTAAACCTATTTTAAAAGTTCTTTTACGTTTATCAATCAGCGTGTAACATGAATATAATTATATTAGCGAGAAATTTTTAAATTCATGTGAAAGTAGTTCCAGACACGATATAGAAGGTTTTGTAAATATTTTCCACTTTTATTTACTTGTGAGTGGTTTTTCAATAACACTAATTATCTTTTCATCGGCAGGAATTCCATTAAAATTTATAAAAAATAATTTATAATTATAAAAACAGAAACGTACCTTATTCTGAAGTGTTCTGGCTCCTAAAGGAACCAAAGTTCGTAGCAGATGCTTTCTATCCTTGGCCTTTTTAAAGAACGGATGTCTTAGCAATTCTGTGGCCGTAGGTCTGTTTTTCGGATCTTTTTGCAAGCAATCTGCTATCATTGACCTAAAAGTCCTCCCGTAAGCTATGGTGTATTGTCCCGGATCGTATTCCTCTTTAAAAAACGTAAAAGCAACAACAATTAAATTATATTCACATAATGGCAAAAGTTGCATAACATTACGTGCATAACATACCAATACATTGAAACGTTCAAAGACTTAGTTATAGCCTAGTTGTTAGGATGGTACGTTCATCCCATTAGGCTAAAGTCTAGATTTTTTTGATGTGCAACATTTTTTGCGGCAGGTGAGACCGGTTATTGGCGCGGTAACGCTAACATTTGACCAACCAGTGGGGATACTTAGATCTGGTTGTCCCATTACTATTCCAGGTTCGCACCTATCTCAGGTGGAACGGGCGAAAGGCACAATTTTTCAACTGTTTAAGGTGCTTGCCTTAACGCTCTGTCTTACTGTCCCTGGTTCGGTGACCAGCAGATTCAACTGTGGAAATGAACTTTTCAAAGTTGACTGTTCTAGATGTGGAAAGTAGTGACAATGCACGTTTTATTTTCGCAGTCATTTGGTAGACCGTCTGGTGGCAGTAACCACCCCATTACAGAAGACCACCGTGAAATAACAGTAAGACGTGTGCTTTTGTATTGTGGTGAGTGAGTAAAAGATGCCAGAGCCCATTTCCCTAATCCTTCCTAATCACTATTCTAAATCCTATGGTCGGCAGCGCACTTGGAACACCAGTGACGTTACTTGTGTTATAACACACCAAGTGGACCAAAACCCTGTTGGTCGAGCTTAATATAAAAAATATGAAATCGCCTAATTTTAACTAAAAATTATTGATCCAAATTTCCTTCCAATTACATATTATCACCGTGTATACTCTATAGAATCACCGAACTTTATTGCTCTTATTACAGGCCACGCTCTGTATATTTCTGTGGCCGATTACAAATACCAGGATGAATCTTGAAATGTTGCGTTAGATTTTTTTGCGAAAGGAATAAGAAAGTTGGAAAAGCAGTATTCAAAATGTATTGAATTAGAAGGTATAATGTATAACTTTATACCTTCTGTTTTTATACTTTAGATATTTGTGTGTACTATTGTAAAATTCTTTTTGTCATCTTTAAAATAATAAATATTAAAAATTGAATTAGAGGAGATTCTGTAGAAAAAGATTTTTTTTGTTTGAATTGTCTCATATTTTTTACCTATTCTAAGAACTTTTTGATTCGGCGGTAGTTAATTAGATTTGTTTGGTCATTTTGTTTTAAAAAATTGTATTTTTATTTAATTTTTTATATTTAATTCGATTATTTTTAATAAAAAAATTACCTGTCTCCAAAGTGGGCGGATCGTTTAATATGGTCTTAATTAAAACTTGCTGCGGGGATAACATAAAATTTGGTGCAAAACCTGTTGCTAGTTCGATGGCGGTTATACCAAGAGACCATATGTCCGCTTTAAAGTCATATCCGTGTTCCTGGAAAGTTGAAAAAAAATTATACAAAATTATGAAGAAATTAAAAACCGGCAACACGAACATTAACAATTTGTTATGAATAACACGGCAAAAACAATTTGTTTATGAAATGGAAAGATGAAGTATTTATTTAAACTTATGTACCTGTTTTGCAACTTCAGGTGCCATCCAGCATGGCGTCCCTACAAAGATGTGACTATTTTTGCCCGGCTCTAAGTACGTCGAAACTCCAAAGTCGCCAAGCTCCACAGTGCCATCGGCACCCAGCAAAATATTTGCTGCTTTTATGTCTCTGAAATACGCATATCATAATAAGTATGTCAATTAAAAATGCACATTGTAACGCGCTTTTTAGCTCCCACTCGCACGCCGCCGCGCGTCCCGATCACGTGATCACCCAACGGCTTTCGGCCGCACTCGGACGTATTGGACTCTCCCACGCGTGATGGACTCTCCCACGTTTGTTAGACTCTCCCACGCGCAGTGGACTCGTCCACACATGTTGGACTCGCCCACGCATGGTGGACTCTCCCGCGTGTGTTAGACACTCCCACGCGCAGTGGACTCGCCCACACATGTTGGACTCTCCCACGCGTGGTGGACTCTCCCGTGTGTGTTAGACTCTCCCACGCGCAGTGGATTCGCCCCACACATTTTGGACTCGTCCACACATGTTGGACTCGCCCACGCATGGTGGACTCTCCCGCGTGTGTTAGACACTCCCACGCGCAGTGGACTCGCCGGACTCTCCCACGCGTGGTGGACCCTCCCGCGTGTAACGGCCGTGTTTACCAAAGTTGTTCTTTTTATCCATAAAGGCGGTCAGTAGAAGTGATCCCTTTATAGTGGCTCCAACGTGGGGCTGATAACTTTACAACATTTAATTTTCGTTGATTTGTCTTATAAATTATGCAATCTCTCATGAAAATATATAGGCCGCTGAATCAGTGAACTTATGTATCCATTCTTTTTCTATATGTAGATCGACAGGCAGGCTGACAAATGACAAAGCAAGTTCAAGTGCAAGATTGCAAGAGCTCTGCTGATATAGAATGAAGGATAAGGGAATTAGCACACATGCTGAAATTTCCCAGTGGCCTTCTGTAGGAAGCTGCCGATAATGTGTGTAGCGGTAACTACCGCTAGACGGGTGCTCACTATTTAAATAATATGATACTAAAATAACATATATATAAGTACATATTTTAGTAATTTATTCATTTCTTCCGAAAATTGAATTACACCTAAACATACCTCGTTTGTCCGCTCTTTCCATTAGTGAAAACCGGATAATATACAGAAGTGGACAGCAACTTCATTCTATAATTGATACGTATACATAGTATAGATAAAAGTAAATTTACCTATGAATTCCTCCGTTACCATGAAAGTACTCCAATCCTTTTAGAACATTGTATAATACAGTCGCGATTGTAGGCTCATCTAGTACACCAAACCTGCAGTTTGCCATCTTCATTTTTTGCCTGATCACATCCAGAAGACTACCACCTGAAAACAATGAAATTTGTTTATTTGGATACTCTGCTAAGTGTAAATTAAATTAAACATATTCGATTTCAATGTCTTCAATGATTCATTGAAAAGAATGTAACCTATTTAACATTATATAAAAATAGAACAATAAGGTCTAGTTATAAGTATTTGAAAATTTTGTCTAATCTACATGTTATTGTTACTCACCTTCCAGAAGTTCCATTACGATCCAAACGTCGTATCTTACGACAAAGCTTGTGAAATATTTTAAAATATTTTTATGCTTGCAGTTTCTCAAAGCCTGCAAACAGAATTACAGTTAAACCAATAGTGGATATTGGACAGACAAAGGTAGACATAAAAGCAAATGGTAATTGTTTTGTATAAAAAAATCCTACCTGAATTTCTTCCATTAATGACTGCAAACAAGTGTGCATGCTTTCCAATGGTACTACCTTTATGGCACATTTCTCATTTTTGGTCAAACTCATAGCGCTGTATACTACAGCAGTGGCTCCTTTTCCTAAAATTTTACAATTACAATGATTTAAAAAAAAATAGGAATCAAATAATAAAAAAAATTAGGTATGGCTGTGTCATGAACACTGCTGTGTGTTTCACATGTAGTTTCTTAGAACATATTATATGAATATATCCAACGAATTCGAATATACCATAATATATATATATATACTACCTACTAGCTGTTGCATTCCACTTCGCCCGTGTAACTTTATAAGCCCACGACTTCGTCCGCGTTGAAAAATATTAAATAGCCTATCCTGTGTCCGTATCCCGTACCAAGTTTCATGAAAATCAGTTAATTCGTTTCAGAGTTATGGAGGAACATACATACATACAGAAAAAAATTCTAAAAATCGTCAATTTAGTTTCAGTATCATGTATAGAGCCTATAAACACGATATCTGAAAACAAAGTAACTTACTCCATGACCGACCCTTACAGATTTATTATTAGTATTGATAAGTGATAAGCATATGTACCTCGCTGATAATGTAGCTTTTTATAGGTGAAAGAATTTTCAAAATCGGTCCAGTAGTTTTTGAGTTTATTCATTACAAACATACAATCTTCTGTATTTATAATATTAGTATACTTAAATATAAAATTACAACTAAAATTAAATATAAATCCTAAATATAACTAAACTAAACTAAAATCTAAAACTAAATAGGCCTAAAAAATATCTAAAAAATTGGGCGCCCGCGGCATGGTGCCGAGGATGCTGGCAGCATTTCCTCGCTGTATTGCAATACTAATGCGTTGCGCAAGAAAGCTGCCAGCTCGTCGGTCACCAGTGGAATCGGTAAGCCTTATCGAAATCTCTTTGAAAACTTATAAAACTTCGCGAGCGCACAGACCAAGGGTTTCGATTTATTAGTATACTTAGACGAAAATTCTTTGATATATTAGCAATCTTTATATTTTTGTAGCTACAGTTTCCAACTTTATCTCTCGATTCTGTTATCATCACTTTCCTAAATTAATTTCCACTATGTAAGCAAATTCAAAGACGGTACGTATTCACTTAAAACCCGGTACATTACTAAATTAATTAAAACTGTCTTATTTTATTTAATATTACGATAAGTCTAAAATTTATTGTTATGTACTTTAAAAATAATTACATTTTTAAAAGTTAAAAGTTAATAAGTTTAAAAAACCTGTAAAGAATTTAAAAGAAGTTTCAAGAATTTTCAATGAACTATAAAAACGTATAAAAACGAGTCACAAAAAAGTCCTAAAATAAAAGCGATTCGAAATAATAATAATAATAGTACTTACCAATCACATTTTCTAATACGTAATTTTCCGCGCTGGTGGGCCAGGGCTGGGATACACTGCTCGAGGAGGCCATCTTTTCAATATTGAATATGAATGAACAAGAACAACGACAATCAAAGAAGGGAAGGCAATGAAATGAACGAGAGAGCATCAGCACATACTTATATATGTCCCAGTTTCTGTCAATTTGCTTAGAACAGCAAAACGCCGGCCGGCACGTTGTCATTGCAAATTTCAGATGAATATGAGATTTTTAATTAACTTTCATTTTATTTTAATACTATTTTTTATTCGAATAATAAATAATAATTGTTTACGTCGTCCACGAGCATAAATAAATTTGAAAATATATATATTGAAATTCATCTAATTAACAAACATAGTTTTCTTTTTACATATAGCAACACTGTTAGATATTGAATATATGGCGCTGAAACGTTGAAAGTTCAACGTCGCTCAACAAGCTACGGAAAGGGCTATTCTCGGGGTTCACTGTGAGATCAATGCGAGGAGATTCGTAAACGAATGAAAGTTACGGCGGATTAGTATGTTGAAGTGGCAGTGGGCAGGACATAGTAATATGTAAGGAGAGCGTACGGCCGCTGGGGCCGGAAGGTTCTCGAGTAGATGACATGGACCGGCAAGCGCAGCATACAACGTCCTGATCAGGTGGACTGATGACCTGATAAGGGTCACGGGTCGACAGTGGATCCAAGCAACTTCTGACTGGTCCATTAGGAAAATTATGGGGGAGGCCTATATGTCCAGCAGTGGACGTCCTATGGCTGAGATGATGATCATGATCATCGTCATGACGATATCAATGTTAAAGATATACTCGGTCGCCGTTTCTTCATTTAATTTTGATCGTATTTGTTTTTCTTTCTTTATTAACGAATTTATCAAAACCAAAACCAAATTCTGAACTGTAATCAGAACATAATATAATATAAAGATATAAATTGTGTACTTTGGCAACCGTAAACCCCTTCAAGTTGAACGTTAACTTGTGTGCCACCCTTTATAACCTTTATCAGAAAGTAGATATAAATCTCTTTGCGCGTCTGTCTGTTTGTCAGTTAAAAAAGTTTTCACGGAAGTTTGCCCGGGCGTACGCCGCGGTGCATATTGCGTGAGTTTTCTTTTATGTATCAAGCAATCATGTAAACTCGTGTAACCTCAATAAAACTATTATGTTATGCGATTTTTATTTTGTATTATAAAATTTGTGTTAGTTAATTTTTATTCTCCTTTTTTTATAATGAAAGATATAAAAAGGATTTCTTGACGGAAACCCCGATAAAAATAGTGTGGTTGATTAAAATTGGTTCCTTGAATGAACCTTTTTAATCATTTAATAAATGTTTGATTATACTTAAGCAGGTTTATTTTTATAAATAAATTAATTAACAGCAATGGGAATTACCGTTTAGAGGTAGGTTGACATTAATTGTAGAAAGCTCACGCCGGCACAGATTACAGCGAGCTAATCTATCTATTGTTAAATCTGTACAGTAATATACAAAATTAACTTTTTCATTAGGAAAATTATGGCTGCGACTGTCGGGCAAAAATGTTACTTTAACTAACTTTGACTTTCGGTACTAATTTCTGCAAATTATATTTAAAAACCTTCCTTCTTTAACGCTCTTTCTATTAGTAAAAACCTACTTTGTTTTATACTAAGTAAAATATATAAAGATGACAAGATAATTAGAATTCATGACTAATTATATATCCTATGGTTTATTGATGGGTTATGTATGGTGCTAGTTAGCGCTCTGTCTTAGCGGTCCCATGCCCGATTACAGAAAAGATAAACTTTGTCTAATGAAATTTTCAATGTTGGATCTAGTCTGAGTATTACAAGTAGTGGCAGGGTACCTACACTGCGAATCATAAAAAAGTATTGTTCGCGAGAATTTTTTTAAAAAGTAAAAGAAAAAATTCAATGCCCTGACAATTCAATATATTATTATGAGCAATTAAAACCTAATAAATTTTTTAATGCCTTAGAAAAAGGGGCGCGGACGAATGGACGACCAAAATAAATTAATCTTATTAACATGTTATTATTAAAAATTAATGCTGAAAACTATGGCTGAATTCACATGAATCATCGAACTCAAATGCAATACGAAAATTCTGGTCGATAATGCAATCTCACAGTCACCGCCGTGAGTTTCCTTAGAACAACAAGCCCTCACACGACTTTTACTCGAAGATTACCTACCAAGTTCACCTGGGTGTATTACGGGAACTTGTTTGTACTTATACGGCCTTTCAATTTTTTAATAGATTCTATATTATTAGTGAAGCCCGCCACTGGCTATCGCGGCGGTCTTCGCCAATTCTATGATTGATTCGAAAAATTAATGCTCATAAATGAACGGTCAATATATATTTATTGTTTTATATTATATAATATATAATTATTTAATTAGATTAGATTTCTTAAATTTATCTTTACTTGTGCTGTGATGCCTAGTGTAGGTATTACCAAATTTCATAATTTTGAAATCATATTTACATATTATTAAAAGTAGCTTCCCGCCACGCCGTCTGCCCCTCTGTATTACGCTTAGATCTTTTCAACTAAGCAACAGATTTTAATGCGGGTTTCACCATCATTTTAAAAAAAAGCGCACAAGGTTTTATGTATATCTATTATAATTGAGTTTTTATGTAAACAGAATATATTTTTGTAGGTAACCAAGACGCCGAACAATAAATTTTATTGGCTTACGTAGGCTAAATCTTAAGAGATACATGCAAATGACTTACTAGAGAATTGTAGTTCTTCTAAAATCCTAAAGAAAATTCCGCGATGGCATATCCTATCTGTTAAAATTCACTCACACCATTTCTTTCATTATAAATGTCTGTCTCCGCTAACTACTTCTAAACCACCCAACGGATTTTAATTCGGTTTTCACTTATGAATAGAGGAATAAACGAGGAAGATTTATGTGTATAAAAAAATTGCCTCCTAGGCGTAGCCGGGAGCGGGTTGCTAGTCATTTAATAAAATATTACTCTCATTAATACTTAAATATTTGTCTAAAATTCGATCTACGAATCCTATGAACGAATATTCAAGATTTTTTTTTTAATATTAGCAATAATGTCCGGGTATATCCACATTATAACTACCGAACGGATAAACATCTGTATTATTGGGAAAGCTTTGAAGGGTAAATAAATAGATTGCGATAATGAATTTGTTATATAAAAAGGCTTTCATTTCGAAACAATTCGCAAAAGGTGTTTCAGTATAGCTCCATTAAGTTTTCTGCTCTTCGTCGTGTGAAAAAAAAATGAAACGTGTAATAATTTTGCGTGTAAGTACCTACATATTACTTATATTATTAGATATTCAAACTATTCATGATTTCATTTATATTCGCCTTTTCATGTGTAGGTTGAAAATTATTTCATGTTACAAAAAAAAATATAAAAACATAATTGTTGTGTTCAAAAACTAAAAGGATTTTTACATAGTTATAAAACACGTCGCTACTCGCCGTCTGTTCTTCTGTATGTTCTAAATATTATTTTTTTATCTCGGTAACATAACGTGAACAAACTGTTTTCTTTTTTGAAAAAAAAAATTAATGTATACATTTAATGTACGGCTCGTTTACGACTTTATTTGTAATTATAAATACTTTATTATATTAAAAATTGTAAATACTTAGTGCGTATTAACATAATAGTAAATTTTAAAACATATGACGAACTATTGCTAGATTTTAAGGACGAATGAAATTGACAAATTGCTATTTGAATCTAAATAGAGGTTGCGAGTTCTTAATTCATTTGTTTTTTTGGCTCATAGGTGGTATCATCCAAATAAACATTTTTAAAGTTTGCATGATTTTTATAAAAGTCTTGGAATATATTTTTTATCGTAGTAAATTAATCTTGTATTATATTATTCAATCTAATATGATATTTATATTACTAGTAATCTCCTTGTATAGTATACTTAGAGTAATCTTACTCAAATACCCGAACGTTATCTGAAACCTTCTGAAAGAAAGTGGTTATGGCAGCCAAAGGGACTGCACAGTTTAAGCTATTTTTAATTTTAAGCTCGTACTAGCGACCCGCTCTCGGCTTCGCACGGTGTAAAATTTTTTTTTTAAATTATATTCCAGGGTAGACGCTCTTTCCTTTAATGAAAATCGCCTGAAAACACTACGTGGTTTGGGAGAAGATAGAGAATATACATTGAGACAAAAAGATGCGGGCAGCGAATTCAATTTATTTTTATACCTACTATGTAAAGATTGTATTTTAACCAATCAGCTAGCGTCATCATAGCGTCATTAGATTAGATTAGGTCGTCTAGGGGCGACCCTTAGAATCGAAATCATGCATTTCTTTATTCTCGTTTGCTTAGATCTTTAGAATATTTTATGTCTCAGACGAAGTCTGGCTTAATAATATTTTGTAATACTCAAATTTTGTAAACTTATTGCCAACAGTAGGTATCCTTACATATTATAAAACAAAGCCCCCGGCAACGTCTTCAAATTCGCGGTGATTTCAAAAATTGGGTCGCTAGTAAGATAATAAAACATCATTGTTTGTAATTGTATTTCGTGTTCGTTTTTAAATAAAGACGCTTGCGCGTGCAAAATTCGCCACGTGCAATTTTACAAGCAAATATGTATTACTTCGATGTTTTTTCTACATTTCTGAGAAGCAAAAAAACAATTTTATTTCAAACTTGTTTTGAGAAAATGAAAGTAATCAATTAAAAAAAATCATAGCAGTATATTTTTACAATTTATCTTTTCACTATACTTATTAAAATTATCACCAGATTATGTAATTGGGGAACATTGAATTTAAAAATACTTGTACACGACTAAGAACTCGTTTGGTATGCACTAATACAGAATGATCGCTGAATCCCACTGGTTTAAAGTTTATGACCATTCGGTATTGTCAATCAGTTAGCTGGCATCATTTGGGCAAAATAAACATTATATTTATTTACAGTCTAACTAAAGCACGGAATATGCAAAATTAACTTGCTTATTTGCCCAGATACCCGTAGGTAGACTAAAGTACTATGTTAAACGGTAAATCATGCTTCGGATTACATGTCATTCATTATTTCAGCCGCATGACGTCCACTGCTGGACATAGGCCTCGCCATAAATTTAAAATAGTACCGGTCAGAAGCAGACTGGATCCATGTGTCATATAATGGCAAAGTGCATTGATTCCCTTAGTCATTCATGAGCTACCCATTGGCGGAATCTCTTCTAGAAGAAAACTGAGAATTTAGAATTTCATGTTTTGGTGCTTAAATCGAAATCAGAGCTCGTGTTATTCATAATGATTCATTATAATATGAGTGGCGTACGTTACATGCTAAATTTAATTACGTCTAAGCAAAATTATGGCTAAGTTCAGTGGGTCGCTCAGTACTCTCGGTTGCCGAGAACTATATATAGACGCAAACTCAAATCCCAATTTGGCTGAATAATTTTGGTTTCATATGTAAGTAGATTAGGTCAGTTTATCGATATAATACGTAATCTACAAATTATTTTGTATTTTTGGTTTACAGATGCGATGTTCATATATTATAAGCCCGGGGTATGAATATATATGGGAGTAAAATCAAATGTCACATGTCACACGTTACAGACTACAATATGCTACATATTAATATCAATACTAATAATAAATCTGTAAGGGTCGGTCATGGAGTAAGTTACTTTGTTTTCAGAGATATCGTGTTTATAGGCTCTATACATGATACTGAAACTAAATTGACGATTTTTAATTTTTTTTTCTGTATGTATGTATGTTCCTCCATAACTCTGAAACGAATTAACTGATTTTCATGTAACTTGGTAGATAAACATTTGGTCGTATGGGACACAGGATAGGCTACTTAATATTTTCAACGCGGACGAAGTCGTGGGCACCAGCTAGTAATATAATATATTCATATTTATATCCATTGATATTAATTTGTGAATTGAGAAAATAAACAAACTAATAAAGCTAACAAAATGCCTTAATTTTCCCTTCATTTACTAATCTATGTATTTTATAATTGTTCGTAAGGAGTAAACTACTGACTGGAGTTACTGACACATGAGTTTACTGACACACACATTTTTTTTAAATACAAAATGATTCGTATACTCCTTGTTTACGAGTAATAGAAGACACACAGCTTTCTAAGATATGTAAAATCCTGCCAATGCGCAGAGGGCTTACGTGGGTTACTCAGTGTAAAGAATTGAGCTCTGTCATAAAAGACTCTCTATCTCCTCCTAATCTAATACCCTTTATCCTACTAAAGCCAACAGAGCAAATGCATCTACATACTATCTGGTGAACGTTCACTATCGATATACATAGCTTATAATCGATAGACTAGCGACTCGCTCCCGGCATCGCCCAAGATGCAATTTTTTTATACCCACAAACCTCCTCATTTATCCCTCTTTTCAGAAGTGAAAACCGTATTAACATCCATTGGGTGGTTTAGATGTAGTTAGCGGAGAAATAGACATGACGGATTTATAATACGTTAAGTAGAGATTTAGATATTTATCTAAAGAAAGAAATGGTTAGTGTGAGCCCGTAACAGATTCAAACTGTATCAAAATCCGTTGCGTGGTTTATAGTAGGGGAGCCCAAGAGAAGATTTTGGGATTTACTCGAGACATTGTCAATGTATATTCCCCACGTGTCTCCGATAACGGATATGATGGTTTGGATGATGGGGTTGGTGGGGGTTGAGGTAAAAATTTAAATACAACTCGAGCGCGTCAGTTTTTCAGAGGGGATATTAAGTGAACCCAAACTAAGCTCCCATTAAAAATACAGACGCTTCGGATGTAACGCAAGCTCATGGCATCTTTTTGAAAATGCAAAAATGAAAAAAATCGAGCGCGTCAGATTTTCATACAGACGGTTCAGCCTGAATTCCTGATCGTGTTAATTCATAATCTGTCGATTATTTGGAGGATTTTTTCAAATATAGCGTCTACAAACTTTTGAATGCCTGTAGACGTTCACCCCACTGTTGAAAAGAAAAACATAACCTTTTTTCTTCCTACCATCTAATCTTCAAAATCCAATAGGTCCCCTTGACGTTCGAGTGCCTCCACATTTAGCATCGTGGGCTCCCCTACCATTAGGAGTTTGCGGCCATACGCCATACGGCAAATTTGTAAGCCACCAACAGAGAAAATATCTATATTATTATAAATAGTGAAGTATTATCCTGTATCACTAGGAAAAAGTAACGGTCGGATGAGTTCTATATTCTAAATGTATATGTTGATTATATATTTTATCATCATCATGATCTTCATTTTAGACACAGGATCACATGCTGTGTTATCAGTGGTCGTCCTATGGCTTCCCCCCTTTATTATTATATAAGTATTTGTAGGAGATTATTATCTATTAAAATCATTAATATCAATATTAAGTATTTATAGAAGACAACAACCACCTACCACCAAGTGGACTGTCAGCCTGTCTGTAAACATTGACAATAAAAAAATCGTCTTAACTAATTAAATTTGTTCGCAGACTTTATACGCATATTTATGTCTGGCATCTTCCATATCCAGTTCAAGCGAGGAGACAACTAGAGAGATAATTGAACACGTTATACGGATCCCTAACTCTAACAAGGTTATGAACTCGGTTCTCGGCGAGCTAGAACGGACTAGACAATTGGAATTCAAGGAAAGGCGAAGACAGACGGATGAACAGGACAGCGAAGAAACAGTTGAGGTATCCATGAAATTCTTGCAGGATCGACAGTCGACCCACCAGAAATTGGACTGTTAAAACACCCTCTTAATCCGGACATTAAATTATATTTTTCCACAATGGCGCAACTTGGCCCTAGAATAAAATTATTAAATTTATCGTCCCGTGTCAAATTTTGTCGTGGGGCCTTTCTGCTTGACTGTGGCGATTCCGAAATAGAGGGTCAATTTTTTTTATACTTTTAGCATGTTTTTAGACGCAATGCAAGACTCTAAAATCTTAAAAGCTTAACTCGTAGCCCTGAAACGAATTTTTGTTTACATACGTAAGAAAAGGATGTTCGATTATGAAGGCAGCGATAAACCTGTACATTCTCCTAAAAATCCGTATCAAAAAGTTTTTTTATTTTTTTATTTATAATATCGAGATTTATGTATTTAAATCAATTAGAAGGCCTCGCGAAGTGTACCTTGCTCACATCCAACTAGAATCTTGCCCCGCCACTGCCACAAAATTTAGAGAAATTAATAATTTAGAGAATTTAGAGAAAATCTTTAAGTATGTGCAATATGTACATACTTAAAGATTTTCTCATATAAAATTTTGTCCTCCTAAACCTCATCCAAAATGTATGGGGCATTCAACTTTGTCCCTAATTGTTTACAGGTCATGTTTCATTTTCATGCAACTTGAGTCCACGCTCTACTTCTTATCGAAAAAAATTATTACCACGAATTTGGTCAAACATTTCTGACGCGCTACAATAACGCGTCGGCCTCAATTGCATCCTTAAGGCCCAGATTGCTTGTGTAAAAGACTTGAACGAATTCCTTAAAAAAAACTACCTAACTTTAACTTGATTATGACAAAGAGCAATTCAGCGGGCAAGCGTGATAGTATACTCCTGATATTTTATGAGGGATTTATTTATTCTTCAGGACTTAAACAATTCAAAACGAATATAAATGAAACGAATTAGTAACCTGAAGAAGGGTTTGGTAAAGTAATTTTTAAGTTTAATAGAACCTCCAATTGTTCAACAAAATATGCTTATAGATAAAGATAATAAGAGTTTCTTGTGGCTATGAACCATCGATGTATACTATGAACTAATAGTTACAATTCAATGACTTTTTCACGACCGTATTATTCGAACTTTGAACGTCGAAAATTTACTGATAAAACATTTACTGAAAATTACTGCAAACAAAACAAAACTGACAACAAAAAAACATTGAACCTGACATCTTATTATTTTACTAACTGCGCACGCGACTTCGCACGCGCTGTAGTTAGTTTTTTGAAAATCCCCAACGATCCTAACATATTTCAAGGATTAAAAGTATCCAGGCAATAATCTATTTGAGTGCAGTTCATCCAAATCCATTCAACCATTTTTGCGTGATTCAGTAACTAACAAATAAACAAACAACTTTCGCATTTATAATAAAACTAGAGACCCTCTCCCGGCTTCGCCCAGAATACGTTTTTTTATAAAGGCCACAAGTTTTCCATAAGTGACCGCATTAAAATCGGTTGGGTGGTTTTGAAGTAGTTACCGCCGACACGAGGAGTTTATAATTTACGTATAATATGGAGATTGAAGTTATAATGAAAGAAATTGTTACTATGATTCCACCGCCACATATAGAGATTTTTTAGAAGAACTACAATTCTTTATGTACTTGGTTCAAAGGGCGTTTAAATAAATTATATCTGAAAAGTTATCTAACTGATGGTGAAAACCGCATCAAAATTAAGGGACTTCAAATTATACTACCTCGCGAACAGTACCTACTTTTTTATCTGAATGAGATACCCTTTTCTGTATATCGTCAGTGTGTATGCAAAATTTCATGTTTAGTTTAAGGCATGAAAGGGTAACCGACAGACAGAGTTACTTTCACATTTTTAATATTAGTATGGAATAATAATGACTATACGTATTAAGACCTAATAAGGGTCGACGCATTTTATTACATCAATAAAAATAAATAACTTTATATAATTTAAATAAAAATTAAAAACACTAACTGAGTTAGTAATTTGTGCTCTCTTTAATGTCGAAAACTATCAAACAGATTTTTTTTTTGTGTAATATTGGCGCTATGGTATTTCACATCATACAATACTTAAATACAATAAGTGGGATTTACATATTTATATATTTACAAAACGAGTATCTTTTACAATAATTGATTTATGCAATATTATGATAAACGATTTCTTGGTAATTACACGAATTGTGCACAGTACACATAAAAGGAGAGGTTGTGATTTCCAAGAAACTCATTGTTTAAACAAATTCTGCAAATTTAACAATAAAATTATTTAGTTTGTATCAGTCGAGTAATTTTGGTTACTAGGTCAACGAGAATGCATCGTTACGTATGAATTTTTATCTACTGGACATTGAAATGTGGTATTTTGATCGATATATTTCATTAAACCTGACAATATTTAACAATTTTATACTAAACTTTGTACGCGACATCGCTCGCATGGGTTGCATGGCAACAGCTTCCCTTGATATTTATACATACTAAGTATAATTTGAAGTCGCTTGCCGAGTCTGTCTCCTAAAACACTAACTCCTCCTAAACACCTCCTAAACGAATTTCGATGCATCATTTCACCATCAGTTAGATCATTATTCACTGTTTTTTTTAATATACACATATAACAAAACCTAATTAAGCTTTTTCCTGGGCGAAGCCGGGTGCAACACACTATAATTAATCACTCCAGAGTATTTCTTTCCATTTGTAATTTAAGTAGTGGCAGGGCACACTGCGTTTCGCAGTCATTTAGGCAGCCCATCTGGCGGCAGTGTCTGACCACAGTGAAATAACACCATGTGTGTTGTGTTAGGTAAGTAAGGTTTGCCAGAAAGAGTCAATCCCCTTGTCCCTCAACCTACTATAGTGTACTCAACCTATTATAGTACTATAAAAGCTAAATAGTGTTACACAGCTGCTATTGCCCTCACCTTTGGGATGGCTCAGCCAAATACTAACTTGCCGCACTCGACTCAGTAGATTACAGAGCTAGGAAGCTCATTAGGGCGTTACTATTTTAAGAATTAAGCTGTCTGTGTTTCTTCTATATGATGTAGGTACTTCGCAGTGTGCTTAGGTGCTGCATGAGCTCATAACGCCTCCTCCTTTCTTCTATCAGGCATTCAGACGGCTGCTTAATATCCTAATATTGTCAACATCCCCCTTTTTAACGCTTTTAAAATTATTTTATTTCAAAAATGATGGACTACCCATATATACTTTTAACCTATTTCACCTTCTGAAATAATATTTCAGAGGGTGAAATAGGTTAAAAGTTGGCCAGCTTTGTAAATAATATTTGACACTCAAATTAAAATAAAACCACACTACGTTTGTTGTTCTTGCTGACCTCCATTCATTTTTTTAAAAAACTAACTATTACATTTTTCACATATATACCTTATAATTCACATTATTGCTTATAATTGAACTTATACTACTTACAACGCCTTCTAAGACAATTCGTGCGTAAACACATAATGCATGAACCACCAAAATCTTTGTTTTTACCCTCTGTGTATAAAGTCTCTTTTATATATTAATGTAAAATTTATTACAATACTAGTGGCCCGCTCCTAGCTTCGCCCTGGGTGCAATTTTTATAATATATTTACTCAATCCAACTGATAAATTACCTTACATCGCCATCTGTGAGAATCTAATAACTTTAACAGATAACTTTTAACATAAGTTCCATAACAACAACTGTGAGTTCCATAAGATTCTCACAGATGGCGGTGTAAGGTAATTTATAACTTTCTCATATAATAAACAAATAATTTGCAATAAAAAATACTATAAATTGAAATAAAAACTATCCTATATTTTAAGTTGGACCAAATTACACATAGTTACGAAAATCGGTTAAGTAGTTTAGGAGTTCATCGCGAACAAACATTTGTGACACATAATTTATATATACATACTAGTGGCCCGCTCCCGGCTTCGCCCGGGGTGCTTTTTTGCAATCCAGCCGATAAATTACTTTAAACCGCCATCTGTGAGAACCTTATGGAACTCACAGATAAATAATTGCTGTATTGAATAAGTATCAACAGATGGAGCTATGTTAATAATATTATATAATTAAAAAAAATAAACAAAATAATAAACAAAATGAGATATAAACTATCCTATCTTTTAAGTTGGACCAAATAACAGATACTTATGAAGTTATATCAAAGTCAGTTCAGTAGTTTCAGAGTTTATCGCGAACATACATCGTGACACGAGATATATATATATATATATATAAGGATTATGTATAGATGTTATTAATTATTACAGCCTCTGCCGGAATACACGGAATCACTTGAGGATGAACACGAAAGAGAACTGAGACAATTAGGGGCGCAGGTACGTCTTTATCGTGTTCCTTTCACTGATGCTCTATGTATAATATTATGCTCTATGCATAAATGCATGAGAATATTATACATAGAGCATGCATAAACATTCAAATTTTATTTCCGTAAACAAATCGTACCTAATGCTCAATTTATTATGTTATTACTATATGTTACTATATACTACTATACTAATGTTTATTAGACTAGCGACGGTGGCCTTCCATCATCAAGTGGACCGTCAGCCTGTCAGACGATCCTAACTTAAAAAATCGACTAGAGGATATTGCCATTCTAATTAAGTATGCCTAAATTAAGCATAGAGATGACTAAGTTTGTTTGTTTAATAATTACAGAAACACTATCCGATCTGTCATCAGGAAAGAAAGATTAGAAAGTTGAATACAAATGAATACGAATATCGACCAGCTTATTATGAAGAAATACGATGTGTTTCATCTAATAATAGCGGTGATTCTGGTCTGAATAAAGAAGTAAGATAATCTTTGGATGTAACTTACACAATTTTAATTCACACATTTTGGCCTCGAGAAGTAACTCAGTAGCCAGTAGTTATTTACATAGTTTACGTTTAAGGTTACATAAAACATACTTATTAAGTAATAAAACACTTGACCGCAGCAGGTGGCATGATCTGGAGGAGGCTTATGTCTTCGGACAACCTGATAAGATTGTTTCAAACAATAGAAAAATATCAACAAATTTAGTCAAAACAATATTTTTTCATTATATAGAAGCACATCACTGCATATTCACACATTTCTGTAACTTATCAGTGAATAAAGGCTTATTTTATTTTTATTTTTATTTATTTACATTTTTATTGTCAACTTTCAGAATTTCATTTTAATTCTTCTTTAAGTACCCTATCAGGTTTCCCCGACGTTAGAGATCACCCTCGATAAGGCCTCTTTATAACGGGCCACTCGGTACAGCTCTCCCACTCCCGTAATTCTGCCGACTCTTCTTCGCCCCTCAATTTTGCCCCCCATGAATGATGGAACACATGGTACCTACTTTTCGACCCTCAGGATATGACCCAGATATGCAATTTTTAATTATTAACTTAATATCATTTTAATTATTAACTTTTTTATAGATATGCTCCAGTTCGGGATTTGCTTGCGTTCAGTCGAATAAAACTATTCATCTAACTAGAAGACGTTATTCAAGGTATGTTCTAAGCAAATTTTAAAAATTCATCACGAGCGCATTAAATGCTCTCTAAAACAACATATTACTTAGGTACTCTGACCTTAAATTAACAAAGTTTTTAAATAACTACAAATTCTATAGATAGTTAAGATTGTATGTAACTGTGGAACAACCTGTAAGTTTCCGTGGTAAATACGATTAAAGTAGCTACAAGTTCACTATCAACATCACTAGGCAATATCCACTAAAAACAATATAGGTACAAACAATTAATTAACCCTTTTTCTAATAAACCAAATTATTTCACTTATATAAATTTTATTGATAGTTAAGATTGTACATTATATGACCCGTTACGTTTTGAGGGAAATACAATTTTTTTAATTTATTTTATTATGTCAAGGCAGACATTCTGATGGTCCACTTGATGGTAGGTGGCCACCGTCGGCTATAACACAAGTAACGTGACAGGTGTTACACGTTCAGCCAACTACAGTAGGATTAAGGATGAGAGATTGGGAAAGGATAGGTAAATGGGCTCTGGTATCACTAAGACACAATAGCACACATAACTAGTGTTGCTCTTCTGTAAAGGGGTGGTTACTGCCGCCAGACGGGTTGCTCAAATGGCTGCGACAAAATGACTATAGATTGCAAAAAACTTAATTTATTATACAGAGTATTGGTTAAGTTAGGCTCTAGCGCCTTCTTATAAAGTCATAGCAACGAGACAAGTGTAAAAAGTTAGAAAGTATAAAAATCTATTTGGTACTGGGTAGCTTGTACATCCTTTTGTAATTTGCTAAAATAAATTTCAGTGAATGTTGGGAAACGAAAACCATGGTTATTCCAGCCAGCTGTGAATGCATGTGGCCGTCACATAAGCTTGGAGACATATTGAAACACATTTAATACCATTTTGGACTTGGACAAAAACAATACCTCACAATGTAACTAAGGCTAATTAAATACTTATAATTTACTTATTAAATATATTGACTTTGTTAAATACATTTTTGATCATCTATGTAACACGACCATTAAAATATATGATTAAACCATTAACAGATTCAGCTTTTTTTAATTAAATTATCTGTAAATTATTCACATATTTCAAACCACCTATCCTAATCGCCTTTTATCCCATCGTGGTCCAACATGCACTAGCATCCCTCTGAAGTTATTTGAGTCCCAGAAGCAAACGCAGCCACCTGTAATTAAATGAATTGTTAATATGATTTGTCCAAAATCAAAAACTAGTTGCCACCATTTAGCAACATTCAGTTTTTTTCTTTTGGGAGTAATTTTCAGAGAGGCCAAGGAATTGGTGCATACTTTTTTACGATATTCGTGGTCGCGCTCAGACAGGTTAATTTGTATATTACTTGCAATATGATCCAAACTTTTTCTGGCTTCAAAAGTCGAAAACTAAACTGACTACAACCGCAATACTTTCCAACTACAAGCCACTCTCGCGTCAGAAAGGGCTCGTTGTTTGCTTTTCAAGATTTATTCCCTGAAAGAGTAATGAGTACCGAGGAGATATCAACTGGCCACCGAGGAGACCAGATTATACACCTGCTGATTTTTTCCAATGAAGCTTTATAAAAATAAATGAAAATTCAAAATCTGCACTTTATTTCAAAAGTAAATAAAACGAGTTTGCACTACATCTGGGTTTATTTTTTATAAGTATCAAAAACGAAAACATTTTGAGACACTTTATGATCTGCTGCTACTGATCATGCAGGAAAAAATACAGGGTAGACTCAAGCTGGGCAGACAACGTACTTTCTGGCTGGTGATAGCCAACCTCCAGTAGGAGATGACTCCAAGAAAAGAAGCAGAAGAACTGTGAAATGACTGACATTAAACTCGCACCTACTGTATTATATAAATAGGTTAAATTATAATCACTACACAAATTTCATGTGTATAAAAATTACCAAATTTCTAGTCTAGTCTAGTCTAGTAATCTAGTCGTGTAAAGTCATCTAAATCATCTAATCCATACACGGATGGATATAATAATACAAACTATTTACACCCACGTCGAAATCTAAGCAATTAAGTTAAATTTACAATTAAAATTACTGTAAAACAGTAAAACTAAGTGTTAAAATTGTACGACAGCTTTTGTGTACATCTTTAAACTTAACACCTAGTTATTACACCTTTAATTTTTATAACAGTTTTCATTTTAGTGTCCTTAATTTCATGTATATATTTATTTTAAGTTTCATATTTTAATTCCTAAATAAATTTGCAGAAAATAACGACATTTTTTAATAAGCGACATTTTTTATAAGCGAGCTCAGTTTTAAAGTTAAAAGACTGTATTTCAAATGTAAAATAATACGTTTTTTCTTATACACACTTGCAATAACTGAAAAAAAAAAACTTCTTGTTTTTTATTCTGACATAATTTATTAACATTAAGGCGGTAGAAATAAAGGCATTAAAGACATTTCCGCAGTTTTGTAAACGATTTTTATCTCGGCAAAATATAATAATAAAATAAAAGTCGTACCAACTGTGGAAAAAATACACGTTTAATAACAAAAATAGTCTTAAATATAGTTTATTATATAACTGTTTTATCGTAAAATGAGTCTGATAGGAGATGTCATCAAAAAACTGTATGCAGACGTACATTTCTCCACTGTAGCGGCCCGAGCACACATCGAAATCTATAAAATGACCAAAAAATTAACAATTTTCAAAACTTCCGCAAAACTTTATTTTCCAAATAACCTCTTTTTTTTCAGCACCAAAGGTTTTAAGTAAAAATTAAATTAATCTTTTAATTTATTTAATGATCACTTAAGTTTTATGATTTAAACACTTCCATTGAATTAATTGAATATTGATTAAAAGGTGACTATAGATAATTTTGACAAAAAAAGAGGTATCGCCGTGTGTCTCACAAAAATACGTGTACATTACGCGCAATATTTTCTTTTACGGTATTATATACAACGAATTCGATTTCGAATATACCATTTATACTAAAATACTATAATACAGAATGCAGACGCAAATTTATAGACGTAGGTTGTATTCACGTCAAAAATATTAACATTTTTTTTAATACCACTTAACCATAATTGTTAATTTTATATATACGACTGCTATTTTTTCTTAAAAAGCAAAAAAAAAAAAACTGTCTGCAGCCCAACATGTTTAGATTTGTTTTTTTATGTCCGTGAACTGTAGTGACGAGTAGAGGCAACTATTTTATCTAGTGTTAAGGCTGTCGTAGCGCCAGTACGTGTCTGCCAGTGCACGCGGGAGGCTGTAGTTGTCCGCATACAATCTACGTTCATCGTACTAGCTCTATCATCTAAACTTCACGGTAATTTCGTTTTTTTTTCTTATTAACTTTCACGCGACCTCTCTCTACGATACTCTAGCGAATTATATAAGATGTACCAAAAATTCTAACGGTTACACCGAATTTTTAACAACTTTGTAAACATATTGTTTGTTACCATTTTACAACGATTTACATATATTTCTATGAGGGTTACGATCGTATGTGCTCAGATAACATTAATGTTATATGCATAAGATTACCTATGTTGTTCCTTTACGCATATTATTAAAGAAATTTATTATTAAACTAAACTTTAACACACAAATGGACTTTTCAGTTCATTTCCATTTCCAAAAAAAATCCCAAAAATATTGAGGGTACTTATAACTCTAAACTATGCGAACCAAATTAACATGAAAACGCACATTTATTTAAAGAAATAGTATTTAATTCTCCTTATTGATAAAAGAATGCATACAACAAAATATTTTACAATTAATTAATATATTTAAATCACAATTTTTATTCAAAAATATAGATAAAATTAATATAAAAACTTAAAAGTACATCATAAATAAATAGCATAATTAACAAATATAATATCTAATAAAATATTTACAACAAAATTACTACTTACTAACTGTGTGCCGTGGTTTCAAGTTCCGCGCCGTTTAATTTGAATTGAGAAAGGCATGTATGTATAAGTATATATGTCTGCTATTTTTTGTAATTCTCGGCTATCAAATGCATGAAGATTGTTTTTATTTAGCTGCTAGTTCCAGAGCTTAAAGCCTTCAACCAAATAAACAAAAACCAAAAATTATGAATTTTGTGCACATGGAAATGTACCCAACTTTCTGGCTACATTACCTCTCTGGATTGCTATATTATATTTAATCTTTGAGACAGGTAATGCCCTGATCTGTCATCGCCAGTTTTTAGATATATATTTGACAATCCCAAGGGGCCTGCGCCTCAAAACCAGGGGGAATAAAAGAGTGTGAAAACAACTTTCATATCTATACTCTAACTAATATTATAAAGCTGATTATAAAGCTGAAGAGTTTGTTTGTTTGTTTAGTTAACCGCGATAATCTCAGGAACTACTGGTTCGAATTGAATAATTCTTTTTGTGTTGGATAGTCCATTTATCGAGGAAAGCTTTAGGCTAAATAACATCACGCTGCGACCAATAGGAGCGGAGCGTCAAAAATGTTGCAAAACCGGGAAAAATAATTCCCTTTGAGAGCTTCCGTTGCGGAAAAACGGTTTAAGTTACGCAAAAATCATGTATAATGGAATTGTTTCTCTTTAAAAGTTCAAAAAAAAAAGTTCGCGACATTCTTTCTTGACATCCGCGACGTTCTTTTAAGATTGACTCATTATAACCTTTTTTATGGTAATGAAATTTGATCGAATTTAATGCATTATTTACGAAGATGTTTTATCAACATGATATTAATCCTTATCAAAATAAATACGTTATTCATCACAAGTATTTAATTGTGAACAAAATGCCCTTGGCATCATTTGATTTCAATCAACATCTTAGGAGATATTATAATTTTATAATAACTCCGTAACAAAATAGGTATGATAATGTTCGGGTCGGTTCAATTCACGCACGCGCATCGCTGGCCGGCCGCCGGTAGCTCTGCGAGGTACTATGCCGCGCGGCTCAGACGTGTGGTTGGCTCCCTACGGAACGGTTTTGCTCAGCGAACTGATTTTTTAAATTGTTTTGTTAATTACTCATATATTTTCTTTTTCAACGCGGACGAAGTCGCGGGCACCAGCTAGTTTATTATTTTTCTCTGCGTCCTCTGCAATTACGTTATTGATAAGATGAAAAGGAGCCAGTGTGTATACACATGAGGAGTCCTACATAAGCGGCATACTTTTTGTTATTAACCTTTGTTATTATTACAGTGATTCAATTTAATTTATTTCAGTGTTATTTTTTGTTTTTTGCATATAACTCTATTTAAACAAAATAGTCTTATTTTCTTTTGATTCTTTTGAATATAGGAAACAAAATATTGCTCATGGACTTTGACATAGAAAAGAATTGTTCACGAATACGCAATGAAAACAAACCTGTCAAAACTGGTATACTTTTTTATGCTTAAACAAATTTGAGACACAATAGAAAGTAGGTACACGGCATAACATAATCCTAAAACAACTAATTTATATACCACTAGCTGGTGCTCGCGACTTCGTCGGTGTTGAAAAATAAAAGATATATAAATAACGCCTGACATACATTGACGCTTGACATTATACTTTTGCCAAGCGTTGGATCTTCATTTTTAGATAGCTAGTGCCCGCGCCTTCGTCCTTTTTAATATTTAACCTATGTCCACCCTTAAATTCTATTCTCACTATTTGGTGAAAGTTTTTTTTTAAATCGAATGAGTAGTTTGCAAGATTACCTCTTACATACAAACATATAAACTTTACTTCTTTGGTATAGATTTATATTATTTAGATTTTTTATACATTACGAATTTTAGTTATGTATATATGTAAATTTAATTGGCGTTTTGACGTCAATTGAATATAATTTACATATTTCGCATTTTAATACAGTCATTTTATGTAAGCAATGTATGAAACAAATTAATTAGTTTTGAAACTTATGTGGGTTTATACCTTTGGGTCTGCTGATCAAAACGTACAACTCCCCCCCCCCCCCCCCCTTCCACTTGCCGCTTTACCCCCACATCGTAAAATTTGTCCTCGTTAACGGTTTTTTAAGTAATTTAATTTTTGTAAAACCAAAAATTATTCTGATTAGCTTGACGATTTTCATGTTATAGCTAGTTTTCAAACTTATATTATATTCAATTTCAAATTTCAAAACCTTTATTTACTAAAAGAGTACCTACTAATTATATATAAGAAAAAACTTAAAAACTAAATTCGTTCGTACACAGCAGTCCACTATTTAGCTTGTCCTTTTGACACAAAGGTCTCCTCCAGTCCTTTCCAAGCCTGTCTATCCCGTGCTATTGTGGGCCACTGAGGGCCGGCTATTTTCATCAGGTCATCTGACCATCTCCTATATTGTCGTCCTTTGTTTCGCTTTGTATTGTATCCACTCTGTTGCTGTTTTAGCTCACTTCACTCTCTTGTCTCTGAATGTGTGTCCTATCCATCTCTACTTCTATGGTCGGCAGCGCACTTGCAGCGCCTATGGCGTTATTTGTGGTATAGGCTACGGTAGCCACCTACTATTAAGTGGACCGTCAGTCAATCTAATATTTAAAAAAAAAACAGTAATTCCATTTAACATGTTTTTTACATTCGTTAAACAAATTCCGTTTAACAATTTTTTCAGTGGTTCTTGTGGCTACTCAAGTTCAAGTAGAATCACTTTTCCATTTGCACAGTAGCCATTTGCACTTTTCCGATTTGAGGTTCCTACCAAGACCTGCGGCTCTTATCAGGAGGATCAGGTTATCGGTGGATCCAGGCTACTACGGAATTGTCCTTTTGGAGGCCTATGTCTAGCAGTGGACGATGATGTTGATGACATGAGGTACCTACTGTATTTAATATCCGGTTCGATTATTCAGATGTTTCATCTACAGCCGTCTTAGTCACTGATCTAGATATTTCTTCTTGGCGTTGTTGAGGCGAATGTTCTGCTCATCTTCTTCTCGCCTTTGAAAAATTCTGACTTAACACTCACTATAATTTAAGCGTTCTTGATCTCTATGGTTTAATTTTCTTGACACCGCTCTCGGCAGATGGCGCCGTAAAATAAGCGATATTTTTTTTCTCGCGATCGAGATTAATCTGTCTGCTAGTTTTCGAGTTTTTAAGTTATATTATACATACACAAACCAACACAACAATATATATATATATATATATATATATATGTTGTGTTGGTTTGTGTACGAACTGAAAGCATTCTTTTATTTAAATAAACAAAAACCGGTTGCTACTCGCATATAGTGTAGTAATACAGTTTCACTATATCTGCCTAGGATATATTATATTATAGGAAAAGAATTTTAAAATGTACCTATATAAAACTATTAAAACTTTCAATCTAGAAACTGAACTTTAAAATTTTAATAAAGTCGCTGTCGCCGTCTGACTGTTTCACCGCTCACCTTCTAAACCACCCAACGGATTTTGACACGGTTTTATTTATGGAAACAGGTAAACGAGGAATGTTTTGTCTAATCCATATAAATAAAAATTAAACGCTATAAATGTGTTGCTAAGCGCAAAATTCGAGACCAATTCAGCATTTTTTTTTTTCAAATATTCGTTGAAGTCCGAAGAACCTTTTATATGAAGAGAAAAATTTGAAAAATTCTTGCGAATTGGGAGCAGGTCGCTAGTATGAAATAAAAATAGCTTCTAATTTACATACTCGTGTTGCAATATTTAATTTTGTTTATATACAATATTTAAGTATTACATAAAGAAAGGAAAACCGTATAAAATGCTATTAATGTTAATATTCCAATTGGATTTTTATTCAAATATTTTATTTCACAAGCGCAATAATACATTGACCCACTAAAATGATGCTTGCATTTTAGACACTCCGCATTGGGTGTGATGTTTTCGTAACATGCCTACATAGAACCGTATTTTTGTGAGGTCGGTGGAACTCTACACATAACTATGAAGGTCGCGCCTATGATACATATCATATTTACGTAATATAAAAGAAATACATTTGCCCACCGGGAACGAGACGCTGTATTTCTCTTTAGCTATTGCGATATTGGACATGCAATGTGTACAGACGAGTTCATTATAATATATTAATTATTGTTTAACTATCAACTTAACTCTTTAACTTTTGTTAAAAATTAAGAAAGTTAAAGAGAGAGGGGCACTAGCTTTTACAGAATCAATCTACTTGGACAATCTTTTGTTGCGAACTAACTTTGCTTTTATTATTTGCTTACTAAAATAAGAATAATCTTTCTGTAGTTTGTACCTACATAATACTGCTGTGTGAAATGATTTTTTTTTAATATTAGAAATAAATTAACAATTCTTTTAATCTAGATTTTCCATTTAGGATCACACATCGCCCAAAAAACGTTCTTATGAGCTTAAAAATATCTACGAGTTTATTGCACTAATTACGGATAGTAATTAGTATTATGTGGCTGTATTCGAATTTTATTTATATATTCACATATTAATACAATATATCATTTAATTTTTAAAACAATATATAAACAATTCCTAAAGCGAAAGTGAATTCGTTAAAGTTTGTTTTAAACCTCCACATAGGTTTGTTACATTTTCAAGCAAAACATACTATAGGGGTTTTGATTAAGATCGGTATAGCCATTCATGAGTTTTTGCGAGACTAAATATTGTGAACTAGGTGTTGTTTCAGGGATTTTAAAGTAAAATTTCTATATTTTTAAGTATTCAAAAAAATTAAGAAACAATAGGATATTTTTTCTACTGAAAATCTTAGATTATTTCACGCGTAAATGAAGTTCTTCCGACAACCCATTGTTTTGTCACTTCAATCTGGTGATCTTTGATCAGTTTCATGTACATCAATTAGCGTTTGTAGTTTGTAACTACATTTCACAACACTCAGACAGAGTAAGGTCAAGATTGACTATTACTATTAATGAATTCATTGGTTTCCACCGTTGCGTAGCCGTGAATTATAGTCGCAACGTTGAAGTTTTTATTTTAATATTTTTTAATATTTTTTAAATTTTACTATAAAAAAAAAACATTGCTTATTTTACTTTACTCAAATTAGAATATTGTATTTGTAAAATATGTATGTATATAAATAAAAATTAATTTAATTATGTTTGTTCTCTACAGACTCCAAAACTGCACAACCTATTTTAATACGGTTTTCACTTATGGAAACTGGAAAGAGGGATAAACGAGGAAAGTTTATGTATATAATGATGGCATCTTTTGGGAAGTAGAGTGGTCATTAGTAAATAATAAATACAGAGCTGAATCATATTAGGCCAGACTTGTCATATAGTAAATATGACTAGACATTTTACGTTTTCAAACATTTACTTGCCAACTATAGGTTAATGATTGTTGATTGGTAACGAACTAAATGTGCTGTCTTCATTATAAGTGAAAGTCGAATATTTCAATAAATATTATAAAAAAAGTAGGTAGCTGTCCGCCTCTGTTCCGCTAACTTTTTCCATACCACCCAACGTATTTTGATACGGCTTTCACCAATGGAAATACCGATAAACGAGGAAGGTATGTGAAGCCGGGTGCGGGCAGGTAATTAAAGAATTACTTTACATTTAGTGAATAATCTCGAATTATTTTATTCTTTAATTCGAATTAATAACTAATCTGGTTAAATCTTTTGTGTTTTTAAATAAAAATATACCGATTTTCCAAATTCTTAACAACATATAAAAGCTTAATAATACTATGTCATGTCCATGTATGTCAAATTTTTATACTAAGTATGTATTGAAAAATTATCAAAAGGATTTTGCTACAGATTGCGTATAAAAAAAATATCATCTTATATTTCATTGAACAAAATAAGATTTTAAAAGTATCATCAGGTATCAATGAAACCGTCCTTCATCAATTGAAAGCGATTAACTCCGTTGTCTTTGTTACGTTAAGGAAATCAACTTATTTAATTGTATAGATATAAATTGTAGGCGACCATAACAAGCAATTATAACAATGCTAAAGATTAGCTAAAGGTTATTGTAGGTTTATATGATCTATTTGTTGTATTTACATTGTATATAGTCACTTCCCTCTGTATGTACACTTAGATTTTATTGCGATTTTCACTTTTGGAAAGAGCATCAAATTTGGGAGCGGCTCACTAGTATTTAAAGTAATCTATTGCGTCTGTGACCTTTCGGTTTTTTTTTGTTTTAAAAATTTCGTGCGACAGTCAGTCACATAAAGGTGTATAACCTGTATGTGACTGACTAAAACAAGAAACACAAGTTTTTACAATAATTACACTGACAAAACAAATGACATTGTTTAATAATGATTTAAGCTTGAAGAGTATTATTATTTTGATGGCTTTGAGAAACTCATAGTCACTTCTGATTATAGGGTGCTGATACCTAATACGGATTTCAAATCACGACCTCTGTTTTTAATAACAATACAATGAAACAATGTTTTATATATCTTTATAACTATATATAAAAATCGCAACTCCAGCACCCGGGAGCGGGTCGCTAATGATTCCTTACATAGTATAAGTTTAAGTCGCTTTCCGCGTATGTCTGTCTGTATCCTTTGTACAGACAAAGAATTTTAATGCGGTTTTCACCATCAGTTAGATAATTTTTCCCGGAAAGTTGTTTGGAAAGTCAAAAACAAGGGTTTTGTGAAAGATTAATTTAAATTGAGATAGCCATGCAAATTCTTCTTCTTCTGACTTTTTTCCGTTTGCCCGTCTTTTAAGGGCCATAGCATGATGATACAATAGCCTATTTATATAATAAACTTCCTCATGAATTAGACTAGGTATGTTGTAGATTAAAAATTAATAATAATAAATACAGATAATTAAAAAACTTTATACTCATAGTTCCAGAGTAATGCGTTCAACCAAATAATCAAACAATCTCTTCAGCTTTATTATATTAGTATGTATAGCTGTCAAAGTATTCAAGAGCCACTTGTGCAAAATTCATAAATTTTTATTCAATTTGGCGCTTCACTAGAAGAATTTAAAAGTGAATGTGTAGGTAACTGGAATGCTCTTAGATGTACGGACTTTATAATTTTACTGTTTTGCGGTGTAGCCTTAAACCAAAACTGCAATCTTCTGAACGTCAACTTTAAATCGTTAAATATGTACTTCAGCCCTTCACTACAGCCTATTGTAAATTAGTTATTTTTGTACCTAAATCTCTGCTTAAATTTATATTACATATTAAAGTTAGTTAAATAAATAAATCTTCTACTTAACAGTTTACATACTGTTTAAGACTTATGATTACAATTTCTAATCGGAAGAAATTCTAAAGAAAATTGGTACCTACCCTACATCCGTTTCGGAGACACAAACATTTTAAAAATCGCTTTTCTTGTACAACAGGCACTTCAATTTTATTTATTTTATTAGTAGGTTTGAGGTTTGCCAGCATGCCATCAACTATGAAAGACTATTTAAAAATAGATCTAAAATTAGTCTGTATTTGTAAGCGTGGTCGGTAACCTTTAACCAAGAGCAATTGCTATTTCATGCGAAGACCAGTATAGTTAACATAACAAATTTTGTGTAGCGAAACACTTGACGTGTCTTGAGAACGTAGGGCAAACAATATTACGCAATGACGGGCCCCTTTCTGACGTAGAACTGGTTGCCCACTTTTTTTATACAGAGCATATTATGTAAAACTAACATAATAACTATCTCATTTATTTATCAGCCACCTTAATAATATTATAAACTAGCGTCCCGATCCCGGGTTCACACGGGTGCTTTTTTCTGCAAATTATATAGAAACAATCCTCATTTAACACTCTTTCCATTAGTGAAAACAGCAGACATACAGACAGACACGCGGCGGGGGACTTTGTTTTACCGCCGCGTGTCTGTCTGTCTGTTTTATATAGATGCGAAAATTTGTATGTTTGTATATATTTTGTTCCTCAATAACGACAAAATGGGTGTAAGGAATTGTATCAAATTTGGCACACAAATAATTTATTACTATTATCACAGCTAGTCTATACTTTTACCAATATAATACATATAGGTAAGATTTCTATTTTTGTATTTTTGTTTGTCATAAGTATCAAAAACTACTGGACCGATTTTAAAAATTCTTTCATCTATAGATATATAGACGGTTATCATCTATATCATCTATATCTATAGACGGTTTCGAACAATTTATCAGTTAAATAATTTAAGTGTAACAAATTGATAATAAAATAAAGTTAATGTTAGATTTTACGATCATTTTTATTTTTAAGACCAAATGTTTGTTAGAGAAATTTTATCCTGAATAATAATCCTATCGATTAGTATAATAAAATAGCGTTTGTTTTTTTTTTTAATTTTAGTTGGTTCGAATCCCGGGCGAGCCAAGCGAGTTTTAGAAAATCTTTGAATGCAGTTTTGTTTCTTTTTAAAAATAAAGGAATGTCGCCTATATGTAAAATGAGCCAACTTAAGGATTTAAGGTAGTTTCCCTCCAGGGCCCGACTTATTTTTCCAGCCTGTATATATATTATATTAAATTCGCGTGCAAATGCTAGTAAATAATGAACTTAAAAGTAGCATAATTAATTTGGAGCTTATGAAGAAACCGTCTCCGTTCTAAGTAGGTATATATAGTTCTAAATAATAACACGTAAGTATACTTTCGTGTGCCTCCAAGCATGATAGCCGAAAAAGTGAAAGTCACGTGGCACCTACTATTCCCTCGCCAGCCTAGCTTGGACCTTGCTCGGACGGTATTTTTCCTCCCATTATCGCACACATTTCATTAACGATCTATTAGCAATTCATAGTAGATGTTTTTTATGTAAAAACCGGATTATGTTTCTAAAAGGAGAATTGTTTCATAATTCGGAAGAAATCGGAGCGAAGAAGTTTTATTTACTACTAGCTCAGTTGCTATATTTAGAAGTTACGTAACAGTCTCTAGTCTGTCTATCTGTTTGTCCACTTGATGGTTAGTAGGTGGATACCATCGCCTATAACACAAGCAAAATCACAGATGCTACAATGCTCTGCCAATTATATTAAGATAAGGATACCATATCGGCTTAACTCTTAAAACAACGATTTGTGTTTTAATTTTTTTTTTAGTATTTTATCATGTCAGATGGTCAATGCGATACTAATTGAAATACTTTTAACATCTTCGTTAAGTTCTTCTAAACTGATAACTGTTAGAATGGCAATATCTTATTTAACATAAATCGTAAATAGAGTTTTTTTTTTTAATAAACTCAAGGTAAAAAATCAAGGCTTATATTGAACAAGTAACAATTACAAAGGGCTTTTCACATACATAGATCAAAGTTGTTCTACGATCTACTATAACCGTAGGGGGCTGGTATGAATTAAAATATTTTTATTCGATCGGTCACTACCTTCTATATCAACAATCATCTTACATTAAAAACATAGTATAACCGCCATTGCTCACTGTGAGTCCAATGACCTAAAATCGCTTTCCAATGTCAACTCAGAAGTAATGCCGTTGAGATTAACTGCCGAAAAGTCAAATGTTCCTAAATAAATAAAAAATACTCAATTCAAGTTACCAAAGTCGGTCGATTTTATGTATTGGGAGTATTTATTTAATAGAAGCATTTGAATGTTTCATTTTATTTGGCTCGATACGAGCTTAAATAGAGCTTAAAACTGCGAAAAATCTAGAACAATTTAAATAAATTAAATATAATGAGGCTCCTTTTTAATTAATATGATATTGATATTTCTTCGAAAAAAAATATTAGGTAAAGTACCTAATATAAAATGGGGAGTGGCACATTTGGCACATTTTCATATTCTATGATAGTTCATGGACTAAACGGATGCTGATTCAAATTTTTGTATTGTTTTCGATTCGTGTTTGTTTTCGAAAAAAAATTTTGGAGCAATTTTTATTTTAAAGAGCAACTTTTATTTCCTGCCAATTTCAAGTCAAGAAAATATATCGTGAGAAGATCAGCGAGTTAGTCCAAACAGTTCTACTAATAGTTCTACGATAGAACTAGTTGGACAAAAAAAATCGATGCGCGATTTTTGCGCGATCGAGTATGCGATATTGCGATTCCCATTTCTATAGAAATTTTGGGACTTTGTTTCAATAGAGAATTGCAAATGAGTACACGATTCATTAGGTTTCTTTTAGTGAACTCGTGTGCCATTGCTTAGTACGAGTATATCTGATCATGGTAAGTAGAACTACTTGGAGGGTCAATATATGAAATATCGCATACTACCAGTAGAACTCATGTTTTTTTTAAATATTTTGTTCTATTATAAAAATAGTAGAACAGTATGGACATGTTCCATTAAAATTATTTGAGTCCAATCTGTCATACTATGTAGTAGAGCTACTTACTTGGGTTTTTTGTCCAAGCAGTTCTATCGTAGAACTGTTTGGACTAATCCAAACCAGCGTGTTTAGAAGACTAGGCGTATACCATTTCTGATTTAATTTTATTTTTAACATTTTATATCAGCTTCTTTATTTTATATCGACTAATACAGATTACAACTTTTTATTATTGAGATTAATATATTTTTTAATTGTGTCAAAAATACTCCACAAAAATATTCCACAATAGCTTAAGTCTGCTCATGTGAACTAGTTTGTACAAGGTAACTTATCGAAATCCGTAAGTAAGTTTAAACTTATGTAAAAAATGTGTATATCATTCCATGGCTGTGTGAGTGACCCTAATACAGATAGAAAGCATCCATAGGAGTGACCATGAATACCGCACATTATGTATGATTTCACAAAATTGCCTCAATCTCTGCTGACGATTTGTTGAGTCGCTAATAAAAAAAGCAACTTATTCTTGCGTTAACCTAACTTACATTACAAGAACTTCTATCATGTAACAATGACTGTAATACTATTTATTGTTTTTTTTTTTTACTTTTAATCACATTAAGGTATATTTTTAGCCATATTAGGCTGGACTGGATTTTCTTAAAAAATGTCGAATGAAAAATGTCGTGTCGTGGACACTGGCCGTGCGTTACAAGTAATATTTCCTTTGAGAGTATTATATGTATTTTGTAGATAAACATATACCAAAATTTCTTTAACTTTATCCCCCGATTTTGTTATAATCAACTTTTCTTAATTGCCTGCAATTATGCCTACCCACTATGAAAGCAAATTGAATGAAGAATTCACGTAAAAATAAATAAGGTTAAATTACAGAAACAATTTCTGTAGGTACTTCAAATAGTTATTACGTAATTTTGAAATAAACTAAAAAAAACAAATACATGATTAAAATTATTCACTTAAAAGTAATTACATAAAAATGAATTAAATATATTTAAGAGACATTTATAAATAGGTTTTCTAATTGATATATTTGAAGTAAAACCATTTTGTCGATCATCATCTGTATTTGAACAATTGCGATTACCTATTACTTAAAACTAAACTTATCAATCGTCCTATGTACTGTAAAAATATAACCAATTTAAATGCATATACAAGTTTAGGGGTTTTATGTTAATTGTATATTTATAATTATAAAGTTTAATATGTTTTTTTTTAATATTGTAATGTAAAACTGTAAATAAATAGCTATTATTATTAATGTAAAACTTTAAAATAAACTTAAATTAACCTATTTTTCGTAATTTGAACTGTCACCAGAAATAAAAAAAAAATTGAAAATGCGTGCAAAAAAAGATATTAATGCAATTTATTAATAGAATTAAAAGAGGAGTAAGGATATTGTGTTTTACGGAAGTACCTTAAATGTTTGAATCGTTCGCAACAGTTCCTGATTTGCGATAAAACGACCATGTTTATATTATAATGAGTGTTTACCATTTTATATACAAGTTTATATCATTGTAGTCGTGTAGTTGTGTCTGAAAATTAGTTTTACGTTAGCTTAGCGAATAATTTGTAAAATGTAATGCGATACATTTATTGCACTTGCGAAGTTTGAGAGTCTTAGTGTATATTACGTGACGTGGTGTGCGCCTGTCTACTCTAATCTTGATCGGACCCGAGATTTTAATTTTCGTCTATCTATTTTCATCTTAATCAATTGTATCTTTAATATCAACCTTCATGGAAAAGTATAGAAGTTTTAAGGTATAATATAAACTGCATTTACCTTAGAAATATTTATAGTAACATTTACATTATGTACTTATTTCACTTTACAGAAAATATGGAGTCGAAAAAATCGATTCGCGAATTTTACAAGGGTCGCAGTATTCTGGTGACAGGCGGTACTGGACTCATGGGCAAGGTCTTATTGGAGAAACTTCTGTACTCTATACCTGATATCGGAAATATTTATATTATTATGAGACCGAAGAGAGGGAAGTCCATCATTCAACGGTTAGAAGACATAAAGCGGTTGCCGGTGAGCATTACTTTTGTTATATTTATTTATGAAAAAAATACTCTAGGTAGGTAGGTACTAGTTCATTTATCTACTTTTAGTTAATAGTAATACATACCTTTATGCGTACCTATATATGTGTATCTATACATATATGCGTACATCAAACATATTAATTAGGTTTTAGAAGAAGATTTCTAAAGATTAATGTTTTTAATGAATCCAGACTTGAATTCATAATTCATAAAATAAGATTTTTTCTTTTTCCTTAATAAAAGTCTCCTGTAAATAATTTCATACAAATGTTAAATTTTAGTTGTTCAACCGCATAAGAAGTGAGAAGCCTCATGTACTCAATAAACTGAAGCCTATGCAGGGGGATGTTTTATTTGAAGATTTGGGTCTATCTGGCGATGAAATAAGCAGTTTGTCTGAAGAAGTTTCTGTGATGTTTCACTTCGCAGCCACATTAAGACTTGAAGCCCCAATGAAAGATAATGTCAATATGAACACTAGTGGGACACGCAGAGCTTTGAATGTGGCGAAAAGGCTTAAAAAATTAACTATTTTCGTGCATCTTTCAACAGCATTTTGCTATCCCGATTATGACGTTCTGGATGAAAAGGTTTATATTTTTATTATTATTGTTTACTGAAAACGCAGTATAGGATGTCTACTGACAAGGCGAACACACGATTTGATGAGATCTGGATGGCTGATCTGATCTATAATAGTGATTAGTGATCTAGACTTTTTTGAATGGTCTTATTGGCAGAGCCACCTTATACAGTTGGTAGTCTATTACATTCATTATAAATCTTTATAATTATAATTAATTTACTTAATTGATTTACTTACTTAATCTTTATAATTTACTTAATTGGTACTCAAAATTATTTTTAACATGAAATTTTGATTACACAATTGATGTTATTATGATGTAACGGCATTGATGACCTTATAATTTTGTATTTTAATATAATTGTAATTTAATACATTTAGTCTGGGGCGATTCCGATGCCTGAAATAAATGGTTTTTATTTTATTTATTTATTTATAAAAGTATCCTAAAAGTGGTAATGTTGTCCCAAACATAATTTTTTTATGTTAGCACATTTTTTTTATATTTTAAGACGATCTCTCGGGAACCATTCATTATTTTTTCAGGATCCAGGTAATAAACTTAACTGTACACCAAATTTCATCCAAATCCGTTCAAGCTGCTTTTGTGTAAAAGAGTAACAAACATCCATCCTCGCAAATGTTCGCAATTATAATATTAGTAGGATTATTTTGAACTATTAATTAATTGTGTATGTTTATTTTTAAAGCTATATCCACCTCCAATGAGTCCAGATGACCTTATGAGACTAATTGAGTGTTTAAGTGACAAACAAGTGGAAATGATTACACCGTCGATGTTGGGGCCTCATCCCAACTGCTACACTTATTCTAAACGGATGTCTGAAATGCTGGTGGGAGAAGCTTACAAAGAATTGCCTGTTTGCATTGCACGTCCAAGCATAGGTGAATATTTATAATGCTTATATCTTTAATTCATCCTAATCTATCTCGAAACCAGCTAGGACGGGCAGCGGTCGGGAAGCTCCGAGACATCCTCTCAATTCCTCAGTGTCTCAAAACAAAAATTCTCGACCAATGTGTGTTGACAGTGTTACATATGGCGCTGACACGTGGTCCTTAGCTATGGGCCATCCTTAGCTATGCCTAACTTTATTCCTCTTTCCATAAGTGAAATACGAATTAAAATCGATTGAGCGGTTTTAAGTCCGTAGAGGACAAACATACGTATAATGATTTTTATTTATATTAGGTAATTAGTTAATATTTATATGGATTAGTTAGTTAATATTTATAATTTTAAATTGTATATTTTTTCAGTGTGCCCGTCTCACCGTGAACCAATGCCAGGTTGGGTAGACAATCTCAATGGACCCGTAGGTGTGATGCTTGCCGCTGGAAAAGGTGTTATTCGAACCATGTTGTGCGATGGTAGTCTCAAGACTCAGGTAATACCAGTCGACGTCGCAATTAACGCTATCATCGCTATTGGTATGATAGAAGGAAGTAAGGAAACCAAGTAAGTTTGTGAGACCTTTTGATGTATGTCAAGGTAGGTAAGATATTTTGTTGTTAAAAGGAAAACAATTCCACATAGTTCTATTGATTGAATATTCGTTATTTAATTCGTTACAATTTTGATTTATACATTCAATGGTATTTAATACACGTGAATTTAATGTAATTGGACTGGTGTAGTTCTTTTTTTTAATACTTTTTTCTCAATAAGTATTTTTACTACTTATATTTTGGCGTCTTAAGATGTGTACGTTTTTCAATTTGTTTCATAGTGGGAGGCAAATTAGAAAAATGATAATAACAAAATCCCTGAATACAGTATGATGCTTTACTTACGTCCAAAATTTAATAATTACACTCGATAGCTAAAGGATCAAAGAATATTTTGCTATTTTCGAATTTGTATTACTATAATACGCTCGAAACGTACCTACACGTATTCACGTAAACGCACACGGCCGTGTCCACACACAGGCACATCCCATTTTTTGTTAATTTAATCTGATTTAATATGTATTTTGATAAGCTTAATTTGAAAGAAATTTCTTATGTTATGAGTAATTTTTTCAACATTGCCGATTGTCATAGGGATTGCCGATGGGAAACGAAATTGTAAGAAATCCTTTTTTTCAGGTCTAATCTTATTCCTATCTACAATGTTACCATCGGTGAACAAGTAACGATGACATGGGGCGAAGTATTGAAAATAGCAAAGCAATATGCCCGGATCTACCCGTTGTCCTGGCCACTCTGGTATCCTAATGGCGACATCACTACCAACCGCGCATTACACGAAATGCGTCGCATATGCTACCACCTAATTCCGGCTTATTTCATTGACTTTTTGCTGGTTCTTTTCTGGCAAAAACCCATGTTAGTATTTCATACTTTATATAATTATTACCTGTAGTACCTGTGTCACGTGGTTACACCCACTTTTTAATTTTAGCCGTTAACCTTAGGCCTTAGGCTAACAAATGCAAAAAAAAAAAAAAAACAATTATTAGCTCCAGAGTTTAACGCGTTCAATCAGATAAACAAACAAACTCTTCGGCTTTATTATATTAGTAACATAGGTTTAACGAATGTATACCTACAGTACAAAGAACTTTACTTTGTATTGAACCTACACACTGACCGGCAGCAAAACCTGGACCTCAGTTGACCTTAGCTCAATTTGGAATTTAAGTGTATCTAAATCTTTTTTTATTCGCCCTTTTCTAGTAAAAATAGAATTACTAGGAACTTAAATATACTTAGCTACTTAAAATATTGTACAATAGGAAAGGATTCGGAATAAAAATTTCCAAATAATACTAGTAGTAAAACGGTATTAATTTAAATGGAATGCGGACGTACATTAGACAATAACAAATTTGTCTAAGTGTGTTATTATTTGTGTTTTACAGCTTGGTTAGGATCCAGAAAAGAATCAGCCAAGGTCTGGAAGTATTGCAGTACTTCACTATGAGAGAATGGAAATTCCCGTGTCCAAATTATGACAGTATTTGCATGATATTGGATGAAACAGAAAGAAAACTGTTCAACACTGAAGTCGGAGACAACGATCCTGTTGAGTATATGCGTGAATGTGTCGAAGGAGGACGAATCTATTGCCTAAAAGAAGATCCCTCCAAAATCCACATAAATAAGATGTATCACAATTTGTAAGTATATTCTACATCAATATAAACTTATCTCGTATGTACCTATTTATTACATAATAATACGAGTACTAATAACGGACCCAGCAGCAGAATTTATGGAACTTACTTACAGGGCCTAATAATAATTCAAAAAATATTACAATCAAGTTTCCAATCAAAACACGGCGCCATCTATTGGATGCTTACCCAACCTAGATGTTTTAGTCAATAAACTAACTGACTTCGCCATCTGTTAGAAAGTTATGGAACTTACTCACAACCCTTTATCCTAAAAAAACCCCTACAATAAAATGTATTTTCTCCACCAAATTCGCTTTTCTTTCTTTAATTTACAGCGTAATCCAGTGCCATTACAGCGCTGCTGGATTGGATTAAATACTGGATCCGCATTTAAATAAGCCCTAAAGATTAATTTTAAAAAATATCTACACTAATTTATTTTATTTTTTGCAGCCTCTACGTTATGGACTGGATTGTGAAAATAGCATTTTGGGCACTAATCATTTACTGGTTAAGTGGATTTGTCTTCTAAACGCACTGTCTTGCCCCATTTACTATTTTTTATTAAACATTATATAGGTATAACTGTTTGGTTGTAATAAGGTCAGTTAATTTTTAATGTAAACAATATTTTAATACCTCAGCAATTCTAATCAATATGTTATTTTACCATATTATAAGCGATATTATTTAGCAATTGGGATCAATGTTTTATTGGGTTTATAAATAAAATATGTTATCATTAATTTATATCATTTATTCATGTACCTAATGTACCGCGTAAATCAAATTCAAGCTTACAAGCAACATATGCACTACAGTAATTAAACAGTCGACATGAAATATAATAAAACATTTATACTTGTCTAAACAAGTTCACATATTATGTGCGAGATAAACATAAGATTGTATTTTTTACAATACAGTCATTACAATTACATATACATTTCACAATAACATCTCATCCAAAATAAATTTATGAAAAAGAAAAAAGAAATTCATAATGTAATCACTTAAATATACTATAAAACAATAGTTGTTTTATATGACTTTTAGTGGCAGTGTTGCTGCAAAATCAAAATTCAAGTAAAAATAACAAAATTCATTGATATATATTTCATTACACCAACACGAACACTCTACAAATATAACACTTAATAGTTAATGTAAAAGGCGTCAGTAATTACATAGGGATTAATTAAAATGATCAGTTTTACAAAATGCAAGAAAACATGTATAGTAAATAAAAATAAAGTTACACAAACTTTTACTAAAACCTTCCATATATAATTACTAACAAAGTGGATGAGTTACATATATATCAAACTATTTGAAGTACATACATCAAAATTAACAAAATTAATGTTACTCCAAATTTGATATTTAATTTTAAAATAATTGTTTTGAACAACATTTGTCTTTCATATATTTAAGTATAATAAAAAAAAATTCAAAGCAATCTTGTAAATATTATTATAATTTTAGCGTTTGTTTCCACCTTAAATTAAATAAGGCGAAATAATAATCATCCACTGTGTTAGTATATTTTATACACATTTCTATAAAAGTGATCTCATTATTTTGACAATTGATTGTATCAACATTAACCTGACGCCTTGTAGTTGAAAATTTACTTTGTGGAATTGACAATTTCCACAAATTCGGGTTTCAAACTGGCTCCACCCACAAGGAATCCGTCTATATCCGGACAGGCCGCTAACTCCTTCGCAGTGGCAGCGGTGACGGAGCCGCCATATTGGATACGAACAGCTCCGGCGACATCCAGAGACACATTGGTCGACAGCCAGTTGCGAAGGGACGCATGAACTTCTTGAGCCTACAAAATTTACTTAATTATTTTCCATTCATATCTAATTCAAATGCTGGATGTAGTATGAGAGAGTATAGAAGCTAACCCACTGCATAAGGAGCTATTCATTAGTTAGTACGTAATGACGATTTTGCATTAATATATTTTGACAGTAATACCAAATTTCATATCAATCAAACTTGTGGAAATTAGTAAAATCAAAACCTTCGTCAACTAGAGTATGGGTTTATGGTTTTCAAAATCCTGAACAGATTTAAGAACAATCCCGATCACGTAGGATTTCAAAAAAAGGTTCAAAATCGGTCCACAAACATATATACACATGACAAAGTTATCACCCCGTTTTTGTGTCGGGCGTCGCAGTTAAAAAAGGGGTAAATATTAATATGAATAAAACATACCTGCTGTGGCGTAGCTGTCTTGCCTGTGCCGATAGCCCACACCGGTTCATAGGCGAGTACTACATTGTTCCAGTTGTTGCCGATGGCTGGAACAAGGGCTTTGGTCTGTCTGAAAACGACCTCCTCAGTTTTGCCCGCTTCTCTTTCTTCAAGAGTCTCACCAATGCAGGCGATCACTTTCAGGCCAGATTCCAAAGCATGAGTTACCTGATATGAGAAAACAAATTTAGTAGCATACAAATGAAATTTAAGACTAAATAACAAAAGAGAGGGAACGAAACTGTGGTTATGTTAAGGTTGACAGACGGCCACTCTATTTGTAATCTACAAATATTATAAAATAAAATCACTGTCTCCCTCTATCTGTTCCTCCAACTTCTTCTAAACCACCCATCAGACTTTGATAAGGTTTTAACAAATGGAAATAAAACGGATAAAGAGGATTTAAAATAATTTTATAATGTGTACCTATTCTATAATTAAAAAAGGGTTAACCCTAATACCTATACTTTTGTTATTATTTGATATAAACATTAGTCTAACGTAGTTTAACATTAATGAATAAACAAAAGAATTATTTATTTATTTTTAATCACTGTAAAATGAGTTACTAACCTTTTCAGCGATCAAGTCATCCTTTTCTCCAAAAATGTTCCTCCTTTCTGAATGTCCAAGTATTACCCAATTCGCTCCAACATCTTTAATCATGGCAGGTGAAATCTCGCCTAATTTGATAAAAAATATATTTCATTAACTTAGCTTTCACATTTCATTCACACTGAAACTCATTTACGAAAATGTCACTCGATTTTACCTGTAAACGCGCCTTTTGCCACCTTCCAGCAGTTTTGCGCGGCAACACCAATTGTGTCAGGAATGATGCTCTTGACATATGCAAGATATATAGCAGGTACACCCACTACAACCTGTAATGAAATATTGCTAGTATAAATTGTTGCAATTTTTTGAGAAATTTTTCTCTTCATAGCAACCTTCCTTGGACTTCAACAAATATTTGTTTAGTCGTTCTCGAGTTTAGAGCTTAACAATACATACAATTTATGTTTATTTTATTTACTAGAGACCCGCCCCGGGCTTAACACGGAAGTAATTTTCTAGGCATATTTTTTCCAATTTTTCTCTTCAAAAGAATCTTCCTCTACCTTGAAGGCATAAATGAAAAAATGGACTAGTTTGCAAATCAACACATACACTTTTAACTTGTGTCTAAAACGACAATCATAAAAACTTCAGCCCATTCTCAGATGATTTGTTTGAGATCTTCAAAATGGCAAACTGACAAATTATGTTTTTCAACAACCAAATACCACAAACTACTCACCTCAACATTAGGATCCAAGGGACCCTTCTTCAAGTTGTTGACAATTTCATTAATTTGATTTTTGTCTCCATTCATCTTCCAGTTACCACCAATAACGAATTTCCTTGTCATTTTGAGTGATTTTACAAACTGTAAAAGAATGTACTTATAATTATTGCTAATATTACTACATGCCCCCATGACAAAATGTTTCTTGGGGTAAGAGCGGGTGATTTTACGTATTTCTTTATACTGGTAACATATTTTTATCATTTTAAACATCTGATGTGTGTGGATTAGGCATAAAACAAGCACTTCATTCCGATTTACGACAGGCTAATAAATGATGTAATTGACTGTACTGACAATACTATAAAATATTCCTTGGTTTGGAAGTTATTAGAATTATCTGCTCTTCCTCCAATCTTCTCCAAACATAAATAAAGTGAACTTGCATTATTCAGCAATTTTAGTAATATAGAGAAACTATCGTACCTACATATTTTACACTAATTAATAAGAATATCCTGATTTTAAACTGATTAAACCCTTCCATTTACATTACCAGTCACATTCAATACAGAGTCTATTTACCCTATCCCTTCCCAATTTTTTGTCCTTAATCCTTCTATGGTTGGCAGCACAGACACACTTGCAGCACCTGTGGTGATGCTTGATCAAACTTACATATATCTAACTAGCTGTTGCACGCGACTTCGCCCGCGTGACTTTATAAAACATAGCCTATGTTACTCGCTGATAATATAGTTTTCTATAGGTGAAAGAATTTTCAAAATCGGTTCAGTAGTTTTTGAGTTATTCATTACAAACATACAAATCTTCTCTCTTTATAATATTAATATAGATCAGGGATGGCCAAGAGATCGTCCGCAGTCTACCGGACTACCGGTCGACCGCGAAGGCAATATGCTAATTACGCAATTATTGGACTTTAACCAATTGCCTGTATTAAATTAATAGAGTTTAAACTGACTTGTCTTTAATTTTTTTTTTAACGGGCAATTTATTTTATGAATTTAATTCTCTGAAGACCCTTCGATTTCTCATGACGGGGACAATGTGAAGTGGTGGCATTAAGTCCTGAAATCGGCTCTGCTTCAGCAGATTCCGCTGATGAATCTTCTGTTATTTTCGCTTATATAGAAGCTTCTGATGTTTAGACCACTCTAAAGAAGGTTGAAACTTATAACAAAGATGTTTTATTTATCTTTAACTAAACTACCTTGCAGTCGAGCACAAGAAATATTTTTAATCACAAGTAGACCTCACAAGTCAAAAGTTTAGCCACCTCTGGTATAGATAATAGATGACTGCCTTTCAGAAACAGCAAATGAGTGTTCTAAAATTGCTAATTATAGAAAAAAAAACACGTTAAATTAAGTCACGTCAGCCACACCATATTTACTCAAAAACAAAATCTGAGTAAAACAAATTAACCCATGAAAATTTTTTACAAATGCATTGGATAATTACTAATGATGATACTTAATAATTTACTAATAATACCTTTTTTTTTTCTTAATATAAAGGCATATTTTTCTTAATATAAAGGGGATAGGCAAGCTGACGATCCACTCTATGATGAGAAGAGTTTATACATTGAATACTATTAAATAAATAGCAGAGGTTAAAGCACACTAAAGAAAAATATGAAAGTGCCCTACCCTGTACAAATTAAGTACTAGTGGTTCATATTACCTATAAAAAAATCAAAAAGTTATTAATTTAAATGAATGCTAAAATAAAACGCAATAAAATCATAAATAAATTAAAATTTATGATAAAAATAATACTTACACCTTTATTTCAAAAATAACTTTTTACCTGACAATCGCCGGGAGGGGAAGTTAGAAATTGAAATTCTTAATTCTCAATTACGTTTCGGTAAACTGACAGCACAGTAATTGCGACAAACTTCTCATATCTCTCGTTACTATTGGTGTTACAAGAAAATGTATTCAATTTAGTCTATGATTTGATTTTGCAACCAATCAGAGAGCCGTTTTGAGAAACATTGGCAATGAAAACAAGATAACATTGAAATGACCTTCGTGACATTGAATAGACATGACTAAAGTCAACACAAAGTGCGTTCAGAACGTGTAATTCTTTCTAGTGTGTGTAATTTTAATTACACACACTAGAAATTTTAACTATACACGTTCTTTGAACTTTAATTTAATTGAAACTTATTTGAAATTAACTTTATTAATATTTATATGTATAACTTTAAATTTCATGTTAAAAAGATCTCAAAATTATTCCTTAAATTATTTAATGTTACATGAAATTTTAATAATGTACCTATTGATTCACGAACATATTATTTTGCAGACTAGAAATCACATTCGGTTTGCGAACATTAAACACCAAAAACAAAAAGCTATATTTATTCGTGTATGTATCAGTAATAAATAATGTTAAAATTATTAATATGGTTGACCGAATATTCATCCATAGGATATTTATTATCTTGTAATTTGGTTTGAAAGATAAACCAAATGTGTAACTTTCTTATCGCCAGCTAAATTATGTTTTCTCTATTTAAACAGTCCAAGGATATACTTTGTGTATATTTTTTTTGTTAAATCGCAGCACTTATAATACTTACGTATTTATTTCATTTCTAGATCATTGAACAGAGTAATTTAACTTGGCTTATTAAATGTATCATGTGAGTGTCACTGTCAAATGTCAACTGTGACAACAATTCGGTTGCGAAATGCCAGATCGTATACCTTCATCCCATAGACACTATTATACTACGTAAATAATAGTGACTATGCTTCATCAAGCTTCATCGGGTAGGCATCGGCAAGTTCGGCAACTATAACTGTCAAGTGTCAACTAAACTAACCGACTCGGACTCTGCAATCGCCAATCTGTGATGTGTAACTCAGCAAACACTTGATTTTTTAATTTAATATTTGATTTAATTATGATCATAAACTTTTAATTTTTATCCGTAAAACAACTTTATATCAAGATGAATATAAAAGTTAGTAGTTTATAACAACTTTTTATATAAAATATTTAAATATAACTTGAATAAATACTATTTATTTTTTTATTTCAGCTAATAACGGTATTGGTACTAACAATAGTTCAAGTATCTATACAGGCGAAGAAACAGCACAGTTCTGTCATTACAGATATTAACGACATTAAGGAATTTAAGAAAATTTTAAGAACGAAAACTAATGTTTTGGTACTTTTCTTAAGTGCTCCAAAGTCTTCTCAAACAATCGTTAACGTATTCAAAGATACGGCTTCTGTCATGAAGGGCCAGGCAACATTGGCGATTATAGATTGCAGCAGGTAAGGACACCACATTCATTTTTTAATAAGTAGGTACATTTACGTTTTTTTTACTACAATTAAATATTATCTTCTTTATACGATTTACTCCAATAACTTTAATAATGTTACTACAGAAGTTGTCATTCAGAGTTCAGAAGTTGCCTCAAGATGAATTAATTGCAAGTTTTACTCTCAGTTTTTCAATTTTTTTCTTCTGCTCAACCTAACAATAATAAAGGCAAGGACTTGCACAAGAAATTGCCAGAAGTACTTGCTAGTCTAAACCTTGCTGATTACACATTCCATTTCACTTCAATTTTACATCATAGATTTCACATCTAATTCAGAACATTACCACTATCTGCAGTTAAAGATTCACAGATAAATATTTCACACTATCTGAACATATTCATGTACTATTGGTAGTGTGGAAAAGTTTGGAAAATGAAAACTTAAAATGTTAAATGATATGATAGCTAAATCTAAATGGGATCTAATTTCATTTAACAGGCTTATTTTTATTATATACAAATCTATATTATAAATTGTATACAAATTAAATGTTAAGTATAATTTAAAAATCAAAATACTCTATTATCAATATAAACTTAGAATAGAATTTCACCTTGAGACTGCATGGTCCGACTGCTTCTTCAGGATTGACATAGGCTAAACATATTCCACACAAACGAAGTCGCGATCACCGGCTAGTGTTATATAGAAATTATAGTTTACTATGGACATATAAGTAGGTAATAGTTAAAATTCATTAATAATATTATAATGTCTGCGTAACCAAATGGCCTATTGTTACATTTCTGAGTAAACCAGCTGAGTAAATTTTCTCGACTCAAGATAAACAATGATTTCATTTAATTCTAAAATTTATTTGCAATACAAATTTCAGCTTTTCTTAATTTATATACCTAAGTAATGTAATATTTTATATTGTGGATTCTTTCTCATGTTTCTACTTTATTCAATGCAGAGAGATAAAAGGCAATAAGTATTCCTGATGAAGGCTATATCCAAAGGCTAAAAATTAATCTTATCATTATAAGGTGAATCCAAACACCGAAGAATTCTTTTTATTTTCTGAACCCGGAACACATTCCCAACAATGAATGTAGGTCACAGCACAGGTGACATTGGTCACCCTGTTACCCTTCGATCTTTTGTTCACATATGAAGATGTTGTTTGTTATGCTAATAGGAACGACATATTAACAAAGACAATTAAGTTATTGTAATTGTTCTAATTAGACTAACAATATCTTGCTAAACTTTTGTATCTTATGTACTTGTGTCCCGATAAAAATATTAAAATTAGGAAAGGGATAGGGAAATGGGCTCCGGCATGCCTTACTCCCTCATCGAAACACAACAGGTACGTACTGTTATTTCGCGTTAGTATTATGTAAGGTGGTGTTTACTGCCGCCAGACGGGCTGTCCAAATGACTGCGAAAAGCAATGTGCCCTGCCAACATTTTCAGAAAGTAAAGCCAACTTTTCAAAAGTTCATTTAAAAAGTTGGTCATGCCAGGTAGAAAATCGTCCAATGGGCTCGTTGCTAATGTACTTTTAATCTATACTGCTATTTAATTCGATAATTTATACTAATTTACTTAAAAATAAATATTAATTTACAATTACAGTGATGGTAAAAAGTTATGCAAGAAATTGAAGATAGATTTAAGCAAGCCGTATAGTATGAAACATTTTAAGGATGGTGAATTTCACAAAGACTATGATAGGGATGAAACAATAAGTGCAATGACGAATTTCCTCCGGGATCCCACAGGGGACCTACCGTGGGAAGAAGATCCGTCAGCAACTGATGTATTTCACCTTCAAAATGCTGAGGTAAGACATTTATAAAAGTTGAAATTCATTTTATTGTTAACTTTGATTGGAAATTACATTAAATCAAAGTATTTTTGTTTCTTGTGTTTATTTATCAAGTCCTTTGAATAGTCTTGAAAAAATATATTCATAATTTTCCTTAGCTGTTTCTAAGTACATATATTGTTACTGCTTCGAGGTTTTATCTGGTTTTTTAATGGACAATGAAAAAAATATAAGGCTATATATGAAAATTATATAACACTTATTTATATGAAAAAAATATAAGTGTTACAATTGTAACACAATATGTAAATTTAACAAAATTTTCCTCAAATTACAGGCTTTGAATAAATTTTTGAAAAAATCGGGAGCGGCAAATAAAGGATCTATGATAATGTTTTATGCACCATGGTGTGGCTATTGTAAAACATTAAAACCGGAATATGTCGCTGCTGCTACAGAATTAAAGGTAATATTTTATTCAATACACCTAGATAGATTGGGATAGACTTTCTTATTAACATATTTCCAACTAAAGTAAGTTTATAATAAAGAGAATTTATACGTGATAGTATCAGTAGGCTTTGACTTTTATATGTTTCTTAACTCACTAGTTAAATACATCTACCTGTAGTTAAATATATATGTCATGTTATAATTAATACATTCTATTTAATGAATATTTCAGAATGAAGCCCTATTAGCTGCAATTGATGTGTCCAAACCTGGAAATTCAAAGATAAGACAACACTACAACATCACTGGATTTCCCACACTTCTGTACTATGAGTGAGTGTATATTAAATTTTGTCCCATAGTGTCATTTTTTTTATTAATAAAAGGTGCATAATATAAGGTATTGGCATAATCAAAAACTAAAATGTTTTTTTGTTTTTTTTTTTCTTTTCAACAGAAAAGCTCACTTGCGCTTAACATACTCCGGCGACAATAAAAAGCAAGCTATAGTTGATTTCATGAGAGACCCAACAGCCCATACACAAAAAAAGAAGGAAATTGTAGACGAGAGTTGGTCAACCGAGTCTGATGTCGTACATTTGAAAGGTATGAAAGGTCACTTTATTTATTTATTAAATACCTAGAAGCATTATTTTAAAATTGTTTTAGTGTGTATAAAGCTACGAATAAAGTATAGTCATAAAAAAATTGTTGTCATATTGACAGTTCTCAAAAATATTCATACTTTTTTTAAATCTCATAATATTTTTATTGATTTCAAATCATGTCTAATTGACAAATGATTCATGTCATATTTTTTAGTTTGAAAAACTGTGGTGAACATATTTATATTTATTATTTATTTATATTTATTGTAATGAGTCGTTCAATACGTAATTTATTGTTGTGTTATGGTAATTTTTTTTATATTTTATTTTATATTATTGTTGTCTACATATTTTGTATGGTAAGTTAAACGTGTCTTTGATGATACAGGATCTTTAATCATAGCCTAAATCGCGAAAGTTGACACCAATTCTTAATATTTATAAGAAATTATTTCGAATAGAGATTGTTTTAAAAGATAATAAATCATTATAAAAAGTGCACGCCTGTGAAACTGACCCTAAGGTGTTCTTTTCACGTATTTTAAATTCCCTTCAGAAATGAAATGTGGGCCAGAAATGAAAAGAAAAAAATACTTTGAAGTAGCATCAATCCTTTGAAAGATGCATATCAGTGTGTAAAATAAATTAATATATCTAAATGTAAAATATCACTGACATAAGGGCGTTGTTTTTAATTTTGATTAGATGCCGAATATCTGAAGCGAGCTGATATAATATTTTTTCTTGCTTGCAGGCGATAGCTTTGATGCTGTATTGTCCAAAGCCGAGCATGCTTTAGTTGTGTTTTACGCTCCGTGGTGTGGACATTGCAAACGGATAAAGCCTGAATTTGAAAAAGCCGCGACAAGGATAAAGAACGATAAGGTTTGTGTATTTCACTACTCGATCCTTGAGCGTAATGCAACTCGCGATGTTCCAATTGCTTACATTAATGTGCTTTCTCACTAAAAGCATTCACATGTAATGTAACATTTCAGGGGTACTTATCTATGGAACGACCTCTGTCACTAGTAGTTGTGCCCAAGGGTAATATTTCATGCCCATAGTACTGTACTGTCTGGTACCTGTGTGGTAGTACCATAGGAGATTAATTTGTAACTCTAGTACTACTTACGCATTTAAAATGCCACTAATGCCTTACTAAATGTTATTTTTTATAGAGTTTTGTAGAATTTTCATAACACATTTTTATTATTTTTAAATACTGTGGAAACTTTATATTTTAAATGTGTAAGTAGTAGGTACCAGAGGTAAAAGTAACTTCCGTAGTACTACCAGACAGGTAATTACGAAATATTACCCGTGGTAGTTAAGTAGTGGCACCGGTAGTTCTTTTGTAACATTTCAGATTTGATTTTGAGCACTTATGGCCAATTCTACACGTGTTAATATTTCAGATAAATGGGATATTAGCAGCGGTTGATGCCACTCAGCAACCAGAGTTGGCTTCCCGTTTCGGTGTTAGAGGCTACCCAACGCTCAAGTACTTTAATAGGGGCGTGTACAAATACGACGCGGGACACGCTAGACAGGAAGATCAAATTATTGAATTTATTAAGGTAAGTTACAAAAAGCAGAGATTTTCGGTTTTTATAGCTGTACGTTAAAATTTTCAAAAATATTATTTAGTTCGTAAATAAGTTGTTTTTTTTTTAATATCGACTTTATTCGTATTAGAATCCTCAAGAACCGCCTCCGCCGCCGCCACCAGAGAAGCCGTGGTCAGAGGAAGAGTCTCAAGTGCGCCATTTGGATGGTTCCACCTTCAAGAACGCACTCAGAAAAATCAAACATGCACTTGTCATGTTTTATGCACCATGTAAGTGTTTTTGTAGAAGTCCATTCTTACTTTTAATATAAAATTAACACAGTACAACTGGGTATTATTATGTCGCTTTGTTTGTATAATAATAATTTTATTGTTATTATACAAATTGTATAATAATAATAAAATGTATTAATTTTTTTATAATATTTATTGTTTTTTTATATTTATATTGTAAAAAAATTAATATTAAGAAATAAGATAAATAAAGAGAATAATAATAATAATAAAATGGCGAGTATTTGCACAGACATAACCAAGTAGCCAGAATTATTCACCAACAACTTGCTCTTCAATATCACCTTGTTGAATATGAAGTACCATATTACAAATATATACCTGCGCCCGTTCTCGAAAATGGTCATGCCACACTCTATTGGGATCGCTCCATAATCACGGATAGAACTATTGTCGTCAATAAACCTGACATCGTGGTTATTTACCGATCCCAACGCCGGACGATGCTTGTTGACATTACTGTTCCACATGACGAAAACCTCGTGAAAGCCGAGAAAGACAAACTTACCAAGTACATAGACTTGGCTCACGAGGTGACCGCCATGTGGAATGTCGATTCCACAATCATCGTCCCGATAGTCATATCGGCGAATGGTCTTATAGCGAAGAGCCTCGACCAACATCTAAAGAGTCTCTCGCTAGATGGATGGATCAAGGGTCAGATACAGAAGGCGGTACTTCTGGACACGGTACGAATTGTCAGGTGGTTCCTCACTCTGCAGCCCTAACCACCGGTAGCTGCGGCATACTATTTTTAAATTTTTTATATATTTTTTTTTATATATTTATATTGTAAAAAATTTAATATTAAGAAATAAAATAAATAAAGAAGATAAAGTAAGAAGCGGATATTTAAATTAATCAAAGCACAACAACCAAACCAAACAAGTCAGCATCATATGGTAGTGTAAATGCAATATTTTACAATAGGTGGTTAGTGGTTAAATTTATTTAATGTGCATAAAAAGACTTAATATATATTATGTTTAATATGTATCCATACTAATATTATAGATGTGAAATAAACTCTGTCTGTCTGCCTTCACTACTCAACCGATCATAATGAAATTGTACATACACCTTGTTAGCGATACAAGAAAGGACATACATAGGGTATCTTTCATCTAAAAAAATACTGTTCCCGAGGGATAATTCAAAACAGAATAAAAAAGTAACGCCTGTTTATAGCAACAAGAGATCAAGCGTTACATTATTGCTTATATATTTTTTATTTTCAACGCAGACGAAGTCGTGGCCACCAGCTAGTACTATATAAAGAGAAAATATTTGTTTTTTTTTTTTGTTATAATTATGACTTGTAAAATAGACAAACTTTTACAGGGTGTGGTCACTGTAAAAGTACAAAACCAGAGTTTGTGCAAGCAGCGCAGCATTTTGAAGACGAATTGATGGTCGCATTCGCTGCTATCGATTGTACCTCAGAACAAGAACTGTGTGCCAATTATGAGGTCAAAGGGTATCCTACAATTAAATACTTCAGTTACTTCAATAAGTTAGTCAAAGAATACACAGGAGGCAGAAAGGTGAGTTGTATTTAATGGAACTTTAAAAGTTTTTTTTTAAATAATAGATTCTCAACTGTTTTGTGTAAAAAATTAAATTCATCTAAGTAACGGTTTTTATAGTGAAATAGTGATTTGTAATAAATTAGTGAGGCATGTTTGTTCAGATTCTTTTTATATTAAAAGGTAACGTTATTTTTATATTAAGTCAAGCTAACGTTACACTTGATATCGCCTGTATGCACAAGCAACACTAAGAAAGGTGTAAGGGTGTTGCGGACCCTGGGATAATAAGGCAAAAGGGAAAAAATAGATAGGGAAATGGACTCACGTGCATAGTTATCATAACAAACAGCACAAGTTCCGTTATCATCTTGAAATGCTGAAGTAATTAATACGAAATACTGAATAGTGAATTGGTTAAATAAAATTTGTATTTTAAGCGGTGGGGCAGTTAATCTAAATTTACTTGTTTTTTTTTTTAGATGGCAGACTTCGTGTCATTCATACATAGTCAAATGGGACATGAGACTCTACAAAAGGCGGCTAAAACGCCGCAGGAAGCTGGTTTTGGTGTTAATGTTGTGCTTTCTACAGACGATGATTTTGAGAAGCACATCAATGACAACGCATTCACATTTGTCATGTTCTATGCTACATGTGAGTTAATATTTTTATTATTATTTGGTTCTATTTCAGCAATGAGTGATTGATAATGTATTTAATTGTTTAGATGTTGGAAATTTTAAATTTTATATTGCAGTTTGGAAAAGTCTTATTGGCATTTTAATATTCGGTTCTCAGTCAGATGCAATTCGAACTATTTAAGGATGATCTAAGATGGACCAATTCACACTCCATCGGGCTTAGTCTGTGGCATGACGTCTAGAACATAATTATTTCCTTTCATCAACCAATTAATACAATGCAAGATATTTTTTTCTTCTTCATAACAATTTCATTACTTTTTTCTTACATTATATGTATTCTAAACTCTATCGAGCCAAATTGAACAGTCAACCTGATCGTGTATGGTGCATTATTGCATATGGACTAACGATAAATTGTATTAACACGTTGTTTGAATTAATAGGCGACGGTAGCCCCCTACCGTCTGTCTGTCTGTATTGTAGTTTAGACCAGATACAATCTTTTGTATTTGATTTTCTAACATTATATTTTATGTTTGAATTTCAGGGTGCGGTCATTGCGTAGAAGCTAAACCGGCTATCAGTAAACTGGCGACCACTTTGAAAAACGAAAACCACAAAGTCAAAGTTATAGCCGTGGAAGCTTCCGAGAATCAAAAGGTGGCCGATTTGGCTGGAATTTCGACTCTACCTACCTTCAAAATGTACTCCAATGGTAAACTTGTGGCCGATTATGAAGGAGATAGATCGTTTGATGATTTACTCAAATTCTGCAACAGTCATGTGAGAATCAAAGAGGAATTGTGATAAACTTCCTCCAAACTAATCACTGTTTAAACATCACTTAACTAAACTTTAAAATTTTAATAGAAATATTTTGTATGTTACATTTATTAAGTACATATCGACGGTCCCTAAGTAAAGTATAGAAACTTGAAAAGTTCTATTTTTCAGTAGAGGCGTACTTTCCATAAAAACGTTTACACGGCAAGCGACATTACGACGGAATGCATTCTAATATTCGATTATGTACGTTACGAAATTACAAAAAGTATTAATAAATAGACATGCAAAAAAATTAGGACCATTTAAGCAAAACTCATTTTCGACAGTGTACGTAGGGACCGTCGATATGCTTGAAACTAGTTTCGTAATATTTTATAGTTCGTAGATATTAAAAGAAATTTGTTATACGTATTATTCAATGCGCTTTGCTTTTTTATTAATTATTGCATAATATTAGCTAGTCTTTTGTAATACCTATATGTGCATATCATTTTCTCGATAATTATAAAAATATATTTATAAATGTAGAAATAAATAGAACAAATAAAATATATAGAGATTAAGCTTCTATATTATGTATAGACTTCTTTTTCTATTTAAGTGTTAATTGTCAAAAATTTTAACACTCCATAACTTCTTATAATCATCGACTTGTTATAACGTTGAATTCTCACAATTCCTACAATGTTCAACTTTTCCGTATAGTTTAATATTTGGAGTTTATAGAATCCATTACCCTATCCGACGTCTGACAACTTTAACATTAAAAAAAAAAACTTTGAATTCAACATAAACGTAAGGTACATCCCGTACCTTATGTAAATTTCAAAGTTATAGAATTTCATCATTATAAGAAGTGTTTATAAGAATACGAATTCCTCTTAACAATAAAGACAATTATTTATTTACCTTTTCAATTACAGGGTAAATAAATAAAAATAACTTGTCCTATTCAAATGTGCTATTAAACTTGAAACAAAGAAATGCAGAAGGAATTTGAATTATATAAGGTTAGAATTTATATTATTTTTTTTCATTTTTGAACTTGAGTTTTTAGTTTTCAGAATATATATAGTTAACTTTTATTGGTTTAATATTTGTGTATATAGGATTATATTGTATCTAAGTTGTCATTGTTGAACAAGTTAATTTAATTCATGTAAATAAAAGCGAGCATGACTGATGATTATCAAACGCTTTTTAATAGTTCTGCTATATAAAATAATAAATAAAGTAGTTATTATCTCTAAAAAAAATTACTAATTAGCTATAAAAGAACTTTGGAAACGATCTGTGTTAATTCAACAATAAATTATTTAAGAGGCAATTTGTATCGGTCCTTCCGCAATCTTTTTACAATTGAACTGAATTAATTGTTTTAATATTTACTTAAATTAATAAAAACAAAATAAGATATAATTGAAAATTTAAATTTACTGTTAAGGGAGTATTAAACTTGCTCAGCTTCATTAGCTGAAGCTGGAAAATCTTTCAGCGAAGCGCTTCTATCAGTCACCGTAGGCTTCTGAACGGACACTTACGCATTTCCATACAAAACTGGTGTTTTCTATGGACAAAAGCTGAATATAAGATTGCTCCGTAAATTGCTCCCTAAGAATTATTTAAGATGGCGGTAGATTTTATCATTGTTTTCTTTTTTATCTCTTTTTTTTACAACCCGCGAGTTTGTTTAACTCGATCTCTCGACGCTTATGTTATAAGCTAACAATGGATGATCGCTCGACTGCCAACAAGGCAAATAGTATCAGAAATTATCACTCTTACTAGAAGTTCTAGACGCATAGTATATAAGATTCAGTTGTAACTAGTTTGCGTAAGGGCGGCAGTAGTGTTATCACATTTTAAGCGTAAATTTAAGAGTCAAATCTCTTAATCGGTGCTTCACCTTTTTTAATAGACTTTTTCTAATATACATAAATTAAAAATAAACCTGTATAAATTACACAAGGAGCGTGGAAAATTTTGACATGGATCAAATTAAGTATTTAAAAACGTGTTCGTACATTTTTAAATTCGTGATTTTCGAATCTCACGACAATTAAAATTAGTTTTGTTCTTTCACATTGGACGAATACTTATGATTTTATTAAGCATTAAATTTTTATCTGTCGCTCTAATAATAGCCCAGCAAATTGCTAATGCGCCTGGACGCCATTTTGGTGACCTAATCTCATCACACTCGGTACCGTAGCAACATTGGCCGGCGAGTTTTTAGTTGCGGATGACGTCACTTGGATTATGTGACGAGGTAATTGCGCATTAACAATTTACGGGGCTGTTAAAATTTAAATCAAACCCACGTTGAATACGTATTAACAAATATATTTTTTAATTTTAATTCATAATACAGTACAAAATATAACAAGTCTTTTCAAGGAACATTAGTTATCTATTCTCATAGTATATAGTTATCGCTGTTATTTTCACAGCTACAGTAAATACAGTTTTTATGCCATAAACACGCAAGATTAAGTGATATCATCGTTTTATTATTTGAATTGATATATTCCTTGTTGCATTTATATTTAATAGTTATATTTAGTCATATCTAATAACTGGAGACTTAACATTTTATATTTATATTGTACATTTATTCTATAATATTAGATTAAATAAATGTAATACATTTTTCAATAAATATATATAGTTAAATTTAATGTTGTATCGTAATGTAGTTTTAATTTGAGCTTGTAACAAAAGTACTTATTTACTTTATAATATAACTTTATAAATTTACAGAGACAAGTGTGCGTACGTTGATAATGTGCCAACAAGTCAAAACTGCTTAACTACAATGATAATAGTGAAATGAAGGAAAAAAAATTAGGACTTTTCTTATACTCGACCGTTGTAATTAAATAAGTTACAATGGATTCTATTTCTGACTAATAACATAAATAAGAGAAAGGCACTGAACATAGTTGATCTTTCCTGAGCATTGATGCCACAGATGCCTAGTGACTTATTTATGTTTTTATTTATTTATAAAGAAGAAGAAAAAAACGATTTATTGCATAACAATTAATTAACATTATTGCTTGAAAGAAAACTAAATAAATTCGTTAAAGTAACGATAAACTCAAATTAACATTATTGCTTGAAGGAAAACTGAACAAATTCGATAAAGTAACGATAAATTCAAATAATTGATGATTTAAAATTATGTCAACATGTTCGTCAAGTTATTGTCGTCTATTGTTGTAAACGTTCAATTATGTTCTTTATATTATTTTATTTTTTAATATATAGTATCATTTTTTAATATTCATTTTGGTTAGAGTTTGTCTCAATTAGAATTACGAGTGCTGGTATTTAATTCTGCTCTCTTGCCAAATAATTGAGTGACAAAGTGATCACACAAATTGGTCACTCGGTTGACGGCTAATTGGACAGTTGATTGATCAGTTGGACAACTAGTTGGAAAATAAATCGTATCTTTCACGTAGAACACGTGTGCTTATCGATTGTGACTGTTCATAGACTGGACCATACAATAAGTCGACCTCATGCGCGCAAATAAATTAAAGTTTACAGTACGGTTAGCCCGCCCAGTTTTAATTTAGACAATCTCTATTAAAGAAGAAAATTTCCGTCTCAGTGTAAATCAACATTTCCGTTTCTCGGATACAAATGTACTTTGAAAAATATTATATTGTAAGGTTTGTAACAAAAAAAAAAAGGGGGCTTCCAAATACGTAGTTAAAATATATCTATATTAATAATAGTATGTAAACAATCCATTAATGTCGCAATGTAATTCTGGTCTGGTATTAAGCTCCGGTGAAATATTCATAATCCCTTGGATTTTCTCGTAATTTTCCTTTAGGATCGGCCAGAAGCAGCCTGGATTGAACTTTCAACATACTATAATGCTCCGCACTATACTGATACGGCGGTAGTTCCGTACCTGAAGATAGTTTCAAAAGAAAATATATCTTTTACACGTGTTATCTTTTACGCTTATTACACCTTTTATTAGTATGAGCAAAGTTTAAGCTAAATTAGCAAGTCATCTTTCCAGTACCACAATTACATTGCGAGAATATTCCTAAAAACTACAGGTACCTCCTACTTAGGAAATAACCTAGTACATTCCTTCCTTTTTAAATATATTTATTTCGAAGCCTCGAATTAATTTTGTATAGATGTATTTGAATTCTCATATATTCAGATTAAATTATTGACCCCATTTGAAATGTGTGTATTAATTGATACCTTTCAAGCTTGTCTTCAATGTGTCTACGAGTAATTTAGGTATTATAAGTAACTTTGTAACACCACTGGATGACAATAATAAACATATTCTCAAATTGTAACTAAGTATTCCTGAATGTAATAAAAATCTCTATTTATACATATAATAGATATTTTTCTTCTAAAAATCGGAATTTTTCTGAATAATTATATTAATATGATATTTAAATGAACGGATGTCGCCTCTAAGTTATTAATATTATATTAACTAAATGTTATATTAGTTTATTTTGTTTATTAAGAAATAAACCAATTTCCTAAAATTGGCTCTCACAATATTGATATCGTATTTCTAATTTTTTTGATATTGTAAAAAAAATGTTGGATCGAAGAGACGAAGTTACTAAAATTAATATAACATTATTTTTTGATCAAAAACACGTAGTTTTATTTCATATCCACTCAATGCATTGCGGAATCCATTTCTGCACACTGCGCTGTTCATCCTTAAAGTGAAATCTGGCTAGTCTGCTAGTCTGGCGGCAGACAGTAACAAACCACTTGCAGAAGAGAACTAGACCAATACCTTACCAAGACAATGGTGCCTTCGGCCACTTGGCTCCCACGTCTAGGAACAAACAAACAATCAAATCTTTCGTCTTTATAATATTAGTAAAGATGACATCAATATAATGCCTGATATATTCATTCATATAATATATGAACGAATATATCTATACTTTCATATTATGAAAGTATAGATATTCGTTGTATACCAGACTACGATAAATTAAAAATATAGTTTAAAAAAATGTTAATTTCTGCAAGTGCTAGCAAAAATATATTATCCCAAAATCTAATGTTCTTTTACCATTTTGAAAATTACGAAAAATGATGAAATTGAAAAATACATAGTTTATTTGAAAAATAAGTTTTTATTTTGGTTATCGTTTGTGTTAATAAATGCGAGGTATTGTTGTTCAATATTATTATAATAAAGGTATTAATGTTATTTTAAATATGTTTTAATTTTATCGATTACAAAAATCTTATGGGAGCCACGGTAAGTATAGTAATTATCTTTGAATCCTATTAAATGACAATGGGATTGAAAGTAACACGATAATGTCAATAAAAATGGATCCTATGAGCATAGGAGCCAAAATGAAAAAAAAGTATCCTAGGATACCATGGGATCCTAGACGTGTGAGCCAAGTGGACGGAGGCGACAATATTGAGCTGTTATGTTTCAGAAATAAAAAAATACTTTAAAAAGTGACAAAACAATTCATTTCACAAATCGCCGCGCCGTCACTATTATTATATTAATTGAGGGTTCCTAGAACTAGAGATCGGTGTATCACTAGCTTGTTATGTAATATAGATTATTGATCAACGATCTCAGCGCGGAGCTGGTCAAACTAGCGCCTATACTATACGAATATTAACATCATATATGTTATGTGGCTTGGAAGCTAGCCAACTAGTTCAAAGTTGGTTGGAGGCGATAAACATTTCCCGACTGAAAGCAAGCGAGGGACCCAGTGACTAAAACACTTTCTATTTGCATGATCTAGGCTGGTATGTGCTTGTAAATAAAGTTGCCTACTTCGATAAAATGTTATTAGTCCCCATATAGGATTAAATAAGTACTTTAAATAAATAAATTTAATTTAAAAATAATGTGTAATAAAGTTGATATTGTCAGTTGATTTGCACATGGCTTAAGTTTTTTTTAATGTTAAGCTTGACAGCCAGCCTTAGATACTTAGGTCCTGATGGTACTTAAAGAACCAAAGCTTAGTTGAGGTGCAAATCATGTGTGTGTCATGTGTAGGTATGCAAATAAATGTTCTATCTATCTATCTATCAAATACGCTAAACCGCATTTAGCCTAAAATAATTAAGTACTTAAGTATGTCATGGATATTATGATGACTGCTAATTTTAGGACGTAGGTATGCTTAATTCTAACATTTCGTTTAGGCTACAGGACATAGGACTCAGTCTTATGAAAAACGAAGACTGTCACTTTTGTGAGAAAGTGCGAATAACAACATTGTTAAGGTTGTTTCTGACAATGGTTGACGGTCCAATTTGTAAGGTGGTTATCATCATTTATGAGGCAGGTCAATTTCGAAAACTTTGCTTTGGGACCAATCAATAATTATAATTTAGACGAGACTATTGGTCGAGTGGTTCAGTTTGCCCCGGGTTCTATTCCCGACCGAGCCAATTTGGAATTTTTCATAGTTGTTTCTGGTCTGGGTGTAGTGGAGGCAATGGCGTAACAGGGTGGCAAAACGATCAAAATGCCATGGGCTCCTGGTCCGAGGCGGATTTCGGGCTGGAGAACCCGTGAATACAGGGGGCCCCATTTATTACCAAATTACAAAAAAAGTATTAATTTTGTATGTAATCAATTTAAGTTAGGTTTTTTTTTTGTGTAAGGAAGGCACAACTACTACGCAAACATAATTTGAGTGAGCATTTGGCGGCAGTGTACTGACCCTTGAAAGACAACCTTGAAATGTCTGAACCCATTTTACTGTCCCTACCTTTATTAATTTTTAATTTTAATAACAACTTGCAGCAACTTTGGCGCAGCTTGTGTTAATATGACGGTGGATTGGATCTGTGGGTTGATCCACAGCTCGTGTACCATTTTATTTGTATATATATTAATTAACCTACTAAAGACACAGTAAACATGTCCCCTTAGATCCTAAGAAATATTTTTTAATAGAAAAATATTCCCAAGTACCTAGTCAATTTTCCCAAAATGCATGTCGAAACAATCCGATTAACCGGGCTTTGTATGTAAGTATATATCATAGTGTAATTGTAGTCTAGCTTCAATTAACTTGTTCAAGTAACTTTGCAGCGAAGAATTGGAACAACTCACTCAATAGGACACACATCGTTGTGGGCACAGGGCAGTGTTATATAACAGTTGCGTCGGAAACTTCCTCTCTAAAAAATAAAAGTGAACGTATTCACGTAATCGCCTTCATATAATTATTTGTGTTATAAACGCAACGAGAAATCGCCTATGTTGATGATTCGCAAAGATGAACCACAAAAGCTTATTATGTCGGGATAAGCTAAGAGTGAGAATCGCTTGAATGTGTTTCTCGTCGCATCGTCTTATGGGTCGGGTCATCTACCTCGATTGTCTCTTTTTTGCCACTCGATGTCAGTTCAATGACAATGAACTCGCTATGCGGTGGTCGGCGTTGATGTTGGATAATCCAAACAAATCTGTCTATCTAAAATACACAATAATAATATCTTTTGTATCGTATTTATTTTATTGTCGACTTTAATGGTTTGTTCTCGGGAAAAATTTAAAAGTAGCACACTATAAATTTTGTTAAAATGGAGCCATTGGTCTAACTATAATAATTTAAGAGATAAATCAAAATATATATAGACGTATACAGGCTGATCAATTCAAATGGGTTAGCGAGGGCATCTCTGAAACCATAAGATACGAAAATTTTATCTTAGGAAAAAGGCTTCGATTTTATGAATTAAGGAATTCTGCATTCAAACTTTTTTAAATCACGTTCACAAGTAACCAGAAATCGAACCTAATCAAATCTCTGTAAAAAATTCCAATTATTTTTCTTACTCGTCCAAAATTCCTCAGTGTCTCAAGACAAAGGTTTTCGACCAATGTGTGTTGCCGGTGATGACATATGGCGCTGAAACGTGGTCTCTAACTATGGGCCTCGTAAGGAAACTCAATCTCGCTCAACGAGCTATGAAAAGGGCTATGCTCGGGGTTACACTGCGAGATCGAATCAGAAATGAGGAGATCCGTAGACGTACGAAAGTTACCGACATAAGCCGGCGGATCAGTAAGTTGAAGTGGCAATGGGCAGGGCATATAGTACGGAGAGCCGACGGCTGCTGGGGCCGGAAGGTTCTCGAGTGGAGGCCACGTACCAGCAAGCGCAGCGTAGGACGTCCACTCACAAGGTGGACAGACAACCTAATAAAGGCCGCGGGTCAGCGGTGGATCCAGGCTGCTTCTGACCGGTCCTATTGGAGAGTTATGGGGGAGGCCTATGTCCAGCAGTGGACGTCCTGCGGCTGAAATGATGATGATGACCGTAGTTGATAGTGTGAATCTAAATTAGGAATACCTAAACTACGTTATAGAACCTTGTATAAATAATCAGCAAAATATGTGTAAATTTTCAAGAAATGGTAAAATGTTAATGTTATACAAGGTTCCATGGCATAATTTATTTTTTATGACCCCCATTATCAACTACGGTAATAAAAATAATTGCGATTATTTTACAAAGATTTGACCAAGTTCAATTCCTCATTGCGTATGAGCGTAATTTAAAAAAGTTTGAATGCAGAGTTCCTTAATTCATAAATCATTGCCATAATTCCGATGATTTTTTTTTTCGTATCTCTTATGGGTTCCCTCTCTGACCCATTTGGATTGGTCAACCTATATAATAATACATAAAATAAATATAAATAAATAAATCTATGGGATGAATCTATTTATGATTGTATAAAAACCTATTCCTCATCATAATGATTACATTATTATGATCATTATGATTATGATAAGTAGGTACCACTGTACCTACTTCGATTGGTATGGTGGACTTGCGGGCTCACCGTACCACCGGCCATACCACTGGTGGTACCTATGTTGGGTTTAAAACGACAAGCAAAATCAAAAAACTAACGACCGACTGTGTGGGTTTTCAAAATAAATATATGCGCATACGCATACGCACGAAAGCAATTCGCGGCCCATTAAAAAGTCATAATGCACATTTCCTACCAAAGGTGACGCTTCGCTTTCTTAGTGTACGCATTTATAATGTATTATTTTCGTCATACTTTTATATTTGTATAAAAAATTAATACATTAATTATTATAAATTTTAGAGATCACAATTATTATTAGCCTGATTTATTGGAGTTTACTACTTAACAATCGATTTTCATATATAAGCCCGGGGTATGAAAATTTATGGGAGTAAAATCAAAATTGTCATAGTACGTTATGCGTTACGCGTTAGTTTTAATTTTAGCGCCATCTACACAATATCTCTGAAACTAGAATATGTTACGTAATAATTCATCCTTGCGAAAACCTGATGGCATCGGTAATCATGTATCATAATGATATTAATTCGTTATGATAGATGTTTTTATAATTTTTATTAAGTATTTTATAATAATAAACTCCAGTCGTGCGTCGGAGCTGACACACACACTTTTTTTACGAGCCATGCTTTTAATGTAATGTAGGTAGGTATAAATGTAAGTTTCGAGTTTGATTCCCGGGAGGGTAAACTTTAAAAATGAACTTTGCATAGTTGGCTCTGGTCTGTATTAGGAAATTTGTGGCAGAGCACACTGCGTTTCGTAGAGGCCACCGTGAAATCGAAATAACAACATTTATTTATTTATTTATTTATCTAAAAATCCACAACTCTCAACATAAAATTTACAGACAATAACAAAAAAATACAGCCAATTACGGATTTTACATTTATACAATGGGAATAATAAAAAATAATTAAAAGAAAAATTAAATTAAATTAAAAACAAACTATACAATTACCTAAGTCACATATTACATATAAATACATAAATATATATACATACATAGACATAAACACATTAAGTGTATCACATAGAACTGCCGAAGTGCTCACTGTCTTAAAAAATAATAACATACTTAAATATAACCAATGTAATCGCTAGCCAGCAAAAATATTTCCAATGCTATTCCTGAATGAAAGCAACGACGAATAGAAATAGAACAAGTCTGGCTAGGAAAATTTGTCATTGTACGATTTCTGAAGAAGCTGTTGCCTGGCGAGGAATGCCAGATGCCATTGCCTTATACTTTTCTTATCAAATGTCCTTAATATAAAGGTTGTCAGGGCTGATAGTCCTCTTGATGGTTGGTGTTTACCGTCAACTATAACAGGTGCTGCAAGAGCGTTCCCTACCATAGGAGGTTAAAGTACGCATGCTGTTATTTCACGGTGGTCTCCTGTAATCTTCTTATCAATTATCTTTGGCAGCATGTACTTATCGACGTCACAGTCTCTCAATTCTGTTTTCAAGAAGTAGGTGATCATACACGTATGTAACACGCAACATTATCCGCCGCGTAATTGTAAACAGGTTGTTTATGTAATAAAAATATACACTCACATGTTTTCTTTAAAGGTAATGTTGTTTCTAATTGCAATGTCGCTATCGAGTACTTTTTATATTACATTATTGTAATAATCGCTAATCGCTATAATTCTAAAGAGATGTATATATGACGTAAATCACCTGACTGCGGAACTCACGCTACGTTCTATCGATTTATCAAAGCCTATAATGAACCTATAATGAAATCGACTGTTTTCATTTGTAACTAAGAAAATGCTAAGAAACTACGTAAGTTATTCTGAATTGTTCTATTGAAACGTTTTACATAGCTATGATGTTATTTTTCAGTAGGACTAAAGTAGAAGGATTAAAAGGATCAAGTCAGCATTATTTGAATAAATATGAAAACGAGATCTTTGCTTCATAAATCTATCTGAATCACCCAGACTACTGGAGTTTCAGCATCAGGTCAAGATTTACTGTGTCATGGAAATATCGCCGAAGTAACAGTACACGAAATTTCAAATTAATTTAAAATGAGTGAGATCTTGAGATGTTCATGAATTATAATTTAGAACATCTCGAAGACGTCAGCTTTCAAATATAGAACCGGATCAAAATCGGTCCATCCGTTTGGTTGCTACGATGCCACAGACATATACAAACAGGTCAAACTTTAAAAAGCAAAATTATATAAATGGTCAAAAATTAAAAGATTTTAAAATTATTTGTTAACATCTTAGATGACACAATTTACTATATTTCGACATTTGAGTATGAGTAAGTAATTATTTGAATTCAACGCACGCCACTAATCTGCATGCCACGCATTGCTTTAGATTAGACAATTGCAGCAATCACAACCCATGACTGTGTGCTGTTCAACTAGTATGAACTACTCGAAACTAGAGATTTTGAATAAAAAGGTATATTATTAAGGCATTGTCCTTTGCTTATCGTAATTGTCGTCCGGTAAATCTTTATAAAATATAATTATAAACTATATTAATACTATAAAATAATATTATAAACTAAACAAAAAACTAAGTTGTAGTTAAATTGTAGATAGTGCTGTTGTAGCGCATGCATGTAGCGTTGCTTGTGTTAAGACAACGGTTGCCACCTACCATCATGTGGACTGTCGTCAGCCTGTATGTCGTCTACCTTAACATAAAAAATTTGACACACGACTGGACTGGACGTTCGATAAACTTATCGAATGATTAATTTTCACAATTCGATCACACGGAATATTGTTTAGATGGCGCAATATTTCTGAAGCTTCAGATATTTTAAAATATTCAAAAAAAAAAAATACAACGTAACTATAACGCATAACATACCATGGGCATATATATATGCAAATCGATTCACTACAAAAAGATTGGTCCTTTATTTACATTTTATAATAGCCAGTCATACACTTGTCCCTTAAATTTTGAATTTTTGGCAAAAGCTTAAAAAAAGCTTTCATTTGTAAAAAAAAAATCAAGATTCTTTAATTTTATTTATTAGTATATACATATCTAAAGGATCTGAGGATAATATCTAAAGGGATTCTAACGTATATGACATTTTTAAGTCCTTTAGATCTATATATCTAAAGGACTTAAAAATGTCATATATTTTATACTACGCATATCTTTAATACGCGTGAATATTATCAGATTAATAAAAATAGATATAACGCGGCGTAGCAATTGTTACTCGTAAACCGTCACGCCGCACCGCAGCTGAGGCCAGTGTTACAAAGATCCCAAACATTTTTCTGCACTTTATGCTAGTAAGACACGGAAAAAACATTATTTTGTTATTATATGCCTTCAAATATGGTAACTAAATACGTAATGTAACATTTAAAAAAAAACAGTTAAATATTTTTGTTATTTTACTGTGAACTAACTCAAATACTATGTATTTGAACTACAAATACGGAAATACGAAATACGGAAATCTATACTTATCATTTGTAATAAGTGATTCCACGCAGAGGAACCCACAGGAGTAAAAATTTGATTTTTTGGCAGTTGATACATTTTATGATTTTTGAAAATTCCAGCCCTAAATGAGTAAAAATAAAGCATTGGCGGTTGTATGGAAACCCGTCATTTTCAAAATTAGAAGCTTATAATTTCATATACCAGCTTCTGGTTAGAAATAAATATACCTACATATTTCAATATTTTTGAAAATATGTCCCAAATAAATGTAGGGAGAACCAAATAGATACAGTATATTTCAATAAAACTCAACATTGAGACGTTGTTATTTTCCAGAAGACTGTCGGAAATGCAATGTCGGAACATGTATGAATAAATGCAATGTAGATAACTGAGTGATAAAAAAAAACCACATCATTCTGCTAATGATTCTTATTAATTTGGGAGCCAGTATGGCTTACGGTTTAAGCTTCTTGGTTTTACAGTCTTGCAAGAAAAATGGCTAGCATATTAAAAATGGCTAGCATTTAAAATAAAGCTAGCATATTTAAAATAATTTTGTCATAAGTCGCTGTCCGTTTCTGTCTATTTTTCCGTTAATTACTTCGAAATCTCTCAACAAACTTTAATGCATTTATCACTAATGGAAAGAGCTATAAACGACGAAGGTTTGTGTTTATACAATTTGCAGAAAAAAATGCATCCGTGCAAAGCCGGGGTTGTAGGGCTAAATCAGAATAAAGGTAATGTCTAGAAACAACTTTGCTGTCCTGGTCATGATTTCACTAAGCATTGAATGTCTTCGCCATTTATACCTTAACCTGCCCAGATGGCAATGCTTTTAAAACTATTTTAATTTAAGATATGTGAGTGACTAATATAATAAAAATGATAATATTAAAGAAATTGTTTGTGTCTGACTATTAGGCTTGATTTGATTTTGATTTTGATCTATAATATAATTTATTTGTTAGGCAATGGTTTTGATATGAATTTTGAAGTGTGTCGATGTGAGAAGAGCTAAATCATACACTTAGGTGTAATCTATAATGTATAGTATAGGTATACAGGGCGTCCCACGACTATGCCACATGGAGGGAAAGTACCTTGAATATTGTAGATGGAACATTTTACTGAAAGAAGACTTTATTTTAATTTAAAAAACAATTTAAACTGCATTCATAGATTTTTAAATAATTACATGGTTGAACCGGGAATCGAACCCGCTACACGAGAGAAAAAATTATCCTGTAGCTTTATCATACCGATCGAAAGGCTTCATCATAAAGATTATTTTTTGCTAAATAACATAGTGTCAGAAATAAAAGGAAGACCATGAATTTTAACATTTGTTGTGAAATTTTGTTCAGAAAAATGAAAAGCTGACACTGCCGTAAGTACATACAACGGCATTATCATAAGTACCTATTACTAATAAATGTACCCACTTGAGAAGTACGCATCATTTCCCTATTATAATTTAAGTGCATGATAAAATGTAATTAGTAGGTACCTGGTTGTATGCAACAAATCGAGCCGTATCCTGAGCCGAGACACGTAAATTATACGCGTAAAAATTTAGTTTACAAGAACCAGTATGAAAGTGTCCACGAGCTACAAACAGAACTTAGACGTATTATTCTAAATATCCACCACAAGATTAAAAAATCGACAGGGAGTGAAATAATCAAAAGAGTGCGACTTTGTATTCAACAGTATGGGACTCATTTTGAGCATTTGATAAAATGATTAATTTTGTATTAAAAATGTTAAAATTCATGGTCTTCCTTTTATTTCTGACACTATGTTATTTAGCAAAAAATAATCCTTATGATGAAGCCTTTCGATCGGTATGATAAAGCTACAGGGTAATTTTTTTTCTCAGGTAGCGAGTTCGATTCCCAGTTCAACCATGTAATTATTTAAAAATGTATGAATGCAGTTTAAATTGTTTTTTAAATTAAAATAATGTCTTCTTTCAGTAAAATGTTCCATCTACAATATCCAAGGTACTTTCCCTCCATGTGGCACAGTCGTGGGACGCCCTGTATATTTAGATCCCAGATTAATATTTAGGATCCTAGATCCTAGATTTAATAGACGATTAAAATATAGACAGGGGGTGAAGGGCGCTTTCTTTTTACAACCCCATAGGAGACCTCACAGGATTGCACGTTGTCCTACAGAAGTTAACTTTCAGATTGAGGGCAATGGAAAATATTGTGACAATGGCATTGATTTTTGAGATAAAAATAACTATACATAACCTGATAATAATAGTTTTAATGTCGAAATTCATATTATTATTTTTTTAAGTTTTAAAACTGTTATGTTAAGAAAATATAATTATTTCATCCGAAAGAAATAACCTCGCATCCTTTTTGTACCCTATGCTTCTATTAACTGCTTGCTGTCATAGTTGGCAGCGTGCTTCCATAACATTTTTTCTGTCAACGGTAGCCAAATACAGGCTATCGCCTTCAGAGATTTACCATATACTTATTTTTTTATATGTAACTACTGTGCCAAGTCGGGTTTGGTATAACTTGGTTATAACCAAGCTTACTATATATAGCTTCACATTCTGAGTATTGAAATAAGCTTAGGAATTCTTCGTATTCTAATTATATAAAGGAGGGTTATTTTTATACTTTACTACTTTATACTACACTATTTTATTATTATTAAGCCTTTATTTCAGATAAGAGTATACATTACATATATATAATTAAGTCTTAATGTTTTATTTATGAGTTATACAAAATACAAAAGTAATACAATACTATACATTCCATTAAAAATTTGATACGTTTTATTTTGAAAACTGATATTACGAGTATATAGAAAAATATTTATAAAATAATATATAGGGTGCTAAAATTTTAATATAACAATATATATGAAAATCTTTAGAGAAACAGACAATGTACCTAATATTAGTAAAAAAAACCGTCGACCTAAATAATAAATTGAGCTTGGCCAGACTACAATCAAGCATTAAGTAACAGACATACGGAAGAAACGTAATCAAAAACATATATACACCTTCAAGATATTTTATATTTTAATTACGTGTGTTAAAATTTACATTATCAGCATGTTTTTTGTACATGGAGTAGGGGTTGTACATTCACTGTCATATAAAAGGCGCACTCGGTGTTAGCATCGTCACAACATATACCTACATTTCACCAGCCACAGTTGGTACAGCAGCGAGGGTTTCGCTACTAAGGAGCACGTTCACTCCTCACGCATCATGGCTTCCCGCTTAGCCGTGAGTAAAACCCCATTAATACGCGAGAAAGCGAATTGTCATCCGGGAAAATAACTCGTGTGTTTTGTGATAGAATATTTAATCAAGTGCGAAATATATCCTAGTGACTATAAAGACTAATATGTTAATACAAACAAAAATAAAAAAAACAATAAAGGTTGTTTGAAAAATTTTATAAAATCAAAAATATCAGAAAAAGATAAGGATTTCTATTAATTTTTGAAGTGAAATCTTCTTTAGGCGCGTTGGGCATTTTAGAGATGGGAAAAACCATTGAACTCGCGACACTGTTATGTAATGTAATGTAACCAAAACCTCTGTATATTTTAAAAAAGTACAATTTTTGAGATGGGAAAATTACCATTGAACTCGCGACACTGTCATGTAATGTAATGTATTTTTTTTTGTGAAGCTTAGTTTTCACTTCTGACGTGCAGTCCAATGAGATGTTTTTTGTTCAGTTCATTGTCTAATGTAAAATTTTTCAAAATAACAAAAATTAGACTAGACTTCCTAGTTTTAGGGAAAAAAGTTAAAATCTTAACAAAATAATTAAAATTTCAAAACAATCAAATATTCTAATTTTGCATATGAAACAATGAATGAAGTCAATATCAAAAGTTTTAGATTGCGTAATCCGAAGTAGAGATTTTATCGAGAACAAGCTGCAGGGACCACTTTCAATTTCTTACGGACATGTCTCAGTTACTAAGGAGTGTCAAATGCAAAACATAATTCTAAAATAGGAAATACCATTGAAATATTTAAACGAAACATATTTTTTGTCAATTTCAGCTAAGCTGCTTCCTTCTGGCCAGTATTGGCGTCTGCTACGCGACTTTTGGCCATGAACAGTTAGTATTATCTATGTTCCCGTAACAATATCAAATTTCTCCATTTCAAATTAACGGCCTTTTGTTTTACTATTATCACTCTTTTTTTGCATTTAAATATCAATCAACAACGCTACGAAGTGTGTAGTTGACGGAACCGCAAAAACTATTGTAGATGGAGTAATTTGGTGTTGAGATTTCTATAAATGATTCTCACGCTCATCTTCTTGCGGTAAACGGTGAAAACCGATGCATTGTATCTTAACGATACTCCTTTGAGCTTCGTTTACAGTATTAATGTTTGGCCTATTCTGCTTGCGTCCAACCTTAATAATATAAATACAACACATACATACATGTAGTATTATATTATTATCGGTATTACTTATCTATGTACGTTTTGAATAATGCGACAATTTCGAAAAATTAAATCAATGTTTGGTATTGAGATTTAGTTTTGTTTTCTTACAGTGTACACATCCGGGTCCACATTCCTGAGCCACATCACTCATCAAAAGAAGTGAAGGAAATTATCGTTCATCATGATGATCATGGCCACGGAGGAGGCGGCCACGGAGGCGGCCATGAAGGTGGTGGTGGATTTGCTGAACATCTGCATGGAGGATTCGCCGATCACTTGAAAGGAGGGCACGGTGGATTTGGCGGAGGACATGGTGGTTTCGGCGGAGGCCACGGCGGTTTCGGCGGTGGTCACGGTGGTTTTAGTGGAGGCCATAGCGACTTAGGTGGTGGAGGCGGTCACGATATCGGCGGCGGTCACGGAGGGCATGACTTTGGAGGAGGACTTGGAGGACATGATTTTGGCGGAGGCGACGGAGGTCATGATATTGGTGGAGGCCACGGCGGTCACGATTTTGGCGGCGACATTGGAGGTCATGGAGGCGGATTTGGTGGTGGCCACGGAGGTCATGACATAGGTGGTGGTCATGGCGGTATTTTTGGAGGTGGTCACGGCGGCGGCGGTTACGGTGGCAGTCATGGAGGCGGTTTGAGCGGTGGACACGGTGGTAGTTTTGGAGGCAGTTTCGGTGGTAGTCACGGCGGGGGCCATGGCGGCAGTATTGGAGGAAGCATAAGCATTGGAGGCGGACACGATAGTCATGGAGACAGCGGATTAAGCGGACTAGGCGGACACGGAGGTGGTTTCTCAGCTGGTGGTCATGACAGTTATAGCATTGGTGGAGGAAGTGGTGGCGGACACGGATTTTCTTCTGGCGGACATGACATCGGTGGAAGTCTTGGCGGCAGCAGTAGAGGACATGACAGCTATTCTGGATTAAGTAGTTATGAAACTTCCTTTGGTCACGGCGGATTAGGAGGCGGTGACGGCGGACATGGTGGCGACGGCGGCCATGGATTTTCAGGCGGTCATGGCGGTGGTTTTGGTGGTGGACACGGAGGAGATAGCTACAGTTTAGGCGGTCACGGTGACTCAGGAAGCCATGGCGGTAGTTTCGGAGGTGGTGGCCATGGGGGAGACAGTTACAGCTTAGGCGGAGGTCATGGGGGTGGATTTGGAGGTGGTGGCCATGGAGGGGACAGCTATAGCCTAGGCGGCGGCCACGGAGGTGGATTCGGCGGTAGTAGTCATGGCGGAGATAGTTATAGCTTGGGCGGAGGTCATGGTGATTTAGGAGGTCATGGAGGTGGTTTCGGAGGAGGCGATTTCGGAGGTCACGGGGGAGGATTCGGCGGTAGTCATGGACACGGAAGTAGTGGAGGCCACGGTAGCTTCGGTGGTGACAGCTACACAAGTGCTATAGCAGCTGGTCACGGCGGTGGCCCATATCATAAGAAATAAACACCCCTAGTTGTTCGTAAAGATAAGAACCTACTAAGTCATAGTTTTCCGGCGTGTAACTGCGTTATACGCTTAGTATTATTAAAAACAGAAATGTACAATTCTTTACTGTAAATAGGTCATAGGTTAAGTTATTACAATACATGTTTTGTTATATAATAAATTATTTAATGAACACCGTTTTTTATTTGTACTTTCCTATCTGACGATCTTAAAAACGCAACAATGAAATGTCAAAGAAGATTATAGTCTTTATGTTACGTCACTTTAACGGATGAAATGGGAACGCTTTTGCCTTATTTGGACACAATTGTTATGTCGAGACGTGCTTCGTATATATAATAAGTATAATAGCTTTCCGTTATGTGCATTTACATGTTGTAGCACCAAACTTGACACTTAAAGTTAATGACAGTTTACATAAGAGTTACATCGCAGCTATAGGAATGAGGAAACGAGTGCTCTCAGGTCAACTACTGAGACCAATGAGTGGAGAGAGAACACTAGCAATCAAAAGAGAAAGGAATTCATATGCAATTTTCACAAGCCGTTTTTAATTATACTCTTTCATATAAAAGGTCAGAGCAAACTATTCGTAGGTCGATAATAAATAGTTATTGTCTTCATTTCTAGGTATTCAAAATATAATTACAGTCCCACCTCGGTGGGTCAGACGCTTAGCTACCCCACACTGGGTTTTAAATGCGTAGTTATCAACTATCGTTTGCAAGTAGCGATTTTATACTTTTAGTTCTGTCTCCTTTTCTGTAGACTATGAATTGGCAGAAGAGGGGTTTACATGTCTTCTAAGATCGTTGGTAGTAAGTAGTAACATTACAGTAAGTTACAATATTATTTCTAATGCCCAGTTATCATTTATAATGAGGTGCCGAGCCGAGCTCACTACATAATACCCCATAATTTATCAATAAAATATATAATATTAATAAAATTTTAAACACTCAGTTACTCATGAAATGTTTTTAAATATAATATTAATGACTATAAGTAGTCTCAGTCATAAAATAAAAGAATGCTGTGTACTATGCTGTAGCATAGAGTAAATAGTACTTTAACCAGGTAGTCATTGAAACTGAATGATGGTATTTTTTATTGCTGATGGTATTTTAATATGCAAACTATTAACATATACGTGACCAAGTCAATTGTATCTTACCTTATTAAGCTTGACATTTTAGTCCACCATCTAACACACAACTAGGCTTACGATCTAGCTCCTATTACTCAATTAAGCAATTCTTTATTTGTAAGGTAGTGTAGCCATTATTGTTTGCTACCAGCTAATTCAGGAAGGAAGTTAAGTAAACTGTTATATGCATGTTCTAACATAGTTGAAAACCATCGATCGCATACATTACCGTATAACGTAAACACATCTGTTGTTGTACAACTCAGTGAATTAGCACTGATCTTACAAAGCACGGTTCTGTCGGAAGTTAAGTGTCTTATGTAAGCCAAAAGGTAACCCTCCCTTCACTTGCGCATTTCCGTGAAACCATTCACGTCTTAGGTACTAACAATATTCATATGGTGGAATCACATACTACAATCAGTTATTGTTTATTATAATTCCATTTCTTACTTACTTACTCGAAATCTTTATTGTATTCCAGCTGTTGCACGCGAATTTTTCCGCGTAACTTAAAATTTAAGATGCCTCTACTGCATTTGTACTAATAACGCCATTCTAGAATTAATATATCTGCAAGCATATAATGTATTGAGACTAGTTAAAGCACTCAATTACTTAAGAAGCAGGATGCTAAAAAGCCCGATGACTAAAAGACGGTATTCCTACAATAGGTTTACTATGTGGATATATACAACATTCATAATAACCATATGGTAACACTTCAAGACTAAGAATAGACCAAAAATATTCCAAGCCTAAAATGATTATTTCTGGCTTGTAATATTTTTGGAATTTAATTTATATTAAATTGGGTTTTTTTTTTTTACAAAAGAAACAATACGAATTTGTCGATACGGCGGTACCCATGCGAACCTAATAGAAAGGATAAGGGAAAAGTAAGAATAAAAGAGTAGAACTATAACACGTAACTTAGAACCGGTTACATATTTTAAAGCAAGTTTAGTAGTAAGTGGTAAGTAGCTAAATAATATAGAAAATTACTTAAGCAATATCTTCACACAAAAGTGCACTTATTTATCGGACTATATCGTCTTAGGTAGATACATAGTCATAACTATATCATCAGTCATCTTCGTACACTCACAACTTAAATCTGTTAGATTTAATAAATTTGCAGTTTCTCACCAATTAAGATTTTCCGAATCGATAACAATTAAGTGAAAGTTTAGTAAAAGAGAATTTCCGACCAATTATTATGGAAACCCCTGATATATTTTAATAGCAATCTGTTTTAATCCAATGCAACGCGCGGATCAAGCGACCACTCTACAAGGCGCGGAATAAATTTTACAACATATTATTTCGTAATTATTCGATTTTTATTGTTTTCATTTTTTCCTAAATTTTATAGAAAATGCATGAATTTCATTTATATGTCCTTTCCACCATTCATCAACAATCGAATTTACTTAATGTAAAGTTTCAGCCGACAAATAAATAATAATTTACATATTCCTTTTAAATAGACACCACAAGACATACGTTTATAATAAAGTATGAACTAGAATCACCGACATGTACACTATTTACGCTAAAGTTAAATGTTCGTTCGTTTTTTTTTTTAAATTTTGTCACCATACTTTGCTTTACTCGTAACGACAGGTGCGGCCGAGACTTTCTGTGACAAATGACGCAGGGTAGGTGTCAAAGCTGTATGTGGTTGTTGGGAATCCTGTGATAATGAATTGTTTTTCAATCTGTCAACTCCAGACAATACACTTGACTTTTTGTGCTTTACTCTTCTCCTTTTGTTTTGCCTTGTATCGTTAATAACTGCTTCTTGTGTTTCTGGAGCAGTCGACGGTGCAGTAGTGGTTGTGGGTGTCAGAAAAGGTGTTGTTTCTTTCTGATTTGCAATATTCGTTGGCGCAACTACATAGTGGATATTATCATTGGAAGCTTCAGGCATTGTTACTTGAACATTTTGAAACGCCCTCAATGCCATGTCAGTATAATATTTGTGTTCCGGAGATTTCTCTCTTAGGGCTGGTATTACAATAGATTCCATTGGTTTTAAATCTTCATAACTGAAATGTTCAACTTGCGGAGAGACCTCATTGGTGGCCGGAGTTGAAGTAGACTCTTCCAAGTGGCCAATGTAACTTTGGTAGTCTTGTTGTCCAAAACTTATGTTTTGTGTGGATATAGATTTACCTTTAGTCTTTTCTTGTACAGACGGTGACCCTTGATTGTCGTTTTTGTCCTTGGACTGGTAAATATTGGACGAAGATGCGTATGTGTCGTATTCGAAGTCGTTGGAATAACTATCCTTAAAATTGTTAATGGGATCTTTATAATGCGTGAAACCTGACGGCGCTGACAGTCCTGACGTAAAACTCTCTGGTTTGTAATCGTGCACTACCGTAGAAGATACAGAGAAAGGAGCGGGCGCTATTGGCTTTCTTTGCGGTCGGAAATCTGGTATTTGTTTACCATCGTCATAATATGACGTGGCCACGGGTCGGACTTTATTACTTCGCTTATCCTTGAAATTAAACACCGGAGTCGGTCTGAAGTCGTGTAGCGCCTCTTCAGACGAAGTTTCGTAATTAGGTATTGGAGTTGTAAGTTTCTGATGCCTTATTGGTTTATTCGTTGGCGTATAAATGTTTTCGTAATAGGAAAAATCATTTGTAGTCGTTGGTTTTGTTTGCTTATAATTTTTATGACTATATTTATTTTTATGACGCTTTGAATTACTACTGATCCTTAATCCCTGGCTATTGTAGGAAACTTTAGGGGGCGATACAAAAGTATCTTTTACAATGTCCCCATCTGCTGGAATCTCGCCGTGATCGTGGAATATGTGATCATGTGTGACATCATAGGGACTATACGCGTCGTATTCTAGATGTGCTGGAGTGCCCATAGAGCCAGAAGTTGTTAAGCTTGTATATGCTTCAGGTGTTAATACAGGTTGCCGTGGTGGACTTCTAATAGGGATAAATCTGTGCGAAGCGGTCAAAGCGGTCATACTTGCTATTGGGTTTATGGGATTAATTTGATTAATTGGATTGACATCCACTACGCGGTGAATATGTTCTTCGCTAAATGTATGAATATGTTCCGTATTTCCATCGAATATTTTTTCTACACGTGGTGGTTTCTTCACTTTCCGTATTGTTCCGGCGCTTTGTAAGTCTGAATAAAACTTTTCGTGATAGGGCGATACTGGATGCTCGTCTTCCGCTACAGGCTTTCCACGGAGAAATAAGCGTCTCTGTTTCCCCTTACGAACCACCTTTTTGCGCGGTAATTCATTAATTTTAACAAATTTCCCTCTTTTTGCTGGGAACACAGATGTGGCAGCCGAGGCAGAAGGTGCCGAGAAGGCCGTTGGCACGTAGGAATTGGTTGGTTCCGGCGGAGGAGACAAATCGTACTCTTGCTCTTCTAAAGCGCTATGTGTTGGGCCATAATATCCACGTGCATGGTAAAGTGGTAAAAGTTTCGATGCAGTCGGCAAAATATCCGGGAATCTTGTCTGTGATTCCTCATACAATTCCACCGAGTTAAGAGGCACTAAGTTGGTTACAGCCGGTAAAGCCACATTAGTTGGTACAGCTACCGCCCCCTCAGCGCCTGGCAAGTAGGCAGGCGCATATTGTGAGGATGCCGGGTGATTTGTTATGTAAATCTTCTTGTGGTGGTGTATGTGCTTCACTTCCTGTGGTAGATGAATGCGGATTTTCTTTCTGGAACAAGAGGAAATACAATGTTTGTAAATTTGTGCATATGTCCGTGTTAAGTAGCGTGCAGGCTTAGCCAAAACGTTTTTGTTAGGAGTGTTGTTTCCGTTTAGTGTCAACGGCTTGCCGTGTGATGCGGCAGTGGCTTTCCCTCTCCGCCGCGACGTCGCGGCCGCTGCCCCGACAAATGCTCGTCACACTTGATGTGTAAGGACGTTATACACGTTGAGGCGTACGCATGAGTGATTTGAATCGATTAAACCCTAGTATACACAATAACAGCGTTATATATTTATTTATTCATTTATTGAAAATTGTTCACGAAATATTACTGTTATTAACATTATTTATCGTCATCGTTATTAGTCACTATCTATTTTTTTAGCTGCATTACCAACTATAAGACCCATTTTTAGACAAAAATGTGGGTCACAATATATGCATTATAAAAAAATTGGTCGTCAAACTTTAGTACACACCAATATGATCACGGAACAGTCGCGTTCCTATTCACACGAGGATTCATGTTTTAAGAACAATTTTGCCTAGTAATAACTCTTTAACTTAACGATTACTCTTACTAAAGAAAAGAATAAGAAGAAAAAAGATATCAAAGTTGGACAGTAATTCACCCTGCACTGCAAGAGAAATAAATTGAAACAAAAATGATACTTAACATAAACTAAGCCGGGATTTGTCATTCCGGATTTGAAATTCTTTATGCAAGATTGTAAATAGAAATTAAAGTATGAAGAATGGAACTTTCAGGACTAAAGAAACCATAAGAACCATAATAGGAATTTATCTAACAAATAAGTGAGTAAGTAATAATTTTGTGATATGTGTGGTATTTAAAAATTGGACGTGATTGTAGACCGAGTCTTAGAAATAAGAACAACGCATAAAATCGTCGTTTGGGGAAGCGCTTTAGTACTTTCTACTGACCAAGTGCTCATTACCCGCTTGGGTGGTTGATTTAGTGTTCAAGCAATTAACGCTTAGCAAAATAACAACTAGATTCGCATAATGGCCGGCATAGTGACATTGAAAATTTCTATTTCTATTGCGTTGCGCACGAATAAAATACTTTCGCATTATAGGGCATAATATATGTGGTAATGACTCATACGACAAACTAACAAATGAGATAATGAGGAGTTTATGACAATTAAAAACGGATCAATAAAGACCAGTCACTCAATCATATGATTGATAGTGCGTATTAACATTAACATTAACACTAGCACCACTCTTTTTCTTTTTTTTCTGAATATATACTCAGAATTAATTATTAGATATAAAAATATATTATTAAATACGGTTCTTAATTATTAACGTCAATTAATGCCCCTTTTTTATTTATTAATCAATCATATATTATAGTTTTGCTAGGTATATTGACATAAATACAATTAATTCTTTACTTGTTTTAAATCGTTTATACACCATATAATTTTAGATAGGTTTAAATTTAATTCGTCTTTTATAAAATGTGACTCTTAATAATAGTAAATTTTTATCTTATCTCATGAAGTTACTCGATATGGATACTAAATATAAAAGAAATATTTTTTTTCCTTAGTTTAATAATAGGCCACCGCCACCGGGTAGCGTGTCGTAAGAGGCGACTATCCCTGCTGGTTAGCAGGAGTGGGCAGCAGCGTTTCCTGTGACACTCCAGACGCCTGCCAAGCGTGGTAATATGGTAAACTCTCCAATGGCAAGTACAAGTTCATAAGACTGATAATTTAATATTCATTTCTATGGAGCCCTCTCCTTGAATTATTAAGTATTAGAACTTCTAAACATGAGAGTATCTATGTTAGTCATGAAGTATGTTTTTATGTGTTTCCATAAAAACGTTTAATGTATGAGTATGTTTGAGTTGTGAGTTTCATTCTAATTTATTTATTTAAAAACTTTGAGATTTCTAAATATTTTTTGAAGCCTAATTGCATATTTTAAATTCCATTAACATTTAGATCTATGAAATAAACGCTAGCAGCCATATGTCCATGTTATTTTGTAAAATAGGTATATAAAGATTCTAAACAATTAAAATTATATTCAATCTTAATTTAAATTAATAAGCCTTTAAACACACACTTATTAATTTAAATCAAGCTTTAAATTTTACAAGTCTTCGGAAATAATTAGCTTTAACATGTGCATTATTAGTAATATATTCAAAAACAAATCTTACTTTGGTCTGTCTGCCACGATGCTTACTGAAGCAACAGCTACCAGAAGAGCGAACTGTAAGAAAAAAGCAAAATTTCAAGAAACGAGAAAAAACTAACTAATATAATTTTTACGATCCGGGTACTTTAAATTTCAATATGTCACATTTAAGGTTCAAAAACCCTTTTTTATAAGAAATTAATCGAAAAACTATTTAAAATTAAGTTAAAGACTAATTGTGTGCTTGTTTAAATAAGTAATGTCACTTTAAATGTATTACTAAGAATATTATCATGATCATAAAATAGAAATATTTAATAAAAAATAGTTCAGTATTAAATTGTTTACATAATAATTGATAAAAATAAACTTAAACACATTTGACTTAATATCAACAAGAAAATTAAGATATTCATAATTAAGATATCTGTTTCCTATTAACGTATTTCATTAAAATAATTACAGAAATAAATATTTAAAATTGTTTTTGAAGGACACTGCATTTCATATTCCACGTTCCGTGCACAAATAACTTTAAAAAATTCCCAACACAATATTATTATTTTTTCACTTTTTTCAATTCACAAATTTCAAAAACGATCACATTAACTAATTTTATTAATTCGTCACTAATGAATACCGACCAATTTCATCCAATCCATTGCCGCCTTCAGCTGTTGTCGGGCACGAAACTATTAGTTTATATATTTTTTTAAACTTTTACTATTTTTTTAATAGCTCCAGGTAAACTGCACTGGCCTTCAGGCTCATATGATAATTATTCGCGGTGTGCCTGATTATTTATAACATTCTTTTTCACGCCTGAAAGAATTCTAAGCGAGGCTTGTGTGCGTATTGCAACGCATTCTCACTCGGTATTGTCGCACACAATGTCCGACAATACACAGCAATGATGTACAGTGTCATTAATCAAATGTTTAATTTTCAAAAATTCCATAACACCAGTTAAATTTACATACAAATTTACACACAGGGCAACACCAGTTAAACTTTACAAACATTTCAGGTTTCTCTTATGTTTAATAAAAAAAATCATATTTTTAATGTATAGAGATTAATTTTTTTTAAACGTATAGAGATTTCATTCATATATAGATTTTTTATATTCAAATACAGAGATATCGGCACCGGCTACATATTCATTCCCTTCGGTGTCGAATCTCTGGGTCCTTGGGGTCCCAACGCCATTTTCCGCCACGGAACTCGCTGTTAATGCAGCTTTCTATAGGTGAAAGAATTTTTGAAGTCGGTCCAGTAGTTTTTGAGTTTATTCATTATAAATATACAAATCTCTTTATAATATAAAAATTCCATGTAAAATTATTTACATTTATATCATACTAGCTGACAAACATTGTTTTGCTATAAAAAAAAAGTTTTTTGGGTATAAAAAATAGTTCACATCCTATTCTCAGACCTACCGAATATAGACACAAAATATTTCATAAAAATCGGTAAAGCCGTTTCGGATGAGTTTTGTTACAAACACTGTGACACGAGAATTTTATCAGTGATTTTTGGACACTTAATAGTCGCACTACGAAAATATGAAATGTGCAGATATTATCAAAATAATAAATAAACTTTTAAATTTTCATCTTTGAAAGACAAATAAATACGTATAAGAAAGTGATTTTTCATGTAGATATCTCTCATCAAAAAATCTAAAATAAATTTCAAAAAATTAAAAAAGAGTCGATTTATAATTACTAATAAGTAAGTCGAAATTAATTTTTAATATTTCAATAATCTTACTATTAGAGAGCTAATACAAAATTATTTTTGATTATATAAAAATATTTATCAAATTTTTTTTTAAATTTTTTTTGAAATTAACACATGAAGATGTTGAGTTAACGAATAACATCCATTTTTAACATTTGCAGTAACTTTATTTTTTCTCTAGATATCCCTAGGCAAACTTTTTTTTGTCGGATGTCAGCTAGATTCAGGGTCATGAGGAGTGTCAGTATATATACTCGTACATATTACATGTGCACTAACATTATTGTATTATATATTACTAATACAGATATTTATTAAATACTAGCTGGTGCCCGCGACTTCAGACGATCACTCGGGAACATAACTTTTTTCTGGAAGAAAGGTACCCTATGTCCTTTCTTGTATCGCTGACAACGTGTCATGCAAAATTTAATTATAATCAGTTTAGTTATGAGTTAAGACGTGAAAAGGTAACTTCACATTTATAATATTAGTATGGGCTAGTTGAAATACATTTGAAATACCAACAAGAAATTTACTTATATGAAGTGATTTATATTAACAAAAATTTAACGTAAGATTTTAAGTATTATTACAATATTTATATGGAACGAATTTAATTCGTTTTATAACCCATACTTACATTGTGTTACGCAGCTAATTAAAATACAGTGATTATGTCAAAATCATTTTGTATATTGGTAAACATTTAATAAAATAGAAGGTAAGTGTTAATATTGACATTCACTTGGCTAACTTTATGGCTTGTTAGTGTTTTTAGTTATTTTTAATTAATTAAATTAATTTACTGTATCGGTTTCCGTTCGCTTTCCTTTTAGATAGCATATTAATGTAAATAAATTTAAAATAATCATGATCGAGGCAATGATTTTGTTAAATAAGTGCTAAGATTTATTAAGTTTGGAGTCGACTTCGAGCCGACAAATGAAGTATTAAGTAATTCTAAAGTAATGAATAATGTAGGCAGTAATTAATCAAACTGTATTTTTTGTTATTAACTATACATTCAAATATACGTTTTTATGCGTCATTTTCATTAGTTAAATATACCTTTAATCCTGTGATAAAGATAGTTGAATTTTAGGCAGGTATACAACATATCTGACAAAGACGATCTCTCGAGAACCAAGGAACCAGGATATATTAAACCAGGTAACAAACTATCCGTTTACCAAATTTGATCCAAATCCGTTGAGCCGTTTCTGCGTGAAAGAGTAACAATTATCTATCCATACATTCCTCCTCACAAACTTTCGCATTTATAACATTAGAAGGATGGTTTCATAGAAATTTTACAGTCAGACTTAAAAAACTTATTACATAGTTAATAAAACTGATGAGAATATTTTTATATGTAAGAGATAAAAATGATAAATAAACTCATCGCTGACACACTTTTAATGCAAAGTTCAAGTGCGAAATATATTGGAGATCACTAATAACTAAACACGGCAAGTGAGCGTGGAACGATCGCGTGAGCTCGCGAGGGGAACGGCACGCCACACTATTCCAATATCCGCATTTTAATATCTTTTACATAACGATGAGAGGCAATGCTTTTAAAAACCTATATCACGTGCAGTCTAGCACATGTCTTTTTACAGGCGCCTCACAGTGTACCGGACCCGCAATTCGTCTCCATTTATCGTTTGAGGAATCCCATTAGCCACTCACTCAATTTGACACTGTGTAAATCAATAGGATTTCTCATAAAACAAACGTGCACTTTTACAATTATGTTTTCTTTAATTTTTTAATATTAAAATTCAATAAGCAAACAGCTATATTTGGACATAAAGCAATCAATTAGTAGCGAGGCAAGAAAGTACTCTGCTGGACATAAGTCTCCCCCATAATTTTCCAAAGTAGCCTGGTTCCACCGGCTTGTGGCTGGAGGTCCTATCCGAGGCCGAGGCCTTGCCTGTCCGAGGCCTCCATTCAAGAACCTTACGTCCCTAAAGGCCGTCGGCTCTCCGTACTATGCGCCCTGCCCACTATCACTTCAACCTAAGTTATCCGCCGGGCTGTGTCGGTAACTTTCGTTCGTCTACGAATCTCCTCATTCCTGATTTGATCCCGCACTGTTCTACCCTGGCATAGAATAACATAGCTTGTTGAGCGGCGTTGAGCTCTTTCACGAGGCCCCTAGGTAGAGATCACGTTTCAGCGCCATACCTAATGTCATCTTTTGTTTTTAGGCACTAAGGAATTTTGGACGAAAACTACAATGGTATTTCTATATAAAAAAGGATATAGTTGTTTTCGGAAGGACATAGTTTGGAATTATGATTCTGGTTTTCCGAAACTAAGTTCTCAGCAGAATTCAATTTTGATTTTCTAAATTAAATTTAAAAAAAAAGAACAGTTTAAAAGTAAATAAAACTATTAATTGAAAGTTTCTTACATGACTATTGTTATGGTATATTAAAGAATTAACATCTAACAGCCCGTGACTATGATGTGAAGCCGAAGCCTTGCACCAGACCGACATGGATGAATGCACCGCCGGACGCGGGGAAAAGTGAGCCATCACTTGCACTTACAATAGCCACTTCTGTACACGTACGAATCAATTGAATATGCATCTTACTGCTATTCACATAAGAGGTTAATAATGAAAATATAATTTTAACAATTTTAATCACACCCACTAACGTGTATCGTGACAATGCGTTTTATTATATAACCCGTAACTAGTTCCAGTGAAAACGACCGTAAACAAAGTGATTGTTTATTGTTGTGACCTATTACACTGAACATTTTCCAAATTTGAAACATCTTACGAAGCCGCTTCTTTATATGAAGGTTGGCCCTGCTGGAAATTCGTCCAATAGAACTCATCAAAATTGAAATTGAAATTAGTAAAGAAATCTTTACATAGTATAAAATAAAGTTTCTTCCCGCCATCTGTCCTTCTGTATGCTCAAATCTTTTAAACGACGTAATGGAAAGAGCGTTAAACGAGGAAGGTTTTTATATATAACTTGTACCCGTGCGAAGACGCAAGCGGGTCGCTAGTACAGTATATTCTGACCTTTATGCTCTGTCAGGGTCACTAAGAAAAACAATAAAAAAGGTTATACCATTTGAAATTTCAGTGGGTCAGACACTTAGCAACGGTAAACTTTGGTTCCTCGGGCCAGTTAATGATGACACGACACATTATAAAGAGTTTACGATAAACTCTTGTACAAATCCACAAGCGACCCTTCTAAAGGTGAAATTAAATGTTAGGCTTGGCTTATCTATGTATATTAATGAAAGTGGGTATTCAAGGTTGCCACCACTACCCTACTATTGATTTAAAAGAATTATAAACTTGTATTCATTAAATTGGTTTCAAGCAAACTCTCCCAATGGTCATATTATTTATTTTAGTTATCAGTAGGTAATTAATATCTTTTTGTACATACCTTAATAAAATTATGCGCTTGCATGTTTCTTTGTTTAAATGAAAATTCTAAAACGATTCTAAAAAATATTTTACCCATCTTTTGGGACTTACTAAAAGTCTAGTATGATAAATTAAGGTCTACTTACACGATAATCTACCATCGCCTTATAAAAAAAACTCAAGAAAGATAGGCTAAGATGATGCTTGATGCGTATATGTTCACATATCCCAAGATATACTGATACCGATATATTATGCTATTGCATTGTGTTTACATTTTTGATCATGCATCTTACCGTTTAAGATATCTAGCAAGCAAACAAATGTTCCTTCAATGGCGTTCTAAATATTTTCCGACCTATGACCTAGGACCTCTAGAAAACTTTTTCAAAACATTCCTCTTGTGAAAATTACTTCACTTGAATATTTTGACAATGACCTAGCAATGAAATTATTAAATATTCATAAGAATTAACAAAGTCGCCTTCAAAACTTAAATTAAGGAATTAAACATGTCTCCTTCAAGGATACACAATACTGTGCGGATAAATAAACTTATGTGTGAGTTTTTCAGTCTGGTTTTTAACATAAGAATAACAAAAGTAGTGAATGAATATTAGAAAGCATACGAGGCTTAGCGAGCTGTAAGTCCAAATTAAGTAATACAAGTAATAATTAAGTAACATGAACAAAGCTAGTAATTTTTTTAACCTATGCATCACAAAAGAAACGATGAATAATTAACTCTATCTGAAAAATTACTCGAAAATAAAGAGGTTGGCAACCTTGATGGGTATCTAGTAACACTATCCCGTCGAATGTATATTTAGCTGTTGTTTCTCACAATAAAAAGGAACTCGCTATTAAAATGTTACGACGCAGTAACCGAAGTAATTGTGACCAATTTCTGAACCTTTTTATTACCCATGCAACTAACAAGTTCAAGTTGTTATCTCGTCCATTTGGGATCGGTGCCATGCTTCAGTGAGGCTGCTTTGTAAACCATAAAAATTGTATCCAAACTGACCCAATGTTACGTCAAAATAGAGCTACGCTTTAACACATTATTTAATGGGGCTGTTCACAAAAAAACAATCAAAGTATTTCGCAAGATGATTATGGAGCGTGCAATTAAAAAATTAATTTGTTATTCCTAAATAATTATATTATATATATAAAAATCTATAGTAAAGATAGTAAAAAATTATAAGTTTGTATGTTTGTATATAGGAAGTAATATTTGAAAATACTCATCCGTTTTAAAAAAATATTTTACCAATAGTTAGAATAGAGTGGTTTATTTAGCCTTTATCCATCCTAAAATTAAACTGAGCTTCAGTTTATCTGAATATAAAAATCCAGCGCTTGGCAAAAGTACGAGTATAATAATTTCAGGCGTAATTTTGCTTTACATATTTTATCAGGCGTTATATCTTTAATTTTTCAAGTAGTTGTATGTATATATATATATATTATATAATAAGTAAATAGCTATTATGTAATAAATTAGTAAATATGTCTATTTCTTATCCTTGAGTGCCCTTTTCTTGTCATTGTTGGAGCAGCGCCCTTTCATTCCAGATATTTATATGCGTCGGTAGCTGCTTATCTGAAGGTCTTTATTTAAAAAAAAACTTCTGACCGATCCTACTCGAAAATTATGGAGATTATGTATTTTAGGGTGGTATATGGCGCCCTTGCGATCCTTGGCATTAAAGAGATATATACATATAGACTATGTATATATCTCTGTGTCAATGGGTCTGTATTTCACACATTCATTTTAAAATATGTCATAGTAATACAGATGCGTGTGTGCTCCGATTATAAAGTCATGTTCATCAGACCTGGGTAACAAAATTCCTATAGGAAGAATCAAATTAATCATTCTTGAAAGAAAAATTTGGTTGTACGGAGAAACTTAGCCTCACCGTACTGAAGAATCAATTGGTTTATCAATGTTTAGTATACTATGTCTACATGTGAGTGATTTATGAAAACACTTTCGCGATAGCATTTTCCTGATCGTAGCGCATTTTCATTAGTTTCACCTACACTGCCCCACCCCAACACACTTTTGCAGGAAATACGTTACGAAATCACGCAACACCACTAGGCTTTATATGCACACGACGTATTTTTAACGCCACGTGGACTAGCTATTAATTTATCTATGTCTAGTGAATGCAATCCTCAGACATGATTTCAACACTAGTAGACACCCACCATCAAGTGGACCGTCGGCCTGCCTGCCACCCTTATTAATATAAAAAATACCTACTTGTGAGGAAAACATTCTCCCGAGTAACTCGTCAGGTATAAGAAGGAATCTGAAATCGGTCTGTAACTAATTACCTGCAACTATTGATCAGCGTTAGAAAAATCTTACCACTTCAGTGAGTATTAACAATCAGATTAAACGCCCATTTTATAATTAAAAACGCGTATTTTATTATCTCACAATATTAGCGGTTAAAATTACCGTGAATAAGCAACCTAACTTAATCCTGAGTTTAACTTTGTACTTGCAAATAATGCTTTACAAAATGCTTACGTACTTACACTTTTTAAATATGTTGGACTTCCATTTTTCTTTAACACTATTTAGTAAAAGGATAAAATCCCCATTCGTCTGGCAAACATGTAAACATAAACAAGTTTAGTCCAGTTAAAGAAGTATGCGCTTGGCATAATATAGCTAATAACATTTATTCCACTAAAAAAGATACGATTAGATTAGATTAGACGTAGAAAAGTAACTAAGAAAAATGTAAAAAATACATCCTCAGCTTCAAAATAAAGGAAGCCACAAAGTAAACACATTACTTGCATACGGCTCACGTGATGGGTATTGCATTTGAGTGTTACGAGTTCATTCACTGGGTCGCGCATTCCCCAACTTTTAACGGTCCAAGGGGCAATATTCAAAGTAAAGATAAAAAGGGAAAAAACGTCTCGATAAGAGTGGTCTGGGCAACGGACAACGGTCCGCCCGAGAGAGGCATCAATCTGATGCTAACGTACGAGCCATGCTAAAGCCCACCGGTGCACTCAACACTTTTTTATTCTTTTTCTGATTATTAGAGCACATTAAAATGTCAGCCAGCGGTTGTTAAACTTTTACATCGTTCTAGTAATTATTTTCTTTATCGATGTCTATTATTGATTTTAACCTATATATGATGATCTATATTGGTATTCTATAGAAATAATTTATTCAACAAATATCAACATACATTTTGTGCAAAATATTTTTTGAATTAAATCCTTTTATGCTTATTATAATTACAATACATCAATAATGTAACAAAAAATTATATTGTATACTGATAAAAATATTTTATAAGTAATAAAACGTTTTAATAATAAACAGTGAATTTCAGGTAAGTAGATCCTCAAAACATTTTTTGAAATACGTATCTATTATTATCGTTTTTTGTCGATTATATAGGTGAAATGAGACTCCTTGTGTGGTATGTACAGAAATGTGTTTTTTATTATAAAATTGACCTATACACTATTTAAATTGGAACTTAGTGTTAGGTGTGCGAAGACGGATGCCTGTTTGTGTAGATATAAAAACGGCGTTTCACATTGTTGTCGTATGTACCAGCGCGCGCGCACTAGGCGGGGAGGCGCGAAATTATAAATATGAGTCTTGCGCCGCCGAACGCCGTGGAGGAAACAACTCCTCGACGACATCATAAAAATTGTGAAGACGGCTGTAACGACTGCTGCTGATAGTGGTGCAAATATATAAACAAAACCACGCTGATATTAACTGCTCTTATCAGAGCTATTCCAATTTATTCGTTAATGGTTGTGTATATTTATTTCTCACACCTTCCCTGCGTACGGTAGCTACAGTTTTCTTGGCAAAAAACCATATTCGGAATGCGTAATAATTATTATTTTATAACTATGATGTTCTAATTTCAGTATTTCTCATTTAATATACGTAATAATTATTAATAAATATAATTAGGCTCTGGATGGGTGTTTGATTATAGTTTCATAATTCATTGTAGTTTTAACTTTATTCACATTTAATCACATTTAATTTAATAAGTATTCAATTTGTTTTCAAATGTTTAATAGTTGCTGGCTACATCTTATGTTACATTAATAAATTTATATTCACTAAATGATGGCGATGCAAAAAAGTTTGAGAATCGCTGCTTTTAAGAAGAGGACTCCTTAAGATTTATTATATACAAGCAAGAAGGCACGGATGGCTTATTATTAGAAAGTCGGCTTATCTGACTATTTTTTTGTGTTACGGTAAATCAGGCTGTCGGAGATTTCCTCGGGGTGAGTACCTACCCGTCTCGTCCGATCTGAGTTGCCGCGCTGATGTCCGAACGGGACACTACAACCATATGTTACATTTAACATCACCTCATGGCCAAACACCCAATTATTAACCATATCGGACATAGAGCCTTGTTCGCCGCCTTCGTAAAAAAATTCCAATCATGATTTCGTCATCTCGTTTTCATTTAACGAGTTTCTTATTTATTTATTAATAGGTACACAAAAAACATGTCACACTTAAAAGGTTCGCATTTCGATGAAGTGCCGAGAGAAGTTGACGTAGTTGGTTAATTTTTGATTATTTGTTTCCAGTGGAGCATCTTGCTTGAAACAACTCTGACAGTATAGGCATTGTTAAACAGGGCATCGCTTGGAGTCAATAGTCATTACACCATCTCATTTCTAACTTTGATCGGTAAGTAGTTAAGGCTTGAAAGAGTAAAAAACTCACCTTCGTGTTTGTAAATAAGAATGATCAATCAATGAAATAATCTATGAGATTTTATATTATTTAAGTAATATAAAATATAGCCAGCCACTGACCACCCACATTATAACGCAACAGGACACCATTAACGAAAAAAAAAACGAAATTATAGTTCAACGAAATTATGACTACAACCAATTGCATTAAGATACCGAGAGTTAATTAATTGAAATGGTTAGGGGAGATGAGATGTCATAAATCTGTATATAATGTCATTAGTGAGCCCGCTGGGGGACCAGAGTTCGATGTTCCAATAGGATATCCCACACATAACCCACCGATATATTTAAAACCTTTCTGACATACTGTTTATTATAAGAGAAAACAAGAGATTTATATTTTAAAAAAAATATTAATTAAAAATATAAATCTGTTGCATTTAATAAAATTATCGGAATGATTTGGTCTGATTTTTATTTTTAAAACTGTAAGATGCAGTATTCAAAAAATTGCCATTTTTAAGACTGGCAATCAACTTGATGTTAGAGGTGCTGCAACTGCGCTGTAGATCATAGTAGGATATGAGCACCGAAACACAACTGCAGACATGTTATTTTATATAAGGCTTTTTTTATAAGGGCTTAATTTTTTTAATTTATATTTATTTTTTTATTTGCTGCTACAGCTAAATTTTACGTTTTCGTCATTATGGTAGAGTAAACATTTTTATACTGTGTAGGTATATTATGTACCTGAGCTAAGAACTGTATAGCTTCTAAAACATCTAAGGCTACTTTAACATAATATGTATGCCACAGGTATATGTACGAGTATGTCTTTACCAGCATCCGATACAGATGGAAAAATTCGTCTCGCCTCTTAACGTGTTCACAGAAAAGTTAAAAGAAGCCATTATACTTTACCAAATAAACCAAAAGGGCAAAAAGTGTATGTTAAAAATTAAGCATGGTCGATGAAGTGAAGGACCCCGTGTCTCGAATCAAGCGGTCGCTAAGGGAAATGCTTGTGTGAGATGATGCACGTTTCGGTTAAACCACACTATTGATTATATCGGAATGCAGGGCGGTCCACACTTACATTTTAAAGCGCTTATTAAAAATAATACTCTTCTCGAATGAGGATAATTGATACTTTTTTGGGAATAAAGTTTCTTAATCTACTTACTAACACCGAAGATAGATGTGCATGTAGGTACTAAATAAAATGTTGTAAGTTGTTTGTCTCACAAAAGCGATGCTGATTTATTATAAAATATTACTCAGTTTTTCTTTTATATAAGTGTCCTAATAATAATTAGGTTACTTATTAGATAGTTATACCTACTATATAAATTAAGCTGAACTTCCTGACCCAGGCTTTAATCTTAAAAAAACCTCCAAACACTGTATAATAAAAGTTTTCTTAAAGAAATAAATTATTTAAATTTTCTTTTTTCATTTAAATGGGGATGTGGGACTGACACGCTAAAATCGATTAAATGTGATTTTACCTATCTCGCCCGTCCCTAAGGATGGCGGAACCAAGTAGAAAGCTATGATTAAAACAATTATTTTTTTATACAGGGTGTGGCCTGTAATAAGAGCAATAAATTTAATCGATGATTCTATAGAGTATACGCAGTTACCTTAACCTAATCATAATGCTGCAAAGTGCTTATACTCAGAGATATAGCAATCCAAAGTTGCAATACATAATCAATGAATTTCATGATCGCTAAATTGTCCGATATCAGTCGTTTGATGATTTGGTACAGGGTACTGGGGCGAGAACGATCGAAATGTCAATGTCAAGTACTCCGACTGGACACATTATGTTTGTTAGTACATTGCTGGCTCGATTAATTTTGTTAGAAAATAACAGTAAATTTGTTTTTCATTTTAATTAATTGAAACCATTTGGAATTAATGACTGATTCGTTAAAAGGTGTATATTTTAATTTATTGCTCTTATTACAGGCCACACCCTGTATAAATAAATATAAAATAGTAACGCGACTAAAATTAAAATATTCAGAAAAAGGTGATAAATCTTCAAAAATAATTAATTTTCAAACCAACACCTAAAATAGAATATAAAAATATCAACAAAAGTTGAAAAAATACATAGGAAGTGCGTCTGACCCATCACACAAGACCACCACAAAAAGCAGCAAGACGGCACATAATAATTAGAACAAACAGATCATAAAAGTCATGTTTGTCGGCTTTTTCAAAAAATATTTTCAGCATTATAAATTATATAATTTTAAGATCATAAGGTTATAAAATGATTTTTAAAATAGAATCGTGGCACTATCTACGACAGGATATTGAATAAAATAAACCGCAGCTTCCTTGCTGGTTACTGCAGCGCAGCTTTCGAAAGTTTACTAAAGCCCTTATTACGTCACAAATTAGGCCTCGCATTGAACCTTGAACAAGCGACCGATTGGCTTTGCTTCGAAAAGCTATACAGGAGTGAATGGCCGCTCCTTTTCTACTAGTATGGCTGAAAGGGGGATCAGATGTCGCCAGCCAAGTCCAGGGGGCTTGAGTTCTGTGGAGGCAATGGGCTCTGGAATCTCGTAGTCACTCATCTAAAACTCACGGAACAAGCAAAAAAGCACACATTTTCTGATTAACTTATTGTCTACTATAATTTATTTTTTATTTTTTCGCATTAAGATATACTAAGTACACTAATTTCTACCTATCAAAAATATATGTTGATTGATTAGTCATTTAAAATTGATTTATAGATATTGTCGCAATACCACTCTTGCATAGATACTGCCATGTAGACACAACGCCTACATAGATAATTCCGCAAAAATTCATGATTGTGCAAAATATAAAAGTATTTTACGAAAACTGGTTTTGATGATAAAGTAAATTTTAAAATCATATATATGCTTAAAAGCATAATGGTTGTTGCATTATTATAACCTGAAAGTGTACAGAGGTTTTTAAAAAATTTCAAGGCCACGGAACTTTGAAAATTGTACTAGCTAGTATGATTATAAATCTTTTAATATGAAGTTAATCAAATTCGAGAAAGAGGTGTTATGAGTAACACCTGTATCCCCCCTGAACCATAAGCTCGTTAGGCCGCTGTCATAACCAATAAGAAATTAGGTACATAGTTATATGTTGCTGCCAAGTCGTAAAAGTCGATTTGACACTCGCATACCTAGTTTGAATTTGTAATATACTTATCCCCAAATAACGGACAGCCCCTAAGAGTTAATATTCCTTGTCTTCCGCTAAAAGTCAAGGAAACAGTCAGTGGCTAGATACGGTACGGTTGCATGATCGCTCTAAGTTTATGTACCGGATCCGTAAGCCGTGGCAAGCTGTCATCCAAGTTTTTACACACAAGTCACAAATACATTGTCAACGGTTTTCTGAAGTTAATTCAACGATTATTTGTAAATTTATTACGTATTTCATTCATCGTAATTTATGTTGTAAGTCATTTTGTATTTTTTATTTCAGAAAAATAAATCATTAAAATCACTCGATGATTTTGTTGGTTTTTGTGACAAAAAAAATGTTATAAAACTTTCATTATGTATCACTATCATCATTGGCAATAGTAGCTTTTCGCAGACAAAAATTGAGCAGTCCATCTGGCGGCCGTAACCACACACTAACAGAAGACTGTCAGAAATAACACAGCACGTATGCTGTATAAAGGGATCCCAGAGCCTATTACCCTATCCAATTTTCTTTATCCTAAAATTATAACTAAAAAGTATTAACAATCCGTAATTTTATTTTCTAACGAGATATTAACCAATATTATAAATCTCCAATACCGAATTAGAAGGCATCGATAAATTCGTCTATATTGAAATTATTAGCAAAGAGGCCTAGTCTTGTTAATTTGTGAAAGTGCGTCTTGTCTTTAAACACATTTATGTAATTGAACTAGGCAACTAGCACAACATGTTTAGATTTTTTTTTCTTCTACAATGCTGTTCCAAATACCCTTCCTTGTTAGTAAATAGTAAGCGACGTAACTAGAATGATTTGATTAATTGAAGTATGAATGAACGTAAATAAATGAGTAAGACGCGTATTTTTAGAGTTGATGATTAAGATTTAACATACTTTTATGTAATGTTAAGCGTTTAAGCTTTATCTTTTTACATTTTACAAAACTACTATTACAAGATCTACCCGCAAAAACCCATGGCTCCCTCGCGCTGTCTATATATAGGCGGGGGTCAAAGATCATTCACAACCTTCTCCCTCCTGCAGACGAGGGGCCACTTCGATTAGTTTGACCTTCGCACCGTGAATCTTGGTAATCTTCTTTAAAATTGTAGGTGCTGAACGACTTATAGTAACAGTACGCAATGGCAGAGACCACTACTCTTCAGGGCAGCGTATACTTGCAAAAAACTGGGCGTGGTCATTTGTTATTATTATTACCAATAATAATCAGCAATAAGCCGCAATAATATATTAGCACAGTATTAACTTATTTGTTTATAGTTTCAAAATCAAGATAGTATGAAAGCAGAGTCAGTGGTATGGAACGACTCAGTCATTCAACTTGAACCAGAGAGTTTTGCGTTTACGCAGAAGGTCAGTTAAGGAAATCTTTACGTGGTGGGTTACAACATTGGTGTATACAAAAACTATGCATTTTTAGTTTTCTAAGAGAAATCTTATCTTTTTCGCTACCTACACCATCTTAGTATATATATAGAGTTACTAATATCATTCAGATATTTACAAAATATAGTCAATAACATATACAAAAATGGACATATTTAAAAGATGGTATGTGGCTACCATTGTGTATTAATAATCGTACAAGGAACGCCATAGATGCTGCAAGTGTGCTGTCAATATTATTAGGATAAAAGATGAAGAGTGGATAAGGATAACTCTAGCACCCGTTACTGTCTCAACAAAACACAGCAGCACATACGTTAAAATTTCACGGTAATATTTTGCACGGTAAATTACTCCCAGAAGACGAGCTGTCCAATCTATGACTGCGAAACGCAGTGTGCCCTGCCACTGCTAAAAGTACTGTTAATGTTACCAACAAAAAAAACCAAAACAGTGCATGGCAAGTGCGCTTTGAAGCGTTCCTTGTGTTTATAGGCCGCTTACCATCAAGTCGGCCTGTCTAATCTCTCTTTTATCAAAACAGACTCCATCCTTTGACATTTATTTTTCCTACCCAACCATTTATTTCCCCTAATAAAATCCCTAGTAGAACCTATAAGGCTTTATACCACTTTTGAGGGTAATATATTAGGGTCGAGAATATTAGTTGTTAACTAATATTACCCTAATACAACCATTTATTATTTTAACAAAAAAAAAACTTTATTTTAATGTATTTTTTATATACTTATATTTCTCTTTAAACGATCACAAGTGACAATAGTTATATAACATTTGATTAATCATGCCATTTATAAATAATTTGTAGACACTTTTTCGCGTTTATCAAATTATTTTATAGTCATATTATGCGTAATGATGCAACTAGAATGTAAATGTAAGTAGTGCATTAAGCAGTGTTATGCCGATGGTTATAAACTCATCAGGTTCCCTCTCGACGGAGTAAAAGTGAGAGTGATTTCCGTCTGTGGCGCATCAATTCAACAATCTTAATATGAAATGCGGGTCACAATTGCACGCACCAAGTTTTTGCACATTTTCCCACAAGACCAAGGTTACGTTAGCGCCTACAAATCTGGATAGAAGGCAGCTTTTAATACAGAATCAACTGATAATACTAAGTCGAACTTAACTTAATTATTTCTGGATTCTACAAGCATTGCTGCTCTATTAACAATGCCGAATTAAATTAGGGACTTAAAAATGTCTGAATGAAGTTACATTAAAAAAAAGTACTAAAAGGCCAGTATTAGTATCTACCTAAAGTATTGTTTATTTTTATTTTCTTACGATTAAATAATTAAATAATATTTAAAAATATAAATGGCTGTTGACTGTAAGTGTATATTCCATCATAATGGTCATACGTTTGGGAAGTCGGATTGGCGGCAAATATTATCTTTTAACAGAAGATCAACGAGAAATAACAGCACGTGAGTTTCACGCGAGTTGTCATCAAAAATGTTATCCGTTATAGCTGACTCGGCAAACGTTGTTTTGCCATATAATTGGGGTGGCCACCTTTATCACTTAGGGGTATAAAAATAGTTTACGACCTACGACCTACTACACAAAAAAATTCATAAAAATATGTCAAGCCGTTTCGGGGGAGTTTGGTTACAAACACTATGACACGAGAATTTTATATAAATAGATTCTCAGTTATAATAGTGATCAATAGCAAATAATTTTCCAAAATCTGTATATAAAATTATGATATTATTATATTACTAATTACGTTAATAGTAACAAATTTCTAACATATTGTATTTCTTCTTAAACTAAATTTGATTTTCCTATGAAAATTGCATTAAAATATTTGTCAGAAAACAAAAGCACGAAAGAATCTTTGTGACCAGGTTGCGTTGCGAAATCTTTGGTATGTTCGGAATATCTGCTTTAAAAATGCAATAAAATTTTCATTTTAAACTGAAAGTTTAATATCTCATAAATACAAAACGAAATAATTATGTGTTTAAACAATATTTTGAGCCCTTTATTTAAACCATTTGGAAAAAATTTTGAAAGGTTTTATGGTTTCGTTCGTCAAGGTTTCGCTTCATCGTCAAGTAAACTGATTTTTTTTACTAATTTTTAGTTTTATTAATTAATATTTAAATTGAAATAGTGGCTAGCTGAGCACACTGTTGTATTTGGGCATACAACAAATTGCAATTGATCACATAAGTAAACTTTTTAAATAATTTATTAATTTTAAGGAACTGATACGATTTAAACATTTTGCCAATTATCAAAACTATACTCATTTCTGTTCATTATTTTTACATGGTTCCATAGCAAAAATCTATTCCTTATGACCAGCAGATTTATTAGCAAAATTTATTCAACTAGCTAGTAGAATCGAAAAATAATCGCAATTTTATTTGCAGAATTTTGCCTGTCAAAGGTTTGCAATTTTTCTTAATTCGGAAATCAAAGTTACTAAGTACAAGTTTACGTATCTTATGGCTTCAGATTTACTCTCACTGATTGATTTGTATTAATCGAATCAAATAATTATTTATAGTTTAAATTGATTATTTCACTTGAATAGTTATAGTTGCTGGATTCAGAAATTTTCTCCTGTTATTATAACATAGTCTCTACGAAAGTCTTTGTACCACTACCCCTTTATTCGCACCCCGAGTTTACTCCACTCCTGACTTACCAGCAATCAATCATTAAATTAAGTCTCCACCACTCTAAATAGTCTTTATTGTTTGACAATATGCTACAATTTCGTCTGAACATGATAATTGTATTTGCTGTATATATTCAATAAAAAGTCAAACTTAACTTATCGGTTTTAGGTTCACTTTTAATTGAATTTATCTACAGCAAGTTGGGTTATGCACTACACAGAAGATTGCACTTTAAATTCAAACTAATATGAATGAAATTTACTTGTATTGTAAAGAGCGCGGATCAGATTGAAGCTGTCGAGAAGCAGTGTCGCGAAACGCGAGCACGTTGCGATATAAAAGGAAGTTTTGTTTAAATTTCTTTATCAAACACCTTCGGACTGTATCAGCGCTCGGCAGCATCGAACTATCATCACTGGAACCATGTCTGTTCGTGTTTTGGTGAGTAAATTTAACTTACAATTAATTAAACCCTCTATAAAAATAGCTTATTAGTTTAAATGCGGTCATATATGCAATCAATGAAATTTACATATATTTCAGTGTAAAAAATATTAATATTTTTTTTCTATGCAGTCTAACTGAACAGGCCCGTTTTGTGAATGGTAAAAATATTTTGTGGTAAAATCCCCTTTCTATTTCTTCATTATTAAGCGAATGTTAGTACCACAAACCTTGTTGAGTGTAACAATAAAGCAAAAAATATGTGGTACCATGCGACTTTACTGGGCCTTTCAGATCTATTGTTCCGTAGAAGTCTTGGTAATGACAACGATGAAGTGATTTCTCACTGTATTCAAGTTACGACATAGCGCGTGACTAGGAGGCCACTTTTAACCTGATTAATACATTTTTTTATAGCAAACCAAAAAATGTAACATTATTATTGATTGTAAATTATCAAAACATAATATAGTAATTGGATACAATGAATCGTTGGTACTCGGTTTAGAAAGTGGCTTGTTCTAGAACGTTTTCCTAAAGAAAGTTCTTAGGTTTCTTTAGGTTGCAAGCGAAGCAGCGAATTTTCAATCTTTGAGCAGCATTGCTTCAGCGAATTGTTATTATAGCTGTATTTTGTTAATATGTTTAATTTTATTTTTCTGTTCATGTGTGTCAAATACTCAGAGCGTAATTAATTTACGATCTGCTTCAGCTTTTCGAAGACGAAACTTGAAAAGTGTATTAGCTAAGTTTAGTGGTCTAACTAAAAAAAATGTTAACTATTCATAATATTTGACTTTCAGGTGGCTCTCGTATGTCTGGCGGAATTGGCGACGCTGATATCTGCTGGAGGACATGGCGGCGGACACAAGAAGGTGATCATCCATGTACCGTTACATGTGAAACACCATCATCACACCCATACCATTGTGAAACACGTACATCACAAGAGCGGAGGCGGCGGCGGAGACGACCATTATGAAGTACTCGGCTACACCTATGGCGAACCAAAGGCAGCGCCTCATTTTGGAGGAGGTAATATATTCAATTAGACACACACTTGTAATGAAATATACGAATTTTGAATTCTTTATTCATAATTAAACATTAAAAACATGGTTCTTACGAATGATTATAAATTTTACATTTTCACAATTCGAACACACCGAACATTCGAACATTGTTCTTTTTTAAATAATATTGTGTAGATGGCGCAATATCTAAGAAACTTCAGATATTCTAAAATATTTCAAAAAAAATAAATGGAACGCAAGTATAACACATAAAACATAACGCATTCGTATAATTTTGATTTTACTCCCATAAATTTTCATACCATTGTATATGCAAATCGATTCTTAAGGAATAAACTCCAATAATAAAAAGAATTAACCAGAGGAAGTAAATTTGTAAAATACGTATTTCATCTTTTTTTTACTTTATTGTACTATAATTTATGTCAATGTGAATATATATCAAATACTACTCAATTTTTTTTTAATAGAGGAATTATCATATCATCTTTTGTTCCGACACTTCTCAATTGTCATCTATATTTATGCACATATTATATATATATATATGGATAATTAAAAAAAAAAAAAAAAAATTGTGCACGTGCTTATTTGTTACCAAGGTCAAAAAAATAGTTTTTAAAACTTTTGACTGCTTTTCTGTGCGTTTAGATTAGCGTGCACACTAATCTCAGAAACGGCTTAACCGATTTGAATGCGGTATTCACCGATGTATTGATGATTACCTGGATTAACATATAGGATAATTTTATTCCTCTAAAAATGTTAGGTTCCTCTGGGATTTTTAAAAAAACTAAAGCGCGTACGATGTTGCGGGTACTAGCTGGTCATCAATATCAATTCAATATACATAATTTAATCTAAACTTGCCTTGTGTGTACAATAAAAATATAATTTTTACACGTTGTAACATATTTTTGTCAACTATAAAAATACTTTTTAGAGTTTTCGCCTGTTTGTTTGTATGTGCGTTTGTGCACTTCAATCTCAGAAACGACTTATTAAATACCAATTTAGTGTTTAGTGTTACAACACCGTAACATTTAGTGTTTGATTCATTCCCATCGGTTTAAAAATAAAAAAGTTAAGTTAAATGAAACAATATCAAATACCACGCATACGATGTAGCGGGCGCCTCATATTAAAATAAAATTATAATATTAATCAATTTTCGTTTCCCATGTTCATTGTCTTAGTCCACCTGTAGGCGTCATAACACATGTTAGTATCATAATAATAACATGTGATGGTAATCATGAAAATAAAATCGAAATTATTAAATAGAAGAGAATAAAGATTGCGCGTAAATACAATTTTGAATATCTTAGTACAGAGCATTCCATAAGTCCGTGTAAATTTCATTAGAGGTCTAAAAATCAGATGTATAAAAGTTAATAAAAAAAAATATACAGAATTCTTATGTTATTATTTTTTTTATTTTGCTTTATTACAAATATTATTTGTATTGAAAGTAAATTATGTAAGTCCTCGAAAACAATTTGACATTTGACAAAAACAATAATAACAAACAAGACTAAATGTAATATTAAAATACAAATATGCCCTTTAATAATAATTAATTAATAATTTTTAATAACACATTAATTCTAAGAAACTGGAAATTAGGAAGAAAAGTCCTGGATTTTAGAAAAAAAAATTGTTTCAGGTCACGGTTGGGGAGCCGCCGATGAAGGCCACGATAGCTACGATGCTCCCGTCAGTTACGGCTTGTCAGGCAGTGATGATTATGGCTCTGAAGGCCACGGATACTAATCGTAATATGACTACAAACTTGTAAATATAGCATAGTTCTATGCTAAATCTGAAAAATTAATTCAGTGATTCGTGGACTGAAATAAATAAATATAGAACCCGTCAAACTTCATGACCAATCTGAACTAGGCGTTTGTGCATTGCGCACCTCCCTCACTATCATACTTCCCAATATTATTTATTACAAAGTCCTGTATCAAATTTTATCGAGGGACCCTTCTACCTAACCGTGGAAAGGCCAAAATGGAGGGAAAAGACTTAAAAAAAATTGAGCCATCGCGGGACGCCTGTCAGATGGCAAACATCTAATATGTGTTTAAAAAATTCTTTATTTAAAAATACATATTAGCTCCTTCATTGTTGGCAAAATGCCGGCGTTGCCACGCCAACAGCCGATCTCCTCCGCTGCAAAAGTGTTTCACATCAAAAGTTCGCATAATTGTGTACGCTATGCATTACAAGCGTTTAATAATCTAAACTTAAAGCCGGCCTAAAATTTAACTGAGAATGTGGGAGACATTTTAAGAATTTCTGCTTACACAGTGGCCCCCTGTAGCCTAGTGGTCCCAATTTAATTAATGCGACCAATACGACGGTAAGCTACGCTGTGCCCCTGATGGTAATGCAACTGAAACTTATTTCAGATGGGTCATAAAATTTGACGTTACCAAATACTCTGTGAGAAAAATGTTCTTATCTTATATAATAAACTTCCTAATAATTTTTATTAGTTTTAAAATGTTCAGTCCAATTTTAAGTATCATGTTTCTGGTCAGAAGTGAAGTTGCTGTGAGTAACATTAAATGTACATTGTAAATACACATCGGTGTTGAATCGAGATTTGTTTTATGCTTAAGACTGTTGACGTTGTTGATTTTGTTACTAATATTATACTTGTTGTTAAGATAAAACTTGTTTTTAACATGTGTTTTGTTTTATTTTTAGAATGTAAACAGGAAAGTGATATAAGTGTTAGATAATTCAACGTCGTCCCACTTTGAAACAAGAATTGTATTAAAACTGTATCTGTATTGCCCGAGTCTATTGCAAAAAGTATAAGACGACGCGATACTTACTTTCTAACACACCATAGTTTTTGTTGGTTTTCCTCAATAGTTACTTACCTACCGTAATTGTATGTGAGTATCGACGTGCGTAACTCGCATTTATGCCATTCTTAGGCCAAGTTTTATTGCCAAGTTTGGGTACTTTGACCATGTTTCCATATCCGCAAGAATACGTAACAGGCTGATTAAAAAGGACTGCTTGACAAGTTACCTCTATCGATCATAGGAAGTCACTGATATCATGAGGCCAGTATGACCATATCATTTGGCTTTTAGTCTTAACAAGAAAATAATTTTATGTTAAAAATATTACGCTTAACAGAAATCTTTTTGTTTCCTAAACCTGTTTATTTAATTTTCTAGTAAAATACTTTTTTGCTTTTTTTAAGTGCGATCTTATTATAGACTGCTGTTTAAATTGATACAAGCAATAATTATACATATAGTTAAAAAAGAATTAATTCCTATAATCTAGGGACAGAATTTATTTCAAAGAGTTTTAAACAATATGATTGTCTCATGTGTATTACAGTTTATTGTGAAATACAATTCAGAATGAAATTCCCAGTATATTCACACGAAGAAAGAACACATAAATAAGTCAGAAATAAAACTAGTGTAGACCATTCTTTAACGTTTCCTTCCTTCCCAATGAAAGTAGGTACTATCAATAAACTAATATATCTATCTCTACATATTATAAATTGCAGTCACAGTCCGTATTTGTCTGTTTCTCCGCTAACTTCTTCTGAACCACCCAAAGGATTTTAAAGCGATTTTCACTAATGGATAGAGCGAAGAAGTCTTTTTGATTTAATTGTCAGAAAGGCGGGAGGAGCGGATCTCTTGTACATAATAAACGCAAAATTTTGTGAGAACGGATCTAGGGAATGTCTAGATACCTGTAATTCTATCACACGCGAACTACTGAACGGATTTTAGTGATTCTTTACATTGTTATTTTTTATAAGTCATATTTTATGAAGATATGAGGACAAAATCGCAGGCAAAGGCCTAGCGTTTATTTATTTATTTATTTTTAATTGTTAATTATCACCTAACAACATAAAGGGATAAGTAATATAGTAGGTCATATTTTATAATTAAGTATTACACCGCACCCAAATAAATTGTACAAAGCTTTCTTTGTCGCAATGAACTCTCACTTCTACGTGGTTTTTAATTACTTTGAATAACTCTGACCATGTGCTGAATGTATGAAAGTTACATAAAAGTGAGATATCTGTATACCTATTTTACAGGACCCAAGTGTAATTTCATGAGTTGTTTGGGTGAAAGCTTTCATTTTAATATAAGAAGTTTCGAGAAAATCTATCTCTATAACAAATCGAAGGTTACTATACACTTTTATTCTGTATAGTTTTATCGTAACGATCATTGAAATGCAATGAAAGAAACAATAATAATCCAATTCAATAAACATCCATTCAATGTTTAATTGTAAACAATGAACGACATGTTTTGCTTTTAATTTCTCTATAGTGGCGTGTGAAATGTAATCATATAAAATAACACATTCTATAGACATTCTACAGACACATCTACTTTTTAATTTAGATATTTTCTTCGGGATATTAATATGTGATTTTAAGTGATAAATTTAGTCAGTTCATCTTAATTGCCGGTTTATGATCTCCACTCAAGAACTTTACGGCTCCAATGGACGTCTGCTCTCCATACTTACATTGTTACTTCTACTTACTAATGCGCCAGGTTAACCGGGTGAATCGTTTATCTAAGCATCTCTTCACTCCTGATTCGATATGGCAGAGTAAGTAACCCTGTTGAGTATTCTTAAGAGGTCCAGAGTTTCAGCACTAACAAGGTTCAATAAAACATTAATGATAACCGTAATAAAAGCTATTATATAGCTGTTTGGGACGAACACTTGTTTTGATAACGATCAGGCATAACCTACTCGTACCTCTGATTCTTTTTTACAATGAAGGAAGACTTGAGAAACTTGCTAGGAAGACTAGCATTTGCGATTGGGTTACAAATCCGAAGTGGGCTAGCAAAGTACTATTATTATAGCTATTACTAACAGAAAATGCCTATTCTGACGCACATTATAAGTCAATGTGGTAGAAATGTAATTTACCTACTAAAAAATTATATCTAAATACTTATTTCAACAGACCACGATAATGATTCACGATTATCTAACATCTGTAACAATTGCATTCGTTGCGAGATATTTTTTATACTCTAATAGAAGTTACGTCAAAATTAGAGACGCTTAATTTTTTTTATAGTTGATGCAACACCCAAACTAGAGCATTTCAAATCGAAGTACGATTGTAACATTTCGTACTCTATTAATAATTCATAGTTAACGGTCAACAAGTTCAGTGAGCTTATAATCTTATAACTAAAACTTAATACAGCTCATAGCTTATCCCTTATAACTGAAGCTGTTATCTGCCTATAAGTTTGTACGTTTTGTTATTTAATGAAAAAAAACCTTAATAAATTTTTATATAGATACTTTTCATTAATATTTCTGTAACATTTATAAAATGTATTTAAATTAAATTTCACTTAATTGCTCCGGTACGAAGAACTGTTTCTATATAAATATATTTAGACCGTATATTTACACTTTATTGTATGTAATAGTGTATTAGGTCTGTAATAAATTAATAAATTAATATCTTTTTGAAACGTCTATTATTTATTTTCTAGTGATAATAGACAATGAGTAGCGGTGATAATATAATGTTTACATCGTTTTGCTTTTCATTTTTCTTATGATCCTTACAGTTTTATTGACTTTGGATAATCATGAGACAGTTCAGAGAAAATTGCCCATTTGTATTGATAATATATCATGGGATCAACATTATTTAAACATAGTAGAATTCATGGAGTATCCCATTGATTAAACAGATTTGTTGACTACAATATTGTTTCAACTATTACCTCCAAATTATACTCTATTAAAGTAAAGACATATAGACATTGGTTTAAATATGTTTTATTAAATAAACAAGAGTAACAAAATTAATTAGGGCTATTTAAAATTATTATCATAATTATGCTATATTATTCACATGTGTAGGCAAGTATGTACATGTTAATTTTACATATCTATGTCTACAATTAATGTGTAAAGCGTCATTTTAATAAATTATTATATACCGATGTTCAGAGAACTTTCAACAACCTTACAAGACTGGAATTAATTCTTTATATGTATAGATTTGATTTATTATTGAAAATATTATTCAAATCATATATTCCGTTTCCGAAAAAAAAAGTATAAAATAGTATAAACACGACATCTAAAATATAAAAATACACTAAGTATACGTAATACTAAAGAACTAACAATTATCATAACCTGTCATCTGCAGACACACCTTCACTACCTCAACTTTTAAAGCTAATGGATAAATCGGAGGAATTCTAATAAACTACATTCTCTACAGCGCCAGTGTTCACAGACTGCTGTATGCCGGCTTCTCTATCGAATGTAACTGGAATTTCATTATCATTAATCCCGTTGTCTTCTGCGATGAAGGATGTACCTTGTATGTCATTGCCTGCGAAAGACGATGCCGGCGCATCAAAACCTGCATCTGATTGGTATGGTATTACCGGTTCCGATTGAACGTTGGGAAATACTGCGTCCTGTGTTGGAGCGAATTGATCTGACGATTGATGTGCACTGGTAAACGTGTTAGCTGGTAATGACGGGGCAGCTGCGAAAACATTATTGTTTGCTGAAATAGAACTCTGAGGAGTGAATTCAGCGAATGGATCGTGAGAAGGTTCAGCAGCCGCACCTCTAAGGTAGCCATAAGTTCCCGGAAAAGCTTGTTGGACGGACGTAAAAGCGTCATCATCATCCTCTGACCCTTCTTCTGTAACTTCATATCCGTGTGAATTGCCATGATTCGATGGTAAAGCACCAGGTAAAGAGTCGTATACTTTTGTCTGTTTCACTGTTTGTGTAATACCATGCACTTGAGGTATCTTAGGAACACCGCCGCCAAACGAAGGTACTGAAGGAGTGAATGAGGAACCAAAATCGTCTTCAAATGACGAAACCGATGGACTTGGATCGTAATTATACGATGGGGTGTCGTGGTGATGATGGCCATGTCCATGGTGATCATGATGCTTATGATGTCCATGGTGGCCATGGTGTCCGTGGTTGCCATGATGGCCGTGATGACCATGGTGTTCAGTGTGAGTAGTGTGACTTTTCTTGGCATGATGATGATGATGGTGATGCCCGTGATGGTGAGTCGGCTTGTGGTGATGATGGTGATGATGGTGGTGATGCTCCTTCTTAGGTTTTTTGTGATGATGATGAACCGTTATAACTTTTGTATGGTGATCATGATGTATGAACTCCGGAAGATGCAATTTGACATGGTCACTGTAAAGGAAATAATAATATTTAAATTAAATCTCATTAGTTTATCGAATATTCGGTACATGCGAATAAGAAATATATAGTTAACGCAAACAGCTTTTTCTAAAGTATAATTAAATTTTAGAACACATAGGACGTTAGTTAGCAATGAAAAATATTTTACAAGATAATTTTCGCTCGCGCTTAGCCAGATAATAATAGTAATAATTATAAACAAAAACACCATAAAATGTGGCCTTACTGATGCTTTTCCCCGTGTCCTCCTGACTCGCTATCCTCCACGAACAACACAGCGAGCACCGCCAAACATTTAAACAAATCCATGTCTAAATTTCATAAACAGTCCACAAAACAATAGTCCGCAACGCTTCGTGTACTAAATTCGATAGAACAAACTACACCAGCTAGTCGAATCAACGTTCACATTTTGTTTTACACCACAACCATTACTTTCCTTTCTTCCCGATTTTTGGTTTTATTTTAGTGCGCCCGAGCGGCGAGCATCGTTGGCAACACCGCACCGCCGCCACACCGCACCGGATTGAATAGCGAAATATCGTGAGATGACCATTTATCCAATTTCACTTAAATAAACCCGTAATATCAATAAAAAGACAAAAAACTGTCACTATCAACGAAGCATGCAAACGGCGTACCTAACATTTGTTGCGGCGCGATATTAGCCTCAAACGTCATGTAAACAGAGTGTTGTTTGCCTATGCAGTGACATAGCGATACAATAGTTTTTGCTCCACATCGTGTAATAACTATTTCACTACCGTTCCAAAACAACGCTTTTGATTAACAGACAGGGTAGATGGCGTAACAGCCTTATGGAATGTCTAATGATACAACAATTGAACAGACCCACAATAAATTAGATTATATGTATTTATTTCCATGTTTTCAGTAATTTGCAACTGTAATATTCAATGATATATTACTATTAGTACTGTAAACTTCAATAACTTCATATGATATAATCTTAAGTACAAGCATCATTCGACACTGATGTCATTTGAAGGAGGGCGAAGGTGTGAATTAAGGGTTAAAAAGTCCTTTCTTAGAGAATTGGCTCGCAATTCGCTAAGAGAAAAGTACTCGTAGACACCCTTCGTAGAAGTACCAGCCGCTAGTTGCTTGACGAACATCGCGAGTTTAACATCGTGGTTTATAAGACTATTTTTCAAAAAAAAAAAAAAAATAGTTTGAAAGAGGATTCATGTGTTCATATAAGAATATAAAATAAACATTAAGGATTCCCATTTTTCATATGATCTGATCATTTTCATATGACAAGTGAAAGTAGATATAAAATAAATGTGCTCATAAATTTATGCAAACTAAAAATAGTGTAGATTATTTTCACAAAGAACGGATCAAAACAAGTTCTATTATGCAATAAATAACACTAACATTCGAGTTCATTTTTCCGATTACAGAACAGTAGATATAATTCTATAGAAATTGCAAGTTTGTGGTACCTACAACATGTCACTGGTTTCTTTCTATAATTGAAGAAACTAGCAACTAATAAAATAGTAACTGAAACCAATTTAAAGGTAAACAGAAGAATCAATTTTTATTACGACTCTTATGTGTCGATAGCCTGACGCAGTGTCGTGTAATAAATAATGTTTGTAGGCGTTAAATTGCGTCCGTAAATAAGCGTAAGTGATGTCCATTAAAAATTAATTATCCGTTCTATCCCGATTTATTGATTTCCCTCGGGAAAGATATTTAGTTGTGAGTGGTTTATAATATTATTTATGTGCGTGGGTTACCCAAGCACCGACTTTCGAATGTTAGTAATTCGTTTTCTTTTTCTCATCCAACATGCCTAAATAAATAAACCTTTTCCTCTCTCTGTAACCTGTTGACAAGGAATTTTTAAGTACTTTTTTAAAATTTTAAGGCGGCGAACACACACAAGAGAATAAGCAAGTGTAATTTTATTTGAACGACACTACTGCATGATATAACTGAAGTTCTGCAAGTGAGTCGTAAACAAAGGGTCGATCGGCACCCTGCCTGGTGTTGCCTGTGTCCATAGACGACGGTAACCACCTACCATCTAGTGGAACGTCAGCCTTTATCTATAATATAAAAAATACTTATTTTTATTTATTTTTATTTCTCATCAGTATTTTCAGTTCCACAGTAAAAGTCTTACAAAGAAATTCTTTATTACAAAAATGTACAAACTACATTATTATACACTAGCTGGTGGACGCGACTTCGTCCTCGTTTAAAATGTTATAAGTATAGCCTAGCCTTCCTCGATAAATGGATTATTCAACACAAAAATAATTTTTCAATTCGAAGCAGTAATTCCTGAGATTAACGCGTTCAACCAAACAAACTAGTAAAAGTATAGTTAAATAAAATAATTCTTGTTCAAACACTTTTTTAAAACCATTTCCTGGTAAATGTAGCATTACTTTTATATGTTGTTAAAAAATAATATGTAATTTTTATTCAAGAAGTATGTTCATATAATATACATCATAAGTGGAGAAAATTGATGAGTTGGGCGCCCCGGGGTGGATTCTTACTCGGGCTACCGCCTTATAGGCGAGTATTAGGAATGTTGCAAGTAACTTTGAAATTTAAAAAATAATGTATCTATAATTATAGGTATTAATAAAATTAGGACCGAAATTGTGTGCAATACTATTATGCATATTATGTAACTAATTAGTTCAATCTGTAAACTAAACCATAACCACCGACACAAAAACTGTGTGTTATAAGTTGACTTGTGTGTATGTGTGTGTAACTTGCTCCCAAACGGATGGAATGATTTCGATCTGTTTTTTATTTTGTTTGATAGCTTACGTTATCGGGATGGTTCTTAGCTATTAATTTATGAAGATTATTCAGGTGTTTTAAGACTCATCGTCTAATTTCACTTTCACTAACTTCCACAGGTTCCACAGGATCGATTGATGTGTTATTTGGTATACAGTTACTTTGGTACTATTTCCATGACATGATAACTTAGTACTCTTATCAACTTACAGCAGATATAACGTGTTTGGGCTTAATAGAAATCAAAGGGTTAGGTTTATAATTTTCAATAATAACTTCTAAGCATATGAGCGCAGATTTTTTATTATGCTTCTTTTGTTGGATTAAGCAGGAAGGATCTGTGATAAGATAATATTAACCTTGAAACTGTCTTTCCATAGTTAAAGATGATGATCACCAAACTTCGTAGAGAAGGTGCATAACCTTAACAACAAGAAAATAATTCCTGTTTTCACAGTGTTTTTAACATATTTTTAACATAATAAAGAAAACAAAGACAACATGTTTTAATTTAAATTTATTGTCATAAATATAAAATAGACATAATAAGCCAGCGCTGGTGCAACAATTGGACAAAAAACAAAACAAATTCGCAAAAAAAACTCATATTTGCACAATGTTATGAGAATTCGCATTGCTTCAGAAATATTATATCTTAATAAATAAATAAATTGCGTTAATATAATTTATTAATATAAATTAATGTAATAAATACTACATATAAATATACATTAGCTCCAACACTGGCTCTTACATGAAATATTAGAATGTGATTATAGTTTATTAATTCAGTAACTAAATAACAATTTTATACAAATTTTCAACTAAAGTTACCTACAAAAATATTTTTCTATATATTATTCAGTATGGATAATATTTTTAAAGCTTTTTAACCGGTTACAACATGTGGTTACAATATTATAAAATTACAACAAAAAATAATTTCAACATTAAAAAACATCCGGAGGTTATTTTCATTTTTATTCTTTTTTTGTTCTTTTACAATTATCTTATTTCCATATAATTTCAAGAACTTTCTTGTTGAATTACATTTGGATTAATTAATGTTAGTTTAGAAAGATAATAAATATAAAAAATATATACCAAAATTTACGAAAAAAAAATTACAATAATATTGGGTGTAATTTAGAGAAAAAAAGGGTGTGAATAGATAATTAAACAGTCTTAAAGTCTTTGGCATTTAGAAAAGTAGAAGTCTTCAACTTATGTATATACTTACTTAATGAATTCACAATTTTTGTACAACGCTAAGTATCTATTTAGTGCAACTAAATATAAGTGATTATTATTTTAAATTAATTTAATTGATGAAAAATTAACTTGTCTTGTCTAAAATAAATACACCTACTATTTAATATAGTCTATACTATACATACCGATGAATTGAAAAACTGTTTCGTCTTTATTATACGAAGTACAAATTTCTACGAATTATGGCTTTTGTTGTCCAAAAATATCATCCTCACATCTGTAACAAATAAGTTCATAATTTACAATGAATTTTTTTTTTAAAGATTTGTTAATGCTAATTTAATCAAAAATATATAGTCGAAAAAGCACATACGCCGGATACTTCTTTATGAAGGTTTTCCTGTGGTAAAAACCTCGCAAATTTCGAATGCACTTTTTTTAGTAGGCTCCATTTTAGTGACGACAAGGTATCTTCATTAATATCCACGTAGCTTTGCGTTGCGCATAGCAGTTTGAGGATTTATTTAATAATTTATAAAACAGTAATTATTGTAATTGATTGATCAATTATAATAGAGAATATTTTTATTTTATTTCATTTATAAACTTATTTTTTTCATATACCTTTTCATAGAATGAAAAGGCAACCGATATTTACCTATATTCTCAATTAAATGAATTTACAGTAGGCTATACATACGGATATTGACATGTGTAAATAGACTTACTCAATGTCGTTTGTAGAGTGGGATAACATTCCTCTTAGGAATGCCGGGTATGTCACGAGGCACGTCAGGGAGGTCCGGCACATCCGGTAGGAACTCGGGAATTCCGATGCTCGGCACTGGCTGGCTGTGTCCGCCGTGTGGCTCATCGTGCATGTGCATATGATGGAAATGCTCGTGTTCCTCCGCCGCGGCGTGAATATGATCGTGATCGTGATGCATGTGATGATGATGGATCGTCCTGTACACTGTGTGCGTGTGTTTGATTTTCTTCACTTTATAAGGTACGTGGATCACTACTTTCTTTGTGCGCCTGTAAAATAATACACAATAATGTATGTAATTTTATTATCATTGATTATCGGAGTACTTATTAGAAAATATCCATCTATGAATATTATGAACTAGGTATATGAAGTCAGTTTCTTTGTTAACTTCTCCTAAAGCACATTTTATACGGTTTTCATTAATGAAAAGAGTCGATAAACGAGACAGGTTTATAAATGCCTTTAATTTGTAGAAAAAAATTTCATACCGTGCTAAACCGGGAACAGGCCGCTATATAATTATATTACGATTTGGCACTAAGTTAATTTGGCAATACCACTTTTATTTAGAGATTGATCGATTTTCACTAGTAGGTAAGGTATATAAATATACTGGCTGTTGCACGTGACTTCGTTCGCGTAACTTCATAAAATATAGCCTATGTTACTCGCCGATAATGTAACTTTCTATGGGTGATAGAATTTTTAGTCAGTCCACTAGTTTTTCAGTTTATTCATTACAAACAGTAATACAAAAATACAAAAAATCAAATGATATTTTTTACATGTAATTTTTAATAATTACAATATTTTCTAGTTAAGTACAGAATGTAACTTGCCTATAACAGTCATGTACTATGTTACTCAGACCTTAGAAAAATAGATCATTAGAAACTGAGAAATAGGCAACTGCGCACTGACTGGCTCACTGCGTTTCACGCAAGGCAAGGCGCACTGCGTTTCGCAGTCATTTTGGGCAGCCTATCTGGCGGCAGTATCCACTCTTTTTCAGAGCCAGTATATTAAAACTAAAATTAAATATAAAAGTAGTCTTGATGATACTAATCCACCTTTTAATTGATCAGTTCAGTACATTATTTAGGAATATAAATGTGCCCCTGGATCATTTTAAGCAAAAAATTACATATTAACTTTAACCAAAAAAACTATAACAAATCCTGTGATCACGAAACTAAGTATTGTTAAATATTACATACTATGCCATCGAAATTTCCCAAAGTAATAACAATGGTTACAATCAATATTTAAATGTATGGTTGTGCACGCGATGCCGTCATAGACCGATAATTTCGGGTGCTTCCTAGAGCGATGCGCCCGAGTGCGGATTCCATTATTTCCTGGCTACTATCGCTGAGGCTACAATTCTTAATTGCAGTAAATATTCTTAACTGTACTTCGATCAAACCAGCTGATATTTATACCGGAATAACTGTTATTATTCTTCATAAAAACTGATATTTTTTAATTAATTTAAACGATAAACAATAAAATTGTTGATCATATTGTAAATTAATTTTAAACAGACGCTATAACATTTTTTAATTACAAAATTTTATAGTAGAAATTAATAACTGAAATAGACATATTTACTTTACTTACCCTTCTGTGTATGTTATGAGAAATACGAATAACACTCCGAAACATAGAAGTAACTGAAAAGAAACAAAAAAACATGTTAAGTTATTTTGAACTTCCCTTCCAATCCAAGCCCATACGTATCTTATAGTTGGACTTTTAAACGTCACCGATGATACATTAGAACACGCAATAAAGCTATTCATGAATAATTCAATAATTTTGTTAAGCCATACGTATTTCGTCATCATTGTAACGAACGCATCGTTAACTTTGAACATTGTTTACAAAAAAAATCATCGCCATAATTTACTGTGAGAACCAATGTTTTCTATACAAGTAATACGATAATCATCAATTACAGCATGCGACTTAAGAAAGCAATATAATCGATTATTTACACTAATGACGGAATATTAATTTGCTTCAACCATGCAAATGATCGGTTGCAGATTCGCATCTAGTGTTGAGCATCACAAAAACAACTCACCACAACTCGGCAATCCATAGTGGTAGATCTATTGTTGAGATTGTAACAATGAAGTAGAAAGCACAGCTAAAACATGTGTAAGCTGATGGTAAAAAACGCCAGAAAAGGCGTGCGAAACACTTGTTAGTATGATGAGGTTGCGATTGCGTTGAGCAATTGCGGAAAAATCAATGCACTTTCTCACACCTGCGCGAAAATGATGCGCTCGTGCCCACCAACAGACTGACAATGAAAGCTGATGCGTTTGCCAATACTTATATATGCCTTGCATGAATGCATCTTCTCGTTCATAGTAAGGCCGAAGGATCTATTATAATCCTACATGTTATAATCGGAGTTATGCTATGATTACTAATGTAAAACCGGCATGTTCCCACGATATAGACAGAATCTGTTTATCAAAAACATAAAAATACAAGCAAATATGAATGGCAACTTAATCAGTTGCATTTTTTATCTTATAATGAAATAACGAGACAAAAACTTGGTCTATGGAAGTCGTCTAAATTGATCATCTAATAGAGAATCAATGAGTATGAAAAGATTGCGTTTACATTTCTCCTTATCGAATTGCGTTAGTAAATACCAAAATTGATTTACAACACTCAGCAATTGGTCATAAACACAGAACCACTAGGCCGTTGCCGTAGCACAGTGGCCTAATCCGAGATAACGTAATGATTTATTCGTTTCAATAGGGTCTTTTTTTTTTGTTAATTACGATCCGCAGTTAGGTCAGTGGTCTACTTAATGACAGGTGGCAAAGTGCTACCGTCTTTGAGGATAAAGGGTAACAATAAAGATTGTACCTAATTGATAATCCTCAATCTCGCACTCAAACACAAGAGTAGCTTCGCAGTCATAACCTGGCGAGCCCGCTTGTTAACAGTAACAATTTCCTAACAGAAGATTCGCCTAATTCCTTATTCTCCGCAATGGGTAACTATTAATGACATCAATACACATACAAATATCAACATAAACATGTACTTTTATTTAACAAAATACAAATAAATAAAAAATTTACTGACATTACATACATACACTTTTTAAATTAATTTTAAATAATGACATCGGCAATCTGTAAGTCCGGCTGTCCCTTGACATATGCCTCATCCAGGCTCTTCCATATATCTCTATCCATAGCATCTCTCCTCCAATCTTTGGGTTGATCGCCTTCCCAGCGTCTTATTGGTCTACTCTTTCGACGCTTGCCTTCTCTGGGATACCATTCGGTGACGTCTCTCGTTCATTTGTCTCTTCCCGATCTCATCATGTGACCAGTCAACCCCCACTTCAGCATTTTACCCTAATGATCACATCTGTGAGTTTTGTTCGTTCTCTAATTTCGGTTAATCGCCATTTGTCTTTCAATTTAATTCTCAAAATGCTTCTTTCAATTCTTTATTGACATACTTTTAGTTTCTGCATGATTTGGTTTGTGAATGACCATATTTGGCATCCATAGGTATGTACTGATAGAATGCAGGCATCATAAAATTTCTTTTTATGTGTTATTTTTATAGACTTGCTTTTCTTTACCTACCTCCCTTAACATCCAGTAACTTGACCATGTGTTATTTACCCTACGCTGTGACTAATGACACCTGTAATTTAGGTGATTATATAAGGTGTAGCATATCACGTTTACTCGCGCATGTAACATGGTTTCCTAAAATATCAATCGAAATTATATTTGGAATTATTATTGAATGTCAATGGACTCATGTTTGTTTTCCTCACATAAAGAAACACGGCGGTTTTCAAATTCAAATTAGTGTATACATTGAGACTGTCGAAGTGTCTGAACAAATTAAATATATGGCGAAATAACAATAAAATTATGAAGTAGTTTGTGATAGTGAAACTTGTAGGTGTGGCGGATGCATCGCTACACAGTCATTACCTACGTTGTCATTTCTTCTCGGGACATGAAACAGATTTTATCAGAAGGTTCACTGCACTTAAAAGTTTTTATTTTCCATGTTCGTTCATTGAGAATTAGGAGTTCGAGTTTAACGTATACAACATTAATTCTATATAAAAATACAATTAATCATTCTTTTGTTAAGCTCGTACATAAGCCGCAGCCCAAGGGGCTTTCAAACAGTGTTCTTCGCAAAGATTCAGGCACTTCTTTATAGTGGTCTCTTTAAAACTACATCACTGAAGCCAGTAATTGTTATTCTAAAACCGGAATAACTTATAATGTAACAAAAATAGAAACAATGCTTTCATAAACACGCTTCCTTAGATTCCTTTAGTAAGCAATTATAATAGCGTAACTAATCATTAATTGCATAGTTGCACAAAATTTTTGTTCTTTCTTACACTTTATACTTATCACAAGCATAATGTTACGCATTATACATTTTAATGAACGCTTATAAATAGTATGCTGGTACATTTCATATTTTGCTAGTAACTTCCTTAACGACGGTAACCTCAGGCATTGAAGACCTTGTTTAAAATTTGCTTTGTTTATTTAATACTCAGTGACACTAAATTACTAAGTTCACCCTCCAGCTCATCTTTATTTTATTTTAATAATAAAATAAAAAGTACAAAAAACAGATTGCTGAAGAAAATATGGTATATATTTATATAAAATTACATCGAAGAATCGAAATTAGATCGTTGACAATATATAGAAGTATATTTGATTTAAAATCAGTTTAATTAAATGATCGATCTTTAGCTAAGTAGCCCACTTAGCTAAAGATAACTGGAAGAAGTGTCTAACTTAGGCTCTTAGGCAGGAGCAAGGCTAAATAACTTCACGAGTAGATTGCCTATTGTATATCAGTGTGTGTATACGAGAAATCAAAGCGCATCATCTTGCCTAATCTTGTTTCTGACCATATTATATTCTGGCTTTTTGTACAAAATATTTTTGCATTACCACTGGGCCACACTAATGTTGCCATCACTCGTCATCTAATTGGTTAGCTAACATTGTACCTACAGGTAAATTAAAACAATAACAAAAAAGCAACTAGGAACACCATGACCACAAGACCAATTCCCATCTTTATGTTCTCTCTTAATCTTGCATTTTTAAGGGATCAGCGTGAAGAAGATTGAATTTTGAAACAAGTATCTTGTGTTAACCGGTTTTAAATGGAACTGGTTCGAATCACATTTCTGGACTCGAGATTTTCGTGTGTGTTTAGGTAATATATAAATAAAATCGTCGTCGATTATTATGACACCTTATTGTCAAAGAAGATAAATGTCTCATTTCGTGAGCGGTGTTTGCCTCGCCTCTCACTCGAAGAGGCCTCGCGTAGATGGCGATTAGAAAAAAGAAAGAAAACAGAAAATGCATTTATTCAAAATTCCATTCAAAAGTATAACCAGGCTGAACAGAGTTGATATTTTAAAAGGTTCAACATAAAGACAACCAGGTGCGATGTACTTGCGACCCCGAAAGTCGCTATTCTATCTATACTACTTGTGTTGTGAATGACGTAACGGCGATTTTTGATTCATTTCTCGTAGTTTATAGTACACTAAGTACAACTGCCAGCAACCAGTCGAGATCACAGGCCTACAATCTGAAAATATATAACCTGAAGCTTTAACCTAGCTCACAGAGAACTGTCACAGCTTCTGTTGTTAAGGTCGCCAGTCAGGCTGAGCGTCCATGATGGTAGGTGGGTACCGTCGCCTATAACACGAGCAATTAAGAATTAGTAAGTAATAGGGAAAGGAGTGTGAGTAAGGCTCTATAATCCCTTAATCACTCAACGAAACACAATAGATCATATATGCTGTTATTTCACGGTGGTCTATTGTAAGGGGGTGGTTACTGCCGCCAGACCGACAGCTCAAATGACCTGCGAAACGCACTGTGTCCTTCCACTACTTGCCAGATCCAAACCAGAGCCTACTTTGAAAAGTTCATTTCCGAAATCGCCTATGCCTTGACCCCTGAGTCAGAGCATGTCGTTCGTCTAAACATTGGTTTCTAAACTATATTTCTCCGAAAGTAATCACATTTGTTAATCCTATCGTCGTGTTTACTCTCATAAATCTACGACCTTTTTTATGCACAATACTTAGAGTTTTCTTTGAGAAGGAATTTCAAAAGTGGATTCGCAAATGAAGCTTCGTTGAATCTTATATTGGCCACATTACGACATGTGTCTTCTGCCAAATCATTATAAGGGTAAGTACGTTAAAAAAGCAATATCCATAATTCACTTAATCATATGATATTATTGTCGGTAATAATGTGATTGGAGTAACATACCGTAACAGGTGTCAAACATAACTTGGGTGTGCAACATCTTAACAACAGAGCGTGAAAATAATGTCCCCATTTGTTATTGTTGGAACTTTTTTTTAAATTAAGTAATATCGAAAACACAATGAAAGTGCTTATGTAATGTTACTTCCAGTCATTTCCGAATGAGCTTCGGTCGCAACGCATTCGTGCAAAAAGAACGTGCAATGTTCACGGCATGCCTTACTTTTAAACAAACACCGGCTAACGGTGGGGTCTGCATCAAAGTGGAAGTCGATACTTCGACAATTTTCGTCAATTTCTCAACAGTATAATTAAATTAGTTACATCCGACTACTGTTATATAATTTTCTTGACTATAATCCATTGAAATAGATTTTAACATTTAGACATTATCACTTATACTAAATGCTCAAAGCTTTTTAAGCGTTTCTTCACAGCTAGGCAATGTTCTACGTAAATTTATGTTCTGTTCTTGTTCACAAGTTAAAAAATACCTGCACTTGTTAGGAGAAGTAGGTAAATGGTACTGATAATCATAGGTACATCAGGGTATCATGACTACGAAGGATTTTTGGAGTTTACTCCGTAAGAATGGATTTGTTTATATACAGGGTATGGCATGTAATAAGAGCAATAAATTTAATCGAGTATACGCAGTTACCTTAACCTGTTCATAATGCTCCAAAGTGCTCTTACACTCAGAGATACAGCAATCCAAAGTTACAATACATAATCAATGAATTTCATGATCCCTAAATTGTCGGTTATCAGTCGTTAGATGTCTTGGTACAGTCGAGCAGTCGAGTACAAAGATTATACGCCTAAAAGTTACAAAATTATGTCTCCATTTAAATTTGTAGCCATATTTGGTTACTATAATATATGCCCAAATTAGGTGACAATACCGAGTTTACACCCAATGTTCCAAATTTATATAGTAGACTAACAAGTAAACAATAATGTGCACGTATTGATGAATTTATATGACTGCAGATATTGTTACAATTTTGTGTAAGTGTATAGTAGGTAAAAAGAATTAACTAGTGATTATTAATTTTGAAGGTGATATTAAGTGATCTGTAGAAATTACGTTTCGCAAATGCGAATTGGTTTTCAAAGCAGCACCGCCTATCGTTGTTACGAATTACGTCACCAATCGTATAACTGCTCCACTCATTATAGCACTATTACAGTTTTGCAACATTGATATATTAATTGACATGGAAATTGAAACTCGAGTTCAATTTGGAACACCCGGATACAAGACTCATAGGTACTAATATCGTATAATAAAGCGAAAGTAACTACCTGTTCTCATGGAATCACGTTTGAACCCTGGGAAAGGCTGCATTACAACAAAACCTGGTTTACTAGAACAATGGGAATGTAAAAGGGTCCTTATTTCATGAAGGATTGTAATGTCCGATGCCTGGAATCTAAAGATGTCTAGATATTATCTAGAAGTGTGTGTCACGAGTAATAGGAGTAATCGCTGTAGCAGACAAACGTACTACCTAGAATATACTGTTAAACACTTTCAGTATTACTGTAGATCATTGATATTTATGAATGGTCCTTTTCATACAAAAAAAAATCACTCCCACTAAATCAATCTGATTCGCAAAATTAGATTGATTTTTGTAGATACGGCCGATGATTCGAGCCAGTGTCACTCATTTTAGGATATCCATGAGCATATTTTAATACACACACAATCGCGATATTTCAGATAACACTTGGATCTTGGATCTTAGATCATAATATTTTGTATTGTTCAATGAGTTACAAAACAATTTTAAAACAAACGGATGAGTTGAAATATATTATCATTAAAATTTCTTACTATACCCCATGCAGTGCTTCTTATGCCCATGCACCTGGAAGGCAAACAATAAATTAAAACTCAAATAAAACTAAATAGTCTCCATTATTGATTTATTATGAATGAACCTTTAAACCTATCAGTCTTCAATTACAAAAATAAAACATAAATAATATAAGAAATAAATTATACATTTAAAAACTCAAATCATTGGTGGGATTTCTTAGAAAATAAATTTATTACTTATAAGGTATTCGGCCGAATGCGTTACCGAGGGGGTGATTTATTGTTTGTTAGTTTTGTTGTTATCGGGCGCGACTGCTATTGGCTGCTGTACGGAGTAGGACGGTTGGGTGTACGTTTGGGCTATGAAAGGCCCAGGGCCGACCTGCTCTTGGAGTTTTTCAGCCTCCTCGGGCGCTACGGGACACATGCACGGAACTAATTGTACATGTTGGAGGGAAACTGGTGTTAGGCTGGCCCCCGCCGGGATGCTAATCGGTATCGGCGCTATGTTCTGTTGAATGGACTGGTACACTTTCCGCGGCTCGTACGGCGTATACGAGTATTGATACCGGTAAGCTGGCTGCAGGTTCGGGGATATCGGTTGCATCCATGTCTTTGGCGACGATGTTTGTCTGCTGGAATAAAAAATGTTATGAGAATTTATCATTACCTTTTTGAAAGTAAATAAGTATACTTTTCTAATGGCGATGACGCATTAGAATTAAATGATCCGAGTGCTTTTTTTATGTTATTGATGTTTAAGTATATGTTACTGAAGTTGGCCCGACCTTAGTTGCACACCATGAAGTTAGTAACGAATGAGAGTTTATAATAAACCCCAACGTTATATTTAAGTAATATTTTTTTTATTGGCGTTAAAAAGGTAGGTATAACTTCCTACATGCGTCTCACATTATTTAAAAAATGTGTTTGATCGTTAGTAAAGGGTTTACATTCATAGAATGTGTAGCTGATCGGTTCGCTTCACTTTGCATGTAAAGAATTATGATTATACAATAATTACAAAGTTATTTTTTCAGTATCAATGGTTAGGCAATCATTCACAACACGAATATAATTATGTACAAGTCTGTACGTTCGCAACAGAATTAAACAATAGTTCGCTGAAGCATTTAGAAACTTAGAATAGTTAAATCAATCGCAAATTATTTTAATTATATTTAACATATTATATAGGTACAGAACTTAATTTTATTATTGAAAATATGTTTAGTTGAACAACTTACGTTGACTCTGATCCCCACTTGAGGAAGAAGGCTTCAGATGATGCAACCAACGCCAAGCTCAAGAGGAAGCGCATCTAAACAAAGAACAGATTATCTCAATACATATCAGAGATGAAACATTCGTTACGCAGACTTTGTTCTAAAAAAGTGCAACGCTCTTCTTTGAAGAACAACTCATTAGACTTTCACTCTTGTTTACTTATAGAATTTCAAGCCTGCTAAATTATATTTTTTACTATATTTTGGCCGCGCCCATTTTTCTTAAGAGTTGAAAATAAATAAAGACCAATAGCCGCCAAAAATATATGAGCTATAATTTATAGGCTTCCAATATCTCCAATAGCTTCCAAAATCCACAAATACAAAGATATGGGCACCGGCTACCTTTTTATTTCCTTTCGCGTCGAATCTCTGGGTCCGTGGGATGCTAACGCGCTTAATTGTTTAATATTTTGTCCAAACGTTTGTTCGACATAACCGGCGATTCCAAGAGCTATTACCTCGGCCAACAAATTAGTCTTGCCATACACCGAGGTAATGCAGTCAGCATGCTTGGGAAACTGCCTAGGGGACCGAAGCTTAATTATTTATAACTTATATTTATAAATTAGTTTAAGATATAGATTAGTTGTTAATTTATTAAACTTTTTGTTTAGGAAAATATTTATAAAATATATATTTTTCCTGTTATTTCACTGTGGTCTTCTATAAAAGGGTGGTTCCTGCCGCTAGACGGACTGTCCAATTTATAATTGCAAAAGATAGTGTGCCCAGTCACTTATCTAAAAGTACGAAATAATGAAAGCGCCTTCTAAAACATTTCAACGTTACATTCACTTTTGTTAACACGATAGGGCTGTACTATCTTCTGTTAGAAAATTTATATAATTTCATACGAATGTAACCGAGATTCTAAATCAGTACCGGCATTACATTATGTTAGTGAGAGGTAAATAAAACAAAAGAATAAATAGGGTATACGTAGATTACAAGAAAAAAAAAAGCATTGCTTATTGATGTAAGCAGTTTATTCTTTGAAATAAACAACAAATATAATTGATATAATCTTTTTAGTCATTTGCTTTATACTTTTATGTAAGAATGTAACAGAAAATGTTTTCTTTTATTTTTATAATGATTCTGTAGAGGCGATTGCGAGTATGTCATTTTATTAAAATTACGTAATATTTCAATAACAATAATTTTACATTTGCTTTATAAATCGATATTTTTATAACCAACAAAATTGTTAATAATAAGACAATTATTTTTAAGAATGGTCCCTACATCACCATTTAATACATTTGTTAGTAGATATATATTTGATTGACATAATAAAAAATAAAATAGAAAAAATAGCGTACTTATTAATTAATTTAAAAATTGTAATAACGTTTTAAAATGTTTGGAAATTTGCAATCCATTGTTAATACTAATAAATATTTATTAGTATTAACCAAAAAGCTTCGCGGTGGTCACGTGACGGTATTCTTTGATTCAGTCATCAGAAAACAACACGTCATCAGAAGACATGGTCTAATGATTCGCTAGAACATTATAAATTCATTTGTGTCGGTCTCTCTACAATGGTTAAATGGAGCGTGCCCGTCCCAAACCCATAATATTTAATTTATTTTCACCGTACCGCGGTCGTCACTGCTGCTTAACGTGAAATACTTTTTTTTAAATATTTTTTAACAAACGTCCAGTAAGAGGCCAATATCCTCGCATCGATTCTTACTTCGGATGAACGTCGTGCTAGGTAAACGTTTCGTAAATTGGTTATTATATTTAACGAGTCATATATTTATTTCTATGGACGAGTCTAATTATACTGATGATTGATTTTAACTGTCCAAAATAAGACTACGTTTAATCTACGTCTAATTTCTTAAAACTTATAATTCTCGTTGTGAAGATTGTAAATTGCAGTTTTAAACCAGAACAAAAGTCAAGAATACTAAGGGTATTTGTTAAAATGGTTTGTTTGCAGTAAAAGAAAAAACTTTTCTTTTATGAAAAGTTAAAAAAAAAGAATTTAAAAACGTCATCTAAAGAAATATTTACTACAATATTTGATTTAGTCTTTTTATAACCATTTTCAACATTTTAGATTTAATTATTTCTCAAAATCAGAATAATATTCATCATTTTCATTAATTTATTATCAAAGAATTCACGAAATAATGATTTGCATACATTTTATTATGGAATAATTTGCAATAACCAAACTAAGTTATTAAAAAAAAAACATGTCAGTCGTAGGACTGCAGGTCAGAAGTGAAAACGTAGCTTCACAAAAATAATTGTATGATATTTAAAGTCCTTGGCATTATCGAATTAGGTAAATACGATTAATATTGTTCGCAAGAAATACAAGAGAAAATATGACACTGACACACAATCACAATTAAATAGAACATAATTATTTAACATGAACTTCATAATGACAGACCATTAAAAAGTTAGTTAATCATTAGTTGATATGAAACTAAATTATTGGTCAGAGGTGTATAACTATATTATATTGATCCTTGTTATCATATCTAGTAAGTTTACTTTCCTATGCTGTTGTCTGCTTATTGTTCTTTTTTAAATTATTTTAAACTACCTGGTGCCCACGACGTGTCCCGTACGTCCAAGTATCTACCAAGTTATCTACCAAGTTTCATGAAAATCAGTTAATTCGTTTCAGTTATGGAGGAACATACATACATACAGAAAAAAATTCTAAAAATCGTCAATTTAGTTTCAGTATCATGTATAGAGCCTATAAACACGATATCTCTGAAAACAAAGTATCTTACTTCATGACCGACCCGTACAGAATACAGATTTATTATTAGTATTGATTAATATCAGCTACATCAATGCTTGTATTACATTACATGACAGTTTCGCCAGTTCAATGATTTTATCCCATCTCAAAAATGCCCAACACGCCTAAAGAAGTTTTCACTTCAAAAAGTTACCCTTGCAAAATAATTTTTTTATAATTTCATAGTTATTTCTGATCGATATTAAATTTTTTTTAATTATTAAATCACTATAAGATTTTTAAATATTGTTTTACACAAGTAGATAGTCGTCAATTGAAATACACTACCCCTGATTATAAAGAAAACAAAGGAATAAATGACTGAAAATTATTGCTTCTTCAACTCTTGATAAATGTATTTTTTTCCATAGTATTAACTACTTTTATCTTTCTGTATAAAAATCGTCTTTTCCTTTAGTCTCTGAACTATTTACGTACTTTTATTAACATAATTTATTTTTTTAATTTTTTAATTACATTTAAATGAAGATACAAATTCAACATAATTTTATATACACATAAAGCTTATGTTTTGGAAAATGTATCAAAAATACAATTGCAGTAATCCATTCGAAGGATATTAATTTGCATGATAGTGACCTTAAATGGTCACTGGCTCTATACCTATATTAAAAAACAATAATCTTCAACTAGGAAGGTTACAATGTTGATATACGGCTGACAAATAGGTCAGACTATTAATAGATATTTACGCGTCTTTTTAAAATAAATTAATATAGTTACTCGAAGTTTACACATACATAGATTAAATATTTATTTAAATATTTATTGTTATTTAAAATTGTTATATTAAAATGTATTTGATATAGTTCGTTACAATCTGATTATCTTGTTAAAATGAGACGTATAAGAAATAATAATAATAAGCCAAGTACATAGACTTGGCTCACGAGGTGACCGCCATGTGGAATGTCGATTCGACAATCATCGTCCCGATAGTCATATCGGCGAATGGTCTTATAGCGAAGAGCCTCGACCAACATCTAAAGAGTCTCTCGCTAGATGGATGGATCAAGGGTCAGATACAGAAGGCGGTACTTCTGGACACGGCACGAATTGTCAGGAGGTTCCTCACTCTGTAGCCCTAACCACCGGTAGCTTGGACCTTGCCCCGCTACTTGCGGCATACTAATTTTAATTTTTTTATAATATATATTGTTTTTTTTAATATTTATATTGTAAAAAATTTAATGTTAAGAAAAAAGATGAATAAAGAGAGTAATTAATAATAAAACCTCGTAAAAGCCGAAAAAGATGAGCTTAGTAAGTATATATAGACATGGCTCACGAATAGCCCTTTTCTATAACACAAATACATATAGCAACATTATCCCAAAGCAAAATACCGTACGTCATTACACTGTAAATAGTTAAAATATGGTTAAAATATAGTATCCTCGCGGTATTTATACGTCAGTAAGTTCGCGAATCCGTTCAGCGTAAACAGCCGAACTTAATTTCATGGCTAGTTTACTGTGTGGTTCCCACTGTAGTTTAGAATAGACATTTATGCCTAAGAACATAGTGGACTCAACCAGCTCAATGTCTTCACCATTTACATGAACGTTATTCATTTTAAGGCAATTAGGTAAACAAAAATTAATAAGACAAACAACATTATGAATATTATGTAAGAAAGTGAAAGATTTATTTGGATTACTTAGGTACATTTTATGCTAATCCATAATAAAATGTAGTAGCCTAATTTATTTGGACACACAATTTAAATTAGATTTAAATCAAACAAATAAGGCTGACTTCTGAAGATACGCCACTTCCTAGTTATCTTGAAAAGAAAATTAAAAAATAATTTCTTATATACACCATGTGAAATTATATTCACTAAACAACTAACCAAAATGTATTTATAATATTAATTAATTATTATAACTTATTTATTAAGTTATTATAATGTTTATTATAATAACTTTTCGCATAGCATTTACAAGTTATTTTGTCAACATATTAACAAAAGTTTAATTAACTGATAATATTAAAATTTTATTTTAAAGAAGAATATTTAAATTAATGTTTATCAAATAAAAAAATAAAAATAAAAAAATTCACTCACCATTCTGTGAGATTCCAGACGCATGCCAGCGATTTAATTATTGAAAACGTATGCAAAGCTCCTGAGAAAGACAACTGCTACAAATAGACGATTCGGTATCGGGTTTCACGAAAGCCTCCACGGAAGAGTTTGATACAATTGGGAGCAAAGACGCTCGCACCCTGCTCAAACGCGGAATGACCGATCCCGGGGGACTAGGCGTTTTTTATAGACGATTTCAGATACATTCCTTCCTTAAAAGCCGGTCCCCGACCCCGAGTTGAGGTACAATAATAATCTTATTAAGTTATCTACACTTCTATCTTTACTTAGAACGTACCGTTACATTAGTTCCATTTTTAAAAGGCAGTTTCTACACACTGGCCGCTTAAGATAATTTCTCACTTTTAAAAGCAACCAAGTCTTTGAGGTTTAATGGAGAAATTGATTCGTAAATTATTCAATATCTGAGGCCGACAACGTGTCGTATCGTATGTTATGTTTTGTATTGAGACATGCATATTGTTTTGTCGTGCGTGGTCATGACGGCAAGACACATCACTGTAATATTAATCCAACAAAACGGTTTCGTAATGGCGGAAGGATGTGGCTGACATTCGTATCGAATTGGCCCGATACGATTCCATTAGTAGTACAGTGTATCCAGTAGGGCGGCTGTTCTAACGACCAACGCCTGACTGACTGCTCCTTGGTGCGTGTAATGTTAAACAACCGAAGACTCAATGGACGGACGATTTAAGTCCAAACAATAACAAAAAAAAAACTTCAGTGAGTCCATACAAAGAGTTTATTTAAGTGTTTATAGAAATAGAATGAGACTTATTGGAAAATGTATAATTGGAATTGAATCAAGTTTAATTTTTTTTTTTTTAATTTATCTGACAGTATTATTATTACAATGTAAAGTTTTGCTTGGTATTCAGAACTAGACATTGATTGATAACATTAATAACATTCATGCTGATCGAAACCTTATAAGACCAACTTTTTAAACTTATTTTAAACCAGAGTTAATCATAGTCTTAACTTTAGACCGTTATCCTTTAGTCCAGTCAGGTGATACAGGTGGAGCCAAATTCGAGAAGGAAGTCAATCGTGGAACACCTTCTGGAAGCTCCAAGACATCTCGTGCAAAATGCCTCAGTGCCTCTAAACAAAAGCGGTAAAAGTGAAGGCTGACGTCTTTAACTCTGTCTGAGGAGTCCTGAATTTGATTCTCACCACTGCCTATTTTGGAAATGTAATTTTACAAGTTGGCCTCTGGTTTGGATCTGAAAAGTAGTGGCAGGGCACACTGTGTTTCGGCGGAGTTGCGGAAGAGTGTTCGTCCGACCTCGCAACTTCGCCTTATAGCGGACGCGGTGGACACCAAGAGGTTTAGTCGGTAGGTCTACCCTAATACCATCTCGGGGCGGGAGTCCGACATAACCCACCGGTCTGTCCCCAGGCCGATGGGTATCCACATGTAAAAAAAGGGCACACTGTGTTTTCGCAGGTCATTTGTACGGCAGGTCTAGCGGCAATTACCATTTCCTTACAGAAGAGCATCGTGATTTAACCATCAGTGCACAGTTGCAATCATTGAGTGATTAAGAGATCCATGTATTAGGGTTGCCAACTTTTTAAAAATAAAAAATAACGTATTTAATGTTTTTAATAAGAAAAAAAAAGCATTTGCAAGAAAAAAAAAGTTTTCAAATTTAAGTTTTTATTGCTTTAAATACATATATTTTCTTGGTGCTTTTAACAGACGCTATAAATTTTTGGTTTTTCTTAAAAGTTTCAAAACAAATATTACAATCTAAATTTAGATTTGAATAAATAAATAACTCATTTTTTTATTAAAATTGTGGACGATCTATTTCTTTCATCTCGCCATTTCACATTCATTATCGAAAAAACTCTTTCAGTGAAAGCTAATGTTGCGGGAACAGAAAGTAAAAAAGTTTTTTGTTTTATATTTGGTAAGTAATCACGTGCATTTTTAGGTATATATTGCTATTTTTACATTAAAAACAATTTTATTCTGTTTTATCTTAGATATCGATAAACCATTCGGAAATTGCGCATAAAGAGTGTTTTCGCATACTTTATTGTTATGCAAAAAGTATAAAGTATATTTATCATAAATAAAGTAGAATACGTTATTATAAAGTATGGTTGGCAACCCTACCTTGTATAAACCTTATTATATCAAGTTGGTAGTGCCTGTGTTAGGAAGGAAGCGACCTACAGTCAAACAGAACTTTAGTTTGCCTGTCGACTTTTTAGATAAAAATTGCATAAAAATTGGTGTGAATGCTAATTTACATTACAACTGTTATAAGTAATTCGTATAACAGCCACCTCCTTACAGAAGACCACGATAAAATAACAGTACGTGTGCTGTTGTGTTTCGGTGAGTTAAGAGATGCCAGAGCCCCTTTCCCTATTCCATTACCAATGCCTTATCCTTAATCCTAATATAGCCGTTAGCACCTGTAAAACGTTGCTCAAGTGGACCCTCAGCCTGTCTGCTGACTTTATCATAAAAAAGAAAAAATAATAATATTTAATTACTTATAAACTAATCCAGCTAACTAATTTAGTTATAGTATCGACAATAAATATATATTTTTTACCTTTTTTGTTATGGTCAATAACCTACTTTGTGTTGTGTGTTAACTTGTGCCAAAGATGATTTTAGACAATGTGCTGTTTAAAATGAATATGCTGGGAACTTCATAAAAATAGGTTCATAGGTAAGTTTTGAAACAAACAAAATCAACTACATTAATTTTTTAAAGATTTTAGGTAAGCAATGTAGATTTATATAATAGAAAAGTCATTAAATATAAAATACAACTTTATTAACATTGTATTATGAATTGAATTTACATGTTACATTATTCATTATCAAAATTGAATCTTCTCATTCCGTCGAAGCGAAAGCCGTATGCGGCTGCATTCTTGACATCTATTAGCGCCGGGTTGCGGTGCTTGTAGAAACTACCATGTCCATGGGCAGGCCTGGACGATCCATTCGGTATTCCGTGAGCCTCTTGCGGATAGAAAGCTTCAAACTTCCCAGAAGATGGCAGCACCGTTTTCAACGAGCCGTCTTCCGGATCGTACGGTCGGCACATAGATGGCGCCAATATTGCTATCAAACACAACGCGAACCGAATATTCTGCAAATTAAAAAAAAAATATTATGTACACAATGAAAAAAAAATGACAATATAATGTAATGGTTACATGCCATGACGGGTGCTGATGAGGTAGAATGTTAGCGATCTTCAATAACGGTTAAGTAAGATTTATTTGAGACCGTGAAAGGAATTTGTAGCCTTGCGGTAAAGTCGGCGCCAGGTCACCTTGAAGACGGACTCATGCTAAAATACAAGTCGTCTGACAGACAAACGTTCGCCGCTAACTGTTCCGCAATAACACTTTCCCTCCTCAATGCTTGCTGTATGAACTCAAGTAATAGGCTAGTTTTATCGGCCGCTCGTACACCTACACTCCACTACACATGTACCTACAGCCAATCTATACCTACAACATTACGTACCTATACTTAGTTAAAACCAATGATTAAAATCGACTTAAAACTGAAACGCTAAAATTTCATATCTTATTCTCATATAACTTACTGGATCATCTAAAAGTATTAAAAATTATTCTCTTCTAATCTAATAAGATATATATTAGTAAAAAATTATCTTGTTATTTGTTAATAAAAAAATTATCGAGCCATGTCTGTTTTACATTAAATATTTTTTCAATAACAACTCAGAAACGGCTTAACCTTTTTAAATGCGGTTTTCACTGAGGTTTTGATGATTACCTGGATTAAAATAAAGGATACTTTTTATTGTGGAAAAATGTTAGGTTCCTGTGGGATTTTTCAAAAAACGAACTACAGCGAGTTCAAATATGCGATCACGAGCTAGTGCTGTCATAAATTTAATCATATCTATGAACATTAGTGGTCAATAAATTTTATTGTAAATAATAAAAGATTTTTTCTTAAATTATAGTTCCAAATTGTAAGTAAGATAATAATAATATATACCTACAATTACTAGCTACACGCTCCCGGCTTCAAAATAAAAAGTATTCTATATTTTAAGTTGGACCAAATTACACATATTTACGAAGTTTTATCAAAATCCGTTCACTAGTTTAGGAGTCCATTGGCCTCAAACAACGTGACACGTAATTTTAATATATATAAGGGTATATTTCCCTATCCCTTCAAAATCACTTATTCTTATTCCTAATATAGTCGGCAGTGCACTTGCAGCACATATGACTTTGCTTGTGTTATAGGCGACGGAAGCCACCGAGCATCAAGTGGACCGTCAACCTGTCTGCCGACCTTAACAATAAATAATAAAACTAATTTACTAGCTAACAGTAGGTATACCTACAAAGCGGCGGCATTTTTAATCCCTTTCAATAAATTTAATAGTTGTACAATGTACAGTATGCAATGGCACCCTCTTTGAGGGGTTACAATCATAGAAGAATAAGGTTGAAACAAAAGTAATTAAACATTTAATATTTTCATATGACATCTTTAATCAAAATAAATCCCGTCGAAAACTTACAGGTAGATATTGACAGATAAAATGGCAAAATTTCTACCTATTATATTTCAAGAAAGTGTTTTCTATTTTAACAATATTTAGTGTGTACATAGCTCTCAAGCAGTTAACCCTTCAGGTTTCACATAAAACATTTACTTACAATTGATATATTCGATATTGAAAAATAGTTTATCTTACATCAATATGTATTTATACGTTGCGTCGTCTATCCGGCTCACTTCGAAAACGCAAATTATTTCTTAATAATAATTCTCAAAGTTTATTAGAATACAAATACAAACACTATCGACATTTACAGAAGTTGACGACCAGGTTAACAAATTTAATTATTAGTTGAAATTTAAATGAAACTTTGATATAAAAAATGTAACATAAATGTAATCTTAACACTTACAATTTTCAAATGAATTTTTTAATTAACAATTAAAATAATAAATTTTATTCAAAATCAACATTATGCAATAAATTAATGCATAATACAATACTTATCATTCATTATTAAAAGTTAAACAAGCTAAATAGGTGCTTAGGGCTTGAACACCACTGCCGTAAACTCAAATGCCACTTACGCATAGTCCCTCCCTATCTATTGTACTTTTTGCTTATCTTTTTTAGAATTCAATCAAAAAGGTTTCTTTTAATCAATTAAAAAGGTTTCTTCTTTCAGAAACTTACCGCCTGTGACGGAACTCCGCTCTATCCAACTAGTAGAAAATCTAATTAGGAAATCGGGAGATGTAACCGTACTGGTAGGATCCGATTTAGTGAAATTGGAGGTCCTGACGGATTAATTAGATTTTCTACAAATTGGATAGTGTAATAACCGCTTAATTTAAATTCTTGCTTTAAAAATTAACTAAAAGATTCTTCTTAAGCCCGTTTTATTAGCATTGTATAAATCATATAAAGTTATACAAGTTATATTTAAGTGAAAATATTGCATTATTATTATTATTTTTTAATAAAACACATTTTGGTTTGCAACAATCATTGCAACACAAAATGCAAATGAAGTTCAACTAAATTTTGGTTTAGCTTTATTTTATATTTCAAAAAGTAATCAAAGAGTTTTGCCAATATAAATAAAATGGTGATGGAGAAAATAAAGCCTTATTTTATGCCATCAGAATCACAAGGAAAGTACACGATAACACTTTTTTACACAATAGAAGCTTCAAAACAGCTCCCATACAAGTTTGTGACAAATTTGTGACGACTTTAAATTATAATAAACCAGTCGTGTCTTGAAATTTGACAGCATAAAATATTTTTATCGGTGGAGTGTCCTATCCGCACTACTGTGTTCTATTCTATTATTATTATTGTTAAATAATGCCTATTTTCACATCTTAAATTTACACATGACATTTCAATAATAGTAGGTATTCTTATTTGCCAAATTATAATAGATATAAATAAATATAATGTAATTTTTTTTGTGCTAATTGATCCAAATTCGGACGAAAATAATTATTAATTATAATTTAGGTATAATGTATTTATACAATTTTATATTTTCATACCTCGCTTTATACCAAGGAAGTAACAAAATAAATGACTTTTTTCATACTTGCAATATTATATAAATTTAACTACATACTTTAGGCACGTGTTGAATGTCACATAAAAACATACATATGTATAACAGGCGTGGTTTTTACTCATACCTTTTGTACTAATTTTAAACCTATATTACATTGAGTTTCATGTTTTAGTTTTACTACTTTTGACTATGTTACATTGACGGTACCTAGACCGATAAATCCACAGATGTTATGTATTTACACACATTTCCATTAACTAGAATTATTAAACGTATTCCAGTAGCGATATTTATGAATATACATATCCACAATTAAATTTAGGCCAGGCCGCTACTTACAACTTTCAAAATGTCGATGTAGCATTGACGACATTACAAAAATAAATAATCATACGCTCATCCAAAAATAGCTCTCAAATAAACTTATACTGTAAATGAAAATTGTGATGGTCACAAAGATTTTATGTTCAAGAGATAATTATATGAATAAACATTTATATAACCATCAAATAATATCTGTATTTTATTATAATATGAATAACACAATACTGTAAAAGCAATACTTTTACTGAAGTAGAAGGAATCTGAAAATTTTAATACTTGGATGAGAGCTTGTTAAAATACAAAATCAAAAGAGATAATTCTTACTAATAAAATATACCCCATATCATCTGACCATTACTACAAACATTACTAAATTATAAGGGGGTGTGACGTCTACTTTATAATATATATTCTGCTTGTTAACTTAGGACCATCACAAGCAGATTTATTTTTAAACAGAGATTGCTTTTAACCCTGCAGTTTATAGTTATTTATTAACTAGAAAAGTAGACAAAAATTATGTTTAATTTGGGTATTTGGGTAGAGCTTATAATTTGTAAATTAAAACTAAAATGGAATATATAAAGACACAGATAATTCTTTAACTCCGACATCCAATAGATGACAGAAAAAGAGAAACGAGAGAATAAAAATATCAGGTCGACGGATTTTATACACTTTACAAATATGTTAAAATTTTGCGTATATAATCAACTAATAATATCAATGAGAGAATTGTCATGGTGATTCAAAAAAGAATTTATTCTAGTGTTGACTGAATAATCCCAAAGACGGTTGCTTCCCTTTTTTTTGCAAATATTTTTAGTGCCTTTACATTATTTATAATGTATTTTTTTTTACCGCTTAATCACTTGAATACTTTTTAAATAATTATTTATTTCTTTTTAAAACAATTTTTTTTTTGTAATAAGTAGTATTAACACTATACAGTAAAAAAGTAAAAAAAAAAGCTCACTCACTTGAATAATTTTTTTTAAAGAAATTTAACACCGCCGACACAAATACAATTAACTAAATTGGAAGAACGACGTTTCCTTATTTGGTTTTCTAAACAAGAAAAAAGGCCAGAATGTTAATGTTAATGTGCAATTTATAACCAAAAACTAAGAAAAAAATATAACATATTATAAACTGACCTTATAAACAAACAATAGAGATCTATTCCATTTAAACCTATTGATCTATTGAAAGACCTGTAATCTTACTTTAAGTAATATAATAGTACTATCATAAATTCACAATAAATACTTTAGAAAAAATGTACACGCCTGTTTAGAGTCTGTAAAGATAATATATCCCTCATTAACAGTCAGGAGGGTACAGATTCTATGCAAGCACATTATTACATAAAATATCTATTTGTGATTCTTGGATATATGCACAATTATAGCATAACCATAGTTAAAATCTACTCAATCACTTCACCCCAATCAAAACTATTTACAAAATCAAATATAAAATTATTGCACACTATTTAATATCTAACATCTTAAGCACACTATCTAACATCTTAAGCGCTGACTGGCGGTATGGCGCGACACTACACAGCAAACGTTTTTTCCTAGATATATTATTTTTAACCTTATTGCAATGATTTATTACTCACACTCCTTTATTACAATGTCAAAGAGGTCATAGCGTGACGCGTCATTACACGAGATGCTTTGGCATTCCGCAGCATTAAAAGGAGTGTGAGTGCTATGATCATTGCATAAGGTTAAAAATAATATGTTCAGGAAAAATCGTTCACTGTGCCGTGCCATACCAGCAGTCAGCAGTTCAGCACCGGCCCTTAGTAAGCCGAATTTTAAAAATCAATAGATTTTTTTTATGCCACTGTGCCCTTTAATAAACTTAAGAATCACTTAAACTTAACCCAATTAAATAGTAAATGCAAATGTTTGGTTCTCAAATTTTAATATAAAAAAATATAATAATATTAAATAATGAAAAAAAAAGTCTCACTATGACTTACAGTGCAACATTTACTTTACACAATATATTTTAACGGAAAATTATGTTTTTAAAACAACATCAAAATCACAATAAACTATATTTTATTAATACTTTTATTTTACAATTTTATTATAATCAACTACCCGGAAATTTCAAAATAGCCATTCGGGTTCTTCAAATTTTTCTTAGTGTCTCCTCAATTATGAAGGAATTCGGGAATCTATTGAGGAAATAAGGTAAAGCGTGAATATGGACACAAAGAAAACATATTTCAAAACAAAGTTTTTTTTTAAATGAATAATAATGTTCTCTTTTAGGTAACTGTTTAAACGATGCCCATAGATTCAAGCAACTACTTAATAACAAGCTATAGTTAAAAATATAAACTATTATTCTAACCTCCGTACTGAAGACATGGAGGCTCTATAGTGTGCGTTAAAAGACGGAAAAACGGAAAACGGAAAGAAACAGAAAAAAACGGAAGGAAGGCATTGGTTCTCTTCTCATTTGCATTACTCAGGTATATGAAGAATCGGCAGCCTCGTGAACCGCCACAGCCTTAATGAACTTAACAGCTTATGTTTCTTTAGTCATTAATATTTTATTAACAAAGGTGGCAATACATTTTTAATCACATACTTGGTTGTCGAATCTTTTAAGTACGAAATCTTGACTGTATATATGGGCACAGTTTCTTTTGAACCAATGATGGACAAAGTTGTTATATTGAGAAGTGACGGATAGGATAGGACAGGACAGACCAGAAGACATTTTAAAGTGACGTTGTTCGCCTGTACGCCTAAAATGATCTATAATTACTCACACACTGTAAGAGTAGGCCTCTTGTTTGGACTTAAGTGTTGGCTTCGTGAACGGCGAGAACCATAGCACCGAAAATCTTCCAAACACTGATTGTATGCTCTTCCATTTTGACTTACGGACCCAACGAGCTTGCTCTTTCTTGAGTTGTTCAATGCCCTGTAAGAAATTTTCAATAATAATGTTCCTATATAATTATATTACAATTGGCCTATTGCTTTAAGCTATCATTAAACAATAGTCACGTTTTATTTTGTTTGCTTCTAATACAGATATCTTTGGCAGTGGCAGTTTTACTCTGCCTCTGGTAAGCAACTATTGATTTGTATTAAATATCTTTAAAATCTGATATCATGAAAATATACTAAAGTACTGTCACATCTTCTTTACATAGTATAAATTTGAAGTCGCTTTCCGCGACTGTCTGTCTATATAACCGCTAACTCCTCCTAAACTACGCAACGGATTTTAATTAGATTTTTCACTTATGGAAAGAAAGATAAACGTGTCGCCAGTTATATATAAATTAACTTATAATTTAAATTCGTATTTGTTATAAATGTTATGGACTTGGGCGAATCACCGTGAGGTCAAATTGAGGTCCCCAGACAAAGCACATGCTAAGTTGAGCACTGGTGCGATAACTCACTTTAATTCGATAATTTAAGTTTACACATAAATCTTCCGATTACTTAAAATTACAATAGAACCTATTTTATCAGTCTTTTGAGCGGGTTTAGTTAGTATGTTTGGTTACCTAGTTTTTGTGTGAAAAAATTAATCAAAAAAATTTACTTACAGTTTCATCGTTCCATATGGCATGAAGCTGAGTGCCGAGCATGACCGCAGTGAATATTGCAAACAGGAGTGCCTCGGCTATGAGAATCAATAGTAGAACGACAGTTGCAGGCGGTGAATACGCACTACAATCGCGCCAATCGTGCTTTAGACAGTTAATAAATTGAAACACTGCTAAACATAGCGAGTGAATTGATATAACTGCTATATACAGCTGCAACACAAAGAAAAATAGATCATGCAATATTTGAGAACACAAATTTAAGACATACATTACATATCATGTCACGTACAGACTACGACATGTCCAATAATCAATTTATATTGTATGTAATGTCATAAATACTGCTTATTCTTTTGCTTTTTAAAAGAATATAAATTATTATACCTAAGTGATGTTACAAACAGAAATATTAAAATATCTAGTATCATTACTCACAGTAACCATTTCCTTCATAAGGTTATATACCCAAGGTAATAAAAAATATACCCAAGATATCAAAAATTTTCCTATAAATGTCATTATTTTGCGAAAACTGTTTATACATAAAATAATGTAATACATGTTTATAGTAGGTACCTACTCATCATTACCAACAAAAAATGTCGCGAGGCTATTATGTCTAACCTAACTATTATAGTTAAGTCACAATAACCGCTTTTTGTTCAAATAAATCAAGTTCTAATGCTTATAGTATTCGAGTTAACAATTAATTCCACTGGCTTAATAAAAATCTCAAGTTTTTAGAAAGATGGTAATGTCTGCGGTGCCAGGCATTTACTCTCATTTTATATTATTTAAATTAAAAATTAATTTAACAATTAAAATCTCACCGTAAATAGCACGAAAAATTTTTGGTTATATTCGCCAACACAGTTGTTGACCCAGGGGCAATGGTGGTCCATTTTTCGAATGCAGCGTTGGCACACCGAACAATGATGAGCTCTTTCAGGTTTGATGCTACAGCATTTTGTGCATTTGTATATTGTTTGTTCCCCACTATAACTCAATTGCTGGATCATTTCCTTCGTTGCATTACCTTTTGGTACAGCACCCTGAGGACATTATGTTATTTTAATTAAATATATGTAACATCTAATATAGAGGCAATACAATCAATTCCTAACTAATTTTAAAAATGCATGAGTTTGTTAAGCTTCCATGCAGTAACTACTCATCAACCAAACGCAATGAAATTTTATATACAACTAAATCATAAGGTACAGAAAAAAGTACTATTCTGGAAGAAATAGTCTTTCTTACATAATTACAAATCGAATAGTTAGAGGGGTTAATTGCATTCAAAATTATAAACTAAGTAGGCAACAAGAAATACAATAACAGCATGTGTGCTGTTGTGTTTCGGTGAGTAAGTAAGAGATGCCAGAGCTAATTGCCTTGTCCCTTCCTAAATGCTTATCCTTAATCCTACACACTTGCAGCACCTGTGTTGCTTGTGCTATACTTACCACCTTGTGGACTTTCATATGTATATAAAAAAACTGTGATTATAGTTTAGTTCATCTATTTTCTAAATCCAGCATTTCATGCGAAAGAAATCTTTATGTGATACTCCCAAAACAGTTCAACAGAGACCACAAATTTCTTGCGCCGTCTATTTCTGACGACACAAAACCTTACAAGAAAACCATAATGTAACAGATGTGATTTTGACTTGTAAAGAGTCCATTTACCAAGAGTCCTCATTCTATAAAGAGTGGTACTATTGTTTTTCGGCCACCTACCATCAAATGAACCATCAGCCTGCCTGCCTATCTTTCTAATAACATGGTCAATAGATAAATGCAAGTCAAAGAAGAATAGTAGGTACTTACTGGGTCTGTGAACATAGTTCTAAGATGTGAAGCGAATGCTAGGAAAGCCAATATTTGAAATAAGGCTATATTGACGTAACTGTAGATAGGATATGTTGAGAGGCTTGGCAATAATATCACTGTCATTACTACAAACTCCGCATAGAGTATAAGTAGCCATGTTAAAACTGCGCATATTATCCCACAAATGTCCTGAAAACGTTAATCAATTTAGTAATCAAATATACAATTTAACAAGTAACACTAATAGAAAGAAGGAAAACGGTCGTAACGTCCCCTGCCAAGGGGAGCGAATACATTTTTCCAGTACATGTTACAACAAGCCCGTTGGATGAGTGGTTAGGGTGCTTGCCTTAACGCTCCATCTCAGGGTTTTTCCCAGGTTTGATTCCTGGCAGGGTCAACTTAAGTTGGCTCTGATCTGCATCTGGCAAGAAGTGGAAGGGCTCACACCGTTTTGCAGTCATTTAGGAAGGCCATCATTCCAAAACAATGTAACAATGTAATAAAAAAGTTAAGTACAGTATAGGCAAAACTAAATAATCATCAAAATGGCTGCCAGGCGCATTAGCAATTTGTGGTGCTTACATATAAAGATTCAATGATTAATATTTTATTACTTAACCACCTCAAAGCGAAAAGTACCCACATATAAATTTGAAGAAAGTACAAAAAAAAGCAATAAATAGTAAACATGCCTTTATACACCAAGCCTTTCCTCCACAACATTTATTATGCATGTCGCGGTTTGGTTTTTGAAGCAATGAATAATGCACATCTACTTCATATTCAATATCCATGTCATCTTCATCGGAACTCCCAAAAAAGTCGTGAGGCATTGAGAACTTGTCACAACTTTCTGAAATTCAATTATTTTATTTTATTTTGATTAAGTACATAAATGACAGCACGAAGGCAGATAATTGAATACAGTGGCATGTAGCTTTAAACTTGGCACCAAAGTTTTTTTTAATGTTTAGGTCGACAGACAGGTTGACGGTCCACTTGATGGTAGGTGGCAACCGTTAACTATAAAATAAACAACGCCACAGGTTCAAGTGCGCTGCTGACTACGGGAAAATATGCTCTGGCATCCGTTACTCACTCACCGAAACACACGGCACACTTGTTGTTATTTTAAGCGGTTTGTTACTGCCGTCGGACGGGCTGCCCAAATGACTGGTTTGGGAACACTAAAATGCTTTTAAAGAGGTATTATTATAACTCACTACCATCAGGGCGAAACTCTATTTAGAATTAAATGGCCTTCGTTGCCTTTGTTTAGTAGTCACATATTATTATAAATATATATTTTTGAAATTTTACTTTTTTCAATGGAAAAATTAATAAATGGGCCTGCAGTAATTACATTACTATATATAGTATTTAAATAAAGTTAAAATCTATATTACAGTCAACCTGGCTTTATATAGTAAGTATTACAAGTGAGCCGCTCCCGCTTCACAATGATGCGGTTTTTTTTTAATATATAAGTTATATACACATTCCTTCTTTATTCTATCACAAGAAAAACAGTAATAACATCCGTTGCTCTTAATCCAAACAAAATATTTAAGTGGGAAAATACATTTATAACCGTATCATAATATATGGCTATATGTAATAAGCCATTGATATAAAAGCATAATGTATTTCAAAGAGATTTTATGAAGAATTTTAAAATAGTAAAATGAGAATTAAACAGCTGAACAAGCTAGTTTTGAAAGGAACTGCAGCAAAATACTAAAGATAAAGTTAAATATACTAAAGATTTAATACAAATGATGAATATCAAAAACATTGTGTACAGCAGTCACAAATTAGACATAAGGTTTCAATGTTATGAACCACAATAATGTCATTAGAAAATTTTGAAAGCAACAAAAAATAAAAACAATTATTGACTATTAAATATAAAAATCCAATTGAAAGATTGAAATATAACATAAGATATTTATGTGTTGTTATAGATGTTGCATGTTGTTTAGATGATATAAATGTTTTCATATCAACTTTCAATATTCTTAACCACAATAATTTACTTTAAAAAAATTTAAAGCTACAAGGAATGAATAAAACCTATATAACTATTATTGACTATATTACATATTATATCCAATTGATAGATAAAGTATTTCTTACAAAGAGAGGAGTAAATGGAAGGACTTCACTACCCACATTTTATCTGTAAAAAGTATCATTAGAATGTACCATCGCAAATTAAGACTGGGAATTATTTTTCTGTCTTTTTTATTACCACATTAACAATGAAAATTCTTATAACCCATGAATATTATGACATGGTTTGATGTTATCATTTCTGCTGTATGTTTAGACAATATGCTTATAAAAATGTAAGTAAAACTATTTTTCAACCAAATTCTACCTCTCACTACATCAATAAAAAAACATACTACTTTAATATCTTTACATAGATAATTTCAAGTTGTTTTCTGCATCTCTGTGTCTTTATATCTGCTAGCTATTGAGACAGACCAGCCTAAACCACACAACGAATTTTAATGCGGTTTTCACCATCAATTATTCACTGTAGATTTATACATATAATAAAACCTAATTAAGTTTCTATGTAAGTAGAAAAAACAACATTTTGCGACCAAGTCGTCGAAACTATCCTTTTCTGTTTATTTCGCTGCTAAACTACTTCTAAACCAACCAAAGGATTTTAATTCTGTTTTCAGTTACGCAGAGTGATAAACTACAAAGGTTTGTGTTTATAAAAAAAATGCATACCGGGCTAACACGAGAGCGGCTCGTTAATCTATATTAATATTATAAAGAGTCCAAAACTACTGGACGGGTTTGAAAAATTCTTTCACTGTTGGGAAGCTATATTATCAGCGAGTAACATAGGTTATATTTCATAAAGTTACGCGGGCGAAGCCGCGTGCAACAGCGAGTTAATAATATTTCTTTAGTGATTACATGGATTTTCTTTATTGGCTATAAGACAATCTCAAATCAATTTCTCACTGTGTAAGTTAAGGTAGCAATGTTAAAATCTATATTGTACAATGAAATGCCATTACCCACCTTTATTAGGTTAGGTAGGTGTGATCTGGACAAAAAGCACAGTCTGTCAAAAATATATGAAGAATTTTCAATATAGCAATATAGAAAACGACTGTTAATTAAAGTTAACTTATTTACATAGTAAGCAACAGTCTTAAGAGTAAATTACGTTAGGTACTCAAATAACAAAACAGTCAAACACAATTTCATAAAGTACTTATTATACCCGCAACACAATCTTTACACAATACTTTGTAAGCAGGTTATAATTTCGAGTTTTTCTAAAGTAAACTGCATAATAGTCACATTATAACTTGGTTCTCTCGAATTATTTCTTATAGGCGTTAAAAACTTACTAAAATTAACTTTGTTAATATTAAAAATAAAAAAAAATATGAAATATAAGTTTCAGAAACTTACCGAGATGACTCCTTTAAATGGTTCTTTTGGCAAAGGACTAAGCATATAACACTATGTTCATTAAAATTGAAGATACATATATTAATTTAGTACTAAATACTAATTTGAGACTTTTAGAGATCGAGACGGGGTTTTAATCCGAAAAAAATCAATAAAACTATGCTATGCCCAATAAATTGTACTACTCACTCCGTGCAAATTTTGTTCAGTCTGTGGCGCGGTCTGGTTTGGTCTGTGGCTCAGGCAGGCGCAACTCAAAGGAAAGAAAATGATGTATGAACCGGGGGAAATTTGTAATGGCGGAATAACCCGACTAAGTCAAGGTGATTGCGAAACCCATTAAGTTATTAGACATCGCCGATTCTCTAGTTTGGCCGCATCAAAACCACAAACAACCATCGGCGCCATATTGATGTGTTGCAATATGGCGTCTTTCATTTCAACTGTTTGTTTGTTGTTTATTTTCGGATTTTTTGGCAAGCAGAGTATTGATTTTTATAAAATTTGCCAAAATTTTAGTGTTTAAATACTCTTTCTTCGTAGTGTTATATTTAGTGGCGGGAATTGGGCCAAAAAACGAATATTTTTGGCCCAATTCCCGCTGGATGAAGATAGGTTAGTACATATTATATCTTGCTGCTGTTCTAAAACCATGTATAATATAATTTATTGGGACTTTAGTTCAAATTCTCGAATAAAATTGTATTGCATGTAAACAATAGTGCAGTGCCATTTTTTATCGACAATCGGCAAAAATTTCTTTTTTATTTTATTGCACACATGCATACACCCCAATGTACCAATTGGTTTGTTTTAGTTTTATTTTGCCTTTCTTTTTTATTTATATGTATATTTTACTAAAAAATAACATTTATTATTCATTTACTTTCTAGGTGCAGGCGAGACTTTGAAAAGAAAAAAAACAACAAATGAAATGCTGTTCCATGTATCGGGCCAATCCATTGAATTACTTTATGAAATTATTAATACGTTCTACATGACATAATCCAATTTTTATGTGTGTTACAGAACCTTCAACGTCTACCTTGGATACTGCCGTAATTAACTTAAAAATAAATAGATCCTGCAGTCCTCAAAGATTTTATGTGAAGTTACTCTTGTGGCTAGGGAGCTGGGTGCCAATCGGCGATAACCGTAAACTGTATGATAGTAATAAAGCAATGATTGTAATTATTTGATTTTTTATTTGTCAATTTAAAATTATGTAAGGGCTTTTTTGGGATTTTCATAAACCATAGACTATAGAGTCAATTATACTATCGACACAGATTACCCCCTACAAGATGCCCCATGTTTGCGATTAAGCATTAGCCAAAAGTCACCATTTTAAGCGGTAGGAACGGGTTGCGGGGGACGTACTGACTGCCTGTGATTGGTTATGTCAAGGTCAACTATCTTGCTAGGGATGTGACAATACTATAGTTGCGTTGTCGATAGTATGTCGATCAAATATAATAAAATTGTAGATACATTTTATTATTTTCACGAAATGTCTAACTGGATAGTTTTCGATATATTAAGTTACTGTAAAAAATGGGAGATGGATTAAGTTACTTTTATTTGTGATGAAGTTTTTTACGACCTCAATCAACACGGTTTTGAGGGTGATTCATATTAGTGATGCAACGATTACGATTAATCGTAATCGACAATTATTGCTATTTCACGATTAATCGTAATCGTCTAATCTATCGATTATTTATGAAATTTAATTAAGTACTTTTATCAAAAAATATTTAGTGTAACATACTTCGCGAATGCGTAAGATATTTTTTCTTCATACGTGCGTGTATCCGAAGTATAAAATAAACATAAAACTTCGCAAATAGAGAAGTTATTATTTTGTAAAGATTTAAAAATATATATTCCTAATAATTATAATTTTTAGCAACATTCCAACATAACATAAAAAAGTTACCTACCTAAACTTATCATATTAAAAACAATATTATCGATATATTCCAAAAATATTCTTTCCTGGACTAGTAATATTTTGACTATGAGCGAGGAACATGCCACGAACCAGAAAGAGACAAATATACGAATTATCGTAATGAGAGAAAGTGACTTCTCGAAAAAACGTCAAAGGCAGCCGGAATTGACCAGTATTTCTTGGCCTCTGGGAGAGATAAAAATTTTACTTACCGATGAAAAGTTATGCCGTCTTTCTTAAAGCTAGACGTCCTGGAGTTCTTCCCACACCATTTGATAGAACACGTGGTCATTTTAGTAGTTTTTGTTGCGAATAAGTCGTCAAAAATAAAGGATCGGTATCACAAATGAACGACGTGCACGCGGATCTAATATTTGGTCAGTACTGAAGTGATGAACCTAATTTCGACTTGATATATGTGCAAAATCATATATGCATGGCGCGCGTTGGTTGTCTTGAATGCGGTATCTTGTAGGGGGTAATCTGTGACTATCGACCTCATTTATCGAAACAATAGCACACCCTTATTTTTTTGTTCGTTATGTTGGCAGCATCGTACTTTTTAATTTAGGTTAGGTTGGTACTGGAGCACTTCGTCGCTGGCATAGAACAGTGAATTTCATTTTCATTGTATGGGAGTCCCGTCTCTTGTAACGTAGTGATTATATACTCTTTGCTGTGGCTACTAACTTGTGAGTATTTAGTGGTCTGTGGTGAAAAGGGGGGTAAGATATCAGTGGCTCTAGTATGAATTTATAATGCGCTAGCGAGAACGTAAAATATTTTATTGGAAAATTGTTAATTGTCAATGTCCAAATTGACTAACTATAAAATTTTCTCGAAGCCAAGAAATGCAGAAAAGAAAGAAATGAGTGTCTTGAAGCTCTTTTAATTTTTTTTTTGTGATAAACTTAAAGCTTGGGCATAATATAATTTTTTATTTAAAAAGCGGAAATTAAAAAGTGGAAATTAGTTGTCCCTGTTGAACCACTTTTTAATTTCTTATCTGTTTTTCCAAGCTATAGTTACTAGATATAATAAAAAAATAATAATAAAAAAAATCTTTAATAGGGTTACTTACTCAATTAGGATTAGGGTAATGTGTTAGTAAAAATCTTACAAAAATCTATTGTTAGTAAACATAAATATTACAGACATACATAAACATAACTTTGATTATTTATTTTTATTTAAGACTTGCCTCTCTCCACATGCATCATCAAGCAATGGTTCATGTAAAGAGAGTCGAGCCACACTATCATAGCTAAGACACGATTGGGGCTGGCTCTCACCCTGCAGAACATAGACGCGCAACGCTTGCGTATAACGTTCCCGATTCCCGACGCATTGCAGACAAAGAGTATATAATCACTACGTTAATTGCAGAATCGAGAATGATAAGTGAGAATAAAGTTTATTTCACTTAAAGGACTAATTTGTATCTAGGTAATAAATTTTAAAAAATAAAAAACAATGGAGAATAGAGATAAGGAGGCCCAACTCTATACTTGAGAAAATGTCCGTCGAAAACGCTCAATCGGGCGGCGCTGAAGTAGCATTGGTGTGTGTTAATTACACATTCATATGTACACGAATTCATTTACACTCACTAAACATAATATTCTTTACGATATGTATCCAAAATTATTGCATATTTTCAGAGGAAAATGCAAAAAAACTCGATAAAATCGTCACATAACCTACAATACCAATAGACGTCACAAGATTTTGTCTATGGTTTTAGAGACGGGACATGTACACGACCTAAGTCATTTGGAGTCACATGAGGTTTTGAACTTTGATTACATAAATTATCAAGTTCACAATTCTATATACATTTTTAAAGTTTTAGTTTATCATAATTCATAACCGTAGACGAAAACACTGTATGAAATTATTTTTGATTAAATGGCATTAATAAAATAGATTACCTTTTTTATCAAACGAATAAAATCGGACTGTACGTTGCTTAGCGTTTAGGCCGCGTCGGTTGACTTTTGCGGCAGACTTTATTAAGATTTTACATTTATTTCAATTGTAGACATTTCTCATTAATTATTTATTCTTCATACAAGGTTCTATAAAAAAATTACCATTTTTACTCTTTCATCGAGTTCGATTCCTGGTTGCGTATTAGCGAAATTAAAAAAAAAAATTGAATGCAGTTTTCCTTACCTATAAAAACGAAGACTTAGTAAGAACAAATTTTCGTATCTTATAGTTTCAGATTTGCCTCACCGACCCACTTAAATATTCAGTCAGCTTGATTATTGTATGTGCAAAATAATAAAATATTAAACATAAAAAAATATTTAGAAGTTAGTCAAGTCGGAAGGCACTCAGGGATGTTTTAAAAAAAAGGATATTATATTTTATAGTTTTATTATATAATTTGGGCGAAGTTGCACCTTATTACTAATTAAAACTTATTGTTACAAAACGGTATTTAATAAATCGTCAATAAATGTTCTATAATATCTATTTATATCAAAATATCTATATCCTTCTTCAGTTGTTGGGGTGATAGGCTCGCAAACGTCACTATGTACTAACTCAAGTCGTCTAGTTGCCCTCCATCCCGGTCTGTTAAAAGGTTGTCTTGTAATTTTCCCTAATAAGCATGGTTCACATATAGATTCATTATTATTACATTTTAAGTCATTAATTCCAATTACCATTTTATTCTTTGAAAGTAAAGTTAAATTTTTTATACTAAGATGAGCAAATCTCCTATGCCATAATTGTTGATTTTCATTGCTTTTAATATAATTACATTCATCTTTTAATATCTGCATTACAATAGTATACAAAGATCCTTCACTGTTTCCAATCATTGTTAACTGATCATATTTATAAACTCTAACTTTACCATTTAAAAATTCAACTCTACTTTCAATTTTAGAAACTGACAATAAATTTTTTCTTGGTTCTGGCACATAAAATACATCTTTAATAGTACAATCGATGTATCTTTTACCTACAAAACACCTAGCCTTAATATTTCCTACACTAACGGCCATTAAACTTATTCCATTTTTGGCCACCGCAATAATTCTTGGTTTACTTAATTTAACATACTCTGTAAAAGCACTAATGTCATTTATCAGGTGATCTGACGAGCCCGAGTCCATACACCACACTAAACGATTACACTTTTCACTAATACCCGCCCTATTTTCATCGTTGGTTAAAAAAACACACCCTTTGACCTTTTCCGCTGCATATGATTGATGACAATTCTCTGAATAGCTTTGTCCTCGACCTTGTCTGTAACTTCCTCTCCAGTTTTCTCTGAAATGTTGTCCTCCTCCATTTGTGAAACCTCCTCCTCTGCTCGGTGCAAGGCCTCTATTATTGAATCCTGAATTTTGTGGTGCTCGCATACCTCTTCCTTGATTGTTCGGTCTTAGTCCTCCTCGTTCTGGGTATCTCATTCTACACTGGCTCTCTTTGTGTCCTTCCTTTCCGCATTGGTAGCATAGGAAACTATTCCGATAATGCTCAGTTGTGTGTGCTACATTTTTAAGCCTTTTTTCCTCTTCTCCAAGCAGTCTGTCCTTCACTATATCTGGTGTTAGGTTAGGTAGGGATTCCAAAGCAGTTACTACCATTTCATATGACTCTGGCATTGACAATAACAATATATTCACTTTTTCTTCTTCAGTTAATGTGCTCCCGGCATCTCGAAGTTGACCAAAAATGTTCGACATAGTTAAAAAATGCTCCGCCAATGAAGTTTTACCATTATATTTCATATCACTCAATTGACGTCTTAGGAATAATTTGCTCCTTGTTCCTTTTTTCATAAATTGTTGTTCCAATTTTTCCATCGTGTTGAAAGCTGTATTTTCCTCCTTAATATAATCAATATGGCTATCAGCGACTCCACTTATTATAATGCTTTGCGCACGTGCTTCTAAATTTTTATTTTCCGGGTTGCTTGCGAACTTTTTATTTTCTATTGCCATTAAGCACTCATTCTCCCGAAGTAAACTGCTTATTCTGAACTTCCAAATTGCGAAATAATCGCCTGCAAATTGTTTTAGTTCCACTATTTCCGCCATCTTTTCACTATTCGTATATCGGTTTTTATAATCTTATTATTTTCTCGTGAATCTCGTAAACCTTGTAAACAATAGTATACAACCACGCTCTGCTACCACTAATAAATATTTTAGTTTTGTTTTTATCATTTAATTATTACTTATTTTTGACTACAATTCTCTTCTAACATATTATTCAACTTAAACACAGTTTTTCATTTCTCATAAGCTATTATAGATTATAGTTAACAACTTTTTTTTTTAATACCATAGACTATACTATAGACATTCAGAGTTACTACCACAGACCTCACGTGAACATTGTATTTCAACAATATTTTGAAGCGCTAATACTAACTAAACTAACTTAACTTTTAAAAGGACCAAAGATTGTGTTTGTTCTCTCGTCGCGACCCTAACTCTTAAAACTTGAACTCTTGAAAGTTGAAAACTTTTGTTGCTATAAAAATAACGCAAATTAAATTAATGTTACAGCTTGCCATTTACTTCTTTAGTTTTAATGTCATATATCTAATATCTGCCACCAATAATTAGTTAACAGGATGCTACATGTGTATTGGATACTAACTCAATCCAGCAATTATTTGTTATAGTTATCTGAGAGTTCCATAAGAATCTAACAGATGGCGGTGTAAGGTAATTTATCGGGTGGATTGAATAAAAATTGCAGCCGTGCGAAGCCGGGAGCGGGCCACTAGTTATTAACTAAAAGCCAATAATGTTTTTCCATGAAAACATCCTAGCTATAATCATCTTTAGTGTACATTTAAAATTGGGTTGCTATAAGTATGTTTTATAGAGGGTAGCTTTCAAATCTACCAAAATTTCCAAAATTTATATGAGACCAACTACCTATCCAATAAAAAAAGAATTATCAAAATCGGACTACTCTTTAAAAAGTTATGCGTGATCATAAAAAAATATATACACATCGATTTAAGAATCTCCCCCGTCCTCCTCCTGGGTTGAAAATTGAAGCGTACCTCAACGATAAAGTAAATTTTATTAGTTACCAACACATTCGAACTGACGCTGACTGACGCTGTGAGTCGAAACTGACGCTCTGAGCTACGCACAAAAGTTAAAATGGAGATGGGCCGGTCACATAGCGAGGATAAGAGAGATAAGGATAAGACAAAGAAGGAGAGGAAGACCCTCTACTCGTTGGGACGTTTCGCTGGTTCAAACTGGTGGCAAATAGCGCAGGACAGAGAGAAGTGGAGGAGGCCTTTACCCAACCTGGGTTAATAATAATAATAGGGGTTAAAGTATGAAATTGCCGTTTTATTGTAATAGGTACTTCGAATTGACATAGAACCTTCATTGTTTGAGATTTTTGAGTGAAACTTTTTTCATACGGTACCTATGTAGTTCTTCTTTTAAAAAATGTGCAACATTCGATTATCAACTTTCAGTTGTTTTTTTTATTCAGCTTAGACAATAAAGATGGATACTTCGAAAATTCGTGTGATTTTTGAATACGAGTTCCGACGCGGAACTAACGCGGCAGAAACAGCTCGCAATATTAATGTTGCGTTTGGAGAGGGGACTGCTAATGAACGCACTGTGCGATTTTGGTTTAAACGCTTTCGTGATGGAAACTTCGATTTGAAGAACGAACCACGTGGAAGACCGCCCACACAGGTGAATAACAATGATTTGAAAGAGATGGTGGAAGCCGATCCGAGCCAAACTACCCAGGAATTAGCGGCATGGTTTAACGTTACCTTACCAACAATATTGACTCATTTGCGTCAAATCAATAAAATAAAAAAATATGAAAAATGGGTGCCTCATGATTTGACTGATCTGCAGACTCTACAGGAACTGCAATTAGAAACCATTCGTCACCCTCCGTATTCGCCAGACCTTGCTCCAACGGACTACCATTTTTTTCGTGATTTGGACAATTTTCTGCGTGATAAAAAGTTTTCTTCTCAGGAGGCAGTGCAAAATGCTTTCACACAGTTTGTCGAATCTAGATCACCAGAGTTCTATCGCAAAGGCATAAATGAGCTTCCTATTAGATGGCAGCAATGTATAGATAATAATGGTAATTATTTTGATTAAATAAATATGTTAAATTAAAAAAAAAACGAATTTTTATTTTTCAGTACAAATCGGCAATTTCATACTTTAACCCCTAATAATAACTTTATTTCAGACATTTGTTTTTAAAAAATTATAAACTAAATTATGTTACATATTATACAAAAAACAAAAAGTAAAATAAAAATTAACACAAACTGACGCTGGTTATCACTTTTTATTAAGGGTGATATGCGATGTCACCCAATGTTTTAATATTGGGCAGTCCACCTTCCCAGCAATCACTCTAGTCATCAGGGATGCTATTCTCATTCGTAGTATAGCATAATAATCTGCAACTCTTGCATTGGCAAACATCCCTGATGCACTACAGTAGCGCGGCAGCCCCAGAAACACTCTGAAGGCATTGTTGTACTGGACGCGTAGGGCATTAAACGATTTTTGAGTGTAATTAACCCACAGGCTACATGTATAAAAAGATTGACAGTAAGTCTTAAATAATGTTATTTTAACGTCATTAGAACAACGCGCAAACCTGCGGGCCATCATAATTATTACATCTCACTGCCAAAGCCCTACGTTCCCTCGCAATATCCATATCGTCCGAAAAATCTTCTGTAACCCAGTGGCCCAGGTATTTGAATTGGCTCACCCTAACAAGTGGGGAACCATTCAGTGATACGGGTGGTACAAAGTTATATTTTTTTGTTCCGGCCTTGAACATTAACAGCTCACTCTTGGTGGAATTATACCTGAGCCCATGGGTTTCAGCGTACTTCTCGCATATACTTAATAGTGTTCTAAGGGCACTGATCGAAGGTGCCAACAGCACCATATCGTCTGCGTAGCTAATGTTGTTAATATAGCAACCATCGATAGAACAACCGATGCCAGCGCTGTTGAGTTCTTTGACCAGTGAGTTCATATACAGATTAAAAAGTTTAGGTGGTTATTCCACCTTGTCTTACTCCACATTTCAATCTATATATATCCGATAGAGAATTCGCCCATCGTAATGCACTTTAATTAAGATTACTAGAAATAAACCATTTAGTATTACTTATATGAAAGAGAAAATTAATTTTGTTTTACCTAACAATTAGTAATTAATCCACAAATTAACGTGACGTGAACGTCAACGTCAATTTATGAAAATATTTTTACTCGTATTTTTCTTTTAAATTATACTAAAATTCTTAATATTTCGACTCAAAAATCTATAAATAATATATAAAGTCGTCCTGTATCTACCCGAAAAATAATAATACATCTTTTTACCAAATCGAAGAAATCGAAACTTCACATCCTCATTTGAGATATTAGAAAATTCCCTGCATCGTGTAGTCGTGCTCAAAGTTAAAACTGAACGTGAATGTGTACCATATTCAGAGAATACCTACAAGTCAGAGTAATCTTCATCATGTAGTCGTGCTCAAAGTTGAAACTGTGATCTGAGCGTGAATGTGTACCATATTCAGAGGATACCTACAAGTCAGAGTAATCTTCATCATGTAGTCGTGCTCAAAGTTGAAACTGTGATCTGAACGTGAATGTGTACCATATTCAGAGGATACCTACAAGTCAGAGTAATCTTCATCATGTAGTCGTGCTCAAAGTTGAAACTATGATCTGAACATGAATATGTACTATATTTAGAGGATAACTACATGACAGAATAATCTTCCAACGCCTTTTTGTTTCGGATACACTGAATCGAAAATAAAATACTTATCGTTTGTACTTACTACTTGAAGAAGAACAGAAACCCTTAAATTATTATACAATTATTTTTAATTTTCTATTTTAATATCCTTAGTATAATTACTTTCTTTTTTCTTTTAGATCACTTAAATTATTATACAATTATTTTTAATTTTCTATTTTAATATCCTTAGTATAATTACTTTCTTTTTTCTTTTAGATCACTTAAATTATTATACAATAATTTTTAATTTTCTATTTTAATATCCTTAGTATAATTACTTTCTTTTTTCTTTTAGATCACTTACATGCTGCAGACCTCGACCCAATCTGGAGATATTACGTCGTCAAACGCACATTCATGTCAGTTATGCTCGAAATCTTTTCAAACCAATAGAGGCTTAAAGATCCATATTTCAAAAATACATCGCAATTGTTTAAGTCAAAATGCGCCTCCAATAAATTTAGTTTCTAATTTACCTTCTACTAATCAGCCATTCCACGTTCGCCTTAGTAATCTCAGGAATAATGTTCCAATTGTGAAACGTATTCCTCGCGCCGCCAGAGTCACCGTTGCTAATCATCTCTCGCATCTGATCCAAAAATGCTATAATTCCAATTCTCCAAACGATTGGCAAAACCTGCTTCTGTTTCCTTATTTAGTCTTACATGTCAAAAATGATGACTCTAATTTGTCTCTAACCCAAAAGATTAAAGAAAATTGTTCACAAAATTCAATCCCAAATACCAATCATACTCATCGTACCACACATAATAATATCAAGTTGATAGAAAACAAGATTAGCGACGGTGATCTCAAAGGTGCCGCCCGTTTATTGTTCTCAAGCGACGTGCTATCTCCAGAATCCCCAGACACTCTTTTGGCCCTACAGACCAAACACCCCCCAGCTCCAGCAAACCCTTACTTTTTGGACCCACCAACAGCAAGCCAGGCTTGCCTGCAGATCAAGAATAGCGATGTGACAAATGCTATTTTATCTTTTAAGACGGGTTCTGCAGCAGGCCTGGATGGGCTTTCACCTCAACATTTAAAGGATTTAACATCTCATTCTGTGGGCAACGCAAGTCAAAACCTAACAAACTCCATTACAAAATTAATCAATTTCATGTATTTAGGAAACGTTCACCACGACATTCTACCGATACTGTATGGTGCAAACCTTATCGCCCTTACTAAAAAAGACGGAGGGGTAAGACCAATTGCTGTTGGAACAACACTCCGGCGTTTAGCCTCCAAAATTGCTGTTCGACATATTATATCAAAATTACAAACATCTTTCGAACCTACTCAACTAGGCTTTGGTGTAAAGGGAGGTTGCGAGGCGGCAGTGCATGCTCTCCGCACTTTCCTTAACACCACAAAATTTGAAGTGTTACTGAAAATTGACGTAAAGAACGCTTTCAACTCCGTGAACAGGGATATATTACTGTCAGAAATTAAATCAAACATTCCCGAAATATATAACTATTTACTTCATTGTTACGCGGATCCGACTATGTTAATGTACCGATCACATCAGTTATCATCAGAAGTCGGATGTCAGCAAGGTGATCCTCTGGGACCAGCAATATTTAGTTTAGCGATAAATCCGATAATACGAAATTTGGCATCAAAATTTAATATATGGTACCTTGACGATGGGACCTTAGGAGGTGATGCCAACACTGTACTTTCAGATCTCTCCTCGATTGTGAAAAAATTCAAGTCCATCGGTTTGGAGCTAAATTTTAATAAATGCGAACTTTACATTCAAAATTCTCTTTTAGATATCGATCTTATTAAACATAAATTTAATCAACTTGCACCAAATATAAATATAGTTAATAAAAATACTCTTCACCTCTTAGGATCTCCCATTTTTGATGAATGCATACCAGAATATATTCAAAATTGTATTACAAAATTTCAAAATTATTCCCATCGCCTTCTAGAAATCAGTCCTCATTTTGCATTTTCGATTATGAAATTTTGCCTTTTTGTTCCTAAATTAACTTATGTGTTACGCTGCTGTCCCCTCTGGAAATATAAAAATCTTCTATCAAAAATAGACAATTTGCTCAAAAATAATTTAGAATCAGTTTTAAACATACAGCTAAACGAGCAGTCCTGGACTCAAGGATCTCTTCCCATCCGACACGGTGGTTTAGGGATTCGTAAAATTTCAAGCGTTGCTTTACCAGCTTTTTTATCATCAGTTCATGCCTCTTTGAATCTCGTAGGTAAAATCCTATGTACAAACTGCGAAATTCAGGGCCTGGACGATGCTAATAAAGCCTGGCTAATTGCTTGCCCCGGTCAAAATTCAGTGCAACTTCCAAATTTTCAGCGGAGCTGGGACGATATAGTCTGCAAATTATCATTTGATTCCCTGCTCAGCCAGTGCTGCACTACGGGAAGAGCCAGACTCCTCGCTGCTAATACCAAAGAAGCAGGATTCTGGCTCCAAGCACATCCGTCAGCAAGCACTGGTACTTTTTTAGATCCCACAACTTTTAGAATAGCAATTTGCCTCCGCCTAGGGGTCCCGGTCTGCGCCCCGCATCAATGTCCCTGTGGCAGTATAGTCGACCGTCTTGGTCACCACGGACTGTCGTGTCAAAAAAGTGCTGGCCGCTTTTCGAGGCATGCTGCCTTAAACGACATCCTCCGCCGGTCTCTTGCGTCAGCCAATATACCAGCCATTTTAGAGCCCTCAGGTATATTGAGAAACGATGGTAGGAGACCGGATGGGATGTCTCTGATTCCATGGAGATTGGGTAGAGTACTGGTGTGGGATGCTACCTGTGTAGACACACTAGCCCCTTCGCATCTCCATGGAACATCTACAAAGGCAGCAACCGCAGCAGAGGCGGCTGAGAAAAATAAAATTCTAAAATATAGTGGCCTCGGCGCTGAATATACTTTTGAACCATTTGGAGTTGAGACACTCGGTCCGTGGGGCCCTGCAGCAATGGGCCTTTTCAAAGATATTTCGAAGAGGCTTATTGATGCGACGGGAGACCGAAGAGCTGGCGCTTTCCTCGGCCAACGTATTAGTTTGGCCATTCAACGAGGAAATGCTGCCAGCGTCCTTGGTACAATGCCGCAGGGTCCATTTTTATATTGAGTTTTAGTTATAGGTTTAGTTTTAGTTATGTATATTTAGATAATATTTAGTTTTAGGTAAATATGTAAATATATTTTATTATAACAATAACATTGTAACCATAATAAATATGAAGTTAATACATTATCCAGAAACTAAGATGAAAATGTAGCTTAGCTTGGTCAAATAAAGGATTTTTTATTTATTTATTTATCTAATGTAAAAATAATTTTTGAAATAAAATGAATCTCAGCTTCAACTCAGCTCCATTCTATGAGTATCTAACTAGCGACCCGCCCCCTGCTTCTTATGGATACAATATTTTTCTCCAAATTAAATATATACACAAAACTTCTTTGTTTATTATTGCTTCCTTTATTAATAAAAAACCGTATCAAACTATATTTAGATAATAATATAAGCAAGGATGTCGCTAATAAAATGTGTAGGTACCTACCTACGCATATTCTCACACGTTAAAATATATTACGCGTTTTACTATAAATCAAATATGTTATTTAAACGCGCATTTTAAATCAATTTATATAGAAAAATATCAATTTGATTCGTTTATATATTTACTAAATGGTGAAAAATTAGAATACTAGAAAAATGAAAAATATAACGCCTGACATCTTTATAAACTGTGACGACGGTGACGCTGCCGATTTTTTAAAATATTTTTTTAGTCAATCCCTCAAAAACCTAACCTAACCTCCAAGCTAATAAGTATCCTATATGTTAATCTAGGTAATAAACTATCTGTGTGCCAAATTTCATTCAAATCCTTTGAGCCATTTTTGCGTGAATGAGTAACCAACATCTATCAATCCTCACAAAATTTCGCATTTTTAATATTAGTAGAATAGGATATTATTAAGTATTTCGCATCATTTTTGGCCAAACTGACTGCAGTCAGCTAAACTAAGCTAACTAAGCTAAGTAATTAATGCTCTAATGTACCCAAATAAGTTACATTACATCTGCTGTAAGTCGCGTAGGAGTTGGGTATCGCGCAGACTACTTGATGCTGCGTCGTCAGGTCCAGGTTACCATGTCATGAAAATACCATTGAAGTCAATCAAACCCGTAAAAGTTAGTGAGATCCTTCATCAACTCGGAAATGAGCTGATGATCTTCAAACGCCTGGCCAGATCTTCATAAATTATAGCTAAGAACCATTTTGACGTGTCACCTTTCAAACAAAAAAAAAACGGATAAAATCGGTACATCCGTTCGGGTGCTATAATGCCACAGACAGACACACAGATACGCAGACCAAACTTATAGAACAAGGGGTGATTTGCGTTGTGTCGAACGTTAAAAAAAGGTAGGTAGATCTTTAACAGTGTCTAACCGCTTAGTCGAAAATTGCTCATTTAAACAAACCAAAACATAATCGAACAATGAGCATGTCGAAGTATGATTGAACAATATTTTTGGTTACATAAGACATAGACTGCTCTATGTATTGTTGAACTTCGCAATCATTCATTTTCCTTTGCGAATGCACAGCTCGCGAATACTAGAAGAAGCTAAACATTGGCCACAAATTACACATTACGCGTTAGAGCGTCGTTGAGTGTGCCGCTAATTGGAAATCTTGGAAAATACAACAAGTTACCGTGAGTATTTGATTATTATATTTTTTATTTCTGCTTTAGCGAATTTTATAAAAATCGGGTTTAATAGGATAATTTTAAAATGTGTAGATTATTTTCGTCATATAGAAAAGCTGCATTTACCGCGGTTAATTTATTAATAATTTCCTATTACTATTTTATTAACTGTTAAAATTGTGGTATGTTTGTTTCTTGTAATTATTTATTTTATTCAATTGTTGAAAAAATACAAAACTGTATGCGTTTTGTTGTCAAGAATTTATAGTTCCATATTTATTCCAGGACATTTATTTATGAAAAAAAAAATCAATATAATAATATTTAATTGTAATTAAGTTCCCGAACCTAGGAATGAGGTACACAAGTTAGACCAAGTTCTGGAGTTTATACTTAGTATACTTTTTTCTTACCATACCGACAATGCGATTCGTATTTAGTACCTAATGAATTTCTACCGAAAATGGGAAAATTATTATTTATTATGGCGCGTTCGCCCACTTAACAAGATTAAGTACATAGCATGTCCTTTTTCACATATAGATTCATCAGATCAAACGGTATTGGAGTTTGGTAATATGTGACACGAATTTAAGTATACATTTTTTGTATATACAGGGCGTCCCAAGACTATGCGACATGAAGGGAAAGTACCTTAAATATCGTAGATAGGATATTTTGCTGAAAGAAGACTATGTTATTTTTTAAAGTTACTGCATTTCTAAAAAATTTCTAAAAATTACTTGCATCGTCTAGAAATCGAACCGACTTAAATGTTAAAAAAAAATCACCCGTATTTTTATAATGCCAAACGAAAGAATGGACAAAAATAATTATTCTTTAGAAAATCATTGAATGCAGTATTGCTAACTTTTAAAAATAATATAAAGTCTTCTTTCAGCAAAATATCCTATCTACGATATTTCAGGTACTTTCCTTTCATGTCGCATAGCCTTGGGAAGCCCTGTATACCTTTATTTTTGTATTTGTTGTATGCGTCTCTAATTTGTTGCACTTGTCGCTATTAGCACTAGTGCTCTAGTATTTCGGTGTACAAATACAAAAAGATAAATCCAATGTTTGACTAGTTATGTTACTTTCATCTGAACTTCCTTCGATATACCTACATGGGCAGGGGCAGCGTTTCCTCATCTTCATAAATTACTACGTTTTGTTTTAGAGGTCTTGCGCAAGCGTTCGGTAATCCGTTACAACATACGCCCTTGAGTTTAGAATTTCGTTTTTTAGGTTCAGCTTATTAAAAGGAAGCTTCGGAACTCCCTAAACCAGTTTGATGTCCGTTGCTCTGTCCGATAGGTTTACACACTTTACAATATTGTTATATCAAATTCTACACCAGATACCAGAGATCCTCTTGTGGAACTAGAATTTCGAAATTTAGCAAAAAGCAGTACTAAAAAAATGGGGTGTGGCTGTGTCGTGGGGACGGCCGTTACGTTTTACGGGAATACCTGTACGTTACGAGTAATATTCTCCTTGAGTGTGATATATGTTGACTGTATGTAAATGAAATGAAGTTATGAGTATTTAACAAAAATATATTTAAAATAAAATATTACCAAACTTACACATTACCAACTACCAACTGACATAATATCGTTATTATTATTTGTGGCCACTAACCAACCAGTTGCCAACAATATGTAGGTATATATCCTACCAATTCGAATATACCATAAACATCTTTGATCCCTTAGATATCGAGTGGTATAATGAAACTTTGGATGTAGATGTACATAGGTACAGCAACAAACTGTATCCCCGATTTCGTTTTCATCACTTTTCTGAATTGTCTCTCACTATGGAAGCAAATTTAAAGACGTATTTTTACCATAAAATTATTATTATTATTATTGCCATAAAACGCTCATATTATTAAGAATAGTTGAACGAAAATCAGTCGCCGTAGTAAGAATTACCGAAATCCATGAGTAAGTAACACATTAACACGAAAGTGCTTTAAAATCGTTTCATTCGTAGAATTAATTACAAAATTCAAACTTTCTCAAACTAATTTTAGTAGTGGAAGAGCATAGGGCGTTCCGCATTTATAAACTAATCAGCCCGTCTGGCGGCTGTAACCACCCCATTAGAGAAGTCCGCCGTTCACCGTTCGCCGCCGTATGCTATTGCGTTTTATTAATGACTAAGCGAGACTCGTTTATCTATCAGGTCGCCAGCAACTTCTGGAAGAAATTTTCTAAGCGAAAAAAACGCTTATTCAGTGTAGTTTACAAAACCATCTTAAGTTGGCTTAAAGCTAAGTTTATGATTTTCAAAGAAATAAAATAATTAATTATCCCGCCTAGGACACACAGGGCTGATCACCTTGACATTAAAACAGGTCCTTTAATGTGATACAACCTTCAATTTGTCCTACAATCACTATAACTAATGCAGACTAGTGTAGTTAATAATTATAAAAATTGATTATTTTCTATCTTGGGTATACTTACTATAATAATCGTCTGTTCTGAGCGGTAATCTAAACGTTTGCTTATAGACAATTTAGTGCTGTTATGGTCATGACTATCAAGTGTCACGATAGTAAGTATATAGTCTTTTTTATGTAAACGTCGTCAGACAGGCTGACTATCCACTTGATGGCAGATGATAATTGCTGCCACTGGTGAAGCAAGTGTTCACGTCCATATAGTAACCTGTTTTAATATAGTATTTATTATTTTACATACTTTCTCTAGCTCTAGGTTAAGGTTAATCTTTTATATTAAAAAAATTAACCATAAGAAGCTATTTTTTTTATTTGGACTTAATATATAGTTAATATATAGATAGTAGTTTTTACTTTGAAAAAAGTATCTACTCTTGCCGAATGATCTTTAAAAAAAAATATGCTTAAGAAAAATAAATGAACAACGTTGAATAAATTAGATTTAGAAAAAAAGAAAAAATGTTAAAAAGAGCAAAAGCTAGTAGCAGGATAAAACAGTCTTTATTATTAATTGTTCTTTGGTATTAACAAAATGGTGAGTGTCTGTGTCCTGGCCGAAGTCCTGAATACGTGTACGTTACGATACTTCTGAGCGTTATCTGTTTATTATATCCAAAATATTCTTTAACCCCATTTTGTTACATATATATATATCAGTTTTCTAAATTGCCTCTGGAAGCAAATTTAAAGACGTATTCACGTCAAAAAATTATTTTTTAAAAATAGGTTATTTAAAAAAATATGTATTCATTACTCGATATCTAACTACGGAAACGGTTAACAACCACGCAACATTTGGTTGTGTACATTATGGTGTGCTCAAATACGATGCGTAGGTACCTACTCGTCTCTATTTGCCATTAGCCAGTTCCTAGTTCTTCAAACAGAATATTACGCAACTTAGGTACATACATCTAAATTTATTTTTTACAATCTCATGTTGTTTAGAACGTGACATGGATAAGTAGATGTTTACTTAAAACTTTAGTATTAATAAAATTTATCTAGATATACGGTCTCTTTAAAAAAAAAGTAGGTATGTCATTTTAGTTGCACGATCTTTGTGATTATCTTGCCAGTCTCCATATATGGTACTTTGGCCTTACTTACTCTCAACGAGCGATTTTAATATAGCTAGTTATTAAAATAATATAGTTATAGTTTGTTTATTTGTGATGGAGAGAATCTCCCTCTATAGCTGAGATATATCGAGAGTTTTGGTACGTTGATACTTTATTTGGATACAATTATTTTTTCAACGGGCGGCAGCCACCTACCCATCAAGGGGACCGTCAGCCTGTCTGCCCATCTTGATATTTAAAAAAAAAATTGGCAAAAAAAATGCCTTCACGCGGAGATAGGAGCCGGTCACTAGTATAACGTATAAACGTAAAATATGAATATAAAGTGTTGACTTGATACTCGTAGATACTATTTGAGCGTCACATTTCAAACCATGTTAGGTAAATATTTGCCGCTATCATTGCCGTGTTCCTGTACTTTATTATGTTAGTTTAAGCGGACCACGTAAATTTTAAAATATGTATTATATATTTTAATGTTTTTTGTAAAATATGTATTTTAAATTTTAATTTTTTTTGTTTTGGTTAGTTGTTTCGGGGACTGTGAAACGAATTTCTGCTGAGCCCAAAAAATTCAAGTGCGTACCTTAAAATCGTACATATATATAACATATATAAGCATTAAAAGAAACACATATAGGTATACTAAATAACAAATTTCCACATAGTATTGTATATCGTTTCAGAATAACGATATCACTTATTTAACAATATCATTTATGACTGAACCAGGTTTTTAAGAGCTATTGAAAGAACTGGATAGTCTGCACTGTGTCCCATTCGGGAAATGTGCCATCTATCAGTGCTCCAAGTTTTGTCATAATCCGTTCAATGAATTAGGCCCCATTCAAAACTACAAAACCCCTTTCAAAACATTTTAAAATTTTTAAACATCTTTTAGATATTTTTACACATGTTTTGGTAAAACAAAACAAGCGATCAATACAATCATCCATGTTTCGTTCGCGTGTCTTGTTCATTCAATAAATAATTCTGTTATAAATGAAAAATGAGAACTTTTCCGTTACCCGTTTGGTACTAACACTCAATCAGTCAGACAGAAGTCGCCGCAGTGTTTACGAAACTATGATGAAGTTAAATTCATTTTTTGTGTTGCTTCACATTGCCTTTTCGGAATGTCTCACTTGTGAACAAATTTTGGAATTTCCTCCAATAAAAAAATTTAGTGTATATGAATTACAAAGTGTTCCACCGAAAGATATTATTCGGTGTCTTACGCATTTGAGCAAAGAGAAACTTCCACTGTTAGAGGCAGATTTCATTTGGAAATCTATCATAAAATTCTACAATGGCACTGCTAACGTCCCGCAGAATGTAATAATGTCTCTACATTGGGTGACACCTGCCCTCACTCCCGAAGACTACAATAACATAACATTTAACAACATTGATGTCATTCGAAATTTTGGTTTAAATTACGGTTTAAACGACGCCCAATTGACGGCTATCGCTGACCGTATACGAGAGGATTTTGCTTCAAAAGAACCTGAAGATTATACTTTTTATGATTTAGCAGCCTTGCGACAAGTGTTGTGCACCTTTAACAGAAGTGATATAGAAAGAATTCATCCTTCCGCTTATAAAGAAGCTGCTGTTATCATTGGTAAATTGGAGAATTGCGATCCAGAAGTGATGAATGGATTTGCAACTTTGGCTGTGAAAAAGTCAGCTTTTGGACATCCTGAAAAATGGTCAAAGTCAGTAGTAGAAATTATTGGTAAAGTAGCCAAATTTGTGCCTGAAACTAAAGTGCCTGAACCTGAAACAAAACAAAAACAAGTGGATAAATAAAGACTTGCTAAGTTAGTTAGTTCATTTATTTAGTTTAAAAGTGGTCAACACATTAATTTATTTTTAACAATGTATATTAGAAATTGAAACTATAATCAGTAATACCTAATAAACTATTCATCATAGTGTTCTTCTATTGTAAACCTACCCTAAATTATATGCCTTAAACATTAAATGCCAGCAAGCCTGTAAAAAAAAACTAAATTGAAGTACAAAATGTTTTTCTCTTAAACAAACTCTTTTCCAGCCAAAAGTTGCGAACGATAAAACTGTCTACATAAATATATGCATTATTCACATTTCTTTTCCCACAAATCCTAGATATTTATTTTATTTTATTTTTTTATTCAATCGAAATACAAACAGCACATCAAAATTAGCTAAGTCACATACATAAGTCATACAAACACTTTTACATTTGTGTACCAATGTAAACGTACCAATATCTACGATATCTACAAAATAATCTAGAAATTCAGTTAATTGGTTTTAATATTCGTTGAAGTTCTTATGAAGAAAAAAATGAAATATGAATAATTGGACATCCGCGAAGCCACGGGGACGGATCGTTAGTTATAACCTAACAAAAATTTTATTAAAAAAATTAAGAAATACAGCTACTAAAGGGGCTAAATTTAACACGCCATGAAAATTTTAATAATATATTATCTATTAAAGTTAATACTGATCGGCAACATGAACTTAATGATAAAGACTTAGGTCAAGTTTCCATCCATAACCAAGTTCTTGAGCATTATGGAAATGAACATTGTCCTTATCCGTTGAGTTGCTGTTTTATCAAGGTCCTAAAAATAAATCAGGCGAACACAAGTCGGTTTCTTTATATTACACATCTTCCTGTGTGAAGCTATGTAACCGTGACTGGGTAATTACAGTGAACAGCACTTCTGAATTAATTTCTCGGGTGAAAAAGGCGGCCGGAATATTTAGTAATATTAAGGATACGGATACGAAGTTAAACATGTTCATTATGAAGATTCTATACGGAAATGCGAACTGTTTGCATTTTGTGTGTTGATTTAAATAATTTACTGAGATAAAACTATACAAGCAGTCGACCTTATTAACAGTAGTTCAATAACAGCAATATTCATATTGAAAACTACCTGGCCCTGCAAACGTTGTTTTGCTAAAAAAGTTTATAAACTATAAAAATATAAAATAGTTTACAAACTATTCTCAGACCTACCGAATATATACAAAAAACTTCATTAAAATAGGTCAAATCGTTTCGGAGGAGTTTTGTTACAAACACTGACACGAGAATTTTATATAAAATATTTTTTAGGTTATATTAATATAGTTCATCATCAAAATAACAACAATGTACAAAGGTATACGAACGAAGTACTGAGCAAAACCTAGAATACTGACTAGTCACTTATTTTTAGTGACTGTTCGTCTGTCTCTCCCCATGTACTCTGCAGCCCTAACCACCGGTAGCTTGGGCCTTGCCCCGCTACCAGCGATGTTGAATAAGGAAATCTGACAGAATACTTTAATATAGATACATTTAATAAAAAACAGGCACATTGCAAAGACACTTCAAATCAGAATAAAATGTACAACAATACAGAAAAAAAAAACAGAATAAAACCATTTGTTAAAACACGCTGCCGAAAGTTGCGGGCAAATTGTAGTACGTAATAATTGCCTATTATTTTGATACTAAAAGATAATATATATTTGTAGATGTTTACATAATATTTTGCCAACTACTAAAATTCGTTCACCCTAATCGTTAAAATATTTACCAATACAGTACGTGTGTAATACACACGAACCGCTGAATGTCCATGATTGCGACAGATAGCGATGAAAATAGAAGTAAAAAAAACTGACCTATATATTGTCCAGTTTGTAAATTTTGACAGTTTAGTTACAAGCCATTAATTTTGATCGCACTGGTCACACGCGACAAAGTTAACAATGACACACTTACTAATTTCAAGTAAGTGTTTTGTAATGACATACACTTACACGGGTTACCACATCCGTCCAACGTAAAAAGTGATTCGCCCAAATTAGACACAAGTCCTTGCTAAACCGATTCGGAACTACTTGAGCAATTTTCCTTAGTTTTCACTTGAACCATACCGTAAAGTGACATTCCGAGCTCAAATTGAAATGGGTTTTCTTTATATGACTAGAAAAATAACCGCTTTGACATTACTTTTTGGTTTTTCTATGTTAAGACAGGCTGACGGTCCACTTGATGGTAGGTGGCTACCGTCACTGTAACGCAACTGTGCTACAAGTGGGCTGGCGACTATATTAAGATTAAGATTAATCATACGAGATTGGGAAGGGATAGAGAAATGAGTTCTGGCATCCCTTACTCCCCGAAACACTACTACAGCACACATACTTTTATTTCACTGTGGTCTTCTGTAAAAGGGTTGTTACTATCGCCAGAGGGACTGTCCAAATGGCTGAGACCTGCGTTTACAAAATTCCGTTTAATGTGGGGTAATTATAACGATATTTCAGAAAAATGACGACTGCGAGTGTGCTTCTGACAGTGAGTACCACTTGGAGTGCGAACAGTGAGAAATGTGAGAAAGAATGCGAAAAGGAAGAACGCGTAGGGCGTGGTATGAGAAACGTTTTCGCTATAGCTGCAAGAGAATTGAGGGAAACCCCTACGGCAAGAGATCAAGCAGTGAGGCTATTGAGGGAGTGGATTCAAAAGAATACAGACATCAAGAATGTACGCACAGGTAACAGCGGTACTTTTTATACGCTTTTAGAACCATAGTTAACGTTTTCCGATCAGACGTACAGATTAGGTCTTATTTAGACAGTGGCGTAACTATATAGTCTGAAGTCCTCTGAAAATCCATCGCATGAGGACCTCGCTTAGTGTGAATAAGCGTGTGACATGTAGTTCTCAATTTTTAATTAATTGAGATAAAATGAAAAGTACCACTATATCGAAAGAAAAATATTGTCACAAACAACTATTTTTCACATCAATCAAATGTAAAACATAAAACTTAACTTAAATTGAATAAATACATTTTATTTTTATTTTGTAATAATGTACTCACGGACTTTCGAGCCAGGAGGCTTTTGGCTTTTTACTCGTTTACTGATTGTTGTTTTGTTGTCACTTTCATTCAGAAAAATTGTAGTTTTTTCGAGGAATTTGTAAGAACATTGATTGAATATTTATTATTGTCTATTTCTAAAAAACAGGACACGGGCGAAGTCGCGGGTAAAGTCCAACTCATTTAAGGGAAACTCTTTTTAAATGGTTTATGTTAATACATGTGGACCAGTTAACTGATGGCATAATGATGGAGTAATTAGTTTTGCCCGCTCATAAAGAATTGCAAAATTTCGGTCATTTTACCAAAGCGGTAAAGTTATTATGTACATATAAAAAGTACAGTTACCAACAATAAATTAGTGTTTTTATTACCTACACAGATTACTTAACACTGCAATTATATTGTACCTACATGTTGTATTTTAGACGAGTTGTTTCTGCTGAGGTTCCTAAGGCAGAAGAAGTATAGTATACCAATGGCACAACAGACTTTGCTCAAGTATTTGAGTTTGAGAACATATTATCCAATTAGTTTCAAAAATTTCGATCCTGAAGAGCCGAAAATCAACGAAATTATCAGCAACGGGTAATAAAATTTAATCTTTACTCTATTTATAAAAATATATCATATTTTTGTGAAATATATCAAAATACACAGTTACAGAAAACCACCTGGAAATGTTACAGCATATTGTTATATTTTGGTGAGTGAGTATGGGATTCCAGGACACTTTCACCTATCGCTTCCGTCATCCTTATCCTCTATCCTATCTCAGATAAAAAGGTGTATCGGACTTATATTATTTGTTATAGCTGCATATTTCTAAAATAAGAATTTGAGTTCTTTTTTCAATTTTCTTGCCATTTACTCCTCTAAAAAGTATATTATTATATTTATATACATATTATAAAATGTCATGTTGGTTTGTGTATGTTTCAAAAACTCGAGAATGGGTAGACCAATTTTAATTCAGTTTTCACATATGGATAGAGGGATAAACGGGGAATATTCTTATATATAAAAATGGACCCCGGGCGAAGCCGGGAGCAGGTAGCCAGTACATTATAAAATGGTGGTAAATGCAAAAGAAAGCTCTATACTATAAAGAATGTTTTAATACCAATGGATTATAACTGTTCGCAATATCGTTTCTTTCAATATGATTCGACTAATAATAAGTATACTGTTAGAAAATTTTATATTAACACTGTCTATGTTTCTGAAGCTGCTCATTCAAGCTCATGTGGTTAAAGCTGTTGGCAAAATTCTATGTATAATTCTTTTTTTGTATAATAGTCATTGGCTAATCTTCTTCTAGTTATAATTTAAAAGGTTACACAAGTGTGAAACCAAGAATTATGTAAGTGTGCAATACACGCGGGCCACGTGAAAGTTCTCACGCATCTAAGCCTTGAACCCTACGTACTCGTGCCTACAGGCGTTAGCCGAATTTCTGTAAACGCGCATATTGCGTATACGTACCGTTTCTGACGTCATCATAGTTGACATTTATAGTCTCAATTTCACAAAAAAAAGAAAATCATTTTATTTCATAATAACACTTAGCTGAGTTATTCTAATTTTGAAGGTACATAGCGGTATCGCCGGTGCGGGACAGCGAGGGACGCAGAGTTGTTGTTTACAATATTTGTAAGAATACATCTTTTTTATATATATTGTTTAATTAATATCTAAACAAAAAAAACTCGGTCAGTTAGCGGCAACTATAAAAAATAAGAAGTTACATAGTGTTAGATTTTTGTGAGTGTGGCTTTTATTGAGCATATATACTCATGGCGCGGCTAAGACAGAAATACATTCTAAAGACATATTTGTACTGAATATTCTTCTTATATTGTACTAAGATATGAATACACTGTATAATTAAAACAAAAAATTAAAACCTCTTTTTAGGTAATTTCGACGCGACGAAATTTAATTGTTGGGACATGTGTCGTGTACACATAATGATATATGAATGTCTAATGGAGGATCCAGTAGACCAAATTTGTGGGATCGCACACGTTGGAGATGCCCAGGGAGCTACTGCCGCACACATCGTCGCTTGGAATCCCATTGATTTTGGAAGATTGTTCAAATGGGGAGAGGTGAGCTACGGATTTTTACCAGTCAGTAACTATAGGTTTAATGTAGGTACTCGTATCCTCACTTTTTCTGCAACATATCTAAGTGCAATGAACCGCCAATTAAGCGCGTTGTCGTACGAGTCGAATGTAGAAGACCAAATTGAGGCGGCCATTGACTTTCCCGTACATCACTGTGCCAGTGGCGGCGTGTGGTACGACGTGCCACTCAAAACAACTCACTCAGTGATGACCAAGACCACACTGCCAAGAGTGATTCGACATATTATTTTATAGATTTTTAAAACGTATGTGTAAAACAAATACATAGATGGGATGTCCCATATCTAATTAACTATGCAAATGGTAGCAGGTGCCACTGCTAACACCAAAGTTGTAAGCAGCGATAGAATGCATATAAGTAAGAGATGCTGTATCCCTGCTGTTTTTTAACGATCCTATATATTGTAAATAAATGGACGACGCCTGTGTCCAGCAGTGGATGTCCTCCGGCTAAAACTAGATGTAATGTTGATGTACTCAAAACAGCGTACATGCGGTTATATCAATGTAGCGGTGGTTACAGATGTTGCTGCTATTTTATGCCGTAAAAAGTATTAAAAACCGTTGTCCGTATAAGAAACCGATTTATTTTTTCAGCAATCTGTGCCGATGCGCCACAAAGTATGTCACATTATCAATCTTCCGTCTGCCTTAAAATACATAATTGACTTTGCAACCAGCAAGATTCCAGCTAAAATGGTCGAAAGATTGAAGGTATTGAAATAAACATATTTCCATATTATAAATGTAATGACTATCTTATCCGCTCTGAATACTTTTTTATCAGCCTGTGTAAAAATTTCACGCATACATTGTGTTATATTAGAAACTTCTCCGAATACGAATAAGTATAGTTTATTTTTAGACTAATTGTAGCTCTGCTAAATATTAATTGTAGGTTATTCTATAGTTATATACAAATCTTATAATTTATATACCTAATATAATTATATAAATAAATATAAATTATACGTTATAGTTATATCAGTGGTATGTACCTAATAGTCCTAAAAGCTAAAGTCTAAACTTATCCATTACGTAATACCTACAACTTAAAACAACTTAGAGGATGTACAGATAAAACTTTTAATACACAGATATAACATGCTTAGTTCGAATGCTTACAAAGCTTTCTAAATAATATAATTCATTTCAGATACACTCAAGTCTGAAAGAGCTTCACAAGCAGATGGATCCAAAATGCCTTCCGAAATCATATGGCGGTCAGATAACACAACAAGACATGATACAATTCACAAAACAATTATTGAGCGACAACAGGAAAAACTTTCTAAGTCTTGACGACATGGAAATACTCAGCACCAGGGGCATTATATCCTCAAGAAGAAAAAACAATGGATTAAAGAACGATGTGGGATCTGTAGAAGGAAGCTTTCGTAAATTAGAGATAGATTAATTTTTAGTAGTTAACAAATTTTTTATTTATTTATTGACGGTTAGTGTTAAAGTATGCTCTTATCTAAACAATATATAAATATAATAAAGTAAATTTCAAAATAATAAAATAAATGAAAACTATAAGATAAATTGAAGAGTAAAAAGTACTTACTTCTCTCGCGCCTTAACATTAATATAAATGAAGGCTAATATTAGTAACTAAATAATTATCGACTTAAGCCAATATTCTTACTTACCATGAGATCTTTTACCTTCAGAGGCGCGAATGTGACTGAATTTTAATATAATATTAAAAGTATATATTGGAAAATATATACTTTTAACATTTAACCATTGACTATTTAACATTGAGTAAATTACAAGGAATATGATATTGAATTGTGTAGTGTGTGTGTTAAATGTATACGAAGTATGTATATATTACTAGATATCCATAAAATATTATCTAAGTACCCTAACCAGTAAACTGTACGAGTATTAACTAAATGTTACGACTAATGTCGTTCTGTCAAAAGTTATTGGATTTTTAACTAGGAACTAATAGAAAAAATAAAATGAACAAAAAAAGTTTTTCATTGCATTTTTTTTTTATTTTTTATTTTCAACGAATATTTGAAAATAACAGTAGAATTGGTCCAGCCGTCCTAGAGCTTTGCGTAAAGGAGTTTTTCGTTAATTTAAGAGTAGGTATCAGGTGAGATACCCGACATTTTAAAGGCAGCATCAAATTAATTCTTCAGTTTGTATATTTTTAAGGAAAAAAAAAAACAAAATAAAGGTTGTTTTGGTATTGTTCATTTTGGTAAGGTTAATGTTTATCTTCTAAAATTTAATCTTATCTGATGTTTTACTATTGTTATTATTTTATTTTGTTGGGTGTTTTGTATAATACATATAGGTTAAAAATTATAGATAAGTACCTATAGACAATAGATTAAATAAGATTTAAGTTATATACTTAACTATCCAATAATAAGTACGTAGTTGTAGTTTAATTATTAATTTCACATCATTGTTAAAATTAAGCCGTTTGTTGATTTGAATTTAAGTATGAGAAAAAATAAACTTGAACAAGAATTTATTTAAAGAAAAATCTAGAATGTACATAATTTTACCAGTACATAGTTCAGTGTTCATTGACTTTCTCAATGCATTTTAGCCAACATAAGTTGACCTCTAAACTTTTAAACATTTAGATTTCTAATCATTATTCCGATTATACTCGCACATCATAAAAAAAGCTTAAGATATATTACGACTTTTTATGTGAAGTCAGTACTTATATTTTAATAAACTAGGCTAAAATTATATGTAAAAATAAAAAGTACTATTATCGTTTCTTTTATTTAATTTAAATAAAACCTTTATCTATTCTAATTTTATAAAGAGAGAAAATTTGTATAAATGTTTGTTTAAACTCAAAAACTATCTACTAGACCAATTTTGAAAATTCTTTCATCTATAGAAAGCTACATTATCAGCGAGTAAATCATGGTTCTTAATTAATGTTACCTTTTTCATGAAAAAGTCTTTTATCAAATGTTTCAAAAAAAAAACACCTTTTTCACTTGATGGTAAATGATTACCGTCGACTATTAACATATGTACCTATCGCCAATGTTTGCTGACCTTGGTAGGATTAATGATAAGGGTTTAAGAATGGATAGGAAGTGGGCTCTGTCATTCCTTACTCTTATCGAAACAAAATAGCCACCAGACTGGCTGGGACAGCGTGCCCTCCACTCCTTTCAGTCACGGTACGGTGGAGACAAAAAATACCCATCAAACTCCAGTGGCTATTCTTATTATCTAGTACGATGAGGACTAGACGGACGGATATCCTCACAGTCAACATCATGTCAGCTCTAAGACATCCACTGCTGAACATAGATCTCCCCTCATATTTTGCAGTGGTTACGTCCAGAAGCAGCCTGCATTCAGCGTAATTAGTTATTAGAAGTAGTATTAACTACTATTTTTCTTTCTTCAAGGGTAAAACAAGGTTAATAAATAAAAAATAAAAAAATTTAAACATTCATTTATTATTTATTTAACAACTATATCACATTAAGAGCATTACATCTTTTTTATATATTATATAATATCGTCGTTGCAAATTTAAAATATCTTATGTGCAGTTTTAGACATTTCGAGAAAAGTAAAAAAAAATATATACTGTAAAATTTACTTAGAACTCTTTCCCCATTTTTTAAGATAATAAATGAACCAAACTAATAAGAAATTAGTGAAAACAATAATCCAGTGTTTTTTTTTTAATTATAATTCAAGACAGCAGTTTTTGTAAATAAATGTGCACATAAGGTATTTTAATTGTAAATTTTTGTTACATAAGAGGTGTTGTTACAAAAGAAACTAAAAGAACAGTGTCATTTCAGTCATTTAAATGATGATTTACTAACATCGTACACATAAAAGTTATTATTTACAACTTTTTTAAATCTTTAAGCAACATGACCTCTTACGTGACGATTATTCGCAAATAACAGATTTTGAATTTTGATTAAATGTGATTTTAAATCTTATAAGACATATTAATTATTACTTATAACTCAGAAAATAAAAGCGATATTCATATGGGAGTTTTTTAAACGATTGGAAATAATTTTTTCTTATCAAAATGTTGAAAAAACGCATTTTGACCAAATTGTCACATTTGCAACGACGATATATTCTTCTATCGGATATGTATCAAAATATCCTATATTTTTAGTACACTTACGAGGTTTAACTACTAAAACAATAAAAGTCTTTTGTGGTTGCTAAATAAAATACTATTAAACGAAACTTTGCTTGAACAAGGCATCGTAAAAAACATTTTTTTTTAAAGATAAGATTGATCAAAAAATATCCTAAATACTTGAATTTCGAATTAGGCAAAGGTATATTTTTTATTGTTTTCTTACTTTACTGTAACTGTAAGTTAAAATAAATTTTTATTATAGGTTTGTCAAAGTTGTCTTTTAAAAATATATACCTAATACCTATTTATGTGAAAAAAATAATACAATTTTCTTGTGTAAATTTTTAACAATCTTCAAATTTTTCAATCACAATCATCACATGTTAAATGTCTGTTAACATTTTAATCTAAAATTTTAAATAACAAACAATACACTTCTTACCTACCTACCAATATTATACACATTTCAAATCACACTATGACAAATTTAAAAGAATTGTTTCATCATTTTAACAATGAACCTAGTAATGACTGAGTTCGATAGGTGGGAATAGTTATTACTAGTGAGATCAGTTCAAGTAAAGTTTAATATACAATTTATTGATTCTTACTAAATCTTACAATTAAATGCATAGGCCAAAATGGTATCATGACAATTATTACTAAACTACTATTAATAGTGAGTAGTATTGGCACTTTTTAAGTCATTGGCATATTAATGTATTATTATTTAATAATGTCAACAAGTATTTAGCTTCTGTTGACACTTGAATCATATATACATTGAAAAGTTTCAGAATTTTCAATGTTACAACAGTGACTGCTTTTAGAATATTTCTTAACATTGCAAGTAATTAATTAGCAATAAAGATGCTTTACATTGGTTTTCATTTGGTTGCTGTGGCGGCACTAGTGCTATTTTCATGTTAATCAATACTAATAATAAATCGAGAATATGAAAGATAAATACAGATGTTATAAATTATAACGTTATACCTATAGTAGTAGCAATAGAAATTATAATAGCAATAATAGCAATCTAAAGATTAATTATAGTATAAATTAATCTATAGATATTAATTTATACTATAATATAATAAAGCGATCACGTTTATATTCGGAGCATTAAACAAACGTTAATGCTATCTGATGAAATTTAGTACGAATTTAGTCACCTATTTATATGTTAAATAAATATTATTTTTTTTAAATTATTACAATAACTTAATGAAACCTACATGATTTAAACTAACCCAATAATTTATAAAATCTACTATCACAAACACTAGTATCACCACAATTGAAACTTAAATTCCCTAATTGATAAATATAATCAATTCGCCTTGGACAGCGTTTTTAAATCTTCAAGCATCCAATAATTTAGAAATTAATTTATAAGATACTTTCGAATACTCTTTGCTCAAGGAGTTATCGAGCAAATATCTTAGAGTGTTCATCTGAGTGGCTGATGGATGTGTATTTGTGTAGTTACCTGGAAATAATATAGTAAAATAGTTGATTCATTGTGCAACAAACAGTTTGTTATACTTCACTTTAGAGTAATAAATAATATGTATATTATTCTGGAATGTAAAAAGTAAAAAGGATCAGCGAAAATAGCCGAAATGTGCATGCAAACTTCAGCAGTTTAGGCAGTTGTGTTTAGGTACATAAAGGCAACCGTGTCCTTCAATAGAACTACAATATAATGGATGTGTTTAGAAAAACTAAATTCTAATTTTCTAATCAAATTCGCGCTTCTGGGTCCTTAATGTCCTAAAGTTTCATGTGTTAAGTAAGAATTTAAAATGGTATATAAAGATAAATATTTCATTTTTTATATAAAATATCATTTAAAATTTGACATTTCTTCCCAATGGTAGTGAAAATAGTAGATTCATCCCCGTTTTCACCAACACTCACCTAGAGTTAGGGAACACATAAAGCCGGCTATTCACGGCAGTCACATTCACTATCCTGCATGAAGTGCCGAACTGCAAGGCGGACTGCCGTGAATGGTCGGCCTAAGTAGTAGTTAGGTGTTCCCTAACTCTAGGTGTCTGTTGGTGAAAACGGGCATAAGTCTACTATAATCAGGATAATTTTAATCCTTCTCTAAAGTTTTTCTACAAATATTAAATTTATAAAACTCTTTTTACCTATAAAAGCAACGATTATTGATGAAGATAAATCCTCTTTTATGAGGGGCGAAGGTTTCATATCCACAGGTTCATATATCTGACCACTCGAAGACACCAAAAAGTTATGATAGGTTTCGTTCTCTCCACCTGATTTCTCCTGAAATTTAAAAGTTACAATACAAATAAATTATCCTCATACGGCATTATCGTGTTGTTTATTATTAGATTCATGTTAATTTACCCCGTGGGGAATTCTATTCTGGGAATAGTCATGTTAGTGAGTGAATTTCTTAAACTAGTTCCAGGAAAAATCAAGAAATTTTAGGAAAATTGTCACTGCTTCATAAATTGTATGAAATATGTAAATAATGTACAACGTACGTTATGTACGCACACATATCTATACTAATATAATAAAGAGAAAAGATTAATATTTTTGTTTTGTAATGAATAAACTCTGGACTGATTTTAAAAATTTAAAATTTTATTATCACTGAGGAACATGATATGGACTATATTGTTGTTCAAGTAAAATTAGGTATATAAAATATATAAAAAAACTATACGTACTGAATATAAAGGTATTGAATATTTGTTCCTAATGACTAAACTAAAAACTGCTGGATCAATTTTAAATATACGTTATTATTTAGAACAATAAAAACAATCATACCTGCATTTGTTGCAACAATTTGATACAGGCAACTTCATTATCACACTGGTCAGTATTGGTTTGTGTAATAACCAATCTCGTTGCATTTGACTGTTGCGGTGGTAGCATTAACAGTTTGTAAGTATTCGGAAGCCCACTTTTATTGTCTGTCTCTAGACCTTCATCTATTATAGGAGGCAACATGTTATCTGCAAGAGAATAACAAAAAAAAAATTAAGTACCCATTTAAATGAAACGGATGTATATCACAAAAATGAAGGATGTGGGGCTCCACCGTGTATGTATATTATAATCTCAAGAAAATAGCAATGTGTTTTCATTCAACCAATAGATATAGGTAATTAAAAGGGAGAAAGTATTCTCTGATGGGAATCATATCAGCATTAAAGACCCGAAGACTTGAAAGACTTGACTTGGATTAAAAATAAACAGAACTCTAGACATCACCTTTCAATGTAACACTAATCTTGCTTTCCAATAGACCCAACTTTTATTCAAGTTCATAATTTATGTTATATTGACATTATACAATAGTAAATATACGTGGACCATGCACGCCAGAGTAAGTGATTGCTGAACTAATTTTGACTAGGTTATTAACAATGTCTTGAGATAAGATCGAGGAAGTGTCAGTTTTATTCAAATTATACGCCAAATAAAAGTTATGTAATTTATGAAACACTAAATAATTATATTATTTTAAAAAACTTATATAAAAATTATTGAATTAATAATTCATGACGACTTTCGGACTATCTTCGGCAAACAAATTTTGACTTTCTTTCACATTTTGTATTATTGGCCAAGTAATAATTATTTATTTAGACACTCATGAAGAAGTCACAAAAAACTTTAATATATATTTTTAATAACTATATATTGTTCTTTCTGTCTTCATACCGAACCATACTTTTGAAACAAACTTAATGGCTCTTATTTATATAAGAGGAAAATAAAATAAATTTAAAAATAAATCGTTGTTCTGCACAATGAATTATTGTAACATTGGTTGTAGTATAGTTATTATAGTCAACCATAACTACATATTAATTAATTTTCTATGTTATATGAAAAAATATATTTAAACAAACTTACCAAATCTGGATTGAAGTACTAACAAGTAAACACTTATGCCAACACTTATTAGTAGTATTGATAACACCAATGTAATAAGTATTGAGCTCAGAAAACTTCTTCTTGTTTGTGGGTAATCCAGAAGTGGTGTGTTTTCACTTATCACATTATTATCTTCTATTACTACAATGACCGAATCATTCGACTCATGCTCTCCGCTCGAATGTCCTGAGTAAAAATGAAAAATTAAATTAATCCAGTGTAAAAATTAAAAAATTGAACTTATGCTAACAATAAGATTATAAATAATTCTATAAATTAATTAATAATTAAAATTCAAAGTTATAATTTATAAATTTTGAATTATTGAATTGATTTTTCAGCATTATACTTAGATGACAAAATAGTCATCATCATCTCAGCTGTAAAACGTCCACTGCTAGACCTCCCCATAATTTTCTTAAAACTATATAAAGTTAACTTTTTTTATTACAGCAACAACAAAAAATCTAACTTTAACACAAATAAATCAAATACATAAGTAACTTCTCCTTTAAAACTTTATAACATTTATGATTAGTCCACAACAATTCATCTGGTTTGATATTACCAAATACTTGCCAAACAGATAAAATTGTGAGATACTGCAGTAACTAAACTCTGTAATTAAAATTTTCATATATCATAGTTGGCTTTTTATTTACATTTAAACATTACAAAGATAGATTTTGATTTTTTTGAAGTGAAAAAGCCATTGAACTCGCGACACTCCGCGTGATATTCCAAAAAGGTATAGAGGAGCTACTGAGAGCTTACTCTTTTTACTACATACTAGTGGGTAGGTAGTTCAAATTTTGTAGTATTAGTAGTTTATAATAATTAATAAAAAAACACTTCATTTAAAAGTATTTACTGCACAATAAAATATTTCCTGATGATTCAAAAAATAAAAACGTAATTGTTCAAGTTTTCACTTCTGTCGGCACTCCCGGAGTGCAACTGTTTTTTTTTACTATCTAAACCTTTGAGATGGCTACTAGAAAAAGCGATCAGATACTTTAGCGATTGATACACTACTCAGGGAGATTACTGTATGCTAGGCTTTTAACTACCCTGTACTTTCCTGTAATTATGATTAGCTGTATTTTTTGACTTTCATGGTTTTCATTTATTTTTGTCCATTAGGTGTAGGTATTAGAACTAACTGTTTATATATTTTTATACACTTATAAAAATTACTAAATCTAAGCAATTTTATTAATAAATAAAAATTATTCATATTATATAAATTGTGTTCCATTTTAAATTTTACTAACATAAAAGAAATTATTTTAACACTAGAATAGATTAGTAGATAATTAGAAGTAGCTTCATAGTTTACTAATGACCTATATGGAAACAAATCATTATTTTATTGAACTACACAGTGATAATGGCTAGTCAATAATTGCATTTGTAAATGTAAGTATCATCTACCAAGATAATCTTTGTTATAATTAAATAATAGATGGGGGTAAGTATATATTTCTTAGATGATTGAGATTGAATACAAGTTAGTGTTTGTTTTATGAGAAAACAAAATTACCCTCACATTCATTATAGCAAATTTATTAAAATTTGCTCGTATTTTATTATCACATATTATTATGGTATCTATGGTAGTCCATGTAAATCTTATCAAACGAGCTGTGTTGCCTTACAAATGAGGTAGTTCTGATTATTTTACATGTTGGTACTGATGAAATGGTAATGATAAATCCAAATATTCCACCTCGAAAGTTTTTCGGATCATTGTTAAATTGACTAAAAGTGAAAAAAGACCTAAATTTTAATGAACTTAACAGGCTTTCTAAGTGGAAAATTTAGATTTGTCATTACAATTTCATCTGTATCAATACCAACATATAAAAATATTAGAACTAACTCATTTGATGTAAGATAAAATGTACCAATTCCATGGGCTATGGGCTAAATTATTGGTAATCTTTCAGAGATCTGTAAATCGGTTTAAAGAATTTATTCTCATAAAAAAGAACAATTTGTCCACTTAAACTACGAGAACTTAATAACTACATAATCCATCGGAGATAATTACAGTTATTTACAGTTATAATATTTTGTAATTGTTTTAAAAATTTATAATGAATGTATAACGAAGTAAGGAACCACAGTTATTTCAAAAATTACCTGTGCAAATAATATAAAAAAGTTTACAACTTACCACTTAAAAATGATTCATGTAGCTGCATTGTTACAAAAGATTAGTGCACGTATGGTATATTAAGTTGCGTAAAATATTTAATAAGCGCTTCACGTAATTTATTTCCAGATTTCTTAAACAAGTTTTGTATTAAGTATGCTCATGAACACACGAACGAAACCGAAATGATAACTGATCACCAGTGGTGTGACATGACAGCCCGTACAAAGTTAAAATACAAGCTACAAGTAGCGACATCTTTTAATTTTCCCCATAAGTAATTTATAAAAAATTTAGTTTAGTCATAACAGATGGCACCTCGAGCGATCAGTTGATTGACGCTTAATTTTAGTGTTGCTAGTATTAACAAATTATCAACACTTAGATAGCTCTATGCACAAAACTATTTTTGAAAATTAAATTTATATCGCTATTACTTTGTTATAGATATAAATAAAAACATGAAAATAGTAGTCAACACGTTATTTGTAACATAAACCTAATTAAACTTTTTAAAATTGGAATTACATTCTTCGCGGAATATTTGTATTTTTTTAATATCTTTTAATGGTTACGAAATGGCAACACTTGTAACAATCACAATTTCAATTTCCTACGGTGTTGCTTAAGCGCAAGGAACATTTACTCTAGCTTAAGCGCCAAAGAGTATAATAATATATACTAATATATACGCGCTAGATAGCTAGATAGTAGAATATATATGTTCCATGCTTAAGCGCATTTTTGTAGTGTGGTTTTCAAGTTTCAAATTGTGAAATTTGTCGCTGTGAAATCCTGAAATAAGTGCGTCTAGTTGAGCCCTGCTCCTCCGCCCCATAATCTTCGTGTGGTGTAAAACTTCGTTATGTGGTGTGCAAATCTTTCGCAACAAGACGCTACTCTAGTGCTTATAGGTGCTGAGTGTTGTTTTCGTGAAAGGACGCTTTTCTTGGGAAAAAGGACGCTGTATTGTGTTTTACATACATATCTACTAAGTAAATTAGCAAAAGTGCCACGGCTTTGCTCATTCGGCGGCTGGAAAAATAAAACGTGATGAAAATGATGTGGATGAGGCTAAATTAGCAGCTGAAACTTATTATAATAAGCATAAACACTTTAAAAATAAAAAATGAATGTATTGAACACTTGTTTCATTTTTAGATTGATTAATTGTGTTACTACAGAATTTTTCAGCCATATTCCAAGGTCAAGTGCTTAATATTTATTTCTATCAATTCTAACGATATTAGAATTGATAAAAATAGATATATTTTTGAATACAGTTGAAGCTTTCTGGAGTACTTCGATCTTCGATGTATCGTAACCGTTTTTGTCGAAACTTCACTGGAATAGCTGAAGTTTGAACGAAAACCTTCATGATTTATCGAATATCGAAACTACGAGTAGACGTCCTGTACATTGAGTTTTAAAACTCAATGGTCCTGTATACATAATTGATGTTCACGACTTCACGTGCAAACAGTACAGCCGGCCGTACAACCTTGCCTTGCTAGCGAGTGGTTTTTCGTAGAAAAATCATAGATGGCGCTTCATAATGTATTGGCATGTGAATGCCGTAAGAGGGCTCTCTTTTCCCCTATATATTATAATACTGTTTGGAATCAGCTAAGCAATAATCATTACTTCTCAAGTTAGTTCACCACAATTCACGATTGAATTGAAATAAATGAAAAGCAAACTTCAATGTCAATCAAATGACAGTGACATCTGACAATTGTTTTTCTAAATGGCAATCTCTTACTTTGTGTACTTGCCATTATTTACTCAGGTAAACAAAAATAAAAAACTTATATTTAAATATTAATATTAATTATTGAAACATAATGTAACGTCATTGAAAATATGAAATGCCTTTAAAAACTTATTATTAGGAAATAATTTAATGTGTAGTTTTTGTTCAAGCGCTGCGGGTTACAATAGTTCAATACAGATGTCGCTAGCAGGCAGACTATAGAATAAACTCTGTTGGCCTTATAAAGAAGACTCAAAAACTTCTAAACAGATTTAAAAAAAAAAAACTTATAGAAAGCTACGTTATTAGCGAGTAGCATAGGCTTGTGGGAAGAAATGACGAACTCCACATTATTATTTATCGTACCTAAATATTTATATAATGATATATATTACACATATTTACAATTGAACAAACGCATTTGTGGTGATGACGAGTGGCGAGAAAGCGTGTGTTTTCTGTAGTTCTGGTTTCTGTATGCTTCTGGTTTCCGTGCTTTTTCGGAAACCAGAAATGAACGAAATGTATAAACAATAACTTTAATTTTTGAAATTTAAACTTACCTCTACAATGTTCTCTTTGCTGTTGATATTTGTGAATAAGGTGGTAATCCTCCACTCCACCCCTATTGTCACGAACAAGGTATTTTTTATTAAATCAATTATATAAAAGGCTTTATTTTTATTGTAAGTAAGTCTACTTTTTGCGAAACGTGTTTTTATCTAGCTATTCGAATTGATTATAACAATTTTGTAAGTTTTACACTTCTGAAGTTATTAAAATTGTTTTGTTAGGTTTCTATTTCCCTAATAAGTCTTAAATCCATCTTCATAATCTATTTGCTTATTGTATCACTTAATTAAAACCACTTAACTAAAACTGCAACACTCGCACGATGCAGTCTACGCTTAGATAATCAAGTGAAATTTTAATATGTTATGAAAATTTTGGGTTAATATGCTACCTACCTATACTATCTATCGTTATACTTAATTTGCTGGTAGAGTCCCCATCTACCGCCCTAGTCCTGTCAGGGATCCAGGTGGCGAGCGTGCGCCAGACGCCTGCGTCCATCGGCGATGGAGAGGATATGACAAGACGTCGTCCTCCCGCTTTCTCTCCGCCGCTTTCTTCAGCGAGATAACATCTTCCCAGTAGTTCTGCTGCTGCCGATCATAGCTTTCACTATGGCCGGCAGAGGGAAGTCCAGTCCAATGGTCGCAGCGAGCTCAGTTCGCTGCGCCGATTATCTAGGGCACTCCGCAAGAGTGTGTTGCGCACGCGCTCTGGAGTTTGCTCCCTCCCCGTGTTTCCTCTGAGATTAGCTGGAACAAACAGATAGACAAACATTTTAAAACTTGGTTTTTTGTTATAAGTACTGCGGGTATATATTTTGATATGTACCAAATTTAAGTAAAAGCAAACTTATTTTGACATTACAGACACTTCAATTTTATTTATTAGTATTGTGGGCAATTTATTAATTATCTTGGAAATTAAAACTGATTTTATCTTTCAATTCTTTTATCAAATTTGTTGTGGAAACAACGACACAAAGCCCTAAACTTCATAGAAAAGTTTAATGGGCGAGGGTCCATTAAATGGGAGAGTGTGCGTGAGAGAACCAAAAAAGACAGACGTCCGAGTAATCCGAGTTAGAATAAAATATAGGAGTCTGAAAAGCAGCGAACTTGAATAACAATTGTTTGTTATAACAGAAGTTTTTAATGAATACTAGTGGTCCGCTCCCGGCTTCTCCCGGGGTGCATTTTTTTTACGTACAAACCTTCCCTGATTATCCATCCCTCTATCCATGAGTGAAGACAGAATTACCCACCCGTTCTCGAGTTTTGCGCTTAGCAACACATTTAGGGATTCATTTTTATATTATAGATAGCGGCCTGTTCCCGGCTTCGCCCGGGGTGCATTTTTTTTTTACGTAAAAAACCTTGCCTGATAATCCCTCTATCCATGAGTGAAGACAGAATTAAAATCGATCCACCCGTTCTCCAGTTTTGCGCTTAGCAACACATTTAGGGATTCATTTTTATATTATAGATAAATAGAAAGTTAATAAAACACTGTGCATTATTGAAAAATCTGCCACCCATCAAAATTCATTATTAAATTTATGTTTATTAAGTTTTATGTAAATAATGCTTCTGTTAGTTGTTATTTACAGTCATAGTAGATTGAAAAATAAAGTATTGAAGAGTATCAACGGTATGTAAATAATGTCGGACAGCAGGATTAATTTGTCCGGTATTCCAGTTAGGATCTGAAAATTTCAATATAACAGAGATTTTTGCGTATCGCATTAGTTATAAGGCTTCAGTGCTTTATTAAAAATATTCGTGAAATATACTACAAAGCAGTACAAAGAAACCTTTGGCTTAAATAACAATATTACAACATCAAAAGCTTTTGATGCAAGCCATTGAAAATCATATGAATTTTCTATGAAATTGTAGTAGAATTTTAGAGGTTGTTATATGAAATAGATATTGATAAGGTAATCTAAGTATAGAATATTTTGTTTTTATTTTTTATTTAATTTTAATTTATTTTATTTATAAAAACAAACATTGCACAACACTTATATAGGTATAAATAATTGTGCAGTCAACAACATAAACATTGAATACCTAAGGATAACAACAAAAGGATAGGCGAATAGCGAACACACATCAAAATATCATCGTATAATTATGTGTTGTGATTTCACGGTTTTCTGAATATATATTAGATACATTACAAAGAAAAGTAGCTGTATTGCATCCGTGCGAAGTCACGAACGGGTCGATAGTTAACAAAAGAAAAGGAGCACATTTAGTTCTTCTTTTTTATTTCTATTATTTTATATTATTTCTTTTATCTTGGATAGTTATTTAAAAATATTAATTAAATTTCTTTTTCAATTCTTTGTGTGTTTAAAATCTAAATAGCCCTGAAAATAATTTATGTATTTAATTTTCTATTTAATATAATTAAAACTTAAATTAAATTGTTTTTAGTAAAACGATCTTAACTAGGATGTCTAGAAAAATATGAGCACTATCTATTATTTAAAACTGGCCGACGACTCTCTGATAAGCATCGCCAAAACTGCGTTCAAAGCCTATCCAGCAACTTTCACTAACTACTGCGTTGACTCACTTTGTGGGTGGTCACGTTTACCTAAATGACCATTTCATCCCACCGATAGGGAATTGGCCTAAATATTTTAATTCTAATATTATATTTTTATACAAATACAATTATACAATAAAATAATATAAAATAATAAAATAAATTATACAATAAATAAATTGTTATACTGTATTTAACATAACGGTACCTTTGTAATAAAAACCCAAACGTCGACTTTTAACAGTTTAATTGTATAAATAATTTACAATATGTTGTCGCCTTGGCAGTTTAGCGAATAGCGAGTGAATGGTGTATGTGTATCTTGGTTGACTCGTTTGACGCCGTGATTTTTCGTAAGCGCCTACGATATTGTTAACTGCAAAATGTGGCGTCAAGCCGCAACATATACAATAAATATTTTTATACAAATATTGTATTTTTTACGAATAAAAAAATCACTCATTCTTATAGGACATGACACGATAATTCTGTTCTTATTTTCATGTGTTTCGTCGTTTCATTTCATAATTGTATTTGTGTATTTTTATTATTATAGGTGTATTTAATCAATTGAGGTAAATAAATGATATAAAGAAAAAAAAAACATGCATACAAATTCTACTGTTATTACAATAAATGAACGGAGAATTAGATAAATAAATAAATGACACACATAAGATTATTCGTTATCTTCTTTATGGATAAGCTTTATTTTATAAATGAAGCTTATCCATAAAGAAGATATATTTTATATATATTTTATAAATTTTATTTTTTATTCGCGTGATATCACTAAAAGAAATGAGCTCGACATAGGTTTACAAGCTAATTAATACAAGCTAATTAAATTGGATTTGTGCGACAAGTTTCACAAAAGCATATTTTCATAGTAGCGAATTTTCACATCGCGTTCTTTCATGATCGCAAATTTAATTATTCGTCTTTTTTCATGAAGCGTTTTATAATGTTCGCGTTTATTTTTTTCGCTTATTTTACCAGTAGATTATTTTATCAGTCGCATATGTTTGTAGTCTTTTTTTTTTACAAATCTCGATTTTTTACACGTTGATATTTTAATATTAGCGTATTAAAATACCTATATAAAACTACGATTAAAATAAGAATATTGCCCCAGGAAGTCGGCGGAGCAAGGTAGTGTAAATCAGTTTGTCATTTTTCTTATACGAGGTTATATTATTATTACTTATATATAATACGAGGGGTTAATAGTACTATTCCTGAAAAGAAAAATGACTACTAAATTCGATTTCATAGTATGAAAAAATGCTTTTGTGAAACTTGTCGCACAAATCTTAAATTGATTCAAGACACAAGTAGGCACGCATATTGTGTCTTATGTAGGCACAAATTATAACGATTCTCTCAATTTATGTAACAAAGAAAGCGACCTCATGAAGGCATCACGTAAAGTTATGTAACTTGGCCGATAATGATCTTTATTTTATTACTTACTTAACTGATAAGGCACAGATATAATTGTTGTAAATAAAGAGACTATTCATTAACAAATGTTCAAGCGAGAGGTCTACTTTTTATTTTATTACCAACTAGACATATGTTAGGTACCTATAATAATAATTAAATATAGCCTTTGTGCATCTGGAATAATGTACCTTTCAAATATTAAAAAAAAATTTCAAATTGGTGCAGTTAAGTAGATTGAAATATACAAATGAAAAAAAATACCAAGTCTTAAATTAGCTCTCTTCTAGCAATATCAGCAATTCTAGTAATTATTTTATTTATATATTCCATAGACTTCAGTAAAATTTATTTCCTAACTAGCAATATATAGTAAAATAAATTATAATTAAATAATAGTAAAATAAATAGTACCAAAATAATTAATTATAGTAAAATTTGTTTCCGCGATTGAACGAATTGGAAGTGGACTTCATCGTAATATATGAATTTATAATTTTATAAACAAAAACTAATATTATGAATTAAACAAAAAAATAAAATGTCTAAGGTAACGTAGGGTTGTTTGCTCACACCGTGACATTTTTTTAACTTTGCGTCGTAACTTCTAAACGAAAGGACCGATACCAATAATGTCAATAGGAATTTACATGTACTTAATCGACTTAAATTATAAAAAAAAATTAGTTGGATAAAGATTAATACCATCATAAGAATGTCATCATCTTTCGATACTACTTCAGTCTTCGATTTGGTTGTTTCTGTATTCGACAGATTAATTTTTGGAGATTCGTAATTCGTCATAATAGTAGTTAGACATAAAATACAGCCTTGCGAACTTTTTACTAGATAATATTGAGTAGGTACCTAGTATAAAACATGAAAATAAAACACGGTGATTATAGTTACAAAAATAATTTATTTTTATAAATAGTCTAAAAGTCAAAACATTTAGTTCATTTTTTTCCAAGCCAAGGATTCCATGAGAAAAAAAATTGTGACCCTCCCAAAACGCCTCAACAGCCGCCCCCTTCTTCGCTATCGCCTTTAAATTACATACTTGCCTCAGAGGTGATTCTAAACCAACTAAAGAGCTAGAAAATCACTGGCAGGACAATCCTGTTTCTTGAAAGGCAGACATCACAACACAGGGCCGTGACGCGCCCGGAGTTGTGATGTCTGCCTGAATACATAGAAAATAGGAATCAGTTGTAACAGTAACAGTTTGTAACTCTATGGCCTGAATAAGTATCTATGTAAAGCAAGATGTTTTACAGTTATGTACGTATTTAATTTTACAGCTATAACAATGTTTAAAAAAACACAATTACTAATCTATACATATAAATAAAATTGGAGTGTCTGTTTGTAATATTGAAATAACCGTTTTTTACTACATGCATATGAATATATATACGGCACATACATACACCAAAATAACATTTTTTACAATTTTTGTCTGTCTGTTTGTTCCGGCTAATCTCTAAAATGGCAGGACCGATTTTGACAGGACTTTTATTGGCAGGTAGCTGATGTAATAAGGAGTAACTTACGCTACGTTTATTTTAGAAAAATTCTTTTATTAGAAAAATTAGATTTATTAGAGCGGGCCGCTAGTCTAATATATAAAATTCTCGTGTCGCGGTGTTTGTTGCCAAACTCCTCCGAAACGGCTGGACCGATTTTCATGAAATTTTGTGTGCTTATCGGGTAGGTCTGAGAATCGGCCAACATCTATTTTCCATACCCCTAAATGTTAAGGGTGGTCCACCCCAAAATTGTTTTTTTTTGGAAAATCAGCGTTTGCCGGGTCAGCTAGACCTAAATAAAACTAAACTAAACTAAAATCTAATCCTAAGTTAAATATATTTACACATTATATAATATAAAGCATCGGACCCTTTGGCAGGGTCCCAAGCATGCTGGCTGCATTACCTCGTTGTATGGCAATGCTGGCCGAGGTAATGGCCAGTTCTATAATCGCCGGTTATGTTATGTCGACCAAACGTTTCGACAAGACGTTAAAAAATTGAAGCGCGTTGGGACTCACGGACCCAGAGATTCGACACCGAAGGGAATGAATATGTAGCCTGTGCCGATGTCTCTGTATTTGTGAATTTTCTGCTTTTCGGCCGCCTCCGCAGCAGCACCAGCTGTGGTAAGTGTTCCATGAAGGTGGGACGGTGCCAAAATGTCGACGCAGGTGGCATCCCACACTACAGTTACGTATTTATCTCTCTCTTTCTCTCCTCCATTTGTTTAGAATTTGAGGCTTAAATGCAAAGGTATGTTTATTTTTTAAATGACATGTAACATGGTATAGGTTCCTGATTGTTAAAAGATCACCTGATTCGTAAAACGTATCAGTAGGAAATTTATTATGATAAAGAACATTTCAAGAACTTTTAACATTATTAAAATAAAATTAGGTAATATTGGAATTGGTTATAATTACATGTTATATAACTTTTTATTCTTTTTCCTGTTATTTATTTCTTTTTCTTATTATTGATCGGCTACCATTTTTTAAAAATTGTTAAATTTCAAAAGTTACAGACATTACAGATATTTACAGACATTGTTCTCAATGTTCAATAATTAAATTTATCCTCGGATAGACTTGGAAACATTTGCATTTTACGTTTACGAACTACATTTATGATTACAAATATGATTTTTGTTCATTTAGTCCAGAGAAACAAATAAAATATTATCTAAATTTTTTTTTCGTTTTTAACTAAAACTTCTATACCTTTTTTCAAACAATTCACTTCATAAATATATTATTTAAAAAGTACTGCCCAGTGAAAGTCCAGAGAGCCGATAACTTCCTGTAACAAATATATATTTGTTCTGTTTCTTGTAAAATAATTTAAAATATAATGAATATTTGAAATCGAAATAAAACTCAAATTTAATTTTTATAGTATATTTTCTTTCATTGGTTTCGCTATAATTAAAAACAATATAATAGTAAAAAACTTAACAATAACACAACATAAAACATAGCATCAGTGGGCACAAAAATTTCTCACAGTTCTTGCTGACCAAAGACTTCTTAAAAATACAGCACATATCGACATTATCTACTATTCAGACTTATGAAAAGGTAACTATTTCATATTTTTAGTTTAGTAACTTGTGACAAAGTCAACAAATTTTAATGTTCCTATAGTTTTACGGACAATCGCTTGGCTAATTTATAACAATTTCGCTGTGCTTTATAGGATTTTTTTTAAAGTTAAAAAAATACCTACAGTCTCTAAGGCATGAAAATATCGGTGTTACTTCTAGTTGAATATCATGTTAACTTTTCCTTATGGTTTATCGGCACACATGGTAACTAATAATTTAATATATCCTACATCTTTGTTTCATATGATTATTTACAATGTTGGTGTAGAGTTGTTTTGGTTATTTTGGAAATTGCCACGTATTCTGTGCAGGTTGTTTGGGATTTAACTGTTGAGGAGTCTCCTTGACTGCTACAGATTTTTGACTTGCTGCTGCGTTGTTGTCACTTCTGTCCCAACCATGAGATTCGTGGACGTGTTCATGATGGTCGGGCGAAGGGAACCACTCAGATATCCACACTGGTCTCCATATCTTCTTGACGCCACTTACCCAGATGTCCTTCCAATCTGGGACCCATATCTGCTTCCAAGCCTCTTTCCATTCCAATTTCTTATCAGGTATCCAAACCAACTTTTTCGATGGTTTCCAAACTTCTTGCCAAGCTTCTTTCCATACTAATTTTTTATCATCAATCCATATTTGCTTTTTCTCTGTTTTCCAAATTTGCTTATACTCGTCTTTCCATACTAGTTTTTTGTCCGGAATCCAAATTTGTTTCTTAGCTGGCTTGTAATACTTCTTCCACACCGGTTTCCATATGAGTTTCTTTTTCCAGAGATCATGGGATGTATATTCCCACCCGTCGTGATCCTTTCCTAAATATTTTTCTCCTGGAACGCCAACTTTGACCCATTCTGGAACATGAATTTGGCGCCACGCTGCGACTTGTATTTCTTTCCATCCTGGGACGACTATATCCTTGTATACAGGGACCGTGATTTTCTTCCAATCCGGTACTTTGACCTCTTTAAAAGCGGGTACTTTGATAGGCTTCCACTGTGCCTTGTAAATTTTCTTCCAAGACTTAACCTTTATATCCTTATAAACGGGTATCTTAGTTGGGACCCAAATAGGTTTCCAGATTTTTTTCCAGGACGGTTTCCAGATTTGTTTTTTTGATTTTTTCCAAATTTTCTTCCAACCAGGCTTCCAAATCAGTTTCTTTTTCCAGTAGCCCGGATCGTGATGATCATGGTGGTCGTGATGATCGTCGTGGTGTTCAACGTGATGCTCCTCATGGCTCTCGTGATAATTATTATGTTCCTCGTGATGATGATCGATCACGTCATGGTGCTCATGATGGTCGTCGTGACCGTGCACATCGAAGTTGTCTTGGAATGGAGTGACAATATCATGTGGTGGCGCAGGATAATCGTAGCCAATTCGTTTTTGTGCTGTATTCACACTTCGGTCCTTCCGTTCCAACTGTTGCTGTGCTTGTTGATTTTGTTGGAGCAACGCCTTACCTGATACTAGAGTAATTTGCAAAATTACCGCTAGGGTAATCTGAAACAAAAGAAAACAAACTCTAAAAATCCTTATCACATATTATAAATAAAGTTGGTTTTTAAAAATGGAATGAGCGAAAAACGAGGTAGGTTTGTGTATATTATTTGAAGAAAAAATGCATCCCTGCGAAGCCGGGAGCGGGTCGCTAGTATCGACTATAACGCAACGCAAACAATAATACGCAAAGCATGTTGAATAATAATAGTAACGCAAGCATTTTTTTCAGCGGCCACTGGGGCCGGAAGTTTCTCGAATGGAGAGGGTGGACCGACAAGCGCAGCCTAGGACATCCACCCACAATTTGGACAGACGACCTGATAAGGGCCGTGGGTTGATCACAGAGGAGGCCTATGTCCAGCAGTGGACGTCCTATGATGGATGATGAAACATTTCTCCATTCTATACATAGTAGTATAATAAAATATGAAAATTATAAAAACGAAAAAGTAAAAGTACACATAATAACTACAAGTCTAATAATAATAAATTATAATTCAAAGCATCTACTTGTAACAATTACATAAATAAATGATGCTATATTAAATGTGTTACGTAAGTAATTCTAGTGCGTGGCAAATGGAAAGCAGCGCATTAAGAGTTGGCTCATTGGAGTGTTGTTAATGCCACTATACCCTGACCTGACAGGTTAGTTGCCTAAGGCCGCCACAATAGGAAGTGCTCAGGAAGAAATTTATCATGACACTTTCACCTTTACATGAGCGGCTCCTACAATATGCAGATAGATTAACACCCCAGTAAAAGCGAGGCGGTCAGCAACTTTCAAGAATTAGGTACCTTATGGGTGATGCACTCTTTGTTTTCACGATGTAAAGTCAAATAAAAACAATAATTTTTTATTTAAATAAAAGATTTTGTATAACAATAAAATTAAGATATAATATAAAAATAGATACAGTTAATTTATTGAAAATAAATATAAGTAACATTGAATATTGAAGTAATATTGAATCACCTTATTAATTTGTAAAAGTGTTAAAAAGACATGGAGAGGAAAGTTTAAAGTTTATTTATGCGTTTGAAGGTTATAATTACTTCAAATAAATTCTAATTAGATTTAGGCTACATAATACCATCTAACTAAGTCTTCAAATTTCTTACGAACGAAGGCGGGAGCGTTGGTCTAGTCTAGTGAGTTATATTAATAGTATATAACAAATTTGGATAATGCACGACATATCAATTGATTGCAAAACAAACCTAAAAACACATTTTAATATACAAATTATGCAGATTGGTCTGTTGTTGCCCATATAAATGATTATTGTGTTACCGTTACCTTATACCTGTATAAATTTAAATATTATTTTCGGATCGAGCCTTACTAGTAAAGCGATCCTTCGTGACCGGGTTATATAAAATTGCGGTGAAAATTCCCCGTGAAAGTGCATCTGGTTTATTAGCGTGTTTCACACATGGGGCTAAGAGCACAATACGACATGGTCGATATTATGCAACTCCTTACGCAACAGATTGCCGGTTGCGATCGCCAACAATACGTATGTACATATCGACACCTAGTGAACACAATACAACACACACTCGCCTTATAATCAACATCCAATGAAATCTTTTTCCTCTTTTTCATGTAGGTTATCTAACATTTTCTTACTAACACACAGTCTAAAGGAAATCGAGATGTTTTACAAAATTTAATTTTTTCCACCTAAAAATTTAGGTATACCAGCCAAATATTTGAAATGTCACTCAAGACACATACTTTGAACCTTTATAATTTCACAAAAACTATACAACTGCTGCAGAGATCATATAAATCGAAGCACTGCCTATTGTTTCCTGTTTAATCCTGCCTATCTATACATATATAAATGATTTTTTTTTTGTTTGTTTATAAGCCTATTTTCTTTTTTTTAAAAACTATTGACGGAATATCCATTAAAAAAAATTAAAACAATTTTCTTTTCCATCTTAGAAACTAGGGTCAACACTAGGCAACAGTGTAACAGATAATAATTCTTCTTTAAATTATTAACAGCGTACAGATAATGCTTATGGAAAGTGGAATTTACATAAAATATAAAAATTGAATATTAAAATGTTAATTTCTACGAATTAATTAATTTATCGTATGTTCCATTATTCCGTTTTGCTTTGAGTGAACGCATTAAATCTAGTATGTTAAAATTTTGTATTAAAGATTACATAATATATCATGTAAACATTATAATTTTAGTGACACAGACGATTACGAAATTTATTCCGAGAATTTAGGCGCCATATTATTGTTATTACGTAAGCTTAAATTTTTTATTAATATTGTTAGGTAGTTCATTGTTGTCGAATACGTTATTATTTTAAAACTAAAACTTAATTGTGGTGTTTTATTAATTCTATAAAATAAGTGATATAGTATTCTTCTATAATAAAATTTTCCTCTGTTTAACTCATTTTCGATTTCGATTTGTAGATACAATTATAAAAATGAAAACCAATAAGCTATGAATAATTTTTGAAACGAACTTGTACCGGGAGAGCTAAAGTATTACAATTTATTTTTAAATATAAATGCTGTTTCCTAATTGAAATGTACAAGTCTCTGTACACAATCACCATCAATTGGCACATGAAGGAACTGACAATCATCAGTAGAACAAATGTTTTGTATAGTCGCTAGTAACAATAGCGAGAAATTTATCTAAAGAACAACAGATGATACTTTTATATAAGAAACTACGAAGAAACTAAACTGATGCTTGTTTTTTTGTTCGAGTCGATTGAACTCGTCATTGAGAAACTAAAAGATAGTTGATATTGAGATAAGACTTTTTATAATTAAATTGTAATCTTTAGTTAGTTATTGATAAGGAAAACAGATCGATATAATATTAATTAATTATTAACGTAATAAAATTAGTTTTAAAATAAATATTAGTTTAGCTAATTCCCATTAGCATGAAGTAAACATTAGACTTTTATTTGACGAGTTAAGTATGAAGAAGCCGCATGCAAATATAAATATATACAGAGTAGTCATTAAGCGGTTTTAGTGGTTTGGCATCTCACAAACAGCTTAGGATTATTTGAAGCATGTTTTATTGTCTTATGATTAAATTGATGGTCAGACGGAAACCAAGAGCATTATTTAACTTTGAACTTATTAAGCACATTTTAATTATCACTATGGGACAATTTTATTTGCAATATATAATTAAAATTTCCATTATTTAGTTGCAAACTTAAATTATTATTTTAAACTGATTATCAGTTTGAAATTGATTATTTAAAACTTTGAACTTATCAAGGATATTTTAATAAACAGTGTGCGATAAAATTATTTGCAATAACTAATTAAAATTTCCATTAATTAATTGGAAACTTAACAATCTTTTATACTCTTACCGTCCAAACGGGTGCACATATTTAAAAAAAAATGAAACCATTGAAATTATTTTTAAATAAAGCAAAGGTCCTTTTTGGGAGGTTTGAAATTATTTTTGAACACTGACCACTTGGCTCCAGATCCCTCGCATGTTGGGGCGGGGACAGCCTATCCACAAGCAGATACGCCGGAACTGTTTTTACTCTAATAGTGTACCTTGGCTCCGGGCTTATATATGAGTGGGCCTACCCTATACGAATGGCGGTGGGGCGCGCTCTGACAATCACTTTCGCCGAACACCCTAACAGTGTTGACCCGTTGACGCAGGGCGCTCAGGAAGCGTGGGAAGCCATACCAAGGAAGGATATACAACTCCCACTCGAATAACTATTAATATTTCATTATATAATACCCCAATTAAACGCGAACGCATATGGAATAACTTCTCTCGGGTTTTTTGCGAAACGAAATTCATTTTTTGGGCAAGAACAACGAACGCTCATTAAAACGTAAACAAAATAATAAAATTTTAAAATTCATATTCATTCGAACTCACATCGTTATCATTCTGTTAAAGTAGATTAAATACGTTGCGCTAAATTAAAATAGTAATTTTTAACAGCTTTTCTTAATCTACGAACCGTTAAAACTGATTTTATCGGTAAATATACGTAGATGGGTTCAATAATAAGAGTTTAATATAAATTTAATTTAATGTAGTTTAAGATTTCAATATTACTTACAAATATGTAGATAAAGTTTTACATAGGATCTTCTTATGTGTAATTAATTGATAACCTACGTAACAAGTAGTGGTCGACAGGTGTTGTCCTTTCAGCTTAATTAATATTAGCGGGTACAGCTAAAGTTTTTAAGCTGATCGCAACGATACCAAATTGTGAATAAAGTACCTAAAGAAAAAAATTATCAAGATCAGTCATTTAGGAGGAATTTAGTGACAACACACTTACAGAAGAATTATATATCTGATGATGTCATCCTCACGCGTCTAAACGCACGTGACACAGCTGATCGATTTTTTTTGTGTTTTTGGAGTTTACTCCTTAAGAATCGATTTGCATATATATATATATAAGCCCGTGGTATGAAAATTTATGGGAGTAAAATCAAAATTGTCACACGAATGCGTTATTTATTTATAAGATAACTTTTAGACTGTAAAAGTGTTAAAAGATATCATTCTTAGGAACCATTAGATATTTTTCATGAAAACAATTTTAGCATAGCAATTTTTCATTTCTATAAGATCATTGTTTCTATCTTATTTAAAAATAATTTTATGAATGTGTTACATTTCATAAAAGATCACACTGAATCGGAAAGAAATCGTTTAGAGTTTTTTTTTTTTCATTCTAAAGGAGGTGGCACACTATTTGCAATTTAATGGATTGCCTGCTTTGCCTAATGGACAATCCTGTCATGAAGACAGAAGCATAGAAGAATGAAGGAAGAATGGGTGAATGAGCTCTGGCTCTAATACCTAATAACTCAAAATTTTGTTACCTGAATTTTAGGTATTTTATGAATTATTATATTTTATTAATACGTTTACTAAGAAACCTTGGGCATATTTAAGCTGGCTAAATGTCTTAGATGTTATTATTACATAAGAACCCTTACAGTGAATTCTATTCTAACTTGCTTTCATGTGTCATCCGTAAAAATGTATATATTAGGTCCTTACATATGAAATTGGCGTTTTGTCGTATTGGCCACTTTGATCTCAAATATCTCCTCTTTGGTTAGGAATTTCAATTTCAAATTTATACAGCTATTTACTCATGCTTTTGTGTTTTGAAAACCGTAATTCATTTGTTTTTTCCTCTTTTGGTTTTTTCTTTGCGTCACTCAGTTTACACAATGGAAATTTGAAATATCGCGTTATTTACGAGTACGAGTTCCATCGTGGCACCAGTGCTGCAGAAACGGCTCGAAGGATTAATGATGTGTATGGCAGCGGTGTCGCAAAAGAAAACAAAGTGCGTTTTTGGGGCAGTCCAAAGCGCCTTCAAAGATTTTATTGATTCCCGTCCGAATGGTTTTTTTAGTAAAGGGATCAATGAACTACCTATGAGATGGCAAAAGTGCATAGATAGCAATGGTACATACTTTGATTAAATAAATATATTACATTTAAAAAAAATCGACTTTATGTTCCTCCCTTACAAAATGCCAATTTCATATGTAATGACCTAATACTTAACAAAAGTATTGTCTGCAATAGCTACTTATACTCGTAGACTGGAAACTGAATATTATCTGGCTTTATAGGTACTTATATGCTATGCTGCTGACTGTAGAGCCTTGTTATCATGTACTTGCTATAAATTTTCCTTTATTCAATTTCATATTCCCTTTATTTACCTTAAAGATAAGAGTATCTGGCCAGACGGAATAAAATTTATCGGTTTTGTTAAGAGAATCTTCATAGGAGAGATTACACGATCTAGTATTACATACATTATTATATTTTTAATGTATGAGTATAAATGATTTAGTTTGCCTTTTAAAAAAAGCATTTAAAATATACCTAACTTTTTCGATTGGAAATCTTTCACGTTAAAATTTTTGTGGTGATGGCGAACAGACGTTACGTCGGATAAAAGTGCAATGCTCACACAGTAAAAATGTTCAATCTAAACTTCAATTTACACACCTATTGAAATTATTTTTGATTTTCATACGTTTGACGAATACACAAAGTTAACTAGCAAGTGCCTTAGTTTAGCATTGATTATGTAATAGAAAATAGTGAAACTAACACAGCCCATTAAGTATCTGATTCTCATTACTTTGATCCATAAACTAAATCCGGTTTAATTAAGCAAAATAAAATTAAAACTTAAATCACCATCACAACAAGAATCATGTTGCTACTTAGCGAGGATATTGCTACGTTTACTTTATTTAAAACTAGCCAACCCGACTGACGTCTCTTTCAAAATAAATAAGAAAATAGTTTTTTTTAACGTTTTTCCGGGTGATAATTCTTAATTTTTCACATTATGAATGTGATTACGAGCAAGGTTGAGATCCAGTTTATTCTAGGTAACTTACCGTAGGTAGCACCTAGGAACACGAGCTACAGCAGAGAGAATTTAGGGAAGACTACGGCATACCTTACTAACTAGTTTCTTAGTAGGTATCAGTTTTGTTTAATATATTATATATAAATTTAAAATGACAAAAAATCTCTATAAGTTCATGCGATTGGCAAAGAATATCCGTCCGCACATGCTCTGCCCATTATCGTGTTGTTATATAATTAGGAATTCTCTCTCCTTCTACAAATGTAGAAGCAACATATTACAACCAATTTGTTCGAAACACTTATATAATTCCTTATTTGATTAACAGTGTTTATTTCATAAAATCTAAAAATGAACATTGTACTTACAACTTTTATGATAATCTGTAGTAGCAAGATCAACAGTTATAAAATATGTATGTGATCGTAGAAGAAATAGCTCTGGCAACACAATGGTTCAAAACATTTTCACTTATTTTTAAATATAAAAACTCATTTTAAATTTCTCGCTACTCGTACTGAAAATTCCATGAAAACCTTTAAAGCAGTGTTAACTGAGTCGGTGTCTAATTTCGTAATATACGTCCCTTATTTAAGATAGACAGTTAAAGTTGTATCAAAGCATCCGCATAGGATGCGGAATGTAGCGTGAACTTTGTCAATTGAGAAGTTGGATGTGCATGTACGCAACGCGACAAATTATATGACGTTCAGTTGTATTCTTTCTGCATTCATTCAAAGATCAAAGGGAAAAGCGCTTTAGCAACGAAACACTTTGGCTATTGTCTGTGACAGTTAAATAGGGAAATTATAAATATTATAAAAAAAAGTGTACTCTTTTGAATGAGTTTGTAGATTACAAATAGTAATCTCTTTTGAGTAATTAAATAGTAATGACATTTGAGTGGATGCAGTTTGTTATTTTTGAACTAAAATGCAAACTGTTTCGATCGGTGGCGTGCCCAAAATATTGAATCGCATGTCAATGGATGGCCACCCCAGATGTATACATAGATATAGAATAAGTAGTGATGCAAAAATACAAGATTTAATTTTTACCGCTCATACACAGAGATGCACAAATGCATTCACTTAATTCAAATAGGTATCAATGCAGCTAAGCAATGAAATGTACTCTTCGAAAGCTTGCTTCTTTGACCCCTGTCAAACACGATTTCTATCGGAAGTAACCTTAGACAGAAAACAATTTTAACCAGTACATTATGTATAATTTATCAATTCATTCAGAAATTAAGCATAGTTCATTATGAACTAAATATTTTTCATTATAACATCATTCATAAACAAAGCCTATGAAACGGTTGTACTGCGTGTATTTCATTGTTATTTCAATTTCAAAATTGTTATTTCATCGAGTAACTTATAATACAAATGTATGATAATAAATATATTGAAAAATATAGTTTCTCCGCTCGGCATGACCATCAACATATTATATTTATGTAAGGTGCAAATTAAAGATGCAGTTTAACACACATATTCGTAACTGTTTATGTTGTGCAATTTGAATATATTTTTTCAGTTATTATCTTTCTTCCAGCATCGAGGATTACAACCAGGGAATACGCAGTTTTAACAGATATAGTTTAATTCTAGTTATAGCTGTTTACACCCGGTTACAGCTGGTAATTCCTAGTTTTATTTTAGACGGTTATTTATAACTTGTTATATTTAGGCTACGGCGGCTTCGGCTTTTTTCCTGCCTACCTACCTACACAAAACTTTCTCGTTGATCGCTCTGTCTATTAGTAAAAACCGTATCAAAATCCTTTGGGTGGTTTTAGTATAAGGAGAAACAGACAGACGCGGAGAGCCAGTTCATATAAAATATTATGTGAATTGTGACTGGGCATGAAAGGCCCACGTGGAATAATAACTTCAAGCACCCAGGTCAATCAACAATTCCTATTAAAGAATATCTAATTACTAAGACTTTGGTTAATTTGATTAATTATTCTGTTAAATTTCTGTCGGTGTAGGTATTATACATTACAGTTTGTAAGCCTAATGGGAACCCGGCTGCTATACTTACGCCAACTTGACTACCTATATAGCGAGTCTGATATTAGGCAAAAGTAACATTATTTGCTATATGGGAAGGCATAACAAGTTTACAACAAATAACAAGCACAGTGATCTATGCAGTACCTGGATGTATCTGAATTTTGCTATGCAAGTGCAAGTGGCGTAAAATCTTCGACGTAGCATCTGAATTCACGTTAAACTTGAGTTATAACAAGTTCCCGACATTCTTAGATATATATATTTACCTATAAGTTATTAGGAAGTTAGTACAGGAAATAACTTTGCATTTCAAGCTGTATGTCGCTCGCGTTTCGTGTCGCATTTTAAGTCATACCTAGGCGATTTTATAAAAAAAGATGTAAGTTCTACGAAAATCTTAAACTTCAAAAGATTCGTACATTAATTGAAAAAATTATATTTACATTGAACGTTGAACATTGATCTTTAATTAAGTCCGATATATACTTAATATAAGACTTACATAATGTACAAATTTAAAAATTGACAGATCGATTTTGTGGAAAGATTTTGCTTATGTAGTGGCAGGGCGTTAAAAAATAAAAAATATAACACTCAAATATATATTTCTCAAATTATATTAATTAGCATAATTTATTTAATATAAACAGTTTTTTTAATAAATATATTGGCCTATCAGTCAGTATCACGGAAGCAATTCTTCGTCGAAACAGGTCGAATGGCTTTCTAAGCTAAGAGCGGGCGACTCCACCACCCACCTTATTAGTGCAGTTTAGCAAACGGTTGCATAATATCCAGTAACAACGACACAACGAAGCTTTGTTATGCCTTTATTGTCTATTGTTTTAATAAAATTAAAATTTGATGGCGTGTTCTTGAAAAACACTTCCAAAAATAATTTAAAATCTTAATAGGAACATTTAGTCTTTTTTATGTAAACATCAATAGTCACAAACAATGCCTACTGGTGCTGCAAGTGTGCTGCCGACTGCGCTATAGTAGGATTAATGATAGGGATTAGGGATAGGGGGTAAAGGACACAACCAGTACACGTGTTATTATTTCACGGTGGTCTTCTGCATTAGTTTATATACTCGTATGTTTATAAATAGTAAATGCCGATTTACAGATTGCAATCCCTAGAAAATAAGTAGAATTGTAAATTTTTTATTGTTAAGTTTTTTAATTTAGTATGTATAATAATATAAGAATATGTCTGTATAATTTTATTTCCTCATTGTGATACGTTGCAATATTTTAAATCTTGGAAATATTTTGATTTTGATAAGAATTTGTATTATTTTTGTCTTGTTTTTTTTTTTCTGACATTAAAAATGAAACACCAAAGTAGCAAATCTCATTCCTCTAGCAGAATAATAAAAGAACTCGAATGGTGTTTAATATTGTGTTTATAATTCGATCGCGTCATTCAAAAGTTATGACTTCATCACGTTCGCGACGCGACACACTTGACGATTTGTCAATACTTACTGGAAATTGATACGAGTATTGATACACGTGGTTAGCATCAATGAAAACGTTGACCGCTGGAGACAGACAAAAACTTTTAATAATTATATCACAGCAACTTTCACCCTATAAATTAAGATAAACTTGTGAGTTAGTTCAATTAATTGTATCTATTTCTAAATTTACAGCTAACGAAGTAAAGCTATGTGTTGTATAAAAAATTAGTTTTGATGTGTATACAAAACCAAACAAAATTTTATATTTTACTAATCAAAGAGTAAAAGAAAAATTCTTCATTGCCTTGCGTCACTTATTTAAAATAACAATATCAACCAATAAATGTATTCCAAAATTTACCTACTAAAATATATGTCATGTAATAAGATATATTATTTCGATGCATGTAATGTATTATTTAAACGAATCGTCTATCTCAGATTTTCAGTTGTATAATGGCCGATAACTCTTACCTAAATAAAACTTGGACAGATAAAATTAATAATAATAATTGAAAATTTACCAGATCTCAATGTTTTATACTTTTTTGCTTATTATTTTAATTATTAAATTGTATTTATTGCTTCCCGTCGTTGGACACAGGAGTTTTCTCGTTATTAGATTAGAAGGTATTGCTTTATAGTCGACAACTCGGATTACCGAGAGAGCTTATTGTCGGTTCAGGACCGATTAAATTTATTTTTATTACAAGGATTGCATTTTACAAGGAAAAGTGATATTATAAATGCGAATGTTTAATACCTACTCATCATCATCATGAAATTTTGCATACAAGTGTCAAGGATAGGTTACCTTTCATCTGGGAAAAAGTAACTGTTCCCGAGGGATCACTCAATAATATATATAAAAAAATAACGCCTGACAAAATATATGAGCAATAAAGATTGAATGAATTATTTCTGAATAAAATCATAAAATTAAATGCGGCGCGAAGGAAATCGCGTACAAAGCGAGTTAGCGTTGACAGCCGTGGTTAAGAAGTGCTTCCAGGTGTTATGGTATCTGTTATTGGAGTCCCATTTAAAATACAAAGGTACAAGGTACAATATTTTGTTCACAGTATTCGTGGCACGCAAACCGTATTGCTGCGGCCCCGTGATAACGCAACAGCGAGTGTCACCGAATACGTGACACGTACGATTTATATAATTGGGAATGCCCAGTGTAGGCAATAAGCGCTTTTGGGCTCGTCACTTACGTTTGATACTTGATAACGCTTTGGTAAAAATCACCGAAATATACGAATGGTATGAAAGTCACAGTTTTGAATGACTACTGTCACGCTAGAAAGCCTAAAGCAATCGAGTTATACTGAACGCAAACGCTCCTGGCACACTGGCCCATAAATCATTCGCACGCATTGTCGATACTTTGAGTGTTGCTAAGATATTTTTTTTATTTAATCCACAATCAGATGTAAGACTAATTGGAAATGTTGCAATTGAAATTTGTTGCAGCAGGAATTGATAGTAAGCATTTTATTTTATTTTATTTGGGAAAACAAAAATTACACCGTGTATAATAAATATGAAAAAAGAAACATGCAAAAATAAAGGTAACAGTACAATCAACAACATTTTCCTAAAATTGGTACACTAATTTTATACAGAGAAAGACATACTAAAAAAGAATATACAAAAAAAAAAAAACAAGAAAAGAAAAAACAAAACACCATAAAACTAAATCAATTTAGCAATTTCATTTTTATATTCCCGTGATCTAACAGAAAACAGATCAACACCCGCAAACAGACAGTTGTACCTATGCATAACACGGTATAAAGGTGCACGTTCGCCAGCGTTAGTTTTGCAGAACTTCGGCATAAATAGTTTATGCGTATGAGAATCTCGTATACGCTGGGAACTGCTTGGTAATCGATATACAATGTTATTCACGAGGTAAACACAGTCATAGTGGTTATGACAAATATTGTACAGGAACATAGCATCCAGGAGCAATCGTCGCTGTTCTAAACTTGGCAGGGAATATTTCTCCAATGCATCAACATATGACAACCTTGAGTGGAAGCATTTATAATTAAGTGTTTTAAGGAATTTACGCTGCACTAATTCAATCTGTTGGCAATACTTATCATAAAAGGGATTCCAAACTATCGAGGCATACTCAAGTTGTGACCGAACCAAAGTCTTATACAGATACAAGTAAGTATCTGGACGTTTAAAATTTGAACAAGTTCTTATAACAAGACCATAGAACTGAAACGCCCTGTTACAGATATGTTGAATATGTTGATTCAAAATTAGTTTAGTCAAGAAAAACCCCCAGATCTCTTATAAACGGTACCTTTTCCAGTATAGTATGACACAGATTATAATGATAATTAACTATATTTATTTTCCTAGTAAAAGTTATAGCTTTACATTTGGATAAACTTAAATACAATCTATTCTCAGTACAGTATCTACTAAAACGATCAAGATCCTCTTGTAACTTAATGCAATCATCTAAGGCTGTTATCCGTTTATAGACTTTCAAATCATCGGCGTATAGTAAAAAACGGCAATGCTTAAAACAATTGGCAATATCATTGATATATATGACAAACAATAAGGGCCCTAAAATGGAACCTTGCGCCACGCCAGAACTCACTGTTATAGTTTCAGAAAATATTACTGTTATAGTTATGTTGATTTTACTTCGTTTTTAGTATGAATATGACGTTTCATATTTTAAATTGTGTATGATTTTAGGCTGTGGATTTTGTTAATAACAAAATATAATTAAACATAAAATATATTTGCAATAAAAAGAAAGTTTTATTTACATAATCGATAGTGATGAGCTTGTAATCACTATTCCAATGGCCCCGTGTGCCAGGAGCGTTTGCGTTCACTATAGCGTTGTTGATAAATAAATCGTGCAGGCATTGCTTTATTGACATTAGAGTTTAATCATTAAAATTAAAATAATTTAAGTGTGGAGTTTTTTTTTTTTTCTATACAAAAAATAACCACTCAATTATTGTGTGTGATATATTTAACTTTTTTGCAATCTCTCGCACCAGTTATATGATGATTCTATTCAACTATAGATAGACTATAGATATCATTTTGACATCGTCATCTTCAGAAGGTCGCTCAGAACATTGGTCATCTTTCGGTAAAAAATCTTTAATAAATATTTTTTAAAACCAATTCTGAAACGTACGTTCTGTTAATCAATTAACAGTTTCATAAACATCACATATCTGAGTGAGGTTAAGCTTGCCTTTATAAAACAAAAGTAAAATGTGTCGAAAATGCTTATTTTTCACTACATGTTAAACTGTCCGTTAACTGACAATTGTAAATAAAATTATTTACGGATTTTTATTGCAAATGATACATAAAAACCTTCCTTCTTTAACGCTTCCATTAATGAAAACTGCATTAAAATTAGTTTAATGCAGTTCTAAGCGTACTTACATACAGAGGGACTGACAGCGGGAAGCGATTTTGTTTTATATTATGCAAAGAAGCAGAACTTCCTCAGGTTGATGGAAGAAGCAATCACGAGATCGCTTTTTGACAGGTAAAAACGACCAGGTACCTATTATATACCTGGTCGTTAGGTTAGTTTATTAGGATCTTGGAACTCTTCCGCTGGATCTTTGGGCGTTGTCATCTGGGCTGCGGAGTACGTCGTTGGCTAACGTGATGTGGTCGCCCAGGGCCCTAATTCTCTAACGCCATTTAGCGATTCCTTACTTCAAAACCACGATAATCCCTTAAATTGTTACGACATCTGCTAAAAAGTTATTCTCTTACATACATATAAATGCCATGATAAGACATTGATGTGTTTTGGCAAGGTAAGACAAAAGCGTGAAATCATAATTGTCATACAGAATCAGGGCCCAGGTCCAGCAGGATTTGAAAGAGACTGTATTCCCTCGTGATTGGTCAATCCGAGTTTACCGTACATATAGATAACTACTGTAAGCAAGTATAAAGTAGCAAATTATATAAGTATAATACTTGGTCAAAAAATTACATAATATTAAATATATAAAAAAGCGTCGTGCGCGCGCGTTAGCATACATGGGATATATTGAAATTATTATAAGACTATCTTTGAGCAAGACAACGGCGTTAGTTCTGTCCAAGCGCTTATAAATATAATTATTTATATGTACCTAGTACCTACACACGGTAGGAAAAGATCTTTAATATGGATAAATGATCTTAAATCACTAATATGTTAGCAAAACATATATTAGGTAATTAAGAATTAAGTTAAATACAAGTAAAAGTGAAATGGTCACACGGTTTAACATGGATAGCAGCATACAAAGCTAAATATGTGGGCACGACTGTGTATATCTTACATTAAAAATATTTCTCGTTACGCAAGTTTAATTTCCACTTGCTAACCGGTCCGAATATAAAAACTTGAACGAGAGCAATAACGCAGAAAGTTAGGTACTTACATACATTTGCGTATAAGTGAGAGCCGGTTTCGATTCCAAATAATAACACATATACTTATTACCTACTATTTGGTAAGGCAGGCCATCCGTCCGTTTAGAAGGCGTCCGGGAGTCACCCGGAGAAGGATTACAAACAAAAACTTTTATGCCGAAGAATCTCGATTCATTGAAAGATAACCACCAATAAACACAATAAAAATCGTAATGAGTTTGCGATGCCTACTCTCCAGGATTTTATTAACTGCACGCTTGCAGGAGCCTATAAGAAGCCCATTTCAATTATACCATCACTAAAAACTACGGCTACTAAAACTAAAAAAACGCCTACCAGAAATGTACCTATTTTACTACCAAAAAATTCGAAATACCTGCCAGAATTGATAAATGCTCACCAAATTGTGTTTCATAAAGTATTGTAGAAATGAACCTATTTTCCTTTTTATTCTATGCGATAAAGATTTATAAACGCCTTTAAAGTTAATTTCAGACCAAATATTTTATATTATCGCTAAATAGATGTTACCAATATTTTATTTCACGACTTTCAATTTAGCCAGTTTTATTGAAGCAAAAAAGCTAACGATCGATCGCACAATTTTTTTCAATATCAAATATAATATTGCGTATGCAAACATGTTACTTGTGTATTGTTTTATTAATTTGATTAAAATATGCTAACATAGCCAAATAAATACGATATTTCACTCTCAATATTACTCCAGTAAATAAAATGATTCACTGGTTGGAAAATGGTAGGATAATTTGATTACACAAGCTATTTAGAACTGTCATTTTGAGTATTTCAGGGAAAAAAGATTTGGTGAACATTTATCCATTTTGGTAGGCAAAAAGTACAAACACGTACAATTATTCTGATCAGTGTATAATTATTTTGGAACTTAAAACGTTGTTCTTTAGGCACCTCGGTATAGGGTTTATTTTATTTGAAGTTAACATATTTTACTTGGTACTAGTCTTAGGGTCTAAAAATTATTTTGGTGAGCATTTAAATTGTACCTTAAAACTACTACAATTATACTAACAATAAGATATTTGTATCACAGGTGTAATAATAGGATTATTTTCTTTTAATTTAAGTACTTTTGGAGACAGTTTTGGATTAGTAGGTGCGAACCCGATAGTATTTGTTACTAAAATATACGATACTAGCGACCCGCTCCCGGGTTCGCTCGCACAAGTGCAATTTTGCACGACAGCGCTGGTCAACAAGGCTTGAGGCGGAAATCAAGCGAGTCCCGCATCACGTTTATTTCTCACGCATAGTTTTTAATTTATGATAACTTCCAAGATATTAATTTAAAATGTATGATAAGGAAATTATTATGTACATGAAATGCTTAAGGTAGGTAACTAAAGAATTTAATTTGATAAGGCTTTCCAAACTCCACATAACTTGTGTCCATTTTTTTAACATTAAAATGGTTATAGAAAGCTATCTTTTTGTATGCCTATAAAGGAGAAATAATTCCACCATACATTGTTTTGTTATATTTAGAACGGTTTAGGCTGCGCTTTCGATGAAAGCTCCCAGACGCCAGACGGCTTGATATTTTCCGACATCTTCAACAATAATCCTCATATTTCAACAAATTAACACAAAACATTATTAAACTATACATACAAACCTTCCTCTTGTCTATCTAAAATCGTATTTCCGACCGCATGAATAACGACAGACGCCGTGGAAAGACTGTTTTTTACTATGTAAAGATACCCTTTATAGGACTAGTCTATTTTATATTGTAAGAATCACTCGCTATATCAACTAATGTATGTATAACAGACATGTTTTCATGTTTACAAATTATAAAGCAAATTCCAAAAAGGAAACAACACGCTTGTGCGATTTTGTCTTTAGAGCGTCCTCTGTCCACCAGGAATTACCGGACGGGCTGAAAAGTTCTGAGCCTAAAGTACTTGTAGGTACTTTAATCACCAAGCAAGTAGTCACTAGTTGAGCAACATCTAATTAGCATATTAGCTTAGTCGATTTGTAAACATCATCACTATGAGTCATTGCTGCATTTCACGAAATTGGAACATCGTTCCGTAATAAAATTCCTTGTAAAAAAGGGAAAAACGACAAAAGGAGATTTTTGAAGTAATGTTTGCAGTTTATCCAGAATCTGGACCATCGTCAGCCACAGACAAACGTTGTGCAAGACTATTTCAGCAAGGTCGAGAGTCACTGAAAGATGACCTCCGCCCGGGGCGACCAAACACTGCCATGACAGACGAAAACATCGCCAAAGTGAAGAAAATTGTATAGGAGGACCATAGAATAAAAATGTAGCAAATAGCAGAAGAGTTGGGCATCAGTAATGAAGGAATTAGAGACATTTGCACAATCAACTTGCACAGCATCCTTGCATTTTTCTGCCTTTTTTTAACTTACCTAGCTAAGTCGAGGCGACGATAGCTCAACTGAAAAGTGAGTCTGTTTCCTGCCCCTTTTTGATAATAAACAGTATAAATAGTTGTAATGTATAAAATTTCAATGTCTAAATATGTCATGGTCATAGTAAAGCGTTCTTATAAAAGACTAGCTATTGCACGCGACTTCGCCCGCGTAACTTTATAAAATATAGCCTGTTACTCGCTGATAATGTAACTTTCTATAGGTAAAAGAATTTACAAAATCGGTCCAGTAGTTTTTGAGTTTATTCATTACAAACATAAAAATCTTCTCTCTTTATAATATTAGTAAGTATATAGATGTATCATCTTATATCTTATGATGGTAAACAGTAAATATATTTTTTGAAAACTTAATGTCATTTATTTGTTAAAACGTTGGATTATTATAAGTGCGTAAAAGCCTTACACTACTAGCGAACCGCCAGGCTTTGCACGGACAATTTGTTAAGTTTTTTTTTCTTCATACGAATCTTCCCTCAGACTTTTATGAATGTGAAAAAAAAATTGCGGAATTGATCAAGCCATTTCGAGTTTTGCGCTTAGCAACACATTTGACAATCCATTTTTATTTATATGGATAATATTAAGCCTTTATTACCATTATATACTATCAGTCGAGAAACTATAATTGTCTCAAAAAGTTTGTTATTCATGTAATTTATAAATGTACAAATATATAAGATACTCATAGATTCAATATTCTATGGCGACCCATCGATCGGAAAGTTTTGGCAATTATTTTTTATTATGCGTCTCAAAATATGAAACAAATTGATATCCCTGATAGTTATCTATCGGCAATACGTAATTTAATGTGTATTGTTGCGGATATAGTTGTATCAGGCGCTAGAATTAGAATTAGACGGAGATTCTCCTGGTGATTTAGTCACAATGGGATCTTATTAATAAAATGAAAACAACGATATGCGTTCAAAACTGTATTGAACATTTTTTTACATTTTTTTTTCACAACATTTATTAATCAGCACGACATTTAGTTAATAAAAAGTAAAATGGGAAACATAATTTACTAGTCACTTCATAATCTAACTTAATAATCTAACTTAAATCTGTTCGGATTTTGTTAACGACTAACAAAAAAATCTGTTCATGACCTTGCAGAATGTCTATTGATATAATTGTTCACGTAATATTTGTGAGCGAGCATGAAAACGTTAAAGTAAATTAATTAAAAGATTAAAATCAATAAAAAAAGTTAGTTTAAAAATGAATAAATAAGATGAATGTATATTTCAATTAATTTTAATTGTAAACGACAAGCTAATTTATGTAGTCGACTGTAGGTGTCGAGGAAAATTAATTGTCGTTTTCTATATTAATAGTTTAAAACACTAGGTAATATCCTATATATGTTGAATAAATATGAAACACTTAGATTTATTATAAATTCGACATTTATTAATCAGTACGACATTTAGAGTTAGTAAAAAATAAAATGGGAAACATAATTTACTAGTCATTTCTTAATCTAACTTAAATCTGTTTGGATTTTGTTAAGGACTAACAAAAAAATCTGTTTACGACCTTGCAGAATGTCCACTGATATAATTGTTCACATAATATTTGTGAGCGATCATAAAAAGGTTAAAGCAAATTAATTAAAAGATTAAAAATTAATAAAAAAAGTTAAAGTTTAAAAATGAATAAATAAGATGAATGTATATTTCAATTAATTTGAATTGTAAGCGACAAGCTAATTTATGTCGCCGACTGTAGGTTTCGAGGAAAATTAATTGTCGTTTTCTATATTAATAGTTTAAAACACTAGGGTATCCTATATATGTTGAATAAATATGAAACACTTAGATTTATTATAAATTAGACATTTATTAATCAGTACGACATTTAGAGTTAGTAAAAAATAAAATGGGAAACATAATTTACTAGTCATTTCTTAATCTAACTTAAATCTGTTCGGATTTTGTTAAGGACTAACAAAAAAATCTGTTTACGACCTTCCAGAATGTCCACTGATATAATTGTTCACATAATATTTGTGAGCGATCATAAAAAGGTTAAAGCAAATTAATTAAAAGATTAAAAATTAATAAAAAAAGTTAAAGTTTAAAAATGAATAAATAAGATGAATGTATATTTCAATTAATTTGAATTGTAAGCGACAAGCTAATTTATGTCGCCGACTGTAGGTTTCGAGGAAAATTAATTATCATTAATAGTTTAAAACACTAGGTATATGTTGAATATCGTTAAAACACTAGGTATTCCTATATATGTTGAATAAATATGAAACACTTAGATTTATTATAAATTCGATATATAGACATTGAATATTTATGTAATTGAACACCCAGAGACTATTCTAAAAACAGCTCGTACCATTATTTTATACGTACCTCTTTAATTCCAACACAAGAAACATTTGAATATGCATGTCTATTTTATTTGAATTCGGCAGGTAGGATAAGTACAACGTTACGGCCGCTTGCAACAACATTTAACTATTGTCTAAATTCGGTTTACACATAATGGTTAGCATTTAAAAACGTTCATAATGGGTTCTAATTTTCATAGTGAATGTTTCTCTTGTAAATTCGTACAGGCAAAACCTATTATGTGTAAACCTTTTCTTAATTTATCAATGAAGTAGACAGAATTCATGAAGATACTCTTACACAGTATCCAATGAAATAATCTCGGAAATTTGATGATAATCTGCCTAATTCTTTTGGCAGCTTTCTTCCAAGAATTTAATTCGTTTTTTAAGCAAATCCACTGTCTTTCCAAATTCATTCTGTGCGTTCTCAATATTATTTAAACGCTTGTATTCTTTTGAAAAATCATCAATGATCTCTGACGTTGATGCAGTATCCCTACGAACTCGTCGTTTAGGTCTTTCAGAACAATCATCGCACAAGTCACAATCAGCCCAATATCGAAAATCGATTGATGGCAGCGCATCGCAAGACATTAGGCCGTCCTGTAATTCGGGTAACAAAAATACATTTTCCCCAATAGTATCAATATTGTCGCCATTGTCACACAAAATACGAGCCAAACTAATTTGTTTAATTTGTTTTAACTGATCACGATTAAACATCGTTGGATTTTCATACCAGTGTCTATCTCCATCACGTAAACGTTGGAACTGTTCTACCAATAAACATCTAAACAATGGGCCAACTTTTCCGCCTTCAACTTGGTCCTCTAAAACACCGCCGACCCAAACATCGATATTATGAACAGATCCATATAGCTCCTGAAGTTTTGATCTTACACCTTCATCAGATATTTCATTTTTCAAATCATCAAAACTGTTGACCTCTGACATATTGCAAAATTGACGGAAATTTGTATAAGATGGAATACCATGATCTCGTCCTCTTTGAATATTAATAGCAGCTAAATCGAGGGCCACTGCATGAGCACTATAGAATAATTTCTCCGTAAGTTCGGAATTTAAATTCTGTGATGGGGTTTTAAGTTTGGCGGGTGTCATAAACATTCCTCTCATTAAGGGGTCTACACCTCCTTCATCAACTAATCTCCAAGGTGCAAAGAACGCATCGCGCAGTTTTAAATGTCCCTGTGGTATTGGTTCAAAATTCTCGTCTAAGCGATGTAAAATTGGATTTATCAAAGTATGGCCAAACCTTAATGCAGCTGTAGCAAAGACATTAGATATTGATGGATTAACCTTGGAATCGTAACCTTTGTACTCTCCCAACATCTTATATCCATCTGATCCAATTACAAGGTGTAGCCAGTGAGCATAAGTAATATGTTGCATCTCAGCTCCAACTATTTTTCGTGCCTCAAAATATACTTTATCGCCATCCCAAAAAGGATTTATAGCTTTTAATCCAAGTGCGACGCGGTTATGTTCTCTCATCCAAATGGTATGCATAGCAGCCAAACCTATTTGTTCATTGGCTCTTATATCACCAGCTACAAAACAATTTCGCGTGCTTTCATCGAGATTACGTCTGCAGTCCATTCCATTCAGGCCGAGTGTTGGCAGTAAAGGTTTCTTATCAGGAAACTCGGCTCCAACACGTAATAGCCCATTATTATTCGTTAAATCTCGTAAATCCTCTGCAACTGCCTTTTCGAAACCGTATACTTGAGATGCATCTAGAAAAGATGTAAGTTGGTTAACTTGTTCTCGAGGCTGGAGCGATCCAAATAGAACCGACGTCATTCCAGAACCACAAATGGAGCTAGTGCGAACGAAGTCAATGCAACGACGATTCGTAACACGAGGATCGTTAGGAGGAACATCTATAGGAAAACATGGAGCTGCATAATCACACGTCTTTTTGCAGTCAACACCATCCCACGTTTGAGAACTGACCGCTGGAAGAGAATGATCTAAGTCATGATCGAGCCACTGACCCCACTGCATAACCATGTGAGTAATTGTGACATCTTCAGATATTTTATCTGTAGTAATAAGAGTTGTCGATATTATTCTGGCACCAGGAAGTACAAAGCCATTATATTTTAAATTTTTATTCCAGCCTATTGGTTGACTGAACCCATTTTCATAAATAGGAAACAGTATTCTTCTGAATCCTGTTAATGACCCTCCCCACATAGGATGCTCGAAATTGTTACAAGTGCCGTCAATATTTCTATATTTATTATGAAAACACATATCAGAACAATCTTTTTCTTCTCTATGTACTGTACACCCAGAAAGTCTGGCAATAAGATCTAAATGACTAATAGACAAAACGTGATTATAATTAAAGGGTTCTGCCGATGTGACTTTTAGACCTGATTGTATAAACTGTTTTATTTTATACAAAGTTCTTTCATAAATCTCTGCAGCGCGCGCAATTTGCCTAGCTGGAGCATTGGGGAATCTTGTAATGGTGAAAAGTTCATGAACATTTTTTGGACTTTTACTATTAAATAATTCCTCAACGGTTCTTTCTATTGCCTGATCCACATCTCTAGTAGCTTCTGTCAAAGCAATATTAACGTATTCATCTCCAGGTAGGGTGTGATCTTTTACTGTTAAGAACATAGATTCAGTATCTCGACCATACTCATTAAAAACCGTACATTCGTAATATCCTGTATCAAGAAGCGTTAAATTATTAATAACCAAATTACCAACAATGGATATTATAACTCTGTCATCAGTTGTCACTTTTACGCCACCCTTTCTCCATTCAATTGAAGCAGGTGGCTCGCTCTCTACCTCACAAGGTAATTGAACAGTAGTTTCCCTATAGGCCTCTGTATCTTCCGGTTTTGATATTATACGAGGAGGTATGACTTTAAACTCTTCAACCGTCAGCACAACAGATATTTCTGTTAATCCTTCAGAGTTTTCTGCTCTGCAATGATAAATAGCTTCGTCATCAGGGGTTACTACCAAAATTGTAAGTGTTTTATTCTCTTCGCCTAGAACAATATTTTCGGTTTCTGGTATGGGTAATGTATTAATGTACCAAGTCATAATAGGACTGGGTACACCTCTAGCTTCACATTTGAATTCCACTTTGTCACCTACTGCAGCTGTTACATCCTTAGGCACAACTATAAAAGCCGGTGCAACTGAAAAGAAAAATTATTATTAAATAAGTGATATTTTTTAAAAGTATTTTTATAATACATTACTCGTGGCGGGACATGCGTACTGTAGGTATAAAATGAGAAGCCCGTCTCGATGCAGTACAACATTTCAAAAGACAATCGCATATTATCTTTCGATGAGTGGAATAGGGGATGTCAGAGCCCTTCCCTACAGTGGCGTAGCGTGGACTAATTATACACGTGGGCGAAGTCGCATCAGCGAGGCCCCTTTTCTTTCGTTCCCAAGATGTACTCACTAAATTTATCTTACCAAACATGCTTTGACACGACATACCTACTCATGATAGTGAAAAAATATAAATGCGCGCTGGGAGAATATTGAAAAGCATATAGATTTGAAAAAAAGGTTTTATTTTGTAACTTGAGTGATTTAATTTTTCACAAAAGTGTTCTTCGGCTTTTTGCTTTACTGAAGTCCTCTAGTAAGGATTTGTAATTAATTTTTGCAGCTAAATCTGCTTCGATTGAGAGTATTGCTAAACCAGACAGTCGGTCCTGCTTCATACTGTTTCTTAAGTAGTTTTTTATAATTTTTAACTTAGAAAAACTTCTTTCTGCTGAAGAAGTACTTACAGGCATAGTCAACATAATTCTAATAGCAATGTAAACATTAGGATAGATGTATTCCAATTCATTTGTAATTATGTATTGAATCATCTGATTGGCGTCTCTAATGGAGTTTGGTAGATTAGGCACTAAAAGTTGTAGTTCTCCGTAAAGCTCATAAGATTCTATGACTTTGCTTTCTCCATATTGAAGTACTACACCTAAATCATTACAGTGCTTCAAAAGCTCGTTATTTGGCAAAGATTTTAAATTATTTATGTCGTACAAGAATCCAAAATTGTTGTAATATTCAGTGAGTGCAGCAAATCTTGTGTTAATGTCTCGTATCACGGCGTCAAGCATTGTAATAAAAAAATCAATTCTGAATCTACTTTCAGCGGAATCAATAGGCTCATCCACAGCTTCATAATCAAACATTTTTTTTTCTTGGGAATCCTTTTCTCTTTAAAAGTCATTGGGATTTCACAACTGCTCTTTTCTATGAATTCGTAGGCTTTTGCAGTACATTCATTAAAGCCTGTTTCCCGAAATTTGTGGATCCAGTCACGAAAATTGCGCAAATTGTCAATAACGATTTTTAAATTTATATCGACTTTTTGCCAGATCTTACTTATGTTATTGACGCGGTTTAATATTTCGTACCACACGTGTATCGAGATAATAAATTCCAGAGTTAGCATTTCAGTTACAATTGCTTGGCAATCGCAGAGAGTGTCTGCATCATTTTTGTTTTGCCATTATTTGTAAAATAATAATTATAGGCTACAAACAAAACAAACGGTTTTAAAGAAGACAAAATTTTATGGTACTTTAATCTAAAAAAAATACTACAAGTTTCATTGATATACCATTTGAAACAGACGAATAAACTATCTTATTCTGAACTACCTACTTCTAGAATTTTTTAAATCCTCCCTTTTTTCCAAAATGTTTACCACCTTCACTGTTTTGTATGAAGTATGCGTGTAAAGAAACGTTTTGCAAAGCTAAGCTGTGTTGCCAGTCTGTGACGAGTGTGGCCAATATTTTTTAGATTTTTATTTAATTTAGAAATAAACGGGGATTTTATGTCTGGTGGCATCGCATTTAAAGAGGCCTCGCGAGGCCCCCTTCGGTGCGAGGCCGTAGGCGAGGGCCCACTTCGCCCACGCCTAGCTACGCCACTGCTTCCCTATCCCATCCTAATCCCTTTTTCTTTATTATTTTTCTTTATCAAGGTCGATAGCGCAATTTGCAATCCCTATGCTAAAATCGTTCTTTATGTTAATTTGACGAGCCCATTTGTCAAAAGAAAATTGTAAAAAAAAAATATTTGTCACAAAAGGAAAACATTTTAAAAGTGCTTGTCTTATCCTCTGATACAGGGGTCCTGAGTTGACTGCCCGTTAGGTTAAAACCTTGGAAACAAACTTTTCAATATTGGCTCGTTGGTTTCAAAGTAGGGTGTGGAAAGTAGTGGTCTACCACTCTATGTTTAGCAGTCATAAATTGGGCAGCCCGTCTAGCGGCGGTAACTATATTGCAGAATATATGTGTTTTTGTGTTTCATTGAGAGACTAAGGTATGCCAGGGATCATTTCCCATATTTTTAATCCTACTAAGGACAGCTGCGAACTGGCAGCACATGCGGCGTTGTTTGTATTAATAGGCGACAGTATCCACCTAATATGAAGTGTACCGTCAGCCTCTCCTAATGTCCTGTACATAAAAACCAACAAGATAGAAATAAAATGTAAAAATAAAATAAAATCTAAGATTACCCATAACTTCGAGAGAGGCTGACACTACTATTTTTTCATGTACGTTTTCAGCCTGACACAAATAATTGCCAGCGTCGGTTTCTTCGGTTTTCTTTATAAATATTGATCCGTTTTTGTGCATTGAGATCCGCTCATCTATTAAAATTCTTTCTCCGTTAAAAAGCCAAATTAAATGTGGCTTAGGATTTCCTTGAGCTACACAGTCAAAACTAACGTTCTGGTTTAATCTTGCCAGCTGATTGCGAGGCAACGTAGTAAACATCAGACTCTCTGAAAACATACAACATATTACCTGTGTGATCTTTTTTTAAGGAAATATATGAAAATTATTTTAATATGCACACACAATTATGATTTTTTTTATAATTGCAATTACAATAAAAAAAATATGAAAGAGAAATAATTAATTCTCGTGAATAATGTCATCTATTTATACAAGAATAATCAACAACTCAACCATAAATAAAATAAGCGATTCAAAGAAGATTTAACAAAATTTTGGTTAAATGTAAAATAAAATTATTAAAAATCTACAAAAATTAAGGAATTTGATAATATTGGAAGTATAAAACCCCGATGGACATAAATAACCGTGGTTTATCTACGACTATCAATAAGTATATTATACATATTTATCGATCTATTTATATCAACAGTTTTTATTCTTACCTGCAGGAGCGCGTTTATTTCTTATAATTAGATTAGCTGGTTTCGATCGAGCTTCTCCAGCTGGATTTTTCGCCATACATTCAAAAACGCCAATATCAGTTTCGTCAGCTTCATGAACCATTAAAGTTCCATTATCCATTATTTCGTATCGATTGCTGTCCAGAGGTAAATGATTAGAATCACGAAGCCAAATAACTTCCGGTTCGGGTTCTCCGATAGCGACACATGTAAACATTGCATCATCTCCAAAATTTACTTCTACATCTGCAGGTGATTCTTCAATAATGGGACTGTCTGTAATAAAAAATTTAAAAAATTGTATGTAACTAATGAACAATTAAAATTATAAACTAACCCTAAATTTCTATTGAGCCCAAACACGCCATATTTGCTGTAAGTTTCGGAGGAATTGCTCTAAGAAATACTCCTGAAAAGATCCTCATAAATTTTAATTAAGAACAGTCCGTTTAGGAGTTACCACAGACAACACACGTTAAACTTATAACACCCCGTTTTTGAGTCATACGTCTGGATTTAAAAATTATTCAAAGAATTATTCAAAGCATTACATTTAGATTTACGTGACGTTTGGTTGGATTTGCAATAATAACTACCCTCTACGTGATAAATACTCAACGAGAAGATTACGAGACTTAAATTTGTAGAGTTGAGGATTATTAAACAAGTCATAGTTAAGCGTTGTTTAGTTACCGAAGCAAATCGGTTTATGTATTGTTGAATACATCTAGAATTTCTAAATGTAACAATCATAAATGTAACAATTAAGCTTAAACTTTAGAATTGAATTAAATGAATATACAAATAGACGCTGTCGCTGGAAACGTGTTCGAATTCCGTTTAGGTATGCGTGATGAATTGATAAATCTGCAGTAGCACCTCCTGTAAGTCCCGTCCCATCAGGATAAACCCTGGTTATAAGGAGTGTTTGTTTGTTTTATGTCAAGGTTGACAGAGAGGCTGACGGTCTACTTGATGGTGAGTAGCTACCGTCGCCTATAACGAGCAACGCCACAGGTGTTGCATGTGCGCTAGGATGTGTGCATGTAGGATTAAGGATTAGTCATTAAGAAAGGATAGGAAAATGGGTTCTTACTCACTCACCGAAACACAACAGCAAACATGCTATTATTCACTGTGGTCTTCTGTAAGGAGGCGGTTGCTGCCGCCAGACGGAATGCTGTTGCAGATCGACAGCATTTAGGTAATTGATTAATATCAAAGTCTATCCAGTGTAGACTTTGATATTACTCTGTAATTAACTCTTCTAGAGTTACAGACACCTTGAGCCTAACACAAATCAGTACTATAAATTTGTACAGTACTGTATACGAGTATATCTTATAATAAATTATAAAAATAAAAGTATAGTCAAAAAACAACTAATTCATCTTACAGCAATGAAAATCTTGTTCGCTCATAGTAGCTAGAGATGTGCCCATAGCGTTTGTCGGTCCATAGCAGGTGGCTGCCACTTTCATGTTTTTGTATTCGTTTACCATTCGCACTAGCCATAGCATGGAGCAATCACATATGAGAGCGTTGCTGTCCAAACGTAATTTACGCAATTTGGGCAATCCACGGAAAGATCCTGGCGGGATCGTCCTCAAGTGATTGTTGTGCAAATATCTGAATGACAACACATGCAAAGTTACAAATGTCATACTGTAAATCAATTATGAATATAAATCTACTAATATCATAATAGCTACCTTTGTAAAAATAGATGCGCGGATATTACTCATTCAAGCAAAAATTTCTAAAGGGATTTTGATGAAATTTTACAGTAAAATATAAAACAAAGTACGCGAACTAAGTCGCGTGCAAAAGATAGTAAATTGCAAACGTGATCTTTGTTAATCCTTTCACGCCAAAACTACTGAACAAATTTTTATGAAACCACAGTAATATATGGTTTGTGCATCAGAGTATAACATAAAATATAATATAATAAATAAAATTAATCTTATTAATAATTATTAATATTCATAAATTATAATTTATATACATGACTATACATGACAACCGACATACCTATCAATAATTATTTATAGGTTGTCATTTATATAATATCATTGTCTACGACAGTAAAGAATTCATGAATCTATATAATTCTTATGAGGTAACTACTTTGATTATAATATTGAAATTTAGTCAATTACACGAGCAAAATAAATTGTAAATGCCATATTAATGTATTTAATACCAGCTATGGATTGTTGAAATAACCAATTTACTCTTGTTTGGAGACTTGTATCTTCTCTTTTGATATACTCGTATCAAATTTGTATGAAATTGTCAGCGAAAATCGATGACTTAGGCTAGTTTTACTGTCACGCTGATCGCCAGCGCGAAGGTCAGCACCGACCATGACAAATACCAAAGTATTCAGTCAAGAATATAGTTTTTATTGTTAGATTTGAATTAAAGACACATCGCATCTTTATTTAACGTAACATATTCAAAGTACTTACAATCTTTCGATCTTGGGCAGATGAGAGAAAGTTTCTGGCTCAATTTTCTCTATCTCATTAACATGCAGGTACCTGTAATACGAAATTTGGTTACTATTTCCTAGAATAGATTTGTTGAAATACGCTCGTGTCCGAAAGCGTAAGCCGGTGTTAATTGAATATTCAAAAATCTACCAGTTATTATTCTACATGTTGATTAATCATTCTCACCCAAATTATTTTTCAATAACTAATACAATGCATGCAATTTGGGAGCTCAGGTCTGAGCTTTGTTGTTAGTTTAATGTAATTTCCATTACATAAAAAAACAAGGTTTACAGACCAAAATCATTGTAAGAGAATTTTACTTGGTCAGTTATAATAAATTAAATATAATCTGTATTTTGTGCATAATTTGAATCCTATTTAATATTTTAATAGGTCACGTTTTGATGACTTTGTTTCCATATTAAAAGCAAACGGCAGCTCGGATAATGACATCATCTCGCTGTGTAAACCATTGATTGGGGTCAGAAAGCATATCTGCACATACCTAATGAAATAAACTCATACAATATTTCATATATTATTAATATTATTCGAATTTGTTGAAACAAATTAATGGTTATGGAAAAACACTAAAAAATGCTCTTAATAAAGGCATAATATAAAACTGTTATGTATCTTATTCGTTTATTAACTAATATATGTAAGCACACTGCCCTTTTGGCTCTAAACATAGGTAGTTATGTAGTAACACTACAATCTTTATTTATTGAAACAAATTCTTTAAAGTGATTGAAAAACACTCAAAAATGATTTAAAAAATTATATTTACATATAATACTGTTCTGTCTTATTCGATAAGTCTAAGTCTGTCCTTTAGACTTTTATGTAGTAGGCAAAACGGCACTACAATAGAAACCGTAAATTTATTAATATCACTATTAAAAAAAAAACTACGCAACTGCTTCTATAACTTCACAAATCTGTATATATAGCTACATTGAGGGAAAGGGAATGTTAACCAGTCAACAGTTCAATATTATTAGAACTATGTAAACTACATGTTTGTGTCATAGATGGTATTGACTGGTTGTAATAGTATGTATAGTAATATAAAATATACAGTGTGGAAAAATAAGTCGGGCCCTGGAGGGAAACTACCTTAAATCCGTAAGTTAGCTCATTTTATATAAAGGAGACATTATTTTAATTTTAAAAAGAAACAAAACTGCATTCATAGATTTTCTAAAACTCGCCTACCTCGCCCGGGACTCAAACCTACTAAAATTAAAAAAAAGTGTTTTACCACACTGAAACTCAAGTGTTTCTTTTTTCCTCTAACATTTTTAATAAATAAATAAATAAAAAAACCAAAAAAACGTTGGATTTTCAACAAATAAATAACAATGTGTATTATGCATTTTACAAATATACTCGTAAACAGGAAAATATTACATTTCAACGATCGTCCCTAATTGCGTATTGAGCTTATACTAGTGAATATTATTTGGTATTGAGGGTTACATAATAATTACAATAAAAAATAAAAGTAACTATACACCTACTTCCGACTTCGCCCAGATGTGATTTATTTTCGCAAATTGTACACACAAACCTTCCTCGTTTGTCGCTCTTACTATTAGTGAAAACCGTATCTAAATCAGTTATAGTTTATATGAAGTTATCAGAGAAAAAGGCAGAGGCACACAGCAACTTTATTTTAAATGTCTATTAATATATCTTGCTAGATAGAATATACTTAGTTATTCAATATGTATATGTACACACTTGTCTCTTTTTACTTAACTAACACTTAATTGGAAGAGTTAGAACTAGAAACAGGTAAAGCCTTAATAGTTTTGAAAAAATAAATCATTTAGAAGGCTGATTTACAATAAAGACTGTTTTGCAGGGAATTCGGAAGAAAATATAAAAGAAATTTAAAACAATCTTAAAAATAAAGTCACATGGCACATCTCCGTCCCAGATTTCCGACACCATTTAAAAGTTGAAAATGTTAACTGCTGCAATCAAAAATGAAGTGCTCTGACATCTGAAAACCTCTCGAAGCTAGTTAATGATTGAAAGCCGCGAGTTTTTGTCCCTTTTAATTAGTTTGTTCCAGCATCGAAAAAGTCTAGGTGTAATTTTGTAGATCAGTACAACTATATAATAAACTAGCTGGTGCCCGCGACTTCGTCCGCGTTCAAAATGTTATAAAGCCTAGAACCTTCCTCGATAAATGGACTATCCAATACAAAAAGAATTTATCAATTCGAACCAGTAGTTCCTGAGATTAACGCGTTCAACCAAACAAACTCTTCAACTCTATAATATTAGTATAGATAAATAAAAAAATCCATTTATAAAATAATAAAAAGTAATTGTTATATTGAAGTTAACATTTAAAACGAAAAGGTCAGTATTATTATTTATTATGTATAAGATACAGAAACTAATATTCTTATCAATTTTAGATCCTAATTTTTTTCTTTTCACTTTTTGGAATGTGAGAATCTTAGAAATAAATCAAAAAGCTTTTAGTAAAACATTCCAATTAGATTCCAATGTTGCAAACTTAACAACTAAAGTTGTCAATACGTATATACGTGAAATTTTACGAAATAGAAAATTTATATAAGCATCTAAAAATGTTTATATACATTTTTCAAAATCAGCTAGATCAGCTAGATGAAACTGTCATATTTCTTTTTTTTAATAATAGCAGACTTGATATAAATAAATAGATCAAGTCGTATGAACCGAACATTTTTAATTAAAGCAAAAATGGCTGAGTGTGAGTAATTAACATAGTTATTTTTTTTAACACCATCTGCTCTGGTTTGTGCTGTAACCTAAGTAATGCCTGTGCAGAAAAAAAAACATTCGTTAAAACGAATTTGTTTCTGACAGCGTCCTGACTCAAAGGACCCAATCAAATGAAGTTTGAATTGCAACCACAAAGTGTACTGAGGCCAACTGTGTACACGTAAAGCGATGCAGTTATGCAATAGACAGTTTAGGAAGCAATACACAAACAAAGCCGTTTGATGGTATCACGGGAAATGTTGATGCAAATTGGATATTCGAGATCAAAGGTGAATTATATAAATAAACCGGATATGATACTTACAACTGCTCGAGGTGATGTAGTCCCTGAAACACGTTGGAGTCTATGTGCCGTATGTGATTGCGGTACAAATAAAGGTACTTCAAACGATGCAAACCATGAAATACGCCGGAACGCAAGGTTTCTATGCTGTTGTCGTTCATTAGTAGAGAACGCAAAAGATGCATATGCTTAAATGCACCTGGTGGTATCTCGTAAATCTTATTAAAACGCAGGTCCCTGTGAAAAGAAAACATAAATTAGTAAAGCAATTAATGAAATTAATACGTCTTATCTACATTAATATTAATTTTGATAAATTCAAAAACTACTTAAACAAATTTTAAAAAAAAATTACACGTATCAACATAAGAGTATGTTGGTTTTAAAAAATTAGAGATCGTTACAAAAATAACAATATGAAAACTTTGTCATTGTTTGGCGCGATCTGCGAAAACTATTGGCGGTACATAAAATAGGTTTTTTTTTGGGGTTCTACATATTTATAGAACCCCAAAAAAACCTCAAACCTTAAATATTTCTAGAAAATTATAATAGTCAATTTTTTAACTGAATTTTAACTTTATTATTATTGTTTTTAACATCAAAAGAGCCGCAAACAAGCTGACGATCCATCTGATGATTTCACCTGACCTGATTATTAAAATTATTAATATATTAACATTATATTAAATATAAAATATAAATATAGGAAGTAAAAAAAAATTGTATAAAAAATATTATGAAAAATCGTTTCACACACATTTATTAAAACTTTAGTTTTTTCACGCTTGCTCGCTTGTCTCTTCTTAACTAATTGCTTATTGCTTGCTTAAAATAGAAATTTTGATAAAAATATTATGAGCAATAAAGATTGAATAAATATTTTTTTAAACCGTGCATTCTTAAAATAAAACCTATAAACTTTATTATTATATTTATTCGGAGTTCTTTTTACATGATGTAAGTACATAGGTTTTTATTACTCAATATTATCAATAGAAAAACCACTGACAGACCATTGTACACTGTTGCCATAATAGGAGATCGATAAATCGCATTGTAGGTGAGATAGGATCATATTGTGTGCCACATTGACGCCGCGCCGCTCCTTTGTTATGGTCTAGTAAGCTAACAATAGCGCCTAGCCTCGAGATATACATAAGATACAAATACTATTGTTAATGTGCAATATTAAGCAGGAATCAGGAAACGAAAAAACCTTTACTACACGAAAAAAAACGCTTTATAACCATAGTACAATTTTTTACAAAATATAATTTGTAGGTTAGTATACAAACTACATATTTTGTAGACAAGAGAAAAAAAGGTTGTCAGACAGGTTGACAGTCTACTTGATGGTAGATGGCAACAGTCGCCTATAATACAAGCAACGCAACAGGTCCAGCCTGTTGCGCCGCAAGTCCAGCCTGCCTGACACTTGTAACATGGCTTGTAGACACTTGTAGGATAATGGCACAATAATGTATTACGAAGGGATAGAGATACGAAATGGACTAGCATCTCTTACCCCACTCACCGAAACACAATAGCACAGATGCTGTTATTTCTCGGTGGTCCGTAAGAAATTAGATAATATTTAGAAAATAATCACTTAAGTGATAATTTAATTAAACTGTTAAATACTACCTAGTTATGGTTTTTTAGCTGTTGCACGCGACTTCGTCTGCGTAACTTTATAAAATATAGCCTATGTTTTGCCCTGATAATCCCTGATAATGAGAATTTTTAAAATCAGTCCAGTGCTTTTTAATAAACTGTATCACAGTTTATTAAAAAAAAAAGGTATACGTTCCTGTAATTCCTTAATAAAATTTCTTGGAACATAATCGAAAGAAATGTCTGAGACTGCGCGAAGCATTTTTTATATAGGTAGTTATATCGTAGTTTCTATTTTTGATAGAGTCATGTCTGGTGTAACGGCCTTCGGAAGTAACTAAAATAGACATCTTATATTTATCATAATCGAAGTCTACATCCACAAAAATCAATATTTATTTGATACACCTCTCTAGACGGAAACTAAAAATATAAAGTCACTTTTTGTTATGTATGATGGATATATGTATTTAAATAAAAAATATGTTATACTAACGAAACAAACTGTTTTAGTCTGTCTTGAAACATAAGTTATTAAATAAGTTTGAAGCAATAATTTACTTAACAACACAACTATAACTTTCTTAAAATACAATTAGCTTTTCGTTCTGGTTACCAATAACTAACAATAATAATTGTTTTTAGTTTATTAATGGATGATTGGAAGTTGGAAGGAACTTTGTAGAAATATTTTCTTTGTACGTATTCTTTCGACCCAAACTACTGATTGGAGCAGAAATTTCAACACTTTCATTAAGTGAAAATTCAGAGTAGTGGAACGTTTACTTTATGCTCTAAGATTGAGTAACGATTGTTACTGTATGCTGTATACTGAATATACTGTATATTGATTGTATACTGAATCTACTCTAGCGTAAGCACTAGCGCACAACATAAAATATTACAGAATGGCACTCCAACCTGAATAATTATACTCTAAAATTCAATTCGTGACCTGTGTTCTGGTGCACATATTGTTTATGGCTTTACAAGAGCTCCACAAAAAACTTTCATAATCAAATAAAGCGGCTTAATTCTTGTATGTGTCCAAATTTTAATCATGTCAAAGGATATCAGCAAATTCGACTGTAATAAAAACGCATTGGATTATTTTGACATGTATTTTGCAACAATAGTTACATATTCTAGGTTTCCGTCTCGTTCATGTTGCTGAAAATATTCAAACAACATTGCAGAACATTCAATGGTTTTGTAAATTAAGCCACGGGCATTCTCTCAGAAATAAATTTTTTAAAAATATAATCACGGACAGTGTATGTCTAGTCTATACCCATATAAAAAACGTCACTGAAGTATACTTAACACAAGACATAAGCAGTATATGGCTTTAAAGCTTACGAAAAAAAAATCTATATTCTGTATTTTTTTTTTCAGAAAAAGTTCAGGTATTGTCTCTAGACAGATATTGAAAGAGAAAAAAGTGTGTGTGTCAGCTCCGACGCACGACTTGAGTTTACTCCTTACGAACGATTATACATAGATTATTAAATGGGGGTAAATTAATGCATTTTGTTAGCTTTATTAGTTTGTTAATTTTCTCAATTCACAAATAAATATCAATGGATATAAATATAAATATATTATATGTATTATATTATGCTTGTATGCTTCAACCTGTAACGCTTGTAGCCTAATGCGTAACGTGTGACATGTGACATTTGATTTTACTCCCATAAATTTTCATACCCCGGGCTTATATATGAAAATCGATTCTTAAAGAGTTACCTCCGATAAAGTCAATGCTATTCTCAGAATAATCTTTTTGGACCTTCAGTAATATTGTCAAGCGGTGTTTGCCTAGCACATACAGACTTCGGCAGATACCTTTGCAATATAGCCCGACGAGAGGCGAGCTTGGTGTGCCGACAGAAACCTGATAGAACCTCTCTTTAATAGTTTTGGAAGGGATATAAAAAAAAGAAATCCTGCACCTGTTAACATACGAAATTAAGAATACGATGAAGGTTGAAGAGAATCAGATACACAAAGATTTATTGAAGATCTTACAAGAGGCCCCACAATACCTTCTACATCAGAATAAGTTTTAAACATATTATTAATGCTACTCAGACGAGCAAATCTAAAAATATTATAGCGTAAACTTTTCAGTTTTATATATTTTTTTATTATTTATCTCAATTTTATGATTGAGATTGTACCTATTACTAATAAATAACTTTAAATGAGTAATTCTTGTATAAATTTATTTCGTACAATGTATCTCGTATCTCGCGATAGATTTGGATGACATTTTCTATTTTTGCTTTTTAAGTCTACCTATACATAGTTGTAATTCTTGTAAAAACGCAATGTTACACAATATTTTTTAAAACTATTAATTAAAGCGCAAACTAGTAAATTTTAGTGATAGGTGCCAATGAATGATAATTAAATGTTACCTTGGCCCTAGATAGGCTAGTTTTTTGGATTGACAACACACGCGGATGCTTGACTATGATAATTATAATATGTGTTTTTTTGTCCCAATTTACATTTTATCTATATACTAAATTTTTTTTTTTTTTTTTTTTTTTTTTCTTAATACTATCTTAATACTTTAAATTTATTATGGTTACAATGTTATTGTTATAATAAAATATATTTACATATTTTATTATATATTTTATTATATACTAAATTTGACTCAGAAATATTGTCGATTCTGAATGCAATACAATTCGGAATTGACTTTGGTTTTGAAATATATCATCAACCCATTAATAGGAAAACAGCAGATTCGTATGGTTTTGACGTAAAAATGAAATGTTACGAATTCCGGCTCCGAAATTTCCTACGTCTACGTTTCACTGTGAAATTCGCCTTCCTACGTTTGCGAGTGATAGGAAGGTCGGGTGTGGCTCTAGTTGCTAGCCCACAATGAATTTGGGGTTGGCATATCTTTCAAGATAGTTAATCTTCGTCGACACGCAGGTTTCCATTCGATGTCTAGTTTAAGTTGTAACTGTATTATTTCTGTGGCAGAAAAGTTGAAAAGTTGAAGTTGAAAAAAAATCCATTAGTATTCGTGAGAATATACCTAATTATGCGATAATGAAATTATTACTAAGGCAGAAAAAATAAGAAAAAAAATTTCAACATCCTGTATGCAATAGGAAAAATATTTGAGGTAAATTTGTCCGCCGTCATATAGATTACTATACTACTTACTATTTTTTGTGTAATATTCAAATACCTGTTTGTGATTCCCTTTTCACAAAGTTGATTTTCTAATAATGTTCAAATCCCACATTGCTGACATTTTCTGTCTTGAATTACGTATACTTCTCAAATATTAATTAAGTGGCTACCGATGCCTATTAGTGCTACAAGTGGGCTGCCGGCTTTTGTAGTTATGGATAAGAAATTAGGAAGTGATATGAAAATATAAAAAAGTGGCCGCGCTACATTCTCACAGCGACAAAAATGCCAGATATTTACTTTATTTGTTTTTCAAGGCAGACGAAGTCGCGGGCACCAGCTAATTTACAATAATTATAATTACTTAATAGATTTCTCCTTTTATAGATAATATTTCAAAATGTCAGCTAGATTTAGGTCAAAGAGTAAAAGCAATGCTATAGGCAATATTAATTAATATGCGATGCGATGCCAGAGAAGTTGGCATTGTTGTTTTCAAACAACTTTGCAATGGCCTAACTAACTAACGAGAGTTTCATTTCCTGCGAAAATGTATTTAGGATTTGATGGAACACTGAATTTATTGTATGGGCGAATAATTATCTGGCTAAAACGTATTCAAAACAATTTAACAGTGAAGTTTCAAATAATATTTTAGGTATTTATTACCTTGCCACGTGTTATTTGAGAAATAATAATCTGACATCAGTCAGATTGTTACAACACTCTTTGTTTAAGCTAGTTTCATAAATAATATCTAGTTCCAACGTGTATATGGTTTTTCATATACTCAAGAGGAACATTGACAGATTTTGGGGCTAAATTGACTGTTGGTGTCTTTATAACGACTCAGAAGCGCGGCAAGTCCCGGCAAATCACAGCGATGCATCCACTGTGTTGCCATAAAGATGTGGCGGGGGGAAGGGTACGAAAAAAATCCTAATTAAGAAATGTTGATTATTTTGGTGTTTTTTATTCAATTTTCATAAAATGTTCACTCAAAATTATGAATATTGCTTTTATTTTTTTGTAGAAAACACATCAATGTAAGTTTTTAAGCGATTACTTTGATTTTCAGTGCATTTCAATGATATGTCAAAATAGCCCCTCACTCTGGGTAACTTTGACACCTACAAAAAACCATAAAAAACAACAGAAGAATTCTTTTTTCCCCATTTGAGCATTGGACTATATAGCCAAAGGACTAATTGTACTATAAGGTAAAAAAATAATATCAAATATCGCAGAAACGCGTCTTAGGAATAAAAAACCCTTAAAAACCCTGTCAAATTAACCCCGTTTGTTTCTAACAAAAACTTTGTACAGTAATTTAAAGAGTGTAATAAATTAATCTACATCAATTTGCGTTTGATAAATTAAATCTATTTTGTTGACCGTATTACATAATGAGTTGAAAAAAAGTTAAAATAATATATAAATAATAGATTTTCCTAAAGCTAAACTTTAATTTGTAAAAAAATTATAGATATCAAATCTATAATTTATTTACAAAATTTTTCTTAATTTTGTTGCTATTAACAACGACCTATATTATACTCGTATTCAAGTTATCAATATATAGGCTTCGTAGACTTTATAAGAAATAGATAGATCTACATATTATCTTTGTATTTTGTATGTTAGGTGTTTACTATTGCAGTATGTCAGATAACCACTCAAAGCATGTATTTCAAAGCATATATCTGATAAGTTTAGATTGTGTGGTTTTACATATTTAAACAACAAACAGTTTCATGTTTATTTCTTATTTATTGTACGAGACGAGGCGAGACTGCAATCATAAGCAATTAATTGAAAATTGCCTCGACTATATTTCTTCTATGGAACGCTTGGTGGTCTTTTTCTCATAATCTGCCTTTGCCTTACAAATAGTTCTCGGAAAATATTACGTTTGTAATCCAATTAGAAACTTCATTTTCAAGCTCGGTTGATTTTTATGAAAAATTTTCCTACTTTTTTGTTAGGTATATATAAAAATGACAGCGTAATAAGTTCTGTTAGCACCACAATTAGTTCTCTATTAAATTCTCTATTAATTAACTTTTGCAATGTTTCATACATCTTTGAAAATAGAATACAGCCAGAACTGAGTACATGGATACAAGAATGACGAGATTGTGCAAATTGTACGCAAACATGACCATGACACTGATGTGTTAAAAAACTTGATTAAATTTATTGAAACTCAACGGAATTCTTACAGATTTTTAGCCATATATTTTTAAAATGTAAAATCCTGAGAACTGCCCTATGCCGAACGAATACCAATCCTCTCAACTTTGAGCTTTAGGCTTTGTTCCGTATCACATGCTATAAAAATGACAGAATTTTTCGTTAGTCACGTGCCTGGTAACCTCAAACAAATGCTTGAGACTTAGTAAATTATTAATCATTTTAAAGACTTGATATTTGATTTGATTTGATAATCATCAACATCTGATAGTTGATAATCAGTTGCAGTACAGGTAGTAGCCACGACTGATGTGATGGGCATCACCATTTCACCCTGAGTTACACCCCCTTCGATATTATTACTTTATCTTTAATAGAACTCTTTAAACTCTTCAACTATTTTATGATTTGTGTTATTTGTGTTATGATATAATTTGTGGTTTTAAGAATGTACCTACAGTTAAATATTTTATGTAATTGCAAAAAAAAGTAGAAATAAAATTTACCGAAGCTCCAATGTAATTATAGTGTGAAACAACTTTTTTAAATCAATTTGAAAAATTTATCTTTGCTTCAAAAGGTCTCTTATCGAAACGATAATTTAAAACGAGTAGTTTGCAGATATTGAATTTTTAAATCATTGCATATTTTCAAATATGTATGTTAAAATCAAAAAGCAGCATAAAATCAACCAGCATAAAATCAAGGAGATACTGATATACGCCAAACGATTAAACGAATTTAAGGGTTTATTAACGAATTCGTCAGTGAAATACTTTTTTAATTGTGGTACAATACCAAATGAATGTACGTGCTTTTAGAAGTACTAAAAGCTGATTTAAAGCATTAATTCTAAAACACAAAATGGCATGAAATTAAAATGAAGCTACACATATTACGTGAAACATATTACGTGGCGTGAAACAGAACTTACTTTTACACGGAACTTTACTATTAAAACTTTATTAATATTAGAATTTTGTGTTAGTGGAAATTTGCATAATATAAATTCCATCCAGAGCAAATGTCAATAAGTAACTTGCGTCCGAGAAATTTAATAACGAGAATGTAATAGAAGTAATGAACACTATTTTCAATTAAAATTTGTATGAGTTCTGCAACTTTTTATAATAACACACATCAAAATAATATATTATTATAATATATAAGCAACGATATATTGCAAGCATAACACACCCACTAAGTAGGTCTGAATATATCCTCAGTGTTTTCCATTTCAAACCCATACACCAATTTTCATTCAATAATGTCTTTTTTTCGACTTTCCTTAATTAAGTTTAAATTAAGTTTGAATCACATTTTGAAGCGGTCAAATGTACCAACATTGGCCTGCACGAAAAAATTACAGGACAATAACTATGTAATATATATTTGTCAACTTATCGTATAACATGTTTGTTTTGATTTGTGTACCCCAATTTATGTGCTTAGAATTATTTATGTATTTAAATTGAGAAAAATACGACTATAATTATTACAAAAACACAATTCGTTATAATAAATGTAATAAAAATAAAAATTTATTTTGTTGAATCGAGTAAGGTTTTTAAAGTGTTCATGACAGTTCATGACAGTTGAAATGCAAACCGCGTGATATTTCCAGTAAATTTTACTAGATATATCGATGGCTCAGAGCACAAATGTGGTAAGTACATTTTTTTTAAATGAATTAAGTGCACCAGAGTTTACACACGTAACATAAATTTTGTTATGCGCATACCGTGTACCGGTTAGGATTTAATTATTATTTAAGGCAGTGTCCTAATTGGCCTCGTCGTGCGATGCCCATCGCGCGATGATGATTTCGTTTTACGCATACAATGACTACTCAACACAAAATGGCGGCGGGCCGGGAGGAATAAGCCGGCCTAGGTGCGTAAACTATATTTTTTGATCTTGTCGACAATGTAAATTGTAAACAAACACGAAAAACGAAATCATCGCGCGATGGGCATCGCAAGATCGTGGCTAATTAGGACACCGCCTAAGGGCGGTAACATCGTTAAATGGACTAGACAACTTAAAACTAAAAAATATGTGTAGCGTAAAATTTACTTTTTTGCACATACCACATCTGTGGTCTAACCCATCGTTAGGTTGTAAATTGTAAATATGATTTTCTAAAATCTATCTGTTTGCTTTAATTTCAATTACAATGAAACAAGCTTACATTTAATTAATTGGAAGCATTGATATCGAGTATTGTTTGCACATCACATAATGATTTCACGTTAATTATAATAATATACTGATTCCATCCTTTGTTCCATCAAAATGAAAGGGATTTATTGATTTTTATTAATATAAGACGATTCTTGATATCTATAAAGGCGTCAGTCTATATATTTAGCAGATTGCTTACTTCGTTTTAAAGCTAATCTCAAACCGAAAACCTTGGCAGGTATGTATATAAATTTTCATGGAAAATTTTTTATGCTATAAAATTTTTTGGGTGCGTGAAACGAGACATTGTTTGTAATAATTTTTTTTTATAATATACTTGTAAAACTTCACAATGTTTTATGTCAAACAAAAAATGAATTCAAATAACTCTCTTCACTTGGTATGAACAATAAATACGCATTCATGGCTCTATAAACATATATATCTAAGTTATTTGATCCTTTGATATGAAACGAAAACAAGACAAGTGCTCGGCAATGCTATTTGATACTATTTTTATGTTGTGTTGCAAATACAAAAATGTGGGGCCGAAAATTGCTCTAATGGAGATCACCAAATTTCAAACCAGCAAACGCGGCGTAGGACGATAAAGGCGGCGGGATGCAGGCCGCTTACTAGTCCTATTTAAAAATTATGGAGATAATACATTTTGTCTAATCTATACATATAAAAATCGTAAACGAGCCGTGTCTGTACTTTAAATAGTTTTGCACAAATACAACTTGTATACACGTTAAAGTTTGGTACCGAGGTACAAAAATATTTTTTAGAATTTTTGTCTTTTTATTAGAGCGTTAGTGCAACCAAACAGCTCAACCGACTTGAATGCGGTTTTCACTTATGTATTGATAATCACCTCAATTAATATATAGGATACTTTTTATCATCCTGTGGCATTTTCAAAATTTTATTTATAATAACAATTTAGTTGAATGTGTAGTACAATAAGTTAGAGCGCAAAGCCGTATGATATTTGCCGTCTTATATAAGTAGTATTAGTCAATAAGTACAGGCGTTCGTTAACGAACTCAAGTGTTCGGAATCGCAAGCTACAAGTGGGTGCAACGTAGTAAGAGCAGTTTGCTTGAAACAAGTTTGTTAAAATATTGTTCAAGTACAGTTTCTAAAATCGTTTCCCATTCTTCCTTGCCTAAGCTACTGCAACAATGCACTTTGACGTAGGAGCTCCTTTGAATCGCGAATAAAGCAATAAATCCTTACATATTATAGGTAAGACTCCTTTCAATAAAATTGCAACTTGAAATGGATAAAATATACAATGATTTGTTATGTACAGAGAATTTTAATTCTTATAATGGAAGGATTATTTTGAAATTTATAATAACCTTTCTATTTATTTATTTTTTAATTTCTTGCTGTTCTACTTTTTTTATTATTCTTCATCAAGAAATTAAGGCAACCGCTATTCGTAGAAGGAGTTAAGAATATGACAATGAAACCTACCTACTATAATCACGCTGTCCATTGAAGCCATTATGTATCCTGTTTAGTCAGGGTAATGTTATGGTTTTCAACAGGAAACTATTAAAACATTACTATATTAAGACCTAAACAAGCTCCTTTTGTTTTGAAAAATTCTTTAGATATATTTATACAATACAATTAATTCTCAATTGCAAATTAGTGAATGTGTTTTGGAAGTTTTTGTTTTTTGTTCCTTTTTATACAATAAGACGAATTCAATAAGACGAAAAAATACCTATATACCTTTTTTATAGGTAGGTACAAATATCGTAATAAAATCATTAAAGAACCGTGTGTGCATTTAATTTTTTTTTTTTCAAAAAAACAATTTGTACACATTGTACTTATACCTATTAACCAAGGGAAAAAAAATGGTTTTTAGAATATTTCTGTTTGTCTGTGTGTTTGTGAACGCTAATCTCTGATACAGCTTTACCGAATTAAATTGGGGTTTTATCTGAATAAACTATAGGATACTTTTTAAATAAAAAAATCGAACAACAGCGCATACGAAGTTGCGGGCACCAATTAATTATAAAATGAAGTAATTGTCTGTCTGTGTCTGTTTCTCCGCTATCTTCTTCTACATCACGCAACATATTTTTGGTACGTTTTTCAATAATGGAAAAAGTTGTAAATGAGCTATATAAAGCACAAACCTTTTTTAAATATAATTTCAAAAATAATTATTATATACTTATCAAAACAAAATGGTATTTCGCTAACAAATATGAAATTACTTACAACATGTATTTTATAGAACAAATGTTTATTTTAACTATTCATGGAAAATTTTCTGTTAAGACTGAGTTTTTAATGTGATAAGATTCTGAATTCTGAATGGCGATTGAAAATCTCATTTTCTTGTCACGGTTAAAAACCACTAAACCGGATATTTCACGTTTTACATTTCTCCCAGCTCATTTATAAAACTTATATAATTGAAAAATACAAAAAGCGAAAATGGTAGCCACAATTGAAATTACAAATGCATAATAGTTGCGGAGCATTCGGAGCATACAAAATTTGTACAAATAATGCCCCAAATTCCATAATTAAAGTTCATTAATAACAATAGTCGTACAAAACATTCTGTTAGTTACAAAAAGTTTTAACAGTTGATAAAACTGTAACGTTTAATAACAAATGTTATCAGTCGTGACACATAAATTGACATCGCATAAGTATAAGCAGATAAATGCGTACAATGAGAACGTATAAACGTTCTCATTGTACGCATTTACCTCATAAGAGGTTCTTAGGATTTTTATTTAATTTTTCTTAACTGCTTTCCGTATTCGTAAATTGGACAGCTCTGATTGGTGGCAGTAACCACCCTCTGACAGAAGCCCTCACAATTTTACCGGTGCGTTTTGGTTCCGGAGCAAGGGATGCCAATGCCCATTCTCATATCCTGTTCCTGCCCATTCATGATTAACTGATGCAGCACATATCTGTCGTGTCTAAGCAAGTTCCCAAGTTATTTTATCTTGCTCTTCTTAACATTTATTTCACTTTAATACATGATAGAATATGACTTTTATTTGCTTTTCAGCAGTAAGTTGCAGATGCAAGACATAATGGGTTCCGAAGAAACTGGGCATGTGAAATAACGTATAAGGGATCCTCAAATGTCTTGTTTCCAGGAGTCAACCACCATAATTTGGATCGCCTGCCTCCCAACTCTTTTTCATAAAAAAAGCTTTTTCGGTTACATAACAAAGTAGTAGTCGCATAGTCGTCTATAAATAAAGCCGCTTGTGTTATAGAAATTAAAACTAGCTGAAACTAACCTACACAAAAACCTTTTTTTACTAGATTTAGTGTGCAAAGTGGCCAGAGGCCGTTTTTAAATTTTTTTGAGCGCAGGAAAATGAAAATAATTCTTTAAAGATGTTTAAAAGGCATAATAAGTGACGTATATACAGGGTGGAAAAATAAGTCGGGCCCTGGAGGGAAACTACCTTAAATCCTTAAGTTGGCTCATTTTACAAACAAAACTGCATTCAAAGATTTTCTAAAACTCGCTTGGCTCGCCCGTGACTCGAACCAACTAAAATTAAAAAAAAAACAAACACTCGCATTTTATTATACTAATCGATAGGATTATTATTCAGGATAAAATTTCTCTAACAAACATTTGGTCTTAAAAATAAAAATGATCGTAAAATCTAACATTAACTATATTTTATTATCAATTTGTTACACTTGAATTATTTAACTGATAAATTGTTCGAAATGAGCCATTTCGTTCTGGATACACACATTTTAGTCCGGGAGGCACCAATCCTGAAAGCCCCGTGATTACGGATACTAAAATTTTTAATAAAAAATAAAAGTTAACACTTAGACGAACAAGATTTGCTTGGTCGGCGTGGATTTGGTTGGCCGGAAATATTTTTTCTACCTCTGGTCTCTTCCTTAAGTTTTCAGCTATTTATTATACAAATTAATATGGAAAAAAGGAAATACAGGAAAATTTTTATTTGGGTTGATCATATAATAATTGAAGGTTGATACAAAGATTATGTTCAATTCAAGTTTATTTATCAATACTCATCTACATCATTATCATCGAAATTATAATTTTTCTCTTCTTCTGATTCTTCGCTTTCTTCCTCATTCTGTTGGCAACTTAATATTTCCTCAATATTTAACGGTGCTGATGGGCCAATGTACCACAATGGTTCGAGTTTACTGGATTCATTTTTCTGGTAGAAAAAAGACTCCAAAAGAATGTCATCAAGTAAGTAAAATCTATGACAGTATAATCCTCACCCACACAATAAAATCTGGTATGCGCGATACTTTCGGCAGTTTGCAAGCACGCATACCAAGATAATTATGAATGTAACATTGAAACGCGTGAAATGAAAAAAAAAAGAAGGTTTCCGTGATGATGGATAAATTTTACCCCCTATCACACCATTCAAATACGTATGCGTGACCTTTCCGGCTAAAAATCATTGGTCGGCCGGATTTTTTCTCGATGAACATTATTTCGCACAAAATTCTATATGAGATTGATCAAAATCCGTGATCAACTACGTATCACGGATTTTGATCAATCTCATGTATCAAACTAAGTAGCTATGAGTTGAGTGCACCAAAACTCCTTCACTGTTAGAACTAACCATTTCCGTAGTTGACCGTTTACCTACTTCTATATGCAAGCAATATTGTTAAATACCTAATCCTTTTAATTGGTTTGGTTTAGTTTTGAGTTTTTGTTTTGTATTTCTTGAGGATTTGAGGATGGTGGATGAAGAGCAGGGGATGTGGGTGATGTTAATAGATGATCCTCGTTGAGACCTTTTGAATGAGTACCAACACGGGGAGTCTGCTACGCACCGTTCTCGAGATATTCTCGAAAACGTCAAAAAATGCGAAATTCGAGATTCCGCCTGGGTCGAAAAATTCGTCTCCCCATCTCCGATGACCCCAAACTCGACCTGGCTGCGTCGCACCGTTTCCGAGTTACGACTAGAGAGTTTCCCATTTCATTTCGTTTCGTTTTCTTCGTTCGTGTTTTTTTTTTTATCTTCACACATTCCACACTAAGCAACTTAATGCTTGTATTATGGATACCAGACAGTTGTGGTTAAAAAATTCGTCTCCCCGAGACGTTTCCAATGACCGCAAACACGCCCCGGCCGGAGTTAAGGAGTCAACTTTTTTGGCGCCCTGGTAGACCCTTGCGGGTGAAAAAACCACTTTGAGTTGTGATTTTGTATGCAGGAGGAGACGGGGGACTAAGGGGGAGAAAGAGTGCGCGATATCGAAATTCGGTTGGAGATGTCGGACCACCCTCGGCTAGCCTTATAGAAGGAGCCCAAACATGGGGCCCACTTTTACCCAAACACTGGAGATGATGGGGTGGATCATCTCCAGTGGGGATCGAAGGGGACGGGGACGGATCGAAAGGGAGCGGGGCTCCGGGAAACCGTTGCCGTCGCTACGGCTCTAGTCTGGGGTCGCAAATCCTAGGAAGGGAGGGGTTCACCCTCCTCGTCCTACCCCCCATCCTCGCCATCGCCCTCCTCGTCACCCCTCTCCTAGCCACCCCCTCCTCGCCACCCCCTGCTCGCTACCCCCTCCTCGTCACCACCTCGTCACCCCCTCCTCGCCACCCTCGCCACCACCTCATCACCCCCTTCTCTTCACCCTCACCACCCCTCGCCACCCCCTCGCCACCCCGTCGCCACCTTCTCGTCACCCCCCTCGCCACACCCTCGTCACCCTCCCTCCTCGTCACCCACACCCTCGTCACCCTCCCTCCTCGACCCCCACCCCCTTTATCACCCCATCTAGTGAAGAGGCCAACGCCCTCTAAAAGAGAAAGATCGCTAGGTGGGGGGAGAGTGACGGTCCCGGCGGGTGGACATCGGGAGGATGTGGTTATTCGCCGAAGTGACCACCTGCCTATCCCCAATGGTTTTGGAGATATCCCCATCCCTTACGTCGAAAACGCCAGTTAAGTAAGGAGGGGGAGGGCGACGGTCCCGGGCGATATGCCTCGAAAATAAACCGCTATCACCGTGACCGCGGCGGCCGTTAATGCCACCGTTGAGGAGCTATGGGGATTTGAAATTACATAAAAGTTGTATGGAGTGTAAAAAAATGTATGAACGGGATGAGAATGGGTCGCGATGTGGCAAACTCCGATGACCCTCTATGACATTCCGCAAACCCCACCCTTCTATTCCTCACAGTTTTGGCGGACCTCTCACCAACTTTTTACCGGGTCGGTATACCGAGGGTTTCAGTTTTTTTTGTTGGTTACGTTGAAACCGCCTGGATACAACGAAGGAACCATTTGTCACACAAACAATTCTAAAGCTTTTTACCTCCGAGACAACAGTTTGAACGACGCTTGAAGCCTAGTGTGTTTGTTAAAACCGCAAGACATATTTTAAACAAAATTGTTAAAATTCGCTTTTTCCAATTATATTTACTAAATTTCTGCTTAACGACTATTAACGTTTTATTATCTATGGATTAATTTTGTACATATTTTTTTTCTAACTATTTTTGTTGTTTTTTGACGATAAGCTTTGTCGTACAAACGCAATCGCTTGCCTTCTTTGCAATTGCACGCAATCAAAATTGCAGCAATTTTGATTGAAGGCTCCTTTTATTTGTTTTTTTACTCTGAGTCGTTATGCCAAATACTAGAAATGTTTTCTTCATACATTTTGACATATTCATTCAAGCACATAATAGAGCCAAGGTACTTATCATTTATAAATGTTTCAACTTGAGTAGTGACTACAAAAGCGTTATTTTTCGTATTTTAAAACAATTATTAAGATAGAAAAAAATGTGTTATGACAAATCTTACTTATATTTAACCTAAACTACAAAAGCTTTGTTTATTAAATGAAATTTAATCTGAACTAAATAAATATAGTATTGTGCAAATAACGCAGAATATGAAACTAAGTACTTTTCTTAACTGAACTTTTAAATTCGCCAACTGAATGAACTTCCGATTTAATATAGGTAAATCTTGCCTTGTAATAAGTTTTTAAAAACTACTTCTAAATTTTTCGCTAAGCACAAGAAAACTTTGAGCGTTAGCGACGCATCTGGATAATGTAATGTAACATAAACCAAAACACTGAAATAAATGGGCATTTTGTGTAAAGATAAACAAGCTAGAGATCGCAATCAACAATTATCAATTATCAACAATCAACAATTATCGCACTAAAATTTATTCCTCGCGTTTGCTCTTAGTTTCAGAAAACCATAATGTAACAAAACCAGGCCACTACCAAGCTATAAATATTCACGGAACACAAACGAACGAATAAAACAACTTACAGTGTATGAATGTCCGTTGGCGTTTTTGGAATCTCTTGTAGACCTTGATGAAGACAACGAACTGTATTTCGAATACAGGTGCATTTTTTGGGGCAAGATGCAACATCGTTATCAGACTCACAGCTAATAAGATATAAAACTGTTAATGATAAAATTAAATAAGAAAGACGCACGCGCCCCATGGTAACATTAGAGGGTGATTAGAGTCAAAAGAAAAGTCATAAACAAAGTTTTATAGTTCAACACCGGTCGCGGATGTCCGATGCGATTTGGGAGGCGGCCACGAGCGTGCGATGGGTTTAACGTGCGGAGCGCGAGTGCGTTGCAAATGCGAACTCCAAACTAGACACGGTGCAACAAAGAGCCACCCGCCACCGCACCTCGTCCTGGGATGTAATCCAATGCATTGCCTGCACCTCCAGTCAATCCAGTCATGTCTTGCAAAAATAACACTTTTAACTACGGTTTACCGGAGGTCATTAAAAAAATCACTATCTGATGCCATTGGATTATTTACGCTCTATTAATTGGTATACTCTTTTAAGTCCTATCAAAAAAACCAAAAAAGGTCCAACTCGTTACATGTTACAATCGGACGTTCATCATGCGTACTGAATAATTTGCTAAATGTGACAGGATAGTTTGCTTCCGATATACGTATACAGTTATCTATACTTATAAAATTATTTGTCCTGGCTGACTATCAACGCAAAGCTAAAACTACCTAGAAAGCGAAAATTTGGAATAAATAGGTTTATTTTAAACCGTAGCAGATGCTAAAAAGGTTTTGTCAAAATTTAAAGCCAGTGCGAAGCCGGGAGTGGATCGCTAGTACTACATAAGATATATTGGAAACGCAACACAATGTACGATACATCCAAATTTTTACGGGTTTGAGGTAGTTTTTATTTTTAAAAAACTGTCAATCGTGGAAGTGAAAACTTCACAAACTAAAAAGCTAGTACAGATACAAAAAGTGCCCAACACGCCTAAAGATGTCAAAAAATACATTTTATTTGGTTGTAAGTAAAATATTATTGTCTACCTAAAATAAAATCTGCCTACAAGAATATGCTATCTTTCTTGGTTACAATTTCTTGGTTACATGGTTATTAAAATTTCTCGTTCGTTACTAAAGGTGAAGAAAAAAATTTGAAAATTTTCGAAGGTGAAGAAAGTCATGGACGTGACTAAATCGGTACCGCTGATAAAGTGCATTACTAATTGACTGGTTATAGGTTTATAACGATGCTCTGTTGTCGCTTGACAGAAAGAGTACTATCCTTAGAAAAACAATAACAACAGGAAACCGTTAATCATTGAGGACTTAGATGTACCTATTGAAATTTGTATTCGAAGAACGGTAATGCTTAGCATCTCCATAGGCTATTTGCTTCGCGGCATTGGTAACAGGCTCTGGACCGGGTTCGCTGGAGACTTGTGGTGTCAGAGGCCAAGATCCACTACGGGTCGCTGAGCCAGAGGAGTAAGTAAGTAAGTAACTTGTAATGTTCCTTTGTGTAAGTGTTGTGTGTTGTGATTAAGTATGTTAGTTGGTAAGCCTTTTGAAATAAATAAATAAATAAATAAATAAATAAGTAAACAATGTTATATTTGTTAAAGTTGTAGAAAGTTGTAAAAAGTCCATTTTTGAAATAATAATAATCAAAATATTTATATCTATTTATCTGGTTATTCTACTTATTTGGTTTAGTTATACATATGATCAACTATTTACTTATTTAAACACATGAGTAATATCTCTAAAAATAGGAAGTTGTATCTGTCATAAACCGTTTTTAAGATGCTGTTAGCGCTAGCCGTAGAAACGATGTCGTTTTGTTTATAATTATTGCACGAATTCGTGCCACCGTTGACGTTTGACAATAACACACTACAATATATAACTCTTTCAGCATTCTGAACTATTGGACTCGCAATACATTGATGGATTTCTGGTGAACTAGGTCCAGAGGTTACGCTTCGAATGATGTATAATAATTGTAACTAGATTCCTATAGATTGTAGAACAAAAGAGAAGGTATCAAACACAGTCCATCCGATGCCACAAACAGATAGATGCACAGATAAACTGTGACACACACATCATACTTATATCACTCTGTATTTGCGTAGCGCGTCGGGGGTTAATTAACAGAATCTTTCTTCCATACGGTTGTATACTAGTCTTACGTGATAAGTCTCACATGATAGATAGCAAATTTATCATTTAATGTATACTAATAATTTATATGTACATTTATAATTGTAAACTAAAATTAGTATAACCAAAGAAGAGGCGATAACCTTTTATCATTATAGGCGCATAGCCCGTTTCTTAGAGAATTATAAGTAATAAAGAAATTAATTATATTCACAATGCTCGCTGATTGGCTTAATGGCTTAGTAGTAATGCCTAAATACATATTTTCAAATAAGCGTTTAGTCTATAAATGTGTTTCATGTTCAATTTTCCATTGACCTATGTAATTATAATACTGTTTATATAAAACTACAAGGCTAAGTCGTGTTTTACCTATTATATATTTATTATTATTGATCAATTGCATTATACTCGTAGTTACTGGAAGAACACAGTTTGGTTAAAACGTGAAAATAATTCAATTTACCAACACACAAAACACATATTATTTCTATACTTCGAAAAAGAAAAAAGGAAAAATTGTTGTAAAAGATCTCTTTCGCAATCAATGTCACTTAGAATTTCGTCTTCAACTTTATTATATGGTTGTTGAAGTTGAATTTTTTTTTTAATTATGAATATTAAGTACGATACGGGGTTGCAACACCAAAAGCCCATTAAATGAATTGAATGAAAATAAATTTTCTTTATATAATTTTTCGTGAATGTTTTTCCAGTGTTTTATTATTCTGTTATTAGCATGTTATAGTTATTCTGCTATTCGAGGCTGAGACAAATTAAACAAATCAAATATCTTAAAAATAGGTTCGCCGTTCTCGAGTTATAAATGGTGTAACTAACACGACTTTCTTTTACCATAAAGCGACAAGTCGTCACGATACCTATAGATATTTTCTACTCCTATTCACTTTATATCTGGACAGTCCTTCATTGTGACCCAGTGCATTCATTTTGTTACATTTTGTTGAGAAAGATTCCTGGCATTTAATATCTCGAACACGTTTTGTTGAACACTATTTCCATTCATATTTTCTCTTTTCTATACAATATGGACTCTTTTCCAAGCAACTGCATTTTCTGCACAGGATATTTATATTTCATTTTGTCATTTGAGTCATTGGCAACTTGGCAACAGTACTGAACAATAAGTGATGTCCGAATGCATTACCGATTCGGTTTCTTATCACAATCAAGGACTCATTACCTATAAAGCAATTTTAAGCGATTTAACAAATTGCTATTTATTTTGTATCGTTTTATAAATATATCCTAGCTAGAGATTATATTTTGCTACCTGTTGCATGTCACGTCGTCTGCGTAACTATGTTAAATATAGCCTAATATGTTAATCGCTGATCATTTAGCTTTCTGTAGGTGAAAGAATTTTTAAAACAATAAAACATTGTTCCGCTACAAGCAACGTTATTTCGTACAAAGCAATTCTTTTTTGACATTTATAGCGAATACTTACTATTTAATCACAGCGAAGACAGATGGCAGCAGTTCTCTTTTTTATGTTAAGGTCGACAGACAGGCTGACGGTCTACTTGATGGTTAGGTGTTTTGAGTGCGCGGCCGACCATAGTAAGATTGATTGAGGATAAGGGATTAGAATAGGGAGGAAATGGGTACTGGCATCCCTTACTCACTCATCGAAACACATCAGCAGACATGCTGAGACAGATGCGGAGTTCATCCGCATTACTTGGATAAGGTGCCACTACACACAGTCCGGTTGAGCAGAAACTTCATCCCGCGGACGCGATACCTAGCTACAATATGGGCTACTTCAAGCGAGCTGTAAACAAACTCCTACAGGGTAGGCAGCGCACTGGCACTCCTCTTGGTGTCGCTTGTGGCCTTAGGCGACGATAACCACCTACCATCAAGTGAGCCGCCAGCCTGTCTGCCACCTTTATATTATAAAAAAAGCTGTTATTATATGGGGATCTTTTGTAAGAGGGTGGTTACTGCCGCCAGACGGGCTGCCCAAATGACTGCGAAGGAACGAACGGCTGGAAGGGTTTTGAGAAGCGGCTGGACGCGAAGGACGGGAGACCGGGCGTGGTGGCGGGCCTTGGCAGAGGCGTACATCCAGCAATTAAGAGAGACATGATGATGATGGTGGTGGTGGTGATGGTGGTGATGATGAAGTAAATACAACATACAAATTGACTTAATGTTAAATTACGTGTAGTTAAAATTGTAGCCACAGTCTGCCTGTACACACGTTAGCCCTGGCAAAGTGAAATAGAAAACTCTACGTTGGAAACACACTTAGTGCTTAAGAGCGTTCATCAATTAAAATCACGCTGGAGTCAAAATTTATGATTTCAGTAGTTTCAGATGTTTTAGTTTGCAGATAAGATGTTAACGTCATATTATTTGTAGTTGTATAATCTAGTAAATAGCTGAAAAATATTTTAAAGTGAATTTTCATTACAACATTTTCAAACAGCCCTTTTTTTAAACTAGCGGTCGACGGCCTACGCAGATAAATATAAAAGTTATTAAAAAAATTATAACACAATCTTTTAGAACATTAATGACTTCACATACTAGGTCCAAGAAAAAACAGAAATATCTCAAATTTGACGCATTTTATAATTTGTCGCATATAATTTTACTAATATCTCGCTTCTGCGTCGACCGTCGACCGCTAATTTTAAAAAAGGGTTGCTTAAAATCTGTTCTAATGAGAAAAGTATCCCAATATTTTAAAATATTTTTCGACTATTATCTAGATTATAAAACTACAAATAATATGACGTTAATATTTTATCTGCAAACTAAACACATCATGGCATTATGTTCCGCCGGGAATCATAAATTTCTGATTCTAACTCTGTAACGGCCTTAAGGGAAAATTCGATTTAATGTAAAGTAGGATATCAAAGGAAACCACTATAAATATAGTCTCAAGAAAATTGTTTCAGTTTCAAAGTCTTGCGGCGAACTCCTTTTAACAAGATATTTGATTATTTGTACTTGTAATTCTTAAAAAAAGAAACGGGAATACGTAGCTCGTACGTACCGCATATGTATTATATATTTTAGTAATTTCTATGTATATAAAATTGTGTACAGTAATGTGGAGTTATTCATTTATTCACCCACAGTCTTATGAAGCTATAAATGACGAAGCGCATTACATTTATTTACACAAACGCCATTAGGTACATATAATTGTTAAAAAATCATTTAATGTAAAAGCGGATATCAAAGGAAGAGCAGCCTTTAGAGTCTAAAGTTTAGACATTGTATAGGAAAGTGTTTGAAACTCAGTCGTGTGATGTCGTAAAAGTCCTCTTTCATATACACTAGAGCTTTGACGAGAAATTGTAATTGTTCTTGTACGCTCCTTTTTTAAATTTCGTTATAGTAAATATTGTAATTCATATTTCATATTTTAATTTATAAATTCAAAGTTAGAGTAGGGTGCCCCAAGTGTGCGCGCGCGGTTTAAGAATAAAATGCTATAAATAAAATAATAACGGTTACAATGAAATCAAAAAATGTTTATTATAAGTAGCAACATATCAACTTTAATTATTATATTATATTAAAAATCAACCTAGTCTTATTCTCTTTTTATTAACAATATAATTAAGATCGTGGGTAATTGCGCACTCTTGATAATACTAGTCCACAAGAGTACGCACGATAGTCCCAAAGAGTGTGCATTGCACCTTAAAGAGTAAATATGCTAATTCACAAGCATAAATCGCACTTGTAGATTCAAATGCCGATCGTATGCATTTATCGTGCCACCATTCAGTGCACAAGCTGCACTGTATCCAGTCTTCTTTTTCTGCTTTTTCTATTTTCAAATACCATTTTACGTACAAGATCCAATGTCTCTTGCGAACAATTGCTGCGGATGGTTTTTCTTTGCTTAGAAACCATCTAGAAAACAAGAAAATTAAATAAATCCAAACATTTAAGAAAATGTAATGGATCCACAAGAGTGCGCATGCATACTCTTGTGGAATGTCTCGAGTCCAAAATAAAGGGGTATACTAGTGCTACCTGTTGATATATGACTACATAAACTGAACAATTTATAGGTAAACACGTGTTTCACACAATTTGTCTTCATAAAACATCATATTGAACTAGTTGAAAAACATCATATTATTTTAATAAAATAACGAAATTTCAAAAATCTTACCTTATTCCTCCAAAATGAATAATTTTTCTGCGGGTTTTCTGCATCAACAACCAAATAAAGTTAACCAATTAAACCAAATAAAGACGCTCAGAACACAAATAAAGTTAGCACGTATTGCAGTCAATCGACGCAAATATCAGCTTTGAGCACTCTTGGGGACCGCGCACACTTGTGCGACCCTACCTTACTCCTTAAATATTAGGGGTTAAAGTATGAAATTGCCGATTTGTACTGAATTATATAAAAATTCGTTTTTTTTTTAATTTAACATATTTATTTAATCAAAATAATTACCATTATTATCTATACATTGCTGCCATCTAATAGGAAGCTCATTTATGCCTTTGTGATAGAACTCTGGTGATCTAGATTCGACAAACTGTGTGAAAGCATTTTGCACTGCCTCCTGAGAAGAAAACTTTTTATCACGCAGAAAATTGTCCAAATCACGAAAAAAATGGTAGTCCGTTGGAGCAAGGTCTGGCGAATACGGAGGGTGACGAATGGTTTCTAATTGCAGTTCCTGTAGAGTCGCAGATCAGTCAAATCATGAGGCACCCATTTTTCATATTTTTTTATTTTATTGATTTGACGCAAATGAGTCAATATTGTTGGTAAGGTAACGTTCAACCATGCCGCTAATTCCTGGGTAGTTTGGCTCGGATCGGCTTCCACCATCTCTTTCAAATCATTGTTATTCACCTGTGTGGGCGGTCTTCCACGTGGTTCGTTTTTCAAATCGAAGTTTCCATCACGAAAGCGTTTAAACCAAAATCGCACAGTGCGTTCATTAGCAGTCTCCTCTCCAAACGCAACATTAATATTGCGAGCTGTTTCTGCCGCGTTAGTTCCGCGTCGGAACTCGTATTCAAAAATCACACGAATTTTCGAAGTATCCATCTTTATTGTCTAAGCTGAATAAAAAAAAACAACTGAAAGTTGATAATCGAATGTTGCACATTTTTTAAAAGAAGAACTACATAGGTACCGTATGAAAAAAGTTTCACTCAAAAATCTCAAACCATGAAGGTTCTATGTCAATTCGAAGTACCTATTACAATAAAACGGCAATTTCATACTTTAACCCCTATTACATATAATAGTAGCTTACCATGTTCGGCACCTGATGAAGCGCTATTTTTATTTGGTGAATGGAATAATTATGAAGCCACATTTATTATATGCGAAACATGAGCCCTTTGAACAAATTCTACCGTTAAAATGAGTGAAAAAAGGGAGTAAAGCTTTTATTTCAAATAATATACGAAGCATTGGCGTTTTGAGTTTAAATATTTTTAATAAACTGTACTTTCACCTCTCCAGAAATATACCCGTGATAAAATAATAAAAAACGAATATGAGCAGAAAATATAAATAATTTCCTCTTTTTCCTATTTTTCATTGCTGAAGTCGCGGGTTTTTTTTCCTAATTAAACCTGAGACTACTATATGTCCAGTGGAATCAAGCGATGCATTCTACGAATAAATAATACTCTTTATTCGTAGGATGCATTGGAATAAAATGCAGAAATAAAAAAAAAGAAAATGCCCCCTACTTTAAATAAAAACAAGTACCAGGTGGCGAATATCCTCCCAAGTATAAAATATTTAATAAGACTCCTACTTAACTTTCCTAAAAAAAATATTCATTGAACTTTCCCACAGACTGTAGTCAAGTTCAGTACAATTATGACTAAGTATATCTCAAAGTTCAATATGTTACTTTACTGCCCATTTTGGTATACATAGTTTATGTTTTACTGTAGTGTAAAACCTAATAGAATATGCGAAACCGTATTTGTGTTCTGCCTCATCCTGACTGCGCAGCAAACTCGGTTTGAATGAGTTAACAGGATTATATGAGAGACTGAAAGCTTTTCTCGTTTTACCTAATAAGTATTGAAAAGTGTAATAAATTTTACTGGATTTGAAATATAAGTTTTAATTAAATCTGGTTTAATTTAAAAGCTGCGATGACCTGATTGCGTGGATATTGCATGATGGAAAAAAATGTAACATAAAAGATATAAAATTCAAAATAATTTGAGTTGAAATTATAAATGATTTACACACACGGCATATTTAGCGGAACATAAAATAAAGGTTTGATATCAGTATCATACAAGGTTGCTGGCTGGTTTATACGTCATTTAATTTAAAAAGAAATATTTTTAAATTAAGAAAACAACTGAACATCACATTTTATGCAATTGTTTTAATTTTATTCAAATACACCTTATCTGGAGCGAACTTCGAGTATTTCATCCTTCTGAGTTTGATTTAAAATTTCATTGAAATACTGTTTTTTGTTAGTTTTTTTTAATCGCGTATCTTTCTGGAGTTGAGGACTGAATTATGCCTGACTTAGCCCCAACGGACATTGCCAGGGCACTCGAAATGCGAAGAAATGGTCAAACCTACAGAGTGATATCCAGAGATCTTCGTCGACCAGTTTCAACGATCCATCGCACTATCCAACGGTTCAGGGAGACCGGTACTTATGTGAGAAGAGCAGGACAAGGCAGAAAAAGACGCACTTCGAGTAGGGATGATCGTTTCATTAGGCTTCGTGTACGTAGGAACCCCCGTTTGACGGCCGTCCAAGCCCGACATGAGTTAGAAGCAGTGCGGGGTGTAACCGTAAGTGAGCGTACGGTACGAAGAAGGTTCGAAGAAGCTGGTTTGGGTTCATTTGTGCCCGCCAAGGCTCCAAGGCTCGAGGTAAATCATCGTAGAAACAGGTTAACTTTTGCTCAGGAACATCGACTTTGGAACGCGGACCAATTGAGTAAGGTATTGTTTAGTGATGAGTGCAGAATTCTCTTAAATCAAATTGACGGCAGGCATAGAATATACAGACGCAAAGGAGAACGATACATTCAGACAAATTTTGAAACTACAGTTGCATACGGTGGTGGATCAATAATGGTTTGGGCGGGCATTTGTTTGGGAGCTCGCACAGACTTGGTAGTGATTGACAGAGGGAGTCTAACTGCAGACCGCTATATCAGAGAAGTTTTAGAAGAAAATGTCGTACCGTTTGCTCCATATATCGGTGACGATTTTGTTTTTATGCAGGATAATGCTCGGCCGCATACCGCTCGGGTAACTCAAGCTTATCTTAATGATATGAATATCACTGTTATGGAGTGGCCGGCGAGATCACCGGATATGAACCCAATAGAGCACGTTTGGGACTTGCTGATAAGAAAAGTTAAGTCCAGAATTCCAGCTCCTGCCAACGTGGGTGAACTGCGAATCGCCGTAGTTGTGGAATGGCGGAGACTATCCCAGGAGACCATCGATAACATCATTCTCAGTATGCCTAGACGGGTAGAAACTTTAATAAGAGCATGTGGAGGAAATACGCGATATTAATCACCATTTTTCTAATTTAATTAATTGTTATTTTAATATTAATTTTCACTTTTCCCGGTTACATGAAAAGTTCAAAAATGTACAATTTTTCAGAAATAGCCTTTACTCGCAAAATGTGATCTCATTTTAAGTAAAACAAATGAAACTTTAAATAACAAAAGAAGTGTAGTAAGTAGATTTTAAAATAAAACCATATTTTTTTAATTATGGACCTTTTTTTTGGGTTCCGCTAAATATGCCGGTGTGTTTATATGGTCAGCAAAATACTAATGTTTTGATTGACAGGGAGGAAAGTTTTATAGACAGCTACGAGTACAATATTTTAATTGTAAGACGACAATGACAATTCTCTTTTCTATATCTAACTGCTGCAAATAGTAAACAACAGATTATAACTTATTTAAGTTTATATTTTGTTTTTATTAAATTGTATTATTAAAAATGCGGGAACTAAAATTAATAATTTCAGTTGTTTTATTTAGTAACGTAAGGTTATTAGAAGTACTTACGAGAAGCCCAACTTAAATATTAGAGACTTTCCTCTTACTTTACATTAGTACCTACTGATCTATATTTTGTCAAAGTTAAAGAAAAACATTTTACGTAATATAATTGTTTAATTTGCTTGAATGCTAAACCGGGAGAGTCTTTACACTAAACATTTTGTCATACTTTTTACAATTTAATCTCAGTGTTCAAGGATTTCACCGGTACGAGTTTGCATAACAAGTTTCCGGGAAGCATGGCAATCTGGTTCCACCGTCATATTTGTTTGAATAAATATTTGTAGTTTAAAGGGATGCCTTTAAGAGTCTGCATTTAAGTTATAAACTTTAGCTGTTATTATAAGTTAAAACTTATATATGATCACCTATTAAAGAACACTGAACTCAATTGTTTCTAGTTTCAATTAAATGCTTGCAAGTTTTCCAAAGACCCAATTTATTTTTATTAAATGCAACCGGAAGCCAGGCAACATAGTCACAAGTTGTAACTTGTATATCACTTGTAACTTGTTGAACTAGGGGAGATCACCTTGTCATCTGTAAGGGGTGGGTGCGACTGACCCCCCTTACAGATGACTGTGCTACACGCAGTGCGCCCAGCCATAATTTGCTAGTACAATTATTTAAAACTAGCTGGTGCCCGCGACTTCGTCCGCGTTCAAAATGTTATATAGCCTAAAGCCTTCCTCGATAAATGGACTATCCAACACAAAAGGAATTTTTCAATTCGAACCAGTAGTTCCTGAGATTAACCAAACACGCGTTCAACCAAACAAACAAACAAACTCTTCAGCTTTATAATATTAGTATAGATTACAATTACTAGTACAATTACAAGTATTTACTAATACAGAAAAGAGCCAATTTCGAAAAGTTCACTTCCAAAGTAGGACTGCTGGCAATCGAACCTGGGGCCCCTGAGTTCCTTTCCGTTTGAGCATAGCAGATTTTGACAGTCGCATAACTTATCATTGTTTGTATCTATTACTCACAGTATATTCCGAGTAGCAAAGTAAATTATTTTTTTTAATTGTTAGAGCGCTGCGATTCAAAAGTATAATAACAATGTTTATACTAGCATACTAATATATAAATGTATGTCAGTCAGCGAACTTAGATATATTATTTTGATAATGTGAGTATATTGTTTATATAAGCGAGTACTAAAAGCGATGAGCTATGACAATAACAATGTTCGTTTAGAACAGGGATTCCCAAAGTGGTCGATATCGACCCCTTGGGGTCGATATCGGTTTCCTAGGGGTCGACATAAACGAAAAGTGATTTTGGGGGTCGACGAGGTCTAAAAATCGACCCCTATTATATTAACACAAGTTCTTATTTAAAACTTTCAAGATAGGTAAGTAGGTAGTTACTGTATTGTTTATGTTGTGTTACGTGTACTAAGAATAATTAATATTTTTGTAGGAAATAATGTTCCAGGAATGTAAAGTTTCAAGTTCGTACAAGATGAAAAACTCGGCAAGTCTATGTGGACAAGTTTGTGCAAGATTGAGTTGGAGCGTACGTCTTTCAGCGGCGTTTTGACTTGCTCTCTATTTGACGATAAAGTGCTTATCACACTATTCAATTTGAACGATTCCTATTTAGGAATCTAAGTAGTGAGCTCGTGATCACACTACGCTAAATTGATTTCTAAATCGAAGATATAGAGTTGAAAATGGATAAACTCTTAATTGAATCCAATCTGTTCTAACTGCGATCACACCTTCCGATTTCCTAAATTGGAATCGTTCAAATTGAATAGTGTGATAGCGGCTTTACGCGAATTAAGACGAACGAATTCATGATCAAGTCCAAACATGTTCCTGATATTTTACTATTTAACGAGCTTGCATTTAGGTTGAAAGTTCATTTGCGTTTTGAAATTCGTTGGAGCTTGAACGATAAAAACTCATATAGCTAAGTACTCATTTATTTCAAGAGATTACAAACTTATTACAAAGCTAAATTAAGTGAAGTAAAGTGACTGAAAAAGTGTTAAACACAACATACAACATATTTTAAATAGGTATGTATAATTGTATTTGTAAAAATTACTAACACTTAAGTCTTTGGTTTTCGTTCTTATTCTACCTAATTACCTAATACGAAGTTTCTATACCTAATTACCTACTGTAGTTACTTCCCAATATAGGTATCAAAGTTTATCAAAGAGTAAGTCAGTAATACTTAACAAGAATCCATTAACTGAGTGTGATAAAAATAAGATAGTGTGCAAATTTAACAGTTTATTATTGTTTTTTATTTAGGTTCCTTATTTTTTTGTTTGCAGAATTACTGAAAGTTTTATGATGGCGGACACGAAAAAAAAATGCAGACAATACAGTTTGGACTACTTGAAGTTCGGATTTATTGCATCTCCATCAAATCAACACTTCCCGATGTGTCTCATATGTGAAAAAGTATTTAGTAACGATGCCATGAAGCCTTCAAAAATGGATGACCACTTATCAAGAGTACATGCTAACAAAAAAAGTAAGCCCTTGTCATATTTTCAAGCACTGAAAGAAAAACTAGACAAAAGGCCATCCATAGGATCGATGTTTGCGTCATCATCTATTCGAGACAATGATGGTTTACGAGCGTCCTATAATATATCTTTACTAATAGCGAAGTCGGGGAAACCCCATACAATTGGAGAGCAGCTTATCTTACCAGCCATTGCGGAGGTCCTTAACAATGTATTGCACAAACCCGCACATGATATTTTAAAGAGAATACCTTTGAGCAACAACACCGTTCAGAGACGCATAGATGAGATGGGACGCGATGTGGAAAACATTTTATGCAAGTTCTTACAGACCCGCAGATTCTCTCTCCAGTTGGACGAGTCTACATTACCCGGCAATGAAGCTCTATTGTTAGGATATGTTCGATTTATCAAAGATGAAAATATGTGCCAAGAACTGATTTTTGCTGCATATTTAGAGACTGATACTAGAGGAGAATCGATTTTTCAGGCCGTGGAACATTTTTTTACTGATAAAGCTATTCCATGGAAGAATATTGTTTCTGTTGCGACTGATGGTGCACCGTCTATGGTTGGTCGTCATCGTGGCTTTATAGCTCACTTAAAGCGACAACTGCCTGATGTACTGGTTATTCACTGTGTGATTCACAGGCAGCATTTAGCAGCAAAAAAGCTGAGTCCTAGATTGCATAAGTCTTTACAATATGTAATAAATGCTATCAACAAGATTCGAAGCAATTCTTTGAACTCTCGGTTATTTGCTCAACTATGTGACGAAAACGACGAAGTCTTTACTCGGTTACTTCTGCACACTGAAGTTCGCTGGCTATCAAGAGGCTCTTGCTTAGAAAGATTTTCAGCCCTTTTTGAATCTGTGTTGGAGTTTTTACAAGAAAAAGATCCGAATTTGAAAGAAAATCTGAACAATTGTAAAACAGATATTTATTACTTGACTGATATCTTTGGAATGTTCAACAAAGTTAATTTGCAACTACAGGGTGATGATCTTAACTTGATTAAAACAAAATCAATAATATCGGCCTTCGTGGGTAAACTAGTTCTTTATAAACAAAATTTAGGCAGAAAAGAATATTCGCAGTTTCCGCATTTGTCAAAATTACCAAAAATGCTTCAAGATGATGACATTTTATTATATGTTACTCACTTGGACGCATTACACAAGGATTTTACGGAGAGGTTTGATGATCTTTTAAATTTACAAATTCCTCAATGGATAATAAATCCGTATAACACCACAGCCATAGAAGAAGCCAATGTGATAATGCAAGAAGAGTTGATTACCATCAGCACAGACGAAGAGCTTAAGCAAAAGTTCAACCAAGGCTATCAGAAGTTCTGGTTGCAACGCAAAATTGAAACACAGTATCCTACATTGTGGAACATTGCTGAAAAATACCTTATCGCTTTTCCATCATCATATCTAGTTGAAAAAAGCTTCAGTGTGGTAACAAACATTTTGACAAAACAAAGAAACCGTTTGAAAATCAACGAACGTGGAGATTTAAGGCTGCAACTCACTAATATTGAACCGGATGTAGCTAGATTGGTAGATAGTCACCAGGTTCATCCATCGCACTGAATGTTTTATTTTCTCTTTGCGAATTAATAGTTTTTAAAATATAATTTCCTACCAACTTAAGATGCTTTATGTATTAATTTGTAATAATTATAAATTAAACTTGATATTTACTGAATTGGATTGTCTTTTTATTTTGTTAAATTTTGACGAGAAAATGAAATCAACTTCACTCACTTAACCAAGTGCAAAGTTTTCTAATTGGCACCTTAGTACCTAGGTATTTTGTACCAATAGGAAAAAACTAAAGATAGACTAAGATAGATAGCTGCTTTAAGTTAGCGGACCATTATGAATAAGGGGGTTGGTCTTAAAAGTAGGTAATTTGACCATGGGGGTCTGAGGTAACAGTTCATTGTTGAAAAGGGGTCACTTGTCCAAAATAGTTTGGGGAACCCTGGTTTAGAATATAAAAAAATAAACATGACCCGTGAAATGAAGAAAGGCGTAATAAATATATTATTATAAATAAAGAATGTTAACGTAGTTTCTGGTCGAGGTGGCGTATTTCTGTTGGAATTATTAACACATATGGATGTAAGGGATGTGATGCATGAATAATGCGCTGAGTCAACTTACTTAGCGCATACCCTTTACTGGAGCTTTCAGTCGGATGCCGACTGACTGACTGATTCAGAATTTGCAACTTATTTGCAAATTACAGCATTGTAAATATATATTTTCAAAAATGTGTTTTTCGTTCTTGCCTTTAATTTTAGTACAGTGCACTAGCTTATACAGTAGTTTCTATTGTTACTAAGAATTCGATATGCACCCTGATTTGATTGAAAACAATATCGTTTTATAAAGCCAATATAAGAGTTCTTTTTATAATATTCCAATAAGTATCGGCAATAACGCGTAAGACTCTTAAGCTATTCTCGCGGGTATTACTCCTCGGAAATATATTGACAATTAGAAAGAATGCTACATACACTACACGCTACAGTCGGCAACGAATGTTTAAAAAAAAATTACTAAATTTTTTATTAAAAATAATTGTTATTGTAAAATGAAATTCAAACAAATTAGTCAACAAAAACTGAATACCTACGTAAAAATAACAGAATCGAGGGAAAAAATGCGGAACAGTATTGCGCTAGCGTTAACGACGGTACTAACGGAGCGGAGATGCGATGCGAGACGGACAAGACGCATTCTTTCGAATTGTCAAGAAATTTCAGACGAATACTTGCAATAGTGTAATACTTGCACCGGCATCAGTTTATACTCTTTTCTGTCGGTATCACAACTCCGGTGATTCTATACTTTATATGAAAGTGAGACACTATAAATTATTGCTACTAAGATGAAGTACCTAATCTGGCAGGTTTTACTGCACTACTTTTATACCTATATTTTAAATAATATCTTGCAAATATACACTCAGTTTTTATATAGTGTTCTTTTCTTGGATTGGCATCTTATCATTCATTATATTGAGATATAAAATGTGGGCTATAATTAGAAGATCACCATCTACGCTATTATCTTTAGGACGTCCACTTCTGGACATAGGCATTTTCTATTAGCAGCCTAGTTCCACCGTCCACTCGCGGCCCTTTTAATGCTATTTAGAAACAGTATAAAAAAATTAATAAACATACTGAATATTTCGTGTAAATGCTTAGTTTTACATTTTTAGTATTTTTAGTCAATTTTTAGTTTGACATTTTTTATTTTTATTTTTGACATTATTGATTTTTTTCTCTTTTGTTCTCTTGATTTCTTGTGTGATTGATTGATCGATTTGTATATCTCACACATTATTATAAATCGATCAAGATTGTAAGTTCTAGATATTTTAATAGTGTTGTGCTTTCCTATAATTTAAATTCATACTTGTAATGTTCCTTTCTGTAAATGTTGTATTTTGTGATTAAGTATGTCTTTAGCTGGTAAGCCTTTTAAAATAAATAAATAAATAAATTCAGGAAAAAATTATGTAAATTTCTACTTAGTGTTTATTATAAATGAGATAGCCTATGAATGGATTTTGCTGAAATTTTACAGATTTTAATGTAATTGTCAACAGACAGGCAGACTTTATCAGATCAGACGATCCACTTGATGGTAGAAGCTAAAGTATTTTATAATACAAGTAACGCCACAGGTGTAAGTGCGCTGCCGACAATAGAATTAAGGAAAAGGGATTAGAATAATTGATAGGGAAAAGGTCTGTCATTCCTTATTCCCTCAGGTGCCCTCTAGCGGTAATGCAATCAGTCCAGCCAACTTGGTTTCAAGTTAGTTTCTGCATTATAACTAGCGTCCTCTTGTTAGTATTTTAAAAAACTCACAGAGGTTCTTAAATAAGTGTATAGATGTCACTTTCGTTTTTAAATCATTACCATAAATGCAGATGTCAGATTTCGGTTTAAATGTGTGGTCAGAAAAAAACTTAGGAATTATTATCCAAAAAATCCCATGTGTTATTATGGGTGATACTTCGATTGATTAAGTTGAGGATTTTTATAAACGTAATGATCTTTTATTTATTTTGTATGCATATATATATACATTCGGTGATTTTCTAGGTAGAAGTAATCAGTGTAATATTTTGCGTTCCGAGTTAGGAAAGTCTTGTCCCGGGCTAGGCAAGGCAGCTGGAAAAAGTAATATTTCTTACTGATAAACAAACGTAAGCGAGGAAAATGTTTGGCTGCATAATAATATGAGGTAGGAAGAGGATTTTTCCCGGCAGTGTAATGTTATTAAGTTTTGCCTTTTCTAGTCTACCATTTTTCTGTAGTATCTGAAAGATAGATACACCTATATTTAACGAATGAAGCTTCTTTCTTAAAAGCGTCGGATGAAGAAGGTCTTGCAATACTGGCGCCGTCTGTTGACTCACTTTAACTATAGTATCACCTTGTAATTTGACGTCCAGTTTACAACATTCGGTTACTTATCATGTTTTCTGTTGTTCGGTTGGTAAAACACGTACGTACTCGTTTCTACTGATCTAACTAGAGATGGCAGCCTCTTTTGTGCATGCATTCAACACAAAGAAAACAACGAAACTATAAAAAAAATCGATTTAACCCACCATGTGTTTATTAGGTGTTTATAGGACCCAGCTAGGACCCAGCCATATACTGGCAGCTCGTCTATTTCATTGACCTCCCCTTATATTCGATATATTACTTATAGGTAATAGGAGCCTATTGGCTTAGCATATAATGAAAGAGCATTTGTGACATTTGTTATTATAATAAATTGTGCCAATACAGTGGCATTCTCGTCTTGGTCTTGCATTTGGGCAACACTCAATTTAGGAAAGAATACACGATCTAATATTGTTAATGAAATATAATATAAGAAGGTATATGAGTTTTTAAGTGTGTAATAACCCAATGATTTTGAGGTGTATTCCCAGTAGTTCGGTTAACAGTTCGGTTGACCGAACTAGTGAGACTTTTTTTCCCAGTAGTCCGGCCGTACAAATCAACCGGAATAGTGAGACCATTTTTTTCTGCTCCATTCCCAGTAGTTCGGTTAATGGATTTTACTGCCATCAGTATATAATTTTACCGGATCGCTGGACATTAAAGATAGATCCTTTTGTTGTTCTATTTTATCATAGTTTAGAACTTCAACTGTAGCAGGGTGTCCCAAATCAGTGATGGTACCATTTCTTTGAAGCAATACGTCCGGAAGCTCAGCTAGGAGATGGCCCTTCTTGACATAATAAAGTTGTTGCGATTCAATTGCCCTGAGGTCCAACGGTATAATTCCAGCCAACAGGGCAGCCGCATTGCCAGACACTGTGCGATGCTCTTTGGCTATTTTAATGGTGAACATTCTAGTGAGTCCGTTCAGAGATTTGATCGCGTATTTTTTGTTTACTATGTCAGCCCAGACATTAGCACCGTACAATATCAGTGGCTCAACAGCTGCTATATAATAGTTCTCAAAATTTCTGAGTTCAGTTCCCATTGTGACCTAGCAGCTCTGGCCATGATTTTATGTAGAGCAGTGCCTCTTTTAGTTACTGCGTCAAGATGAGACCTAAAGTTTAATAGTCGATCTATTGTTAGGCCTAATATTTTGATGGAGTTACTGGAGGGAACCAAAACGTTTTCGAAAAATATTCTGGGTTGAGTATACCTAAAATTACCTTTACATGTCATATTGAATATTGTCATAGGCTGCATAATTGAATTTACAACCGGAATAAAAGAAATATGATCTCACTACTCCTATTGGTACGATCGAATTACTGGGAAAAAAATCTCACTAGTTTGGTCAACCGGACTGTTAACCGAACTACTGGGAATGGAGCAGAAAAAAATGGTCTCACTATTCCGGTTGATTTGTACGGCCGGACTACTGGGAAAAAAAGTCTCACTAGTTCGGTCAACCGAACTGTTAACCGAACTACTGGGAATACACCGATTTTGATGTATGTCAATTGTGTAACCACAACAAAAGAAGAGTTTTAGAGTAGGTATTAGATAGGTATACTCGAGAGTCGTTTGCATCAAAGAGTTATAAATAAAATAAATAAAATGAAATGAAAATAAAATGATATAAAATAAATAATAAAATAAATAACATCAAGAATAAATAAAATGAAAATATAGACTAAACCAGAAGTTATGTTAAATAATTTTTCTTTCTCAACAATTTTATTAGTTTCAAATAAGGATTGCTTTTTTGTAAATTATGCGAGTTAATGCTACTGAGCGTAGAAATATTGGCGAGCGACATCGTGAATTGTATGTCAATTTGAGATTCTATCAACACTACAATAATTTTGCTAGAGACCAGTCCACATATACTTTGCATTAATTCAAGGTTAGCTTAGCAAATATTTATGCAAATTATTATGTTTTAACGATCACATCAGCCAAAGAAGATTCGATTAGAAGTCCAGGTTCTGTCAGGTCTTCTGCAAACTTCTAAGATGGTTTTTTTGGGAGATCACAAAAAATATTTTCTTTATATGTTCTGTGGTTATGCATTCCAGCTTGTATTACCTCTGTTGCAGCAGTTCCTTCTTAGTGGGCTGTCGGTTACTGCCATAGGAAAAAGAGCTTTCTGCTATAGTGATCTGTAAATAGGTACAATACAAGTAATTTCTTATTATTCTTATTCAAAATCTTCTAAATTACTTTTTCGTCAAACAGTGATTGAATCTGCGGTAGGGTGCCAACAGGGTGATCCTTTAGGGCCACCAATTATTATTAGTTTGGGTATTTTAGACTCAATTAAAAAAATTAAAAGTAAATTGAACATATGGTACTTGGACGACGGGACCTTAGGTGGAGATTACGAAACAGCGAAGGATGATTGTATTAAAATTATACAAAACTTAAATAATTTAGGCTTGAAACTTAACTTCTCAAAATGTGAAATTTACGCTTCTGAGTCTTTCTCGGAAACTAAAAAAAATTCAATATTAAACGAATTTAACTCAATACTCCCAGGTGTTAAACAAATCAAAAAGGAAAATTTTTTCCTCCTCGGTGCACACATTACCGCTGAGTCAATCACACCACTTATCATAGATAAACAAAACAAAATTGAACTTTTCACAAATATTTACAAATATTAATAGACACGTGGCTCTCTTCTTGCTTCGTCATTGTCTCTCAATGCCAAAGCTCACATACTTTCTTCGTTGCAGCCCAATCTGGATGCACGGGGAAAGTTTACGGACAATGGACAATACCTTTAAAAGTTGTGTTCAACTACTTTTAAATCCCGACATAAATGGTTTATCATGGAAACAGTTCACGCTCCCTATGAGATTCGGGGGTGTCGGTGTTCGACGAATAGAGGACATTGCCCTTCCCGCATTCCTGGCCTCGTCCCATGCTGGTCTTGACCTCATAGGTATGATTCTCAATCCCTCACTCGGTGAGTTTGAGGTTAGCCACATGGACGATGCCCTGAATCACTGGAAATCCTTGTGCCCTAATACCGATTTACCTTCCCTACGTGTCTCGCAGAGAGGGTGGGATTTACCTTTAATAAAAAAAGCCTTCAGTGAAATTCTGGACTCCACTTCGGGTGCGGATCACGCTAGAGTCATGGCTTCTGCGGAAAGGGAGGCAGGAGCGTGGTTAAACGCTTTTCCTTCTCCTCACCTCGGTACGCTTCTGGACACAAACTCAGTCAGAATAGCTGTTTCATTAAGAGTCGGCGCGAGGGTGTGCCATCCTCATGTGTGTGTGTGTGTGTGTGCGGTGCCAGCGTAGATCCCTACGGTCACCACGGCCTGTCATGCATAAGGAGCGCTGGCCGTCGCTCACGACACACCTCTATAAACAACATAATAAAGCGTGCTCTCGGTACAGTCAATATTCCTAGCTTACTGGAGCCGCCGGGTTTGTGTCGCGACGATGGCAAGAGGCCTGATGGCATGACCCTGGTTCCGTGGTGCCATGGGAGAGCGTTGGTATGGGATGCCATTTGTGCGGACACCCTGGCTCCGATACACCTATCCGGCTCCTCCCACTTATCTGGCTCCGCCGCCCTCAGCGCTGAGAAACTTAAAAAAGGCAAATACTCAGGCCTCGCGGACCACTTTGAATTTCTAGCGTTCGCGGTGGAAACGCTCGGAGTGTGGTCACCCGATGCTAAATCCTTCGGGAAAGAGATAGGAAAACTTCTAATCGAGAAATCGGGCGATCGGCGCGCCAGCTCTTTCTTCACGCAACGTATAGCGTTAGAAATTCAAAGAGGTAACACTGCAAGCGTCCTGGGTACTACGCAAGATTCGGCGGAGGTGGACGAGTTATTCTTTTTGGCCAATTAGTTTCCTCCACGCCCCAGCCTTCCCAGCATGCACATGGTTTAATTAATTTTTTAAGTGTTGTTATTATTTCTTATTTTTGTTTGTTTAATTGTTAGTTAGTAAATTAGTAGATTAAAATAGGATAATTAAGTGTTTAGTTAAATCAAATTATGTAATATACTAAAATTCTGTAAAGATAATAAATTACAATATGTTAAAAAAAAGTAATTTCTTAGTAAAGTAGAGCGAACATTCTTAGTAAAGTGGAAGTTTCAAAAAATAACTATTTGCTCGCTCTGTCGACATTATATTCCCTTAGAACATTATATAAAAATCTCGTTTTATGCTTTTATATTAAGGTATCAGAATCAAGGAATCGGGAGAAAATTGAAACATGGAGCTCAGCACTCCGCGTTAAAATGCCCCAATGTAAATAATATAAAGAACGGTATTGTAACGCGGAAATGCTTTGCTTTTATCTAATATTGGTACATACATGCTTTAATGTCGACAGAAATTACATTGACTAAGTTATCGGTACATTTATGAATGGCCAACCATCGTTTACTACATGAAATATTACACTATTACACTATTCAGGATAATTAAAAAAATCACAGTAATGAGTTAGGTTTATAAAAAATCACAGTAATGAGTTATATAAAGATTATAAAGTAATTAATGAAATATATATAAAACTACTTACGTTGGTGAAGAACAATAGAACTAAATAAAAGTAATACTTTAATATAATATTTCTCTACGCTAATAGAACAATAGAAACTAAATAAAAGTAATACTTTAATATAAATTTCTAATACTAAAACGCGAAAGTGTTCTGCGTTTGTGGGATACTGAAACAGGCTCTAGACGTGGGTATATGTAGCCACAATATTAATTAGTTGTTAATATTAAATAATGTTAATATTAATATTAATTTCTTATAATGATAATGAAGGTATGTAGTTGTGGGGAGGGACTTTGTGTCAACCGTTTCCCTGAGAACGAGAAATCAAAACATACGTCAAATCAATTTTTTTTTTTCTATATCTACCCGCGGTACGAATGATGACATGGACCGCGATCTATATGCGATATGTATATATTATATATATCTTATATCTAATACGACGTTCTAACATCCTAACGCAGTCGTGAGCCGCCGCCGCGATAATGTTACGGAGGCGCAATTTATATTATACCTTGCATAAACCTCCAAATGAACTATTCTATTTACATTGTCTTATATTAATGTCCTATAACCGATATTAATTACTATTGAAGGTATCCAGTTGTAGGGCGGGACTTTGTGTCAACCGTTTCCCCGAGAACGAGAAATCAAAACATACGTCAAATCAAATTTTTTTTCTACATCTACCTGCGGTACGAATGATGACATGGACCGCGATCTATACACGATATATACGATATATATACAATATATATACTATACATATACGATCTATATACGTATATACCGTATATCTAATACAACATTCTTACATCCTAACGCAGCCGAGGGCTGCGTTCACTCTTACCTATCTTAACATTACTAATTAAATGATGAGATTTTTGACATATACACTTACAAGTACGTTACAATCTAACATTAATCGTACGAAGACGACGTCTGTGTCTTTCTTAACATGACTTGAAGAATCCAAACCAGATGGTATCAGCTTAATTACTATAAAGGTTTTGATCCGTTCACGAGCGATAGTCAAGACGCTAACTTCCTGAAAAGCATTTGGCAAGGAAGATTCGTTATATGAACTACTTAACACCGCATACTGCCACTTCAAACATTACTCCTTAATTACAGTGTATTTTATTAAAGGAATGTATGTACTTTATGTTAATAACCTTAATACGAAGCCTGCTTCAGTGATCCTCCACGTATTTAAACTAATCTATAATTACTAAAACACAAAGGCCATTGCAGACTGTAAATGAATCAATTTATAGTCTCCAATAGTCATCTGATGTTATTTATATCGAAGCGGCACAGTGGGCTTTTATGGTGGTATAGTTAATTCTGACGCCATCATAATCAATACTAAGGAGGTTAGAGATATAGGGTGTATATAATGGAATTAATGAACTCATTAATTACTCAGTCAGACATCATTAAATTACTTAACGGAATGAACATTAACTTGAAAGCAGTCTTGATGTGTATTTAAACAATTTGAAAGCCTTTGTGGTAGTTGTGCAAATGTAATATTTTAATTTGGAATGAATCGTTTAACAGAAGAATTCGTTATTCGTTAAATTGAAGTTTATTATATCAATACTAATAATAAATCTGTAAGGGTCGGTCATGGAGTAAGTTACTTTGTTTTCAGAGATATCGTGTTTATAGGCTCTATACATGATACTGAAACTAAATTGATGATTTTTAGAATTTTTTTCTGTGTGTATGTATGTATGTATTTATGTATGTTCCTCCATAACTCTGAAACGAATTAACTGATTTTCATGAAACTTGGTAGATAAAAATTTGGACGTACGGGACACAGGATAGGCTACTTAATATTTTTCAACGCGGACGAAGTCGTGGGCACCAGCTAGTTAATAAATAAAATTGTTATAAATACCAGAATTTTCACGGTGATACGTGTACGGTTTTACACGCAAACCTGTGTTTAAGCACCATTTCGAGATGTTTACAGAATTCTAATGAAATTTTATTTTTATTGAGTCTAATTTTGATATTATTTTAACAATAACTAATATGAGCTATGTTATACTGAGAGCTAAGTAACCTTCTAATTAATATGTACGTCGATGTATTAATAAAATTAATGTGTACCAGTAATAAAAAAAAATAAGCAGGAAGAGTAAATGTAAAATTACATTAGACGTCACAGTTTGGCCGCAGAATACCCACAATTTACTTTAATAACACTAAATATTGATCTTAAATATATAAAATTTGAGTACATTCGTTCCTAAACCTTAATAATTAATACATTATTCAAAATTTTATGGACTATGAATTACATAATATGAAAAACATTCTTCCAGACTTTTTCCTTTATCAAAAGTTGTAAATTGTAATTTTTTTTAAAACTCAATAAAATACAAGAATCTCAAAACCGCCTAAACATGTACGCCAGCTCCTCCAATTTTCATGCACACTAGTCAAAATGTTTGCGAATGCTACGGTCCAATTTTATCTAAGTATAAAACAAATTTTAATATTTTTTGGTTAAATTTTAAAATACATTAAAATAACAAATGCAATATACTGAATTTAAAAATTGATGTTATATCTAAATACATTATAAATATATATCTTAAATATTTGATAATAATAACACAATTAAAGGTAGACGCATTCTTTTAATAGATGTTGTTGAATTTTAAACAAAACCCCTTGGTGGTCAGGAGTAAATCTAACTAAGGCATCGTAAATCCAGTTTATGTTTTCGAACGACTACATTCTATGAGTTGTTATTCTATGTAATACATAATATTATTATAGTCTAAACACTAAAATAATGGTGCCACTCCTTTGGCTACACACGATACATCTCTAATACCCACTTATTGTATTATTATATGATATATGTAATATTAAAATGCCGAATATAGAACAATGTTGAAAAAATTTTATGTTTTCAAACATGTTAGTCAATTTCCACAATATCTAAATATCCCTATAAATACTTTAATCCATTCGATTACAAGCGATTACAAACGAATACAATCGATATATGATTAATACAAAGCATAGATTTAAAATATAATAGGAAAATCATTAAAAATTATTAGATTGTATGAAGAGCCACATTTACTCTTATTATATAATATAATTAAATATTACCACTAGAAAACATCGATCAATTTTAAGTTTAAGTTACACAATTAAACAAACATTGACGCAATTGGCGCCTAAAAAACTGAAAGTAATGGGAAAGACAAATAGATTTAGATACTTATAATTTACAGAATCTAATACGAGTCTCTGACTCTTAGCGTATAATCCAAAATTGTAAATTAACTTTAAAGGATGCTGAACAGTGAAGTGGTTTACTTTTCATCCTTTTCCTTCTTGTCCTCCGGCTCTTTCTCAAGCTCTTTCTCCTTCTCGTCACCCTGAAATATTAACCACCGTTCACTGTCACTGTTAAGATTTAAAAGGTTGGAAGAGGCGAAAAGACTGTGAAAAAATATAATGTATCTATTTTCAATGCAAAACTAGACAGACAAAAGGCATGAAAACATCAAAAAAGTTGCATTAGCCGTTAAAAATCACGAATATAAAAAATCTATCTAAAATTCTCATTGTTTATGAATTAAAATCAGACCGCCGACAAATAACCATTTGAAAGGCAAAACATTTGATCAAATCGACAGTGTAGGAGAAATCGATGTCCATATGGAATGTTGGTGTGGTGCTATGTCGCCGCGTACTCACCTTTCCCTTTTCGGGTTCGTCAGGTAATGGCTGCTTTTCAGCAGGCCCGGTGCCCTCTTTTGTCTCCTTCACTTCCTTGGGCTTTTCCTGAGCGGTCACATCGATGGTGGCACAAATGTCATCCCAGTCGTGGAACGCGCGCTTTTTTATGCGAGACGCTAGCCCCACCAGATGCTCTACTTCTTTGTCCAAAAAGTGCAGCTGAGCGAGATTCGAGAACGCAACCACATCCAGCTGCAAAATAAATACACATTTCACTCTTTGTTGTAGTGTCATTTTTGTTATATATGATTTCTAAAAAATTAAAGCCGTTTAATGTTGTCCATATGTTATGTACTTACCAGAGTCGGTCCATCGCCGAAAAAGAATGGCCTATCGGCGAGCAAATCGGACAAAACTCTGAGGTCGTTTTTGCCCATCTCAACAATATCCTCCTGTGAGTTAACACCGATGCCGTGGGATTTAGCTTTCTTCATGCCCTATAATAAAATTATACCCCTTAGAACAATCCACCACAAAAATAACACAAAGAAAAGATATATTAAGAAGATTTTGAAAAACTTTTAAGGAAACTTGAAATTGACCTTGCGTCCGGAAGTTAACGGGTAGCAAAAGTTGAGAATCGCTTTCGGCATTCGAGTATTCAAAGCTTTTTGCAAGTTCACTTGATAGCCTTTAAGCACACTGTTCGGATACTTAGCACACTACCACATAATAAACCACGACAGATGATTCTCAACCATGGAAATCATGGCGTAGACGAGTACCTGCTGATCCAGAGTGAGAGATGCAACTAACGCAAATAGGTCATGAACTAGCTCAGCCAAACGCCCAAGTCCTGGGAATAACATAATTTAGTGCACATGCGCGGCGTCCTGAGCACATCTAGGATTTCAGGTCGCTCAAAACTTTTAAAATAGGGCGATGGTCGCGTCGATCAATGATTGGATGCAGGTGAAACCGGCGCTAATTTTTTTTAAATGTTCAAGTTAATGGAGAAATGCTATATTTATTTTCTCTTTACAAACATAATTATGAGATATAAATACATATAATGTACAGCGAATGTAAGGTCACGTCGCACTTTGGTGTGATCCGACCCTAAAAGAACGAACTCTTAAATCCAATGACGTGGTTTTTGTTTCGAGCGAGTGAACATTCTTAGTAAAATGGAAGTTTCGAGAAATAATTCTTAGTAAAATGGAAGTTTCGAGAAATAAATTTATTTGCTCGATCGCTCTGTCGATCATATTTTATGTGCAATGGTCTTTAGAAACATCATCAATACTAATAATAAATCTGTAAGAGTCGGTCATGGAGTAAGTTACTTTGTTTTCAGGGATATCGTGTTTATAGGCTCTATACATGATACTGAAACTAAATTGATGATTTTTAGAATTTTTTTCTGTATGTATGTGTATGTTCCTCCATAACTCTGAAATAACTGATTTTAATGAAACTTGGTAGATAAACATTTGGACTTACGCCCATTATTGGGCTTCTAAAGAGCAAGGTAACCCCAACAAAAAAAGAACAAAAGGGTCACAAAGGAGATTCAGTTTGAATGTATGGATGGGCATAATATCAAATAAGTTAATTGGGCCATACTTTCTGCCCGATAATTTGAATGGCGAGACATATGAAAACTTTTTGAGGGAGGAGTTACCCACATTGATGGAAGACTTGCCTATTGCATTAAGAAGAGACATGTTCTTTCAACATGATGGCTGCCCAGCTCACTACAGGAGAAGTGTTCGAGCATGGTTGGACGAGAAATACTTACCCTATTATCAAATTTAGACTCATAAGTCCACATGATTTTCTTTAAAAAAAACATCTTCAATATCGGCATTGAGCATAAATCTGCAGAAATCTAATCGTCTCAATGAATCTCCTTCTTCAATAACTTGCACTGGCGTGTAATGGTAAGGTTGTATTGCCCAGTAGTGTGCATTATGAACCACACTTTCTACTGGGAAAGACCAAGCTGTCGAGCGACAACACGTGTTGATAAGGTTGGGTCGGCTTCAAAGAAACGTCGTATTTCATTTTCTTCTTCGTCGTCGTCACGAATACGAGGTCGTCCCAAGTCAGTCCGTTGTTCTAGGACCGAACCAGTTTCTCGTAGTCTACGATAAACTCTATCAAATACGCCAATTCCGCTATGTTGTACTAACAATAGTGCCTATTCAAATAACATTATTTTAAGATTTTGTGAAAATTCCTAATAGATGTTATACCTTTTTGAATAGCTAAAGAGACGTAGAAGTTTTTAAAATCATCTGCACAAAATTTTCCAGACATTTTTTTTTAGAAAAGGGCCTCAAAGTGGAAAACACTGTGTGAAAAATTTTAAAGTCGGAACATCGCCGAGTCTTTATTTTAAACTGTTAGTAGTACATTCAATTTTTGTTAAATATTTTTATTAATTTACATGCCTTCTAACTAAAAACATTTAAAAATCGGACTCCAGGAGCTCCAATCCCAAAAAAATCGATATCAAAGCAGAAAAAAGGGATTTTTTTAAAAAAACTTCAAAGTTCAATATCTCCATAACGATTAAGTTTAGGACACCATATTATTTGATAAAATCTATTAGAAATGACCTGAATAATAACGTCCTTTAATATTCAGCACGACTTACCCTGTCACCCTGTATATAAAAATCTCGTTTATATGCTTTTATATTTAAATATCGGAATCGAGGAATCGGGTCGGGAGAAAAGTGAAAAATGGTGCTCAGTACTCCGCGTTATAATGCCCCAATGTAAATAAAATAAAGAATGGTATTGTAACGCGGAACCACTTTGCTTTTATTAAATATTGGTATATGCTTTAATGTTGACAGAAATTACATTGACTACTGAAAGCTCAGACATGAATTACTTTACCATTACACTATTGACACGACAATTGAAAAAAACCACAGTAATAATAAAATGAGTAATATAAATGATCTATTAAGGATTATAAAGTAATTAATGAAATATATATTAAACTAAACAATTGCAGTTTTTCTTACGTAGGTAAATTTCTCTACGCTAATAGAATAATATAATTAATTATAAACACATGTAATAATATATAATCTATAATAAGTAAATATTATGGTATTAATGAAGAATTTGTATAATATTACTAAATTACAACAAATATGTGTATATGATGAATCGACTAACTTACGTTTGAATTGTATATTTTTGAGCATAAATATGAATGTTTAAGGACAGTGGATTGACCAAAAATTTAAAGGAATTTCGATTTAACACCTCTTACTATTACATTGTTCATAACAATTAGAAGCCCACTATGGCCTTTGACGATAATCCTATCCTACGCTTATAATTAATTTGACTAACATTAGTGGCGACACTATTCGCCGTTCTGCGCGTACTCTGATACGCGACAGAACCCAAAATTTGTGATAATATGTAAGGACGCCCGGGACCTTTGAATGGTGGCCCGGGACTAAATACTAAAACTAAAACTAAAATAAAACTAATAAACTTAATATAAATTTCTAATATATAATAATTCTAATTATCACGGGCGTAGCCAGGGGGAGGGTTTTGGGGGTTCAACCCCCCCCCCCCCCCGAAAAGTTAAGATATTAACATTACATTTAGATCTCTTGAAACATAATAAAAAAATGAACTTTATATGTTTTATAATTTGTAATTTTTACACATTGTTGCAAATATTGGCTACCATACCTATTTCCACTGCTACCCCAGAAAGGACTTTTTCAAGCCTAAAGAGACTTAAAAACTACTTGCGGAACACAACGATTAACAACAGACTGAACGGCTTGGCTCTCATTAATATTCACTATGGGATTGAAATTGATGCGAATGAGGTAGTGGATATGTTACGGCTAAAGTTAGGTGTCAACATAAACTTAAGTTTAGCCGGCTAATCTTATCTTCGAGAGGAGGCTAAAGTTCTATATCATGTTAGTTTGCGTCGTGAATTTCCATCTTTAACCGGTTAATGTGCACATTAACCGAAACGAAAGGGCTAAAAATGTTTCGATGGATTTCATCAAATAATAATGCTCTTTGTAATTTTTTTATGATAAGGTCGACAGACAGGCTGACGGTCCACTTGATGGTAGGTGGCTACCGTCGCCTATAACACAAGCAACGCCATTAGTGCTACAAGTGCGCTGCCGACGGCTCCTTATTATTTTATTTTAATGACTAGATATTGTTTTAAGATATTAACACTGCAGAAGTTTTATTTTGTAATTTTGTATACCTACATAAGTATGTGTAATGAGAGTGATTATTTCTTTAATAAAAGTTTTCGTGTCGAAATAGTAAACATTATTATACCGTTTCCTTTTTATTAACTTCTTCTACATTTTTAGCCAGGGGATAGCAAAGGGCCTGTGCAGTTGAACTTAAGTTTAGCCGGCTAATGATAGATGAAACTAACATTAACATCTCCACGAAGATAAACCTAAGTTTAGCCGGCTAATCTTAAGTTTATGTTCACACCTATCTTTAGCCGTAACAGATATATTTAAAAAGAAAAACAGAAGATTAATTCTGTATTGCATACCTATGACATATGTATATATCAGAACGTTATTTTTTTAATTTAGCCTATACTGTCCCATTGCTCGAAAAAGGACCCCCAATTCTCAATTTTCTTATAAGGGTTATTTTATGTTAGTTTATTTTACTTTTAGTCGTTTTGTTTTCTTGAACCACCCTCCCCTCGATACTAAAACCTGGCTACGCCCGTGAATTATAATATAATTAATATAGCATTAACATTAGTGGCGACACTATTCGCCGTTCTTCGCGTATTCTAAAACGCGACAGAACCCAAAGTATGTGATGTATGAATGGCAAGGACCTTTGAATGTTGGCCCAGGACTAAACATACTAAACTAAAACTAAAATAAAACTAATAAACTTAAAATAAATTTCTAATACTAAACGCGTAAGAGATCCGCGTTTGTTGGACACTGAAACAGGCTCTAGAGGTGGGTATTTGTAGCCTCAATATTAAATCCTATGAATCAATATGTATATGTATATGGCCGCTGCCGCGACAATGTTACGGAGGCGCAATTTATACCTTTTATAAACCTCCACAACAACTATTCTATGTATTTACTTTGACTTATTATTAAACTCTTATTTTTGAGACTAATGGCAGTGATGGTAAGCAGTTGTGGGGAGGGACTTTGTGTCAACCGTTTCCCCGAGAACGAGAAATCAAAACATACGTCAAATCAAAATTTTTTTTTCTACATCTACCTGCGGTACGAATGATGACATGGACCGCGATCTATACACGATATATACGATATATATATAATATATATACTATACATATACGATCTATATACGTATATACCGTATATCTAATACAACATTCTTACATCCTAACGCAGCCGAGGGCTGCGTTCACTCTTACCTATCTTAACATTACTAATTAAATGATGAGATTTTTGACATATACACTTACAAGTACGTTACAATCTAACATTAATCGTACGAAGACGACGTCTGTGTCTTTCTTAACATGACTTGAAGAATCCAAACCAGATGGTATCAGCTTAATTACTATAAAGGTTTTGATCCGTTCACGAGCGATAGTCAAGACGCTAACTTCCTGAAAAGCATTTGGCAAGGAAGATTCGTTATATGAACTACTTAACACCGCATACTGCCACTTCAAACATTACTCCTTAATTACAGTGTATTTTATTAAAGGAATGTATGTACTTTATGTTAATAACCTTAATACGAAGCCTGCTTCAGTGATCCTCCACGTATTTAAACTAATCTATAATTACTAAAACACAAAGGCCATTGCAGACTGTAAATGAATCAATTTATAGTCTCCAATAGTCATCTGATGTTATTTATATCGAAGCGGCACAGTGGGCTTTTATGGTGGTATAGTTAATTCTGACGCCATCATAATCAATACTAAGGAGGTTAGAGATAGGGTGTATAAAATACAATACATAATATACTTTCGTATAAAGATTTCGAAACTTATTAATTGCATGAATTTTAAATGTTCGAGCTACTAGCGTCGCGCGCGCAGATGCCATCCCATGAGGCGTGACTCATCAACTAATGGAATTAATGAACTCATTAATTACTCAGTCATACATCATTAGATTACTTTACGGAATGAACATTGACTCGGAAGCAGTCATGATGTGTATTTAAACAATTTGAAAGCCTCTGCGGTAGTTGTGCAAATGTAATATTTTAATTTGGAATGAATAGTTTGAAGAATTCGTTATTCGTTAAATTGAAGTTTCCATTAATAAAATTGTTATAATACCGAAATTTTCACGGTGATACGTGTACGGTTTTACACGCAAATCTGTGTTTAAGCACCATTTCGAGATCTTTTCAGAATTCTAAAGAAATTTTATTTTTATTGAGTCTAAATTTTGATATTATTTTAACAATAAATATATGAGCTATGTTATACTGAGAGCTAAGTAACCTTCTAATTAATATGTACGTCGATGTATTAATAAAATTAATCTGTACCAGTAATTAAAAAAAAATAAGCAGGAAGAGTAAATGTAAAATTACATTAGACGTCACAGTTTGGCCGCTGAATACCCACAATTTACTTTAATAACACTAAATATTGATCTTAAATATATAAAATTTGAGTACATTCGTTCCTAAACCTTAATAATTAATACATTATTCAAAATTTTATGGACTATGAATTACATAATAATATGAAAAACAGTCTTCCAGGCATTTTTTCCTTTATCAAAAATTGTAAATTGTAAATTTATTTAAACTCAATAAAATACAAGAATCTCAAAACCGCCTAAACATGTACGCCAGCTCCTCCAATTTTCATGCACACTAGTCAAAATGTCAAAAAGTATAAAACAAATTTTAATATTTTTTGGTTAAATTTTAAAATACATTAAAATAACAAATGCAATATACTGAATTTAAAAATTGATGTTATATCTAAATACATTATAAATATATATCTTAAATATTTGAGAATAATAACACATTGAAAAATAGACTTCTTTTCATAATGTTGAATTATGAACAAAACCCCTTGGTGGTCAGAGTTCAGTATATGTTTTCGAACGACTACATTCTATGAGTTATTATTCTATGTAGTACATAATATTATTATAGTCTAAACACTAAAATAATGGTGCCACTCCTTTGGTTACACACGATACATCTCTAATACCCACTTATTGTATTATTATATGATATATGTAATATTAAAATGCCGAATATAGAACAATGTTGAAAAAATTTTATGTTTTCAAACATGTTAGTCAATTTCCACAATATCTAAATATCCCTATAAATACTTTAATCCATTCGATTACAAGCGAATATCTAAAGACGTATATATAAGTACCTAAACAACCAAATTTCTTATCACTATTTACTTTATATTTTTATGAAAGAAAAATGAATACAATAGATATATGATTAATACAAAGCATAGATTTAAAATATAATAAAAATGATTTAAAATATAATAAATATAATTAAAAATGATTAGGTTGTATGAAGAGCCACATTTACTCTTATTATATATAATATCATTTAATATTACCACTAGACGACATCGATCAATTTTAATAAAAAAAAAATTAAAATTAAACAAACATTGACGCAATTGGCGTCTGAAAAACTGAAAGTAATGGGAAAGACAAATGGATTTAGATGCTTATAATTTACAGAATCTAATATGAGTCTCTGACTCTTAGTGTATAATTCAAAATTGTAAGTTTACTTTAAAGGATGCTGAACAGTGAAGTGGTTTACTTTTCATCCTTTTCCTTCTTGTCCTCCGGCTCTTTCTCCAGCTCTTTCTCTTTCTCGTCACCCTGAAATAATAATCACCATTCACTATCACAGTTAAGATTTAAAAGGTTCCAGCGTTAAAAATCACGAATATAAAAAAAATCTAAAATTCTCAGTTTATGAATTAAAATCGTACCGCCCCCAAATAACTATTGTGATATTTCTATTTGAAGGCAAACCTAACATTTGATCAAATCGAGAGTGAAAATTTAGGAGAAATCGATGTCCATATGGAATGTTGGTGTGGTGCTATGTCGCCGCGTACTCACCTTTCCCTTTTCGGGTTCGTCAGGTAATGGCTGTTTTTCAGCAGGCCCGGTGCCCTCTTTTGTCTCCTTCACTTCCTTGGGCTTTTCCTGAGCGGTCACATCGATGGTGGCACAAATGTCATCCCAGTCGTGGAACGCGCGCTCCTTTATGCGAGACACTAGCCCCACCAGATTGGGGAACATTTCGTTCATGGCATTCCTCAATGGATGCTCTACTTCTTTGTCCAAAAAGTGCAGCTGAGCGAGATTCGAGAACGCAACCACATCCAGCTGCAAAATAAATACACATTTCACCCTTTGTTGTAGTGTCATTTTTGTAATATATGATTTTTAAAAATTAAAGCCGTTTAATGGTGTCCATATGTTATGTACTTACCAGAGTCGGTTCATCGCCGAAAAAGAATGGCCTATCGGCGAGCAAATCGGACAAAACTCTGAGGTCGTTTTTGCCCATCTCAATAATCTCCTCCTGTGAGTGAACACCGATGCCGTGGGCTTTAGCTTTCTTCATTCCCTATAATAAAATTATACCCCTTAGAACAATCCACCATAAAAATAAATAAAACAGTAAAAAATATATTTGAAAAACTTTTAAAGAAACTGGACCTTGCGTCCGGAAGTTATCTTGTAGCAAAAGTTGAGAATCGCGTTCGGCATTCGGGTATTCAAAGCGTTTTGCAAGTTCACTTGATAACCTTTGAGTACACTGTTCGGATACTTAGCACGCCACCACATAATAACCCACGAGAGATGATTCTCAACCATGGAAGTCATGGCGTAGGCGAGTACCCGCTGCTCCGGAGTCAGAGCTGCAAGTAACACAATTAGGTCATGAAATAGCTCAGCCAAACGTCCAGGCCCTGGGAATAACATAATTTAGTGCACATGCGCGGCGTCCCGAGCAAATCTAGGATTCTAGGATTCAGGTCGCTCAAACCTTTTAAAATAGGGCGAATGGCCGCGTTCGATCAATAATTGGGATGCAGTTGAAACGGGCAGTAAAATTTTTAAATTTTGATGGAGAAATACTAAACATGATCATCTTAACAAACATGATTATGGGATATACACGTAATGTATAGCGAATGAAAGAAATTATAGTCTTCAAAAAAAACTCCGAATAAAAAAGAAAATGAAGCATGATTACTATCTTTATGTAAGGACATAACATGAAAGCAAATTACCGGAATCAAGATCCTTGTTATACTTCTCAGACAGTTCCTTTATGATGAAAGTACTATCAGATATCTCCTCTCCATGTAGCTTAACGAATGGTAGTTGTCCTTTTTTGGAGCGAAATTTAGCTCGATGGTCCACATTCTGAAAGAGGTGATGTATCAATTTTAAATTAGTATTACCTACACGAATATTATAAGTAGTTACATGACGCAACAAATACGACTCATGCAGATATTTATTTACAGTATAACCTAGTATGATTGACCGGTGTCGGTTTTCACTACCATTTAAATAATTTCTTCGTAATAAATATAATAGTTATTTTATTTAATTACATTGTCATTCAACTTTATAATGGCAGAGAAGTCGAAATTTTGTAATTAAATGAATGAAAAAAAAAACTTTAGGGCGGCTTAATTGTTTTACGCTGGCTAAAGCTCTTTTGGGAATTTCAATCAACTTTCAATTTCAAATGTGCGAATCTCAAGCAGAATGGCTAGTTTAAAAAAAACATTTAAAATAGTACATAAAAATTAATATATAGTACGGCGGCAAATAAAAATATATATGTTTTTAATAAAAGAAACCTTGTAAAGCAACAGAAAAAGGAAATTTCCTATTAAATAAATCTATTGTAATCAAACAAATTCGTGTACTTAACGCAAAATGCGCTTTCATTTGTCACTGATAACAATATTCCACCTATACGGCGTTATTGTTAACTGCACTTTTACAATATTTTGAATCATCAAGACCTTCATATAATCAGTAAAGACAAAGACAAATAAGACTCCAGTCTTTGTTGTCGTGATTTGTTGTTACTTCAAAGGAAATATCATAATAAAAGATTTCATCATTGGCTGACAACAGGTTGACGTAATAAATGCCATTAACACCTTAAAAAGGGTTAGAGAAGTGGGAAAGAGCGGTGAGGCGGTGGAGGGTGGGTTCGCTCAGATTCCGAACAAAGCGAGAGCTCCGGCTGCGGGGTGAGGCGCATCGCGCATAGCAACTGAACGTTGGGGAGGGAGGGGCGCAAGATATCCCCGCGCGTGGTCTATCTGCTTGCGTAACCATAGCAACGAGCTCCAGACGAGCACGGGAATAGCAGCTGTATTGATTTTGACTAGCGGGGTTCAGCGGCCGGGCATACCGCCCCCTACCCGCAAGGACTCACCCATCGCTATCACCAAATGATTCGTTGTCACAACTCACATATACAAAATATTGATTTTGATAATAATTAATGGCGTGTTAAAAAGAGGTGAAGCCTTAGAAGGGGTGATTAAGTATATGACCCTCTCCCGGTTTTTCTTATGAAAAACCGGCCAATTTTCCCATTTTTTCTTTATGAAAAGTTCTTCGGACCGGACAATATTAAAAAAAAAATTTGCTGTTGGTCTGGCCGCTCTCGAGATTAGCGCTTAGCAACAAATTTAGCGTTTCATTTTTATTTATATTGGTAAATTACGTATTGATTATCAGAACTTGCATTTATATCGTATATGCGCCCTTTTCTACACAAAGAACAGGTAATTGTTTTGCAAAAAATGCTAAGTTTACTGCAGTTTATAATAATAATGCTAGTTAGGTTGCTAGAGTAAGTATTTGATTAAAAAAGTTGTTATATTCTCTTCGAAAATTGCTTATAAATAGGTCGTCGTAAGTGCAATAAGCGTTTGACTTATCAAACGCTTATTGATAGTGGTTCTGCAATTTATATGACCGAACCATTGTCATGAGAGATTTATCAATTCGTCTGCAGCGCTGAGTTAATTATATTATATAATATTCTATAACTATGCGCCATCAATCAATCAAATTGTTTAAAAGCTTATAATATTCCATAATTAGCTCACATCAGCCGCTACGCTTACATCACAATTAATTTAAATAAAGCATAATTGCAAGGGTCACTCAAATAATTGGAATTAACAGCCACTTCTCTAAATTGTATTAAACTAAGTAATTCGCTGGCGTATTATTTTTTAATTCAACGATGACAGAAGTTAGTGATAGATAAATTTATTAAATATATTATTTGGGAAGATTAAGTATGTTACGAATTTATAAAACGATCGTGAATAATTTTTGTTTGACTTAAAGGCCACCAAAAAAACGCAAATGCTTAATTAGGTTAGGTTTTATTAATGACTGTTTTTGCTTTTGGAATAGTCTAATATAAATTTGGACAATATTTTTTTAAATGTGAAACTTGACAGTCAGGCTGACGGTCCACTTGTTGACTTGTCCACTAGGTGGTTACTGCCGCCAAATGGGCTACCCAAATGAGTGCGAAATTTATTATGCTCTGCCACTACTTTCCAAATCCAGACGAAAGCCAAGTTTGAAAAGTTAATTTCCAAAGTTGAATCGAACCCGAGACTCAGACAGAGCGTTAAGGGAAGCACCCTTACCACTCATTCAACGGCATCGATTATTTTTTTAAGTTTAAGCCAGTGGAAATATTCACAAAAAAGAGTATGTAATCTATATATATATATACGGCAATGTACAAAAAGAGTATATATATATATATATATATATACGGCAATGTGTGTATGTATGTATGAACCGATTTTGATGAAATTTTCAGACAATCTTCAGATTAGTCCAGCAGGTAATCCTGTGAAGTTTGGTAGCTTCACAGTGCTTTTCTTTTATTATAACTAGGCAAAACCTAGTAAATAAAAGAAAACTTAAGGTGACTCCAGATTATGTAACAAAATGTGTTATAAAGCAAGTTTTATAATTATGTAAGGACGTGGACGCACCATGAAGTCGAATTGTACAAATTTTATGCTTTTCATGTAATAATTCCTAGGTCGTATGTGCCGTTTTAGTATGTGTATATTGTGTATGTATATATATATAGCGGTAGAGTTTAAAAAAGGCAAAGCGGTCAACCAGATTAAAGCTTTAAGGGTGGTTTGTGGGTTGACAAATTAGTGAATAAGCACCTGTTTCAAGGGGACATAGAAATAACCATCCCAACAATCAATATTTCTAATGACTTGAAATTGGGTATCTATTTGAGACTGTCTAGACAGCTAAGTCTAGCAATATAAAATATATTATTTCGATGAGCAACATTTACAATTGTACCGGGTTTAGTATGCAAATGGTTTTGATGGTGTAGTGACTCAGGAGACAAAAATCCTAACAGCGATAATCACCTTAAGAAGAGAGATCTAGAGGAGGTAATTAAAATTAGTTGACCCGGGGAAGGTTAAGCAACTGTGTAATGTACGTAGGTATATCATAGACAAATCATATTTTAATTTGAATTATCAAATCAAATCAAAATATTTATTCATCAAATAGGTTTCTCCAAGAATTTAATTTTTTCCAGAGTTTCGTAAAAAAAGCCAATATGATGACGATCCTGAGAAGAAAGCACGAAAGAATCTGAGGAGTCCATTATTTTTGTCATCTAAGACCTACATTGTCCACGTCCGTCGAAAATGAATTTGGCTTTTTACTGAATGCTTTGCTGCAGCTGAATTTTCGAATCTGGGATCCTTTGTTGAATCTTCAGTTATTAACAATGAGTGGGATGTGTACAGATTGTATGTATAAATTTAGATGCTGAGCTGGTTGAGCGGGTGGGTGTCCCGGGCTCGAGCGAACCACCCCGGGCGGGGGACGGTCAGAGGGGCGCGGGTTGGTCGATGACCGGGTCGCGCAGGCGCGTTAGCACCACAGGTCGAAGCCCTTGCGGTTGCCGACCTCGGCGTTTACCTAGGCACCCAATTGGACATAGGTAGCCTATCCCGGATCTGAGCTACTTTCCAAATCGTTACAATGTACCCACATCGATCCACGTAATAAAAGCGCATGGGTATATCCAATGCCTATTTATATTGCAATAAAAACATTTTCATTGTTTCTTGTTTTTCACATCCTTTGTCACTTCACATCAAATCCTTTGTTCATTACATATTACATATATTGCAGTTTTTACAGTCCATACAGTTCAACAGCCTATCCCTTCCTAATCCCGCATCCCCCTACTATGGTCGACAGCGACGTTGCTACCATCAAGTGACCGTCAGCCTGTTGTCGCTCTAAACATTAAAAAAAACTTACTATTAAGTAGACCGCTAGCCTACTAGGCGACGTTTAAATAAATAAATAAACTTGGTTACAAAACATTTTGAACTGCTAAACTTAAAAGAAACTTAATATAATTATAATAAAATGCCTATTACTAAAACCGACAACATTTAATATGCCTTCGGTAATGAAATTTGAACTGCACGCAAAAACTAATGGGTCAAGAGGGTCTGACACCACAATTTCTACTAAATATCTCTATTTGTATAGATATACAAGTAAAGTTTCTGCATAAAATTTGCAAAAAAATAATTACATTTGTGCGAAACCGGAGGTGGATCGCTAGTAGCCCATTACTTGAAATACGGCTAAGAACGCATAACAAAGAATAATAACAATAAACGATAGAATGACAATTAATAGGTAAGAGTTGAATCATAGGGTGGTATGACATTAATTACGACTCTTAAGTAAGAGAGTCTCTTAACAAGAATCCGACGTAATTTCAGTTATAAAACACTACTTGATAATTTCAGTAAAGAGCCCATCTAGGGCACTGCGTAGCTTGCCCTAAACTCCAATATTTAAATTTTAGCATACGTCTTAAAAATTGAAGTAAGATTGCGGATAACATTTTACGAATTTATCTTTACACACGTCTTGGCCCCCGTATCTATTATATAGAGCCCAGGGCCCAGGGGCTATACTACCAGTCTTAAGGTTCAAAAAAGGATATAAGTAGGGTATCCAAAAAAAGTACTGTTCCTGATCGATCATCTAAATGTAAAAAAAATCAACGCGTTGCAAATATACAAGTATATATATATGAGCCATTCAGGATTGAATAAATGTTTTAACGTCGAAGTACTTAAACGGAGCGCGGAACTTATTTAAGTGATTTATACTTGCAGGATAAGTTATTCATATTTAATTTCGGTGTTCACAATCGCCATTTAGTAAGAGAACAATTTCCATCTTTGTGCTTTTAGCATTGAAATCAAATACATTGGTTGTTTTATGGATCTGAGCATAAACGCCTCACATTGTTGTGATAGGGTATACCTCTAACAATGTATGCTACTGTTAGAACTGAGTGCTAAGTGTAAACAAACACCATACAATAGGTACGTATCCGTTACTTAAACAGAGGTATCCAGTGTAATGTTTAACCGTTTCACATTGTTTGGAATACGTTAATCAACCAATAGTAATAAGACACCGCTCATGTTAATCAATTTAATTACGCTAATGTTTTTGGAAACTATTAGTGATTTACCTAGAATAGATCAGTCGAGTGTTGTATGAAAGTCCAATGAAAACACACCACAATTAGAGACGGTATGCTTGTCCGGTATATTAACATAAAATCAGTTAAATTAAGGGCCAAATTATAAATAAACTAACTGATGCCCGCGACTTAATCCGCCTTGAAAAATATAACGCCAGACATTATACTTTTGCCAATTATACTTTCTTTATTTTTAGTTCGCTGGTATTATTAAAATTTTTACCCTATATGCATTCTAATTCTATTCTAACTTTTGGTGAAAGAATTAAGTAAATCGGATGAGCAACAATTTGTTTTTAATAATTTAATTTCTTAAATTCTTGTCTTCTAACATATTGAGCTGTGGTGTCAGTGTCAATAGATCTAAATTCTGAAAGATGCTTGATAGTAAGTTTAATTACTGTAGTCATTTGTATCTTTATCATTTTTTAATATAATTCTGATATTTAGGTTACTTATTAATTACGTTATTTGATAATAATTGTTTTATAATAACTATATTTTGTTTTCCCAAAATAATGACAAAACAAACATATAAGTCGAGCTGAAAGGATCGCTACATTATATGTAAATCTACAAAATTAAAACAATAGATCATTGACGATATAAATAAACCTGTTTACTTAGTTAAAAATATATGTATATTAAGTTTTAAATAAATAAAGCGTCACATCGTAGAACATTCCTTTCTTATTGATAATGTATTGAGTCATAACATAATTAATAATATATCTATTAAACAATACAAAGTGTAATATAATTCCTTATAGCATGCACCCGCAACTACGAGATAAAAAGTTGAATAACCTTGCGATTATTGTAAGAGAGACCGGAATCTTTCCTAACTGGTTGCTCGTTCTCTCGGAAGCTTTCTGCAGTCAAGCAATCATTTAAACATAGAGTTTTAAATGGTCCTTTTTTTAATGGAGTAAAAACCTGCTTGCTATTTTGCCTCCTAAATCAACATAAACTTATTATGTTGTGTTGTGAGGATATATCGTTTAAGAATATTACGGAATTAAATTTGAGAATAGCAAATATATATTTTTTATTTCAATTTCAAACACAAATTCAATTTTTTTAAGGTAAATACAGGTTTAAATTTGCTTCCATAGTTGAAGGCGATTCGGAAAAGCAGATGATATCAAAATCTGTGGATATAATTTGATGTTATAGTTACATTATCTATCATCTACTTGAAAATTTAATTACACCACTCAACAACTAAAGGATGATTTTTTTTTAATGAAAAATACATAAAATACGTTCAAAGAAAACATTACTCGTAATGTGCACGTATTTTTTATATTTTTATGTCACCCATTTTTTATATTGAATTCAACTAGTCTATTAAATTATAAATCAAAAAGTATTTTTTGGTGATATCGGCTCTCCCTTTCCCTCTAAGGTATCGTCTAACGACCCGCTTCATACAAAAAAAAGTTAATGTGGTTACACAAGACCTTACAGTTAACGAGTTAAGTACCTGTTTCCGTTTCAATGTTGGCTACAGTATAAATAAGCAGATTGGCTTTTATATCATATTAATAGTTATGTATAGAATAACACAACGCACTGATTGTTGCTGCTAATTTTAAAGCGGCTTCGTAAGATTATAATTTGAATAGCTTTTTCCAGCGACTTCGTCACCGCTTTTTTTTCTTTGATGTTAAAACATTTAATTCTCGAAAATTAAGTACTTTTTCCTGGATAGAAAAACCTATGTCTATGTCCTTTTTTGTATCTTAGACAACGGTTATGCAATTCATGATGATCGACTGACAAACGCACTTTCGCATTTATAATATTAGTTATGATCAATTGATAATTTGAACTAATCATCAATCAATACTAATAATAAATCTGTAAGGGTCGGTCATGGAGTAAGTTATTTTGTTTTCAGAGATATCGTGTTTATAGGCTCTATACATGATACTGAAACTAAATTGACGATTTTTAGAATTTTTTTTCTGTATGTATGTATGTATGTATGTATGTTCCCCCATTACTCTGAAACGAATAAACTGATTTTCATGAAACTTGGTAGATAAAAATTTGGACGTACGGGACACAGGATAGGCTACTTAATATTTTTCAAAGCGGACGAAGTCGTGGGCACCAGCTAGTTTAAAATAAAAAATACGATTTAAGAAAGTATGTAATAAAATGTTCTTCAATTATCATTTATTACTATATGTCTAATTTAAATAGTAATTGTTTCTATTAACCGTACCTACTATTAATGATATGAAATTAAATATTACTAGCGGCCCGCTCCCGGCTTCGCACGTGTTCAATTTTTTTCTGCCAATTATACATATTATGTAAACCTTCCTTAACCTAAAAGAGAATAGAATATTCGACATTTTTGTATCATCCTATTACAAGAATTATTTTCAAACGTTGTATTTATAAACCTAAATTAATTTAACCATTTTTTTAAAAGTTTTCCCTTTAGTAAAATGCACTCGTGCAAAACCTCGCTGATCGTTAGTGTGTTTGTATAAATAAAACACACCTATTCGCTTCCATGAATCATTCATAAACACATTATGTGGCTAACTTTATCTCAATTACAGCTTCATTAGTTAATGTACACTCGTTAATTTCTTTGTTATTATAAACATGGTCCTAATCTAAACAATGATAACACTGTTTAACAAATGTTTCTTGGTATTAAGACTTGAGAAATATGCTTTTGAGAAATATGACCACTGACCTCACATAAATTTTATTTATTACATGACTCATAATTGTGTTATTTTTTACAGGTATGATTTAAGCTGTCGTCAATTCAATTGGTTTTGAATTTGTAAAATAATAGGTTCTGTCGGCAAATTGTAGTCGCCAAAGAATATGAAAACAATTCCATAATAAATCACATATAATCATCGGGATATATTATCAATTATCAAATAAATAAGTTTGTATTTATTATAATTGGTTTGTCCTGATAACTGTACAATCAAAATATTTAAAAACCAAAAAAAAAATTTAGACCTAATCTAACAAGAGAAAGCATTCAAATCCATTCATTATAACTGGATTCCGAGGTATAAACCTAGTATTAACAGGTTTATATAGGTATAAACCTATATAGACTAAAGGGAGACCTGCTAAGATCGATATAATCCAGAGGGAGGGGATCCAGGGGATCCGCTAGCACGTGGATTCCGCGAGATTGATAATGTACTACGAGTACGTCTACTTGCAATAAGTCGCCCACTTGAGAAAGTGCAGCCTACATACCGCGGCTGCATGATTTCATAGCTCAGTGGACCACTCGCCTGTTGCGGTTTATCGATCTAATTGCATTAAGCATATGTAATATGTACGAATATAATTCAAATACTCGTCATTTCGTTTTAGAAATCCCGTCTTCCCGCACATTATAATCACTAGACGTGCTTTCAAACAGTCTTTATTCATGACAGAAATCCAATATATATTTTATTGTCACATATTTTCACATTTAAACTAACTGGTGTCCGCAACTGCGTGTGCGTTGAGAAATGAAAAATAACACCTTTATCTATGTGACGACACATGGCGCCGTTACGACGACAGTGGCACTCAATAATTTAAATTTTTAGACAATCCCTCGGGAACCTTACAATATATTTTCAATATAAAAAGTATACTATTTGTAAGTCCAGATAATAAACTATAATTTATAAAGATTGGATTATATGACATGCACAAAATATGCACAATCAAAAAACCATTTGTATTAGAATTTACGTTTATTTTCACATTATATTTATATATTACACATATAATAATATTAGTAACAATTTCATCTAATGGAGTTAAAAATTTACACATTTACATATTTACCTAAAACTAAATATTATCTATATTTACATATTTACCTAAAACTAAAACTCAATATAAAAATGGACCCTGCAGCATTGTAACAAGGACGCTGGCAGCATTTCCTCGTTGAATGGCCAAACTAATACGTTGGCCGAGGAAAGCGCCAGCTCTTCGGTCTCCCGTCGCATCAATAAGCCTCTTCGAAATATCTTTGAAAAGGCCCATTGCTGCAGGGCCCCACGGACCGAGTGTCTCAACTCCAAATGGAACAAAACTACATATATTCGGCGCCGAGGCCACTATATTTTAGAATTTTATTTTTCTCAGCCGCCTCTGCTGCGGTTGCTGCCTTTGTAGATGTTCCATGAAGATGCGAAGGGGCTAGTGTGTCTACACAGGTAGCATCCCACACCAGCACTCTACCCAATCTCCATGGAATCAGAGACATCCCATCCGGTCTCTTACCATCGTTTCTCAATATACCTGAGGGCTCTAAAATGGCTGGTACATTGGCTGACGCAAGAGACCGGCGGAGGATGTCGTTTAAGGCAGCATGCCTCGAAAATATATATTTCATATTATAATTTCCAGGTTCTCTGCAGCAAACTTGTGACGTTTGTCACTTAATATTAATTTATTTGTTTGCAGTATCCGAATTAGAAGACGAAATATAAGGCAGTAGTTGTTGTCGACTTCTTGTAGCTTGCAGCTTGCAGTCTTGCAGCTTAATGGGAAGTAGTACTCACAATGTTGATCGATTTCATATTTTTTTGATGAAGGTATTCGCTTTTCACAAACCTTGCAGAAAATCACAGTGCCATCAGTCGTAATTGGCCTGGGCAATTTTTCATCTAAGATTCCATTAAAGTCTGGCTATTTTTTTTTTCACAGGCGGCATTATTTCAATAGAAATAAGATTTTCGTAGATAGATAAACAAATACAGCGAGACAATTGAATAGATGCGTGAGTGAAGCAGCGAGTGCCGTACGCCCCTATAAACCTACTGAAATAAGCACTGTCTTTGAAAAAGTACCAAAATATGCAATAACGCTATAATACAAGAATTATATGCATTTGCATATGCAAATGCAATGCATTCATTGTCACATTTTTTTATTATCTAAATTATTATAGTTAAACTACATTTTTTTACATTAAATATTTCCTGTTCTATCTGATAGATCACTAAAAATGTTACAATGGAGTGTTAAACCACACCTTTAACAGAAGACTACAGTGAAATATTTTTCTGTTTCCAGAAAAATCAGTAGGAAAGCCCTGGTGACTTTCAATACGGGTTTTTACTTAAAGCTAACACCTATCAGACCTCTCACTGATGTAATCTAACATTACAAAATAATACAAATATTTTGTAAAGAGAATATAAAGATTCGTAGTATTAAGAATAAGCTGACTGCCAACTGCCAAGTGCGCCTGCGTGTGGGGTCTCACGCCAACGGACGCGACGAGAGAACAAAGACTTTTAGGAATTAAGTTAGTTAGTATTGGGGCCCAAAATACACATGAATCAATAATTTCTTATAATCGAACGAGCGGTTGAAAAACTACTGATTCGTAATTTTAAGAACAAGCTACCTGCCACCTGGGCTGAAGTAATAAGGTTAAACTTCGACGAAATTTTAATTTTTACATTGGTATAAAACGAAGTCGCTTCCCTCTGTTTGTCCCTCTGAATGTACGCTTAGATCTTTTAAACTACGCAACGGATTTTAATGCGGTTTTCAGTAATCGAAAGTACGTTAAACGAGGAAGGTTTTTATATACATAATTATAATTTGCAGAAAAGAAATGGCACCCTTGCGAAGTGGAGAGCGGGTCGAAACTATAAAATATAATCGTTTTCAAAGACTTCTAGGGCGAAGAATAAAAAGATTGTGTGAAAAACTTATACTAAATCCAAATGAACATTTCATTTTGTAGTTTGATTAAATATTAGCTTGTAATTAGTATTTTCGAATTTTCAACAATGTTACGTTTCAATTTTTTGTGAATGTTGAATTTTCAAACTTCAAATAAGACTACACGGGAGATTTTTTTTTATTATGGGACTTAATAAAAAAACTTAATAATAAGACTACACAACAGTAGACATATGTCTACTGTTGTGTTTCGTTGGGAGAATAAAGGGCTTCGGACCCTTTAGACCCGAAAGTTTTGACCCGCTGAATAAAAGTGCCCGGACCCAGAACAATATTTTATTAACTTTATTTATAAAGGACGCCAGAGCCTATTTTCCTATCACTTCTTAATTCCTCATCCTCAATCCTACTAAGATCGTCACATGCAACTACTGTGGCGTTGCTTCTGATATAGGCTGCGGTAGCCACCTATCATCAAGTGGACCGTCAGCCTGTCTGACGACCTTCACATTAAAAACAAAGAATCTTTTTTTAAATCTTCTTTAATAATACGCCTCATGCTCACGACAGAACACTTTCTAATGACACATTTCTGTATTTATCGGGCGTTAAATAAGCATGCTCAGTTTGTAATGAGTGAGAACTGAAAATTAATTAATATTCCGATTGTGAAATAAATGATGAACATTCATTTTAACTCGCAGTGAAGGCTATTCGTTCTAACCAAACCGGGAGCAAGTTACAATATTTATATCGCAATGGGCCTTAACGGTGCAGTTGGTGACTACTTTATAGTTATCTATCTGCAGTGAATACGAATCAATGAGTTCTCGAAGTCGTAATTGGACAACGTACACTTCCGTCGTATCTACTGACTTCTGAGGGCTGGTCGGCATTCCGCCACCAAATATGTCGCGCGAAACGAGATACCAATTGGAATAATAAACACATTGTTTCAACCACCTCCAACACTTTGCTCCTTGTAATACACCTTGAAGATTACCCAACAAGTACGTCATATATGTATTTTCAAATTCAATTTTATAAATTATTTCAGATAAAATCAAGTGTTATAAATAAAAATGAATCGCTGAATGAGTAGCAGAAAAGCAAAACTCGAGAACGCCAGTACTAATTCGCCAAAAAAATTTTTCACTTTCTTTGAAGTTAGAGGAAACGTTCTTATAAAGAGAAAAATTGGAAATTTTTCCCGTAAAAACGTTAAAAACCAATTTTTATTTTTCCTATCCATAGTTTCTAGCTGACAATTCAAATTGATTCAAATGAGTCGTCGAACAATGAATTTGAGAATAATAAGTGAAAAAAATAAATCATTTGTTGGGATACCTTAGAACGGGCGAAATATTTCAATCAAATTTGGCAGAAACACGTCTGTCTGTCTGTCTGTCGGATAATTATAACAATGATTATAATTTATGTGGGCTCTGTAACAATGCGCTGGATTGGGAGCAAGAAAGTATAATATTTGAGAATATAATTTAAAGCAAAGATAAAATGGTTAACCAGATGTTCCCAAAACAGAATCTCAATCAGAAACACTAACTAATGGTTCTCTGTTATTCGTTGAGTGGTTTGTTTAATTAATTAATGACTCGAAATTTATTATTCAACTGAAATGAACGATTGTAAAAGCCATTTACGTAAAAGATTTCTATTTTCTGCTCTCGGTGTGTGTATTAGACTTTCCTCACACAGGTGGACGATAAGATGAAAGTAAGTGTATTGCTGCCGCGGACATAAACAATTGAAGTCGAGTTTCACCCCATTTTATCTTTTCGAATAGAATTTCAATCGAATGAAAAAATAAAAAAATACGTTGTTATATTATGTTAATAATACGTTTTATTATAATTTCTATTTATGTAAAGTATCCCGTTTGAAGTGTTTCAGCCTAGCTACAAATATGGCAAACAAGGAAGGAAGCTAATATTGTTATGGGACAAACGAGGAAATTTTTCGAATGTTTGACAATATATCGGGACGAACGAGGAATAAATCATTTTTTCAAGTTTCTGCTTGGTCGGCAACGCACCTATATTGGAGGGATAGTGTTGCATGAACATTTTTAATATATAAAGGAGAAGATTGTCTTATAACGTCTTATTGTTTCGTTTCATATAAATTTCTCTTTAAATTACGTATCGAGGTCACCATTTCCTGTTAACTCGTCAAAGCACACTAAGTAATTTAATTTAATGCAAATATTAATACAAAGAACGCTTACTAATAATAAGCACAATTAGTAATTACGAAATGCAGATTAAACATAACGACTTGTTTGTTTAAAACGCTTCTAGGAAAACTTACATTGTAATTTCTTTGAAACGTTTCGTGATAATCATAAATGGGTTAGTCATCACCAATAAGTTTAATATTCGCATTATTTAAAGAAACAATTTTATGGTAGTGGCGACGGCCTTTTAACGGGTTTTAATTATTATTGCAAACTAATCTCTACTTTATATTGAGCCCAAACTGCTGTAAGTTGCTGAGCAGTTGGGTATCCTGCCTGCAAACTACTTGATGATGCATCATCAGGTCAAGGTGACCATGTCATGAAAATACCGCCAAAGTAACAGAATACTAAATTTCACGTCAATGAAACATGTGGAAGTTAGTGAAATCCCTTCGTTAACTAGGAAATGGCTGACGGTCTTCAAACGTCTAAACAGATCTTCATAAATTATAGCTAAGAACAATGACGATCACGTCAACTTTCAAATAAAAAACTTGATCAAAATAGGTCCATGCGTTTAGGAGGTATTGACACAGACACACACGTCAAACTTACAACACCCAGTTTTTGCTTCGGGTGTCGGGGTTTGAAAACACAATCAATACGCAGAGTGGTAGAATAGTGCGCAACCGTCCTTCGTGGGATATTCGTTAAGGAATTGGCTCTCTTTCTAAGGAGATAGAATGGCCACTAGGGTCCCGGAAGGTTCTAGAGTGGAGAACTCTAACCGGCAAATGAAAGAACCTATCTGCTTCAGACCGGTCCCGCTGAAAAATTATGAGGAAGGCCCTATTACGGCTGAAGTGGAAAAAATGATGATGCCTTACTCACTCGTCGAAACAATATCACCTTCACTATTTTATTTACATATTACTGCCACTGTTAAATATTTAATAGGTAACGGATCATTTCCTTCGAGTTGTAAGTATAAACCAATAAAGTATAACCTTCTAACACTTTGTAAGACATTTATTATGTACACAATAATTTGTAAAGTACGATATCGATTGACATGCCTTGTGTTGTGGTGGAACTTAGAGCTTTAACCGCAAACCACAACCTGTGGTTCCTACAAGGCCGTAGAGCTTACCAAATTGTGTAACTAACTACTTATTTCTCATGCTACATATTGAAGGCACAGTAACTTAAAAATGAAGAAAACAGATTTATTTATGTAACAGAGAATCAAAGCCTGTACCTATGTAGACCTATGTACCTAAGCAGTAATGAGTTAAGAGCGTTCATCAATTAAAATCACGCTGGAGTCAAATTTTATGATTTCAGTAGTTTCAGATGTTTTAGTTTGCAGATAAGATGTTAACGTCATATTATTTGTAATTGTAGGTATAATCTAGTAAATAGCTGAAAAATATTTTAAAGTGATTTTTATTTTAACATTTTTAAACAGCCCTTTTTTTAAACTAGCGGTCGACGGCCTACGCAGATAAATATACAAGTTATTAAAAAAATATAACACAATCTTTTAGAACATTAATGACTTCACATACTAGGTCCAAGAAAAAACAGAAATATCTCAAATTTGATCCTACAATAACACGTTTAATATCACAAAAAATTACTAAAAGTGACACTTTTGATTATACTTTTCTTGAATGAAAATTTACAGAAATCGTATGTTTTTTTCGACTATTATCTAATAAATGATATGAATTTTTGGAAAATCAATATTTTATAATTTGTCGCATATAATTTTACTAATATCTCGCTTTTGCGTCGACCGTCGACCGCTAGTTATAAATAAAAAAGGGTTGCTTAAAATCTGTTCTAATGAGAAAAGTATCCCAATATTTTAAAATATTTTTCGACTATTATCTAGATTATAAAACTACAAATAATATGACGTTAATATCTTATCTGCAAACTAAACACATCATGGCATTATGATCCGCCGGGAATCATAAATTTCTGATTCTAACTCTGTAACGGCCTTAACAGATTTCCGTGACTTATTTTTTTGTAAAATAGATGAATATGTTTTTTTTATTCTCTTTTAAGGTATAATTTACAACTAATATATTAAAATATTTTGAATTTTTATTTTTATTTTGGACTAATAACTATCTATATTAATTATATATAATTTACCTACTATTAAATTCGATGTTTTTTATTTCAAGTTATGTTTAAATTTAACGTCCAAAGTCTAAAGAAAAATGTGTGTCAACACCATAAAAAAATTAAATTTATTATTTTTGCTAAAAAATGCGTTGTACATATTTGCATTTTTCAATACTTAATTTCAAAATTAAGTGAAATTGATTAAATTTCTTATATCAATGATCAGCGATTACACTTCAAATATTGGAATTAATCATAACGTTATAACTATGAAAGAGTTATACACTTCAAATATTTAGAGTAAAGAAATTAGTCGAGAGATATCTCAATAATTGAGAAGTATAGAGCCATAAGTGGGTGTAATATGTAGGTAATATTGAAACAGACATAATGATAGGGGCTATATAATATTAACTTTATTATCCCGATATCGATGGTTACGTACAAGGTATAAAAGGGCATTGTCCTCGAACGGATACTATCCGCACGCCTACACCCTCTCTCTCTGGCTGAATGCACGCTACAAAATGTCTACATTATACGATACATCACAAATTGATTCTTTAGCCTCTATATGTTATAAAAAAAAGTAGATGTCCGCATCTGTCTGTTTCTGGGCTAACATTTTCTAAAATATTTAAACGGATTTTGATATTTTTACTGATGGGTAGAGTAATAAACAAGGAAGGTTTTGTGTATAATATGATTTGCATAAAAAGTGCATCTGAGTGAACGGGTTGATAAAAAAAAATCACTTATGTCTGTTTCTGTTCTTCTTAGCAGTCAATGGATTTTGATATGGTTTTTACTAATAGAAAGTGTTAAAAAATTGCATCCGTTCGAAGTCACTAGTTATTAATAAGCTGATTAAGTCAATAACTCTTTAAAGATGAATGGAATATGTTTTTTATATGTATATTACTAGCTGACCCTGCAAACGTTGTTTTGCCAAAAAAAAATTGGGGTATAACAAATAGTTTACAACCTCAGTTTGTTAAAATATCTCAAACCTACCGAATATACACAAAAAAAAATCATAAAAATCGGTCAAGCCGTTTCGGAGGAATTTGGTTACAAACACTGTGACACGAGAATTTTATATATAGATTTTTTTTACAATACTATCAGAGAGTATTGTAGAATCTAAGGGTATAGTCAGCGCACAGCAACCCTTATACAAGGTGTGAGAATTCCGCATACATACAGCGCGCAGCATATTGATAAAGCTCAAATTAAACACCAATCCGTCCAATTGCTAGAAATGTAACATCTCGTAGAAACAGGCCCCCCCAGCGTTATAATAATAATGGTGTATACATGACTGAATAATTATTGTAATACCCTTTACACGCGACTAATCATTTTTTTTTTATCCTACGTTTTTCATTCAAAAAGTTTTGTAAATTGAACGATGTGTTTTATAATGTCGTTTAATTGATACTAAACATTCAAATTGAAACTAACGAAAATTTAACAAAAAATTTCGAAAATTTTTGTTAAAAACGAGAGCCCATAAAAGTAAGCAAACCATTATAAAAAGATTTGTAAATCTTAAGCAACTCGGACACCGTGATACTTTTTTTTATTTGGCTTGTTTGAACAGTTAAAGGTATGCACAAATATTGACAGTCAATCCATATCAAACCTATTTGCACTAATGCGTGGCTAAAATAATTAATTAGCCAGGCCCTTGATGGCGCACTGTGGAATGGACCGAGAATAAACTAACCTTCAAGCAATGAATACATATCAATAAAACCTCTCAGTCAGTATACCTACATTAAAATAAATGCGCAATTTAATGTTTATTGTCTTTAAACAATGACAGCATATATTTTTTTAAGTAGATTCGAATTTTTTTTTTAAATCCAACAATGTAACATTTTCAATATCTAAAGTTTTCCAAAAAAGAAATATAGTAAACTAACACTTACCAAAAAAACGGGGGGTGGCTGTGCTTCCATTTAGGTTTCCCTTTCGCGCGCAAGATTCACCCGAATTATATTTTTGTGGAATGAATACGTGTATGCGTACAAGTAAATTGAACGTATTAAAATGAATTCGAATATGACACACAGGTATGATGCAATCAAATTATGCAATTATGCAATATGCAAAATAATATAGTTAAATTAAATTATATTAATTGTGCAACCTCGCTTTTGTGATTTCCGCACTTTTCTGAATTGCTTACCACCGACTGTGGAAGCAAATTTAAAGACGTCTTACGTCAAAACCAAATAATGTGCGTGCAAATGTAAAAATATACAAATGTACGCTAAATAGCGTTCATTTATTTTCTCCTATATAAAAATATCCTTAGATCCGTGATCCCTAAACACCTAGGTAAAAGTACCGTTTGGTAAACTTAATATTTTGTAACGTTTTGCAATTTAGTTTTAGTTGAAAAGATTATATACTTAATCTAGTCATATCTATCGAGAAAAGGATGGTAGGATGTGCTCGAGTTTGGCGGTTAGTTTGCTTGGCTCGACTTGGTTTGGGGACACTGCCGTGTGCCCCCAGATTCATGTTTGATTAGTAACTGCAAATTGGTGGCGTGGTGGCTGCCCTTGGTTCTTTTTTCACATGACCAAGAGAAACAGAACAAATTTTAACTTCATAAAGATTAATTTTAATTAATCTTCCACTTTTTCATTTGCTTGACGGTTTAAAATAAGAATTTTTTTATATATTTCAGTTATCTTGCAGAGTTCAGCTTAAACTGAAACTGTGCGTCGTAAATAAAAGTATGGTAGGATTTAAAGAAGCGTAAAAAAGAAATTGGTTTCAACCAATTAAGTTAGAAATGTTAGCAAGAGAATTTAATGTTGTTCAATCTGAGCTGAAATAATATTCATTGCGCAGTATACTGTATGTATATTGTAACCGCGTTGAAGAATAACATTTGAAAACGTTCTATTGAATAATTGAGATAAGAGTCCAAGTTACACGACACACAAGAGTGTTTGTATCCAAATCAAAGTTTAGGTAGTATATTTATTAATTTCTTTTCCCTAAAGCATTCTCCGCGATTACTCTTTTATTAACCGTCAAATACCCACGCCTAAAAGGAGTACGCAGCTCCCAAACGCATGGACCGATTTTGATCCGGTTTCTTTTCTAGTAACAAAATGATCGGTATAATTCTTAGCTAGAATTTATAAAGATCTGTTCGGGGTTTGAAGACCCTTAACCCATTTCCTAGTTGGTTAAGGGATTTCACTAATGTAGGTACCTAATATTTTGCTAAAATATGTCTCTAAATGAATCGTTAATTGTACTCGTGCTGATTTTAAATATACTCGTATCTTTTTTACAATTCACATCATCATGTCGTTTTCGTAACATATGGCACACCCGACCTCCAGTTTAAATTAAAAATAATCGTTTATATTTTTATTAAAAATTCCACCGGGAATAAATTCTTTAAAGTGTTTAGATTATACTACATTTTTTTTAAATTTTTCAATTAACTTTAAGTACTTAAAAAAAAAATTAAGTGACGTACTCGCTTTCGAGGCCGTGCGCGCAACCTAACAATGGCGCGCAGAGAGCTATTTTCAGCGTTAAATTAAAATTATAAATAATGGAGGTACAGTTCCGGGAGTTGGAACTTTTTGTTACTAAATTTCCTCCTCTTTAAGGATCTTTTTTTCAAATTTCGAAAATATTTATAATTTACGAACAATAAGCTACAAACCAAACACTATTTTTTTAAGGTGTTTAATTGTTTATAACTATTGGAATTTTTTATGGGCTAATTTAATTATTTGGCACAATGATCTAGACATTATTCCGGATCGAATGAGCTAAACCACATAATTTTAATAACAGTATGTAGAATTAACACCATTTTAATCTTATAGACTAGACTAGTCAGGCTGCAGTGCTGTAATAGTTATAAGCTACAACGAATGAAACATACTAACGTTCAAGCGTCTAAATGAGAAAGTGCGAATGACATTTAAGGCGTTATGGAACTTTAAAAAATTACAGAATTATTTTATGAAAGCCCGTTAATAATACTAAAGGAGGCTAACAGAAATGTAATAAAATAATATAGAAAATAATATTATGTAGATGTTAGAGATACAAAATGTAATGCAGAGCCTTTCCATTGGAAATAAGTTCGTCAACCTCGTTTAAGTAGGTGGTTTCTAACGACTAGGATTGCCAATGCAATTACGTTGACAGAATGCGCCGCCAACTGTAAGTAGGTAATACCCACCCGTATAATCCTGGATATCTAGGCCGAGTGCTGTTAACTGCGCGCTGCGTACGATTTTAAGTTACACTGTAACTTTGAATAGATTCGCAGGTAACACGGCATACTCTTTTTCGTTAACACGATTTATGGTGACGTTTATTGATACATGAAAAATCACAATTTCGCCAGTAGAAGAACCCCTACCAAATGAAACATAAAATGCAAAGGACATGTATAACCAAATAAAATCAAATCAAAGTATTTATTTATCAATTAAGTTTCTCCAAGAAACTCTTATGATCGTCATTATAAATTTATTTTTGCCATTTTTATATACCATTTACTTAATTTACTATATTTAACCATTTTTATAAGTATTCTATACTAATATTATAAAGAGAGAGAAGAATTGTATGTTTGTAATGAATAAACTCAAAAACTACTGGACCCATTTTGAAAATTCTTACATTATCAGAAAGTAACATAGGCTATATTTTATAAAGTTACGCGGGCGAAGTCGCGTTCAACAGTTAGTATAAAATAAACTCGCTGTCCAATTCTGTCTGTTTCTCCGCTAACTTCTTCTAAACCATAGCCAACTTTGTTACGCTTTTCACTAATGAAAACAGCGATTAATGATGAAGATTTTATCTGTATAATTTTCAGAAAAAAAATTGCATATAAAAATGAACAAGAGGAACAGCTTCCAGTTTTGCCGTACGATCAAAGCAGATACATTCAGTCCTACACCAAACGTTTGAGTGAGGAATGCCTGCTTTGAATATAAATCCCACCTCACCCACTTAATTGACCCTCAAAGGACCGAAGCACTTTAAGTCGCTCTTTCTCTTACAAATTAATGATTGATAAAAGCCGTCTAGAGCGGCAAGGACCACCCACCACCTCACAAAACTCCACCGCGGAATAACATTAAGTTCTTACGCACTATGTATAATAGATCCTATAATTATACCCTTTTCTTCGGGAGCCTGAAAAATTTTGACATCAACTTTGGAACTACGTTTCTGCAATTATGGGACTTAAGTACAAGTACAAAGCGGATTTAGAGCCTCACCAGCCTATAATTGCAAACTCCTTAGTAAAGGAATAATAAATCAAAGAAAATTTTTTTTTACGAATCTCAACCTTGTTGACATTAAATACATACTTCATAGTAAGACATGGCCGAAAAAAGATTCAATGAATCAAAGATACTATTTAAATATTCTTTTCACATATGTTAGTAGGATTTTCGAACTAACATAGAGAGGGTCGGAATCATACCTATGCGAACTATTAATTACAAAGAACCCGTCACAAAACCAAGGAATATTGCCCACCCGTCAATTTTGATGAAAGTTCGTATATATTATGATAGTTCTTATTACGCCGATCAAAAGTCTCAATGGCCCCAAATTTTCAGGTTTTTGAGTTGCATCTCAAAAGTTGAAAGCTCAGGGTAAGCATGATGGAACAACGTTTAATTACAGTAAATCTAATCAGAGGTAGCTTTATTACATATATACTTTACAAATCTAATAAGGACTATTCAAGAAAAAGTGACTATATTATATTAGGGTGTATTAGAAAGAAACCTTATAAAGTCTCCTTTTTTAGGCTGGAATGTTATGGAATGTTTTATGGAATGTTCCATAAAATAATGGAATGTTATATATGTGAAAATGTAATGATACCTAGGGCAATGACCTGAGCTTTCAACTTGTGAGATTCAGTAACTCGAAAATAAAGCACGCGGCTTTAGGTCGGCATAATCAGACAGAACTACATATATAAATATCAAAATTGGTAGGCAATTTTCATTTATTTTATGCGGGGTTCTTGCGCCCTAATAAAATCATAGCTGCATTTTCTTCTAAACAAAAATTGCTCCGTTTTTCTTTTCCACGAGCCTAACAAAGGTACTAACAACAAACTATAAAAAAAGGTACTATAAAAAAAAACTAACAAGGTATCGCCCAGCATTGAACGTAGGTAGGTATAATGTTGATAGTCGCAATGATGCTTCTCTCACACCTTGTACGCTATAATATGGTCGCAGATGCCTCTGCACCCAAAAACATCCTGTTAATACTTTACAACGCACACCATTAAAGCGTTTATCACACTTTACAATTTGAAGTAATCCAATTTAGGTACCTAAGTAGTGAACCTAGTGATCACACTACACTAAATTGATTTCTAAATCGAAGACATAGAATTGAAAATCGATAAAATTTAAATTGTATCCAATCTGTTCTAACTGGGATTCAGTGTTCTCGAACCTACCGATTTTTCGGTAGGTTTCGAGAATTATATTTAAGTGTGATTGTTATAAATTAGTCTGTAAGTTTTTTTTTTTCAATAAATAAACGAATTTGATTGAATACTGTATTTTTTTTGTCAAATACCTATTTTGGGTACAAATATACCGATTTTAGCTATGACGTTCGAGACCACTGCTGGGATTACACTTTCCAATTTCCTAAATTGGAATCCTTCAAATTGTTGTGTGATAACCGCTTTACAAAAAAAATGTGCGATTTAAAACTGGTATGTTCACGTGGTACGTTTACGATAAGTTCAAACAAAGACACCCTTGAAAGCGGGGCAAGGGGGTGGTGTTCTATTGTACCAAGTAAAATGTACCGTCATGACCATTGGGAAAACTAAAACGCATTGGTGATTGGTGATTAAAACTCGAAGCTTTGTCATTTTTGTACTCAGGCCCTTATTGCCGGCACCATTTAAAAAATAAGGCAATTTTGAAATTAGCTCTTTAGGAGCTGACGTAATGAGATGATTTAAGACTTCCGAGCCACCCTAATTAAACGCTTACTTATGACATTTTTTTTAAATATGAGATTTTAAAAATTAACCTGTAAAAACCTGTAAAATTACGCTATGAATTTAATAAATCCTTTACACAATAAATAACGTTAGCAAAATTATTACAAATCCATTGGAGACGTCACTGGGAGATTCTCGCTGCAGTTAGCCAGCATCCAGCATGGCTTCAGTAACCTCAGATCAATGTAAAATTAATATCCACTTTATCGTAAAAAACGATCCGAACGTTTTCTCTAGGCAGGGCCTATTTCGACGCAAGTATGGCTGGGCTATTCAAAATATTTTTTTGAATAACAAAAACCATTGCCATTATGTCAACCATGCCGAAATAGTATTATTATTGCAAAACGGTTTGCTTTGTTCGACTAGGTACTTTATGAACTTTTTTTTTTATTGATTTTCGATCCTTTGTTATGAAGAAGACAAATTCTAAATGTTGAACACCTATCTTCATGAAAAGATAAAGTGGGTGTGTTGTAACACCTTTGTTTTTTCTCGCTGCAGCTTAAAAAAATTTATCGCGTCCTTCGGTTAACAAAATAAATGTAATACCTACAATTTTCTACGACTTTTGAATATTGCTAAAATGGTTCATGTAGTTATGAATAAACGCAACTAAATTCGCTGTGCTTGAGACAAATAAAATCGCGGCTGAGGGTAAGGTACCCAATATTAAAATATTCATTAAATTATTCTTTCCTGAATAAAACAAAAATCGAAATCAACGTAAGGAATTAAGAAATTAAATTTAAAACCAACTTCGTGAAAGAAACACACAGCCAAATAATAATTATAAATTAATAATAATAAAAATTTAAAAAGGTTTTTAAAAAATCATAAGTGCCCCTTAGATTTTTTTTGACCTACCTAATTTTAAATTTACTTATATATATTGTAACACTTACCTCGTATTTAATTCCCGTCAAGCGAAGCCATGTTTCAACCTTCAAGCAGTATGGGGATGTTGATGGCAGCAGCGGTGTGCGCGGGAACTGATACAGCATAAGATCTTTATCGTTACTCCCCTTCGACTTTGTTGAGACAGAATCAGCTTTTTTCTCGTCAGATTTCTCATCTGTCTTCTCGCCTGGAGCCGGCGTTTCTTCCTTGGTTTGGCCGTTGTCCGCCGGCGCATCTTCCTTCATCTCCTTTTCTTTGTCCGTATTTGCCGGAGCATTATTCGTCACTTCGGTAGCCATTATAACACAAGTCTTTTCAAATAAAGTTCAGATATAATGTCCCACAGGCACAAAGTCACAAAAGGAGTTCCACAAAGCAAAAATAATGCTCCAAGTATTTTATTTTATAATTTTCAAGTGTAACGACCGATTGGCACAAGCCCGAACGCCCGAATGAACGCTCTCTATAATGATTCTCGACTCGCCAGAATGTAGAGGCAGCGGTACCGTTAAAATGTTGCCAGCTACAAATTACACTTCCCCTTAAATGCATTTAGTGACATTAATTTATAAATAATTTTTTGAATTTTTGAAAACACTTTGTTGATTAAGTATATGAAAGAAAATGTAAAAATCGCTCTCAAAAGAAATTTGCTATTGAACCAGTGAAAAACTTACGAGTACCTACTTAATAGTTTGTAAACATCTTTTATACAATCAATACTAATAATAAATCTGTAAGGGTCGGTCATGGAGTAAGTTACTTTGTTTTCAGAGATATCGTGTTTATAGGCTCTATACATGATACTGAAACTAAATTGACGCTTTTTAGAATTTTTTTCTGTATGTATGTATGTTCCTCCATAACGAGGACGAAGTCGTGGGCACCAGCTAGTACTCTTATATAATATTTAATTATTTGTATTATAATGATTATAATATTTGACGGCGCTTGACAGCGCCAATAGGGTACTACGGTTACAGACGTCACAGTACCCTACGTACTGGCTTAGTACTAACAGAACAAGCTACAGCAGAAGACGAATTTTTAAAGCGTGGGAAATGCTCTTTCGACCAAATCCATACACTTCGCGGCTTGTACGAGTGCGCTAACAGCTGCATTGTATTATGAACCTTTTAGATATTGTATCTAAAGTTAATTGTAAGTTTTAAGCTTTCTTCGTTAATCGTCGGAGCCGACGCGCCTTATCATGAATGAATGTAGGTACTACTGTAGGCTGAATGGGCAGTCTGAATAAGCAAAGCCTTTTCAGAAAATCATTGTTGAGTAAGTAAGGGATACTGGGCCTTTTCCTTGTTCCTTCTTCATATCTTATCCTTAATTACTAGTTTTTTTTAATATTGCGTAGTATAATATATAGTGCTTATCAAAATTGCTTGCCGTGCGAAATTGCCTAATTACTTACTCCTTTAGGTGCTACATATTAAAATTGTTTTACAACTGAAAATTGTAATATTTTACATCCTAAAAAATATCAATCGTAACCGAAAAAGTGACAGTATCCCATTCTTATAACTTCAAAGTTATATTTTTGTACTTCTCTTGCTTCTACAATGGCCTAATAAGGCTTTATATATTGTATCATCAATAATATTACATTATTATTATCTTAAATTAACTCTTAACTTACTGATATCAAACGTAAAAATTGGTGACGTGGATGCATTGGAATAAGTAGATGAAGTGACGTAATACTTCAACCACCTTGCAGTATACAACGCCACCTTTGCAGTGAGATAAAATGCTAATAAATTTCGATAATCACTTCAAACATTTAAAAAGTTATTATAAAAAAATTATCTACAAATATAGATAGATATTACATCATATATAACATCATATAGATAGACTAAAAATAATATATATATATAACAATCAAATCATATAGACAGAAACTACTCAAAAATATTTCGAATTACCCAACGAAACTTGAAGCTGGCAACATTGAGAAAGGAAATTGGGGCGGGGTGCATGTAGCTTTTAAATTCCGCAGGGACGCTTTGCTTTGCAACTTTTTGTATGATACGAAGATGATACGAACGAATGAATGAAACTTTGATATTATCACAAAATGGCGTCTTCAACATGTCAAAAATTTAATACTCGCAAGCAAGATGCCCGCAAGCTATTTTTCAATTATAATGCAAAGTAGGTTAGGTATTGTAAATTTTGTTTATTCAGCTCTGTTGTAATGTTTAATATAGTGTTAAATATTGCATAATATATTATGTAAGACAAAATAAATTTAAAGTTATTATAAAAATTATTGTTAAGATTATTGATTCTAATCTTGGCGCGAGATTGAAAATAAATTGGCTGGTAAAGCTCGCTTAACAACCTCAGTGGTGTCATCCATGATTAAGTAGGTAGTTAACTTGGTAAAAACGAAACTTATTCATGACGAAGATACACTTAATTATTTAGGTAAAATTGGAGAACATCATCTGAATACGATACAATATACAAGGGGAGAACAGGGGTGGGGGGGGGGGCTTCGATAGTAAGTCTTTCCTAAGAAAAAGATAGAAAAACAATTTTTGGGGTGATTTTATTTTTCAACATTCTCCTTCAAGTTTGATACACTTTTCCAGACGTCCCTTTAGTTTTTTCTAAAAGTATGATTGTTGAAGTTCCTTGCCAATGTATACACCCAAACTAAGCTCCCATTTAAAATACAGATGTAACGCAAGCTCGTGGAGGCTTTTTGAAAATGCAAAAAAGATTTTTGGCAATTGCTATTTTGAAATACTCGAGCGCGTCATATTTTCATACAGATAGTTCAGCCTGAATTCCGATCGTGCTGATTCTAAATCTGACGATTACAGCGTCTAAAACCTGTAGACGCTCAAAAAGCGTCACCACCCTTAAAAAGGAAAACATCATATAACCTTTTTTTCTTCCTACCATCTAATCTTCAAAATCCAATGGGTCCCTATGACGCTCGAGTGACTCCACATTTAGCATCGTGAGCTCCCCTACCAATACTCGGATTAAGGATAAGGGATTAGGAAGGGGTATGGGAGCTGGGCTCTGGCATCGCTTACTCACTCACCGAAACACATTCTGTGTTACAGTAAGCACACGGTACTTAATATTCGCTATCGATTTCCGTGCCTCCTTTTATGATTTTGTTACACCGCATCACCAACAATTCCTACAAGGTCGTACATTTTCCCAGATTCCGTTGAATTGAAAATACATTACACAAGGTTTTTGTGTTTAAACACAAATATGTTTATACATCAAAAGAGAAGAAATAATAAAATAAGTACCATGTTACCTATGTTTTTATATAAGTTGCACGTTTCCACTGTTAGTACCTAAATGTTGTGAAATAGGAGAAGTAAGATTTTTTTGTTTGTTCAATAACTAACTAGCTATAATAGCTTATAGATTTTAGCAATTCATAGTTTCGATCGTAACTATAACTATGAATAAGAATACAGTGTAACCTTGATATAGCAAAAGCTGAAGGAAATTAGAAAATATTCGTTACCAAAACTTTAAGTATAAAGTTATAAGACTTCTAAGTTAATTCTAAGTTAATAAGTTATAAGTTATTTGAGTTCTAAGTTATATAGAGTAAAGGTTGGTCTAATATACGCTCGTTTTAATAACTTTAAAATTGTGGTCAATGTAGGTACCTACTCTTAATTTGGAACTCTTTAGCTAAGTCTAATTTTTTTTAAGGTTCTTTTTGATTTTCCGTTTCTCTGACGATTACGGAATACCTTTTTTTGTTTCTCGGTAACTTTAAATTTACTAACAGCAGTGAACATTACTTTTAGATCAAACAACAATGATTGTCTTATGATAAATTTAACTTGTCTGAACCTGTCGAGACATTGTATTCTCTTAAAATTGCGTGCATTGAATTAACGATGCGATATGATTGCATTTGGTTGATATAATTCGATATAATAAAGGGTTATTGAGAAAAAGTATTTGTAATATAAATATATATATTGCATTAACTCTTACGGGCAGTTCTAGAGGATTTCGAAGAAAGACACGCTGTACGAGCGTGGGAAATCATTAATAAGGTATTTGGAGTAACTCCAGTAACTTACTATAATGCGAATTAACCGAAGACAGAAATGAATGACTCACGATTGAACTCGTGAGAATAATAATGACAAAACCACTAAGTATTTGAGATGATAAGAGCCTTATCTATAAATAAATTTAAAGGTGTCATTAAAACCAAAATCATCTCGAAAGGCTATTACTTATAAGGTCACTGATTATTTAAACGACAATGAAGCCTAGATTTAAAACTTGGATTCGGAGCTCATACTATGTTTAGTATTGTATATGGACTTTGATTATGTTTGTATTAAGTGTACCTAATTGTTGTAATTTTATATTTTAAAGATGACAAAAAGAATAGTATCCTGAGTTTCTTTCGGGGTTTCTTCTCAGGATCGTCATATTGGCTTTTTTCCGAAACCCTGGAAAATTTAAATTTTATAATGACGATCATAAGAGTTTCTTGGAAAAACCTAATTGGTAAATAAATATATTGATTTTGATTTGATTTATCCTCCTACTTATTTTACTCATCACCAACCCATCTAAATATTACTATAAAAGTTACTGCATTTAATGCGCGTCCTCGTGCATATAATAATAGCTTTTGCTTCATCGAAATCGGGCCAGGATTTCCAGTCACAGCGTTGTAAAGTTTCACTGCTTTTTAAAATTTGCGTTCAATCCGCTCGCTACTGTGATGACGTCACACCGCGAGTGTCATGTCCGCGAGCGCAACGAGCCAAAGTATTAGTATAAGAGCTAGCAACGTTTTTGAGAATGCATTTTAGGTCGATTAGTTTTTCTATATTTCTCATTCATACTGACGGTCGGTAAGAATGCAGTACGTCTGGCACCTGGAAGCGGTTGCGTTTACCAGTGCGCATCCCATCTGTACAGGGAAAATTGTGCATTTTGAAATTATTTTAAGACAAATTTTATTTTTTTTATAATTTTATATGCCTCTTTAGCAATATAAATTTATAGTTGCCAGACATTTTTGTCGTTGCTAACATTGCCCCAGATACAATTTTAATCATTAAAAAATTATAATTTTCAAACATTTTTAGTATGTCTGTAATTTTAATATAATATAGTTCTATAATCAAAGAATATAATATTAATTTGCCAGATAGAAATTCCGTTGCTTCATTAGAATTCAGATCAATTAAGTATCGGGGAGAATAGGTGAGTTAGAAGAGTGCGGCAACTGATTCGTACATTAAACATTAAAAATACATGAAAAACAAAATGTTATTTTTAATTAATAATTGCTTCGCAATGAAATCCTGCGTCAAAATCATTGTCACTGTCATCGTTGTCATCATTATTTATATCATCATCATCATTGTTTGTATCAAATGTATCGTCGGTTTCTAGCACCTGAGTATCTGTAAAAAAATATAATTTATTAAAGATTAGTAAGCTTTTATGCGTTTGTTGAGTATTTTTAATTTTTTAATCTATTAATATTTACCTTGAAGCATAATATCAGCAACCAGTGATGGTAATTGGTCACCGACAAACCAGACAAAATCGTAGTTATTATTTTTCATGGTCCAACCACAAGCTTCTGGAGAAAACGACGATGGATATTTCAAATGAGCATTACTCCAAAATGTTGCAATATAACGGACTCGTAATAAATGTTGACGTAGCTCAGCTTTACATGGAGGTAGATTTGATGGGTCGAAATTCTTAAAAAAATTTTCGAAGTTGTCGTATGCATTTTTGGTCTGATAAGTACTACAAAACAAATGAAATCTCACATCATTAATGTTGTTATTATTACGAATTCCATACATATGACACACGAATTTTTCTAAGGTAGCAAATGCATTTTCTAGTATGTCATCGTTATCAGTACCAAGATTTTGAAATGCTAATTGATAATCTTCCGATTCTGTTAATAATTTGAAAGGTCGCAGTTTGCCTTTACGGAAGAAAGCTGGCGTATAATCACATCCGGTTATTGCGAGACCAGCAAGCGCAGCGTAGGACGTCCACCCACAAGGTGGACAGACGACCTAATTAAGACCACGGGTCAACGGTGGATCCAGGCTGCTTCTGACCGGTCCTATTAGAGAGTTATGGGGGAGGCCTATGTCCCGCAGTGGACGTCCTGCGGCTGAAATGATGATGATGATGAGTATAGCATGATGATGAGTATTCATTGATGTTGATATATCTCTGTCGCAACTGTCTCTGTCATACAACCTACGAATTTGTTGCCGCACTCTTCTAACTCACCTATTCTCCCCGATACTTAAATTGATCTGAATTCTAATTAAGCAACGGAATTTCTATCTGGCAAATTAATATTATATTCTTTGATTATAGAACTATATTATATTAAAATTACAGACATACTAAAAATGTTTGAAAATTATCATTTTTTAATGATTAAAATTGTATCTGGGGCAATTTTAGCAACGACAAAAATGTCTGGCAACTATAATTAATAAATTTATATTGCTAAAGAGGCATATAAAATTTAAAAAAAAAATTGTCTTAAAATAATTTCAAAATGCACAATTTTCCCTGTACAGATGGGATGCGCACTGGTAAATGCAACCGCTTCCAGGTGCCAGACGTACTGCATTCTTACCGACCGTCAGTATGAATGAGAAATATAGAAAAACTAATCGACCTAAAATGAACTTTTTCGTGACGTTGCGAGCTCTCGTACCATATGTAGGTATGCAAGCGCCGACGTGCAGCGTGACGTGCGACGTTGGCGCGATCGCTTAGAAAAAAATAAATCAGATTATTTTTTCTAGTTACCTATTTTTTAGATACGCTGATAACACCAATGTTGGTGTGACTCATTAAACAATGAATATGTTTGACTAGTTATTAGTACATTGAAACACCGATAAGCGTTTAAAATGTCATTTATTTGTTTCAGGTATAATACACAAAATGCTTTGCTATTATTGTTGCGGTTCGATATAGAACTAATATATAATTATGTAACGATGAATACTTATACAAGAAAATGTTTTTTACTGACATATAATTGCATACAACCATACAACCACTGCGCATTATTAGTGAAGTAACTTAACAGTGAAGTACCCTGACTTAAATTTAAACTTGACATACAAAATTCATTTTTAAATTACTCTTAAATTCATTTTAAATTATTTTTAAATTATTTTACTTTTTAATTAAAAATGTTACTATTGTGGTGAAGACAAGATGTTGAATAAATTACTAAATTAAAAATTTTACTAAATTACTAAATTAAAATCCAAGTGGACTATTTTCTTGACAATAAATTTACATTGTCTATTCACAGTGACTATACTTCCGACGACTTTGGCCACTTCATAACTTGTCCATTTCCTTCCAAAGTCCACTTTCTAATTTGTTACTTCCTAAATCGTCCTTTTCTTATTTCGTCCAATTTTTTTTAATCACGTAAATTTTTCAATTTCTGTTTTTAAATGTAAAAATAATTAAATACCATTACCTACGTATTTTAATCAATACGCAGTTAATCGCAAATCACAACTCAATTGAACTGCGTTTTGGATGAAGGGGGTATTGTATTCGACAAAATCCGCGAATTAGGAATGGACGAATAAAGACTACTTTAGAAAGTGGACTAATAACGACTTCAATGGTGACAATTAATGGACCAATTAGGGAATGGACAACTTTGAAGTGGCCAAAGTCGACCGGAGAAGTGGTATAACATCTATTTGTTTTAGTTCATCATAGTTTCTATGTATCACAGCTACCTCTTGTTTAAAAAAACTTTGTAAAACAGCTGTGTTTTATAAGAATAGTTATAAACGATTTTTTAAAAGCACTTTTTTCTGTACTATATTCTGCTACTGTGTTTCAATACAGCGACGGTTTCGTTGTCGATCAATCATGGCGAAAGATTAATGTAGTGGTTATACAATATAAAATTGCGCAACCCCCGAATTAAATTTCTTTAAATGTGACCCAAGGTAAACACTTAGGATGCGGAAGGCAGCTTGTCTTGTTAGCAGCTATAGGCTTTAGTATGAATTATCTTAACGAACCAACATAAAAACCTTTGTTTGTTTGTGCACACCGACGCTATTTTAACATAATTCGAAACCTTAATTTTTATATTTTAAAGGCGGACAGACTAAGGCGCGATTTCACAATACTCTGTTAGTATTTGACATCGCTGTTAAGTCATTTAACAGACGTTTATAGTATGGGAGTGACAGCGCTAAATGACTTAACAGCGATGTTAAATACTAACAGAGTATGGTGAAATCGCGCCATTAGTAGACCATTAGGTCTACTTGATGGTGGCTAGTTACCGTCGCTTAAGGATAGAAACACCACCAAGAGGGATGCAGGAGGGTGGGATGCCGAGCCTAAACCTATATTGTAAATATATGGAGACACCACCTCATTTTTCCAAAGTTCGCGTGCCTAGAATTCTATTAAGGCTAGAACGTAGCCTTATTGAAAAAAAAATTGCACTATAAACATGACACCTATTTAGGCACATAAAGGTAGATTTACGTTTTAGGCACATTGAGTTCTCAGTTTAGAAGTATTTTCTTGGCTGGTCTTAAGTTTATTTTATTTTTTTCTTAGAAGTTATCGAGACAGTGTCTTAATATGAGTGATCTAATACTTTCAAAATTATTATCTTAAAAATTAGTTTCTGAACTAATCTAGCTCTAATGTGTTAAAACGCGAAAACGGCTTTCGAAGTATGTTCTATATTTCGAAGAATCGTTCTATAACATACGTGTGGGATAATCTGACGATTAATATATTGATCAATCTTTAAACAGGTTCATAACTTTTGTCGTGTCAACTATTTAGTGTAATGTTTACACTAAGTAAACATTACAGCGCGGTTGTAAATTGCAATGCAGAGGTGCGCAGTTTTATGATTGATTATATTAATTATATAGTATCTTTCCGCTATTAAATACAATACAAACAAGTTGTTAGAAATTCTATAATTATTCTTCCCATATTAATAATTTTTCATTTATTTAAAATACGTAATTTCTAAAATATTGAATTTAATTAAACTAGAAAGAAGGGCAAAGATTTATTACAACTACATCATGGGTTTTATTATATAATATAATTACCAGACGTAACGAAATTGAATTGTTTGTTTATTTATGCTTTTACTTTTATGCTATTTCATAACGAATGATTTCAAAACTTTTATATAGGATTACAATATACATATTATTATGACTACGTGTTCTAGCAAAATTCTCAAAAAATATATATTTAACACGTATACCAGAATTATATTTATAAACATATTAACAATCAAGTCAAACAGGCATTGTTCATTGGAAGAATTTCTATATCGTGAGAAAGGTACGTTCATTGTGAGTGCCGTGGGCAGAAAGGGAACGTTTATCAGTTTACATTTCAGCATTATGTTGGGAGTTTTGAAAAAATTAAATATTCAACCTACAATTCGTCAAATATAAGCTGACTTCTAAACTGGTACACTTTCCCTTCTTTTTTTTAAAAAAAAAACTAATCATAAGACACCAGAAGAATTTAGATTCGACATTCTTTAAAATTTCGTTATCTCTTACAACAGTAATAAATACATTGTAAATTTATCTCTCACTGCTATTGCTTTTCGACGATTTATTATTCTTAACAGAGACAGATACACATTAAGGCCGAGGCACACTGTGGACCATTCCATTGGAATTAAATTTCATTGACAAAATTATTTAAGTATTTAACTCGAAACTGCTATAAAATTATATATTTTCCTGACATAAAATTACATTCAATATGCAATACGTTTTAAAAGTAAATTAAAGGTATCATTTTTCATCTTACTACTAAGAAAGTGAATATTTAATATTTAATGTTGAATATTTAATGCATTTTATAGAGCAGCATAAATTATGTTAGTCTTAAGCGTAGATGGAAGCATAAAGAATGATTAGTGACTCACTCTCGTACATGGACGAAATATGCTGAGTCCAATGGTCTCAGTATCTTCGTCTTTCTTTGTGTTTCTATCTGTGGTCTAAAGCTTCAAAATCGTATTCTAATTTGTTACCAAATGACATTTAATACAAAGATCCAGTCAGTCGTGTGCTTAATGATTTTGATTCAGCAAAACTAACAAGTCAATTTCTTATTTATGAATTTTATATTAGTAATTTTAATCAAGTTAAAAACTACTACACTTTTTAAACTAATTCGAGTTCATTTCAAATTACGATGCAAAATTGCAAAGTATATATTAATATGTAACTAGCCAACGTTTATTATATTACTTAATTAAAAATATAATGTATTAAGATGTATTACAATACATTCTTAACTTACAATAAAAATATTGTGATGTCTCTTCTATCTTAATACTTAATATCTAAACATTTAATTTAACCAGTGTAAACGTCCCGCACACACCACCGGGGTTTTAAAAAACATTCAACTACATTTAAAAAATTAAATAACTTAATTACGTCTATATACGATAAAAAAACGATCCTAAATATATACACAAAGAGAAAATTCATTGATTCAAATTTGTTACCTAAAAAATGCTTGGTGATTTTTATTGATAGTGAAAAAAATAATAATTCATTCAATATTTATAAACCAATAAAAAATATTAGTATAAAAAAATACATTCCTTTATATTTATATAATTCTACTAAAACTCAATTCATTTATTTGTTCAATCAACGACATAAAATTTCGTTTTTATTTTGTTGTAAATAAGCAGAAATAAATAATTAACATAAAATTGTAAAAAAGGGGGATTCAGGTGTAAAAACAAAACTTATCCTAACATTAAAAACAGGCCACTTTCCATGCGAAAGTTCCTTCCACAGTAAACAGAATGGATGCACACAATTCTCAGAATTCTGATAAATATGCTGACTTCACTAGTGGTTTGCTTGTAGCCTGCTATTTAATCACTACTTGGAAAACAATAAAAATAGAAAAAAAAACTTCCAAATTTACAAAAAAGAAACTCATGTATTTATCAATCTAAAATTTTCATTTTCAAAGATAGAAAAAAATTTCATTGAATTCTCATTAAATCAATCAATCAATTATTAAAAAATATATATATAAAAAAACTTGTAATTCACAGTTCCATTTTTAAGGATATCGATATCAATATAATTAGAATATGTTACGCGTTCTATTCTAAGAAAATTTCAAATCTTTACACACATTTGAATAACTGTAGCTTAAACCTGTATTCAATTGAATATCTATTGCCTAGACAGAAGAAGTATTGTATAATAATACAATGTGGAAGGCCTGACGAATTGAAAAAAAATATATAGAAAATTTTGAAAGAAAGCACTACAGCCTTCACCATCTATTCCGAACTGGAACTGGAACTAGATGGCGTATAGCTGTAGTAATCTATATGCTAGGCGGTGTTTATTTGTTCAACATTCAAATGCGTAATAAACCTGAGCCTCATTTGCAATGCCGGTCGCAATTTTCTAATCACACACTCAACTTCATTCTTCATCGTGTCGCCGACGAACATGTATTTTATATGATAACTGAATACCTGTTAAGGAAATAATGAGAGACTTCAATATAATTTATACTAATATACCTATTATAAAGAGGTAAGTACAGTTTGTATGTAAGAGGTTATCTTCGAAACTATTCATCCTATTTAAAAAATTGTTTCACCAATAGAATAAATAGAATTTCTAGGTGGATACAGGCCAAATATTCCGATGGGGCACTAGCTATCTCAAAATAAAGATCCAACGATTCGCACGCATGCAATTTCTTCTGCAATTCAATATACACAAACCTTCCTCGTTTATAGATAACTCTTTCCATTACCTAAAATAACATCGTATCAAAAGGTGGTTCAGAAGTAGTTAGTGAAGAATAGTGATGTGCCGGATCGTTAAAAATGTAGATCCGCGGATACGGATCCTATCTTTGTTACTCAATCGCTTACTTACTTGACGCTTGCATTATAAAGGTGCCAAATGTTTGATTTTAACAAATAAATAATAATCTGAATGGAATTTAATCGTTTTTCATTGTATCTAATCACTAATCATGGAATCATTTCATGGAATCTAATCACCTATATGTAGAATTTCAGCTATGAATTAAAGGTCATTAAGGTAAAAGATCCGTAAAAAGACCTGCCGAAAAGTAACGGATACGAATACGGATCTTTCTCTTCCCTCGGATATACGCGGATACGGATACGGATATCCATCACTAGTGAATTCATCACTAGTGAAGAAACAAAAACTATTTACATTTTAATAAATAACTTTAATTTTCATTTTGATTATTTCAATTTTAATAAAAATTTATTTTCATTTAACTTAAGTATAAATTGTAATCACCACTGTAATGAATTATTATCGTTATTATTAGTCTAGTTTGTAATTCTTAAACTATAAGTGGATTTTTTTTATTAGGTGTAAGCTATCTATTCGAACTGTTATCATGTAATAATACCTGTAAGTTTCCCTAAACTAAAATAAATATTATTTTTTTCTATATACATATTTATACGAAACTAGCTTTTAATTGAAGTTAAGTCCGTATCTCTAAGAAACAGTACTTTTTCTGAATGAAAATTTCACGATCATCGGTTGAGTAATTAAGGCTAATAAAGCGCAACAAACAAACTCACTTTTATATTAGTTTTTAATGTAGACATGTCGTGTCTTATTCAAACAAATTTTTCCACGTGAATCATAAATTAATATAAAAATCATATTATATTGAATTAAGATATTATAGGTATATTTAAAAAAAGGATACAGCAAATCGCAAATGGGATCGATGTACTGCAGATGAGCTTGCGACTTGTCTATATGAGCGAGCAATTCGTATAGGACTATAGTGATATCCATTACGGCCCTCGTCATGTCCGTGTTAAACCGTTGCAAGAATGGGCCAATCAAGTGACAGAGAAACACCAACTGGATTTCCGTGTGAACCTCCGGGGAGAGTTTTTCCTTGATAAACCTGGAATTTATAAAAAAAGGCAAATTTAAAAAAAAATCTACCTGTACAAATATTTTATGAACAGTAGACTAAAAATGAATTGAATCCGATGAGTTTGTAAAATATCCTCGAATGCATCTCTTACTTACTTACATACATTTCAATACTAAGTAATGCATACTGTGATAAACTATAATATTTAGAATTACAGTGGTTGGTCAAAAATATATGTATCTCGATACAAATACTCGTACAACTCTTCTGAGATTATATTTTAGAAATTTTAAAACCATTTTTTGCAACGTACATTTTTAAATTGATTTGAAAACCTTCAGCAAATCAGTCTTGTCAGTAGTTTTAGCTTAATTTAATCATTCAGTAATTTTATCAAAAATACTGTGAAAAGAAAACGTTTCTTAGTTTTTTTCTTCATCTTTGAAAAAAAAAGAAAATTCCCAGTCTTACTAATAATGTGATTGAGGCATCCGTTCCAAAACTGCGTATCCAAAATGTCCAAATACTGACATACACGTGCCCAAAGACTGAAAAACTGAAGATCTAAGGAAAATAAAATATTCATAGTATTTGTGATCAACCTTGTATCCTTGTTAGTAGAAGAACAAGACACAGTGATATGTGAGAAAATACATTTATTTTGCATAATTTGCATAGTACTAATAAATTATTTATTTATTTTATTCTATAAAGGATGGGAGACGAGATTTAATAAAAACGTAAACACTTACTGTGGAACCTGCATTATCTGACCAGCCCCAGCGTGATACCAGACAGCGTGCGCCAAAGCTAAGGTCAAGCTGTACTTATTCTCCAACATCGCCTCATTGGTCGTAGTCAAATTGAACAGCTGGAATGGAGTGTGCGCGTATGGCCATTCGTTCACCATCTCAGTTCCAACCATAAGTTCCTTCACACGCTCGTGAATAACCGTCCAATAGGGATCCGGCAATGTTGCCATTATCAATCCGATGGTGTTCACCCATAGTTGAATCTTTATCGCGGGTATAACGACAAACCCTTTAGTTATAACGTCCAATAGACTGTTCCCGACAGAGTTCGGGGGCAACGGGAGGGTCATGAGTTCAACACAAGTCACGTAAAGTGAATGCGCCGATGGATTTGGGAATTCGTTGAAACGCCAATCGGTGTTCGGGAACGGCGAGTTCCCTGTCATCGCTGTTGGTAACGTTTAGGAAATATATATCTTTAATTATTTAACGAAACATACATTATTTGAAAAAAATGTAAAATATGTCGAAAATGCTATTTTAAATTTTATGAATCACATAAATTTTTACTTCTGTGAATAAAATTTTATTATATTATAGTTAAAACGCTGGAAAATGATCCTGGTGATTTTTCAGACTTATACATTTTCCTATAAAAATATATCGACTATTATATTGACCATTATATCAAACAAGTGTTTAATAATGAAGATGTTTTTCTTTCGATCTGATTTTTATGCAGTCACTTTTTGATTATTCCGTTTGTTACGATTAGTATTCAATGTATAGCTGAAATATTAGTCATGGTCAATGTAAATATCTCTAACTCTCAAAATGAAAAAGAAAACCTGTTGTGTTGAATGTCACCATCACCATGCTTCAGCGATCACGATTTAATCAATTGTTAGTGGCCACATCAATCAGACGTTGTATATAGATTAGAATGAGGCCTTCGTGAAAAATAGTTTCATACAAAAAAGTATCTTTGATATTTGACATTGATGATGCTGAAACGTATATAGATATATTCATATACATGTTCATATGTTTTACTGAAAAGGATACTGTCAACCATTCGATTGACCAAACTCAAATAGTAATTAAGATCTGGCACCCAACTAGTGGCTTCCACATCAGTCTTCGCCAGATATGTTTGGAACGCCTCCGAAGTTGCCCATCCACTTGGGCGTACATCCTTCAAGGAACTCAGTACCGCATTCACCAATTTCCTTTTCAAAAGTGGTTTGTCAACCAATTTGCTCTCGTAGTAGTGCAACGTATTGTATAAAAATGTCACTGGACGATCTGAAATATTAAAAAAAAAACTTTAATACAGTCGTTGCGTAACAGTATTTGTAGCTTTTTAGCTATAGTGAGGACAGCTAATAATTGATTAACATAGACATTTATGAATTGAACTCCCCTTAACAAATATGTCTGTTAATTTATTAATTCTTTGGCCAGTAGTTGTCTTTATAGGAAAGACAGGGAAGACATTGGCTGCACGTACCTAAACTTTCTCTCTTTCTAAAGAGTGGCCAATTTCATGCGGGTATTGCTTTCAAGTCTCAACTGACGTAAGTGACGTAATTTCCGGTGACATAACTTGAGCAAAAAAAAATCGAGCACGAGCTATTTTACAGCATTAATAAATCTGATTTTCGCATTATGAGTAAACAGATAGATAAACTTGAATACAATGTAATTATACAATTTAAAAAAAATATGTTTGGGATAAGATCGGATTTCAGATAGTTCATGAACATGTTCCCAAAAAAAAATTAATGTGTAGTTTTTTAGCTATATGCCCGCGACTTCGTCCACGTCCGATCGCTACCAAACTTCACAGGAACACCCGCTGGACTAATCTGAAGATTGTCTGAAAGTTTCATCAAAATCGGTTCAGCAGTTTTGGAGTCTATAGGAGACATAGGGGAACATACATACATACATCGCCTTTTATATATAAGATTTAAACATGTGGATTAGTGTGATTGTTTATAATTTTAAATTATAAAATGAATAAGTAGTCATTAAACATAATGAAATTAATAAGAGTAATTACCGTGAAATTTATACAGATGTCCAAGGTGTTCTAATAGTTGTTCCAGATTCTTACTGACTCCTGGTATTTCTAAATGTCTGTGCACAACTATATCCAATACTGGCAAAAATCTCAAACAAACATTGCTCAGATATACTGGAATTGGACTCCCATAGGCACTACTGGCTTCTTCTGGTACAAATTTTTCAGGATACTTCCTATGAAATGCTAAATGCTTGTCGTACCTGAAAAAATATTTAAATTGACAAAATATATGTTTCAATTGTAAACTAATAGTGTGTAAATTTAATTAAGCTAGAAATTAAATATAGAAAAAAATTAAATAAGTTTAACACTTATTTAATTTTTTTCTATATTTAATTTCTTTTATGAACTCACATAATTCGCTCATCTATAAAGCTTACCAATTATTTTGTTTCCAATGCTCTGGTGAGTTTTCCTTGACGAAATCTTGCGCTCTATTCCTCAGCTCAGGTCCCTTGAGAAGCAGCAATTGTATTATGTATAAGCACACTTGGCTCTCGTTACCGTCGGGGTTCGGGCGTAGAACCTACAAATATCGTTAAAAAAATCTCACATTGGATCACAGCAGTCATATCTTTTTTCACTTTTTTTTAAATAAATATTGAATCTGGTTTTTCGTATTTACAAGTTCTTTAAGTGATTAAGTATAGTCTGTAAAAGTGTAACATATTCATTCTGTTTAGGCGCAATAAATAAAAAAAGGCTAACTCACCAGACAGAGAACCAGCCTGTCGATTGTAACAATGTTATACTTCCAGATGATATCGTTGATTGCGTCCACACACTTGTTAATGTGCCCGCCGGCGGGATTGGTCACTTCAAACATGAGGTAATCGCAAAACTTGCGCAGATGGGCCGAAAGAGCTCGAGCGCCGATCCTCTCCAATATCCTAATGGGTAAATATATATTATATCGAATTAATTGAGACGCTGGCAAAGTATCTATACTGGGTTCACTGGGTTCATTGGTATTCCTTAGAATAATCCTTACAAGGTTGGTTGTGTTGAAGTATTGTTTGTATACAAGCTCATACAAGTTCGTGTTTTGTCGGTAACAAATATTGCGTGGTAAATACTTGCACTCAAAAATTGAAAACACTGTACGTAAGTATTGCTTTGGAATGTGCAAGTAAATGGCATTGTCTAAGTGGGCCTTTCATAAATTCATAAATAGAATAATGTTGATTGCTTCTTCGACTTACTTAAATGCAATGGGGTTGATACGGTTCGTTTCGAAAATCATTTTCCACAACAAACACAGGAACAAAGGAGTGCCTGGCACTGAGAAGTGCGATATGATATCGTTATCATTCGCCATTGAGGTCCATTTACGATACTCTTCTTCCACTGACTTTTTAAGGACTTGCTTGTTCTCCTTGGGTGCTGGGTTCTGATAAAATAAATTACATGTAGGTACTATACATGCAAATATAAAATAGTTATTGTAAAAACCCAAAAGCCAAACTTAAATAAATTATATGTATTGTCACTTAATGCTTAGATGAAAGTTCGAGTAAGCCTTCCATAACATATATATTTGTTATGTTCCAATACATCCAATGAAATGTATGCACATCTGGATAAATATAGATGAAAGCTAAAATATAAATTTCAATTTACCTGCGCAAAGAATTCCACCAAGACTTGTGGGAAACACTGTAAGGTGTGCTGTGACCACAGATGAGGGGTATTAGTCATTATTGTTGTCAACAATTCCTTAACTGCTGCGCCATCGTTGCCTGCAACACCGTATTATATGATAAACACTCATGTATTATTGCACATTTGCCATAATATACATGTTGGCAGCCAGACGGGCTGTCCAAATGACTGCGATACGCAGTTATGCCCTTCCACTACTACAACATGGATGGATAAATTTCAATTTACCTGCTCCGGTCATATAAATTCCTCTTGCTAATGTCAACACTAAAACTCTGTTGAGTTCTTCACTTTCACTGGACACCAGTGATTTGGGTTCGGACACCACACGCGACATTTGCAGTTGTACACCGGAACTGCCAAGGCTTGTTATTAATCGTAGTGCTGTACTCTCAAAGCTAAAAAAAAACATTTGCGCTACAGAATGTGCCTTACTAATTTACTTGACGAATTATATGAACAAAAAATTATAACAATATCAGTGACCTAATCAAATGTAATTCGCCTACGAATATTTTAGCTCTATTCCTAGCTAAGATTCCGATTGAGAAATACCGATTTGTTTATAGATCCCTTAATGCCTGTTTATTGAACTTAATGAACTATTCTCAGTTATTAAAAAAAATCCATACTTATCAACAATTTTTGGAGTGAATTTAGTTTCCTAACTGTATCCGGACGAAGCCGGGGCGGAACGTATTAGTAATATACAATATAATATGTAATATATAAAACATACCATAACTGCAACTGCGTCTGATTCGCTTGAGGGTATTGCGTTAACGAGTGTATGTTTGATAGCAGGGTGACTCTGTAGTGTGGCTGAATGTGGTGGATCCTATATGAAAACATATCCAACAGGTTGTGTAGAATACCCCACGCATGAGATTTGAACACGTTTGGCAGCAGTTGATCTAAAAATGACAATTTTATTCATCATCTGTCGGGTATTGTGTTAAGTTTTTGAGAAATAAAGTCAAATGAAATACTAACTGATGAATCCTTTTATTCCCAACGTTTCGATTTCAGTATACACCAAGAGACGACTGTAAGTTTCGACCAAAGCTGGTGTCATCATGTTGCTTCCCGGTATGTTGGTCTTGTTTTGTGCCAGTTTGGCCACGTGAGTGACAATTGAATGTATCAGCGACATTTTACAATGAAGCGTCAAACTGTCCAAAATACACATAGACAGAGGCACCGTCGGCAGTGGTGTCGAAGGATTCCCGTTCGTCATAGATTTTTGACTGCCAAACAGAGTTTCTATAATAATTCCCATTGGTCTCGCGTAATACTCTTGATTTGTTGAGTAAGCGTTGCAAAGTAAGGCTATACGATAATCTGAACCCATCAATGTCGGTGTATTATTCGACGTCATCAGATGTTGAAGAAATCTGAAATTTTAAGGTATGCAATTGAACATTGAATTGGATTTAGCAAAAACAAGAACACAGTAAAATACTCTCCTTACTTGGAAATGGCTTCATTATTTTAAAAAAAAACCCTCAATTGAACCTTTTCTGTCCGCACGCTGGCAATGTCCAAGAGGACAGTAATAGAAATTGCTGGAGTGTTTTAAAGCGTGACAGAGAGGAATGTCTACCAATTTTGTGATCGTGTGTGCGGCCATACCATTTTTTTTACGATCATTCAAGCATGATCACACTTTTGCACATATTTACTTAAGTAGGTATAACCTTAACCTTATATCTGCGGATGAATAATCTATTTAAATCAGTTCATACTCACTCGTACTGCACCTTCAGATTTTGAGGCATAAGCATAGTTTTACGTTCTGTCTCCGCCTTCTTCAACAAATGCATCCATATACAAACCACTGCCATTTGGTGAGTGGAATGTGAGCGCATAAAGTCCGGTACAGGTAGCGGTTCCTTCTCCGCATAAAGGAGTTCATGTAGCTTGATTATCGGCAGGAAATTCGACAGAGGATTCCTCTGTATGCTACCGGATATAAACTGAAGAAGCACCCACATAAGGTGGTCGCGACCTTTCTTCATGTCGTGGCCAATCAACTTATTGTGTAGACCCATTACAATATTTGGAAATGACGCGAATCCAAACAATATTAAATATATGACTTGTGAAGACAAGTGCAACCAGCACCAGTGAGTGGAAGACATGTCATCGTCTTCACTTTCTTGTTCACTCTTCTCCATTGCAAGTACCATCAACTCAACCAATTGATCCTCTAACGCAATACATCTTTGTTTGTGTTGTTTCTGTAGACCAAGCATAGAACACACCATGTCTCTAGAGTAAGGCTGCTGTAGAACATATCTGAGTAGTGATATTTGTGGCTTCAATAGTTCCTCGTCGTATGGCAGGTTGCCTTTCAATGAAAATTTTAAAGTAATCGGGTCCAATCGCCATGGGTTGACTAAGTGGTCTGCATACCCGGAAAACTCCACAACAGGAAGCATGTGAGAATGACCAATTATTGAGACCATTTGGGCACACGGCTTGAAACTTTCAACGAAACTTGTTAGTAATTTTGCCAATTGCTGAAAAGGATAAAATATTTTTTACAGATGAAGTTACAACCGATAATTGTATATAATATAAAATATCATTAAATTTGATTAGATATTTACAAAAGAGAACACATACCCAATGAGGCCAATGATGATTGTCTGGATAATCTTTTTGTATTTCCGTTACTATGAAATAAGCTGGAAGTAAAGATGCATTTCGATCAAAAATATATTCGATTACACTATAAAGAGCTCTTAGTTGAGGCATAGAGCTTGAATTAAGCTTTACTGGCAGTGTATGTGCTTTCTCGCGGCAACCCTGAAACAAAATTCATAAATGGATAAACATACTCTGAAATTTATTTATTTTAGGAAAGGTTCACAACTTAGGCAAAATATAAAAAGCCTAGTAATCCCACATTTTTGAAGGGAATAGTTCTTTAGACACGGTAGGCACTTTTTGTAAGCGAAAAGCGCTGAACCCAGGTGACTGTCATAATTTGATATAAATACATATATATGTATGAGTGTGTGTGGCCATAGGCTTAGATTATATCAGCTTTGGAAAAAAATATTGTGTGTCAGCTCGGACACACGACTGGAGTTTACTCCTTATGAATGATTATAAAATTAAAATTTTTACAATTCGAACACGCCGAAAGAACAGTATTGTTCAATTTTAAATAATATTGTGTAGATGGCGCAATATCTCTGAAACTTCAGATATTCTAAAATATTAAAAAAAATAGAACATAACTGTAACACATAACATAACGCATTCGTGTAACAATTTTGATTTTACTCCCATAAATTTTCATACCATGGGCTTATATATATGCAAATCGATTCTTAAGGAGTAAACTCCAATAATAAAAAAAATCCAGGTCCTTTGGTTAAGACATAATAGTTATATTTGAAAATGGAGAAAAATGGACATACTGCATGACATTGTTTGACATCACAAATTTTACAATTTTGCAGTAATTTATTTTTTGATGTAATTCTACACAATTATGTTCTTGATTGCAGTCATAAATTATTATGACTATTTATGATTCTATTATTGTTCTATTATTGATTCTATAAGTTTTGTATAAAATAATAAGTTAGAGTTAAAAATCTATTTTTAGCCAACTCTGACGCTTCATCTTTTAAAAAAAGTGCTATACCCCCTTGACAAGTTAAAATATTTAAAACAATGGCCCACTTTGAAATTGGAAAAGGGCAGAGGTATATACGTATGTAAACACTAGAGTCTCGAAGTTGTAAAACTCGGTATGTGTGTGTTACTTTGGTTAATTTTTTGCATTGTCTCCTTGGCCTTAGTATAGATTACCTACCTTCATAATTTCTCTGACACCTTTATAATCAACGCCCCCAATAACTCTTCTAATCAGAGAAAAACATTCAATCCAAAAGTCAGCATTCTGATAAATCAGTTTTTCGCTTGTCAGGATACAATCACAGAGCATCCTGAAATATAAAATATAAGCAACAATGAAGATTAAGCAAACATGTACATTAATTTTTTTTACATTTAGGATATAAAATAATTATATAGTCGTATATTAAATTATTATTTCACACAACTTTGACTAATTTATTTTATTTTTATGGGTGTTATTTAATTTTTTACCACTTATTTAGAATAAAATTTAATTCTAAAAACAATATTTTAACAAAAAAATATTTAATATCATAAACTTAGGGTCACCCTGGGTCGGACCCCCAGGTTGAAAAACTAGACTGACATTATACATTAAACTACTTACCTTGCTTGAATAATATTCGTGTTTACCAAGTTCTCCATAAGAGTAAGCATTTGTTTCATCTTATATCTGTTGGTCAACACAGCAGTGAGTGTAAGATATTGACGTATGGATGGTTCTTGTAGATCTGCACTTACAGTATTCATCATTGAACAGAGCTTCTTTTGATATATTGATAGTCTTTCGTTTTCCTGTTCGGGTTTGTATACAAGAAAACAGCTAAAGGCTTCTTCCACAGCCTCCACTCGCTGCAAAAATAAATGCCTCAGATTATAATATAAAGGTCAATGGTCTGATGAAAAATATTTACGAAATACAATACTTACCAATATTTCATGAACTATATTAGCTACTTGAGAATCTGCCATTGTATTGCGTGAGTAACCTTTAAAATTTAAAACATTTAAATATTTTACAACATTCAAACACTATACATGGGTATTACATTCATAAATAAAATGCAAATTAACCATTTAGATGGAAATCGATAGGTTTCTATTAATTAAATGATCTATAGTTGTTTTTTGTAGAAGCGTATCTTTAACACAATAAACTGGTTTTATTTAAATATAATATAAATAATAAATATACAGAATGTACAGAAACCACAACGCACAATTTCACACAAATTCATTTCATTCAGGACAAGAAATAAATGTTTCTTGTAGTCTGTATATAATTGTAGTCTGCTGAAATATATTTAGAAATAGCATAGGGTTGCCAGATGTCGCATTTCTTTTTTATTAATATGTTCAATATTTATAATAACATTATAAGTCATGAAAGACTCAAAACAAACAAAAAAAAATAAAGTTAATAATAAATATGAAATTATAATAAATAAAGTTGCTGGACCGAAAATCTTTAACTGAAACACAAATTTTGACATAGATCTTATCATAACAACAGACAGTACTATCACGCGAAGGAACTATATATAAAATAAATATTTTAAATGATAAATAGTATTTACCATCAAAGTACTACAACTATGAAATTTGCGTTACAAATGCCAAAGCGGCACATAAAAAGTACGCCTAAATCGGAATTATGGCGGAACTCTTGCCTTGTAAAAGGTAGTAACGACCAAGTTCTACTATTGATTTAAACTCCAATGTGTTGACGTAAAGTCACATTTTCTTTAAATGACAAGTTAAATGAAATGTTTGGTTGGTTTCATTTGGGTTTCATGAAGACTAGAGGTAAGAAGGCCCAACTCTATACATGAGAACGTATCCGTCGAATACGCTCAATTGGGCGGCGGGCGCTAGAGTAGCATTGGTATGTGACATACTAGTAGCATAACTACGTAACCAACCAATCATATCAAACACCAATTCTGGTCAATTTATGAAACACTATTTAATGCTTTTAACTTGCCACTTTTTCAGTTTAACGCCCATGTAAGTTGGTCCTCCTTACCTCTAGTCTCCATGGTTGGTTTTAAATGATAGATCTACGAATAAATAATACTCAGGAACTCTAACTCGGAACAAATTCTACACAAAAAGTGGCCCTACGTGGAAACAAAACGACGTATATTCAAAATACCAATCAATTAAAAGGTTATTAATACACATGCCTAGTGATTGGTTTAAATTCAGAACGAGAGCAGGGATTGGTTCGCGCGCGTGCTGCAATGTCAGATGGTAGGCAGTTGTCATAGCGGCGTGGACGATGTTATGCTATAAGTGAAAAAGACTAAGTCAATAATAAAACAATATTTTTTGTATTTAATTATAATTATTTGTTGTTTATTAAATACGAATGGATTCTAAAGTATTTAAATAGAAGTATGTATGTAATCATTTTATTGCACAAAATTATAAAAAGTGTAAACTTTACCATTTATAATATTTTTTGTTTTATAAGCTATTAATTTGATTTTTTTATTTAATTAATATTTTCTTAATGAGACGTGAGAGAATTATTTCATTATTTTTTCCGTACTAAAGCTTCATTCCTAAAGCTATAAGAAATGACACACACACACACACACACATATATATATATGTCATTTCTTATATGCAGTGTGGAAAAATAAGTCGGGCCCTGGAGGGAAACTACCTTAAATCCTAAAGTTGGCTCATTTTACATAGAGGAGACATTCCTTTATTTTTAAAAAGAAACAAAACTGCGTTCAAAGATTTTCTGAAACTAGCTTGCCTCGCCCGGGACTCGAGCCAACTAAAATAAAAAAAAACAAACACTCGCTATTTTATTATACTAATCGATAGGATTATTATTCTGGATAAAATTTCTCTAACATTTGGTCTTAAAAATAAAAATGATCGTAAAATCTAACATTAACTTTATTTTATTATCAATTTGTTACACTTAAACTATTTAACTGATAAATTGTACGAAATGAGCCCCCTCGTTCCGGATACACAAATTTAGTCTCCGTTGAAATCCATTTCTTGTAGCCTTCAGCACAGTGTTGTGGTGTATGCCCCTAATAACATTTTCTACCGCAACCCTTAGCACTTGCACGGTTTCATAAATAACATTTTTTACATGACCCCATAAAAAGAAGTCCCGGTTCGAGTCCCGGGCGAGGCAAGCGAGTTTTAGATAATCTTTAAATGCAGTTTTGTTTCTTTTTAATAATAAAGGAATGTCTCCTTTATGTAAAATGAGCCAACTTAAGGATTTAAGGTAGTTTTCCTCCAGAGCCCGACTTAATTTTCCACACTGTATATATATATATATATATATATATATATATATATATATATATATATATATATATATATACAATGTATATTCTTGATAAATATACATTTTATCAGGAAGAAAAAAGAACCTACTGAATAAAGTCAAAAATTGACTGACTTCATTTTGCATAATATTGACCATCCCGATTTAATAGCGTATTTGAACATTTTTGATTATAATTATAATTTAGCGACTATTTACGAGTGAAAAGTGATCCCTGAACAGTTAAATCTCGTATGGCTCTTGCACCACTTCACAACTCAACCTGGCATGATCATTATAACTGATTTACATTGATAAAAATGAAAACGTACACGAAGATTTGACGTGTGCTCTCTTACAAGAAAAATGTCCGACTAGTGGAGCTCTGTACACAATTTTTAAGCCCCGCCTACTTGTACACAACTTTCGTTGGGTCATTTTTTGAGCGCAGTTACATTTCCTGAGTATTATTTATTCGTAGTGATAGATGACAGAGTTCATGCTCTACGCATAGGTCACTTTTAATTCCATAAACTTTGTAGTGTTTTGTATGATGTGCGAAGTCCATAGTTGTAGTACATCGATGGTATTTACTTTTAAAGTGAGTTACAAGAATTGTCACATGATCGTTACACTGAAGTTACACACAATTCGATATAGAAATTTTACTCTAATCGTGGCGCGCCAAAAAAGTTTCACTTCAATAAGTGTATTATCCTAATATCGATGTATTAGGTCATTACATATGAAATTGGCGTTTTTTAAGGAAGGAACTTAGTCGATTTTTTTTAAATTAATATAATATATTTATTTAATCAAAGTATGTACCATTGCTATCTATGCACATTCATACTGACGGTCGGTGAGAATGCAGTACGTCTGGCACCTGGAAGCGGTTGCGTTTACCAGTGCGCATACCATCTGTACAGGGAAAATTGTGCATTTTGAAATTATTTTAAGACAAATTTTATTTTTTTTATAATTTTATATGCCTCTTTAGCAATATAAATTTACAGTTGCCAGACATTTTTGTCGTTGCTAACATTGCCCCAGATACAATTTTAATCATTAAAAAATGAAAATTTTCAAACATTTTTATTATGTCTGTAATTTTAATATAATATAGTTCTATAATCAAAGAATATAATATTAATTTGCCAGATAGAAATTCCGTTGCTTAATTAGAATTTAGATCAATTTAAGTATCGGGGAGAATAGGGAGGGACCTTTCAAGATTTTTCAAGCTTGTAGCTAAATCGGACGTGATTTGTGATGGATCCGCTTCCACAATAGCCTTCAATTCTTCATTATCAACTTTGGTCTCCGGCCGTCCACGGGGCTTGTTCTGCAGCTCGAAATTTCCAAGAAAACGTTGGAACCAAAAACGCACTGTGTTTTCTTTTGTGACATCGCCGCCATACACATCATTAATCCTTCGAGCCGTTTCTGTAATAATGGTGCCACGATGGAACTCGTACTCGTAAATAACGCGATATTTCAAGTTTTCCATTTTGTAAGCTGAGTGACGCAAAGAAAAACCAAAAGAGGAAATACAAATGAATTACGGTTTTCAAAACACAAAAGCATGAGTAAATCTATAATATAAAAATAAATCCCTAAATGTGTTGCTAAGCGCAACACTAGAACGGGTGGACCGATTTTAATTCTGTCTTCACTCATGGATAGAGGGATAATCAGGAAAGGTTTTTACGTAAAAAAATGCACCTCGGGCGAAGCCGGGAACAGGACGCTAGTAGCTGTATAAATTTTAAATTGGAATTCCTAAACAAAGAGGAGATATTTGAGATCAAAGTGGCCAGTACGACAAAACGCCAATTTCATATGTAAGGACCTAATATTATTAAACTGTTAAACTAAAAAAACGCCGCAATATCGACTATTTAGTTTGTGCGCCAAGCTACAACACATAGAGAATGGAGGTACTACCATAGAGATATAATAACAAGAGCGCGCGCGGCGCTTGTTGTCCATTATGCTAAGTGTAAGCAGATGTTCTATAGATACTGATAGATAGTTGTAGCGGTTGAATAGTGATGTGCCACGATTGATATCTGCGCGTAAATATCAGTACTTAATTAGTTTAAGTATTAGGTAGGTATGTATTTTGTATGTATGTATTTTTTTGTATTATTTTGTTGTACGATCTTGTATGTATTTTATTATATATTTGTAGGTAAGTAATACTTACTTAAATGGATTCATTTGGTATGGTATTTATAATAACATATTATTTATAAGTATCTATTATGTAGGTACGTAACATAATCATGTAGGTAATGTAGGTAAGTATTTATAAATCTCATATTTTGTAAAACTAGAATAAAATAATTATTTCAAAGTATTGCATTTGCATTGCATGCAGCATTTGTCATAAGGTACTTTTCTTCGCTCGTAAAAAAAAGTCAAAGAAGATTCCGTTCTACTGTTTATTCCGTGTTATTATTTATTCATATGGTCATATTTACTTAACCGTATTTAACTTCACTGAGTATATTACATACAATTCAAAAGTTTTATTTTAAATATTGATCCATAATTGGTTAGTAGATAATATAGACAATACTTACATATTATTATAACGGAAGAAATCATGTTATTACACAATATTCGAGTACAACGTGGTACAGCACTATCTTCATGGTTGAGGAGGTGTGAAGCGAGAGGCGCGGAAACGCGTCCTGCGTGGACCCGCCCCGCGCCTCCCGCAACCTCCTTTCTCGCCATGAGTAATTTTGTTAAAATACGTATTTACTAATCAAAATATTACTTACCGATGAAAATAAATATCATTGTTCTTTTTAGTTTGCTTCCGTGAATCGTTCTTACAGCTTTCTACTGCACATTCACCATTATAACATTAAATTTAAAAAAATATCGGTGGGAGAAACAATTAGCGCGCGTGACATTTGTGACTAATATAATAGCGTCGCCATTGCAATGTCGTTACTGTTCAAACCCGTGCTTACAGTTCATACTCGCTAATTAGCACTCTATAGCTTGCTTATATAAACTCTATGTGCAACACCTACTATCAGAGCGATTGCGAAAAAAGTCTTATTATAAATGGTCATCTATTCATAATTTATCTAAATTGTCTTATATTTAAAATCGTTTATTTAAAATAAGATAGCTATAAAAAAGAGAATCTTATAATTTTATTAATATATATTTTTATAACTTCCATCACCATTTATGTCAAATAGTCTGTGTCAATTTTGCTGATTTGTGTTCTTCTATGTTCTACTATATATGGATTATATTATTTGCATCAATTTATTTAGGTATATTTATAGTTATAGTGTTGTAATATCCAGGTTCTATGTTTTCTACGTTTTTTTAATGGGTTGTTAATTATCATTCGTCCATTTAATGTTATCTCCAAGGAAAATATTGAACGTTTCATTTCGGGGTGATGGAGTCACCGCCTTCCTTTTCAACACACTCCGAAGCACCTCCATTAAGTGAAGACAGTGGCCTCCTCATTACAAGTGGTTCATTTTCCAGCGACTCTGCAAGTGGATGGCATCACATCGCATCGGAAGTATGTAAAAGTTAATTGTAATAAATACTTCCAATAATTACCTCCTCACTAATAATTAATTATCTAATTTAATATTTAAAGAAACGATGCAAAAGTGACTCAGACAGCCTTCTTATGTACATTCTTGTTTCAATAGTAGATAATAATACTTTTAATTTCGTGTTTTTTTTAATTAGTTGTTAATTTGAATTTATTATACATTAATTACATGCATATCTCGTCTACTAGTACAAGTGTTTTTTATTGAAATTTTACCCAATACATTAGGCGCCAACTAAAACTTATTTGTGGATATAAAATCATAATCTAGGAAAAAAAAATTCCCTAAAATTAGACCAATACCTTTTTGGAGGTATCTCTATTATTACAAATAAAATAAGATCAGGGCAAAAAAAATACAATTAGAAAGATGTTTGTTTTTGGAGTTTACTCCTTAAGAATCGATTTTCATGCTACAAGCGTTACAGGTTGAAGCATACAAGCATAATATAATACATATAATATATTTATATTTATATCTATTGATATTAATTTGTAAATTGAGAAAATTAACAAACTAATAAAGCTAACAAAATGTACCCTCATTAACTAATTCTATGTATTTTATAATCGTTTGTAAGGAGTAAACTCCAGTCGTGCGTCGGAGCTGACATGCACACTTTTTTTTAAAATGTAAATAAAGTAGATTTTATTTGTGTTTGTTAAATCACTGTAGAAAAGTTATGGTTTCTCAACACTAAGTTTAGAATATGCTATTACTTACTAGATTTGACACCAATTAAAACTACGATTTATGTTTGTAAAAGAAAACTTATTTAAAACAAGCAAGTTAATACCTATTCTATAAAATAAAATAAAAATCTTTTTGGAGATATCCCTTCTCTAACTAAAAATAACATGTGATGGGCATGGCATACCTACCATTTAAAAATTGATGTAAAATAATTGCTATGTATGTATATAATTTTTTTTTTCCATGATTGTTTAATCAGCTGTAAAAAAAGCTTTCAGCTGTAAATACTGAATTAATTGCTTGTTACATTTACATGAATGAACAAGCTAAACCTATTTTATTATAAACTAGCTGATGCCCACGACTTCCTCCGCGTTGAAAAATATTAAGTAGCCTATCCTGTGTCCCGTATGTCCAAATGTTTATCTACCAAGTTTCATGAAAATCAGTTAATTCGTTTCAGAGTTATGGAGGAACATACATACATACAATACCTACACTTACAGATTAGTATTGATTGTGAGTTTGTAATTTAAATTGTAATTTATTATAATATTAACAAAACATTTTTTACAACACAGTTTTCTTTCTATAGATAATCTAAAGGACAGTAAATTGGATAATTCCATCAAAAACTGCTTTGTGCTTTGGTGAAATTTGTATATTTAATTGATGTAAATTTTTTGAAATAAATGGAATATTGCTTTTTATTTCAGTCTCATTGTGTCCAGTCCAGCACCTAATACATTTATTTTTATTTCTTTTTTATATATTTATTAAAAAAAAATAATTGTAAAAATGCTTCTTTATTGTCTAGGTACATGTTAGTAAATTCATAAAATTCATTTTATCTACGGTATTGCCACTTTTTCTCATATGTAGAGGTCAAGTGTGTTGCCAACATTAATAAGATGATAAAAATGCTAAAGGCTAAATAGGAAGAATAGGAAGAAGATAGTTCAAGTGAATCCGAATGTATATACACTACCAAGACTTACAAGCTAATGAACAAAATGTGAAAATATATAAAAATTTACAATTATAAAATAACACAGTAATAAAAATAAAAAACGGCCAGTGATATACCAAAAAGGTCGTCAACATCACCTTTACATAAAAAATTATAATCAAAAATTTATTATAATTAATTAATTATTTTCTAAGCTTTTTTTTGTATGTTATGTGTGCTCAAAATTATCACGGCACATCTCATCACCAGCTTGAAATATAGTAAAGATGCGTCGCAAAAGTATGTTTTAATTTTAATTTTATTTTGCGTTTTGCATTCATGCTATGAAAAGAAAAGATAGAGGTGATCAAAAGAGTATGCAAGTTTAGAACACTTGTAAGCAAATAATGATCGACTCGTATAGCATTTATTTATATCGACCAACTTTGAGGACGAAAAACCATCATACTCATATTAAACTTTAGAAGTATTGGAAAACCGTTTGATCATAATAATGTTATAATCGTATAAATAAAGTTTGTAGATATATTTGGATGTTTGTTACTCCCTCCCCCTCTCTAAACGTTACGTAACAACCAAGTGACCATTTTTACCAACTTGGGACAACAAAATAAAAATTACTTACAATACACTCCAGGGATTCTTTATTTATGTTTTATAAATGAAAAGGAATGCTAATTTGGGAGATTTTAATTCTCTAGTTTTTTATTTGAATAGAAAAAAAAACAATCTTACGTAATGCGTTGTTCGAACCCCTCTCCCGCCCCTGTAACGCATCGTAACGTTTTGCAAGACCCCCCTCAAATTGAGTTAAGTAATACTTGAACGTCCCATAAGTCAGGTTATGAAAATATCAAAGAATTTGAATTAGAAAATTTATTTCCTAATCTAGACAGACGCTTTATTGTTGGATAACGATATCCTAAAAAAGAAACCCTTGTGACCCAATTTTAGATCGATTTCTGAGTTATATAATAGACGGTTGGATTGTCGATATCGTGTTAAATGATTTTAAACTCTATTAACATATTATATGTGATTTGTATTTCAACCATACCGGTATATCAGTACTATGTAGAGGGCAGTAACCTTTTATTTAAAGGTTCGCATAGTTACCTTTTATTTAAAGGTTGTCAAGAAGGCTGACGTTTATGCTCCTTGGCACATTAGTTCTTTTTTTTTCGGGGACTCCCACGTACTTTTGTCTCTTGATGTCCTGGGTTATTTTTTTTCGCGGCACTTTAAGCCACCTGTGCGCCATATCCGATGCAGCTAAGAGCGATCTATTTTCGACGCAAAAAAATATGCCGAGGACTGTCTCTCGTCTGCGCAAGCCCTAAACGGTCTGCTTTTATCCCGTAACCTGACGGCGGAAATAGCGTAAATTTATTCACTCTTGCTTTGTTTCGACGAGTGAACAAGCGTTGCCAAACTTGCAATCTTCATTTATCCCTTCAGGGTTACTCAAGGCACTTGAATTATTCTTGAGTTTATTGGCGACGGTACCCATCTATCATCAAAAGGACCGTCAGGCTGCCTGTCACCCTTATATACACCAAAAAATGTCACCCAAAACTTGGCCTATAAAAACACGAAACGAAAAATTGGAGAGGGTATATTTACGCACATTTAATCCATATTAGATGAAATCCTGGAATCCAAAAATCTAACATGACGGAAAGCGAAGAAGATATACTTTCGAAGATTAATCTGTCACATATGCCATATCCAAATTTATAGCATATATGGGCTTGCGCCACCCACTCGTCAAATTGTATTGTTTGTTTGAGATTTTCAATAACGAGCTTCTTTTGTTAACAGCTTCAAGAAAGCGATTTCGATGAAAAGTCTTTATCACTCTGTGAGTCTGCGGAGACTTCGGAGCGTATGGGCGGAGATTTTTTTAATACTGTGAAGAAGGGACCGGGAAAAGTTGTTTTAACAACAATTGAACCTCCACCAGAGTTTCAGGTATTTTAATCCTTTTCAAATAGCATGAGTTACATGAAAAATTAAAATATTATATATGTGTTCACTGTAATAATTTTAATTTACAGGATGATCCTCAATCCATAAACGTAGATAAATGTCCTTCTGTTGTACATAGCGATGATTCTGAAAATAAACTTAAACCTTCAGTATTAAATATGCCTATGTCCAATAGGCATATATCACCATTGTATCCAAGAAAATTAAAGCCAGAAAATCTGTATGAGCGGCGACAATGCTTGAATCATAGATATGCTAGCCCGAGACTGTTGCACCTGAGCCCGTGTCGCGTGAACAGACCATCATCTAGAAACTCACTTTCATCGCGTTTGTCGAGCAGTCACAACTCCCTCGTTACTCAGTTCCAAGCGGATGACTCCAGTTTTATTACACAGGCTATATCGCACGATACACTGTCGGCGAAAACTTCTGATATTACGGACATGTACAATGTGCCGTTTGATAGCGACATTTACGCAGTGCCTATCGACATGGTCCAACCTGCACACGCGAACATGAGAAATAAAGGAAAGAAACCGCCGAGAAATAATAAGAAACGTGCAAAGTGTCCGCAGCAGAGCGTTAGCGCGAACCATACACCGTTCGAAAGGACCCAAAAATCCAAAGAGATTAATAAATTAAAAGACACGAAATCCAAAAGGCACAGTCTTCCCAGTTCATCGTGTAAGAAAAGCGTTAACGATTCTGACACTGATTCACTACAATTAACGCTACGCGAAATGAGGAAATATTTACACACATTATATTCGAGCTCTAGCGATTCAGAATGTAGAAATACTATGCACAGGAAAAATAAAACGTTGGTGACCAGCGTGGGCGTTCATACGCGTCACTCGGGCAAAGATTCGACGACAGTGTTTCTGAAGGAAAGTAATGAATTGTCGCGAACAGTGGAGGCAAATAACAATCATAAAAAGTCTAATAGAAATTCATTTGGCATGAATGTGAAGAACAAGAAACATAAAGACAGTATATCGAAGGATATCATTGAGATAGATAAGGGCGATAAACAGGGGAAGGGTGTCGCGGGTCACAATAAAAAAGTTAAAATGTCACCCGTAAGAATTTTGTCTATAAATTTGAAACAGAGCTTTTGCAATTTGTTTCGTTGGCGACGCCAAGCAGTCGTGGATACCACTGAGGTGGAGAAGGTGGGTGGCAAGGAAGAATCGTTGCCACCTGCTGTCCGTAGAGCTCTTCCACCTTTACCGCAGACACCGAGAACTTCCCGGCGTTCAGCAAACGAAGACGAAGTCATTATGGACTTCGCCACGTCCATACAAAAGGTTAAAGATGTGAGTAGATTACATTATAGTGTTACCTAAACAGTTAATTTAATTGTAATTATATCCTAATAAACACAAGCGTCCTTCTATAGTCTATTTATAGTAAAGATGTTTGTTACGCGTCAACGATTGGACCGATTTGGATTAAACATAATTAGTTTTGGCACAAAGATCGGCCATGTTATTATCGTTCAACTGCAGAGGTCGTTTTGACAACAATTTGGTTCTGAAATATGTAAATAGATAGCGAGAATGATCCTGCCGGGAACAGCTTGTTTAGTGTTTACAAATTTGTATTTTATGATACAATATTTTGTAATAATTTCTTATCTAAATTGAAATTTAGATTATTTATTACTTATTACAACCGCTTTAAAATTGTAATTATACCTCAAAAGAGGTATAATTTTTGAGTTTCACACGAATCTTAAGAAATATTCTATTTTTTTCAGTATGGGTGGTATTGGGGACCTTTATCCGTAGAAGCTTCAGAGAAGATTTTGTCGAATGAACCTGACGGGTCGTTTATTGTCCGTGATAGTAGCGATGACCACTACATATTTACATTGACATTCAAATTGAATGGAATGAGGCATGTGCGAATAGAGCATGATCAAGGTAATTAATCTAACAACTTACCTGTTGTTTCCGGGGATAATTATTTAAATATGTCGTTTTTTGTTTTGGCATTATTATTTTTTGATTGATTTGATTTGATTGATTGATTTGATTGATTTAAATAAGAACCATAAGTCTGTGACAATTATTCTTCTTATCTAAGAGCTTCTAACTGGTATTGTTTGAGAAATGGGTCATTATCAATTCGATGCTCCAAGGTGTCATAATATGGTTCTAACTGGTACTTTGTACTACCCAGAGATTTGAAAACATATTAAATTTTTCAGGTAATTTCTGTTTCGGTGGATGCACAATGTTCAAGGCGCAGACGATAGTGGAATTTATAGAGAACGCTGTGGAAACGTCAAGAAGTGGCAGATATCTATTCTTCCTTAACCTAAGACCTGTGTTAGGGCCAGTACGTGTTCAGTTATTGTACCCAGTCTCGAGATTTAAGCGGGTCCAGAGTCTACAACATATGTGCAGGTAAAATATAGTGTACAATGTACATCCTTATTACTTTTTTTTACTGTTATACTAAAAACACTGTTACTATTTACTGTAAGAACTGATAGGCTGAAAAGGAAGCAGATTCTGTGATGGAGAAGATCGGGCGCTGGTCCGCTCTCTCTGAAAGACATAAAATCGCTCAACGAATCTGATTATAGTCTAGAAGACTGATTGCAGATTATAAATAGGAAAAAAAACTGTACTATTAGGGCAGGGGAAGTTCAAGTATTACGTAACGCAATTTGGGGGGAGGAGGGATGTTTTGTAAAATGTTAATATGCGTTACAGGGGCGGGAGGGGAATCCCTCGAATGTATTGTACGTCATTTTTATTGTGACAATTAGTTTTCATAAAAAAACCTCAATGTGACTTAAAAACTTAAAAACACCTTCCATGGCTTTTATGAATCCTTATACAACTGTCACAGTTAAGAAAAAAAAAGTATATGCATATGTATATCCAATATTATCTAAATATACTTTTAAAAAATTTCCCGTATTTGTGAATTAACTAATAAAAAGTTCTTCTTATTTTCAGATTCGTAATTCTAAAACACGTTCGTCGCGACTTAATAAGCAGTCTCCCTTTACCGAGGCGTCTACTGGACTACCTAAGCGCTACCCACTACTACTCGGAGCTCCTGGCGGAGATATAAGTTTTGCAAGGTTTACCTGCCCCTATATTTTCACCTGTGCAATGTATTTCTATGTGATTCTTTTCAACGAAATTTTTTTTTTCTGTATATATTGTAGGCTTAGTGATCAGATCAAATCAAATCAATCAAAATTAAATTTAATCAATCAAATTAAATCAAATTAAAAATCAAATCAATCAAAATTAAATCTAATTTATCAATTAAAATTAAATCTAATCAATCAAATCAAATTAAAAATCAATTTCAACGATTACTTTTATATAAATATTATTATAGTAAAAAATTTATTACGACGATATCTCGTAATAGAGAAGAAAATTTATTTATAAGTATAATCAAATTTTATTGTATTTTTATTGAAATTTATTTTTATTTATTTATTGGACAGTAAACAAGTGTATGTCCGGACGATGAATGTTAAAATTGTATGTTAATATTATTTGTTCATTTATGAAATTTTGGATGATTTGTTGACACTCCAATGTAGAAATGTGTAGAAAAATGCCTAATGAAATATTTTATAATTCAGTCATTAGCTAAAATATTAACTTATATTTATATATTTTTTTCATAATAACTTTGTTTTTGCATCTACATGTCTTTTTCTATTTCGGGTTGTTTATATACCGTCAGGTATGAATCAATTCAGAATACGAATCAATAGTAATTGAATTAACATTAAAAATATATGAATATGGAAAATGAAGAAAAGCTATTTAGAGTTGACAATTTGAGAATTTTGAAAATAAACAAATCCTGTATTCTTGAAGTCTAAAATTCGGAGAATATCGTGAACTACTTGGAACAAATGGGGGACTTTTCTCATTAAAAAGTCTAGTTTTAATCCATACCCCAATAACAAGATGGATACAAAGGGGTTTTAAATCATCTCTGAATTGCAATAAACTAAGTTTTTATTTTATTTTTACTAATAAATACACCCTTATCCAACGATATATGAACTCTCAAGTGTTTAGTTCAGTGTGATTTAGAATAAGCAATGTAACATAAAATCGTGTATAAAAATATTGAAGTAATTATATTAATAATAATAATTAAATGTAAACTTAATTTTAATTTTTCGTTTTTTACCAAAGACTATTTACTTATTTTTGTTTATTATTTATCTGTTATTTACTTTACTTTGACGACTATTGAATCTAATAGAAATTTTCTTTAGAATATAAAACGTCTTTTGAATATTTCTGGTCGTGGTAGTAAAAATAATAAAGAAAATGCATTGAAAGTTGTGTGTTTAAGATTATTTTAATCATTGATTATTTGAAAGCTAAGAACGAATGAATACATATGTGGATTGTTTCTGTACAGATTTTTGTCTATTGTTTAAATAAACCACTTGTAACATAAATACACAAATTTTTTAAAAATTATTCAATGGTTGTAGGATGGACACTCGTTCTAGTTTTCAAATGTTTTGATTATTTTTTTAAAATCTGTTCTCGTGAAAAATTAGTTTCGTTAATTCCAAATGTCATTTTAAATTCGCAAAAAATCCTTCGAGGCCATTTAGCTTGGTCATATACTTGTTCATCAATAACAAAGAATAATATCTTAAATTCACAAATACTACAGAACAAGAAAAAAGGAGATTGATTAAATTTTAACATACATTGCTAAAATGTTTGCATCAGTACTAAAAAAAAGTCTCATTGAAAGCGTTTAAAACTATCTTATAAGTATGTCCAGTTACCAAGAGTGAATATTTTTTTATGTTACAATAATAAAAGTGACAGTCCGACATAATAAAATTAACTTAGGGGAAGGGGGGCAAAATGGGGTCCTTGTTAATCAAGCCTGTCATAATTATAATGAAGTCTGACATAGACAATTATATTACGTAATTAAATTTAAAAAAAACCGTCAGTCGTAGGACTGTACGTCACAAGTGAAAACTTAGCTTCACAAATATATATAATATATTTCAGTGCTTTATCCAAAAATTGCTTAACTTTCCTAAAAAAAATACTTCAACATTAACTATACTAAGCGTGACGTAACGGTCACGCTAGTCCAGTGCCTTTTCGCCGTACCAAAAGTGCCCAAAATCAGATATCCCCAACTTGGACTTGGAACTTGAACTTTGCAAAAAATCAATTTATATTTGCTGACAGCTACAGTGTCAACCGAGGAGAGGTGGGATCCACTATCGCTCTCGGCCATTTTGCCCTCCCGAATCAGTATAAATTTAGTTTATAATCAATTCCTTCCGGGACTCCGCAGATTTAATTTCCAGTGCTTCATTACGGGAGACTCCAGAAAATTTATTACCGTTTCATTCATTTTTACCTGACTTATCAATCTGCCCGGCTGCCTTATTATCTAAAAGCAGACGACTTGCGATCGCGTGTGCTGCCATACAGAAATGATGCACTTTAATTTTAGGTCTTGTCCGTGAGAGGCCTTATCGCAAACCACACCTTTGTTATGAGTTACGTGATACCAAACACACGATTTAGTGTGATATTGCACAAATTGATAGAAAGTTTTCGCCTGTCACAAGTTGGTCGTAATTCGTCTGCTGTTAGACAATAAGGCAGCCGGTAGGCCTTGTGACTAACAATAAGTATTACTGTTTAGCAAAGGGCACACGGGGTTCAGACCAGGCAGACAATAGACATTCGGATGGGCCAATACAGCATGGCCATTAAGGAGAATCTCCTAATACAGATAGCAAAGCAGGTTCGTTCAAATGAATCAGCACGTATTGAATGAACCGATTGCTAAGCTGCTTTAAGTAAAATGGCATACAATCTAGGTATACAAATCTTATAATAATCCAATCTAAGTGTGATTATTTGTTATTTTGCTAATAGGAAATTGAGCGGTTTGTAACAGATACGCATAACAGGTACATGCTACATATTATATAATACGAAAAAATTAAATGGTGTCAAGTGGGAGTAGAAATCTGTCTTTTTTCGTGTTCTGTAGTATAATAATATTATTTATCAATAAAATCCATTACGTATACTGCGTGAGAGTCGGTTGCTTGTAATTCCAGTGAAAGTTCGTTGTTGAAAGTAATAACAATTTATATAGTATGTTGTAATATGTAAATGTAAAAAATATGTTGCCGTTAAGAAACATCGTGTCGTTGTATTGTAATGGGTAAGATTTTACAAATGAAAACATATCATCGAATTATTAAGTACGACGTGTGATTTACATAATAATTAATTATTTTTGTAAAAATAAGAACATAATTGCACGATTGAAATATATTTTTCATGAATACTGCAGCGGTGTCGAATGTTTTTTCTCAACTTTCCATCGTGTCATGATTTTCGTGTGTCACCAATGTGAACGCCGCATTAAACTACTTATGAAATATGTAGCAATAAAAGCTTGACGCTTTACAATATATAGATATATTAAATATAATATATATTGTGCATAAAATATGTTCAAATATAAACATCACAAAATACATAAGACGTCATAAAAATTTGTGAAAAACGTAATAATTAAATTACCATATTTTCTTAAAAGCCGATAATACTTATTTTTATGTGTATATTTTGCGATTGTGACCGTACCATCGCTATAAGAAGTCTTACTACCTTTTTATACCTCATGAGGCGCCACTTGGGGTATTTCCTTGAGAGTACGCTTTCGCGGGACATCGAGATGCCCCGCGATTAATTCGCTTCTAATGCCTAAGCAATCGATTCTCGATAACTTGAGGGAATCTCCGGATTCATTTGTAATCGGGAAGAGTCGTAACTTCTACTTTACATCGGTGAAATTTTCTCCGGAGGCGTACTAACTACAGTTCCTACCGGTAATTTAGCAAGTGGCGTCGCATTGCTCGTATGACGGTTGTACAATTGAGTGCTTAAAACCACTTCGCCTCAGCATAACACAATCTATATTGTCAATAAAGTTCGCACAAAAAGTGCACAGTGAAAGTTTGATTTTCTTAAATTTAATATTATATATAGTAAAGGAATTGACAGCGGTAATAATTTCACGTCTAGTTTACCTTTTGGCTACGAAGAGGGCACTTTGAACTGTATTTTTATTCTAATATATGAACACTTACAATTTCTGTCACAATGGTATCTAGGTTCTATTGACCACAAATATTATAGTGGTTTTAAATTATATTTTATTTTAGGGTTTAAATAATATTCGAAGAGAATTATTTAATAATAAAGACACTGGTAATATTGCAAGTTATATATGTAAAAACAAGCTTTGGACAACTAAACATATTAGTTTAAAAGTTTAAAGTAACAGTTTAAAAAACACACGAGTTAAGTAGTAAACCTTTTTGGTTTGAATCGATGTGCACGCTATGGTGGTGCTGGTTTACCGTTTAGGGGGGATAGAAATATTTATGAAATTATATTATTTATTAACACTTTATTTAAAATTAACACACAAACTCTATCTTATCGTAAACACTAGTTTATTACACTTAATTTATGAGTGATTGTATGGTCCTTTGGTATATTGTATATAGGGTATGGTTTAATGGTATGTGAGTACGCGCCAAAGAATGAAGTTAAAATTGGTTATTAGTGATTGCTATGGTAGCCGAACGCGCACAGGTGCACAGGCCATTTAAAGCGTGCATTTAAATGGCTGTAAATTAAAAATGTAAGAAAAGCATGAAAATGGTCGCTTGCGTGACTCCGAACACCGTTAGCTTTACTTGAGAACAGTACTTGCCAGAAATTCAATGTAATACAATAATTATTGATTATTCAGACGAAATACTTATACATTATGTGTATCACTACAATTTTTCTGTTATATATGTACTTATATAGTATTTTTATATTATGTTACATCTGATATGCTGAATATCATTGACAGACACATCACTGCTGAATATTTTTTAGAAAAATGTATTTCTAAATAATCTAGGTTGATGCTAAATAATAATCAATACATTCACACCGCACAAGTACAAATGCAATTCTTGCCAATTTAATCTATTTGATTTTTATAAAATGGCGCATTAGTTTTGGTCTGCAAATTGTAAACACGTTCATTGAAAATTTAACAACACTAGATATTTTTTAATTGACTTGAAAAAAAATCACATTAAAATATCTTTGGATTGTAATGGCAATAATAATGGCAGCTGGATTGTACGTTAGCCGAAAGCTTGTTTATATGATGATGATTTTCATTCAATATCAATGATTTTCAATGAAAAATTGGGATTTCTGGAATAGCTATCATAGTTGACTTGTACATAATAATATCATTAGTATATTTCTCGATTTATTTTGAAAAATCATCATAGGGATAAAAAAAATAAGGTTCAAAAAATAGGCATTGCGTCTAGGCATAGATCTATAATAAGGGTAACACTCACCGCCAGGATATTGAAAAAATATATATTAAAATTTACTTATTAAATAGTGTTGAACCCTAATTATTTGTACAGCTTCACAGTCATGTTGTTCATTATCATAATAATCTATATTTCATAAGTAAAAATGCTGAAAAGGATTTTTTTATCAATTAGTTAACCTACCCAGTGTATAAAAATTAAGACAAAATCTTTAAGTAATCTTTAATCACAATTTTTGTTCTGTTTCGTTTCTTAACTAATTAGATAGATCTCTGAAAAATGAGAAACGATCTACCTTATGATATATTTGCAAGTTAATCAACAGCTTCAGTACAAAGATTTTCCCAGTGTAGTTTATAGATAAACATAGTTCTATGTTACATAGTGATTAATTAATTAATGATATCTAACTATTTAAACGTTTTAATAAATATTACTGTGAATAAGAAGTGTGGAAGCAATTTTATAACAAAGAAATGCTTAAAATGCGTGTCCAACTAAAAGTAACAATAAAATTAATATTTAGACGTTAATGTGAAATTTCGTCTTGTTACTTTTTGAAATGTAACTTATTTTAGTGTATACTTTAAAATAGTATTTGTACGACATTAATTTATTCACAACATAAGCCTAAAAGTATGGTTGCTTGTAGTGGTGTCCATACGGTGATGGAGCTTGAGGTAGGGTAAATGATAAAGACGGTCACGGTTTAAATAAGAGTAAAAAGTATAAGAGCTGTTTTAATAATAGAAGTCTAAACAATCAATTTGAAATAAGTTTGTAGTGAAAATATGTAATTTTTTGTAAAATAACCAGAAAAAAAGTTACTTCTGACTTATTTGAACTAAGTTTTATATTTACGAGGATAAATGTTGGCTTCTAATTTCTCCTAAAGGGAGCACGTATTAATTATGCTCTAATGTTATATCTTGATTTCTCTATTACGTCATTAAAAAAGCAGTGTTTGGGATTGCATTATTCAGATTTTTTACGAATATAAAAGCGCCTTGGCTCGGCCTACTCTTATTAGTTCAAACTGACTTCTAAGTAAAACTCTCCTAAGTACCTACTCTAAATCTAGAATTATCGTTATATCTCTATTGTGAACAATCGATATGAAATATTATAAAGACTCAATGCCAATTATTTAGTCCCTGATTTATTTAAACCGTAGCCGTCGCCAAAACCTAAAAAAAAAATAAGCGTGTTGTTCACGCGTGAGACTGAGTAGAGTTTTAATGACACGAGAACATGAGGCATTCTTAGTAAACCTTAGTCATCATATTTCAGGTAATGACCTGAATATTTATGCACACTGAAGGAGGTCACCTTGTATGTATGTAGTTTGCAAATAAAAAGCTTGATAATCATTTACATCACAGAGTAACATATCAATTTTATTATATTAAATTATGATATCAAAAGTATTCGTTAAATATGTAATTTTAATTTTGTGTGTGGTATTTGAAATGGACGAGTGTTGCTGTATTTAAAGGTTTTTCCGGATCTTATATATTTTACCTTATTCATATAATTTTAAGGTTACAAATAGTAGAAAAACTCCTATACCATCTACATCACTAAGTTTAAATAAATTTATTTACCAACCTAGTGGGCAGTAGACCACGGTGTTGTGTTCAAATATTAGTTCCATTACCTGGACAATATCCATATCGATGACACTTTGCGATCAGTTAATCATTTCCTTTTTTAATTAATAATTTATTATTATAACCTTCCCACCATGTAGTTATGATTTTTTGAAGTCATGCCAAAATCGATGACATGTACGAGATATAACGAAACTTAGTCAGGCTTATACAACTCTAAAAAGAATAAAAATTATCTAAGAGTTGAAATCCTCACGTCGAAGAATCGATGCCTTACGACTACTGTTGCGCAGAAGATCTGCAAGGCCTATTGCACCGTCTCCCTAAATTTGGCGACTACTTTGTCGGGCCTTATTGCAGCAGCAGCGCGAGTTTATGAATCGAAAAAGGGGGCGACTACAGCCTCATTTAAAGGGCAGGAAAGTAAAGGAAAGGATGTCATTTCTAATGGCCCCTCACCCAGCAATCGAGGTTGCCGTTGATTTTGCTAAAATCGAACACTACACAAAGACTGATGGAAGCAAAATCCCTGGCAAGGTTGGAGCTGCACTTTGCTGCAAAAAAGTATGCGTTAGAGTCCTTCTGCACCGTATTTCAAGCGGAAATGTACGCCCCTCTCTATGGGGCGACGCAAATGGCACTAAGAGAAAAATGTCAGATGAATAACACACTGGAAACAGATCCGATCTCTCAAGGGTAGACATTGAATACGCCTTTTCTTATTTTCAAACCACAAATTATTACTATAAACTATTCTGTGATGTAATGGAATTAAAGTATATATAAAATAGTAAAACATTTTAAACCTAATTTGATCTTAAATTCACATTGTGACTACAATGTTGTTTTTAAATTGATATTGTATTTATGTAATGTTCGATTTTAATACGAAGCAATGAAATAATCTAAATGTTTCGCTGCCTATAATGTTAAAATAGGCACACATTTCCAGTTGTATATCGCTCATGTAATGTTCAATTAATGTATCGCCTTAAGGTTACATAATTATAAAATACAAGTACAATATTTTCAAATATAAATGTATCTATGTATTATGAAATCATCACACTAGACTTCATTTATGATAACTATTGTACCTACTGTTGTAAAGTGCATAACTGCGAGTATGTTGCCTTCTTTTGTGGAGACGTAAAACTTAAGAGTACATTAACTAATTTAGCATCACGATTTATGAAAAACTAAAAGGAAATGTAATGTTCGTGTTATACGTCTCAATGAATGAAGACCACACATAAATATTTAGCGTTTGTTGTATTAAAAACCTGTTACATAATTATACACTTTGTTCAAACAAATATGCATGCTTTATTGTTAGAAATTTATCAATTTGAGTTGCAACTTACCTTATTAATTTCTCAATATAGAATTGTTCCAAAGCACAAATTAGTTTGAATATAATAATAAGAAAGCTTGTAGTTTTAGTCTGTATGTCTTAATTTATTAACGTTGAAGTAATAATTTGTTACAAATGAATATTATATTACAGTTAACATCTTGATACGCATGTAATGCACTTTTGTGTAACACATAAGGTAAGTTTAGGTCTTTTGTTTTATAAAAAATAAGTGATATTAAAATTAATTGGAACCCAAAATAAAAAAAAGTTCCAAAATATTCGTGTTGTTTTATTTTATCAATCCAATGCCTCTGTAGTTATTGGAATTGATACCTACTCCTAAAAATTCGTAACTAAGATGATTCCCTGATTAAATTATAAAAAAGAATAAAATCACAGACCACATTGCAATGGTGAGTATAAGATGGCTTTAAAATTTTTTTTCTAGACGTATTTATATATCTTACTAGCTGACGCCCGCGACTTCGTCCGCGTTGAAAAATATTAAGTAGCCTATCCTGTGTCCCGTACGTCCAAATGTTTATCTACCAAGTTTCATGAAAATCAGTTAATTCGTTTCAGAGTTATGGAGGAACATACATACAATACCTATACTTACAGATTTATTATTAGTATTGATGCCGGTTTTCAAATAACGCCGGCCATTCACAGCAGGTAATATTCACAATCTTTCATAAAGCGGCAAACTATCGTGATTGACCAGCTTAAATATTAGTTAAATGTTCCCTAACTTTTAGTGTCTGTTGGCATTAATGTAGGTTTTTATAGTAAAAAGTGAAAAAAATAATAAAAGGCAACAATTAGACTCAATGAAATATTTTATTTAATAATAATATACTTAAAACCTCTTGTGTTCTTGATCGTCCCAATCGACTGCTGAGCATAGACATCCCCTTTGACTCCAATCAGAAGCAGCCTGGATGTAGCATTGCTATTGCTAGATTGCTATTGCTTATCACTAAATTAATAAATATATTTAACAGTAGGTTGTTGCACGCGGCTTCGCCCGCTTATTATAAAATATACCCTATGTTACTCGCTGATAATATAGTTTCCCAACAGTGAAACATTTTTTCAAATCGGTTCAGTATAGTTTCGGAGCCTATTCAATGCAAACAAACAATCAAATCTTTCCTCTTTATAATATTAGTATAGATAAAGTAATTTAAGATATCCGTTGGAATATTGTAGGTTATAATAAGAATAAAGAAATTTATTTCAGAATAACAAGTTTAGTTTTAGCATATTTCTGTCCCCCACACTAGACTCTGCTTGTTCTATGGGGGAAGTAACAATTGCATTAAATAAATAAAATAAATTTTAAATACTATGTGCATTAGTTACAGACAAAAATTAAAACAATAATTATATTTAAAAAATAAACAAACAAACAGTAGCATTATTTGGAAAGAAATAAAAATGTTAAAGTAAATTTAAATTTGTGAGATGTGGATGTATGATTGTATGTAATGTATGTATGTGAATGTGTGTGTGTGTGTGTAAAAAAAAATACACTTATAATATTGTATCTATTTACTTTTATCAGTGTATGATCTTCCGTAAATTATATTAACAGAGAAAAGTCGGTATAAAAAGTATGTTAAGAAAATTAGCTTATGAAGCAGACAGAACTGTATACATAAGCAAACAACGTAAAGGCACGTATGAGTGTTTCTCTAATTTTAATCAGGTCAATAAGAAAGTAATATTTAAATAAAATCATGTTTGGTGCGTGATGAAAAGCAAATTAAGACTAGATAAATTGTTATTATAAGATTCACGATTGGAATGTAGGAACGTGACAATAAGAGAGTAAGAAATATTCTATAAGGAAATTTATGTACAAAATATTTAGTGTTCGCCTAACCGTCAAGCTGACTATAGCTTACGATACTTTGTTGGACGAGTAAGTAATCAATATATATATATTTTAATTAATAAATTTGCTAATATGCAGTTAAGATTTCATTGTTTACGCAGTACAGTAATGGCTTAAGTGTGTCAATTTGGTATCTTCACAGGAACAAAGAGGTGAAACGACCACCTGTGCTTCTCAAGAATTAATAACGAAGTTCATCGTTAAATCGCACGCCCACCAATCCTCGCCCAATAATCTTTCATGAAACAGGGGGACAAGGTGTGGCCCCGCCTTTTGAGGGAGTGCATGCACCCCTTACAGTTCCACCCCTAACTCGGCAACGTCACTTGAGGACAAATCACTATTGTAAACCTGTTAGACGTGCTGTGCTTGCAAGACCACAACATCTATTGGGTATGTACACACACCAATATATTACTTATAGTCAAATAATAAGTTAGCGTTAAGTAAATATTTTTTGTTGCGATATGTGCTTTGCGAAACTTTAATGCTGCGTTTTCAAAAATTTAGGTTCCCAAAAAAAAATGTAATTTATCTATCTAAGTACATTGATTTTTTTATAATACAGATCACTTAGCAATAGGTGAAACGTCGTATAGATTTATAGTTTAGAGAAATATCATTTTCCGATCTTATAGCGACTACACCTCTGAGTCGTTTCGCCTTTAGCAAAAGTCTATAAACTATATCGTCTATAAGCTTCTCTCAATGCAATAGTGAAAATATCTACGTATAACTATTAGCATTACCCTAAACTCTACACTTTACAAGATTTTTTTCTTTAACTCAAACAAATAATAAAGATGTTTAAATTATCTAAAAATAATTATTTTGATACTTGTTGATACTTATTTTGACTGCGTTATCATCGTCAAATTTGGCTCCACGTACATGCTCTTTCATTTTTGGAAATAAAGTGGAAATCACTACGACCGGAGAGTAGGGAGGCCGTCGGCTCTCCGTACTATGTGTCCTGCCCATTGCCAGTGCCACTTCAACTTACTAATCCACCTGGATCTCCTCATTTCTGAATCAAACCCACAGGGTAACCTCGAGCGTAGCCTTCTCCATAGCTCTTTGCGCAACGCTGATCTTTCTCACGAGGCCTATAAATTAGTAGCCACGTTTCAGCGCACATTGGTCGAAAACTTTTATTTTAAGGCAATAAGAAATTTTGGACGACAAGATATCTCAGTGCTTTCCGAACGCAGCCCATCCGACGACTGGGTTTGACGATTGACCTCCTTCTCGAAGTTCGCTCTATCTAATTAGACTGTTTGTACCAAGTAGATATAATCTTCCACAACTTCGAGAGATGAGTTTCCAACTGTTACTGGGGTAGGCACAGCATGTACAGTCAGCATCAGATATATCGGATCTGTCTAGGTACTCAAATAAAACTATACACTTTGAGGACCGATTATATCTGCACTCCAAAGTATTCTAATTAATGTGAACATTCAACGCGTCAAAAATATATAAACAGTCGAATGTCATTATTTTCTGTACAACCATATTTTCATAATTAGGTATACAACTAAGTTGCCAGATGGATTGTCACTTGTCAAATTAACCCTATCTAAGTATTTAAATGTAGTTGAGAAATAAATTATGAGCGAATAAAATAATAAATTATTATCCTCAATAAAAAAGTCGCCCTTCCCGGAAAAAGTTTCCTTGCCCGGACTACTATTCTTTATCCTTAATCCTAGTGTAGTCTGCAGCGCACTTGCGGCACCTGTGGCGTTGCTTGTGTTATAAGAGACGGCAGCACCTACCATTAATTAGACCTTAACGTAAAGTCCAATTGATGGTAGGTGCTACCATCTACTCAGCCTGTCTGCCGACCTTAACGTAAAAAAAGTAAAGAATTGTCAGTTTTAGTTTAGTAATTAAGAATTAATAAACCACTAAGCCTATTTTTTATTTACCTATTATATACCCATTACCTATTGATCAGCAACACGCGTCCTAATACAAAGCACGAGGGCCATTCGAAAGTCGAAAAATCTTTCGCTCATAATTTATTTCTCAACTACATTTAAATACTTAGATAGGGTTAATTTGACAAGTGACAATCCATCTGGCAACTTAGTTGTATACCTAATAATGAAATTATGGTTGTACAGAAAATAATGACATCCGACTGTTTAGATATTTTTGACGCGTTGAATGTTCACATTAATTAGAATACTTTGGAGTGCAGATATAATCGGTTCTCAAAGTGTATAGTTTTATTTGAGTACCTAGACAGATCCGATATATCTGATGCTGACTGTACATTAAAGACATAACTTTCGTCATGTCCATTTTTATCTTAAGGCCCACCCTTTGGGTAGCCGGAGTGCTGGTCACTAGTAATCTAAAATTGCCTAAACACGTTTTTACAAAATTAACAACTTATTTGTGAGACAAATCGTTCACTTTCAAACAACTTCAATCGAGTAACATGCTAAAATTAAAACAATTGCTATTTACATTGAACGAAAAGTAATTTGGTCTAGTAGAAAACCTAAATACATCTCCAAAGCTGTAGGTATAGATCACATGTAATAAATATTAATATTACGTTTAAAATGTATTATTAGTAGTATTTATAACTCCAAAATTTGTTAAAGTGGAACCTAACAAAAAAAAGCGATAAAAGAAAATACAAATATCTTTCTCTTTTCTTAGCGAACTTAATCAGATTCATCACACGACTATTTAGAGCATTGACATGTCCCTATAGCCTGCAGTTTTTTTATGTAAGTCGTCAGACAGGCTGACTGTGTAGGTCGTACTAGATTAGGATTTTGTTTGTATCCAAAATATTTACTATGAAGGCAGAAGTCATTTATTGCCTAATTCATCTTCTATTAAATCTTTTATCCATGGTAAAAAAAAGGCGTTGGCTAGCCACCAACAGATTAACAACTTCGTGTTTATACTCGTACAACCCATTTGGGTAAAATCACATGACCGCCCGTAATAGGCCACTTTTGCGTGTGCCGCAACGAGCAATGGCGGTCAGGATTGCGAAGGGTTACCCCACCATCTCTTTTGAGGCGGCGCGGCGTGTCAGTTGCGGACGCAGTCTCGGTCGTCAGGTTGAAGAGACACTCCCAAACTGTTCTCCTCCAAGAATAGATTGACAGGCTGCTTGACTATTGAGGCCATTCGCCCCTCACTACAGAGATGGCTGGCGAAGCGGCGCTAGGCTCTCACGTTCCGCCTGGTGCAGGTGCTCTCGGGCATGGTTTCTTCGGGCGTTACCTTCACCGGGTGGCCGTGAAAGAGCATATCGAGGAGTGTCATGTGATGCGCGGTCGACACTGCCCAGCACACTTTGGCTGACTGCCACGAACGGGCAGAGCAGTGCCTCGCTGTGTCTCTCATCGGGGGCACCGATCTCTCGCTACCGGCAGTCATGAAAGCGATGGTCGACAGTGACCTTGCTTGGCAGGCGATGCTCACGTTTTGTGAGCACGTTATATATCGCAAGGAAGCGGCGGAAAGGCAGCGGGAAAAGAATCCCCTCTCCCAGCCAATCCGCCGGAAGAGGCTCGGGAGCAGGCGACTGACCTATGTCCCTCACCTTCCCTCTTAACCGGGACCGGGGCGTTAGTGTAAGGGGAGACTACCGCCCGTCGTGAGATTTCCCCGAGATGAGAGATCTATAATATTTTATATATTTTTTTATCAGTCCTCCATTTTTTATTTTCTTATCCAAAACAAGGGGCCGTTCCCGGCTTCGCAAGGATGCATTTTTTCTGCAAACCATACCTTCCTCATTGATCACTCTTTCTATCACTGAAAACCGTTGTGTGGTTTTGAAGAAGTTGAGGAGAAACAGACAGACGAGGACACCGCAGATTGGCAATACGCTACAGTATATTCTATTATTTTTTTTGTTTGAACATAAACCCTACAGCAAAACAAAGTAACATACAATAGACACAGTATTACTACTTACATTGCTAATTACAGGGTTTAATTGTGTATAAAATTGTTAATACATTATATTAGTTACATTATTATTACATTATGTTAATTATTAATTACATTATGTTCTAATTATTTATGCTCTTGTTTTTTTGCTAATATTAATTAATAATTCAATAAATAAATAAAATAAGTCACCAATCGGTTTTACAGCTTGTCCCTCGACAAAGGCCTCCCCCAAAGACTTCCATCTATCTCTTTCTCTTGCGATTCTCATCCATTTTGGACCGGCTACTCCCTTGAAGTCATCTTCCCAGCGTTTCACTTGTCGACCTTTACATCTTTTGCCATCCCTGGGGTACCATACTGTTATTGTTCTAGAGCATTTCTCTCTGTTCTCTCTCACCATATGTCCTGCCCTTTTATTTGAGTATTCGTCGAACATTTAAGTATAATAGACCTATCAAGAATCAAACCTGCTAACTTCGCGTCAGAGAAATCACATTGCTACTTGACCAAAGGGGCTCGTCTTTATAAAAAAAACACACACGCATACAAAAAGTACCTATTCATTACCTAGGAGGTAGGTAATGAATGCTAAGGGTCGCAATATGTTACAGAATAGTTCAAAAGTCAGGTGTGAACTGCCCCTTGAAGCAACTAGCGAGACACAATCACATAAACAAGGGTCGCCCTTATAATTATATCATTTAATAATTTCGACAATATGTTTACGGTTTGTACACGAGACAACCCTAACCAGAAGTCAACTTCGCTTTACTGCCTCACCCCTATATTATTTATAATAACCACTGCAATTTTTTATTACGAAAATATCACGCAAAATCTTAACATGTCATTCAGTAAAATATAAAAAACATGAACGTCAACATTCTAACTTCGTTCGAATTCTATGTTAATTAAAATAAAATGTTTCTATTAAAATATTTATAGTCATTATAATTAATAATATGTAGTTTTAAATAATTTCTAGATACAACATGTAGATATTAACTATAAATAACTTTAACGACTATTATACACTATTATTTTTATAAAGAATAGTATTTTAAATTATGATAATATAAGGTCATATTAATATAATATAAATTTTTTGACGCCGATTACCCTTTAAAAAAACGTATACATATACATACTCAAAAATGTTTGAATTTTTATTTTTTAAATATTACGAGGTTTAGTTTTAAAAAAATAATATATTTAAAAGTAAACTTGAATTTAAGTTGATTTTAAGTCATTTAGTGACATTGAGCTTTATTACTACGTAAATAAAGCTCAATGTTTAGCGAACAGCCCAACGCACCTCACATGTGGCGTAATTGTGACCGTGCGTTACGCTCACGCCGCAATTAGAAAAACATGTCAGAATTCTAGCAACAATTTACAAATATCGATATCATAGGATAATGGTTTATTCGTGGATCGCGTGCCAGTCCCAACCCACGTTGACTTACCCCATGGCCAACCAATACAAATTATTCAAAGATCAGAGTTTGTCTACGAAATAAATTTTATGCACATACAATTTCACCTTTCTATGTCCGCTCTGAATGAGCGTGATACAATTAAAACTGCTGGATAAAGGCGATCATTTTCTAATAGGACCGGTCAGAAGCAGCCTAGATCCACAATCAAATTAAATGTATAATGGAGTTGAATTTGAATCTTTAAAAAACATTAGTCAAGAAGCATAAAATAATATAGAACTAATTGTGCCTACGCTTCTGACATCTTTCGTTAAAGATTGTACAGTCAACAACCTCACCCTGCTACGCTTTTAAGATAGCTTTATGTAAGTCATTTCCCCTCGGCACGAGGCTCGTGGGAAAGGCGACACACGTTCCGAAACAATTAACGAGGAACCACGTCGACGGGCCCGATACGACAGAAATAAGTATACGACGCACCTAAACGTATCTATTACTCACGGCAGTAAAAGAACTAATGGTCGTTGGTCCGTTCTATGTTAATAACAGTTCGTTATATTTTGTCTGTAGGTATAGTCACTCTATATACAAATGCTTCATTGCTTAGTGTATGTATTCATAGCATTATTATATGTAGTCATAAGACTTGATTTAGTTGTATTTATGTTTAATATACTTACTATATATAAATTTCATATTCTTTATAAGACCTATAAATTGCCGTATGACCTATGAAATATATTATAGTACATTTTATTTCTATGAACACCCATACAATCAATGCATCTTTGTCAACGCAGTCTTATTTTATCGATGCCCTTTTTGAAGAAATCAGCTTGACGGGGGGCAATAAACTCTTCAAAAGCATTGTACTACTTCTTTGGAAAAGATAAGAAATCTGTTGTCGCAAGGCAGGGTGATGGCGGATGACGGAGAACTTCCAACTCCAACTCTTATAGCTTGGAGGCCCTCTATTATGCAGTATGGATCTCGCGTTCTCGTGCAGGAGTACCGGGCACGAGTGCTTGAACAAAGCTGGTTGCAGATGTGCGAGCTTCTTCTTTATTATGTTCAGTTCTTCACAGTACACATCTGTCGTAATGATCAGTCCGTTTGGAAAGAAGCTGTGATGAATCAGAGTCTAGCTAGACCAATAAACTAGGAGTCATTAGTAGGTAGGATGACGGTCGCTTACAACCAATGTCATAAGGGCTACAAAAGGGTGGCCAAACTTGAAAAGATAAATGATGGACATAAAAAAGGGATAAAGAAATGGGCTCTGACATTACAACAGCACACGTGCTTCTATTTCAAAGTATAAGGCGGTGGTTCCTGCTGCCAGTCGTGCTAAAATGCACGATGAATTTCAGACAACTCGAAAACTTTTTTTACATTAAAATCTCGTTTAGTCCGGGTCGCAATATGGAAGAGTTATTCTTTTGCGTTTACCGCATAATGTCGCAAAAGGGACAGCTTATTTGAATAATCAATCGATTATTAAAGCCCGTCACCAATGACGCGACAATATTCTTTCAATAAGTCTATGATGAAGGGTAGCGTCTGTGGATTTGCTGATAATTTGATTGAGCTATTGTTGCGAAAAAAATATTATATTTTAATAATAATATCCATTGTGCCTATTACATTGACAAATTTATAGGAAAGAATATTTGTTTGAGATCCCGGAGCCCGTAGGTTTACAGGTTCTCGTAAAATATGAATTTTTTTCTCTCTCTTTGGGAGAGCTCACCAGCTCACTTTGCCCAAAGCAAATCTTAGGGCAAAGTGAGCTGGTCATGAGGGGCATAAGTCCATTAACCTATGCCCAAATTCTGTTTCACTACCCTATAGGTCTCCAGGGGTTTTTCTCTTGAGACGAGTGAATTTGGTGTCATGCATTAGTTGCATCGCCAACAAGTTCGGGTGGTTCCTTATTCTCCTCTTGTAACTATACATAATGTGTTTAATTTCTTCATGTACAGTTCTGATTTGAAGATCATGATGCACTTGGCGATTTGTCACAAAAATAAAATGGTAATGCTGGCAACTTTTCCTAAAAAAACAAATGCGCCCCATTTTGTTTATACTACTACTATATAATTAAGGAGTTTGACAATACTTTACTGGCTGTTTTTTCATACATTACGGCCTAATATTATCTAAAGGTACATTTAACGTTGGGTATAAGTAGTCGTTCAATATATTCAACTTCTAAATCCATGCCTTGTGGTTAAGTTTGCCTTGTATTAACTAACATAAACAATAAATTTGAGCTTATTCAAATTCTAAAACTTGTACCTAAATTTTAAAAATGTTAAGTAGTGTGGAAACCACAGTTGTGGAAGTAATGGGATGAAGGGAAAAGTTTGAAGCACTGAGTAAGGTAGATAATTATAAATATATTCTTCTTCTTTTCAGTGCTTCTCCATTGTTCAAGGTTGGCAGTCAAAATCTTAAATCTTTTTTAATCTATTTTCAGTGAGAAAAGTTGCTCAACGGTTTTTATAACGGTTCATTCTATGATGTTTCTGAGCTATAACATTTTTCTTATACCTGAACTTCTATTTACCTGTACTTTTCCCATCATGATGGTATGCAATAATTGGTATTTTTATAATGGGGTAGCACATGATCCAAATATGCAACCATTCTCTGCTTGATCTTTCGTACAAACTCGTTTTTCTTTCCTATGTTTAAGACCTCTATACATTCGTTACTCCATCTGTCGTTACTCTGATTAAACATAAAAATAAAATTATATCATTTTGTATCTATATTTTAATTTTAGTAGGTGGCGATGGACACAAAACCAGAAATTTTGTGTCGAGTGTGCGGCGACAAAGCGTCGGGTAAACACTACGGTGTTCCGTCATGCGACGGCTGTAGAGGCTTTTTCAAGAGAAGCATTCGACGGTATACTTTTTCATATTTATATCGTTTTTCTACGTTTTATAAATTTTAACTAAACAAACTAGATATCTACAGAATATTTGTAATCAACAAATTTAACAGTTAAATAAATTTTGTTGTGTTTAGCAGATTGTAATTATTGTATGAGAATTCGTGCAGCAGCTTCCAAGGTTAAGATAGCCATGGTGGTCGCCAACCTTCTTAAAGAAGCGGCACCTTAAGAAGAAGAATAAGTATAGTAGGCGTATTTTTTTCAAGATTTTTCTGTCATAGTTCAAGCTCTGCAAAAATCCCTAGTCCATTTTCGATCATAATTTATGACGTTACATTTATCACGTCTGTTAAAGAAATGGTAGATTCTATAATAGTAATATATATTACTTATAAACTTGTTTGTCCTGACCGATTATCAATGCACAGCCAAGACTACCAAGTCTAGAAAGCTGAAAATTGGAACATGGCTTTATTTTAAAGAAAGAATTTTTGAAAATTTCAACTCCATGCGAACATTATGATTTCAAGGTATAAAGATCTAAATTTTCCAGAAACCTGGACTACGTGTGCAAAGAACATGGAAGATGCATTGTCGACGTTACGCGGAGAAATCAGTGTCAAGCTTGTCGATTTTCAAAATGTCTTCAAGTCAAAATGAAAAAAGATGGTAAGTATTTTTCACTTAACTTAGTAAGAAAGAAATAAAGTCAACATAACACATACATTGAAACACAATGACTGAACTAAGACACTTTATTTTGATATACTGAAGTAAATCAAAAAAAAGTGAGGAAATGATAGGCTGGCTTAGTGTGAATTTGTGTGCTGCAGTATTATATAGACCACAACACTGATGTTTTGCCAGGGGAGAAAAAAAAACACGTAATGTAGACGTCAGACCAAAACGCTATTCATCTAATTTTTTATATTTATAACCTTATTCGTTTAAGGCTCTTTCCGTTAGTGAAATCCGCAATTAAATCCGCTGCGTAGTTTAAAAGATGTTTTTGTACATACAGAGAGGCAGACAGAGGGACATATATGTAGAGTTTGGAGTCGATAGGTATTTAGTTTTGTTTTTTCATTAGATAAAATGGCACATTGATCTAAAAAGGTTCGCCACCAGGTTGACTAAGCCATTGGTGAAATAGGCAATAGCTATTTACAGATGTTTAGAGTTTAGATACAGCGAAGTTTTCTTACGACAAATAGAGCTAAGAAAAATTAGTTTCATTCTTTCATTTCATTTTATATCAAGTAGAAATTATCTATACTATATTATTTTGTAGAGGGAAATAAAAGTATAATATTAAATCGTGCAGAAATCAATATGAAACACGACCGCGCACTTGTCTCAATAAAGTATTTATCTATGATTCTTCCTCTGCAGCATGTCTTTTCCATTAGGAAACATTTTCAAGTATTTGCGCGCAAGTGTCGGTTTGAGTGGCGACAGGGAAAAACGTGGGGCTGCCGACTATTGCGTCTCCCTTCGTCCATGGTCGCTTTATTATTATCTATTTATATTATTATAAATTAATTTTTAATTTATTTTTGTGTTTTCATGTACCTATTGATTGTACTTCTGTATCATCCTACTAATATTAAAAGTCCGTGATGGCATAGTCTATCTTTTAAGGATAGCTTACTATACCCGGTTTTACTGTATTTTACTGACAAACCTATTTGTCAGAGGACAGTGTCATTCTATTCCCCTTAATGCTTTTGTTATTCTTAGAGGGCTCGCGCTAAATCTTATATAACGCCTGAAATCTTTATTGCTATTAGACTTTGCAAGGCCTTAGTTTTCTTAATTTTAGATTATCTCCCGGGAACAGTACTTTTTCTGGTACCTTGAAAAGGTAACAGACAGACAGTTACTTTTACATTTATAACATTTGGTATGGATTCATTTATAAATAAAAATAAAAAAATACAAATATTTTCTATTTATAATATTAGTATTAGATAATACATACAAATTAAATATATTTTCTTAAATAAATTAAATTACAACAAAAATCAGTCAATTTCGTCATGTCCTACAACAGTCCTACGAGGTTTTTGTAGATATTTACATAACAAAAATCTTGACCTTCCTCCGGGGGAGTGATTGTAAGGGCTGTCGCCTACAGCCGTCGTTCACACAGATTCCACTCATATTTATTTACATATTAAATTGATTGATCCACCCCTCTGCTTGCACCTGACTCCTCATTTTTGCTCTTGTAATATTATACTTTTGTTTTTAATCACTTAAGATTAAAAACTCAACTTTGTTGACTAGTGGTTATGGAACAGAAATAAAAACAGCACATAGCATCCGATTGACTTCTTCCGTGCTGAGCGGAGAGGCTGTCCATTTTCAACGCCTGACGCAAAAAGATTTACAAGTATATGGGTCAACATCCCAAATGGTTCACTCCATCGTCAGGAATACAGAAAAGGTCATGGAGTACCTCTCATCCTGAAAAAAGTATTCTGTTACGGAGGGATCCTATAAAAATAAAAATTCAACGTCTGGAAAACTATAACAGCTCCTAATTGCTCCTACATGTAAGGCGTTAAAATCTAATAATAATAAATAAAAATTGTAATTAATAATTAATAACAGTGAGTTTGTATTTCCAGCAGTGCAACACGAGCGCGCTCCCCGTTCAGCTGCCGCCGTCCAACATCAATTAACGCTAGAGAAACTTGGCTACACTTTTAGACCACATTCATTCCTTCCCTCACACACACCGCTAGCGTTTCCCACTCTACCCCCTTTAAATTCGTACAATAGCCTCGCGTCCGCACCATCCGATACTTTGCCCGGTGTAAACACCTCTTTCCTAGACACGTCCTTTCAAGACTTCTCTACGTCACGACTTCCTGAAGCTAAATCTGCGAATATTTCCACAATGAATCCACTGCTTAACACTCAAGTCGGATCGCTTGCACCGTTGAGTTCATTCAAAATCCCCTTGTTTTCAACGCCTATCCATTATCCTATCGCGTATCCAGGCTATTTTCCAAGTAGTATTTTCTATCCTCCCGTAGTGGCCGGTTCCGCAAATTCATCAGAACAAAGCAATAGTAGTAAGTATGAAATAATTAGGAAATACATATGTACCGTTTGTGCTTGTATTTTATAATGATTGTTTTACAGATAATTAACTAATTAATTAGGTAAATATTTAGTTGCAATATTTTCTCAGGTTATAATAAAGACTAAATAAATTTTAATTATGTATCTAGGTAGAAACAGATAAGTATTTTTCCGAGTAAAGCCCAATTTACTTGCACAAAAAAATGTAAATTCTCAAATAAATTAATTGTTATTTCTATTATAATTTTGTACAACAGTAGTTTTGTTGTAAGTAAACGAAAAACACACATTATCTTTTGCGTCATTTTCAATTAATTGCCAATGTCTTGTTGAATCAAGATAAAATGGAACATAAAAAAATTATGTTTTAATTTACTGTGTGTCCTTTTAATAAGTTTCTATCGGGGTTTTTTGTCCTGGTAATAATAATTATGGGCCTGATAATTAAAATGTTTTCTTATATAATCAATATAAAAAAAACATGTCAGTCGTTGGACTGCACGACTGTCGTCAGAAGTGAAAACTAAGCTTCACAAAAAACATTACATTACATTACATGACAGTGCCGCGAGTTCAATGGTTTTTCCCAAATCAAAAATTGTTCTTTTTATTTAAATTAAATTTAAGCGCAATATCTGAAAATATACAGAGGTTTCGGTTACATTACATTACATGACAGTGTCGCGTGTTCAGTGGTTTTTCCCATCTCAAAAAATGCTAACGCGCCAAAAGAAGTTTTCACTTCAAAAATTGTGTGTCAGCTCCGACACAACTGGTTTACTCCTTACGTACGATTGTGAAAATTTAAATTTTCACAATTCGTACGCGCCGAAAGAACAAAATTGTTATTTTTCAAATAATATTGTGTAGATGGCGCAATATCTATGAAACTTCAGATATTCTAAAATATTCAAAAAATTGAACGTAACGCAATTCGTGCTAGCATTTCGTGTGACAATTTTGTTTTTACTCCCATAAATGCTCTAATAATACCACGGGCTTATATATATCGGCTGATACAAATCGATTCTTAAGGAGTAAACTCCAAAAAAACTGAGGATACAAATGCAATTTTATTTCTTACAGAGACTATAGACACTAATATGACGCCACTGGAAACACACAGCGCTACGAAACCAGACTCCCAACACGCCGTCAAAATAAAAGAAGACGAAGTATCCAGTTCAGAGGAGGCGTTCAAAGCAGAGTGTTCGTCAGATGACATTAGTAAGGAAGGTATGTTAATCGAAACGAGAAAATTTAACCAATTGTTTGTTTCTTATCACTTTGCTAAGCGAAATTACTATAACTTTGTATATTGTATAGCAAATTAAACATTATGATGTGTCTATTCGCATAATGCAGTGATCTTCTTCACGTTTAAAACTGTCGATAAAAATTAAAATAAATATAAAAATTTTTGTTACCCATTTAAAAGGTGAAAAATCTTTTATAGATTTAAGAAGTACACAACTAGATCCTCCAAGCAGTTTTGAACCGCCAGCGCACATTGTGACTAAAAATTCTGAGATTATACAGAGAATGAATTCAGATTTAAGAGAAAATGTTATTGTTAAATACATAAAAGGAGAACAAAGAAGCATTTATCATAGTGATGCTAAGAAATACGAGAATCATGCGGTAAGCTTTGCGCCAAGGAAACTGGTTCAAGATAACTGGGCCCAAGTGCATCGAATTTCAGATACTTTCAGTGGCATTCATGACCCGGCCTCAAAGTTGTTGATAACATCTGTCAAATGGCTCCACGGTATTACTTCTTTTATACAATTGAGACCAAATGAACAAACGTCGCTTTTGCAAAAGAATTGGAAGGAGCTGTTCATTTTGACTGCTGCACAGCATTCCTTTTATTTTCATGAAGGTATGTAATTAATACTTTTATATAGGTACAGCATATAAAAGTATAATACATTTATATCGCTTTTATTTAAGTACCCACATTTTATAAAGCTCGTGACCACCGTGAAATAACTATAAACTGGTAACGCAGCAGGCACTTTTTAGTACACTTACCAACACTGCTACTGTCCACTATAAACTTACTTGGTGGTAAGCGTATCAACAAGAGTGAACTATCTGACTGCTTGCCATTGCATGCATTTAAAAAAAAATTATTAATACTATTGTGCCCAGTTAACTGTTTAACCTTGGAAAAAATGACTAAAAGAACAAAATTAGTGCAAACGGGAATATTAAAAGGATTTAATTTGAATTTGCTCTACGTAAAGTACTCATTATTCTCCAATACGGTTCTCAGTCACGATAGCTAGTTGCATTTTTAATTAGGTAATTAAATTTTTGTAGATCATATGACTACGGTATTAACATCGAAACGACAAAATCTAAAAGAAGACTTGAGAAAATTGTGTTTACAATTAAAGAGAATAACTAGGCTTAGATTGGACAAATCCGAGTATGACTGGCTTAAAACTGCGTTGCTGTTTCGTACAGGTAACATATCTATCTATATATATATATATATAGTATATAATAGTATATAAATGTTGTGTTGGTTTGTGTATAACGAAAAACTCGAAAACTAGCCGACGGATTGACTTGAAATTTTTACACAATATGCAATCCGCTCCAAAGATTGATAATATCTATATTTTGAGAAATAATAAATCTCGTTCGTGAGAAAAAAAAATCGCTGTTTTTATGGCGCCATCTGCCGAAAGCGAGGAGAACTAACTCGCCAACGAACCAACGATAACCGCTGTCACATTTAAAGTGGCAGTTAGCCTTTGTCATAGCAGCCGCTGACCGTTGAAGGTCAAAGAAAACTACAGCGAAGCGTGGTCGGGCTCACCTAGTTATCTATATATTGACACAATTTCTAAGTAGTGTCATTCAACAAAAAAATTCTGAATAAGAATTGGTTATAAAACAACATTTTTAATGTTGACTTATGTGCTTAGTTGCTGACGAAATTTGACTAAAATTACATATAAATATTTTTTTACAGATTCCTCAGACACTGCTTCCGAGATGCACATGGAGCATGTGCAAGATCAAACTTTGAGTATGTTACAAGAACACTGTTCCACAAAAGACTCCACAAGATTTGGTCGAATCATGCTGCTAATGCCCAGTATTTGTTGCATTGCTAGTCAAGATCTTCTCGACAATTTGATGTTCCCTTCAACTTCCGTTGATGATATAAACATAACATTATCTCGTATATTTATGTATTCAATTTAATTTTTTACGGTGTATTTACAAAGGCTTATGAAATAAGTTAAAAGAATCTGTTTCGACAGATTCACTAATTTCAGTTATTTAATTCAGATATTTTAAGTCCTGCATTTTAAAGGTTTGGTCCCATCTCGTCAGTTTCAACTCTGACGAGATGTATTGTAATTTATTGTAATTAATTCAATAAAATTTGAATTATAATTTGTTTGATTGTACTCTGACCATTTGAAACTCTGACGAGTTGAAACTGACGAGATGGGACCAAACCATTTTAAATACTGCAAACTCTAGTTAAGAATTTTAAATGTTTTATTTCAAACAAGATAATCCATGGAATACGTATCAAACAAGCGGCGTTGCCTTACATCAAATATGGTAGTTCTGATTTTTTAATGTTACTTTTTTAAAATAATGTGCATAGTGACTTTTGCCGTAGCACAGGTCCTTCCTTGGTAGTAAAAATCGACAAAAACTGAAAAAGACCTAAATTTTAATGAATTCAACAATGATCCGTAAGGCTTTCAAGGTGGAAAATTTGGATTTGTCATTACCATTTCATCAGTACCAACATATAAAAAAAATCAGAACTACCTTATTTGATGTAAGGTAAATAATACCAATTCTATGTGCTAAAACATTTTGCACAGTTAGTAATAACAATCTATATGATAACTTTTTTTTTCTAATTCTCCTACGTTAATATTATTAGGTTATATAATATCTTCCTCTAATATAATTTATTATCCTTCTTAATATAATAGGGGTTAAAGTATGAAATTGCCGTTTTATTGTAATAGGTACTTCGAATTGACATAGAGCCTTCATGGTTTGAGATTTTTGAGTGAAACTTTTTTCATACGGTACCTATGTAGTTCTTCTTTTAAAAAATGTGCAACATTCGATTATCAACTTTCAGTTGTTTTTTTTATTCAGCTTAGACAATAAAGATGGATACTTCGAAAATTCGTGTGATTTTTGAATACGAGTTCCGACGCGGAACTAACGCGGCAGAAACAGCTCGCAATATTAATGTTGCGTTTGGAGAGGGGACTGCTAATGAACGCACTGTGCGATTTTGGTTTAAACGCTTTCGTGATGGAAACTTCGATTTGAAGAACGAACCACGTGGAAGACCGCCCACACAGGTGAATAACAATGATTTGAAAGAGATGGTGGAAGCCGATCCGAGCCAAACTACCCAGGAATTAACGGCATGGTTTAACGTTACCTTACCAACAATATTGACTCATTTGCGTCAAATCAATAAAATAAAAAAATATGAAAAATGGGTGCCTCATGATTTGACTGATCTGCAGAAAGAAACGCGTGTTGAAACTTGCGTTGCCTTGTTGAATTGATACAGAAATGAAGGAATATTGGATCGAATTGTGACATGTGATGAAAAATGGATTCTTTACGATAATCGTAAGCGGAAAATGCAATGGCTGACCCCAGGTCAAACGCCGCAACAGTGTCTTAAAGCAAAGCTTACCAATAAAAAGGTAATGGTAACTGTTTGGTGGTCTCAGCGTGGTGTTATTCACTATAGCTTTCTCCGATCTGGTCAAGCAATAACGGCAGATGTCTACTGCGCCGAACTCCGAACAATGATAGCGAAACTAGCAGTGAAACAGCCCCGACTTATGAATCGATCTTCACCATTATTGCTCCATGATAACGCGAGACCTCATACAGCACGAGAAACCGTTTTAACTCTACAGGAACTGCAATTAGAAACCATTCGTCACCCTCCGTATTCGCCAGACCTTGCTCCAACGGACTACCATTTTTTTCGTGATTTGGACAATTTTCTGCGTGATAAAAAGTTTTCTTCTCAGGAGGCAGTGCAAAATGCTTTCACACAGTTTATCGAATCTAGATCACCAGAGTTCTATCGCAAAGGCATAAATGAGCTTCCTATTAGATGGCAGCAATGTATAGATAATAATGGTAATTATTTTGATTAAATAAATATGTTAAATTAAAAAAAAAAACGATTTTTTATTTTTCAGTACAAATCGGCAATTTCATACTTTAACCCCTAATAGTTCTTCGTTTATCGCTCTTTCCATTACTGAAAATCTTTCCATACTTTGTTCATCAGGGTGGACCGCGAAATCGTATCATAATCCGTTGATGGTTTAGAAGGAGCTAACGGAGAAATAGAAATAACCGGATAGCTATTTTATTTTATAATAGATAACGACATAGATAACAATAATAATTAAATCTTTGTTTAACTAATAAATAAATAAAAAATAAAAGGACATTTTTATTTACAAACAAATTCCTTTAAAATAATCCATTACAATAAATTCACTTTATAATAATTTGAGACGACAAATTCTCCCAAATACCTATTACTAACATCACTTGCACGTACCCCTGCCCTTAATACAGGACAGCGTTGAACTCGGAAATAAAATACATATGTTTATAAATGATTTAACTTTTATTAATCAACATTTAATCAACTTATATTAACATTTAATATGTTATAACATTATTTAATTATTAGCGCAACAGGCCAATTGGATGTTGCATCGGCAACAATCGACTTCGGACACAAAAGCGAATCATCTATTGGGCACAACGAGTATCTGCTGAGACATGTTAACGCCCATTCGAAGTGGACCGGCACCACGGACTTGCGAGTTCTGAAAAAAAAAGAAAGCTTTCTATATAACAATCTTTGTTGACAACATGCGCACAGGTACACTATCTCGAATGCTTAAGACAAGGAGTACCTATGAATTGAGGTGCAATATTGCACAAACGTTCTCCGAAATAACCAAATTTAAAATGGAAGGCTTTTTCTTAAATATACACAAACATAAAGAAAGAAATAAAAGTAGCCGATTAAAACTTTAGAACAGAACTTTAGTTAATTGATAAGCTTAACAAGCTATTAATTATTATAAATTAATTTCAGACTATTGAGCCCACGCTATATAGATATAATAAAGAAAAACGAACTGTTGGAAGCAAAACAAACGTTTTGTTTTCGTTCACGTTCGAGCGCGCTGGTGTTATATATACATACACGCATGACCTGCTGGAGCTTCGTAATATTGAACTGCGGTGCTTCAAGGCTTATAATATAAAATTCGGGATCCCAGGCTACAATGTTTTCAAAAGTCCCGAGAATTCTGTACTGTACTGTACTTGTTGACTGATATAGGATCTAGATCCTATATCAGTCAACAAGTAGGTACAGGAGTAAAATACATACCTCTTTTACGACATCATTGTTCTTCAAACACATCTCAATCCAATCGTAAGAGATAATCCACTTTCCGGCTGCAAGGGCGCGCAGATACTTAACAGTCCTAAAATCCATATTAATATTATTAATGTGAAAGTAACTGTCTGTCTCGAGGGATCATCTAAAATTAAGAAAACTAACGCCTGGCAGAAGTGTAATAAAAATAAAGTTGTTAGGCGTTATATTTTGTATGTTTTCAAGCTAGGCAAGCCATTTGTAATTTATCCATGTAAGTAGGTATTATCTACCAAATAAGTAGTCTATGTCTTAGTTAAATAACAGATGAAGGTCTAACTAAATATATCTCTGTCATAATATCGCACTAATATTAACTAACAATCATTGTGAAGCAAGACATATGTCTTGCTATTATAAGCAATTAATAAAATATTTTTCTTACAAAAATCTCCAGGTGTTTAGTCTCTTCGAACCTTTGAATCCTTTATAAATTATACCTACTAGCTGTTGCACGTGACTTCGCCCGCGTAACTTTATAAAATATAGCATACTTATAGTTACTCGCTGATAACGTATCTTTCTATACGTAAAGGATTTTTTAAATCTGTCCAGCAGTTTTTGAGTTTATTCATTACAAACAAGACAAAATGTGGGAAAATGTAAAAAAAAAGAAATTCTCACCACTGCGTTTTGTTTTCTTCATCAGTGGCAACTATTAAATGAGTGATTTTGTTCACGTAATCGGTCACAAATTTCCATCCGCGACTTCTACACAAGCGTTGGTTATTATTTCTTTGATAACGATTTAAGCCGGAAATGCCGATTTACACAGAAATGTGCCCTTGACTGCTTTTTATTCGAGGTTTTGGTCGGGTTTTTACTAGTAATTTTTACTGCACCAGTTTTTAAACGGTTCGTCGATTTTAGGACTGATATGTTCCTGAAAATGTTAAGTAGTATGTTAGTAGTCATACTGAGTTTCGCATAGCAGCGCTGCTATGCGAAACTCAAGCTCAACGAGCCAAACAGCTCGTTTGGCGGCAGTAACCACCTAATTACAGAAGACCACTGTGAAATAACAGCACATGGTCTGTTGTTTTTCAGTGAGTGCGTAAGGGATGGTAGAGACCATTTCCATGTCCCTTACTTATCCCTTATCCTTAATTCTACTATGGTAGGCAGCGAACAAGGAGCATCTGTGGCATTGCTTGTGTTGTAGTGTGAGACTACATTAACATTAAAAAATATATCATTGGGTAATTTTACAACTTTTTTAATGTAAAGGTCGTCAGACAAGCTGACTGTCCATTTGATGGTGCCATCTACCATCAAGTGGACCGTCAGCCTGTCTGCCGACCTTCACATACAAAAAAATCTCGTGTGTTGTGTATGGAGTGGAGTGACAACCCTGATGGGCAAATGAACAATAAAGACCAAGTGCGGGTAGTAACTAAGTAGTAACTAGACCAAGTGCGGGTAAACTAAAACTTTAAAAATGTATGTATGTAGAATTGTGAACTTGATAATTTTTTATGTATGAATCAAAACCTCATGTGACTCCAAATGAGTTAGGTCGTGTGTACATGTCCCGTCTCTAAAACCATAGACAAAATCTCTGTTACGTCTAATGATATTGTAGGTTATGTTGACGATATTATCGAGTTTTTTTGCATTTTTCTTTGAAAATATGCAATAATTTTGGATGGGTACATATCGTAAAGAATATATGTTTAGTGAGTGTAAATGAATACGTGTATATATGAATGTGTAATTAATATTAAAACTGGAAAATTTTATGTCGTGAATTGTTCTGTTCAATAGAAAAAATTGGAAGATACAGTAGGTAATCTTTGAATATAAACTTCGTTACAAAATATGTACTAGCAAAACCACTGTGAAGTGTTTATAAATAAATTGTATTGTGTTGGAGATCGCCGAAAAATTAGAAGCATAACAACATCACGGACAGAACAGCACAACATCGAGGGTAGGAAATATAATAGACATAATTAATTGACATCTGATTAACAATAACAACGTAAACAAAACTGACATTACAGACAGTGTAGCCAACAGGGAAAACAATTTCCTGCGATTACGTTCCAATATATGCAAACACAACTTCATAACATGATAATGGAAACATCTTCTTCTGAATTACAGAAATTACAGGAAAATCTGATCCATGACTTAAAACATTAATGTGAAAGATAACGAAGTCAACAAAATCATCGTTTAGGTAAGAAAAACAGAGAAAGTAACAAGCCGAGACCGGTACTATGTTTATAGGCATAGGCCTATAAACATAGGCAATTGGAAAAAGAACGAAATTATAAAAAATAAAAAGGACCTAAAAAAAATAAAAAATATCACTGAATATTACTCAAAGGAAGCGTTAGAAAAGAGGAAAACGTTGCAAGCAGAGTTGGTTGAAGAAAGAAAAAAAAGGCGATCCAATCAAAGTAGAAAAAGGGGGTTAGATGGGGTGAGAAGGTAAAAGGAAGAGAGGTAGACCGCAGAAAAGGTGGGATGATGATATCAGAGAAGTGACAGGAATGATGTGGAACAGGAAAGATCAGAATGGAAAAGGTTGGAGGAGGCCTTTGCCGATTGGCAAACAGATCTACGGAAAACAAGCAAGCAACAAATATTAGTATAAGTTTTTTGTGTTCATATTAAAATATTGTTATTGGGTTAAGTTGATCTGAATAAAAGGCTATTATTACTAACAACTTCTTATAGTAGTTACTGCAATAAAAACTCACTGCTGAGGTGTTTCCTCCATCACAATAGGCTCAGGCGCGTACACAATAATCTCAGGCGCGTTGTCCGGCCCAAAGAGTATATAATCACTACGTTACAAGAGACGGGACTCCCATACAATGAAAATGAAATTCACTGTTCTATGAAAACGAGGAAGTGCTCCAGTACCAACCTAACCAAAATTAAAAAGTACGATGCTGCCAACATAACGAACAAGAAAATAAGGATGTGCTATTGTTACGATAAATGAGGTCGATAGTATAATTGACTCTATAATCTATGGTTTATGAAAATCCCAAAAAAGCTCTTACATAATTTTAAATATTATTTATTGACAAATAAAAAAATCAAATAATTACAATCATTGCTTTATTAGTACTATCATACAGTTTACGGTTATCACCGATTGGCACCCAGCTCCCTAGCCACAAGAGTAACTTCACATAAAATCTTTGAGGACTGCAGGATCTATTTATTTTTAAGTTAATTACGGCTGTATCCAAGGTCGACGTTGCAGGTTCTGTAACACACATAAAAATTGGATTATGTCATGTATAACGTAATAATAATTTCATAAAGTAATTAAATGGATTGGCCCGATACATGGAACAGCATTTCATTTGTTGTTTGTACAGGATTTTTAGCAATATGGAGCGTAAATTCACTGAAAACTTCATCGTTCAATGGTTTGGCAGATATTCCGATATATGGAACAGCATTTCATTTGTTGTTTTTTTCTTTTCAAAGTCTCGCTTGCTAGAAACCTAGAAAGTAAATGAATAATTAATGTTATTTTTTAGTTAAATATACATATAAATAAAAAAGAAAGGCAAAATAAAACTAAAACAAATCAATTGGTACATTGGGGTGTATGCATGTGTTCATTTCTTATCATTCAGTGCAATAAAATCAAAAAGAAATTTTTGCCGATTGTCGATAAAAAATGGCACTGCACTATTGTTTACATTTTACATGCAACACATATGCAACACAATTTTATTCGAAAATTTGAACTAAACTCCCAATAAACTATATTATACATGGTTTTAGAACAGCAGCAAGATATAATATGTACTAACCTATCTTCATCCGGCGGGAATTGGGCCAAAAATATTCGTTTTTTATTATCAATGCGACTCGTTCTTAGGCCACATATTTCGCAGCTTACTTTCGGCATCTAGAACACTAAACACGATACACCAAATATAACACTACGAAGAAAGAGTATTTAAACACTAAAATTTTGGCAAGTTTTATAAAAATCAATACTCTGCTTGCCGATAAATCCGAAAATAAACAACAAACAAACAAAGCAGTTGAAATGAAAGACGCCATATTGCAACACATCAATATGGCCGCCGATGGTTGTTTGGTTTGTGGTTTTGATGTATAATACGGCCAAACTACAGAATCGGCGTAATAACTTAATGGGTTTCGCAATCGCCTTTAGTCGGTTTATTCCGCCATTACAAACTTCCCCCGGTTCATACACCATTTTCTTTCCTTTGAGTTGCGCCTGCCTGGTCCGGCCCTGGAACCTGCAAACGTTTACACACACACACAATCAGAAGACTCCTATAACTTTTATAAAAGTGTCTAAAAACTCATAAAATACAAAGTGCCTTAAATATAAACTATGTGCAGGAAGCAACGTATAACGGTTCTAAAAATACAATAAAAACAAATAATATACCTCATGTGAAAATAAAAAGTTTGCTAAGTTCATAGTGCGTTACTTGTTATTGTTAGATTTTGTGTGCTTTCAAGAAACCCTGTCAGTTTATTTAGTATAACGCAAACAATGTCAAATTTAGTATCTGAGAAGTTCGTACCCTGCTTGGCGCTTTGATTTGGCACAAGAATCCACTGTCATTTCGTATGATACAGCGTACTTGTATCAGTTGAAAAATATTCTCTTTAGAAAAGTTATAATATATTATTTAATCAATTAATTTTAAACTAATTAATGTTCTCTAGAGCATTAATTACAGTTTTACAATACCGAAAGTTTTTTAATAAGCCCGATTAGGTTACATCACTATTTTCGTATAGTAAAACACTTGCAACTCAGGAAATGTCAAATTAAATGTCAAATCCTTTATGGGAAGTACGGAACCAACCGTGAACCAACACAGAACACACACAGCTGCTTTTAGTTTTTTTGTGCTGAAAAGGACAGACAAGAAGAGTATCACTGCGTTAAGAACAGGGTTATAGAGGTGCTAGTAACAAATAACAAAAAACTTCAATGAAGTTTTTTAAATGAACATTTTCGTATAATTTTTGTGTCGTGATTCATTGATTTCTAGTGGAAAAACATAAGTATAAAAAAATAATAATTTTCCAGTTATTCATAATCATTATTAGCACTGACCGATGTAATTTGCGACAAAACAAAATTAAATTTACCATGGAGGCTAGAAGTGGAGACGATACCTACGATGTGGTTAGTGTTTTTCTTTTATTAATTAACTAATTTTAATTCATAATATCATTTAATTATAATGTCGGTATTATTTTGTCGTAACAATTGAGGTTATGAATGGAGGTTGAGGTTATATATTTTATTATGAAAAGTTTTGCATGTTACTTAAAATAAGTTAGGGAGATATTATAAGTTATTTAAACTCGAGAAGAAAAAGAGCGCGTGATTAAATGAAGTAAAAGATTTCTAATAGAACTTACATCCAACATTTTTCATTTCAAATGATTGCTAACATAAATTATTATAATATTATTCCATATGATTGGTTTGAATTGTAATGTTATACTTAATAGAATGTACTTATAAAAATATTTCCACCCTTGTGTATTTCTAATTTCTTTTTCTTTATACTTATAGAAGTTTCTGAGTAAAATATTATATATTCTTGCTAAATGTGGCCAAATTCCCACAATTCTGGGAGATAATCTTTCCTATCAGATGTCATGGGCGATTATTACATAAAATTATTTAAGTAGTATTGTGTTGTTGTGTTGGACCATATCATGTCTTTTTTATCTTGCAAATGGATAGACTTCCATAAATGTGTAGCCTATTCTTTTGAATCTCATTATTTTATTCATTGATTCAGTGTTGCATAAGGAATTTGAGTACGTAACTTTATAATGAAGTTTTAATACAACTAACATTATCTGTGTTGAAACCGCAACATCATCTGCGTTGTAAAATAAAACATATTGACATTATATTATATTCTAACTTGAATTTTTTTTTTCACCAATAGTATGTAGTTTCGAAGATTACCTTCTACATACAAACATACAAAGTTTACCTCTTTATATTACTATAGTATAGATTATAATATTTTGTTTATATATTTATTTATGTTTAAATAGGTTTTATATTTTGACTTTTACAATTCTAAAATACATAATAGTTGGTAATAAATTTTTGCAATACATTTTCAATGACAAATTATTTCCTATCTATAAGGAAGATACAAGATTATATCACAACCCAGTCACATTTATTTATTGGAATTACATAGTTTATCTCTATTAGCTTCTGTAGATAATAGATAACAATATTCTTCTTTAGAGCCTGATGATTTCAGATAACATCATTTATAGTTATCATCATATATATAATAAAATTCACATTTATCTTAAGTTAATTAAATATCTTATATAATTTTATTAGCATATTTTTAAATCTACATAATTATAAGTAATTATCATGAATAATGTTATGATTTAATTGTTAAGGCCGTTACAGAGTTAGAATCAGAAATTTATGATTCCCGGCGGATCATAATGCCATGACGTGTTTAGTTTGCAGATAAGAGGTTAACGTCATATTATTTGTAGTTTTTTAATCTAGATAATAGTCGAAAAATATTTTAAAATACTTGGATGCTTTTCTCATTAGAACTGATTTTAAGCAACCCTTTTTTAAAATTAGCGGTCGACGGTCGACGCAGAAGCGAGATATTAGTAAAATTATATGCGACAAATTATAAAATGCGTCAAATTTGAGATATTTCTGTTTTTTCTTCGACCTAGTATGTGAAGTCATTAATGTTCTAAAAGATTGTGTTATAATTTTTTTAATAACTTGTATATTTATCTGCGTAGGCCGTCAACCGCTAGTTTAAAAAAAGGGCTGTTTAAAAATGTTCTAATGAAAATTCACTTTAAAATATTTTTTAGCTATTTACTAGATTATACAACTACAAATAATATGACGTTAACATCTTATCTGCAAACTAAAACATCTGAAACTACTGAAATCATAAATTTTGACTCCAGCGTGATTTTAATTGATGAACGCTCTTAACTATGAATATTTCTCCAAATGGGGATATATTCAGAATTATAATTTCTCTTTAACTATAATTATGCTTATAATTAATTTTTAAATATCTTTTAGTACAAGAATACATTTTAACTTTTTAAATACATATTAATTGAAACCAGTTCAGTAAAAATCAATTGATAGATGTATTTTGTTACTTAACCTACAAACAGCCTGCTTGACAATCTATAAAATTGATTAAGTACATCAGTCAATAAGATATGTTTAAGTACTTTTCTATTGAGTTTACAAAGGAAATTGTTTATTGTATATTTTTAGAATATTAGGACATCCACTGCTGGACATAGGCCTCCCCCATAACTCTCCAATAGGACCGATCAGAAGCAGCCTGGATCCACCGTTGACCCGCAGCCTTTATTAGGTCGTCTGTCCACTTTGTGGGTGGACGTCCTGTCCTACGCTGCTCTTACTCCATGAGAACTCGCTCCACTCGAGAAGCTTCCTGCCCCAGCGACCGTCGGCTCTCCGTACTATATGCCCTGCCCACTGCCACTTTAACTTACTGACCCGCCGGATTATGTCGGTAACTTTCATACGTCTACGGATTCCTCATTTCTGATTCAATCTCACAGTGTAACCTCGAGCATAGCCCTTTCCATAGCTCGTTAAGCGACATTGAGCTTCCTTAGTAGGCCCATAGTTAGAGACCATTTCAGCGCCATATGTCATCACCGGCAACACACATTGGTCGAAAACCTTTGTCTTGTGACAATGAGGAATTTTGGACAAGATGTCTCATAGCTTCCCGAACGCTGCCCATTCGAGCTGGATTCGACGATTGACCTCCCTCTCGAAGTTGGCTCTACCTAACTGGACTGTTTGTCCCAAGTAATATACTTGTTAACAACTTCGAGAGTTGAGTTTCCAACTGTTACTGGGGTAGGCGTGGACATTGGACATAACTTTCGTCTTGTCCATATTCATCTTAAGGCCCACTCTTTGAGAAACTTGTTACTAGTTTAGTTACTATTAACTTTAATCTCAGTTTACTATTAACTTTTTTTTATCTAAATATTTAATCATCTATACTAATCTTATAAAGAGACAAGATTTGTATTTTTATTTTTGTATGTTTGTTATGAATAAACTGAAAACTATAAGCCCCTTTCTTTATCCTGACAAGGTGAATGCAAAATTCATGATGTTCAATTGAGTAGTTGAGGTGTTAGCGTAGCCATCAATCAAACTATTTTTTGTATTTATAATATTATTGGCAATATGTAGCCAATTGGGCTTTATCATTCTGTCAATCTTTAAGTTGGTGGTAGTTCACAGTATACAGTGCACCTAAAGTGGAAATAATTTCAATCCAGGTAACCAGAAGGCAGCCATGGTACAAATATGTGACTGTAGAGCCGCCAATGTTTTTCTACATGATGGCATTCATGATAACAAGTGTTATCGAGCAGACATTTTACGTATTCAGGGCCTGCACAGTGAACCACGGATATAGCGAAGACATTTGCTATAACATCAGTAATAATGAAGATATCAACAAAGAAGTTCAGGTAATTATTAAAATAGCATTTTTGACAATCAAATTTATTGATCAAACTTTACTTGTTTTTGAATCATTCAGCAAACACGAGAGTACACTCTAAACATGTTTGACAAACGTTGCTGCGGTATGTTCCAGTTACGGATAATGCACAAAAAATGTGCTTTTGTCAAACAAGAAAACTCAACATTAATCAAAAATTTTTACCTTATTCTGAAGATATACTGAATAAGATTTATCAGGATGCCTAATTATCTATTATTATTAATAATTGTTCTTGTCTTAACATTATTTTTATATAATTTTAACACGGTAAGGGAGTGTCAGCGTTTTTATTTAGATAAACCAGTTTTTTATATACTTAGATAATTATTATTGTTTAACATTACAGTATGCCAGACGCTGTATACTGAACCTGTAGAATTAGTTTCACACTGAATAATCATCGATTTTAAGAATACAACAAGGAATATAAGTACCTTTTTATTTGTTAGCATAATCTACTCATTTAGTTTACTATGACAGGCTGATATAAAGCTTTTTATAGCTCACAGACAACACGTTTACAATTGGCAGCTCAATATTAGAAAACGTCCTAATAGATTGATAGACGGGAATTGGACCATGACTGACCCAGGCTCGAATAATAGTCAAGCGTTAGACATTTGCCACATGGGATGATAATTAGTTTTCATCTGAGCCCCAAATGATTTCCACAGTTTTTTAATCTTTTTTGATCTATACTTATATATTTTTAATGGTTTACAGGTGACAGTAACTAGGTTTCAGCAGTGGAATGGTATAGCCGGACATATTGTGCCATTTGTTTTGGCATTTTTCCTAGGATCCTACAGTGATAAAAGGGGAAGAAAATTTATTCTTTTAGCTGGTTTAATTGGCAAGCTGTATTTTTCTGCAATGCTCACTTTGAACGCCCTAAAAGGTTAGTTGTTTAGGCGACGTTCAAGTATTATGTAACTCTATTTGTGGCCCCCCCCCCCCCCCCCCCCGTCTTGTAAAACTTTGCGATGCGTTACAGGGGCGGGATGGGCCCTCGAGTGTATTTTACCTACTTCATTTTTATTTCGTTAACTTTATTTAACTTAGAATGTAATATTATTACATTATGTAATTAATGAAATGTCCGACAAATATAGATAAAAAACATAAAATATTGACTTCCAGATTGGCCTTTAGAGTACGTGATATACACAGCTGCATTTCCAAGTGCATTGACTGGCGCTGACCTGGCAATATTTGCAGGTTGTTTTGCTTACATAGCGGACGTAACTTCCGTTAACAACAGAACACTCAGAGTCGGCATTCTCGATGTTGCATATTTGAGCACTATGCCCACTGGAGTTGCAATTGGTACGTGAATTCTAATAATTTCGTTCCTCATAAATTACTAGCTGGTGCCCGCGACTTCGTCCACGTTGATAAAACAAAAATAACGCATCTAACAAACATAATCTTTTTTTTTGCCAGGCGTTAGTTTTCTTAATTTCAGATAATCAGATGATTTGCTACCCTTTTATCTTCTACTTGATTGAATCAAAAATCCGTTCACTGATGGTATTATTATTATTATCTGATGGTAACTGATAGTTAAAAGTTTGCAATTTATTTTAATTATTGAAATGCAATGTTTTAATTATTACGACCATATATGACATTGCTTAAGTGGGAATATGTGGAAAGTACTCCTACTGGTAGGGACAAGTGGAAAAAAATTCCATTATCCCTACTAAGGGGGATACTTAGTAGGAATAGGTGGAACGGGCGAAATGTTTGATTCTCACAGTGACTTTTTAAGTTGAATTTCATGTAAAAATCGGATTTTACAGGAAACTTGCTGTACAACAAAGTGGTGAACAAATCGTTTGCTGCTATGTTTGGAATTAACACAAGTCTCATGATTATTGCCACTCTGTATACATTAATATTTCTCAAATGGCAAACGAGACCAGAACAATTGTCTTGGCGTGAAGCAGGAGTGACGAACCCAATCAGCGACTTCTTCGATTTAAATAATATCTATAGAACAGTCTCAACTCTGACTAAGAGGCGGACGAGCAATCGTAGACTATATCTATGGTTTCTGCTGATTTCAATGGCCTTGTATACATTCCAAAGAGGTGAGTTTTTTTAAAAACTATTATACTGTGTTCACACTATGTTCACACTCATGAACTGTGCAGATTCAATAAGTATTTAGCAGTGGACGTGCACACTGCATTGGCAGTCACTTATTCAAGTGCTCATGTGCTGTTTTGTATAGGTGATTGGCGAGTAAGTAAGGGATCCCAGTGGCCACGCATGGAAAATTAAATTTCACTTAAAGTAGTTAGCCACCCACTGTAAAGTGAACCGCCATTCGCCAGTGCTATACTATATTTGTATTCAACTCTGCACATACAGGAAGTATTTGAATCGGTCCTACATCAAAAAGTATTTATATATTATTAATATTTACTTTTTGATGTATGTAAACATGACCTTTATGTTTGACTCTATGACGAAACACATTGATAAATTTGATATTATGTCCCACATTTCTTATCTGTTTAAATGTTATAGTTCGACATTGGTATAGTTTCAAGGAATAATTTGTAATAGTAATATATTCTTTTTTAAATAACGAGATGACAGACAGGTCTACAATATCATTATAGACATTTTTGCAAGCACAGTAAAAGAGAACTCTAACAATTGATAACGTTTGTTAATGCAATCGTCGTTTTTCAAGTATTTTTCTATTTTTACATATGCTTAAACTATATCCCTAGCTAAAAATTATAAAGTTACATAATAATTTAGAATACTTCAAAATTTATACTTTGAAATGTATTTTACAAAATTAAATTATTTTGTTTTTTTATATGTATTTTATCGCCGTATAAAAAATGTCTTTACAGGGTGTTTAATACATTTTGTCCCCTTAAATATTGTCTTGAAAAACTGTAAAACAGTAATTTATTCCTTAAACAGGTTTCAAAGAAACACTTTTAATTCTTAATCTATTGTTATCAGGATTTCGGAAACAAAATAGCGAAAATGATTACGAGCCTCAGAACATACCCTGAAGAAATTCACCCCATTTTTGGGTATTTGTAAATTTTGATGTTCATTACAACTTATACATAAATCATAATATATACACAATACTAAACATAGTATGAGCTTAGAATCATTTAAATCCTGGCTACATAATCGCTAAAATAATCAACGAATCTATCACCTTTCGAACAAAGTTTGCTTTTGATTACACTTAATTTTTTTATATAGGTATTTAGTTTTTTTAATAAAATCGTATACATTGGCTTTATAGCGTCGTTAAATGAGTATAAATAGGTATTATTAAAAAAAAATGGAAAGCAAAAATAATATCGAGATTATGAATATTAATTAACTGTTTTTTTTTTTCAAATTTTCAGATGAAAAGCAAGTCATGTACTTGTATACGACGACAGTATTCAAATGGGACGCGAACAGTTACAGTCATTTCAGGACGTATCTTAGTTCCACATACGTTGTTGCGATGCTGTTCGGAATTCCACTTATGAGTAAAGTCTTTGGCTGGAGAGATACAGTTAATCCCCTTTTTTTCTAACTATTGATAATTTTTGCCGACCTGACAGACTGTCAGTTAAGATATCTTTGAAGTGGTAACAAATTACGATAAGTGTGCTCTTATCTGGTAGGTACATTCCAAAGAAAATTTTAGAGACAAATTTGAGAATTACACAAAGAACTTATTTTTGGTGCAATTTTAAAATGATTGCATTGTTACCAAATAACGAATACGAGTTGACGAGCCCGTTGTATGAGTGCTTAGGGTGCTTGGCTTAACGCTCTGTTCTAGGGTTAAATTATTTTAATAATAATAATATTAAATTCTATTTAATAATAGAATTTCCTTTAACCTTCATAAATGCCGTAATTTTTTGATTACTGCATATTGTTAGTGTCTACTATTTATGTCGACTGAAGTTGATTGAAAAGTGCTCTGTGACTGTGACGTTTCAAAAAGAGGTGTTCATTCATTCAGATTCATTCGGTGATATGATATTGAAAGGGTCTCAGTAGCGAAGAGAGGTTGTTATCGTATGTCCACACATCTTATAGTTGGAATTGTAGTTCTGATTATATCGGTCGGACGATAAAAGTATTTAGACTAAACATAAAGTGGTTTAATTAATGTACCCGAAGTAGAGGGTGCTAACAATATTAATATATTACCTCAGTTTTGTTTAATTAGACTATATATGATATACATGTAGGTAATACTGAGATATGTACAGATTTTATTTGTATTCTAATATTGTGAAAATTATTTATAGTGGTCAAATTTGTGTACGCCTATAATACATTCTCACTATCCTAAGTTTAACTCAATAAGTTTCATTGACATTTTGATATGTAGACCAAAATGTTAATAAATGTTATTCCGTATACTGCAGGTAATAATAATGATTGGAGCTGTCTCTCACGTAACAGGACATGCCATTTACTCTCAAGCGAAAACATCTGAGCTTATGTATTTCGGTGCTACAGCGGCGGGATTGGGGCCATGTGTTGCACCGTTAATAAGATCTATGACTTCTAAAGTGTTAACACCATCTGAAAGAGGTCAGTAACTATTTGTTTATAAATAGCTTTTACATAAATAATTATTTCCAGGTATACCAGGTTTTTAAAAACATGTTTTTGTTACAGGCGTTGCATATGCTTTCTTATCGGTAATGGAAAATTTAGTAGCGATGTTTGCATCAGTCATATACGCTCAACTGTACAAAGCGACTTTGAACACGAATCAACTCAATTCATTTTATTATCTCACCGTGGGTACTCAAATTGTAGTGTTCTCTTTCGCGGCGTAAGTATATTTATATTAACTTCCGTCGCACTTGGTGATTTTTTAAAGTGCTATGGCTGTTACTTTTGTGGCAAAAAATTACATTTTGGCTGAATTCCCTATAGAGATAGGTTGAACCCTGGAAAAGAACATGATCTACGTTTTAGGTTTTAATTCCCGAACTAGGTTTTGAAACTTTTATTCAATCTTTATTGCATATATATTATTGTCAGGCTTTGAACTTGTTATTTTTAGATGATCCCTCTAGTACAGTACATTTTTGTACTGAAAGGTACCTTTCTGTATCCCTCACGTGTCTGCAAAATGCCATGATGATCGCTTGATGTCGATGTCGTGAAGTCGGGAAAACGTAACAAATAAACAAACTCGCTTTCCTATTTATAATATTACCATCTATAAAAATTAAATATTACTTAACCAGATATTATAGTTCCCCCAGGACGCGTGAGATGCTGCATATAGTCAGTAGTTTAATTTTTCACAGTAATAAGGACCGTGCTATGGTTTCTATAATTCTCGGGGTGATTTTTTTATAAATACAAACCTTCCCTGCTTATTCCTTTTTCCATAAGTGAATACTGAATTAAAATCGGTCTAGCCATTCTTGAGTTTTTGCGACAAAGCAAGGCCTTTGATTTATATATATTAAAACAATAATTACGTAGTAATTATTTTCTTTATATATGTAGTATAATTTAAAGTCGCATTCCGCGTCTGTTTGTATGGCTGCTATCTCTTCCTAAACCACGCAAAGGAGATGCGGTTTTCACATAAGTTTTTTCCTTGGCGAAGCCGAGAGCGGGTTGCTAGTTATAATATATATTTTATTATTATTATTTTCAGAATTATGGATATCTTACTGAAACGCCGCCCTCTGGAAGCTTGCGTCGATGAAGATGAAAAACAAATATCGGATTCAATAATGAATAATTGATGAAATAACTCGTTTAGTTTCAATTTAAACTGCATAAAATTAATATTATTGAAATTAATTAATTAAGAAATTAAGTCTCATGTCAGAAATAAATGAAATGATGGCAATATTTTTATTAATGTTTAAGCAAAATATGTTTGTTTTTAATATAAAAATCGAATTTATAGTATTTTAGTAGGCTACGAATTTTATATCAATCTAAGAATGCTATGTAAACTTGTGTAATTTTTACACATTTGCCTGCCTGTATGCTATTCTTTACCGCTACAATTCAATATTTCTTTGTTCACAATCATATTGATTACAATTTTTTTTGTCAATGAAATTGTTTTTTGATTTGTGCACTTAGTTGTTTTTTTTTGTAATTAGTGATCTATGTGTCAGTTCCTAGATTATTTCTACAACCCAATGATTTAGCGTCAGCTCACACAGAAACGCGACGGAGCTTGCATTTTTTAAGGCAGATGATGTAGTTGCTCCAGTATATGCATCTGAAGGATCTTCACGTTACGTATCGGTGTGAACTGACGCTTTGTTACTCGCTCAAGAAATAGTTTTTGTTAAATTTCCGAGACGCTATAAAAGCCAATCATGTACTTACTAATAGGAGGGACAAAGTATGTTAATATTAATTTTTTTGTAAGACAAACTATTTGGGCCCCAAATATGCCGCCCTAGTCTCCGACTGACTCAGTCTTAACTAATATGACGAATCAGGAAAATGTATTTTAAAATAAACCACTGTTACTGTTGAAAGTCATTTTATTTATCACCCTTCACAAAGAATAACATGAAATCGACAAGTACACAAAGTCTAACGATTATTTGATTAAATGTATTTTATATGATGTTTTTGAAATAAATATTAACGGTCTTACCACAAAAACTTTAAACAGGCGTTTAACGCGTATTTAAATAAAACTTTACTACAAAACAGTATCTAGGCATTATTTAGGGTTAGACAATGCTTAAGCATTGTTTAAATTTAAACACCGCCAGATGCTAGTTTAACGAGTGTCTATCTAGTTAGCGGCTTCTATTCCTTGGACGTGTTCTGTCAAATTTGTAATCGTTTTGCGTAATATTAAAAATTCTTTTGATTTATGAAATGACTATGGATATTTTAAATTTAATTCGATAATATCAACGAAATGCTTAAAAACGAAACGCTATGAACTATGAAAATATGAATATTAAATTAACAAATTAAACTTGACATTTGACAATTACGCCAGTGTCAGTTACGTTCCATTATGCGCAATGTTTTTTCGGATAATAAAATTTTATAAATAATCTAACGTATTTGTTGTAATTTATGCCTTATTCCAATCTTATAATTTGCTTATATCATTAATATATCTCGTAATAATAGCTTGTGAAAACCAAAATTCATCTTTATACGCCTATCAGATCTGCGTAAAATGAAAACGACACGAATGAATGAATGAATGTTTGCCAGTTCACGTCCTTTAACACTGGCTTACAAAGACAAGCGCTAAATAGGATTTTGTGGTAGGTACATTTTAAACGCTCGCTAAACGATGTTTAAATAGTTTGACATTGTCTAAGTAAACACGTGTTAAACAGTGTTTATTTATTTTCTTGTAGTAAGACCGTAAAAGTCTAATGGTTCTTGGTAGTTATGAATAATAGGGTCTCTTAAACATTTTTTTTAAACAACATAGTTAAATGCAATAAATTCGTACTTTCATATGAGTAATTAGACATACAATATTCATTTTCTATTACAGCACCTTATAACTAGATAATCAGAGATTCTTTTGAGATATTAATATTTAATATAATATGCAGTCGAAAATATCTAAGTAGATGATAATATAAAGATATATAACTAACACATATAGTAGCCCAACTTATTAATTTATATTTCATGTCTTTTTTCGCATTTCGTTTTAATTAATATTACGACAGAGCTTTTTCAGCAGACCTGCTTAGGTCGAAGGTATCGAGTATATACCATATATATAAAGACATAAGTATTGGGTTCCTTTAGACCTGCTGAGACCATAAATTTCTTTTTTACCATAGCAATTCCAATTTTAAATAACTTGGGGATTAAAAACCCTTTTAAAAATCACTTGTTTCATTTTCGTGAAACAATTGGAAAATATAATTTAATTAATCGATGACTTATTATAATCAGTCCACAAACATCTCATCCATTCTCTACCAGCCATCTTGAGGGCATCGGTAAAGTAAGCCAGTGGTCAGTAGTCACTACTCCACCCAGATTCGTCTATCTATCGTAGTAGACCTAATTGCAATAGTTATTGGAAGATTAGCGACGAATACATATGACGAAGTTTACCAATTTTTAAATTCTATTAGGTAAGATTAATAAATTCTTTAAAAAAGCCTTTTCCATCCTGCTGCGATGGCCTGTAATGAAATCTATACAGATATCTAGACCGATTATGGCATGGCGTAGTATATTGCCTTGTTGATTCGTATTGAAATCTGTGCAGATATCTAGACTAATTATGGCATGGCATAGTATAATGCTTTACCAATTAGTATTGAAATCTATGCAGATATTTAGACCGATTATGGCATGGCGTAGTATAGTGCCTTAACTAAGTATTATTGATATCTGTGCAGATATAAAGTCTGATTATGGGCATGTCCCTTCGGACTTTTACCTTTGCCCATACAATGCATTACATTGACCTATTAAACACAGTTTTACTATAAAAACTTACAACTACAATAATCTACAAAAAACGATCAAACACGAAAGTGTGAATATCGTTTACTGTGCACATTTTATTGTGACTTGAATTGCCAATAACTCTTGACATAAAACTATCCAACCTCTGTCAGGTCACAGCTCACATTACAATTACGACCCTGTAATTTTGTAGAACGGTTCGAGCTTTGCTAAAACGAATTTGACACCGATCCTATTCCCCTAAATCGCACACAATTCCGCATTTAATTCACATTCCGCTTATTTGGCATACAAAAACATCTTACAATTAAAACCAAGGTGTTCACGAACATGAACACCACAAAATTGTGAATATATAGATTGGATTATATTATATTGATAAAAAATCTCATTCGATTCGGCCCCTATGCACGGCGAAGTTATATGCTGCCACTGTTTCTAAAGTCTCGCGCAGCCTGCTGAGGTAGCAGAGCGAACCAGCCCAGTACACGATGTAGAGTACAATTTTTCTCGTATAGAACCAGTAGTAGCATTGTTCGACGTTCATATTTTCCGGGGTTTTATGTGTGAGGAATCGGACGAGACACTCGCTGACAGGGAGTCAGGGGAGGCCGATCCAGTCAACAAGGTACTCTTCGATTTCAAGTCTGCTCTGAATCAATTCGGCCGAATCGTTCATGCTCGGCGGATACATGTTGGCGCAATGGGCGGTACCTGGTAACAAAAAATATGTTTTCTTATCGTATCACCACAGACATAGATAGTATAGATACCGCAAGCCGTTCGCCACTACGTGCCCGCAATTTGAGCAAAGCTCAAATACGGTCAGGTCTTAGCCTCAGTTCGCTTTCGACTGTGTTCGCGGAAAGTCGACTTTAGAAAAATAAATTTCGAAACGTATCCATATTTCGTTATCCATTGCCTGTAAGTCTTTGACGGTATAATCGAGGTTGTGTTGTTAACGCGCAATGAAAATAATAAAACGAAACATTCCCAACCGCGACGAATTCGTGATCCACCCCGCTACTCTCATTTCTCCGTCGAATTTTACAATTAGTGTACTTGCTTAAATCGTATACTCGATTCATTCGATTCATGTGTAGTCGATTTTGGAGACAGAGGAATGATAATTGACATGGGAATGAGGGTTTCTTTTATATATTTTAGTCTAAGCTTTCCACGCGGCGCGTCGCGCCGTTGCAATGCGGGGTGAGGGGAAACGATTTAGTATTTTAACATCACTAAATTGTGCTCGTGACGTCATGTGCAATGCAAATTGTGCACTAAAAATGTGGCACGCTTGGTTTTCATACAGTTTGATGAACTTGCGTCATCTATACTATCTATGTCTGTAGGTATCACTTGAATTTTCTATTACAGACCCCGATCTTGATAGGATAAGAGCCGGTTCACAGGTGACTAAGCGCTTAACGCCCGTTTTTTCACGGGTTTTATTCAAGGCGTACATAACAGTACACATGCTGTGAAACAAAAGTTTTTAATGCTGACGGATACTTTGAGAAGAAATAAATTCATTACTCACCATGAATGTATATAGCGGGGGCGTCATTAGTAGTAGTTTTAGTGATTCCCAAGGCATGCCACGGGTCCACCGAGCCATGGACGAAAACGACTCGACTAACGGAAATGTCCAAAGCACCATAATCCGTGTTCGTGCGCTCAACGGCTGTTGTAACAAAGTCTTCGTTGAATCTGCAATGGAAAGATAAATATCATTATTTAATATATGAAAGTCAAGAGCATATTATTGTACGGCACTATAATTATAAAAGAATAATCTACATTTCGATTACTAAGTAAATCTAAACAGTGCACTTAAAAACAAAGTATTTTAATTAGTAGAATATGATGTAATAATTATTCAAGTAATTATAATTATTATAGAAATATGTCTGATATTGATATGGTCACTGTAAATGTTGATAGGTTAACATAGGTTGATGTTGATTAGATAACAATTTATAACAAAGTTGCTAAATAGGTGCTAACCATAGACACTAACTAAAATGATAAAACCCATCCAAAAAAGTCGAATGATCCGTTTGACCAATAAAATTTGATTTATTATAATGAGAATAAACTTATCGGTTTAGGTAATTTTTGTTTTTTTAAGAAAATAATAGACAGTATTTTACTTCTATGAGTATTTATATTTCTAAAGCTCTTTCTGAGAAAAACGAAAAAATCATCAAAAAAGGTCTTATTTAAAAAAAAAAGTATCGAGTCAATTTATATTAATTGTGTTTCCGTCTTTAAAATTATTAGAAATGGTTTAAAATAAAATGTTATTAAACTTTTACATTGATGAGATATTTGGTTTATTTAAGGCGAACAGTCATAATTTTCATTTCAGGAAACCAATACAATTAAATTAAACTTACTTCTTCCCAAATATATCTTGGCATTGTTGTATGAAGAAATCAAGTGTGAAATGATTTCCAAATACTTCCTCCTCAGCCGAAGAGGTTTGATAGAAACCGAATTCAGTGCAAGTTTGATATGTCCATTGACGAGCTAGAAATATTAAAGATTTTTGTTGTTTTATTCAAATTTTATTTGATCTAAATACGAAAAATGAAACGCTTTTTTTACAGAGATAAAATTTACCTTCATCCGATCCCCAACTAACATTTCTCAGTTCTTTTATCATATTAACATAGCTGTAGTCTAGGCATGTTTCGTTCGCTTTCTCCAACATGAGGGCATTGAAATCGGCGAGCTTCAAGTAAGCAGGCTTCGATCCTTTTTTAGTCATCATGTTACACACCTAACAAACACACAAACAGTTCGATTAAATTCAATACTGTTTTCAAAACATTTGATAACACATAAATTGTAACAATCTATAAATACAACGTCAGAATAAATGATACTAAAAGGGGTTATCACATTATATTATTATATCTCAAATTCAACAATGTCGCGTTTCTAGGTACTCACTGAATTAACAAAGTAGGTAGTATGTAGTTGCGACCATTTTGATGGTTAAGATTGCGAATAAACAACATTCGCAGTAAATATTTTAAGTATCTATAAAAACTCCAAATTTAAATTAAACTCGAATACATAAAAAAGAGATTCCGTATGTTATAATGTCCACAAAACTGGAAAACTAGCTAATGGAGTTTTCTGAGATAAAAATCACAAGAGTTCAATCAATATTTCTAGTAAATAATATTGAAACAGAGTAGGTATTATACACTCATGACATGAAGTTATTTGTTTATCGAATTGACCCGGGTCGTGTCAAAAGCTGTTAGCCAGATTAAATTAATGACTACATTTATTAATAAAAGATAAACGAAAGGAGGTACCGTGTTAATTGTAATACTCCTATAACGTTCGTTCACACTCATACGATTGTCTTCGTTATATTGAACCAAGTCAGCAAAGTTGTTGGCAAGAGTACTGTAGAAATTTCGTAAATCAAACTCCGTGGCGTTAGAGAACCCAGTGCACACTCTGCGGAAAATAGAAAATAACAAGTGTTACACTTGTGAACAAACAAAAATTCATCCAATGTATTCGTAACACATAATCCCATTTCCACTGGGTGGTTTTCGGTGGTTAGGGTGCTTGCCTTAATCGCTTAGGGTGGTTAGGGAGGCAGGATAAACTGCCACTATATAAAAGTATACTTTGCACATAAGCACATTTTGGTTTGACAACAACGATAATATAGCTGTGCAGTTCACAATCCTTGTAAGATTAAGATCTTATTAGGTCTCACAAAATAACATTAACTGCAAAAAAAGATATTTTAAAAGACCTTAGATATTTTAAGAATAGCACTATCCTTAAAATATCTAAGGTCATTTGAGTACTGAATATTCCGAGCAAGGAACTATTTTTTTGGCCTCGGCAACATATGTAGGTTACAATGTGTACAAATTGTTATATATATATATATATATATATACATATATATATATATAGACACGGGTCGTTTACGATTTCATTATATGTATAGATCAGTTAATAACTCCTCACGCAAGGCAATCACCTGTTCAATTTCATCCTTCAAATGTAAAGAAACAGTTAACGGCGAAAAATAAATAAATACTTTGGATTTACGAACCGAAATTCCTTTTCAATAATGTCATTGCTGGTCTTCATGAGAACATCGACTTGACGTTTTGCAATTTTCAACTCATCAACACACTCCTCTCCGCCTGTCTTTTCACGTATAGCGTCAACGACAACTTTGTAATATTCTGAAATTATACGTTAATATTTTTATAGGCTTCTTATATCTTCTAACAATCATAGACACTTATTATATTGTTTTATAGATTTTACATATACAGTACTCTAGCGGCCCGACTCTTGCTTCGAACGGATGCAAAAACCTTCTTCGTTAGATTAGATCGTTGTTTAGATTAGTGAAAACCGCATTAAACCTGTTGCGTGGTTTTGGGGGAGTTAGCGAATATTCAGGCACAGACAGAAAGACTTTATTTATACAGTATAAACAAATAATACAGTCAAAACTAAAAAAAATGCTGTTTTATTACACACGTTTTGTTATGAACCAGTTTTGAGACATGAAAGTAATTATTTAAAAAAAATCATAGTGCTGTACAGTAGTTTTGTGTAATTTGAAGTCGCTTTCCGCGTCTGTCTGTGTCGCCGCTAAATCCTACTAAACCATGGAACGGATTTTGATATGGTTTTCACCATCAGATAATTTTTCACGGAAACCTAAATAAGTTCTTATGTAAATTGAAAAAAGAAAAAAAAGGACCACTATTTTGCAACCGAGTCGCCGAAAAATAAATTTAAATGGCTTACGTAAGTTAAAACTGAAGAGATATATAAAAATGTACTAGACATCTGTACTTATCGTACTGTAAAATCCGAAAGAAAACTCGCGAAGGCTTATCTCTAATCTGTTACGTTTGACTCTCCAATAAGCATTTCTTTCATTAAAGCTTTAAAGTCTACAATTGTATTATGCGACATATCTATTTCTCCGCTAACAACTTCTAAACTTTAACCTTAAGCAAAGTTATGCACTTTGTTGTTTGTTTTGACATTTTGCACACACACCAAAGATAATTATGCACTTTTTTCTGTTAATAAGTTTTGGTTAATCTCTATTTAGGCTAACGACCGCGTGGGTAGAATCTCCCCACTGAAGAGCTCAGAAGACGGAGTTCAGAAGGTCGTTAGGCTTGCCACTCGTTAGGCCGCCTTTTCACAATTTTAATTAAGCGATTTCAATGATTTTTAAATTTAGTTTTGCAAATTTAATAAAGAACATTTAACGAAATTATTGCGTGGCACTCCGGCCTAATGAGTAGCGATTCGTTTTTTTAAAAAAACATTTTTTATATATAGGGCGCACACACTTACTTAGTCTGGCCATAAATACTGTTACAATAAGAGACTTATAAGAGACACAAAGTCACATCAAATCATGTACCAGAATTATAATATACCTTTTGTCAGACATTACGAATTTTCCTCAAATATATCCGCAGTTAGTGTTATTAGTGGCTGCATTCAGTACATAGTATTCAGATATGAGGACAATATCTGCGGATGCTTCTCGAGTGTAATCCCCACTTCAAATTTATTCGTGGCTGGCCTATTAATGTTGCAAGTTGCTAGATCCAGAGTGATCATTTTGCCAATTTAGTCAAGAGGTCAACAAGTCTAGTCAATAGGCTGTAAGAGCTCTATATACCCATCACATAAAATTATTTGTGAATATGTACTTTAAATAAAGTTAACTTAATGCTTATTCGCTCCCAGAAAATGCCTATTCACTCGAACTTAAAAAGCTTTGGGTTATATGAGCTCGGAAACACAGCATTATGAAAGAATTTTTAAAATGTTTGGTCCGAAAAAGAGGAATTTTAACAAGATAAGGATGGTAAACTGCCGTAAGAAAGGAGAACGCGGTATGAGCTCATGCAGCTCCTGAGCACACTCTCCGAAGTACATATTATAGAAGACACTTATGATGTACCTACTACGGAACATTATTACAAAATAATATTACTTGCTGAATATTATTTTGTAACAATATTCTACAAAACATATATAGAAATCAGTCTTTAGAAAATAAGTGGTTAGTCCGATTATTAATTACCCTTTTCACGTGATAGCTCTAACTTACCCAACTTAGCAGACTACTCGTTTCCCCACCATTTTGTCCTTTACAAAATAAATTATGCCTTATCTAATAAAAAAATTAGAAAATAAATAAATTAAACGTATTAGAGATTTTAATAACTATGAGGGACATACCCATGAAATTAACTTTTGCTAGTAACGGCCCACTCGAAGATACAGCAGCAAATACCAGATGAGGATATTTCAGTCTCGCCCAAGCCGCCAAAGATCCCGGATAAGAACCACCAAATGCTACCCATTTCGTGTCGCTTTTTAATTTGTATTTTTCATTCATGGCAGTAATAAAATTGGCTAAGTCGGCCAACGCTTGCGATGACGACAGGTACTGCAAATTTTTCGTAGTGATGTCTCTGCAAATAATGTACACGTTAAGTATAAAACAAAATTAAGACTATATTTAAAAAAAAATACACACGTTAAACCAACATAACAAATCTAGCTCTGTAACGCGGTTTCACCACTCTTAATATAATTTGCCAAAAGCGTACATATATCAACTCTTCTAGATTATTCTAGATTTTCTCAAGAATTTTGGACTACAAAACGCAATAAAATAATTTAATATTTGACTGGAACCGTTCTAGAGATTAACGCGTTTAACTCACAAAATAAATAAACTCTTCTTACGCTTTATGTTAGTTTATGAGAATTCATTATAAAATTAATTTCAATTTAGTTAAACGTGATAATTCTTTAAGGCAATGCAAGTTTGAAAATTTCAATTAGGAACAGTAATGGTTAAATGTTAACAAAGAAATATAAAGCAGTGACAAAATGGTTAAAAAAAATTTCAGTCTACAGACAACCGTCACCATATTTCATAGAGAACAAGTAAAGCAAAGAAACAGAATAGTGTTTTGAATTTGTATTTAATCACAATATAAACGAATTTGAGAATTGTTTCGCAATATTCGAATTTAAAAATATTCCGCTATGGAAAAATACTGAGTGTGTTATCAGTCCTTTTATAAAAAGGATATATGGACATAGTTTAAGATCAAAAATCAAATAATATTTTAAATATACATTCAATAACAAACTTTGTCAACAAGTTAATTTCATATGCTTGGTTGTTATTATATTATAGTTATTAGATAGAACACAATTTTCTTCAGATGTTATTTGAATTCAGTTTGGTTTAAATGACTTATTGTATAGATAGTTGCGTAGATTTTTTTAAGATATCTTAAAAAAATCTATTTTTGTGAAGCCTGTTCTTTTGGTACAACTTTTTTGTGGGTCAATATTTTTGTTAAATTTGTGAAGACAAAATATATTTTCCACGTCTATGAAGTTATTCACTGAATGTGTGGCTTCGATATACATTCAAATTACATTTATAGCTAATTAACTCTAATTTAACCCCATAATTTTTTTACTTTTTATCTTATTGCACTTTTTAAAAATAATATTGATGTAAATTTATGTATTTATATTATTATAGGTAGGAATTTTTTAATCGCACATGGAGATTTTACTCAAAGGATTCATCGAATTATTAATTATGATTTCATGGTTTTCCTTTCCTTTAATATATTTCATATATTTATAAAATAATATTTTTTGTGTAAAATTTGCTCCATTATTTGGAGTACTTTCTCCCCTCAATACGATCATTCATTGTGACAATTTAGGAAAGAAAACAGTTGTTTTATTCGGTTGATTGTTTTATTGTTTTATTCACAGGATGTCTTTTTATAGCGCGCTTTGAGCGTCATTGGCCGCAAATCGGCACAGTATGTAATCAGTTCTATTTCAACTGTGACTTATTTTAGTACATTGTACTTTCTGCGACTCATTTCCCTTGCAACTTTTAAATGTTGCAATAAAATTTGCCATGTCCTGTCCCAGGCCTCAGTGTTGGGGTGCTGTAGTCTGAATTCCGAAAATATATTTCCGAAAAAAAAAGCAAGGAGTAATAAATGCTAACTAGTCCTAACTAAAATAAATAACTATATAACTAAATAGCCTATGCCCGCGACATAGGCTAGTGTGGACTTAATCTTAAGACATGAATATTATATAAATTTTCTAAAGAACTAATTTTATAAAGTAAAAAAATAACTAATAGATTAAGCGTTCGTTCATAATGCGACATTTTTTTTACTTGTAGCATTTTTCTATATAATCTTCTATAATATAAAAATGAATCCCTAAATGTGTTGCTAAGCGCAAAACTCGAGAACGGGTGGACCGATTTTAATTCTGTCTTCACTTATGGATAGAGGGATAATCAGGGAAGGTTTTTACGTAAAAAAAGGCACCCCGGGCGAAGCCGGGAGCGGACCGCTAGTAATATTATAAAGATGACAGATTTGTTTGAATTGAATAGGCTCCGAAACTACTGGACCGATTTGAAAAATTCTTTCACTGTTGAGAAGCTATATTATCAGCGAGTAACATAGGCTATATTTTATAAAGTTACGCAGACGAAGTCGCGTGCAACAGTTAGTATATCATTGAGAGAGAAAATTTGTATGTTTGTAATGAATAAACTGAAAAACTACTGGACCGATTTTAAAAATTCTTTCACCTATAGAAAGGTAAGTTATCAGCGAGTAGCGTAGGCTTTATTTTATAAAGTTATGCGGGCAAAGTAGCGTGCAACGGCTAGTAACTTATAAACAAAACGTCCCATTCCAATCATTTAGAGAAGAATCGAACTTGATTGTGACTTAACTGTAATATTAGACATATAGGCCCCTTTTTTTGTCTAGTAATATTCATTATTTCATACTTTATGTTTGTATTTTATATTTGTTTTGAGCACTACAAAAAAGAAATGATTTTATAAGAAATTTTTTGATACATTGGGTACATTGTTGTATTACTTAAAGAAACTATTAAGTTGGATGAAGATTTTTTTTTTATAATATAAAGGTGGCAGACAGGCAGGCGGCCCACTTGATGGTAGGTGGTTACCGTCGCCTAAGGACACAAGCAACACCAAGGGGAGTGCTAGTGCGCTGCCTACCCTGAAGATATTTATTAACCCCTCGCTTGAAGAAGCCCATATTGTAGCTAGGTGGAAACACCTCAGAAGGGAGATTGTTCCAAAGATTAATGGAATATCCCGATTCGAAGGACAATCTCTCGACACTACCCGTTTTTAATTGACAAATTTGAACAAAAAACGATAATTATGACTTAACTATAATAGTTATGACATATATTGTCTTGCGATCTTTTTTAGGGATAGTGATGAGCACTATAAACATAAAATATGTATGGGCATATAGTATGGGCACTAAAACATACATTATTTGATGTATCATCAATAGTTTTCGCAGTGCACGCGAAATAATGACTTTTTATAAGCAAGTTTTCGAGGGTAAAATTGAATTGAAGTAATTTTCGTAGTAATTCTTCTATATTTTTTGCAAATAAAATACAGCATTAATAATATAGCTTTCTATAGGCGAAAGAATTTGATAAATCGGTTAATCAAATTCTGAACTTATCCATTAAAAACATACATAATAAATTATACATATATAATAATATAAATGCGAAAGTGTCGTTTGTTTGTTTATTTGTTTGTTACGCTTTTATGCCTTAAGATTCGTGATGAAATTTTGAATAGATATTGTTAGGAATACAGATAATTAAAAAAAATGAATAATTCAAAACCTGACAGAAATATATGAACAATAAAGATTAAAAAAAAATTGCTCAATATTTTTGTCGGGTGTTGAATTTTTATTTTTCAAGGCTTAAGAGAAAGGGCTTTAGACCGCGCGGTCGAAGTCGCAGGCAAAACCTAGCATTATATGAGTTTCAAGACAGTTTCTTTCACAATCAATAAACCCATGGAAGGGGCAAAAATTTTTTCAAACAATTAGTTACTCACTCAGTAGGGTGACTCTGGCCGTAATAACGATGCTCCAAATTGAAACATAAAGCCTTAAATTTCTGCGCATAATTGATCCAAGCACCCTGCACCATCCATCTGGGATCTGCAGCTCCTTCTCCTCCAATCATCAAGAAAACTGGACCGGATTGATCATAGTCATAGAAGCTGTCATTGACAAAGTAGCGCTGAAACAAAGGATAATATAAATATGTAAAAATCAATCATTATTTTTGTCTTAGCAAAACTGTAAGAAATTCAACGCAATGATGATACTGCAAGACTGCAAGACTTACCATTTTGCAAGACTAAACATTAAATTTAAACAGAAATTAGATTGGGTAATTAATCATTATTAACTAGTGTACATAATTAAGTGTATTATATATTATAGTTAACTAAATTAAAATAATGTTTAATAAAAAAAAAATTAACACAATTTTTTAATTCAAGTACATATATAAAATTAAAATGTTTGATCCATTTCACCATTAAAATATTACATATTAAATAATTATACATATAGTTTTATATATATTATACATATAGTTTTATATAATTAAAATATTACATATTAAATATTATCATTTTCACAATATTTATAAGATTAAATATGTATCGGTTTGGGTTGGTTATTTTATCAAGACAACATCTGTTAAATCTAAATTATAACTGTTTAATCTAAATTGTTAAACTTAAATTTTGGGATTATTCTTTTACATACCTGTTTCCACATACGAAGGTCTGAGGGATTTGAATGATCTAATTTTTGTTTAAACCACTTAGCCTGAGGTAATTTTTCATTATATTTACCAGGTAAACCCAAATTGCCACCTTTACTGCGACCGAGTCGAAATCTTACGCCACAAACAAGTAAAAATGACCAGGAAATTATAATGCTTAGAATAATAAGCCTCATTTTAATGGAAATCAATTAAATTAACAATCAAAAGTTACAATGTCGAATATATATATATATATTATTTTCAAACAATGAGATTTCTCTGTTTTTTAAAACAAGGACGTATTATGGAATTAATTAATGTATAATAAATGATATAGCCAAACTGGCATATCAAAAATCAATAAATGGGCTGATTTTACAACCCTCCTACTCGAACGATAGATGGACTGCGAATACACTTTATTATTATGTATACGGATTGATTATATTGATGAAATCAAGTGCCAAAGAACTATCACAAAAATACATTGACCTGTAATATAACCACTGGACAGACTGTCAAATACAAATGACAGAAAATTTCGTGTGACATTTTGAAACTCTGCCGTACGATAGTACGGAGAACTAATTTTGACGTTTGCGTATTCTTGACGTTTATTTGACGTTTGTACGAATGTGTGGGGGAGACTACGCGCAGGTTTGAGGTTCGCGCGCTTTGATGTGAGTTTAAAAACCGACACTGCACGGAAAATCGCGAATGTAGCAAAACTTTACATAGTCGGATTTGCATATTTGCGAGAATGTGAGTGACCGGCCTTTGTTTGTTTATTTGTGTCCGCTTGAGTTTTGAAACATGAGGAAATGTGTATTCTGTAAATGTTCCATGGACAATTTTAATTATTGCATGACTAATTTTAGTTCTGGGTACTTTTGCTCCATAGCCTACAGCGTCAAAATGGCGTTTTTCAAATTGGCATAAAAATAATTTGACAGCAGCCTGTCCAGTGGTATGTTAGTGGTTTATTGACACAAACACATTTATAAACATATTTTGTGTATTAGTGCAAAAATTAAGTCACAAAAGTAAAAGTATAATTATATTAAAATAGAAATTATCTCCTAGGGTCTGTTGTCGTGTTGTTTTCAAATTTCTTCTTTTTCATGTAAACTGTAACACTTTTATTATGTGCACATAATCCTCTTTTTATTAACTTTAAATCTTATAACACCAAACATATCAAAACGTAAACATTACCTACTCTTTATTATTGCTGGGATAAGACAAAAAATTAAACAACCCATTGCTCATTATTCTTCGAGCGGGTTTTCTACTGCACATATACTGACAGTATTTATAAAAGAGGTATGCATTTGAAAATATGTAAAGATGTTAATATGTTTAATGTATTGTGAAAAAACAATACAGAATATTGTTTTTTATTCTTGCAGGTTTTAAATAAGTGCTTTCAGGCTGGGATTAAAACAGTGGCTACAGTATGCAATATGGATGGAGTCAATCGGAGAGCATATACTGAATTGGGTGCATCAGTATAACATCCGTATTTCTAATTTAAAAATAAAGAAACACTGACATTTATTGACACCACATTTAATAAAGTGTTTTAGAAATTTATTTTTAAAGTATGATATAGAGTATCCTACAGACATTTCTTCGTATAATCAAATTGGAAAAGGTATGAAACCAGTTTTTTAACTTTTTATTTAGTAATTTAATTATTTAATTTAATTGTGTTTTAAACAGTAACTAAATGCCAACCAACAATGGCAAGCATCTTAAGCATCTACCATTAGTAACAGTTCAAATGGACCAAAAATGCAAACCCACTTTTTATAATATAATATAATACCTACTTCATTTGTGTGGATTACAAAAATGCCAAAAAATCTGCCATGTGTACTGTCATTTAATGGATGCTGCTGACCAAATCAACACACTGTTTACTCTTTTGAAATTTTAATTTCTACATGCTAAATGATCATACATAAAAAAAATTGTGAACTGGACAATGTCAACCCAAATATGCTCTAGCACTAACAGAAGCTCATTTGAACCCAAATACGAGACAAAAAATGAAGGTGTCAATGGCTTGTCAAGTTTTAAGTTAATCAGTAGCTGGTAGGATGTTTGCCAAAATTGGTAAATGTATGTTCTAAATCAAAACTGATTGTTTTAGATAGTTTAAGTGTATGATAAAGTATATGTTCCACCCCACAAGTTCTACATCACAATATTTCTATTTCATTGTTTTGTTTTTCTTTTTTGTTTAGTATCTTCCATTTTTTTAAATAGCTAATATGATTTAAATTAAAAAATAAATTATTTAATGTGTTTTATTATAAAATTCTTTAAAATCATAATAGCAACAGTTTACCAACCATTCTGTCAAAGTTCTCGTAAATTTAGGATCTGGCAATCCAGCAATATTAATCATGCTTTAATCGCCATAGCATAAAAATTTCTGTCATATAGTTCTTATTTTGCCTAGTAATTTTCGACCCTATTTCGGTATTTTTAGCAAAATAATTTTGATATATTCTAACAAATACACACAATGCCTTTATATATAAGCAAGGTAAGGCGAGTAAGTATGTGTAACAAGTTGTACACAACTCTCCATAAAGCCCACAGCATATATTGTTCTAATGAATTTTTTTGAGCCCTAAGGACTCTTATTGTCTCAACTGAGTTGCAGAGGCGTCTCTAGCCCATGTAGCGCCCGTGTGCAAACATTACTCTAGCGCCCTTTAGGAAGCGCGCGGTCAAAATGGAATAGGTACATACAAATGTTATACTTATGTCAATGTTAAAAAATGGAAATTTTTAAAAAAAATCGAATTTCATACTAACTCGATCAGCTGATCGGTCATTTTGTATGGTCTTTTTTTACAATTTCTATTTATTATGTTATGTTAATGTAACATAACATTTATATATTGATAGCGCGCGAGTTGAATGCAGTCGGGGCTTGAGGGCGGGAGCATCTCCCCCCGCCGCGTCTCGCACGCCTGTAGTGTAGTGATGTGCGTGCTGTCCTCGACAACTATCATACGCTTACTGTGTGATCGCGTTAATATTCAAGTTGCAGCCGCGTGTTATTTTTGTTTTTAATAATGTCTGATCCGAGTCAGTCAAGTTCTGTTACAAAAAAACGAGTTTTTATTCATCGCCAAGCACGGGAAATGGCGAAAAATGTTCCCGAAAAAATGAATGCCAAAAAAAATGTTGAAATTTATCGACATATTGTCATCATTAATTCTAATTAGGTCACAGCACTATCGCATTCCTGAGCTCTGCATAAAACTCGCGCACTAACTATACATACTAGATCGTTCAAAAGTCCCGGGACTAGCGTAGAGATGGCGCTAATAATGCCATGTATATACCAAGGTTCAGAAGTACCAACCTTTAGATGAGATGTGTCAAAATTTGATGTAATTTGAAACATAACCAAGAAAGCTATAGTGGTTAAAGTGACGCTACCTTTGCAATCGTGAAAAAATTCGTGGACCAAAACGAGTTTCGTGTGTTGATAAAACATTGTTTTCTAATGGGAAAAAACACTGTTCAAGCTCAGCAATGGCTTGAAAAACGTTATCCGGACTCTACTCCGTCGAAAACAACCATTTGTCGGTGGTACGCTGACTTCAAACGCGGTCGTGCTGATACAAATGATGCGGAACGTTCGGGTCGGCCAAATGAGGCAGTAACTCCCGAAAACACCAAACAAGTATTGAAAATCGTGATGGGTGACCGCAAAATGAAAGTGGGCGAGATAGCTAAGATGGTGAACATATCAACTGGTAGTGCATTTACTATTTTGCACCAAAAATTGGCTATGAAAAAGGTTTTTCCAAATGGGTGCCGCGTTTGCTCACAATGGAACAAAAGCAACAACGTATCAATGATTCGGAGAGCTGTTTGGCACTGTTTACTCGCAATAAACAGGATTTTTTGCGTCGATATGTGACAGTGGACGAAACATGGATTCACCATTTCACTCCGGAGTCAAGTCGGCAGTCAGCTGAATGGCGTACGACCGGTGAAAGCCGCCCGAAGCGTCCAAAAACACAACAGTCGGCCGGCAAAATGATGGCGTCCGTATTCTGGGATGCGAATGGTATAATTTTCATTGACTACCTCGAAAAAGGAAAAATCATCAATAGCGACTACTACATGGTGTTATTGGATTGTTTGAAGGCCGAAATAGCGAAAAAACGCCCACACATGAAGAAGAAGAAAGTCATCTTTCATCAAGACAACGTACCGTGCCACAAGTCAATCAAAACTATGACCAAATTCAACGAATTGGGCTTCCAACTTCCCCATCCTCCGTACTCGCCGGATCTGGCCCCCAGCGACTACTGGCTCTTTGCGGATCTCAAAAAGATGCTCCAGGGAAAAAGATTTGGCTCGAATGAGGAGGTGATCGCTGCTACTGAGGCTCATTTTGAGTCAAAAGACAAATCGTTCTACAAACATGGCATTGAAAAGTTAGAGAAGCGTTGGAATGATTGTATTACACTTGAAGGAGATTATGTTGATGAATAATAAAGAATTTTGCGGATAAAATGTTGTTTTCATAGTTAATCCCGGGACTTATTGAACGATGTGTTCGTTCATAATGCGACATTTTTTTTACTTGTAGCATTTTTCTATATAATCTTCTATAATATAAAAATGAATCCCTAAATGTGTTGCTAAGCGCAAAACTCGAGAACGGCTGGGCCGATTTTAATTCTGTCTTCACTCATGGATAGAGGGATAATCAGCAAAGGTTTTTACGTAAAAAAATGCACCCGCGCGAAGCCGAGAACGAGTCGCTAGTAATCTATAATTATCTGTTTTAAGCAAAGATTTAAATCTTTGGTTTTAAGGTTTATTTCATGTTGAAACAAAAGTTACTATTCTAAGAGCCGCTTGTGGCGCGCCTTGCTTTGCTGTAACTCGACTCGACACATATAAGAAGAGCTCGGGATGCCATACAAAATGTATGCAAACGGGAGCTCTTTTACGTGCGATTGAGGTATAACGCCCGTCGTCATTACAAGGGCCCAGGTTCATTGAAAGTGGTACCGCGGCCGGCGCCCCCTACACCGCTGCGCCCGTGTGCTCCGCACACCCTGCACACATAGTTAAGACGCCCCTGCTGAGTTGCCCCATACCAATAACTTGTGTTGACTCGTGTTTCATTATACTTGCAGGAGAGCTCACCCTCGATGCAATTCCGACGGCTAATCTTGTTCAAGAAATTGACAAGTTATTCGACTCATTAAAACAGTGACTGTTCAGATTTAAGAAGAGTGAAAATTTATGCCACAAATTTATCAGCGACAAGCCCACACACGCAGTGTTGTGAATGTAACTTCAATTTCAATTGTCATTATATATTTTTTCCAATCATTGTTTAAGATCAATGCAAATCAGCAAACAGTAGAATTTAGTGAATAAGTGCAGTTCACAATTCAGTACTTAGTAATTTGATGTTATTTTAGTTTTTTTTTAACTTTATATAATAAGAAAAGCTGTGTGATATGTGGTAAATTACGGGTGACTTTTGCCATCGTGATTTTTATTGAGACTAGACATATTATGGCTAAATTATGGTCATAATGTATTTCCATCCATTTAATTAGAGTAACTAGAATGGTAAAAAAGTCACGATGACAAGAGTCAATCGTACGCACTTTAAAATATTGGTAGTTTGAAAAACTACCAATATTTTAAGCATTGAACTAAGCATTGAAAAATGCCGCCTTTTAAAAGTACCTTGGGTTAAGCCTAGATGGCGCTACAAACGAAATCCATTCTGTTTTTATCGGTTTTTATTTATTGTATGAAGTTGTTTTTCTTCTCCGCTAGGACTAATGGTGTTCTGTGAATCAAAACATTATAAACTTGTTCCCTCAACTCTTCCATTTACCAGAACAGTTTTTCTTTATATTTACCAAAACAGTTCAATAACTATAAAATTCAACTTCTTTAAAATTTATATGTTCATAAAGTTGCAACACAAACTTTACTTTCATCAACAAAAAAAAAATTACATAAATGTAAGCGAATGAATGAATGAAGCGATAGAAACATCGCTTGCGCATGCGTGAATGAATTGATCGTCGTCATCACGTCGTCATTACACCAACCAACCAACCAAAGGAAGCTCACAAACTCACGAGGCCTCGCGGCCTATTTGATTTGATTTCATTCCGTCATTCGGTTTCGGTGTCGTAGAGTGTGGTAGTTACTTGCTGACGTATAGTCGGATAGAAATGGCTCTATTTAGGATCACATCCACAAAAGTAGCAGAAATACAGGTAGGTGCTAAAGTTTTTTTTAATTTAAATCGTTTTTTGTGTTACCCATATTATTATGTAAACGTTTCAATATAGAAAATGTATCTTTATAACCTGCGAAACATTTTTCATTTTGAAGTTATGTAATGTGTATAAAAGTTATTTCGGGACTACAATTCAAGAAAGTTATTTAAATTTAACGTATTTATTGACGGTTTTTTTAAATGAAAGTTAGTGTTTTTTTTTTAGTTAGGTAAGTTTTGTTCATTCATTTGGGTTCCGCCGCTGAGCGTGACTTTTTTATCCACTTGGCCTCCCTTCTCCTCTTCAACATCGTGTATAATTTATATTTTTGTTTTTTTGTAAATTCCAGCAGCTTTTCTATTATTACCGAAATTTTATTTATTAAATTCTAATTGCTTTTGTAATATCATGTGGTACTAATTATTATATACCTACTACAAGTGTGGTTCCCAATTATTATATTTTTGAATAAAGCCGAGCATTAACATGCCAAAATGTAAATATTTATTATATATTTTGCCTTCAGAACAGTGACTTATACATATTATATTACTATATATATATATATTAATATGGGTGGTAAAAAAATATATAATTATTCTTAAATATTTTAAGCATGCTGGTCACTCAAAAATACCTTAATATATCTTAATATGTTGCTGTAATGTATATTTCTATATGTTGGACTTAATTAATTTATTAAAATTGTAAATAAATAAAATTTAAAACAGGCATTACCTGAGAAGTTGAGTTTAAATTATATTTACCCAATGGTAAAAGCAGCATACACTAATTTATTTAAAGTGGTCTGCTTCTATAATTTGCCAGCCACCTAGTTATCTAGCTGAAAATTAATTTCAACACTATAAACTTGTTTTTCTGTAATTACTTTGATTTAACAAAGTGTGTCCCTCTTGAAACGGATCAAGAATTTTTATTCTGTTTTCTGATTTATTTATTAAATCAAAATTGATCAAAATATAATATATAATCAAAATTTATAAGTTTCATTCAAAATTCAAACAAAGAGCTACCTGTGGTTAGGGCTGTTTTTATTATTATTAAAAGACTGTACAAAGGGCATGCTAAATAAATATGCTATGCTCTCTGTTAGTACTATTATAAATATTGCCTTTTATTGCCTCAAGATTCACTTGAGTAATATATTTTATTTTCGATTAGATAATCATTTCCATATTGAAATTTTATCTACCATTTGAATAAGTAAAATTCTTTAATGAAGTTCGCATCAGTAATAATATATTAATTAATTTGATAATTTAATATGTGACGACCAGGGATAAGGATAAGAGCAAATTTTAAAATGAGAAATTGATTGTAATATTTAAAGAATCATTATGGGATATTGACTTATAACTTCTACATTTTAAACTTCCACTAATTAAAGTCATCATCTAAAAATGCATATTTTATGCATGATGAAGAATATAACTGGTGGTTTGAGTTAAATTGATGTTAGCCATGACCTTGCGTGCTCAATCCGTGTCAGTGTCATGCGCGCACTGACGTATTATCACCATCCACCGATAGGCAATTCGTCACTACCTAGTTTGACCGGACCAGTTATCTAACGCATGGCGACAGGTTATAGAGGTCCTGCAACTTACAAACGTTCCATCTAACAGTACAATGGATCAATGTTAATAAAAAATATACAGCTTGTCTACAAACTAGATTTCAGATAAGGCAGACGCAGCTTCAATCTCTCTTTCTGGCCAGCAAATATCACTTGTTGGCTTGTTCAATCACAATTAAACAAAATCTTGTTCAAGTGAAGTGAAGAAAGAATAATCTTTACCTCATTAAAAATTATTCTTTAAAGGCACGATAATCGTGCCTAACTATATGCAACTCTTGCGGTACATTACATGCAAATTCGTATCCCGGTCGCGCCGTAAGACATCCAAGACTGTACATAAATAGGCCCCCATAATTTACCAGTAATAATGAGATCTGAAGTATTTATTTGATTACTTGAACGAAAAAGGAAATATATTTATTAGACTTAGTAAAGGTAATATGTATTTGCTTAGGTTCCACACACGTATCGTGAGAGCCATTTCTTATCTCACACTTACAATTTATTTATAAAGAAAAGAAAAATAACTAATAGGTTCATAAGATTCTAGATTTGTTCTCTGTTATGTGCCTGAATTTGTCATGGAATTAATTTTTGTAGCAATTATTAGATTATGCAAATAATCACTTGCTCGTTAGGAAACGTAACGTATTAAGAAGCAGTTCGCTATAATTAAAAAAAAAAAACTTAAATAAATGAGTACCTACGTTGATTAGCCAATATTCAAGTGTTATTTATTATAAGGAAATTCCAGTAAATTACTCATTATCGGTTAGTTGATATTAAAATATTTCCTTAGAGTTTCCAATGTTCGATAAATTAATTTTAACTCGTAAGAATCGCGTTGTTCGTGTGCAGTTAGTAGGAACATAATCTGAACGGTCTGATATGAATGGATCGGACGAATCAACGTGATCTTTCGACGGTAACTTATCAGTAATATATCAATTGCAGAATCTCTGAATGACATACGCGGTTACAATGCTTGTCCTCTACTGCTCGTCCCGGTCTAAAGATAACCGCACGGGTCACGCCCGCACCATCCACTCGTACTAGCGGGCACGCGCCCAAACGAGGTCTTACCGTATGCATTAGTTAATGTAACAATGATAGTTATCAAGTTATAAATAAAGCTATTATCACAGTTAATTCGCAGTTCTAATTAGTTGGAGTAATAAATAAATACTAAATTAAATAATAGATAATATTAAGTAATTAATATTTGAATATAGCCTATTTAGCATGTTTTTGTTTTCTTTTGACTCATTTTTCATGCATTGCCTAATGTACCCAACATTGGCAATATCTGACGCGCTCGAATAAATCCCAAAATCCCCTCTTGGGTTCCCCCACTATTTATTGTCTTGTCTCAAAATGTTGTACCACATTCCAAAAAATACCTCGTTTGACCCATAACAATATTAGATTCCTGGTGCGTTCCAAAAGTTTAACAATGTTTTAGGCTGACTATAACAAAAATCTTAATTAATCTATACAAAAAAAAAGTGAGACGACTGGACAAACCAGAAATATTCTTTGTTTTTTTTTTGCCTTAACATTGCGGATAAGTAGTTAATATGCCTGAGTATCCTCCTGTTTCAGATTAGTTAAAATTTTGTAGCCGAAGTTCTCTCTGTTTTCCTAGATCTATCCTACACTAACCGTACATTATCTTCCCTCTCCCCTCGTCTCACCCCACTTAATTATTTTATTTGCACATGTTATATTTTTCTATCTATTTAAATAAAAATGAATGCCTTGTGTTGCCAAGCTCAAATCTCGAGAACATCTGTTCCAATTTGGATTTAAAAAAAAATCTTTGAAGTACATACGAGGAAGGTTCTCATTATAAGAAAAAAATTAACAGACATCCGTGTGAAGACTTGGGCAGCTCGCTAGTATTAAAAAACCTCTTATTTTATATCGTGTTGTGTTGTGATAACGAGACTCGAAAATATTTACACTTTTTAAAATCCGCCAAGAATTCCATGATGACGCCACGCGGCATTTCAAGGCCACGCTTGATTCAAATGCTTTTATTGAAGTATCATGCATGGAATTAATTAAACCATAATAACTACGATTTACTCTGTATAAATTCATTCGTAATGTTTTGTCTTAACAGTGAATGCTTTGTTTAATTGTTTATTTTCCACATGTTTTCTTTCACGCGATGATAACTATTTGTTTTTGACGTTGCACAGCGATTACTTATCACCAACGGCATCGCGTACGTATTATAAAGAAGAATGATTTGTTTGTTTGTTTGCATTGAATAGACTCCGAAACTACTGGACTGATTTGAAAAAAAAAATCACACTGTTGGGAAGCTTTATTATCAGCGAGTAACAAAGGCTTTATTTTATAAAGTTACGCAGGCGAAGCCGCGTGCAACAGCTATCACATATAAATGCTATCGTTCAGAAAATAGAACTGTTTGTAACATTAAATATTGTATAGCGATTATATAGGTAGGTATAAAGCATCGAAGTTCGTTTTTAGGTATCATACAAAGGTGAACCAGAATCAATATAAGTATTTTTATCCCCACCAGGGATAGGTGGAACGCGCGATATACATATGTACCTACTACCGTAAGAACAGGGCAAGAATATTTTTTCAATGACCAAATTCCGATAATCGTCCTCATCGGTCTATTACTTTATCTTGTACTTATCTTGTAATTTATTTGCTTTATTACTATTTTAAGTTTATGAAAAGAAGTAGGTAATGCTTCGATGTTGTTTGGGATTCTTTAGTTTTTTTTTTTGCTTTTTTATTTCGCTTCGGAAATGCTTTGTTTAGTTTATTTAAAAAAAAATAACTTGTAATTTATTTGCTTTATTACTATTTTAAGTTTATAAAAAGAAGTAGGTAATGCTTCAATGTTGTTTGGGATTCTTTAGTTTAGATTAGTTTTTTTTTTGCTTTTTTATTTCGTCTCGGAAATGCTTTGTTTAGTTTATTTTAAAATTTTTAATAATGTAACAATGAACTAATTTTTCTGAAAAAAAAAATGGTTTTATCATTATTATTATAACATTAGTTGAAGCGTAACCATCAATGCGTAATGATTTTAGTGTGTTTTTGTACTGTTACAGCTTTTCTTTTTTATATAATATAAAGGTGGCAGACAGGCTGGCGGCTCACTTGATGGTAAGTGATTACCGTCGCCTAAGGACACAAGCAACACCAAGGAGAGTGCTAGTGCGCTGCCTATCCTGTAGGAATTTTTTTACAGCTCGCTTGAAGTAGCCCATATTGTAGGTAGGTGGAAACACCTCAGGAGGGGAGATTGTTCCAAAATTCGCGCGTCCGCGGGATAAAGTTTCTACCCAACCGGACTGTGCGTACTGGCACCTTATCCAAGTAATGCGGATGAACTCCACATCTATGACGCGCAGTATGATGGTAAAAACTTGGGGTAGGCATTAGTTGGAACAACTCATCGGAGCACTCTCCATTGTACAGCCGGTAGAACACACAAAGAGAGGCTACATCTCTTCTTAAACTAAGGGGTTCTAACCGTTTTTGTGTGAGCACTGGATCGTTAACAATTCGAATAATTCGACGTTGCAAGGCGTCAAATGGATTTAGCTGGTATTTTGGCGCGCCAGCCCAGAGATGAGAGCAGTATTCCATATTCCATAGTTATAAATTAATAAATATTGAATTAATAATATGCTAATAAAATCCTGGGTCATACTGTAACATGGATTACCTACTCTTTAAAGGTTGTCTGACATTCTGACGGTCCAGTTAACACAAGTCGTCGCCTATTAGCATAAGCAACGTCACCGGTGATACTATGTAGGTAGAGAAAATAAAGCAAGTCTGGCTTCACACGGTGTTAATACTATTTTGAAGGCTTTTATAAGCCTCTCAATTATAATCAATCTCAAACCCCAAGGGTGTCAGATTCATTAACAAACATTCTACTATTTCCATTGTTCACGATAATAGTATCTAACTGAAAATTCTCGCGAGACTTGATGTTGATTGTAAAACAATGCGTGTTGGTAGTTAAGAATTTCTCGGTTTGTGGAAAGAATAGTAATATTTATGTCCACGATATTGTCTTCGCATCGAACTTACTCTTTCAGCTGCGAAACGCAATGAGGAGTGGAATGTATTTCCTCAAGATTGATCTTGAAGAAATAATCCTTAGAAAAACACTTGACATTGTCACCGTTGCCATTTCGCCCGCGTAGATGATCTAGCTATGTCCAGTCTGAAATTCTTAGTCTATTTGTGAAATTTTTTCATTACATAAGTAAGAGTCATTGAATTGAAGGTTACGGTCGTCTCAGACGTTTTTAGGCGATGGTAAAGTGTAGTTAGATCGTCGACGCCTCTATGACGTCAGCATCTATTTGTGAGCAGATAGCCACGTAATGTACGTAATTCATTATACATTTTAATTCAATTTCTCGTTTTCATTGTTTTCCCCAATCAAATGTATAAACATTATGAATCAAATGCTTTTTTTTATATGTTTTCCTTTTAACATGTTGATACTCATTAAATTAGATCACCGCGTTTCGTTCCATTTCTATGTATTGGTGATCAAATCAAATAACAATTTCTAACAGCGTATTATGATATATTCGATTTCGTTGTATTTGATATACAATGAATTCAAATATATCATGTACCTACACCAAAAAATCTTTGATCCTTTAGTTATCGAGTGGTGTAATTAAATTTTTGATATAGATATGTAGTTACAGCATCACACTGTATACCCCGAATTTCTTATCACTTTTCTCCCACTCTCGAAGCAAATACAAAGATGTATTTACATAAAAAATAAATAAGTATCTACTTAAAAAAAACTTTAAAACTAAAAGCATTGTTATAATAATACTTTGCACTTGTGAGTTTATTTCTTTCTCAAAAAACTTTTTCCTCAACGTAGGTATTTTTTGTCAAAACATTGAATTCCGGAAAGGTTACCTTGTATTTAGGTTGCGAGTGATTGAAAAAAAAATACACCTATATGTAATGTAGCAGGTAAGTTCCTTTATAAAAGAAACTACCTGATTCATAAAACATCCATGCAAAGCTTTTCAGTAGGGAGAGAGACGCGACTTTTGTTTAAAGTTGTTTAACAACAAACACATTTTTTGTTCAACAATAAAATTTAAGAATTATGCCATTATTTTTGTTGCTAACTTCAAATGACTTAATTCGGCATTCGGCTAATCCCCCATATCTGGATGAGGCTTCAAACACACGCAAAATTTCAAAATGCAAATAAAAAAACGAACAACGCTTATTTACGGAATATATCATTGAAATCTATAAAAATAGATTGGTTGCAAGAGCTCGATCGATTGAATACTTAAATAAAACAATGTTGGCAATACTTCACCTACATTTGAATAATGTTAATATTTGTAGCGGGGAAAAAACCAAATGTTTTTTAGTTGCTTGGTTAAACTGTTTTTGAAATAAAATGTTAAGTGAGAAAACGCTTACTACGGTTTTCCTTTAAGGCGTTAGTTAGTTTCTCGAGGAAATGCCATTGAGTTAAATAGTCAGTCAGGTTTTTACATAACCAGTGGCGACCTTATTTTCAATGTTTTTACTGGGCATGCGCTTCGTCCTCGTTTATAGTAGTAAGCCCATGTTATATTTGCAATAGGATATATTTGCGTCCATATGTTCTAACAAATGTGGGTAAGGGGGCATTCATTAATTACGTAAGGGTGCCGAGGGGGGTTCTCAAAATCTCTAGATACCCTTATAATCAAAAGAAATTATGTAAGTATGGCTATTGAGAGGGGGCATCAAAAGCCATACTTATACTATATATAATATCTTGTAAGTCGAAAGGTGCGAATTCTTACGCAAGTGATGAATGAACCCTAAACATGGAACCTGCAGCTATCCTATCCTGATTTTTATGTGGTAATATTTTCATATTTTCTTCATGAAAAATAATTGTTCGTCATTTTTTGTTTGTTTAGAAAATCTGTCCGACCGCATCAATTCTGCTAAGAGGTCTAAGCGCTGAGCAGACGAACTTGAAGAGTGTTCTTCAAGAGAAAATTCCTAAGGAGCAAGAGAAGATCCGTGAATTCCGCAAAAAACATGGCGCCACCAAAGTCGGAGAGGTCACCGTTGATATGGTGAGTGCCATATTAACAGTTGGTATATGGTGCTCCTATACCAACTCAGTACTACCTTTGATCCAGTCTGAAGGATATCCATTCTGAAGGCTAGTGTGAAAGTTTTCTCAATTCTGCTTGTCAATCTCAAATAATATTAAAAATTAAAATATAGGATATAATATATCCAAAGGATTTTTTAGGATTTTTAAACCAAATGTTTTCAAAGTAATTATTTTAAAAAAAGATTTTTAATAATATATTAACTATATTATTATTACACCTCTCGTCGTCTCAAAAAGTTTTTAGACTGGTAATTTTATAATTTTATAAGGTTTTTTTAGACAGGTGACAGGCAGGTTGTTTGTCCATTTGGTGGTGGGCATCGAAATAATTAACTCTACGGTGGTAGGTGGTTACCGTAGTATAAGCCTTTTCCCTTTCGTTTTAAGTTTGAAAGGTTCGATCTTCGACGTTAGTGATTAATTTCAAAACATGTTTGCCATTTATATTATATAATACAATAATATATTTAGAAATCATCTAAATTGTGGAAGGTTAACACAAAAATAAGTATTTCAAGACAAACTGTCACAAGTTTTGAACTTATTACGTATACTTCAAATGCAATTACTGAACAAATATGAAGGTTGTAGGTTACTTATATATTGTAATACGCTAAAAAGTGAATTCTCGGGGCTTCCCATACAAGTTACTGCTGCATAGATTATATCTTTCATTCGTACGTTCTATATTATAAAACATAAAGAAAGATAAAACATCGTATTTTTATATACAAAATTTTATTAACTGTGCCTGCTAAGTGAACACTGCATATGTGAAAACGTAGCTTCACAAAAATAATTGTATGATATTTAAATTAGGTAAATACGATTTTTATTGATCGCAAGAAATACAAGAGAAAATATATGACACTGACACACAATGACAATTAAATAGAACATAATTATTAACAATAACTTCATAATGACAGACCATTAAAAAGTTATAGTTAATCATTAGTTGATATGAAACTAGATTATTGGTCAGAGGTGTATACCATATTGATCCTTGTTATCATATCTAGTAAGTTTACTTTCATATGCAGTTGTCAGCTTATTGTTCTCTTTAAATTATTTTAAATTAATATCAGCTACATCAACGCTTACATGGTTACATGACACTGTCGCGAGTTCAACGATTTTATCCCATCTCAAAAAATGCCCAATGCCCCTAAAGAAGTTAAAAAATAAATAAATTCGAACACGTAAAATAAATGAAGTTTTAATAGTTTAAATATTCACTAGAATTTGTTAGAATTTACTAACAATTTCATAGTGAACCATCCAATTGTCGAATTCTATAATACGTGGATCGTGGTCAATATCAATGACATATAAATTTAGTACGTCCTTGAACTAATTTCAACAAAAATAGCTATAAAATGTTATCGTTTTAGTGTTACAAATGTTGTTAAGTGTCCTGTGAACAATTCGTGGCAGTAGGTGACGTGAGTGAACGAACTTGATATTTGCACATATTTATCTGAAATACTAAAATGTGCAGCTCTTGTGATCCATATTGTATGGCCGATAACTCCTCCTAAACCATGCAACGGATTTTAATGCGGTTTTTGTTAAAGTGGTTCTTCAATCATTGCTTTCTCTTGTTTGATTTTATATCATTCTATGAGGATGGTAAATAATAATTTCAAACGTTTGCACATATTTTCCTTTCACATATTTATATCATCTCACATATTTATATCATCTCAAAACTATTAAATACAACATAAACATTTTACATTTTTCTTCTTCAACTTCTATCAAGACAATTCTCTAAACTGACTTCTAAAATTTTTCTCTGTCAACTAAAAACAACTTTTTTTCTTTTTCACTATTTGAAAATTAATATTATTTATAATCGGCCAGTATTCAAGTTCAATTCCTTAACAGTTTTCACGGAATTTGTATACATACATATAATAAATCCTAATGCAAGTATTTTCCTGGGCGAAGCCGAGAGTGGGCCGGTAGTATATTAGAGTTTGGCGCATAGAAACACATTTAGCAATACATTTTAATTGAAGTATATGTAGACATCAATATATAAATACATATAAATATATTGTTTTTGTTTCCTTAGATGTACGGTGGCATGAGAGGCATTAAAGGTCTAGTGTGGGAGACCTCTGTGCTAGATCCCGATGAGGGCATCAGGTTCCGCGGGCTCTCCATTCCTGAATGCCAGCAGAAGTTGCCCAAGGCGAAGGGCGGTGAGGAGCCACTACCAGAGGGTCTCTTCTGGCTCCTTGTTACAGGAGATATTCCCACCGAAGCCCAAGTTACGGCTTTATCTAAGGAATGGGCTCAAAGGTTACAGTTTGCAATATTTATATAGAGTGTGTTACATAAAAGTTGTATCAAGTACAATACAGGCACAGTTTTACAATCCATACAGTTGTGAAACGCCTTTGATGTAGGGTGGCGCTGCCGTCCGTTGAAGTACTTATGCTCAGGGTTGGAAAACGTCATGCGATCCCTGTCGTTGCACAACTGTATGGATTGTAAAACTGTCAAAATTAAATACTTTAGAAATATGCATACTACTTTTGTTGGGTAAAAAGTGAAAATTGCAATGCCCTTGATACACAGATGCGATAATTTTATTTGTGCCTCCTGGAGAATGTATTTTAGTAACACGATATTATTTTGTTCTTCAGAGCTGAGCTTCCGGCACATGTGGTCACCATGTTGAACAACATGCCCAACAAGTTGCATCCCATGTCTCAATTTTCTGCAGCTGTAACCGCACTCAATAGCGAATCTAAATTCGCGCAAGCTTACTCCGAGGGTGTACACAAGTCCAAATACTGGGAGGTAAGTTTCGTACACGCACGTTTATAAATAATAGATTAGACTACTACTAGACAGACGCGCCCCGGCCTCACTCGGGCGCAATTAGGAAAGATAGTCTATGTTCTTCTGGAATAACGTACCTTTTAAATGAGCGTAGACGTACTCGCCACAAGAGTGGAAAAGTTTTTTGAGGTAGTCTTCAAAACCACATTATTGCATCTATTTTAATAATTCTTCAACTATTTCATAGGTACGTAAGGCTATGCTTACTTCCTTAATTGCACCCGATTGGAGCCGAGGCGTATTGGTGAATCTTCATTAAGGAATTTATTATTTTTTTGTAGTATGTTTATGAAGACACTATGAATTTGATCGCCAAGTTGCCCGTCGTAGCGGCCACCATCTACCGGAACTCGTACAGGGACGGCAAAGGAATTGGTGCCATTGACGACAACAAAGACTGGTCCGCTAACTACTGCACCATGCTCGGGTTCGAAGACAAGCAGTTCACTGAGCTGATGCGTCTCTACCTAACCATCCACAGGTTCGTATAAACCTGTTATCCCAGGTTCGTATAACAGGGTCATCACAGAATTTTAGAAAAGGTTTACTTCCGTCGTTTAGAATCTGACTTATTAAAAGTATATAAAAATAACAGTAGTGATAAATGTTCTGTGTGTATTTTACCATTAACTCAACATAATAGGCCATACTAACATCATAAATGCGAAAGTAACTCTCTGTTTGTTTGTTTGTTTCGTTTTTACAGCCTACAGAACATTCAATTGATTTTTTTAAAACTATTATTTTAAGAATATTTAGTTTAAAACTTAAAATCGCCCTGGATTAAAAACACTTGCTTGAAAAGTCAGTAACATATACCCTATGTTTCTTTGAGATTTTTCAAGCGAATGAAGCCACGTGTATAAGACAGTATTCTATTTTCCGCTACGTGAAGTCGTTGGTTTCTTCATATCTTATCTCAATTGATTGAGTACATATCACTTCAGTACATTGTTCAGGTGACTGCTTTGCGTATAAAATATAAGTGTTAGGTTTTTAAATAGATAATAAACATTTTTAAGGTAGCCTTTGCTTGGTGTAAGTTTATGGCTCAGTTGATATGCCAACAAAAGGCGTGTGGCGGTTGTAACCACCCTCTTACAGGTGACCACTGGCAAATAAAAGTAGTCTACTATTGTGTTTCATTTTCACCAGTGCCTATTGCATTATCCATTATCCTATCAAAGTCGGCGGCGCACTTGCATCTTTGCAGTTTTGTTTGCGAAGGTAGAGCTACCTGTCAAAAACTTGATACTAAGCCTACCTGTCATCCTTTTCCATTAAAAACACACGTATAAAAGTTACTAGTACTTAACATAATTGTCATTAATAAATTCTTTATCTGCTCGTGTCGATATTTACTCTAATGTTGGTAAATCCCTCGATTTTATGTCTATCTGCCTGTCATCCTTTCCATCCTCATATAAAGTTACATCCTACATTAATGCTCTTGGCGATGTTTACTCTAATGTTGGTAATTCCCCCGATTTTTTGTTTTTCTGCCTGTTATCCTTTATCATAAACAACAATCCTATATATAGCTGCTCGGACATGTGATGTCATCAATAAATACTGCATCTGCTCGTGAAGATACTTACTCTAATGTTGGTAATTCCCCCGATTTTATGTTTTTCTGCCTGTCATCCTTTACCAAAACAATCCTATATATAGCTGCTCCGACATGTAATGCCATCAATAAATCCTACATCTGCTCGTGCATATATTTACTCTAATGTTGGTAATTGCCCGATTCGATGTTTTTAAATTTTAAATAAATTATGTGACGCATGACATTTCCATCCTTTTAACAGATATCATATTGATTAAAATATTGCTGCGCGTATAAAAACATTCTGCTCGTTAACTGTGCACTTGCAGAGAATTTGAAATTCAGTTAATATTTAAAGATACCACAAAATCTGGCTTAATATTATTCAAATAAAAAAGCAAGCCACATCGTATGACACCTATTAACACTGGATATGAATACACTTGAACATTCGCTGTTGTTAAGTGGTCATGGCCAGTCATGGTCGTATTATTAGGTCACTTAAATCATCTGTTCGTCTTTCACTTATATGATTGTCGTTTGAATGGACATAGATAGATTTGTGTCTTATTTAAATGTATTTAAGGTTCAAAACAACTTTGTTAGAATCTCGAAAATGGCTGCGATTCATAATAACTTTTGCACTATATTAATTAAAAAAAACTGCAATAAAAACAATATTCTCTTCGTTGTGCAAATAAAGGGTTAATAGAGTTTATATATCAAAATAACACATAGCCATAGGGTATGATTTATAAAGACACCCAACGTTTGTGAGGATATGGATAATAAACAGTACATTTTCTGTCCACAGTGATCACGAAGGTGGCAATGTATCGGCTCATACAACTCATCTAGTGGGATCTGCGCTCAGCGACCCTTATTTGTCGTTCGCGGCTGGACTGAATGGTCTCGCGGGACCTCTTCACGGCCTCGCCAACCAAGAGGTAAGCTTGAATAATACTACGCTTTTTTGTAATAATACTATTGAACCGTCGCGGCACGCCCGGCAGACGTGAAACATCGAAAATATTTTATACTAGCGGCTCGCTCCCGGCTTCGCCCGGGGTGCATTTTTATTAACGTAAAAACCTTCCTTGATTATCCCTCTATCCATGAGTGAAGACAGAATTAAAATCGGTCCACCCGTTCTCGAGTTTTGCGCTTAGCAACACATTTAGGGATTCATTTCTATATTATAGACAGGAAATATGAACGAAAGCGAATAATTGTTAAACGAAATTTAACAATAAAAAAATTGAAATATCCAGCTAAAATCAAAGGCTGTCACAGTGAAGTCTTATTATATACATTCATATGTTGTTGTTTACACATTTTTGAACTCATTCTACAAGATTAATCATCGATCAGAAAGTTAATATCTAATATAAAATATAACTCTCCTAATAGTATAACTGTATGGCCGCCAACTTCTAATCCACCTAACGGATTTTGATGCGGTTTTTAGTATTTTTTCACGAAATGAAGAAAACTTCGCGATAGTATATTTCTATCTGTTACGGTTGACTCACAGTAACCATTTCTTTCATTAAAACTTTAATCTCTACATATTATTATTAGTCCGTCATCACCTACTTCTACCACCCAACGGATTTTACAGGTAAGATAGGATTTATGGAAAGAGGGATAAACGAGGAGGGTTTGTGTATATAAAAAAATGCATCCTTGGCGAAGCGGATCGCTAGTAATATATTATTGAATATATCTCTCCTTCAAGCAGATAAAGTATGTCTTTATACGCAATATTATCTGCTGTTATCTGTGTACACGTGACGCTTTACGGTCGTTGTCCAAAGAGTTTAACGATGCGTATGAATTTAAAATTCTTATCACTGATAACAGTTTGCAGGAAAACAGACGTGTCATTAACAATCTGTGGTGTACTTTGCATATTGCGTAACAAAAGTTGGATAAGAATACAGCGATAGAGATCTGCCAAATTTTCTTTACACAAAGTGGCCTTGTCACTGTTGTGTTTAGATAAGAGTATACAAAAGTATACATACTTTTAATGGATGTGAATATTAGTTATATCCAAATGCATACAAGTCCCATATAAATTATATCTAAACATCGTCCTTACACCAAATCTTACTTACCTGTATCGATTACCTTCGATGGAGAAATAAGTGGACTGTATTTGAATTATGGTATGTGCACTCAAGGGGTAAGGAAACAAGTAAGAAATATGGACCATGCACCACCTACCTCGTAGAACGCCGGTTCTGTGTTCTGAGGCTTTGTGTGACTTCAACACATTGATTTGAGACCTATAGACAAAACCTGGAAACTTTTCCTAGCATTATCGTACTGATTATAAAGTCGTTGGTTTTCCTGTAATTTGTATAACTTTATACTTCTACTAGTGGCCCGCTCCCGGCTTCGCCCGGGTTCATAATAAAAACTATCCTATCTTTTAAGTTGGACCAAATAACAGATACTTATGAAGTTTGATCAAAGTCGGTTCAGTAGTTTCAGAGTTTATCGCGAACATACATCGTGACACGAGATTTTTATATATATAGACTAGTGCAATCTGTTAGATTGTCTTACACCGCCATCTGTTAGATTGTCATGGAACTCACAGATAATTTTAACAAATAATTGCTGGATTGAATAGGTATCAACAGATGGCGCTATGTTAATAATATTATATAATTTACAAAAAAATAATAGGTAAACCAAATGAGATATAAACTATCCTATCTTTTAAGTTGGACCAAATTACATATATGTAGTTACGAAATTTTATCAAAATCGGTTCAGTAGTTTCGGAGTTTATCCCGAACATACATCGTGACACGAGATTTTTATATATATAGATAATGTTATTCTAACTTCTAAAACTTAGTTCTGTTCTATTCTATACGACTATAAACTATAACCAAGAACTGTGATATTGTTATTAAGTGTTTTTTTTTAATTTTATTTAAGGAATCATATCGATTTCTTGTTTAGGTACTCATCTGGCTCCAAAAGTTGCGCAAACAGGTTGGTGATAACTTCACAGAAGAGCAGCTTAAAGAATTCATCTGGAAGACTCTCAAGTCTGGACAGGTGGTGCCTGGATACGGACATGCTGTGCTCAGGAAAACTGACCCACGGTAAAAGAATAAATTTTATTGTACTGTTTTGTTTGTTTTTGCTGCAAGGATAGATACTGAGTCCAAAATAAAACAAGTTTAGTCATGTATAATTTTCTCATTAAGCTCATCATTTATAGCTCTTTTTTTTCTCATTTAGCTGTAAGTTTAATACTTTAGTTAGATGTTACATAGAACTTTCATTGGTGCACGCTGTGCCTCCAGTAATTGCGGCGGCATCCGCCAAGTGTTACCTTAACTTAAACGATGTCAATTTTGTATAATAAATATTAAAGATTTTTTATTTCAATCTTTTACAGATACACATGTCAACGCGAATTTGCTCTAAAACATTTACCAAACGACCCCTTATTCAAGTTGGTAGCTGCTGTGTACAAGGTTGTACCTCCTATCCTGACTGAGCTTGGCAAGGTCAAGAACCCCTGGCCGAATGTAGATTCTCATTCGGGCGTGCTCTTGCAGGTAACAATCTTTTTCTACGATCTGTCATAAAGAAATTTTATATTCCCAAACTACCCCATGAATTTTTTATAGTTTTATTTATAGTGCTTTCATTCATAGCGCTGTATTCATTCACACTACCATAATATTTGATGATATAGAATTAGGGTATGGGATTTAGCGTCCCTTAATCACTCACCGAAATAGAGCAGATATTTGCTGTTATTTGATTATGATCGTCTATAAGGGGCTGGTTAATGCCGCCATACAGGCTTTCCAATTTATGACTACGGAAGGAAGTGTACCCATCAGCTACTATTAAAACAGTAAATGAAAGTATCAAATTTGCGTGATCAAGTTTGTGTTTTCAATGAGCGAAAATAATTTTTATAAGTTGTTTCACGAATAAAATTACTCCTCAATGAATAGACGGAAAAGAATTCTATAGTGTGAATTGATGGCAATACCTATCCTATGTAATTACGTAGTGTTCGTTCACTCAAGAATTGAGTTTTATAATATGTCAGTCAAGTCATTTGAAAAATCATTTCGCATTTAGCATTTCACTTCGAGATCAATAATTGTCACACATCACACAAACTTATACAAATCCAATCACAGCCTAAGCCACAAGCGGAATCAAACACGGATTTATGATAAAAGTACTTGTTTGTTAATAAATATTATGTTATATGAAACTTGAACCTCTAGTGATTGTTGGGCTTAATCTTAATTATCATTGATTTAAGCTTGTTTTGTTCTGTTTAATCAATCAATACGTCAAACATGTCATTAATTTACGTATTATTGCTACTTGTCTTAGATCAATTTTCTTTTCCTATTCTAATAAATGTAAAAACGATATTAGACCGACTATATTCCCAACATAGGCTTAAAATCTGACCAAATGTTTGAAATATTGTAAGTAGTTTTAATTATTACAGAAAAAATACCAATTTCTTGTGGCATTGTTAGTATCTTTAATTAAAGTAAATAACTTGGAATAAATAAATGAGTTTTGGAATTTTTGGTAGCTGGTTTGAGTACAGCTACCAACATCACATCACACACAGAAATTTCTAGTCTATAAATGTCTTAACAAAAAATTGTGGAATTATAGGAGACCGACTTGATTGTTAACATAATTTCACGATAACTAAGCTATAGATCCTAATAATAAGATTTAGTAATAAGATTACCTGATTGTGGTCGTTTTCTTTTACAGTATTACGGTCTGAAAGAGATGAACTACTACACAGTGATGTTCGGTGTGTCCCGTGCTTTGGGAGTGTTGGCTCAGATGATTTGGTCGCGTGCTCTCGGATTCCCGATTGAAAGACCAAAATCTCTATCCTCTGACATACTTATGAAGCAGCTTAAGTAAGCTATAGGAAACACTACCAACAATAACAATCAATGTAAGCACTTGAGAAAATAATCGACTGATGACAAACCATTATTTAAACAGCAGTTATATGGGACTTTTGAAAACGGCGGTAATATAATATGACGGTAAAAATAATAATATGATGGTATTAATCTTTATTTTTTTAAATAAAGAATTTTAACCAAAATATTTTCGATCTTGCACATTTGCCAGATATCTCGCGACAGTTCAATTTTTTTTTTATTTTGTATTTCAATTGACATATTTTGTATCTTCCTTTACCCTTTGGTGACTGATGTATAAATTGGTAATAAATGTAAAACTGGTGTTGCTTAAAAAACAAACGATACTCCAGTCGACATGAAGATATTAAACATGGGGATTGAAAAAAAAAACTAATAATTATAATGTTACATTTGATTGTTATTGTGTTTGTGACGTTCAACGTCTCAGCCATGGAGACTAGAGGTAAGGAGGCCCAACTCTATACTTGAGGAAGTGTCGAATACTCTCAATTGGGCGGCGCTTTAGTAGATTTGGAGCGTGGCGCTCTAAGTAGCATTTTATTTACGGTGGTTTCATGAACTACGAAGCCAACCAATCATATCCAACACCAATGCTACACTAGCGCCATTCTGGTCAATTTATGAACCATTATTTAATGCTTTTAGCTTGCCACTTTTTCAGTTTAACACCCATGTAAGTTGGTCCTCCTTACCTCTAGTCTCCATGGTCTCAGCCAAACAAAGTCACGTGTCTACGTTGCAATCAATAGATAAATCGACTGTCACTTCTCGAGAGCTGATACAGTTCGATTCACACTTCACACCATAGTCAATTTAAATACAAATGTTAAAAATCAGTAAATAAAAACCCCATTAGTAGCTTGATAATTGATAATGTTAAGATTTTTAATTATACGATTGGTAAATTATATTAAATATTATTTAACGAATATAAAATATATATTCATATGATCGTAATATATAATTTAATAATATAAAAAACGAGTTTTGCGCCAGAATATTTTGAAATTAAGTTTTGCTTCTTTTTCTTTATATATGGATATATATTTATTACATACGTGTACTTATTATTAACGGTTCTGTGATGAGCTTTTTTTTATTGTTAATTTATTTTGTAATGTATTATATTTATTCAAATGAACTTTACAATTTTTGTTTATCTATGCAATGTTAGGTAAATTTACAGGTTCCGATGGTGTGATTCAGCTGTGATCTTTTATTATCACATCATATATCGCTGAAATGTTTTTAGAAGAATAACAATGTAGTTTGTAAGTATGCTATGCATACATATAGTGACTGAAATCTTTTTCAATTTACAATGTAGCTAATTTTATTCAAGGCACCGTAATATATAATAAAAATGCAATTACCAAATATGCTCTTGGACACTACAAGTTTATGACAAGGTAACATAACACAATCATTATTTTCCTTTATTTGTTTTTGTTCTATTTATTTTTATTGTAATTGTCAAGTTACCAAAGTATTTAAGTGCATAAGGGTATAACGTATGTGTAATGTTACTTATGTCTTGGATGCATGCGTTACCGTTAGTCTCAACCGTGAACAAATTCTTTAATAGAAGCACTGAATCAGTTTTATTCGACTTTTATTGATGAAGCGTCAATTTAAGGTTTACTTTTTAACATTTTAACTTGTCACTGGATATTTGATGAAATGTTATTTACTTTAAATGATCAATGCTTATGAAGATCAATAAAGATTTTGTTTAGAAAGGTTTGTGATTAATGGAAATATGCACAGTTAATTGGGCTACGGATAACATGTCATCGCTGGTGTTAGTATTCATTGTTAGTTTTAATTTCATATAAATAAAATGTTAGTTAAATATATACAGTTGGAACGTTGCAAATTTCATTCATAGACAAATTTCATTTAGTACTCGTTTGAATGTTCGAAAGTATGATGTAGTGTGAACAACTTAATTTATTTGTTGTACGGTGCTATTTCTGATAGCTATCGTCAATGGCTCGACAATACATATTAATAAAAGTGGTACGGTAGCAAATAAATATTCTTTTATTTAATAATCCTTATTTCTTTCTGAACAGGTATAACCTAGCCTATTTCCTGAACACACATTTGTATGTATTTGTATAAGTATAAATTAGTTTTAACTTCAAAAATCCATGTCATAGTATAATAAGAAATAATTAAGATATATTTGAAAACTAGTAGGTTGCTCGATGGCTTTCAGCCCGCGGGGGGTTTTGTGTTTTTGTTTTGTCTTGTCTTTTGCCATGTCTAATTGTTTTGGTTTGGTTTTGGGTCTTTGTTTTGTAATTCGTGAAGAATTGGGGGTAAGTAAGGGGGGAGGGTGGGAGCAATAGATTACCATCGTTGAGACCTTTCAAATGATACCCAACATGGGTGGTTTATCTGTAACCGTTGACCATGGTCTACTGAGTAGACCGGACTTGTGAAATTTTGAAATTTGGTCTACTCTAAAAACTTCGTCTTCCCATGACGTCTCAGATGAGCCGTTCCGAGTTACGGCCGGGGGGGTTCAATTTTTTTTATCTCGGGGAGATGTCTCCGACAAGCTTTTTCGCTTTTTCGGTGCCCCGGTAGAACTTTGACGGCTCGACGGATCAACCGCCGTCACTTATTCGACGGCCGTCACGCAATGCCCCTTGGACTACCCGCGACGAGCCCGATCGTTTGTCCAAACACGGGGGGGTATCGGTCGCACCGTTTCCGAGTTCGTCCCGGGATGGACGGATGGGATGGGGTGGATTAGGGTGATTGAGTCTTGGCTGTGTCTAAATGGTCGAAGGGGATGGACTTTCGCGGCCTTCCGGTCACCGTTGCCGCCGCTGCGGCCCTCGAGTCCGGGGTCGCGCATCCCTCGAAGGGGGGCCGAAGGACGGGTCGCGCTGCGCGCTCCCATATCCCCCTGTCCCCCCTCCTCGTCGTTCCCCGGCCTCGAGATCCTTTGCGGCGGGTCGACCGCCCTCCTCTAAAGATGGAAAATCACTATTAAAGTGTGATTTTGTATGAAGTTGTATGGAGTGTAAAAAAAATGTATGAACGGGATGGGGATGAGTCGTTCGGTGGTAACTATCGATGACCCTCTATGACATTCCGCAAACGCCACCCTTCTATCCATCTCAGTTTCCGAGGACCTCTCACCATCTTTGTACCAGGTCGGTGGACCGAGGATAGAGGAATTTCCTGGGGCGTGCTATATACGATGGGATAGGATTGAGTACCCGACATTGCCCCCTACCCGGTGAAATAAATCGCTTTTCCGAAAAACCATAAATTTGTATGGTTGCGGGATGAAGGGATGGGAATCCCGAAAATCGGGATAGCCCTTAAGAAGGATCCCACCGAGGGATGGAAACGCGTCATAACGACCGACTCTCAATCCCCGATGGTTTTGGAGATATTCCCATCCTTCCGAAAAGAAATGCCACTTTTGTATGGAGGTTGGGGGGGGGACCATCCCGGCCGATGGGCCTTGGGGAGAAACTGCCATCCCCCGAAGATACCGCAGCTGCCATCGTTGAGGAGCTACGGGGATCGTAAAGTCCCAGGGGTCACCGGGGAATCAGCCCTACACGACCACCTATAGCGGGGAATTCCCCCACCGCTCCTTCTGGGAGAACAATTCGATGAGTCAGTCATTAGATCGTTGAGTGGGATTTTTGAATTTTTGAAGTTTTGAATTGAATTTTTGAATTGAATTCTAAATAACTGTTCTAGATTGAAATAAATTAAATTCAAATAAATTCAATAATTCGCAAGTTTTGTATAAAAAAAATATAAATTGTAATTAAGTCACATAATTAAAAAAAAAATTCGTGATGTAGGAGGAGCTTCGTTTCAATTAAAATTACTTGTATATTTTTATTTAGTGTTTGGAGGCGTATGTGAGACTAGATAATATCGAAAGAGAAATATATTACATTTTCTTTATTGCCTGTCTTAGGTATATCACTTTTTAAGGGTATGATTGGGCAGCGTTCGGGAATTTCCGAGAAATCTCATCCAAAATTCCTCAGCGTCTCAAAACAAAAGTTTTCCACCAATATGTTATAATGAAAAACAAAAGTTTTTCACGTTGAAGCTTTTCAAAAGCTTTTCACAATTTCAGCGTTGAAACGTGGAATATTTTTTAATGAAAGCAATAATAATATTACAATCACAAAAATAGATCTGTTAATAGTTAGTTAGATAGTAGTAGTTAGTTAGTTAGTTAATAAATAGTTAGCCGTTTGTCTAACAACAGTTGTGTATAAATTAGTTTACTTTTTAAAAATAAGAATATTGTTTTTTAATTTTAGCGCGAAGACATTCTGGATGAGAGCATACATAGAGTACGTGCCAGCAATGTCATTGCATTGCAAAAAAAATTGCAATTCCATGACCGCACATGGACCGCGCCACGCCTACGGGCAGCGCCTTAGCATTAACTAATGTTTTCTTAATGTTTCTATTACCAATTTATTCTTGTGTCAATTCAAGTTCGTGTGTAAGCCATGGACGTAGGATAATATAACAGGACCGTTTACTTAAAAAAATTGCATTTACGAAAATTAACTGTATTACCAACAGTTAAACATCTTGAAATCTTTTAAAAAGTTGTTCAAAAAAGAAAAAAATCTTCAGCAGTATAACAAGAGAGGCGGTTCTGAAGTAGAAACAATTTATTGTCAACCATTTGTCAACAGTGATTTGTGTAGTGTTGAGTAGGACATACAAGAGGCGGTACATTTGTCCCATACATGACGTCAAAATGTAAGAGTAGCTCAACATTTCAATATGTACTACTTCAAATTTTATGTCGCGGTCGTCGCGTTCGCGTCACAGAGTGAGTACCCACAAACTTGTAGGCAAGGCACTCTGTGGTCGCGGTAAGTAAACTATACTAATACGCTATGTACACCTCGCGTCATTTGAAGTTTGTGGTTCAATATATTACAAGTCCAATAGTGTACAAAACAAAGACTCGTATCAGCGGTGTTCTTCGCTACTCTGTGATTTCCACGATGTTATGTCTTTGTCTATGACATGGAGAATGAAGGTAAGGAGGTCCTTACCACAAACTAGTCCTTACCTTCTCATACTATGATTGCCCCACTACATATTCGGCGAACGTTCGCCAATCGAGATGGCCATGCGATGGTTGATACGCAACTACACAATGGCGACATTCAGTTGTGATCTTAACGTTTTCCGAGATGGACGTGGAAGCATTTGCCGCTGCGACAATATATCTATACCTATCCCGATATATATCTATCCCAATATTTTTATTTTTATTCATTTAATAGTTACAGCATGTAACATTTCACAAATACATTTAAAAAAAACGAATAATTAAAAAATTATAACAAAAATTGTATTATAAAATTATATTAAAAAATTATATATATATTGTTATCTTTTTTTAATTTTTAAGTTTGCATATAATGTATAATATGCTTATATAATTATAAATACATGTATATTATAATACATTATATGCAAATACATACATATAGAAACATATTATGCGTGATTGCGTGCATGTGTGTGTGTTAGTGTGTGTGGTACTTCATTATGAGGCCACGTATTAGTCATTTTTAAGAAAATTCATAAATTAATAAACAAAGCGTGACGTCCACACTCAACCGCGTTCGAGCAGGCACTGAGGAATGGGCCACGTGTAGATGCGTACCGCCATCGTTGGCCCACTGCCTTTGATGTGCGGCGGAAAAACCGACATCGACGCCATCCCACGACAATCGCACGCGCCATAAGCCAACCTACGCAAATAGGCCCTCCACACGCTCGCCCATCATAGTTGGCCAACGCTATAGCCGAATATGTAGTGGGGCTATCAGAAAGTGCCAGTCGATTACGCTCAATTAGGAGGCGCTGTAGTAGTAGTTTATTTACGGTGGTTTCATGAACTTATAAACAACCAATCAATCATATCAATTTATTGTACGAAACCATGGTACGAAACCAATCAATCATATCAATTCACCAATGCTACACAAGCGCCATTCTGGTCAATTTATGAACCACTATTTAATGCTTTTAGCTTGCCGGTCCTCCTTACCTCTACCCTACCCTCTATAGTCTACGACCTCCATAACCATCTGGATTAAAGGTCTAGTTACCAAGCCATAAAATTAAAAAAAAAAATCATAACCGTTCATGTATCACACAAATTATAGCATGTATAGCAGTATAGTCTGTGCACTACACTCTACACTACTACACTACGCAGTTATTAATGACGCCATTTTGACGCGAATTGAATTTTGTACGGAACAAATTCGAAAATAATTAGCAAAGTTATTTTATTTACCTTTAAAATTAATTTTGAAAATGGATACATCAGAGAAAAGGCGTCTACTTCAAATAAATAATCAAATAAAGAAAATTGAAGCGTACCTCAACGATGAAGTAAGTTTTATAAGTCACCAACACAATCCAAAATTTGACTACTTCTCTCTTTAATAAAATGTAAAAAATTAGAGAATTTTATATGAATATTGTTGTCACGTTGAAATACCTCAGATCTTTTTCATAATTTTAATTTTTAAATAAACCTTCGTATGAAACTTTTAAGAAAACTTTTTTTGTCAATAATCTCAAAAGTATACTTTTTGCAACAGCTTTTGGTTTGACAAAGTTGATATATTAACCTCGAAAGTAAAAAAATGTTTATTTTGTACCTATATTCATTTTTTTGGTGCCATTAATAAGATTATTCATTTCAAAATGTTTAGCGAGCTTCGCAGTTGAATTTTGCAGAGGTTTACAATGAATGTGAGGACATCAAAGTTCTTTTGAAACAGATTAAAATGTACACTAAAAAAAAATGCAAACTAGAAAGAGGACTTGGTAAGTATTTCATTAGCTTTTATACAATTTTAATAGTGGTTAATGTCTAAAATGCCTATTATATATGTATCTTAAAGGATCTAGCTCTGAAGAAAAAAAGAAATGGGGTGTGGCTGTGTTGTGGACATGGCTGGCTGGCTGTTTTACTTGAATATATGTAAAGTCGGGGCACAAAAACTTTCATTAGTTTTCAAATCCATTTCTTTCCTAAGTTATTATTAATACTCTTAAGTATTATTAATACTTATTTATACTCTTAAGTAGTTATTATTTATACCTTATGTATCATTCAGTGCAGGATAAATGTAAATACAAGCCAATACAGAATTTGCAAAAAATCGTGGATGAAGATAAAAAACGCCACAGTGAATTGCAAATTTCAGTTAAGCAAGAAGAGAAGAAAAAATTGCAACTCTCGTATGTAATATTATCCTTTTCAGTTGTAGTTATTAGTTCCATGAATAGTAGTTAATAGTAGTTTATAGCAATTAATCGAACCACACTCTCATGTACTTTTCATTTTTAGAGTTTTCAATTTTAAATATTTCCATTGATAGTTAGTTAGTTATTTGTTCAAAACTAGCTTTTACTTGGGGAAATCTTTAGAATCGTGCCGGTAGCTTTTAGGGTATTTGAAGGCTGAATTAGTTAGGAATGGATGTTAGTTTTATAAAAATTATAGTTTTTATAATGATTTTACAATTATCATGGTGTTTACAATTAATTTAAAAAAAATAATAGAACATAACCTAAATTGTTTATATTGTATCACTTAAAAACATCACTACTTTTCAATACAACAATACCTAACCTAACCTATTTGTTTCCAGTACAAATAAGTCTTGCAACACATTTTGTAATAAGTGCACAGTCGTTTTGCTACAACTAGTATTCAGGGTGCTTTTATAAACATTTATACAACGGCTATTTTTATAAACATTACAGAACCTAACCTATTTGTTTCCAGTACAATAATATTTGTAAAAATCATTATAAAAACTATAATTTTTATAAAACTAACATCCATTCCTAACTAATTCAGCCTTCAAATACCCTAAAAGCTACCGGCACGATTCTAAAGCCAACCCTTTACTTGTAATTTCGTCTGCGCCCGTTTTGCTTAACCGTTGAAAAATAACATCTGACAAAAATATAATTATGAGCAATAATTTAAACAATCATTATTGTTCATATACTTTTGTCAGGTGTTGACAAAAGTCGATTGAGTTGAAGTCTGGATGCAACGCTTTGTAGTATATAGTTGTATGCGCCGAGAGCATTACCCAAAAGAAACCGCGTGACATAGGTAGTATTAATATATTATTATATTCACAGGACACAGTACCAAAAAATGAAGATGTTAAGTGAACGTTTACAAATAACACACAGGTATTACGTAAGTAATTCAATTAATTGTAATTAATAAAATTACTGTACTGTACCTTCAGTAGGGAAGCTCTTTAGGGTTTCAAAAAAAAAAATTCACCTCAGGATAGATCATCCAATAATAAACATTTTTTGAAAAAAAATAAATAAATCGTTGAGCTTAACTTTTTTAAATAACTTTCGCGGCACAATCATTGCTCTAACTACTTTTTTTAGTATTTTTAATGTAGGTATTCCCTCTATATTCAAATTAAAGATTTTCAAACTTTTCCTTAGCTTGCTTTGGAAGCACTTGTTTCTTGCTAAAATTAATAAAACCAGGCCATTAAGCATGGAATATTTTTAGCTAGCTTTTGTTCTCAACATCGTCTGTACCTCTTTTTCTTATGTGTTAAAATATTTATTCAAACTTTATTGCCCGACTTCGTTCGCGTTGAAAATGAAAGAGATAATGCCTGACGTTATACTTGGATCATCGATTTAGTACTTAGTTAAGATGTAACAAACAAAGTCATGCATTTATACATATTAGGATATTTCATGCTGAAATTTTGTCATAAAAAACGATGATATACTTTTTTGTTCAGACAAAAGAAAACATTGAAAAAGAACTGACAATGTTGACGAAAGAGTTTGAAGAATTGTCAAATAAGAAGAAGCAGGCTCTAAATGTTCTCGACGAGTTGCAACGGGAATTGGACGAGATTAACCCATTCCACTCTATCATGTGAGTAGATATTCTTTAAAATACTTGATAATAAACTACAACCAGAACAAACCCTTTTCCATCCAAGCATATAAATATAACACATTCTACTATTACAATATATACAATATACAATATATACAATATTACAATATATACAATCCCTTGGTAAGGATGTGTCGAACAACATGGTAATATATGAGGTAATATATTCGACAGTAGGTTTTCTCTATTTAAAAGTAGATTAAGGCTAATATTTTAGTAGGCTTGTATTTTAGTGTTTTAATATTATTGTTAACTAGTTGTTGCACGCAACCTAGTCCGTGTATCTTTGTAAAATATATATGTTACTTGTTGATAATATAGCTTCCTAACAGTGAAAGATTTTTTCAAATCAGCCCAGTAGTTTCAAAGCCTATTCAATGCAAACAAACAAACATAAATACTTATTGGTTTAGAAGTATAGATTAAGATAATTAGTGGTTAAGTTAATATTAAGGTAAACGTGCTATCTACACTATTTAGGACTGAAATTTAGCAATTTATCATATACATGTATTTTATAGTATTCATGTACATAATTGCAATCTGTCTGTATATTAAAGAAATAAATAAAAATGATGTGATTCTTCCGCCTAAACACGGGACTCCTCAATATATAGATGTGGGCCATTAGCATACAATCCTCACAAGGAGGCTAGTTATCTAGTTACTAATTGGTACTAGTTTACTGTGATTTGACAGGACTATATTATGTCATTATTTATCAAAGGTCAGTAATTTAATTCCAAGAGGGGATGCAAAGAGGGATCTTAAGTGTTCTCAGGTGCCTTAAGTGTCTTAAGTTCTTAAGTCATCGTCTCTACGTATACTATACTATACTATGTGCCGTGGCCATTGCCACCAACTTCAAATCAACCATTCAATAAGCAAGAAAAATAAATATTTTTAAAGTTATCCGCTGTCTGAAACTTTGAGGTTTCAAGGAAAATCAAAATAATATAATATTGTCATTGCAGGCGCAAAGAGGCGAAAGATGAAGCTGAAGGTGATAATCCGCAAAATAATAAAACATCAAAACAGTAGAATATTATATGTTTTAAACCAATTTCGCTCATAATTTTTTAATATTGTTAAGTTATAATTTATTTTATTTTCTTCATTACTGATACAAAGAGGTTTAGAAAACATTCCGTGTTGGTGAATGTTTATAGTTAATAATAAATAATGTTTGATTCATTTTTTTTCCATTGAATTATTACCTGCCGAGGTACTTACATTACATTTTACTTAACTAAATGATTCTTTGTTTGTACTTAATTACCTACCGAGGTACTACATTACATTTACATTCGATACTTAACTAAATGATTCAACCAATTTTGCTCATAATTTTCTAATATTATTAAGTTATAATTTATTTTATTTTGTTTGTTATTACTGATATAAAGAGGTTTAGAACACTCCGTGTTAGTGAATGTTCTTAGTTAATAATAATTAAAGCATAATATAACATTTGTATCTTCTTGCAATTAATAAATAAAGTTTGATTCATTTTGTTTTTTCGGAATTACCTGCCGAGGTACTAACATTACATTTACATTCGATACTTAACTAAATGATTCTTTGTCTGTACTTAATTACCTACCGAGGTACTACATTACATTTACATTCGATACTTAACTAAATGATTCAACCAATTTTGCTCATAATTTTCTAATATTATTAAGTTATAATTTATTTTATTTTGTTTGTTATTACTGATATAAAGAGGTTTAGAACACTCCGTGTTAGTGAATGTTCTTAGTTAATAATAATTAAAGCATAATATAACATTTGTATCTTCTTGCAATTAATAAATAAAGTTTGATTCATTTTGTTTTTTCGGAATTACCTGCCGAGGTACTAACATTACATTTACATTCGATACTTAACTAAATGATTCTTTGTCTGTACTTAATTACCTACCGAGGTACTACATTACATTTACATTCGATACTTAACTAAATGATTCAACCAATTTTGCTCATAATTTTCTAATATTATTAAGTTATAATTTATTTTATTTTGTTTGTTATTACTGATATAAAGAGGTTTAGAACACTCCGTGTTAGTGAATGTTCTTAGTTAATAATAATTAAAGCATAATATAACATTTGTATCTTCTTGCAATTAATAAATAAAGTTTGATTCATTTTGTTTTTTCGGAATTACCTGCCGAGGTACTAACATTACATTTACAGTCGATACTTAACTAAATGATTCTTTGTCTGTACTTAATTACCTACCGAGGTACTACATTACATTTACATTTGATACTTAACTAAATGATTCAACCAATTTTGCTCATAATTTTCTAATATTATTAAGTTATAATTTATTTTATTTTGTTTGTTATTACTGATATAAAGAGGTTTAGAACACTCCGTGTTAGTGAATGTTCTTAGTTAATAATAATTAAAGCATAATATAACATTTGTATCTTCTTGCAATTAATAAATAAAGTTTGATTCATTTTGTTTTTTCGGAATTACCTGCCGAGGTACTAACATTACATTTACATTCGATACTTAACTAAATGATTCTTTGTTTGTACTAATTTTCGTTATTATTAACACATAATATAACATTTTGTATCCATCTTGTAATTAATAAATAAAATTTGATTCATTTTTTTTTTCATTGAATTACCTAGGTATTTACATTCATTTATTCGATCCTCGCAGTAGGTACCTAACTCTCCCTATGGTGATCGCACACTTATAAGAAGGAAAATTGTACTAATTGCCGGAAAAATTCGGAACGTACGAAAATCCCAGTCACGTTGGATGACATCATAATTATACCTAACCGATTTTGATAAAACTTCGTAACTATGTGTAATTTGGTCCAACTTAAAATATAGTTTTTATTTTGAAACCGGGCGAAGCCGGGAGCGTGTATCTATAAAAGATATAAACGATCCAGTGCTCACACAAGAACGGTTAGTAACCCTTAGTTTAAGATGGCTGTACAATGGAGTGCTCTGATGAGTTGTTCTAACTAATGCTTATCCCAAGTTTTTACCACTGTACAGCGCGTCATAGATGCGGAGTTTATCCGCATTACTTGGATAAGGTGCCAAGGTGCCTACGCACAGTCCGGTTTGCTCTTGGCCAACATCCAGGTGTGTAGCGAAGACGGGGCCTATGATGGAGCGAGCTCACCCAGAAGATGCCTATTCACTCGAACTTTGAAAAGATTCGGGTTATATGTGCTCGGAAATACAGACGCCAGCAGGGAGTTCTAATCCTTGGCAATGGGCATTATAAAGGATGTGTGGTTGCGTAGTGTTGGACGTGATTTTATAAATTAAAGAAACGGATTGCGACGGATGAAAATATATTTACAAGGAAAATATACGATACAAAGACAAGTTGGTGACAAGCAAAATATATGACATTGTACATATCGCACCTATAGTCGGGGAAAAATAAAATTTTGAAGACATTATTTCGTATAGTTCGTTTTTCTTGTTTTGAATATAGTTTAGTTTCACTAGAAATCCGTGTTACACTTTTTCCCCTCCCTCCCAATATGTATTACGAGAAAGAGGGGGTAAAATATTTAATTGCTATATATTTTATTGTAAAAAACCTACAGTAGAGATTTTTAGTGTTTTCATTTAGTTCTGTATTTCGTTAATTGTATTTAAAAATTCCACATTTTTTTTATTGAAAATTTTAGCTACACAATACGTTAAAATGTTGTTTTTAAAGAATTTCTAATAAACTATCTTAAAAAATCATACACACGGTGAATTTTTGATATTATGATCTCTAGATATATCCAGTAGCCACTATAAGTTTTCACCCGGGTGACTATAAAACATCTATAAAAATAGAGCTATAATAAAGTTTTTGTCTTTATTTTACTGATATATTAATTGTACAGAAGATATTTTATGACATACACATTTGTATGCATATTATACACACTCAACAAAAAGTCACCAAAATTTTATGACATATTGAAGCAAACAGAATTAATTTAAAATTTAAGTAATAGTTTCTTATAGGTATATAACGCGCGCACAATAAGCGCGCGACCATGGAACCGTCCTTTGTGGCTAGTGTGTGATAGGGAGGGATATATATTTTCTATCTTTTTTAGCTTTCCTGGGATAGCGGTGCCGTATTGTATTTTATTATTATTTAATATCCTAGCTGTTGCACGTGACTTCGCCCGTTTAACTTTAAAAAATATAGCCCATGTTACTCGCTGATAATGTATCTTTCTATAGTGAAAGGATTTTTCATTACAAACATAAAAAATACAAATTAGTATAGATTATTTTTTAATTTAATGTCTAATTCGTTCATCAGACTTGGTATTAAGGCTTATCCTTCCAAAAAATTGAATTTTTGCAACATTTTGTAACAATGTTATTCATTATATATACGCCTTCTCTTCATCGAAAAAAATATATGTTTATCTACAAGATATGAGGAATGATTTGTTGGGATTAAAATTTTTATTTTATTGAAATTGATTCAGGAAAAAAATTCTAAACACCCCTTTTATTTTCAGTTATAACAATCTCACTTCTACAATATTTACCAAAAGATTATGAAATTTTGTACACTTATGAAGATAACAATGTAGCATGATTTGTTGAAAGCGCTTTTTGAAAATTCGTAAAATTGAATTTTATATAATGTTTTTATCAAAAATATTTCCCCACTTACTCAGCGCTAGCCCGTTCTCGTCCATAAAATCAGTGCGGGGCGAGTCGTGATGCTAGACGGACTTTGCCGCGTTGCACCTCATCAAATTATTAATTTTTACGTAATAAACAAAGAATAAACATTTTAGTGGCAGAACAGACAGTGCATGATAGTGTATATAATACTTTAATAGGTTTTCTTTTTTGTCTTACTAGGTAATTAAATCTTTAAAAAACTAAATATAAATTATGTTGTAATATAATATTCAATTTATTAATAATCTGAAATATTCAATTTGAATATTCAATTAATAATTATTCATCTGTACAGTATATATACTTGTTATCTAAATTTAATAAAGATAGGAAGTAAGCAAAGGAGGCAAAAACGTAATATATCAAAAATAAACCAAAAGAGGAAGGAAAGTTTTCATGAATTTTAATTAATTAAATAATTAAATTAATTAATATTAATAATAATTAATTATTAATTAATACAATATAAATTAATAAGCCTAATAAATAAATAAATAATAATAAAGCCACTATAAAGCCGGATTCCCACTCACGTATCTAGTGACTCATCGAATTGTTCTCCTAGAAGGAGCGGTGGGGGGTTTCCCTATTGTAGGTGGTGACGTAGGGCCCCGTGACCTCCAGAAAAATCCGATATCCTCGATACACCGTTATCACTGGTAAAAAGTTGGTGAGCGGTTCTCGGAAACTATGAGGGATAGAAGGGTGGCGTTTGCGGAATGTCATAGAGGGTGATCGGTAGTCACCAAGGAAAGTGTCATCCGGTCTACCGGGGCACCAAAAATTTTTAACAGCCCCCTCCTTGGACCCCCCGACCGTAACTCGTAAACGGCGCCTCACAGCCGGGCCGTGTTTGGGCTCATCGGGGACGTCTCGACGAGATAAAAAATTTGACGCCCCCTTCGGACCCCCCCGACCGTAACTCGGAAACGGCGCGTCACAGCCGGGTTGTGTTTGGAGTCATCTGAGATGTTTCAGGAAGACCAATTTAAAATTTATTATAGACCAAATTTGAAATTTGGTCAATTGCTGTCTATTGTAACCAAGGTCAACGGTTACAAATAGACCCCCCATGTTAGGTATCATTTGAAAGGCCTTAATGAGGGTAATCTATCAACACCATCCTCTCAGCCCCCCTCCGCTTCCCCCCTACTCCCCCCCTCCTTTAAAATTATACAATTAAAAATAACAACACCCAAAACCAAAACAATTAGACATGGCAAAAGACAAGACAAAACGAAAACAAAATGAAAACGTGAATAAATTTTCTACAAGAATATTTGTTTTTTTTTTTTTAAATTCTATTTACATGAATTTTAAAAATTATAAAAAAGGGCTTTTGATAGCGTTTAGAAAAATCAAGCGCTGAATCAAAAATAAGGAGAAAATAATAAATGTTAAGTGTGCCTTTTACAGTTCAATATACCCAAAAAAGCCCCACAGAGTTTCCATTTAAGAGCAGGCTCCACGAATAAAATTCCTACGCTCGCTCCGCCCACGTCCCGCCACCCGAGAGTTACAAGTTGCTCGGCGGCTCTCTAGGATTTTTTTTTAATATATCGCAAGATACAGCTTACGTAAGGTTGAATATTGCGTACATTATTTGAAGCATGATTTGGTATGCACTAGCTCGGAACTAAACAACGTAAGTCTCAAAATTGTTTTCGTTAATTATAGGAGTAAAAATAAACCTAAGTTTATTTTATTTTGACAATCACTGGTAAACAATGTTTCCTTGCTACGAGAAGTTTTTTGGCGATATAACTCAAGCCGTTTAGTAGAAAAATGTAATATTCTCCGGAAAAGGCGTCGATTTCGATAAAAAAATGTATCGAATGAAAATCACCTAATTATGTTTCTGACTTGATAATCTACAGATAAAGGTCTCAAAATATATATATGTAAATTCCACATTGATCAGATATGTGGTTGACTCAGCACATTTATTTAAAGTTCCCTTAGTTTCATAGAGCCTGGCCTTAATCCACTCAGCCGCTTTTTTGTCCCACTCGATAGATTTTTTGAAAAAATTGAAGAAGCAAGATTCTCGCTCTAAAAAGTTCGTAATCTTTAGCAAAATGAAAAAAAAAAACACTTTTTGTCTCAATTTCTTGTCACTTCACTCACTTGGTGAATTTAAAAAAAAATAAAAAATAAAAAAATAAAAATTATTACAGCCAGCATTAGCGTTACCCAAACAAAACGTACCACGCGAAAATTGCACGGTTGGTGCAAAAACTCAATTTTTACTGAAAATTAAAAAAAAATGTTAGTTTTGATAAAAACAGTTGTTTGGCTCTTTTACCATATATTTTATATTCTTATAAAGAAATATATATACATCTATACATATAAATAAAATTGGAGTGTCTCTTTGTAATATTGAAATAACCGTTTTTTATTACATGCATATGAATATATTTATATACGTACATACACCATATATGAGTACATACACCAAAATAAACCAACCACATAACCAAACCAAATTTTTGTCTGTCTGGGTGTCTGTTTGTTCCGGCTAATCTCTGAAATGGCTCAACCGATTTTGACGGGACTTTTATTGGCAGGTAGCTGATTTAATAAGGAGTAACTTAGGCTACGTTTATTTTAGAAAAAATCCAAAATATCCAAAATAACATTTTTTACAATTTTCGTCTGTCTGTCTGTTTGTTTGTTCCGACTAATCTCTGAAATGGCTGGACCGATTTTGACGGGACTTTTATTGGCAGGTAGCTGATTTAATAAGGAGTAACTTAGGCTACGTTTATTTTAGAAAAAATCCAAAATAACATCCAAAATAACATTTTTTTACAATTTTCGTCTGTCTGTCTGTTTGTTTGTTCCGGCTAATCTCTGAAATGGCTGGACCGATTTTGACGGGACTTTTATTGGCAGGTAGCTGATTTAATAAGGAGTAACTTAGGCTACGTTTATTTTAGAAAAAATCCAAAATAACATCCAAAATAACATTTTTTACAATTTTCGTCTGTCTGTCTGTTTGTTTGTTCCGGCTAATCTCTGAAATGGCTGGACCGATTTTGACGGGACTTTTATTGGCAGGTAGCTGATTTAATAAGAAGTAACTAAGGCTACGTTTATTTTAGAAAAAATCCAAAATAACATTTTTTACAATTTTCGTCTGTCTGTCTGTTTGTTTGTTCCGGCTAATCTCTGAAATGGCTGGACCGATTTTGACGGGACTTTTATTGGCAGGTAGCTGATGTAATAAGGAGTAATTTAGGCTAGGTTTATTTTAGAAAAAATACACCCCGGGCGAAGCCGGGAGCGCGCCGCTATACACTCTAAAAACATAACCCTCGTTGTGGCGCAGACGGGTAAAAATTTTTACTAGGTAACATAATTTACTACCTAAGTAACAAAACACGCTTCATTGTTACTGAATTATCCCTCTACATTGTAAATAATTATAAATTTGTAGTATGTATTTGCAGTAAAGTAGGCTCAGTCGACTATGTCGTGCCTTTGTCGTCTAGTCTCCATACTACTCTTTGCCATCTCTGTGCGGTCGATCTCTTGTAGAGGGTGGCGCGGGGAAATCAGCCTAATAATTCAAGGCCAAATCGGCGTTATACACCTCAATACTAGAGGTACGAACAGTGATATGTTAAACAAGACAGGATGCGCCCTTACAAAAAAATGGTCCTCCAATTTGCACATTTACTAAAAATAGTTTGTTTTCATTGCCATCTTAATACGTATTTTTATTTCTTATTGGCGTATTCTGTTATTGTAAAGTGTTCTCATTGGTTGGTAATTGACTGTGTCACATCTGTGTCAAACTAATTGAATGTTGTAAGCAAAAACAAACTTCTTTGTCTTAACGGCAGTAAAAAAACTAAAAACAAACGTCGTGTAGCGCATGCCATCTCTTTCTTCATTGAGATAAATCACGATGTTAGATAGAGACAACGACATTATTCTTTTGCGAGTCAAAATTTTAACACGTGTAAAAACGGACAGGACCGGATTTGAGATGTGAATATTATTTGCTAAAATACAGGGCCGGATATGAGATGTGAATATTATTTGTTAAAATACTTATTAAGATTAAGTGCAAGCAAATAATAATAAATTATTTAGTCTTTATTTAATAAGTAATAAAGATTAAATCATTTCGTTGTACAGAAAATATATGTATTATATTATGAGTAACATAACTTTATTAAGTCCATAAGTACATAAGTTTGGGACAAAAAAAAAATTGTTTAAACACAAATTTAGGGTGTACGCGACTATTACAATCTAAGTTCAAAGGACACAAAACACAAACGCCTTCGATTCTTCAGTTGCAACAACTGCTTTTCTTGATGCCATTCGACAGCTGGACTTCTGTCGCAAGATGAAATTCGGATTTTTCCCGACTTCGGCTTCCACGGCATAGCCGAAATTCTGCCGGTCCCCACTGGTGGGAACCCTTAGTGGGCCTCCGCGGAAGCACGAAAGGTAACCATAAAAAGAAGAACGACCAGGCGAGTGCACCGGAGAAAAATCGTTCAAATCAGACCAGTAGTTTCGGAGATATCGCAAGATTAAAATTTCCCGAAAACTGCCCTGATTTCGGGAATCTGTGTCTCCTCAAGGAAAAAGTCGCGCGGTAGTGATCAACAGTGTGTTACAGAGTGTTTCCTCCTCTATTTTTTGGCGAAAAAACCAAGAAGATCAGCCAAGAAACCACAAAGATACAGCCAAAAACATTTTATACAAAAATCGGGACAAAATTGTGAAATTTTATTTACGTAAAATTATTTTAAGTCAAAATCCTCAAATCCTCATTTTTATCAAAAAGGCATATACCATCTGATAGCCCATCTCAAAAAGTGGGGATATTGAAAAAATCGTAATTTTTGGACATTGAGGACCAGTGTTATAGGGCACCAAAATTTTCATACTGAGGGGTCCTGTTAACTGGGCTATATCGACGAGTCTTTTGCTTACCCTGAAGTCCAGGATCACCGAAGGAGGAAAACACCACCACCACTTATTCAACTTTTGCCACTCTATCCGACGACACAAGCAGCTCCGGAATCGGACTCGGGCGGGAGCCGGGACACTTCGGGAGAAAATTAATGTTCCACTCTAAGTTGACCCGCGGCTACACTGCTACCATACTACTGCCTGCAGCCGGACATGTCCACAGAATTTAAAATTAAGATCTTAAAAAGCTAATATCTCCACAACCAATAGCGCTAAAATTCTGTAAGACACGCCGTCAGGTTTGGAAAATTAACATCTGTTTTCCCAACTTGGAGGGACCACTATTATCCTCACCCGACTTCACCTGTAAAAAATTGAAAAACCTATAACTTCCCTGTCCTAAGTAGTACATAGACGTGCAATATGTTGTTGGATAGGCCTCGACGGGACCTGTCTGGGGACCTATGGCGCTGGACTGGTGCTACACCCGGCTTCGTCTGAAATTTTAAATTAAATTATTTTTGGCCATATTTATCTAATACTTCAAAATCTTTTCTAAATTCTCTCCCAAGCCGACCTTTGAGACCCTTCCTCCCCCTTATTTGGCTACCCCCCTCCCGATTTTTTTGCAAATATCTTGTTTTCTATGGGGTTTTCGCTATTTGTATTTATTATCAATATTGTAGAGGATTAAATTCCCTACAACTTTTGTTTCAAAAAAATTTTTAAACGTTGAATCGTTTTCGAGTAAGAGGGTGGAGAGCGCGCGGTTAGAGCATGATCTAAGGTCAACCGGTAGTCCCGGTCAAAAACACGCTATATAAAGTTTATTAATTACTAGCTGACCCGGCGAACTTCGTTCCGCCTAACAGTCGATTCTTTTAGGTTCTTCAATATTACAAACAGACACTCCAATTTTATTTATATTAATAATTTTCATTATTATCTTATTAACTATTATAATCAATATTGAAGTCACAGTGGCGAAGTGGTGGAGGAACCTCAGCTAATACCTATGGCAGAAAAACTTTGTACAATTACAATTACCAACTGTTTATTATAATAAATTACAACGACGGGTATGTTATGTGAGGTTTGCCTGCACTTAGACAAGACATAAAATTTGCTACAATTTGAGTGCAACAACAGCTAACAGATCTGTCTAACAGATTCCCAGATACACTACTTCAAAAATGGGCCATTTTGTCCAAAAAGTTAGAAATTTTCAGACTTTTTTTCGCTTATAACTTCTGAAAAGTGCATTCTACGGAAAAGTCATCTTACACAATCTTCAAGAAGATAAAAATTTCTAAAATTTAAGTGCTTCTGCAGTTCTGTATGTCAAATAGATCCCGAGATACACTACTTCAAATATCGGTCATTTTCCCCAAAAAGTTAGAAATTTGTAGTTAGCGGTTAACGCGGGTTTCATAGTAAGTTTGTCGAATTCAACTTCTATAGGTATTTTTTATGATTCGAAATAATAAAACAATATAAATTTTTTTGTATGCCATCTCAAACCATCGGAAAAGAACGGAGTTGCCGATTAGCCTTTCTACTACAAAACAATCCAATGCAATGACTATACGCATTCATACTTCGGTATGCTTTGAGAATGAAAAGTAAAATAAATTAATCCGTAAGAGTGTACTACGGTTACAATTACGTGGCATTCATTTGCTAACTTTCACTATGCAATTCGATATTTGCGATCTTGCCACAAAAATTCGAGTACGCTACTTCATTTCTTTGTATACTGAGGTACGTTTCAGCTGTAATCGAACACAAGAAGCAATGTACTTAAAAGTGACAGTAAAGACGCGAACTGTGTTAACCGTGTTAGAAGTCGACGTACATGTTGAAACTTGAATCGGACCGCATTGACAAGGGCAGCGTCCTACCTCACCGCCCGCTTTACCCTTTCCCCTCGATAAATATTTCATTACTATTTTTTGCAAATACTAGAAACAGTGTTTGTATTTTCAGGTGATAATTTCATTTTGAGACAAATTATCAATTTTTATTTTATTTGCATAAAATAAATTCTGTAGATTTACTCATATGTATAAAAAACAAAAATAACGGTTTAAAAAAAAACCATAGTAGTCACCCGAGTGAAAATTTATGGTATAGTTTTCCATAAATAAATATATGTTATAGTGAAAAATCACCGATTGTCGGGTTTTTATTTTAGTTATATTTTTTCTATTTTATTTAAAACCTTTGAGACCAAAAAACCACCTATTTTTAAGAAAAATAGGTGGATTTTTTGGATTTTATTACTAATATTTATTATAAGTCCCTCAATAAAAAAGTCACCCCTGTACCCCTGTATTTACTCTCATTCAAATATTGAAAATTTAACATTCAAACGGCATTTAAAAAAACATCCGGAACGTCGCCCTGTGAAAAAATCGAAAATACCATTTACAAGCTAATATTTAATCAAACTACAAAATAAAACCTTCTGTAAGATTTAATGTAATTTTTCCATACAAACTTTTTTTCCTTGCCCGGACTACTACGGCAAGACAAGGGCATAACTGCACTTTTTGTAATTTTACAGGAGAGAGAGACATTTATTTTTTTGTATTCAATATCGTATTCTTCTGTTTATATTGCTTTGAAACAATTCTCTTTTTTTGCATCAAATAAGCCCCCATACTCTTGTGAATATTTTTTAAATTTAATAATGTTTTTAAGACACTTCTGCATATTTAACTAATTTTACAAATTTTTGTAAGTTATGCCCTTGTCTTACCGATGGTGCGATATGACATAAAAAATACATATTAAAAAGTGTTATAATGTTATACAACCTATACGGATGATATTAAAAAACATAAAGCTTGAGTTTGTCAATGTGACTTTAATAAATAAAAGACATGAAAAACTGAATGTGTTTACTATATAATATTGGCGACGAGGATGGGATAAACGAAAAAGTATAATGCAATAAGTATATTTACAACAAAGGTTATATAACAAGTCCCTACAGATGTTTTAAAGTGCTTGGTCCGAAATAGAGGGATATCGACAAGATGAGGATGGTAACCAGCCGTATGTCTGTATGTCCGATGGAAGAAAGGGCAACACTTCATGAAAGGTCGGACTTGCGCCTTATACAAAGATAGGAGCTGTCCAGGCGTAAAGTATCGCTTTACCCTATTTAAGATGCCCAGCTTTTTGGTTGCTGTTTGGGCTTTGGACTCGATAGAGGTGCCGAAGTTGAGGTTTGAGCTCAACTTCATGCCAAGAAGTTCGAGATCATTGGCGACAGGTACGGATGCACCTCGGAAGGTTGAAGCCAGGTCAAAGAGGCTCCTTTTTTCAGAGAACAAACACTAATAGAAACTTTATCCCGCGGACGCGCGAACGTTGGAACAACCTCCCTCCTGAGGTGTTTCCACCTAGCTACAATATGGGCTACTTCAAGGGAGCTGTAAACAAACACCTACAGGGTAGGCAGCGCACTAGCACTCCCCTTGGTGTTGCATATGTCCTTAGGTGACGGTAACCACCTACCATCAAGTGAGCCGCCAGACTGTCTGCCACCTTTGTATTATAAAATAATAATAAGAAATGTACATTTAACGTAGAGCATGGAGAATAGAGGTAAGGAGGCAAAACTCTATACATGTGAAAGTGTCCGCCGAATACGCTCAATTGGGCGGCGCTAATGTAGCATTGGTGTGTGACGTACTAGTAGCATAACTACGTAACCAACCAATCATATCAAACACCAATGCTACACTAGCGCCATTCTGGTCAATCTATGAACTACTATTTAATGCTTTTAACTTGTCACCTTTTCAGTTTAACACCCATGTAAGTTTGTTCCATCCTCCTCCTTTACCTCTACCCTCCATAACGTAGAGCGACGCATTCGTCACGTGATATTTAATTATATTTGTAAATTTTATTGGGTGTACATTAATTTAATTGACTGTGGTTTTGTGAATTCTGTGACAGTTTTTTTTTTACCAGCGAAGAAACTTTCAAAAAGTACCTTATGACAAATACCGCATGCAAAGACAAATGTCATAAGGTTATGTGGGATTCTTACCGCACTAATCACGCACTAATACTCCAACTGACTCCAACTCTGGATGGGTATGGTTCAGTCCTGAGGGGACTTTAGAACCGTCACCGGGCATCGGGGGGAGCATCTGTGACAGTGAGTGACACTGATGACATTTTATATTGCCTTCCTTGTCTATGCTATGTTTCTTTAAATCTTTTTAAACACGTTTTAAACTACTATTAATATTAGAAAACAATAAATATCTACATATAGAACACTATATACTGGATCTACTTTTTAGATTATGAAGAAAAGAGTTTTATAAAATATATGTACCGTACTTGAAAATTAACAAATAATTAACAATGTTTTTTGGAGATTAGCCTTTTTTACTGTGTGCATTTATTATGTTGTGTGTGATTTATGTGTTCTAAAATAAAAGTTCTTTTTTAAGTACTTTTCGGAAGATGTAGAGTGGTTAAAATGGCCGTGGAGAATTCGGAAACGGTCAATGAAGTAGATATGAAAGTTGAGGAGGATGGAGGTTTGCAAATTTATGAAATTGAAGACACCAATTCAGATCATGATCAGATGCAGGTTGGCGAATTGTCGACGAGCAGTATTGGTATTGGTACAGTAACAGTGACAAATTCGGAAAATGTACATTTTGGCAATAACACCATCTACAATGGCCCTGTTACTTTTAAAATAATGAACGGCAAAGAAGGCATTGATAATGTGGCCTACACGAAAACGGATGATGATGTCGACACTCAAGTTACTCCTAATAATAAACAAACGCATGAACAAACCACATTTTGCCTGTGTAAATATTGTTTTCTATGTACCAACTTATTTATATTTTTCTTTTTTTGATATATTTATGGTACCTATATTGAACATTCATTCTCACTTAAATTTCTTTTACAATCATAACACATCTGTAAACTAATTTAGATAAAATATTCATTTTAAATGCCCGAACTCTAGACGGAAGTGATTATCAATATAAATATTTGGACAAACATTTAAGCTCTTTAAAACATCTTTTATAATGCACACTGTCAAGGTTTGGAACTCCCTGCTGGTGTCTGTATTTCCGAGATCATATAACCCAAATCTTTTCAAAGTTTGAGTGAGTAGGCATCTTCTGGGTGAGCTCGCTCCATCATAGAACCAACCCATCTGTAATAAAAACAAAATATATATTTGGACACATTTATTGCTAATACCTGGTATATAATTATTTGGTTTGCATTTGGTATATAAATATTATTAATAATATTTATATTTTCATCACAGAGCAGATCGGAGCCAGTATAAAAAGCCTTGTGATATGATGCAATGATCTGCTCTGGAGACACTTTCTAGGATCGCAACGGCAAGACGGATCAGATGCTGCAAGGGGCTAGTTAATTTATGTGTTATTACAAATACTCAGTTACTTTGTTAATTTACAATTATTAGTTTAAACCATTTGCTTATACTCATATAAATGTAGCTGAAAAAAATAATAATATTATTTTTACTCAAATACCTAATTTTAATTTTATTTTACAGATATCAAAAGTATCAAAAAAACTACATGGTTTCAATGGTCTTTGGTAACAGTTTGTGTGGTCATTATAGCTGGTATATCTGTTTTATTGCCACCACATGAGAGGACTATAAATGATTACATAGACTATACCAGTAATAATTCAAAAAATTTTCGTAAGTGATTCTTTTCCATATAATTATATTTCAGTACTCTATATTGTTCTAACATTTCTGGGAAAATAATTTTTATGGTGCATACCAGTGACTACTTTGTGCACAATGGTTCATTTATATAAATACATATATACTCATATAAAATTGTATACAATATAATGAATAACATTCTATTTATTATCAGCAAACAATATTTTTACAAAGTAGTACCTAATTCCAAGTGACAATCCTTCCACTGTATAAAAATGTACCTATCTACTTAATTTGATAACAACAAGATAATGATGTGTTAACTTCTATGACTCAATTATTTATTTTTATGTTATAACATTTTTTTATGTTTCCTTTCTCTGTATCTCCTAATATATATACATATTATGAAATGAAGTCACTGTCCACTTCACTCTGTTTTTCAGCAAACTTATTCTAAACCATATAACGGATTTTGATTCAATTGATAAACGTTGATAATCGTTTTCAAAGTGATAAACGAGGCAGGCAAAGTGCATATAATTTGCAAAGAAATATATTTGCATCATTGTATACCTGGTGGTGGGGTCACTGTTCTCTACTACAAATTATAAATTGAAGTCGCTGAAGTCTTTCTATTTCATCGCTAACTTCTTCTAACCACCCAACGGACTTAGATACGGTTGTTACTGATGGAAAGAGCGATTAACGAGGAAAGCAAAGTGTGTATTTGCATAATTAGTTAAAGTGTGTGTGTAGCATAATTTGCAGAAAAAAATTGTATCCGTGCGAAGCTGGCTTAAAATTTTTAAGTTGGTTTGTGTACGCTTCAAATACTCGAGAATTGATCGACAGATTTTAGTTTTGTTTCCGTATGGGAAGAGGGATAAACGGGGAAGATTTTTATATATAAAAATTGCACCCCGGGCGAAGTCGGGAATGGGTCGCTAGTAGTATATTTAATGAAACAATAATGTCATAATAAGTGTTTCTTTCAGAATGTTTGGTGGTGGACATCTCATACATCCAATTAATATTCTTTCTCATTTTGGTGGCAGCATTATTGTTAATATTAGCAGTATTAGCACTAACAATAGAATTTTGGTTAAAGAAAAAGAAAATGATTGAAATAAGTGATCCACATCCAGTCGCTCCAGTATCTGAAGGTATTTCTTTTACCGCAGCTTTATACTTAATCTTATTTGCTTTTAATTATAATTTCTCTAAATTAATAGCTGGCAAACAGCTAAGAGAATTGCATCACCTCGTTACATTGTGGTATTCGTACACGTAATCGGCGTATACTAAAACCGTCGTCAATTTTCAAGCTCATTCCTTTATTAAATCGTAGACTCTTAGTATCTTTTGAAACGAATGCACTAAGCAGACAACTGACAAACATTTGAAATTAAATTTTGGCACGACTGATAAAATTGCCCTGTTGCAGGAAAATGGGGTGACGAACCTTTTCTTATCCCGACTGTACATAAAAATTAGATAGATATTTTTTTTAAATTCAAATTTACAGAAATAAAAGAACAAAGCAATGTGATTTAAGCCCGTCACTCAAGTAGCTATAATATATATAAATATACCGTACTATAATATTATTATTATAGCAATACGGTAATATGGTAGATATACGGAGACGATGCTTGAAAGTATTCATTGACGCAATGTCTGAACATGTGGGTGTGCATTATCGTGCATTAGGAGAAATTGCTCTTCGCCAATGAACCCCGAAAACGGTAAACGTGATCCTAAAGGATCTTTTCAATGTATCGAGCAGCAGTTAGCCGGTTGTTGATGATAGCCAACTCGGTACGAGCGTCGGAACTTATTCTTCCCCACACCATTATGGACCCACCATGAAAACTCACAGTTTGTGTAGTGGTGATGGGTAAAAATCGTCATCCTCTTTTTCTGCACACTCGTTGTCGACCATCTGGTGCACGTAAAGCTATCCTAAATTCGTCAGTGAACAAAACCTTAGCCCACTGCTCGTGGGTCCAGTTGGCATGTTCTTCGGCGAAACGAAGTCTGTTTACTCGATGTTGTCTGAGAAGCTTTGGGCCGCGTGCTGGTCTACAGTCTTTCAAATTAATTTCCTCCATACGTCTTCTCACATTAACACCTCTCGTGATTTGGAGTCGCGAGCGGATTTCAACTGCAGTGAGGAAGCGATTTCGCAGAATTTCAAGGATAATAAAGCGGTCTTCCCGGGCCGATGTGCATCTTACACCTCCACTACTTGGTCTGCGGGTATAGAGCCGCCAGTCTCCTGGTATCGTTTCAATGCATATTGCATTGAAGAACGTGGTACATTAAGCGTTGTAGCCATTTCGCGTTGTGTCAAAACCCTGATTAATGCCACGGCTTGTGCAACCTGAGCTGGTGTTAAGAGCATTTTTGTTTTGTTTTTTGGTAACTAAATAGTACACAATTTTAAAATACCAAAGCTTCAACCAAAGCTTAAAACAAATGTCAAATGCACTCAAACATAATAAATTACCCCCTCGAACTAATGGGAAGTATTTTTTCGTCTCACCATCATACCAAAAAATATGTTATAAACACTAAAAACTTTGCTATCACAAGATAAGTGCTTGGCCGAGATTCCGTGCCGCCGAGTGTATTTTAAACAGTTTTTAACGTAGATTAAAATTTTAGTTAAGTTAAAATCTCAGTATAAGATAAAAGCCCGTAACACACGTAGCTATAATATCTCGCATATTAATATAAATTATAGCCAGGCATATTACGATATATTTTCTATACCAATATTGGAATGACCACACACGCAGCTATAATATATATTTCTATGACGTCACCCATGTATACCGTATTATATATTATAGCTACGTTTGTGACGGGCTTTAAACAGTTTAACAGCAAAAGACTTTCTCTTAGGAGAAAGTTTTGTTGCCTTACCATTTTAAATCGTCATTTTAAGCAAGTATTAAGCGTAAACCGGATTATGCACATCATATTTCATGACTGTAAACATAAAAAATATTAAAAAGTATTCATTTACCCAGGCTTATTTTAATTTACTTTTCAGCAAATGACAGCCTCTTGATTGCTCCAGAACACTTAAGGATAGTTCCAAGATCAGACTGGCTCGCGCAGCCAGAGAACGACGAACTCGATGCTCTAAAGCTACCAGCGCCATGGGTGATCATTGCTCACACTGCCACCCAGGGTTGTAACACTCAGGTAGGTACAATCTTTCTTATGGAATATGAGTTTTTTTGTTATATTTAGGTTTCTGTCACAAATATAGCACCATCTTTCAAGACCATTAATCTATGTATAGTAACTAAACATAAGAGTTCATAAAAGAAAATTATAGACTCCAAATACAGGTTCTGTTGATGTATAAAGAAAATCTACATTAAACTGTAGTTGTTATCTAAATATGTATTATCTAAGAGCTATTTATGTGTGACAAAGTTTGAAATTCCCGATAGAGTCAAAGCTCCACAAAAGGAAAGTAGGTAACTAGTTTTCTCAGCCTTTTTCACAAACATATTTCATACTAGCTGTTGCACGCGACTTCGGCGGCGTAACTTTATAAAATATAGCCTTTGTTACTCACTGATAATGTAGCTTTCTATAGGCGAAAGAATTTTCAAAATTGGTTTTTTCATTACAAACATACATACATAATCTTACATAATCTTTTCTCTTTATAATATTAGTATAGAAAACATCTATGCCTAAACAAGTTCTTCGTATATTAAGTTCTTTTTTTGGTGTTATGTGAACATTTATAAGTCGGATAACGGAGTTGATAAGGCCACCGAGACGTCATTCCATTTAGCGCGGGGAAGTCCCGCGGTAAAAAAAAATTAGGATGATTTTGCAGTAGTGGCAATCAAAAACTGGACAGCCCTTTTACAGCGGCAAGGAAATACCTATCCTCTTTTTACAGAAGACTACAATGAAATAAGCACTCGTGCTATTGTATTCGGTATGTGAATTGAGTAAGGGAGTTTATATCCCCACTTAGTCCCCTAACATTTGTCTTATCAGGATTGGCAGTGTTTTTGAATTTGCAAATACTACAGCCTGCATACCATTAAGTGGGTCTTTAAACTTAAAAAGATTGGTATGGTAAAGGGAGTTGGTTATCTAAACTTATAAAATTGTTTGTACTGAAAATTTCTTTTTGCTTTTCAGCAAGAATGCGTGTATCGTGTCCGCATCATCCAGGATTATCACATTAGCTCACGTAATTGGAACGACATTGGATACAACTTCTTGGTAGGAGGTGATGGATCCGCTTACTATGGACGCGGTTGGGACTACGTCGGTGCTCACACGAAAGGCTACAACAAATACAGTATAGGGATAGCTTTTATTGGTACATTCACGCGCCAAGAACCGCCTCAACGTCAGCTCGATGCATGTGTCAAGCTCATTGAATTGGGTGTGGCTAAAGGCAAAATTGCCAAAGATTATAAACTGCTAGTTCATAGGCAGTTAATGTCCACAGAAAGTCCGGGCAGTAAGTTGGTGGACATTATCAAAAATTGGCCACATTTCGTGACAACGAACAATATTAAGGAGGTGCTTCCGAACTATTGATTTATTTAACAAAATGTTACTTTTGTTTATTTCTTAAAATTTTAAAGTCTATATTTCTTAAAATTTTAGTCTATATTTCTTAAAATTTTAGTCTATATTTCTTATTTTAAATTCGTAGATATTTAAGCTTATTTGTAATTTGAAAAAAAAAAAAAACGACAAACTCACAATGTCTTCCTTGTTTTTATTAATTTTAAACTCTATAATGTTTTAATTGCATAAGAGTTCTTGTAAAGATTAGTTAGTAATTATAGGCTTTGTATTAAGCCTAATTTAATATAAAAGTGATAATAATTATATCATATTTTAAGAAATTTACTTTGTGATAGATAGATGTTCACATAGGTGTGACCGGACCGTATGAAAGATCTGATTTGAAATCTTTACCTATGTGAATGTCTGACAAATGGAAAAACGTTTGTGTTATTTTTTTATGACAAAGTTATCGAAGGTCTGAGAGATTATATTCTATTGGTGTATGTCAAATTAGTTTTTCAGTTTTCCTTTTATGGTTTTTGGGAGGCAATTTGAATATACTATAAAACTAAGTGTTGCATTCAAATAAATAAATACATGTTTTCTGATTTCTATCTGAAACCCAAATATTTAATTAAGTATGTGTGCATATGTATTTACTAAAACACAATGTAATCCTTACGCTAAATCACCATACTTTAGGCAGTTAACTTGGCGCCTACTACCAATGACTTAAATAAATTCTTTAGAGCGAGGTGTATTCGAACAAGTAGAATCAGCCTTTACATTGTATATTCATGTGTATGATATCCAAAACAGTAACCTTTAATAGAGAATAAAGTAGGTATAAGCGATACATTAGTAGGCATACATAAGTGAACACTTATGTTATAATAACGTAGATATTACATAAGTGGCCTTAATGGCTGTGAAGTAAATAATAAATTTAAAAAAAAAACGACTGAAGTACATTACTTTAATTAACTTATTTCAGAATTATTTTTCTTAAATTGCCTCTCCATTACTGAAAGTTGGATATCAGATATAAAACTTGGCCAGATCACGGTCCATACCTTTATTTTACATAGTCTGAATTTCAGTATTACCAACTTTAATCACATTCACAGTGTGCTTAGTATTAAAAATTATGATTAAAGAAACTCGGATGAGATGGCCATTTTATATACATATATACTTACTGGAGTCTCCATTGCTCTATTGGTTTTCCTCAAACTTTAGAACTCACGTTATGTAATCTTAAATTATTACAATTTCTGCTTTATAATGTCCACCATGTTCTAGTCTTTCTTTGTCTTGACATATTATAATAAATTTTGCTATTACTTAACGATAATAAACGATAATCTCTTTAATATTTTCTATAATTGCAGACTGATCGCGCAAGATTTTCGTAAAAGTTAAAACTGAAAAATTTGTGGATTTTTGTCCACCCTTATTTTAAGCTTAATTAGTACATAAGCATAGCCTGTTTTGTCCTCAATATTTGTAAGGTAATTTTACCAATATGTCATGGCGATAACATTGTATGCCATCCAACACAACTTTTTTTTTAAATATAAGTACAAAAACATTAATGAAAAATAAAGCTAGGTAATGGATGGCACACACGATCAATCATTTGACGTGACTCCAAACGACTTAAATCAAATGGAGGGACGCTAAACATTGTGCCCATTCACGGTCAGTCCAATTTTCTTTCATTTATGCGTTAGACCGGGTTGAGACTCGAAGACACGTTGACATGAGCTCGAAGCGCGGCATGAATTAAGTTAGAATGGCAACTTTTGTTTTTCTAATAAAATATTATTTTCGCCTTTTTAGTTTGTTAATTTTGAATTAATATATATTATCCATTAAGGTTTTCTTTATTCTGTATCACAACCAAATTAATCATATTCTTGATTTGTAATTTTTTCACATTTTGAAACGAATTACCTGTATTATGTAGGTTTTTAATTATATCACTAATTAGATAGGGAATAATCCCGTAAGATAATTTAAAGAAACTAAATTATCTCGCCATTTACGGGATCGAATGTTCTCAATCCTGAGGAATCCTATACAGTCGGGGTAAGAAAAGGTTCGTCACATTAATTAAAGTCTACATTAGCTCGCACCAAGGCAGTCGTGCAGAAATTTCATTTCTAACTTCTGTCAGTTGTATTGGTTTTGTACTTCAGTTTTAAAAAGTGTACGATTTGACTAAGGGAACTGACGTAGGTTTTCGTACCCTGACTGTACCAATGGGATCTTTTGTTCAATTTAATTATTAAATACTTAGTTACCACATTTGCACAGTTCAAAATGTTTTATTATTTTTAAAACAATGTTTAAACAACTTCGAAATATATTCAATTATTTTTAATAGTTTTTTTTTTATTTACCCTATTTTATTTTATACTAGCTTTTGCACGTGACTTCGTTCGCGTAACTTTATAAAATATTGGCCTATGTTATTCGTAGATAATGTAGCTATCTATAGTTATAAAAAAATTAAAATCGGTCCAGTAGATTTTGAGTTATTACAAACAAAATAAATTTCTCCAAAATATCGATAATTATGAACAAATAAAAACATGTTGCCCAGCACTAGGTATGTCACTCTGACATCTGTCACAGAAATCAAGCTATATTTTACGAACTATAGTACAGATAAGTACTTACAGTTGTGGGCGATAAATATTGCACATCGACTTTTAGAGAGAGATGAACGGCTAGTTTCGTCTTCGTATAGCGTTATCTCTGTCACACAGTACCTATGTCACGTTAGTGCTTCGAACGACAGATATAACGCTCTACAAAGATGAGAAAACCGAAACTAGCCGATCATCTCACTAAGTCGATGTGCAATATTTATCGCCTATAACTGTAACCTCGGTTATAAGCAAATCCTGCATAGGATAAGTATCCTATTCCAGGCTATATTTTGCTAGAATAACGCAAACCGGTAGTAATGGTGTCTAATTAGTAAACTGAATTGAGACATTGAAAGTTGTATATGACATTAAATATGAAAAGAATGGCCAAAATACTTTTGATTGCACTTATAAAAAAATAATATTAGACCCATGTATTAGACTGAGTATATTTGACATCCTTTCGATATTTATTCGAGCACGTTGGCTTATCTGCTAAGGATCATAGGCAGGATATTTTGTCTATAAGATGTAATAATGTGTTAAAAAATATGGATAAGATCGCTAAAAACTTTACAATATTATTTCACGGTCCATTGTAATAAACATAAATTCTGTAACGTTGTGTCAAAGAGAATATTTTACATAATTTCCTTTGTCCCACAAACAGGGTAAATTGGTGGGACAACAGGTACCTATTGAATGAAATGTAGTGATTTTGTATTCATGCTGTACATAAAACATGGCATTCTTGTTTTAATTGAACGAGTTGGACCTTCGTACCGAAAGATAAGTAGGTAAACAGTAGTTAAAAAGTTTAAAAATATTTTTTTAATATAGGAAATATTATAATTTTAGAAATCAATTGTCTTACCTCATTCATAGGAAACACTTTTATTATTATTGGACGTAGTTTCAACTAAGATTGTTATCTATACTAATATTATAAAGAGGAAAGATTTGATTGTTTGTTTGTTTTCATTGAATAGGCTCAAAACTACTGGACTAATTTGAAAAATTATTTCACTGTTGCGAAGCTATATTATCAGCGAATAACAGCCTATATTTTATAAAGTTACGCGAAGTCGCGTGCAACAGCTAGTGTATAATAATTATTTTGTCATCCATACTAGTCCATTACTCCATACCTACCTAATATCATAAATGTGAAAGTAACTCTCTGTCTGTCTGACTTTTCACGCCTTAACTACTCAACCGTGATCATGAAATTTTGCATGCACGTTGTCAGGGATACAAGAAAGGACATAGGGTACCTTTCATCCAGAAAAAAGGACTGTTCCCGAGGGATCACCTAAAATAAAATAAAAAACTAACGCCTGGCCAAAGTGTTATAACAACAAGAGTTCAAGCGTTATATATATTGCTTATTTTTTTTTCAACACCGACGAAGTAATTTTGTATTAATTTTGTGATGCAAAATTATTCGAAATTTGAAGTAAATAACAAATTTAAAAGATTTTATTTCTATAAACCCATTACTTTTTGTTACCTTTTGCATATTCCGTCGTTACTGTGCCATAATGACTGTGGTATAGCGACAACCCTTATCTTGTGTTTCAATATTTGATCACAGCTCCATAATTACCAGTTCGTGCCCTAGACAAATCACATCAATTTTTCACACGAACTTGACAGTTTAACGCAGCTGTTTACCGACATTAAACTAGTATCAAGTATTATAATAAATATTTTTCAATAATGGCTTACACTGTTAAAACGAAAAGAAGTATATCTTTGAATAATTGGGAGAGACCCGAACGTAATAAATCTAATTTCTGCTCCTCTAAATTTGTGGACTTTTGTAAGAGAACTGATCTTCATGGTTATAAGTACATCGTGATGGAAGATTTCAACAACGCTGAAAGGTAAGCTATGTGTAGTTATCAAAACTATTGAACTAATTTTACTAATTCGATGGATTATGGTGGAGGGAAAAAGGAAAATTTATCACTCGTAGAGTTCGTTTCGGTATTGTAGCGCTCTCATATATATTGATTAGCTGGTGCCCACGACTTTGTCCGCGTTGAAAAATATTAAGTAGCCTATCTTGTGTCCCGTACGTCCAAATGTTTATCTATCAAGTTTCATGAAAATCAGTTAATTCGTTTCAGAGTTATGGAGGAACACACATACATACAGAAAAAATTCTAAAAATCGTCAATTTAGTTTCAGTATCATGTATAGAGCCTATGAACACGATATCTCTGAAAACAAAGTATCTTACTCCATGACCTACCTTTACAGATTTATTATTAGTATTTTGATATCATCATTGAAGAACCTACTGTAAAAAAGTGTGCCCAATCCGGGTGTATATCTGCGCTATATTTCTAGTGCTTAATACTCCTATATGACTTTAAGGTTTAGTTAGCGTTTAAATAGATCTCTTATAACTCAGAATTTTTTTATTTTATCTCGGCAATCACTTACTTTAAAGCAAATTTTAAGCTATTTACATATTTTGTGTGCAAGTGTAATTTATATAAAACTCGACTCCATATCATAGGTAAGTGGGTTTTCTTTATGGGTCAAAGGTAATCAGAGCGTTACCTACAGCGAACTGCAAAGATATATTATATCTGTCATACTCTGTAGTGGAACTAGTTGGACTAACCCATTTCGATGCTACCTATGACAAAAAGAATGTTATCCTGAGTTTCTTTCGGGGTTTCTTTTCAGAATAGTCATCGTTTTCGCTACTTTTTTCCTAAACCCTGGTAAAATATATAATGACAACTGAAAGAATTCCTTGGAAACCCATTTGATGAATAAATATTTGATTTAAATATACCTTTCACAGGATATGCTGGGCTTTGGCTGTAATATTAAGCATCTGCTTCGCCGTATTCTTTGTGTGTACTGCTTACAGGTGGTACGCTAGGAATCCTATAGTTACGGTGAGTAAAAGTTATCATAATCAGCGATAAATGTACGATAAATGTATCACATTTATCGCACATATTTGAAACTATATCGAACATATTTGAAACTATATAAACAAGAAACAGATTGAAAATAAAAAGGACTCATATCTCTTTTTGATTTTCAGGTAATCGAAAGCACACACGGGCCGATTTGGGATGTACCTTTCCCAGCTGTTACTGTTTGCGATTTGAACTTTGTATCTCGCAAGGCGGCACAGATATTTGCGAACAACCTGTGAGTGTTCTTACATACCTTGTGCTAATCTTTCGAATTTTTAAAAGTTTTCACTTCTGAGATGCATTCCTACGACTGACAATTTTTTTGCAGTTCCATGACGACACGATAATGTGTGCTCATTTCAACTCTGTTTTTACTACTGCTTTTAGAACTTTGCCTTCAAATGTGACAGCGGATAAAATTTTCGACACGCTCCGTCTGGTACCACTTTTGCATTCAGCTTTCAACGCATATCCTAAACAAAGACAAGATCTTTACACATTACAAATGGCGTTGGACTTTAACAACATTACAATACAGGCCATGTTTAAAGCAGTGAGTATGCGTCTGACGTGTTAATAGTTTAATTAAAAATATTAATAGTTGATTTCAGTAAATAAGGATTATAATATTTTCGTTATGTTTTCACGTAAAGTTGTCTCCTGCTTCTTCGTGTAATCGTCTGGTCCAGAGATGTATGTGGAAGAATACTATATACCGATGTGACCTGCTGTTCCAACAAGTATTTACACATCGGTCATTATGCTGCGCTTTTAACTACTACGCCGTTGAACCTTTCGAATCTGACGAAAAAATGCAAGTATCTTTGTGAATTTCTTCTTTACCACACAGTATAGGATCAGTGGTTACACAAAAGAGATTTTAAAAAGGCAGTCATACTTCTCTTGAATTTTGACACACTAGAGGGCGCGCATTACGTAATGTATTAACACAGGGCGCCACACATCATTACATCCAACATATAGTTTTCACTAATGGGAAGAGCGATCGATAAACAAGAAAGGATTTTGTAGGTATATTAATTTGAAGAAAAATTTCGTCCGTGCGAATCCGGCGGTGAATCACTAGTTTTGTATAGATATTGAACAACATGCATATATTTTTCCTCTCAAAATTTTTTTTTCTAACGTAACCCAACGTCACATATAAACTGTGACTGTATTATCATTTAAACAAGGTTTTTTTGGAGTTTCTCCTTAAGAATCGATTTGCATATAATAAGCCCGTGGTATGAAAATTGTCACAAGGAATGCGAGCACGAATGCGTTAAGTTTTTTGTATTATCTAGACTTACATCCTCTATAAATCCGCTGTAACTGTAATCTGTTGTATAGTTATTGTCTTGAATTTTTTATCATCTCGTCAATAATTATTTAATATTTGATAAACTACATAAAACTTAATTCTATTCTTTATACACAAAATATATACTTGATAACTAGTAAGATTGAGTGTAGGTGCTATTCTATTCTAGAAAAAGAAATGTATTTTTTCCTATATTATTGTTTAATTATAAATCTTAAGAGTACATTTTGGTGTAAGGGTCTTTAGCTCTGGGGCTTGATAAATCTGGATTGCAAATCAATTCATCATCTAAAAGTCTTTTTTTTGCTTCAATAGCATCTTTTTGAGCCTTTGCATAGCAACCGTATGATATTATCACAACGACGGCATACAAACAAGCAGTAATCCAACAGTTGATTGCAACCGTTTTATAGTTATGCTCGGTTTTTTTAATAAAATCATCATAATTCGTGTAATCATGGGCAGACACATCTTCCACTAGGGTAGTTGCTTCTAAATAATAAAAAACACCCATAACTAACAATTGTATTACACCCCACACGCTCAAAAGCATGCAACATATACTGCAGTTCAATAACATACTCATTTTTCTAGTAGGTAAGCACTTCTCAAAAGATCTTGGACGATAGAATTTCAATGCAGTGAACAATTTCACACTTCTATTCCTTATGCTTTATATTTTCTCGTTAAATAAAAACTCATAGTAAAAAAACCAATGACAACGTGATGACAACTGATTAATATGATATATGATGAGGTTTATAACGAAATAGGTATTAAACTGATGATATATGTGTTTTAATATAATATGATTGGAAGTATATCTAAATAATTATAAAGTGGACTGTGGACCGTCAGCATAGCTGTCGAACTTAACATAAAAAAACTTAGAACACGGTCGCCTGATAATAACGCAAAACCGCACCAACATTGACAGTATAAAGTTATTTATCAACAAGGGAGTGGGAGCAGGACGGTTTTTCTACCATATTAACTAATGAAGCTGCTTTTATTATAGAAGAGTGGAAGAGTGGTAGGTGATATATTATATTGGTATGTATTTAGGAAATGTGTATCTGACTCTTTTTAACTTTTTGCTCAAACAATTCCTGTAAGTTAGGCAGCGCACTTTTTACCCCCCTGGGCCCGTAGTCAAGATGCAAACGCTTCGTTGCGTACAAAATGCTTTCTCTTAGCGTTCTCTCTGTTTCCGAAGTAGCTAACGAAGCATTTGCATCTTGGCTAGGGGCCGTGTTGCTACAGCTCTTTTTGTATTATTTAAAAAAAATAAAGGCTGACGGTCCACTCGATGGTGGCTACCTACTATCAAGTGTATTTACCATCATATTAACACAAGAAAGAAGAAGCCACTGGTTTTGCGTAGAGCGCAAAGACAGGCACCTAAACCATTAAACCAAAGGCTCGTCAAAATAATAAGGTACTTCATTGCCGCGCGTCTTAACAAGCCGTCTGTCAACCCTGTGGGTGGACGTCCTGCGCTGCCTTTGCCTGTCCGTGGCCTCCACTTGAGGCTCTCCGTACTATGTGTACTATTATCAAAGTTTAATTTTGATCCATAACATAATTTGCAAGATTGCAAATGTTGGTTTAAAACTCAACCTCACGTTGCATATGCATGCACTAGTGACATGGGTACAATTGTACCCAGACTACTGTGATTAGATAAAGATTTGTCTATAATAAAAAATATTGTTGTCATCAACGCTACATGATCTCACAATTAAGTCTACAAGCAAATATTAAAAAAAAAAAAAAAAATTATTTTCGTTCGTTAAAATGCTATTTCCAAGAGTATTCATTTGAACCTTTTATACGTTTATTTCTAATTGAAATAAAAATATAAAAAGTTTTGAAATCATTGTATCGTAATAATTAATTAACAAAAATTGTCAACGTAGACACTGAAAAAGTTATTTTAAGTAATTAAAACTAGTTGGGATTCAAACAAATGGGAAGGATTATTTTTCTTCGAACTGTTTGTTATTTTCAGTACTAATTAGAAACGGATCTAATTAATGCTTCAATTAGCAGCCGTTTTTATTTAAAAAAAATTAACAACATCTCAGACAGTACCTTCATGTTTGAAGTCTTGATTTACCTACTCTTTAAGAAATAACTTTTAGAAATTGGTATAGAAATATTCCTAATGATATTACAAATGAAGTAATATACTGATTTGGCAATAGATATTGTTGCGGATGCATAATTTTCAATATCCGCGAATGTGGATTTCAAGTTTTTATTAATACTTAGATTTAATTTTTAATGTAGAAATAAATGACGAAAATTGTGATATTCATATATTGTTATGAAGTAATCAAGCTCTAAGTAGAAAAAAATATAATTTAAAATAACAAAGAATTTCTTAATTAATCCGCAACAAAAAATTCGCATTGATTACTGCTAACACGGGTACACGTAAATATATTTCAATCGATGCGGTGTTCCTTATTTTCGGATGCGCATGCGAACATCCGCAACAACCCTGAAATATAGCACTATGTCCTTTTTTAGGAGGGGAGATGACATTTACGCACTATCCCTCGTCGATGGGAACAGTCGACGAGGGGGAGTGTGGGACTCGCCTGGTGAAGTGACTTATCACCGGGAATACCCACTAAAACCCCCCCGGATTCCAAAATCAGCGGTGATGTGTGGGTCCGAAATCAAGGCCTTGTCCTTTGATCCCCACTGACCGCTGTGTCCGCTTCGGACTCATCTCGTGGCGAGTGTCCGCCTCACATTTTTATGTGCCGCCACGGATCATTTTTTGGTGTTTCAGGACACTAAATGATAGTATTATGTCCTGTAATTTTTTTACATTTTTTTTAGTAAACGTATGCAGCCTGAGACGCCCCGAAGAGTCGCTTCGTGTGGGTATGAAACAGCGCTGACTGTTCTTTTAAACACCGAGCCCGACAATTATTACAGCGCTTCTATGGCCTCCCTAGGCACCTTTGTATGTATTTTTTTATATTTTTTTAGATTAATTACAATTCAAACTCAAAACTCAGTTGGGCTAAACAAGTATTTTGCCTGGGAAAAACATTCATTTAGAAAATTAATTGAAAAAAAAAAACCTGTCAATGGTATAATGTTTGTGTGACTAACGGTTCATTTGACGAAAGGCGGTATCTGACGTCGTCTACTGACAAGAGCATCGCCATAGGTGCTGCAAGATATTAGAGGGGGATACGAACTTATGCTTTCACGACTTGACTAATACTCAACCAATCATCATGAAATTTTGCATATACGTTGTCAAGGATACAGAAAAGGACATAGGCTACCTTTTATAAATAAAGTACCAACTGTTCCCTAGGGATCATATATAAATAAAAATAAAAAAAACAACGCCTGACAAAAATATAAGCAATAAAGATTGAACAAATGTTTTAACATCTATGAAAAAGGAGAGCGGACAAAGTAGCGGGTAAAAGCTAGTATCCATTCATATTAAATGTTAATCATATCTTAATATATTTTTTCATATATGCTAATAATTCCTATAATCGCTATTTAAGATATTAATGATTAACTATTATAAATTCATTACGTTATTTATCTTAGTTTTATATGGTATTACGATAATTGCATGAAACGGAAAGTATTAAATGCGATAAAATGCATAATTAGGGGATTCAGAATGTTAAATTCGCTTATATAATCTAGTAACTGGGCGACCCACCTGCGCTCGGTGGACTTAATGTCGTCACAATAATTGCATTGCAAACGACAAGATTAACAACTACAAGCAGTCTGGCATCAACATTTATTTGATCTATGCGTCTGTCCGTCTCAACCGCGCGGTCATCTGAACTTAGTCTATATAATAAATGCAGTGTTGCGACTGCCACAAGATTGGAATGCTACCTTTACACTAGCCACTTACCATACTATGCACCGTCATCTATACTTATAAAATTGTTTGTCCTGACCACAACGCACAGCCAAAACTACTAAGTCTAGAAAGCTGATGAAACATAGGTTTATTTTATAACGTAAGCATCCGCTATGAGAAAGGATCTTTTGAAAATTATCGTTTGTTTACTTTAAAAAATAGCAACGAATTTAAAGCATACTGCGATTTTACAAACCAAAAATCAAAAAGTATATTTTTGAGATATTTACAAAAAAAGTTTTAGTGAATTTTGTTCCAGACAGGGTTGTTATACGTAAAGTTATTTCTATTATAGGCATGAAAATTTAATAGTTTATTTATTATATTTTTATACTATAGATAAGGCAGTCAACTATTCACTAAGGTCAAAATTTTGAATCTCAAAAAATAGCTGATTTTGGTTTGACAACGACTATTTGACGGTTTTGTATGTTCTTTTTTTATTGTAATATTATGAATTTTGATAACCAACAGGTGGTTATAGACAATGCTTACAACATTCCGGATCTTGATTCACCCTTTCGCATTGTGAACCCATCAACGGAAGTTCTCATTGCACTGTCTCCGGAGAGTACTTATGCGACACCTGGGATAAAGGCATTCTCACCAGAAACCAGGCGTTGTTACTATAGTGACGAGGTAAGGGGGGAAAACTATAAAGTTAGTTATAAAAACAAAAACATTTATCTTAACTACAACTAAATTAAGTACAATACCGTTGTACTAATTATAGTGGGTAACACAATAATACCTAGTTATTTGTACTACGAGTGAGAAAAGTTGTTTTTTGTTGCGAGTGCCGACTTTAAATCATGAACAAGCGAAGTAGTCTGGAATTAAATCGCGAGCGTAGCGAGTGATTCTAATATAGAATACTGAGCGCAGTGAGGGATTTAAAGGCACAAGACATTTAAAAAAATTTGCTCTCGTGTTAAACATACAACTTTTCACCTCAACAGCGAGAAAAGCGTTACTAGGTCATCTTTAGGTAAGAACATCAATAAAGATAATTTTAAACAATTATGTTTAACATAATTTCAACAAACTTTCATAAAATATAACTAAGTTAACAATATTAAAAGTTGAAAGTAAAATTATTGCAATTTGTCAGATTGAAGGTTTGTTCGGAACTGAAATAGTCGTATTATTTACTTGCGTATTAGGTAAAAAGCTAAATTCAGTATTAGAAACTTGTTCTCTTAATTTTTTTGGAGTTACGAGTAGACATCTATTTTCATAGCTGGACCAAAGCCGACTCTAGTCGGTTATGGCTAGACGCACTAATGTTTCTTTAAGTATATTTATCAAAACAGCTCAGTTGACCTATAGCGGAAAAAAGAGTAATTTCCGTAATTTTGATTTATAAATTTATATTTTTTTTTACATGTTGCGTTCGGAAATTGAACTGGTTGACATTTTTATAAAAACAAAACTAGATATTTTTAAGTAAGTGTTATTGATGTTTATAGTTATTTATTTTAAATATTACGATTTAAAAATAGCAATAATACAATTTACAAACATAAATTTTAATAGATAAAAACGAAATTTTATTCCTGTGAGTTAAATCGCTAGGCCAAAATGAGTTTCTGAACGCACCATTTCTTTTTCGCACCACCACTCGCAGCAAAAACCGATTTTGCTGAGAGTTTTTAGGCACCAAAAGCGCCCTTTTCGTGCTGGAGAGGTGAAAATATTATTGTTTAATTTTATCCCTTTCTACCAGTTCGAAATTTTCGATGGTAGGTAGGAGTTCGATGATAGGAGAAACAAACTGGTACCAAACTTCTATTTCTGTTCAATGGAGATCAACAAAAAATATTAATTTGCTATACATAACTCATTAATTGATTATACGTCATAGATATAATCCGATATAATATAAAACAATACCTATATAGATAAGAATATAGATATTAGGGGTTAAAGTATGAAATTGCCGATTTGTATTGAAAAATAAAAATTCGTTTTTTTTTTTAATTTAACATATTTATTTAATCAAAATAATTACCATTATTATCTATACATTGCTGCCATCTAATAGGAAGCTCATTTATGCCTTTGCGATAGAACTCTGGTGATCTAGATTCGACAAACTGTGTGAAAGCATTTTGCACTGCCTCCTGAGAAGAAAACTTTTTATCACGCAGAAAATTGTCCAAATCACGAAAAAAATGGTAGTCCGTTGGAGCAAGGTCTGGCGAATACGGAGGGTGACGAATGGTTTCTAATTGCAGTTCCTATAGAGTCTGCAGATCAGTCAAATCATGAGGCACCCATTTTTCATATTTTTTTATTTTATTGATTTGACGCAAATGAGTCAATATTGTTGGTAAGGTAACGTTAAACCATGCCGCTAATTCCTGGGTAGTTTGGCTCGGATCGGCTTCCACCATCTCTTTCAAATCATTGTTATTCACCTGTGTGGGCGGTCTTCCACGTGGTTCGTTCTTCAAATCGAAGTTTCCATCACGAAAGCGTTTAAACCAAAATCGCACAGTGCGTTCATTAGCAGTCCCCTCTCCAAACGCAACATTAATATTGCGAGCTGTTTCTGCCGCGTTAGTTCCGCGTCGGAACTCGTATTCAAAAATCACACGAATTTTCGAAGTATCCATCTTTATTGTCTAAGCTGAATAAAAAAAACAACTGAAAGTTGATAATCGAATGTTGCACATTTTTTAAAAGAAGAACTACATAGGTACCGTGGGAAAAAAATTTCACTCAAAAATCTCAAACCATGAAGGTTCTATGTCAATTCGAAGTACCTATTACAATAAAACGGCAATTTCATACTTTAACCCCTATTATTATAAGAAGGTAGGTACCTAAAGTTTGTATGTTTGTTTGCTTGTTTGAATGTAGGATGGTCTAATCTTCGAAACCAATTTGAAAAAAATCTTTCACCATGGAGAATAAAGGTAAGGAGGAACAACTGACGGAGAAAGTGTCCGTCGGACACATAGGTCGGACACCATTACTTAGTATTTCATTTACGGCGCTGTAGTAGCATTTTATTTAGGGTTATTTCATGAACTACGCAACCAACCAATCATATCAAACACCAATGCTACACTAGCGCCATTCTGGTCAATTTATGAACCACTATTTAATGCTTTTAGCTTACCACGTTATATCTTTTATTTCTCAACGCTGACGAAGGTGAAGGCATCAGCTAGTATTCAGAATATTCTTCAGAGATTGCATAATATAATGCATAATCGTTATGATGAGTCCAGACTATGTAAAAAAATGTTATAAAAAATAATACGAGTATGTAGTTATATATAACGTGTTTTATATATGTGGACGATAAGTGTTATAAAACATCTACATGAATTGGCCCTTGAGTCACGTGTCATGATGCAACAGGGATAATTTATTGTAGACGTTGTTTGGTAACATTGTTATATTGCACTGTTATATTGTTATATTGTGAATGTGTTATACAACTTAGTTCTATAATATGCGCTATATAGGTATTGCATTTGTCCTCTATGACAACTTAATTATAAGGTCGCTGTCACACAGAGACGAAAGCGGAACGACCGCGGACTGTAGTAAAGATTTCGTGTCGCTTTCGTGTAATAAACCTGTCTGAATTGTACACCGATATTATTGTAGGTATAAATATCGCAAATCTTTTTAGGCTCTGACCTTGAGCGGGTATCTTTCGTTTGCGCATGTAGAATTGCGAACAATACAGCGTAACTGCTTTCTCTCTTGTAGAAATGTTATCATCTCTCGCAGTCCCAAAATCGGTTAATATTTTTTTTTTGGTAATGGTACCTGTCATAACCTGACACTTTACTAGTCTGTGCTGTGACACGTCATTCTTTTGTAAAAAAATACATGTGAACAAGTAAACAAAGATTAAAAATAAAAACCAACTCGTAATTAATTAATTTATGTGTTTTACTTGGAAAATATAATAAATGGCGACGAGGATTACAAGAATTTACACGTGTGAACATAAGTTTTGAAAGAAATAACAATACCAGACATAAGAAAATTATAACCTTCAATGTCACTACTTAATCAATTCTCTAAAGAAATTGAAGAAGGCAAAACTAGTTTCATACAAACACTAACAAAAAAAGAATTAATCAGCTTGTGTGAGCAATTAGAGGTGGAAACTATCAGTGAAAATATTGAAGATTTACGAAAAACTTTACGTAAGGTAATCAAAGATTTGAACCCGACACAAAAAAATATACCAACTATGTCAGCAAACATTTACAACATAGATACTTTTGATGGACGAGATTTTGATATCTTTCATACACAATTGCAGTGCTTAATAATACTTAATGATGTACCGGAAGAAAAAAAAGTCGCACTGTTAATCACTAAACTGTCAGCAAAAGTGTTTGAGACCTTGAATTATAAATGTGCTCCTGCGAAACCTACGGAAAAGACCTACCTACAGCTTATTGAAATTTTAAAAGAAAGATACGAAAAATCAACATCTGTACCTTTAGATCGTGCAGAATTTAGAAAATGTAATCAAAAACCAGATGAAAACATTGAGGAATATGTAATACGACTAAAGAAAGCAGCAAAGAAGTGTAACTTTAAGGATTATGATGATCAAGTCAAAGAAAAACTCATAGATGGTGTACATTCTTCCTTAATAAAATTTGAATTATTGAAAAATGGAGAACGAACATTAGAAAATTTACTTATTTTAGCAAGGACAGTGGAGTCAGCCCTATTGCATTTTAAAGTAAAGCAACCTTCTGAAGAAACACCTACGAGTATGTTTCAAGTCAAGCGGAGTAACCCAAATAAAGCGAAGGCATTCCCAAATCAAAGAAGCGAGTTAAGACCATCAGGCTCGGGGAAGTTTATCAAGTGTTTTTGCTGTGGTAAAAGTGGCCATTTAAAAAGTGAATGTAGTTTGAAAAATAAGTTTTGTTCAGAGTGTGGCCAACGAGGCCATTTGTTTAAAATGTGTTCCAAAAATCGTAAAGTGAATACACTTGAAATGGAAAATGAACATTACCAAGAGGACAATTTAGATATTGAACAGTCAATTCAAAAACTTTTCCCTGATAATGATGATTACTATAATATTTACAGTTTTAATATAACCACAAATAAGGTACCTGCATGTTACATTAGTGGCAGTGTGAATGGAATTTATTTAAAATTTGAATTAGACACAGGTTCTGAAGCTACAACTATTTTGTTAAAAGATCTTAAATCAATGAACTTAATGAATAAAATGTATAAAACGAACATAAAGTTTAAAAATTATGACCAAACCATCACACAGCCATTGGGTATAATTAAAAATATTGAAATGTCATTGGATGATAAAATTAAAAAGGTAGACTTATTTGTGGTTAATAACAATATGCCACGGTTGTTAGGACGAGATGTATTGAATTCATTTGGTATGTGGCCACTAAGTTTAAAAACAATAGAGACCACGGACGTAGTGAACATAATTAAAGAAAAGTTTTCTGAAGTTTTTAGTTCAGGTTGGGGCAATTTTAAAGGGGACTGCATTTCCTTGAAATTAAAAGAAAATGCACGACCAAAGCGCTTACCTGTAAGACAGATACCCTTTTCTTTAAAAGATAAAGTAAATCAAGAAATAAAAAGGTTATTAGATAATAAGAGAATTGAACCAGTTAAATACAGTGAATGGGGAACACCAGTGGTGCCAATAGTAAAACCAGATGGTACAGTTCGCTTGTGTGGCGACTACAAAGTCACCTTGAATCCACAACTAGAAATTGATCGTTTTCCATTACCGCATGTAGAAAACATTTTTCATACATTAAGAGATGCAGAGTATTATTGCGAATTGGACTTAAAGGAAGCATATTTACAGGCACCCCTGGATGAAGCCTCACAGGAACTGACGGTTATTGTAACTGAGTCGGGGATATTCAAATACAAATATCTACCATATGGTGTCAGTACAGGGCCGGGGTCGTTTCAAAGACTCATGTCACAAAAACTGTCAGGAATCCCTAATGTAATAGTGTTTATAGATAATATTTACATGTGTGGTAAAACGCAAGATGAAATGTTAAAACTTCTTGAGATGGTGCTAACTAAATTAAAAGAGTGTGAATTTAAACTTAAAGTAGAAAAATGCAAATTTTTTCGGAAAAGTATTGATGTGTTTGGATATAGAATTAATAAACAAGGGATTCAAATCATAAAAGAAAACATTGTGCCAATACTAAACTTAGCACCACCAGAAAATTTAACCATGTTGCGTTCATTCTTAGGTAAAGTTAATTATTATGGGAGGTTTTTGAAAGATTTGGCTTCAATCTTACATCCAATTTACGAATGTACTAGAAAGGGGAGTTTTGTTTGGACGGATGACTGCCAAAAGGCATTTGAATCTGTAAAAAATAAATTGGCATCAGCTGAAAACCTAACACATTATGACCCAAATTGCCAATTAATATTGACCTGTGATGCATCAGCCTATGGAATTGGCGCTATTTTATCAAGCCGCGGGGTGGATGGCATTGTTCGGCCAATTGCATTTGCAAGTAAAAAATTAAGTGACACTGAACAAAAATATACAGCCTTAGACAAAGAAGCATTAGCTATAATTTTTGGCATAACTAAATTTTACAATTATACTTATGGAAGACCATTTGAATTGGAAACGGACAATGCCGCGCTCACCCGCATTTTTGGACCATACAAGGCTATACCAAGAATGGCAGCTAAACGCCTTCAGCATTACGCAATCTTCTTATCAGCATTTAACTATACAGTCAAATACATCAGTACAGACAAAAATCCCGCTGATTTCTTATCCAGGCAGCCTAATGAAAGAGATAACACAAAATATCACACTTTATGTACTAATAACATTGATAATGTATATGTAAACCACATAGAGGAGTCAGACTTACAATCATTAGATTGGAAAGCCATACAAAGTAACACAAAAAGAGATACACTGTTAGCAAGGGTACTTCTGTATTGTCGTGATGGATGGCCAGAAAGGGTTACTGATGATAAAGTAGCTCCTTTCTACTCCAAAAGGCATGAAATTAGTATGGACAGAGACTGTTTATTATGGGGACATAGAGTTATTATACCAGACAACTTAAGACAGATGGTACTAGATGAACTTCATCTGTCACACTTCGGAACCTCTAGGATGATTGATATGGCAAGAGCTTATTTTTGGTGGCCAAAATTAAATGAAGACATTGAAAAAATAACGAAATCTTGTAAAATGTGCTTGGAAAACGCTCACAATCCTCCTAAAGTGGTTCCGAGGTGTTGGCCTATTCCACCTGGACCATGGTACAGAATTCATGCTGACTACCTGGGACCACTGTTGGGAAAAATGTTTCTAATTATAGTAGACAGCTACTCCAAATGGCCGGAAGCATTTCAAATGGCTAACGTAGGATCCAGTCTCGCAATAACTAAATTTAAACAACTGTACATACGTTTCGGTTTTCCAGTACATTTAGTAACAGACAATGGCACTGCATTCACTAGCCATGAATTTCAAGAATTTTGCAACAAAACGGGTGTAAAACATAGCTTTACTTCGCCTCACTACCCCGCAACCAACGGTGCTGCGGAAAGGTTTGTTGAGACCTTTAAATCGCATATTAAAAAAATTGTGGAGAGTGGGAAATCACTTGAGTATGCCATAGGCATATTCTTGTTAGATTACCGAACTACCACTCACAAAAGCAGTGGAGTAACTCCGGCTCGCTTAATGATAGGTAGGGAACTGCGCAATAGATTTTCACTTCTGAGACCCGCACCTATATATCAAAACCTTGTGGAGTCCCAGGATAAACAACTACATTATGCAAAAGGGAATAGAGCCTTAGTACTGGAAGAAGGAGAGTTAGTCAACGTAAAGGATTTCAGGAAGGGAAGGAAATGGGCTAAGGGTCGCGTAGTAAAAGTAGTGGTACCTGGGTCAACATTCTTGGTCGAGGTGGAAGGGCTACAGTGGAAAAGACATGCCAACCAGCTGTATAAATTGTAATATATCTAATAATGTCTTCACACATTCCACACAGCGCCATCTGGTTCCGCACTGGGCAGCTGATGCTTGTGTGGTACATGGATGTGAGGTTAGGTTATCTATCATTAGAGGGGAGGAGAGTGTCATAACCTGACACTTTACTAGTCTGTGCTGTGACACGTCATTCTTTTGTAAAAAAATACATGTGAACAAGTAAACAAAGATTAAAAATAAAAACCAACTCGTAATTAATTAATTTATGTGTTTTACTTGGAAAATATAATAGTACCATAAAGTTCTTTTAGAGAATTTAATTCGTGGTAAGCTAAAGGCATTAAATAGTGGTTCATAAATTGACCAGAATGGCGTTAGTGTAGCATTGGTGTTTGATATGATTGGTTTGTTGCGTAGTTCATGAAATAACCGTAAATAAAATGCTACTACAGCGCCGTAAATGAAATACCAAGTAATGGTGTCTGACGGACACTTTCTCCGTCAGTTGGGCCTCCTTACCTTTATTCTCGGGTATGCTGACGTAATATTACGCTAGCATACCCATATACAATATCTTGACAAAGAAAGCACCTAGCGAGCCCATTCCAACGGCTTATTTTGTTGCTAATTTGTTGCTCTGAGATATTAAAAGTTAGTTAGTTAGTTAGTTATTAGTTAGATATTAAAAAATGTCACCCCTTCATGGGGGGTGAACTACCCCTATATATTAAAATTGAGAATAGCGAGCCCGTTCCAACGGCTTATTTTGAAGTTAATTTGTTGCTCTACGATAAGCTAGTTAGATATTTAAAAATGTCATCAATTAACAAATTAACTTTAAAATAAGCCGTCGGAACGGGCTCCGCCCCCCCATGAAGGGCTGACATTTTCACATCTCATATACACATTAGCAACAAATTCCCATATAGTTTTCAAGTCCGACTTATGAAATGGGTATGCCACCGTAACATACGTGTCTACGCTCCTTGAAAAAACCCTGACAGTTTCAAAGCGCTGCGATTTTTTTCCTTAGTGTCCACAATTACGGGCAACTTTTCATTTTTTACCCCTTAAGGTGTATAACGCCGATTTGGCCTTGAATTATTAGGCTGATTTCCCCGCGCCACCCTCTACAAGAGATCGACCGCACAGAGATGGCAAAGAGTAGTATGGAGACTAGACGACAAAGGCACGACATAGTCGACTGAGCCTACTTTACTGCAAATACATACTACAAATTTATAATTATTTACAATGTAGAGGGATAATTCAGTAACAATGAAGCGTGTTTTGTTATTTAGGTAGTAAATTATGTTACCTAGTAAAAATTTTTACCCGTCTGCGCCACAACGAGGGTTATGTTTTTAGAGTGTATAGCGGCGCACTCCCGGCTTGGCCCGGGGTGTATTTTTTCTAAAATAAACGTAGCCTAAGTTACTCCTTATTACATCAGCTACCTGCCAATAAAAGTCCCGTCAAAATCGGTTCAGCCATTTCAGAGATTAGCCGGAACAAACAAACAGGCAGACAAAAATTGTAAAAAATGTTATTTTAGATTTTTTCTAAAATAAACGTAGCCTAAGTTACTCCTTATTACGTCAGCTACCTGCCAATAAAAGTCCCGTCAAAATCGGTTCAGCCATTTCAGAGATTAGCCGGAACAATCAAACAGACAGACAGACAAAAATTGTAAAAAATGTTATTTTAAATTTTTTCTAAAATAAACGTAGCCTAAGTTACTCCTAATTACATCAGCTACCTGCCAATAAAAGTCCCGTCAAAATCGGTTCAGCCATTTCAGAGATTAGCCGGAACAATCAAACAGACAGACAGACAAAAATTGTAAAAAATGTTATTTTAAATTTTTTCTAAAATAAACGTAGCCTAAGTTACTCCTAATTACATCAGCTACCTGCCAATAAAAGTCCCGTCAAAATCGGTCCAGCCATTTCAGAGATTAGCCGGAACAAACAAACAGACAGAGAGACAAAAATTGTAATAAATGTTATTTTGGATGTTATTTTGGATTTTTTCTAAAATAAACGTAGCCTAAGTTACTCCTTATTAAATCAGCTACCTGCCAATAAAAGTCCCGTCAAAATCGGTTCAGCCATTTCAGAGATTAGCCGGAACAAACAGACACCCAGACAGACAAAAATTTGGTTTGGTTATGTGGTTGGTTTATTTTGGTGTATGTACTCATATATGGTGTATGTACGTATATATATTCATATATGCATGTAGTAAAAAACGGTTATTTCAATATTACAAACAGACACTCCAATTTTATTTATATGTATAGATGTATGTATATTTCTTTATACGAATATAAAATATATGGTAAAAGAGCCAAACAAAAGTTTTTATCAAAACTAACAATTTTTTTAATTTTTAGTAAAAACAATTGAGTTTTTGCACCAACCGTGCAAACTTCGCGTGGTACGTTTTGTTTGGGTAACGCTAATGCCGGCGGTAATAATTTTTTTTTTAATTTTGATATTTTTTTTCAAATTCACCAAGTGAGTGAAGTGACAATAAATTGAGACAAAAAGTGTTTTTTTTTTTTTTTTCATTTTGATAAATTTTTTTCATTTTGATTTTTAGAGCGAGAATCTTGCTTCTTCAATTTTTTCAAAAAATCTATCGAGTGGGACAAAAAAGCGGCTGAGTGGATTAAATGGAAACTCTGTGGGGCTTTTTAGGGTATATTGAACTGTAAAAGGCACACTTAACATTTATTATTTTCTCCATATTTTTGATTCAGCGCTTGATTTTTCTAAAAGCTATCAAAAGCCCTTTTTTATAATTTTTAAAATTCATGTCAATAGAATTAAAAAAAAAAAACAAATCCTTGTAGAAAATTTATTCACGTTTTCATTTTGTTTTCGTTTTGTCTTGTCTTTTGCCATGTCTAATTGTTTTGGTTTGGTTTTGGTCTTATTATTATTAATTGCGTAATTTGAAAGGAGGGGGGGGGGGGAGTAAGGGGGGAGCGGAGGGGGGCTGGGAGGATGGTGTTGATAGATTACCCTCATCCTTTCAAATGATACCTAACATGGGGGGTCTATTTGTAACCGTTGACCATGGTTACGTCAAATTTTTTATCTCGTCGAGACGTCTCCGATGAACCCAAACACGACCCGGCTGTGACGCGCCGTTTCCTTGGGTGTCCAAGGAGGGGGCTGTCAAAAATCTCGCTTTTTTTTGGTGCCCCGGTAGACCGGATGACACTTTCCTTGGTGACTACCGATTACCCTCTATGACCTTCCGCAAACGCCACCCTTCTATCCCTCATAGTTTCCGAGAACCGCTCACCAACTTTTTACCAGAACGGTGTACCGAGGATATCGGATTTTTCTGGAGGTCACGGGGGCGTCCCCTACGCGACCACCTACTATAGGAAAACCACCCACCGCTCCTTCTAGGAGAACAATTCGATGAGTCACTAGATACGTGAGTGGGAATCTGGCTTTATAGTGGCTTTATTATTTATTTATTAGGCTTATTAATTTATATGTATTAATTAATAATTAATCATTATTAATATTAATTAATTTAATTAATTAATTAATTAAAATTCATGCAAACTTTCCTTCCTCGTTTGGTTTATTTTTGATATATTACGCTTTTGCCTCCTTTGCTTACTTCCTATCTTTATTAAATTTAGATAACAAGTATATATACAGATGAATTATTAATTGAATATTCAAATTGAATATTTCAGATTATTAATAAATTGAATATTATATTACAACATAATTTATATTTAGTTTTTTAAAGATTTAATTAAAAAGACAAAAAAGAAAACCTATTAAAGTATTATATACACTATCATGCACTGTCTGTTCTGCCAATAAAATGTTTATTCTTTGTTTATTACGTAAAAATTAATAATTTGATGAAGCGCAACGCGGCACAGGTCCGTCTAGCATCACGACTCGCCCCGCACTGATTTTATGGACGAGAACGGGCTAGCGATGAGTAAGTGGGGAAATATTTTTGATAAAAACATTATATAAAATTCAATTTTACGAATTTTCAAAAAGCGCTTTCAACAAATCATGCTACATTGTTATCTTCATAAGTGTACAAAATTTCATAATCTTTTGATAAATATTGTAGAAGTGAGATTGTTATAACTGAAAATAAAAGGGGTGAGTTTAGAATTTTTTTCCTAAATCAATTAAAATAAAATAAAAAATTTAATCCCAACAAATCATTCCTCATATCTTGTAGATAAACATATATTTTTTTCGCTGAAGAAAAGGCGTATATATAATGAATAAAACTGTTACAAAATGTTGCAAAAATTTAATTTTTTGGAAGGATAAGCCTTAATTTCAAACGGTTTTTTTAGCAATAATCCATATTTTTTTCATTAGAAGCCTTTGATCATTGAAATATTTTTTTAAAAAGCTGTAAGCACAGGCACGCGATTAAATTCTCTAAAACTTAATAATTCTTTACCATTACCAAAAAAAATTAAAATTGGTCTACAGCCCGTAGACCAATTTTAAGACGAGCAAAAATTTTAAGCTTAACAAATGACCATTTTATTTTATTTTAAATGGGACTAAAATGTGTTTTACCTTCTGTAATTAATATTACTTTTACTACTCGAAATAAATAGACAAATAAATAGAGACAGATAAAGGACTAAGTGCTGATTGAAAAATATATGAAAATGAATTCATACTCGACGTAAATGTTTCTCAGCTGATTATTCATTAAAAAGATATTATTTACGATAGTGATATTAAATTTGCGTGTACATATGATTGATTACTATGTAATTAATACAATGTTTTTCCTAGTCGTACACCAATCAAAAGGCGTATTGATCTTAGCGATATTTCAATAACGATTGACGCACACATTTGACGCACGTTACGCTCGTATGATAATCTTACAGGCCTTGTATTCTGAATATCTTGAGACGATACAATATTGACTACGGAAATAAATGGGCAACGTTCGAGTAAAGCCTCATGTTTACTTGTTACGGACTGATATATCAGTGAAGGAAGGCAAATAAACATTTGTAAAATACAATGTTTGTGAAGTGAATTCGGTCACCTGGTGGTGTTTTAGAACATCTTGTATATATAATTCTTAAAATCACAATACAATTAAGTAAAAAGAGTTGGGAAGAAATATTTTTATTATAAGATGACAAAAAGTATTTTACAATATTTACACACAAATATCTAAACTGTATAAAAAAGAAGGTAGTACAGCATAAATAAATGAAAAAAGGCAAAAAAAAAGAGTAGTTGTGGGGTATATAGCGGCTCCGTTATCAAACCCAAGCAGTTTCTCTGCAGGCTTGAATCGGTGTCGCGTTCCTCGAATATACATACTGGTGGCACGAATTATTGCAATACTTATTTTTGTTCTAAGCCAACCTAGGTATGGTACTTAATGATTTACCCCAGCGGTCTGCGAGGGTTTCTTCGATACGTTTGACGAAGGAAACCTTTTGTTCAGTAAAAAATGAAATGAAATAAAAATAATAAGCACCAAATTAATAATGAAAATGGTAAAAGAACATTGTTATATTTAATTCATTATCTGATTGAACTGCCCATCGGAAAAGAAAATCATGCAAGTAAATACACTGGACCGCAAAGAAAAAGGGTTGGTTAGAAAATTTTCAATATATTTATTATTTATTTAATATTTACAGCTAACCTGACTTAGCTATAAATGAAATAAAAACTAAATTAAAGAATATTTTATTGTGCTTAAATAAAAATAAAATTTATTTAGTTTAGCTTTAATTTAGTCTTTATTTCATAAAGCTAGGTCAGGTACTTTTGAAGATATTGAAGATTTTCTAACCGAACCTTATTTATAATTCAAAATTTTTGAAATAAAATTTCATAGTTATATAAATATAAAGGGTTTAAGCACTCTCTTATATTGTAATAAGTAGGTATATGACAGTGTTTAAATTACTCAATGTTTATTAAGTTCATTGTAGCAGTTGCTTTATATCTTATATCTACGCTTGGCTCCATTGATAAGAAATAATGATTTAATGATATTTTAGAAGCTTTTAACATAATAACGATTCTCTTCTTTCTTTTAATTGTTTCAGATGAAAATTGGAAGCTTCCGACACTACTCTTACCATAATTGCATGGCGTTTCAAAAGGCCGATACAATACGGAAGAAATGTAATTGTATTCCATTTTTCTTCCCAACTAAAGGTAAAAGATTCAACAAAATAATTCAAAATTTAAAACATACTAAATATTTAGTATACACTTCTTTCAAAATTATTGACTTATATTCTAGCGCCATACTCGTACATCTATTTAGAAACAATTCGTTCAATCCAATCGGCAACACTACAGCAACACTAACGACAGAACTTTTTTGCTTTGTTGTTATTTTTTTGAATGGCCGACATACTACCCGATGTCATATGTCAAGTAAACATATAAATATAGATAAAGTTGAAGTCAACCGTTGACGCTACTATTTGTCTTCTTGTTCAGGCTTTGACTTTGACTCGTCAACGTTTGGACGCTACTTATTACTTAACTGATTTCTAAACTTGTACACTATTATAATCGGCGGGTAAAAAAATTAAATAATTACTAATAAATTGATTATCGTTTAAAGAAAAAGAAATGAAGTAAATTATTGATAAAAACTCGAAGGTAGATCCAGGCTGCATCTGACCGGCCCTCTTGGGCATCGCAGCATCAGAATATGTTTACTCCCCACTAGTGCTGCCTCTATTGTATCTTTGTTAAACCTCGAGAGGAAAGAGGTTAATTAATTATTTGCAAGATATGTTTTACCATGGTCTCGTCTTCGAACTGCAGCTCGTTATCAGACAAAACCTTATGAACACATCATTAAAAATAATTCGCCTCATTTAGTCTTTCCATTCAAACCACTGAAGAGCTACGCATACTACGCATACTATGCATGCTAGGTGGCAATTACGTTAGCAACTCATGTTAAATTATGTATATTCTCTTTTGAATTTAGTAAATGAATATCTTTTACAAACATATTAATAAATTGAATAGAATGTATGTATTAATTGTTTAATTTTTTAATTTTAGATAAAATCCGTGCTTGCAATTTCTACGACATGGATTGTTTGAATGACGAACAAAGTAGGTACACAAATAATTCAATGTTAACTGATGATAATAAAATCGGGGGATACAGTTTGATGGGGTGTGGCTGTGTAGTGGGCACGGCCGCAATCGTGTACGTTACGAGTAATATTTCCAACGAATTTGAATATATCATATACAGAGGTTTCCAGAATTCTTTTTCTCATAGACCACTTTCAAAATTTAGCTGGTTCCAGTGGACTACATTTCTACCATATTCGACAAAATCGACAAAAAATGTGAAGATCAGAACTAATTCTACGGAAATTTGCGTTGCGGCTGAGTTCCTGGGGGTCCACCTGGACTACTTTGGGAACCAACGATATATACCAAAGAATTCTTTAATTCTTAGCTATTGAATAGTACATTAAAATTTTGTATGTATATAATGGACTAGCTGTTGCCCGCGACTTCGTCCGCGTGAATGTCGGTTATCGCGGTTGAATAAAATGTATAATTATGTCCTTCCTTGGGGTTCAAGCTTACTCTATAATAAAATCGATTCAGTAGTTATCATACTTATTTTGTTATGGAGTTATTATAAAATTATAATATCTCCTAAGATGTTGATTGAAATCAAATGATGTCAAGGGCAATTTTGTTCACAATTAAATACTTGTGATGAATAACATATTTATTTGGGTTAGGATTAATATCATGTATATAAAACATGTTCGAAAATAATGCATTAATTTCGATCAAATTTCATTACCATAAAAAAGGTTTAAGTAGTGAGTCAATCTTGTTTAATTAAGAGATAGTTATTGTTAGATTTTTAGCTTAGATTTAATTAATTAGTCTTAAGCTTTGTACCAATTTAAAGTATAAAACGAACTAACGTTTGTAAGTCGTTGTAACGTCTTAAAATATATAATAGCAAATATCCAAATTTCTCTTATGACTTATGCGATCGCTTATTTTCGTATTTTATAAGCATTTTGATTTCTTTTGTAAGTGAACCACTGCAGTTGTAATTTATCAGATTCTACTACCAATTAATTAAAAATCAAGGTAATAACAAAATATATTTTTTGTTTTACCAAAATAGCCGTTTTGTTCAATTAGCAGGAAAATGTCTAGAGTTGATTGATATTTGCTCGCTAAGTGTACCTGAGGATCTTGTAGTATAAAAAAAATATAGTTAAAATATTGGATCACATGGACTGTTATTACATAGTATGTATCTTCAACTGTATATAGTAGCACAAATTAATTGACTACATTACTTAATTACATTAAGTGTTTTAAAAATGAAACCGCAATCTGTTATTTTCGACACAAATCTTTTACGATTAAATTGGAAAATAATTTAATGTCCATTGGCGCCGGTATGCCTCACATTTGCATACAGATATGTGAGATATGACGTGTGATGAATTCAGCTTAATGAATAACTAGGTTATTGTAGGTACATATTTTCTGAATTAATTTTTTTAATTTTTTTTGTTAAACATGTCCTACTTCTTAGTAATTTTCACTTATCTATAATATAAAAATGAATCCCTAAATGTGTTGCTAAGCGCAAAACTCGAGAACGGGTGGACCGATTTTAATTCTGTCTTCACTCATGGATAGAGGGATAATCAGCAAAGGTTTTTACTTTAAAAAAAAATGCACCCCGGGCGAAGCCGGGAGCGGACCGCTAGTTTCTAATAAATAAATGTAATTTTTTCTTTTGTAAAATTGATTTTACAGTGTACATTTTATCAACGTACTTCAAAGTACAGATTGGAATCTGCTTAGTACAAATCTTTTAAGTTGACTTACTGCTGTTTTCATTAGTCAATAAGTGAGCCTTACAATAACGTTTCAGGAACAATAACAACAGTAACTGAACATTATTTCCTGAAAACAATGTGAAATGTGTAATTTCAGAAATGGTGGATGAATATATGACAGAAACAGATTTAAATCCATGCTTACCAGAATGCGAACATTTCGATTATCCATTAGAAGTGGCATTGGGAATGCTGGCCACAAATCCGGATCTAAGTGGTTTAACTTTTCTGTGAGCACTAATAACTTATTTAACCGTAGAAGTAGTATTTTATTAAACCTTAGATCTGATTAAAAAAGTTCGCCTGTTGAAAGACGTTTAACCAAACATCAGTCTGTTTCCAAGTAGCTACACTGAAGTTACATTGATTTCCACCAAATAAATTATCTGCGTTAAAAATAATTTCATTTTTTTTCCAAATTTTGGAGTAGTGAAAATTATTATGTGAAGTAATGGGAGTAAAATTGCCCCAGTAGTTAGTTACATCAATGAACTTCAGTGTAACTTCTGGGAACATACCCTAATTATTACTAAGTTAATATTTCATGAGCTTCTCTAAGAAGTATTGTCAAAGATACGCCATTTTACACAATGTAATTAATCGCTGTGTCTTAAATCTTAAATAATGTCCTTCGACTTGATTGATGTGAAATCGAAATCTAATTTTAACGTCATTCTCCCTTTGAGTTATCTGAATGATTATGTAAGTCGTTATCATATCGTGAATCACCATTTATTAAACACTACTCTAACTGATGTTTTTTTCATATTTACCTACCCAGTCTAAATCATCATAATTATTTTCAACGATTCTTGTGTTAAATAATTATTGCAATATTGACAAAAACATAATTATCTAATTCCATAAAAAAGTCTTGTTGCTTGGTTATGTTTAGTTAGCTATTAATTTCTTATGTTTTTTTAATATTGATATGTCAGTTTATTTTATTTTCTTTAGTACAGTCGATCACATTTTTCACAACACGCAATTAAAATTTAATGATTAAACAACTTGGACAGAGATTTTTAATAATTATTTTAAAATCTCAAGTTACATTTATATTAATAAGTATGTAAACCCTTTTCAAAATCATAATCTTAATCTTTAATCTTTTCAATCTATTACGTTGTGTAATATCAGATAAGGTTCCCTGTCAACGCCTATGCTGTATTTATTATTACACATTATAATAATGTATTCCCACTTCCCAGCTTCAAAGGAATAGTATGTTAAGTAGGTACGCAGTAATATTATCACGAATGCTACTACGGTTTCGATGAGAGTTCAATAGTCCATGGAAATCGTATCAAACAAGCGGCGGCGTTGCCTTACATCAAATGAGGTAGTTGGGATTTTTTTTATATGTTGGCACTGATATATACAGGAACTAACATAGACCTGTTTATCTCATTTTATTTTAAATTTAGTGCACTTTAATAACTTATGATAACTTTTACTACAAACCCATTTCATAGTGGTCAAAATTGTCGAAAACTAAAAACAACTGTAAAACATCCATTCTTTGTAGAAATTTTGCAAACCTTTGAATAGCCATATCTTTAAAATTATCCTCATTCAATTGCAAATTTAATCTAATTAAAAAGTGTGCAGAGTGACTTTTGCCGTAGCACAGGTCCTTGGTAGTAAAAATAGACAAAAACTGAAAAAGGACCTAAATTTTAATGAATTTAACAATGATCCTTAAGGCTTTCGAGGTGAAAAATTTGGATTTGTCATTACCATTTCATCAGTACCAACATATAAAAAAATCAGACCTAACTTATTTGATGTAAGGTAAATAATACAAATATAATATTATAATACATTATATAATATTTTGTTGTGTTTTAGTGACGACATTAACATGGAAAATCGTTCGTTGCTAAAAGTATTTTTCAACGATCTGGTGTCAACTAGGTACCGACGAGATGTTTACTTGAACTGGCAAAATATTTTAGGTTGGTTGTATTTAACGCATTTGAAATATTTTGCCTAAAAATCAATTGTGATAAGTTTTTTTGATGTGAAATATATTTTACGGCGAGTGAGACCGCGGCTGTTTGTGTGTCGAAACTCGAAACCAACACTTTGGAGGAACCAATATCATTAAATAAACCTCTAAATAAAGAGTTTTTTACTTAACTTTTGTTATAATTTTTTAAACAAAATATTTTGATCAAATCATCAATCATTTTATGTTAGGTTGCTATCGTCGTCTATAACACAAGCAACGTCCTAAGTGTTTGTTGCATGTGCGCTGCTGGCCACAGGATTAAGGATTTGGACCGGCTAGGAACATCATTTACTCACATCGAAATACAACATCACATTTAACGTTGGTCTTCTGTAATGGGGTGATTACTGCCGCTGCCAATTACAATGGCTGCTCAAATGACTGCGAAACTGCAAACGACTTCCAAAGTTGGAAATGATATTTATTATGTTATCACACTAATCTCAGCTTTTTATTTCAGCTTCCTTTGGCGGTTTGCTAAGTCTTATGCTCGGATTCACTCTGATATCGGGCTTCGATCTTCTCATTTACTTCACGTTTAGAGTAACATACGATGCTCTCACTGTAATGAATGAAAATAATTTAAATAACAGAAAACACAGTAAAATTAATGCACAAAAACTTAACAAATTTAGTGGAAGGAAGGAAGGTTCTACGGAGAAAGAAGGGAAAAATGCGAAGGACTTTGAACCACGTTCATGGTATAGCAGACATGATAAAAATAAATATTGAAATTATTATTAAACAAACATTTTTTTCACTAATTTTAAGAAATTAATATGTAATATTTAATGATCAAATAAAAATGATATTGACGTGCACCTTTTGTTATACTTATAGATATAGGTGTTATGTAAAGGGTATGTCATACTGCATACCTATATCGAAGACTGTTTGGAACTATTTTTTTTACTATTAGAATTGCTTTATTTCAAATTTATCTCCAAAAAGATAAATATTTAGAGGCCATGTGACTTCACTTGTATTGTATAGGAACGAACACTTAAGAAGCAAGCAATTTCGTTACTACACTTTCTATTTAAAAAAAATATATCAAAATAATCTAAAAATGTATGCACACATTGCGTTTGGCTTGATATACGCTTTCCATAACGTGCTATACTAATATACTAATTAATTTAATTAAGTTTAATTAAGGTTAATTCTTAGTAATTATCTTTTAAGTAATAAAAGTATTGTAACCTCATATGAACATAATGTCTTTTAGTAACGCTAATTCGTCAGCACCCTTTTTTTAAATGTTAAACATAAAAACATTTATTCAATCTTTACTGCTCATTAGGTATATTTTTGGTTGTTGCCCTTCAGAGCAAAATGTACAAAAAGCAAAATGAGCACCACACTCAAAATGAACAAAACGCAGAATGTACAATAGGCATAATGAACACCACATGCAAAATGCGCAAAACGCAAAATGTACAAAAAAGGCTAAATTCACACAAATCGCTAGTTTTGTTCATAACTATAATTTACAGATCTTATACTAAGTCTTTCTCGTTCAGGTCCATAGCATTTCTCGTTCAGGATCACAACGTAAAAATCTCCTTATTTTAGGTGGAATAGCTTTATTTTAATTTTATTTTTATTATTTATTTATTTTAGTTTATAGAGTAGTATGTAGAAGTACGCAGCAAGAGGAAAATAAAGAAATTTATATCGCAATTTGTGTGTGTAAATTTAGCCTTTTTGTACATTTTGCGTGTGGTGTTCATTATGCGTATTGTACATTCTACTTTTTGCACATATGTGTGGTGCTAATTTTGCTTTTTGTACATTTTGCTCTGAAGGGTATTTGTCTCGGGTGTGAATTTTTTTATTTTTATTTTTAGAGGATTCTTCCGAAAGAGCCTCCTCCAAATTCCCTGCTGTTTTTTTTTTCAAGGCATTTTCCCATCTCATATATTGTCCTCCCTTGCTCCTATGGCAAGGGTTTTCTTTAGAATACCATTCAGTCATTAGTTGGTTCCACTTTTCTGACCCTGTTTACTGAATAAATTTTTCATTATAGCGAATAATAATTAATTTTCGTAACCATCAGTTAATCGTTTAATCAGTTGCAGCAATATAAAACATTTGTGAAGTACTAGTTATCACTAGTACCTACTGCTGGAAATAAAAAGAACTTCTAGAGTGCGATTGTATATAATTTTAAATCTAATCTTAAATCAGTTGGAAATTACACAAGAAACGTGTCGATAGTTGAATTCGTAATCAATGTTGTGAAATTTGCTCATCAATATAAGAGTTATTGGACAAAAATGTAAATTGGATAAATTGTTCACTTTGTGTTACTATAGAATACTTAAAATAGTTACTATAGGATTTTATAGAAAATTATAAAATGTTCTATTATAGAATTTTTTTCTTTTAAACATAATAACATAATTTTAAAATATTATAAATGTTTAAGCTATAAATGTATTGTTTTTCTTTTGTATCTATATGTCAATAAACTTCATTTACATACGATTTCATTCATTTACATGCAAGTACAATTTTATGCCCCAATTACCTATTTTAACACGTTCAATGCACATAACGCGACGTCGCATGAAGCGGCCTATTATGTCGCTAATAAATAATTTATTTACATACTTATAATATGTTAACCCCTCAACCCTACTTAATGGGACAAAAAGTCTCACTAGTTCTGTGTACAAGCACAGAACTAGTGGGAATAAGCGTATAATGTGGCCGATAACGCGACGTCGCGTGGCACCACCTTACAATAGATGTACGAACCATAAAATAGCAGCCGCAGCGTATTGACTTCTGGTATATGTTTTGACCACTAGGGAAATACATTTAATGATTTTATTATTTCGGCCATCTAGATAAGTTCAGCATTTCGGCTTGGCAATTAACGTGTTAAGAAAAGCATTTCACGGTTCATCTTAGACCCCAAGCAACGCTGGAGAAAATACAAATACGCTGCCAATCCTGATCGTATGGTATGGTGAGAAAAAAGTGCGAGTGAGGTAATTATGGAGTGGCAAAATCCTTTCAAACGGATTACCTAGTTTATGACTGTTGAATAATTAAAAAAACTCAAAATATGTTTAATGGAGTAATACTCCTTATAACGCTGTCTCCTTGTATACGTTCTTATTTTTCAAAATCAATCTACAGGCATCGCGTACTTTCAAAATCCATTAAAATTAATTACCAATTTTGAATATGAGGTGGTATTTTCATGACGTAAACCAGAGAAACAGAGAGAGGGAATCTCTCTACTTTGATTTTCTATTGGTTAAACAAAACCGGGTCGGCCTTAACATTTTCTAAAATAATGAATTGAAAAGAACAAACATCCAACAAACATTAGTGTATTCTAGTGTTTCTAGATATATAGATTACAGAAAATATCTACGTTTATCCATTTTAAATGAACTAGGTACACATACATATGGTATTATAATAATTGTTTGTCGGTATGACAAAACGATATACTCGCCTCTGGCTTATTGTGTAAACAAACTTTTTTCATCACAAACTTTTGTTCCTTTCCGGTTTTTCAGGAGTAAATGTTATTGTTGCGTAATATTTTCGAATTACTGTATATAATTGCTTATTTCGTAACTTTTTTTTATAATTTAGCCATTATAAAAATACAACGATAAGATTAGGTGGTACACTCATTACAGCAACAACTCATTATCACTCAAAATGTCTTAGATATTTCCGGTAAAATTGTAGAACAATGACATGATTTTATGTAAACAGTTTAAAGATTATCCGAATACCTGGTACTTAAAAGTGGCTCAAGTAATATCGCATTGTTGTGAGTTATATTTATGATACAGAGAGATAAGGCAAGAATTTCACGATTTCAATTTGAAACATTTTACTTCTAAAGTTGCAAAGCAATTATTGTGTTGATCTTAAGTTCAAGTACTTTTTATTTCTAAGTGTAAAACACTTTTACTTTATCTAAATATTTTCAATGTCTTCCGAAATATGTAATGGAAGTTAGGATTGAACTGGGATTAATGGGTAGATAAGCTGAGTAATTGTTTCATTCCGTTATTCCGTTCAGTTACAGTTTTGGATTGTTAAAACTCTCTTTAATGACTTTCTAAGTAATTTAGTCACTTTCATAACAGTCGCTTCTAAACAATAATCCTTGTAGCTTTGTTTTTAGTATTGGATAATCCGCTATGATAATCTCAAGTAAAATACAGACAAACTCGAGACCCCAATTTTCCTCCACAAAACAACTCTTACAAGCCGGCTAATCTATGGCCAATTATTTGCTCATGTCTGTTCCGAGCAGCAAACGGAAAAATTGTATCTGTTTTGTTTATTAGTCAGTACACAACGAAACACGAAACATATTCGTGATGAATACGTTGAAGGTGTTTACCATAAACATTTATCGCTTTACAAAACATTCTACGATAAAATGTGTAAATATCAAATATAAATTTGTTGTAAACATAAAAATAAACATAAAGTTGACATCAGGTATGGGGCAAACTTGTGCGCCTTACTTAAAAAAGACGGAGGTATAAGAACTATTGCCGTTGGAACTGTGTACCGCCGTCTCGCAGCCAAAATTTGTTATAAAAGCATCAGAGAAACCCTCTGTAAGGAATTGCAACCCTTACAGTTGGGTTCCAACCCTTACACTTGGGTTTCGGTTCACGTGCTGGATGCGAGGCAGCAGTACCTGCACGCCTTAAGAACTTTCCTAACTCAACAAGGAGGTGAAGTTTTGGTGAAAGTGGATTTGAAGAACGCTTTTAACTCTGTGGACAGAAACGTTCTTCTTCATCAAGTTAAACTCAAAATTCCTCATTTATATATAGTTTTATTTGGAAAATCTACAAAATTAACCTACAAAAACATACTTATTTGGTCTGAAGTTGAATGCCAGCAAGGGGATCCCCTCGGACCGGCTCTTTTTAGCCTAGCAATTCATCCAACCATCCAAAGTTGAAGTCAGAATTTAATGTGTGGTAAAACGGTTGGTAGAGGCGTCGGTTGACCAGAATGCTGGTTCTTACTTTGCCTAGAAAATAAGCATATGCATTCAACGGGGCAATGCCGTCAGCATTCTGGCCACATTTCCGTCTACAAAAGGCTTAATAGGTTTAAATTATTTATAAGTATTTTTTGAAAATAATTAGTTAGTTTTTAAGTTTTTATGTTAAATTTGTATCTGCATTTAAATGTAGTTAAGTTTATGACAGTTTAATTTGTACATATACAATAAAAACTTGATTGATTTATATAGTTTTTATTTTAATTATTTTGATGTTCACTGCCCTTATTTGCTCTAGTAAGTATTATTTAGTAACTAAATTTTGCTTAGCTTTAAAAACAGAAACGACGGTTTTCAGCCCATCGAATTTTTATTATTTTCTTTTTAACGGTTGAAACCGGTACCAATAGGTAAGAAGAAATTAAATATTTTACTTGGAAAAATCTGAAATTATCACAGGAAATTACTCTAAAGTTGAATATTTTTACACTGTATTTGTATATGAAAATAAAATTCTATATGAAGGATTTTATTTAATATTAAATATTTAAATTGGAATAAGAGAAGCATAAATGATAATATTAACGAATTTATAATTCTAGCTTATTACAGCCAGTATATTTAATAAATTGAATTGGATGTCCAATTAATAAAAGTGTACGTAACTTACTATAAAAATCAACAAAATAAGTGCCTGTTAAATGATTAGTTGGAAAACTCTAGCTGAAATTAAGAACTCACAAGCATTAAAAAAAGTAAGCCGAAAAATTCGTGCAGGTTCGTCATTACACCGCATTGTTTGTTTCATAAAAAAATAACAGTTTTTCAAAGCAGAATTGCTTCCTCACGCAGTGACCGGAAAGCTAGGGATCAATTCATGTTTTGTTAACAAACTTAATAAAAACTGCGCATTGTTAGTAACTAAACTATAACCATCTATTTACACTGTTCAATTACTATTCGCGCGAAATTCGTGCATTATAATTTCGAACATGGGAAAAAAACACTAAAGCTCGATAATTGCTAACGAAAAATTTAAAAATATACAAAAAAAATATATAAAAATCTGTTTAAATAAATATACATATATACTAATATTATAAAGAGAAGAGATTTGTATTTTTTTGTAATGAATAAACTCAAAAACTAGTGGACCGATTTTAAAAATTCCTTCACTAAGTAACGTAGGCAATCAAGTTAAATTAGGGATCTCTACAAAACACCAACATTATTATCCTTTGAATGAATGGACATTTGGATAAAATACGGGATCTCTAAGAACCTTAACCATTCGACTACGACTAAAGTCAAGTATAAAACTTATATATGAAAAAATATCTCATTTCATTAAGGTCAAGTATTCCAGGTGAACATAGCCTGAAGATGAGCAAAGAGACACTGTCTTATGATGACGATAACAAGCCAGATGCTTATTTGTTTTCTGTTTTCAATTAGTTAATCGGGACGAACTGGCGCTTCACACGTGTTCGGAAATTCTAAATAGCCTAATTCGATGAGCCTAATTAATCACAATAACTTAATATTGATTTCACGTGATTAGCAGCTTTGTAGGGCCGCCGTTTGATTTTCATTGACGCACAACAATTTTTATTCAGATTATCTTTAAACGTTACATGACTATTTAAATTAGATAGGTTTACGGTCATATCTCTGGATTGATATTAATTGTTTACCAATACGATAATGTATATAGTTTATTTTTTCCTGCTTTGGTGTTTAAGAATAACAATTAAAAATTATAAGAAAAATAATTTTGAAAATTAGCTAGTGACCCTGACTTAGTCCGCCTTGAGAAATATAAAATATGGTATAGCATCTGAGAAAATATCTGTCATTTTTATCGCTGTGATGACGGTGGCCCTGGCACGGTGACAGTAGGGCTCTTTTTTATATTTTTAGACGATCCCTCGGGAATCTACCATTTAGCCAGGATAAAAAGTATCCTATATCCAGGTAAAAAGCTATATGTGTGCCAAATTTCATCCAAATTCGTACAGTCTTTTTTGTCCTGAAAGAGTAACAAACATCCATCCAAACAAACTTTCGCATTTACAATAATAGTAGGAAATATAAATCATTCATTCTATCGTCAAACGACACAGGTAAAAGATATTTCGGATATAAATTTATTATTTTAAGCAGTGGGTTTTTCAATACAAAATGTGAGACATCAACTTAACCACAACGTAAGAACGCATTTAATTTGTTTTTCCGCCTCTCTCTGAATATTAGGCCCACTCTGAACTGTACGAGCGCCTGCAATAGTAGTCTTCATTGTTATTAAAGGTCGGAAGCAAGTGAAACCTCATTGCAAGCGCTACAGCTCTCATGTCAACACGCCACGCTTATCGCAGGTACGTACCATCGTCCACTTTGACTTAAACGGGTTTGGTAGCTTCTTTTCCTCACATCATCGTAATATTAGGAAGTACTTCATTTCCCATTAGCTGGTGAATTCCCCGCTAGGTAGTTGCCCGTTCGCTCCACTTAGGCTCCACGTTCGCTTGTCCGGTTTCAAGGTCAATGTCAATGTTTACGTATTACATAAACATAAAAAATTCATTTAGGCATTTTTCCTAATACTCACCACAGTTCAATGTCTAATTTCTACATAAAAAGACAATTGTAAAGGTGGATTTCACCTCAAAAAGAAAATCAATACATGCAATAAAACGTAAACAAGCCGTGTCAGTAGATTAAATATAAAAAAAAATAGCTTACGTTGCTGAGCTAAAAAGAAAACAGTTTTTACAATTTTAGCTGTCTGTGCTTTTGCGCACGCTAATCTCAGAAACGGCATAACCGATTTGAATGCTATTTTCATTGATGTATGTAACATTTAGTGTTTGTTTAATTCTAATCAGTTTAACAAAGAAAAAGTTAAGTAACTACACGCGTACGAAGTCGCAGGCTCAACTATTATAGATATTGGTTCACAGATTCGTCTCTGTTTTGTTGATACAATTTCTAATAGATGTTTTATTTCCCACTTAATTAGTTAGTAAATGGATCACCTTGAGACAATGTAACCCTTGAAATTCATAATTTATATTAAAGGTATATATTAAAGGTATAGATGAGATAACGTAACAATTAATTGGATGTCTCCTAGGTTCTCTTTTTCTGTCATGCGGCGAACAATACGACTGATTGAAACGTGCTTTATATTAGATCGACTAATGACTACGAGGAATCTTATCTATTAAGATTATCTATTTAAAAACCGTACGCTTTGATATGATTGTTTCAGTATCTCCTTGGTTGCATGCCAGTGGTCAGTTTGTGTCGATGAAGTTGAATTAAGACTTTAAACGTGAACTTCGAGAAGTGTAATTAGTTGTATGTAAGTAATTTTTTTAAATATTTTATTGTGCGAAGTCAATAAGGAAATTATTGATAGATATTTAATAATTTTTACTGTTTATTGTTTTCTACTTAGGTTGCTGATTCATTAATTTTGTTATTAATGTTATAAGGAAATCATAATTTGATGAATTTTAATTTTTTTGACTACCATATAGAATTTTGAAACAATTATCGACGCATTTTTTAAAATAATAATAAATTTCTACTGATCGAGGCGTTTTTGTTTGTTAAAAAAATATCAAATATACAAAACATATCTGTTTCCTGTGAATATAATTTTAAAACTCTAGAATACATAGTATATTTAGTAGAGAGAATATAATTACACCAGTTTGTAACAACCTGCTCTAATTATAAAATAATTATAATTAATGTTTGATATCGATAAATTCGAAATTGATAAAAAGTCTCCGAAATCTGTATTTTGTATAAATTTAAATAAATTCTTTTCACATGTTTGGTTTCCATAACGGGTTTCGTGATTTTTAAATATCTCCTAATTTAATAAATAAATCGAAACGAAAAATTTGAGAAACAATATTAAATATATTAACTTACTAAATATATTAAAGGAATAGTTTTAGTCCTATTGGAAAGTTATGTGTCTATGTCCAGCAGTGGACGTCTTGCGGCTGAGATGATGAATTTTTTAAATAACACCGGAAATAAAAGTAAAATTAAAAACCAAAATTCATTGGCAGAAGGCGTTATACATACCAATTTCACACCTATTTATATTTATAAAATAAATTATTAAGGTTTAATGTCGTATTTAATAATAGATATATTTTTGTTTATTTACCACCCTTTAATATTTTGCTTGTTGACTGACCGATTTGACCATATTTACTCGCTTTTCTAATTTTCTCATTTGCTAAAGTCATCTCATAGATATAGGTAAAAATGTTTAAACATTTTGAAGGGAAAATAAAATTGAAATACCAAAAATCGCGAGATTTTTTAAAAGTATTTATTCTTAGAAAATGTCATTCTGCTGTTATTGCTTTTTACAGACATTTACATTCTTTTTACTTGGAAATATTTGTATCAGAGGAGTAGTAGGTTATATTGTGATTTCGCAGTCACACCTAAACTTGTAGCATGTAACTGTAACCACTTCCTTACATCCATCTGCTCATTTTTATAAGAACTTATAGAGAAATAGAGTCTGGAAGTTCTTACACAATCATCTAACCATAACAGCAGACATGCTATTATTTCACGGTATCCTGTAAGGGTGTGGTTACTGCCGCCAGATGCGCTGTTCAATTTATGATTGGGAAACGCAATGTGCACTGCCACTACAAAACTGCTTGTCGACCTTCACAAAAGAATTATTTTATGTAGATATGCTCTTTTGTGAACATTTATACTTTGAATTGTATTGGCGAGGTAGATTATAATCTGATATGCTCTTATCTATCAGATGTATCAGATATTTGACATTGATTAAACAACTACAGCCTTACCTATAAACGTTACTTAAATTTTAAGTAATACTTAGAAACCACTTAAGAAATTTTTTTACTTATAAACGTTAACTGTAATTTGTTGCTTAGCAATGTCTTAATGAACTGTCAAACACTACTTAAGAAGATAAGTAGTGATTAGTTAATACGATGCTAAGAAGATGATTAGTTTATTTTTATAAGTAAGACAGCTAGATTGTTACCACAGTAAAATATCGGATTGTCTCACATCGTACGGCCAAGATCGCGATGTACCACCACCTAGTGTCGTATCTCTGTTCTTCATCCTCTTATTTTTAATAATATGTATACATATTTTGTCATTAAGTAAATTTAGTCATTAAGTGAAGCCTCCGTTAAATTAAAAAAAAATTAAATAAATGAAAATGTGGGGTATAAAAAAACGTTGGAATGTTGCCACGGCCAAAATAGATTTGAATTCCTGTTGGCTCAGAACTTTCGAGTATTTTCAATTTCATGTTAGTTTTTATAAAGAAGATATACTAATTGACCTAACTGTGACGGAAAACTTCACAAAGTTTACGTCTAGCAGTAATATTTATGTCATATACGCCACGATGCTCTGGCCTGGCCCGGACGCCGAAAGAAGACCAAGCAGGCCTAATGCGCGATGCTTCGAAAATTGGCAAAAACTAGCGTAGTTAAGTAACAATAAATGAACACTACCAGGACATAAATAAAGGATAAAACTATCAAGAATAAATGGGCGTTTTATTTTTATATGTTAGCGGTCCCCGGCTTCTCACGGTAATTTTAAATTATCCGGGTATTCGGGATTATCCAGGAATATCCGAGTACATATAACCTAAATCTATTTCCGAGCACATATAACCTAAATCTATTCAAAGTTCGAGTGAATAGGCACCTTCTGGGTGAGCTCGCTCCATCATAGGCTTCATCTTCGCTACACACCTGGATGTTGGCCAAGAGCAAACCCATCTCTATTAAAAAAAAAAAAAAAAAGAGTAATGTTTCAAATTTTTATCTTCTTAAGAACCTCCCTCGGAGTTCAACGGATATTTGAAAAATAAAATAAAATACATTAGATGAATTTCTTGTTGTAGATTCGCGACATTCCAAGAGGTGGTAAAGCCACAATATGAGGTTCGAGAACGAAAGTGTGCTGTTCTCGTTTCTCTTCATGAGCTTTTTTACATTGGGAACAACCGCATTGGAAAACTTCAGTAAGTATTTTTGCAAATTTGATTCTAATTATTTATGAAATAGATGTCCTTCGTATTTAAAATTTCTTTTGTGAATATTAAAATAGACTTATAACAGAAAAGTTGTTTATAAATAATTTTTGTTTATTTTTAAATTTTGAAGAAGGTAAAATCATTATTCAATTATTTAATAATTATTTAACCTCCTTAACAAAGAAAGATGAAAATTAAAAATAGCACTTAAAATCGTACTTATAAATACCCATATCTGTATATAAAATACATGCATTACCTAATTATTTATGCATTCATAACAACGAAACAAATAAATTTAAAAATGCTAGATATAAATAAGAGTCCAAGTGACACAATATACCTGTCAAAGGTTAAATAAGGGCGGAAAAAGGAATAAGTTTGAAAAATAAAACGAATGTACAGTGCAAAATCTAAAACGCTAATGATATGCTTTAGCGTATCATAATAATAAAAAGATACAGTAATTTCAAATAGAGAATAAAATAGAAACCGGCTACATAGTGTAATTCCAAAAAGGTCGTTAACAAATACCTATTTAATAATTTTCACATGAGAATTATATTCTCACAAAGGTATTAACTTAACCAGCTGCCTGATAGTTCAAGATAAAGAAGTAAGATTTAGAAGGCCTCTAGTTCTTCGTAATCTAAGTCTAAGTTAATCTAAGTCTTGTATATTTGTAGTCTTAATATAGTGTTAGTGAGTTTTAAGTTTCCGTTTGCGTGAACACAACAACACGAGTTTGTTAGCTAACATGTCCACTGCAAATTTGATTGAATTGAAGCTAACCAAGCTTGCAAACTTGATTGAAATAAAAAAGTAAGTTTTTTATGTTCTTGTGCAGTATTCTTAAATATTTTAAAGGTAAAATTTGTTTGTTTATCCCTAATATTCCAAAATATATTATTAGAATAAACTTTATTTAAATTCGATAAGATTCCGTTTTTAATTAGAATTTTTAAAGATTTGTGCCTTATTAAAAAAAAAAAAAAACCTGTGCGTGCGATTGTTGACATTTTTTAACAGCAGACACATGTTAAAAGGAACTAAATTATCAGTTGTGAGATAAAAGCACGTTTAGAATCCAAGTGAAGCCACAAGTCATAGCTGTGAAAAACTCAAATAACTTTGTGAATTCTTTAGTGATTTCACTATATAAAAGATTTGTACATTTTATTCCCAAACCGAGAGGAACAAATATTTATTACCTGAAGCGTAAGCATTAAATACTCGTAAAGCCTGCGAATAGATTTATTGTTAATAGGTATAATCGCTGCCTAACCAACATGCGTTAAATCTGTCTATTATTACAGATATAACCGATGATTCCTCTAATTTGTCAGTCATAAATAAAAATGGCGTATCGGTATTTATGCCGGAGGATTTGAAGAAGAAATTGGATAACGAATTGCAAACATGGCACTGGACTCCTTGGTTACGCACAAGGACGGAAGTGTTAGATAACGTAATACGGGAAATCGAATGTATAGATTCTCAGTCAGTTGAAAGTTTTCCTAGTATTGTGTTTTCAGGTAAGTTGCAAAGAATTTTGAAATCCTAGATATATCATGTGTTTCATACATGATTAATGTTACTAAAAATGTTTATTGCATCAAACTATATTTCTTACAAAAATAAATAGATGGCAGAATTTGCTTTTGATAACAATGCCACTATGTTAATGTTGAATGTAAACCGTGGAACGTTTTTTATGAATAATACATAGGTTTATTGCCTTCTTCTCAGTAAAAAATGCCTTCCCAACTGTGCTTCATTTATTTCATTTGTATTTAAAGATCCATAAATACTCGTACAATTTTTCATATGATAAAAAAAAACAATACATATGAAATTTCTTTTTGTTAACATAAATTCAAAAGTGACATAACTTAAATTAATTCATTATCTAGGACACGTGTATTGAATTTATAACTTCCTATTTACTTCTATTATGATAATAATTCGATAAAAGAATGACTAATCTATTAATCACTGCTGTGCCACATGCAGGGGGGAACTAATCAAATTTTGTAAATTTAATTTTAAGTTAATTGTTATTGTAAATAATTGTAAATTTGTCATAAATTGTATAGGCAATTGTAACTTAAACTCGAATATAAATATTATTATCATTTACAGATGAACAATTGAGGAAGGGCGCTTTTATACTATTTTTTGTTTTTGGAATATACTCTTTCACATTGTTGGCGGTTGTTTGTAATGATTATTTTCTTCCTTGCGTGGAATTAATTTGTGAAGATTTCAAAATACCACAGGTAATTTACCTATAATTGATATTACTTATCTTTTATCAAATTCTTCGATTTGAGGTTTTTTTTAAAGATTACATTCTTATCTATTATCAATACTCCACCAGTTGAAGCAATGTTAATAGTTAGATAAAGTAAAAATACATAATTTAATTAAGTTAAAGTATTTTTGTTTTTCAAAATACAGATAGAGATCGAACGTATTTTTAAAATTAGTAATATTTCGACGCTTGTTTTTATATAAAGGTCGTCAGAAAGACTGACAGTCCACTTGTCCCGTTGCTTGTCTTATAGGCGACGGTAGCCGTCTACCATCCAGTGGACCGTCAGTCTGTCTAACGACCTAAACATTTAAATAATCTCCCAGACCAGAGGTAACTGAAAAATTTAACTGTGAAACATAGAAAAGAATATATCAGTATCCCAATATAATTTCAGAATGTTGCGGCTGCTACATTCATGGCTGTTGCTACTTCGAGTCCAGAGTTTTTTGTTAATATAATTTCAACATTTATGACCGAATCAGATATGGGTATTGGGACCATAGTTGGTTCGGCAATGTTCAATGCTTTGGGCGTGGCGGCAATAGGTAGTCTAGCAGCAATATCTGTAAGTTTACACTCGCAAAACCAATACACATTAACTTTTTAACCACAATTAAAGACATAATTTAAATTTTACATTTTCAATTTCAGCCTATAACAATCGAAATGCGTCCTGTAACAAGAGACGTCATCATTTATATGGTGAATGTTAGCGTATTAGTAACGATTGTATGGGACGGACAAGTGGATTGGATTGAATCTCTGGTGTTGTTTATTTTATATATTGTTTATTTTGTCATAATGTTCAACAGTGTTAGATTGTTTAAATTGTTCGACAAAATTATAGCGAAATGTAGTTGCTGTAAAAAAAATTACAACTTGAACGGTAGGTGTAATATAACTTTAATATAAATATTTTTTCTTTATTTTCCTGTAATCAGTTGTGTGATTTTTTTATTTACTTTCTAGGCGCTAACAAAGATGAACAAAATATGGAAGAGGGTATAGACAACAAAGGCTATAGTGATGCAGATACAGTCGATATTGAAAATGATAAGAAAGTTGCAGTCGCTAATAATCAAGGTACCTATATAAAAATTCCTCTATTGTCATGTCTGTTAAGTCTGTCAGACTGACTAGTGTACATTCGGGGTAAGAAAAGAAGAATTATTTATCACATGCCGAAATTTCATTTCGAACGTCTGTCAGTTGTTTGCTTATTGCTTTAGTTTCAAAAGGTATTAAGAACTACGATTTGATACAGGAATGAATTTGAAAACTGACGAATGTTTTCGTACCTCGACTGTAATTTCATTGCACTAGTTTAGCCTTTGTTTATACGCTACTCATTTATTAGAGATGTTTGGGATATCCGTAGATATCTGAGAGGAAAAAAATTTGTATCCGTTCTCTATCTTTAAGGACCTCGAACGGACCATTTACATTATTAAATCATATGAATGACGTATTTTACGTCATCTTATGAACGGACGTATCTTATTGAATGGATCTATTATATAGAAATTATAAGGTATTAATTTAAATTATCTTTCTAATGACATCAAAAAGCCAGGGTCACGCGCATCATTAATTAAAAAAGTTGGTATAGGTACTTGTATCCGTATTTGCGTATCTAGACACTAATTATCCATGTTCTTATCCGTATTCGTGGATATTTTTAACGATCGCACATAGCGCATAACTAATTAGGTAAAATCAAGTTTACTACCAGCCAGCCTGTAATCATATCTCATATAAAGAGAGACTTTCTCATATAGTCATAAAAGTGAATATTCAAAAATATACCTACCTACCTTTTTTGTTCCAGGCAATGAGACCCCAGGCGTAGAAGCACCAACAAGTATTTTCAGGTGGCCCAAAGGAAAATCAATTTTGTATTTAATAGGATGGTTGTACATTTGGCCATTGAAATTTCTACTTCGTTTAACTGTTCCATCGCCAATCACATGCAGACGGTGGTATCCGTTATCGTTCTTCATGTGCATTATTTGGATTGGAGTCAATTCATATTTAGTATCTTGGAGTATGACCGTAATAGGTTGGTAATGTTTTGCTTTTATATTTTAATCATAGTTTCCTCTGAATCCTTAATTCACTTTCGTGAATACCTAATAAGACAGGCTGACGATCCACTTGACGGTAGGTGGCTACCTAGTCACCTGTAACACAAGCAACGTCATAGGTGGATTAAGTTAAAGGCCATAGAAGGATTAAGGTAAGTATATTAAATATATTGAAGTCACCTGATTCATTTCAATGTTTTTGAAATTTTAGTTTTATATTTTAGTGTGATCCGCACGTAACGCGATATTTTCACGTAATGCTGTATTTGCACACGAGTGCTATGCGCGGAATTCAGTAAAATGGCTCGTGTCGCTGATAATTCAATTACATACACTCAAACGTGCTTAATGCCATATTTGATTGATTGAGATATCCATTGATTTGATTTCATTTGGTAACAAGTCACTTTATAATGTTTATTATTTCTAGGGCATACATTTTTCATACCGGATTCTGTCATGGGCATGACATTTTTGGCATTTGGTGGATGTCTTCCCGAAGCTTTCTCGATATTCATAATGTCCAGAAAAGGTAATATAACAAGAATAAATAAATAATATTAATTATACAACATTTGCTATTATATCAATAATTATAAGCTAAGCGCTAAAGATAAACAACAATTTATTGATTCTAAGTAGGTAATGTGTAATTTGCTAAAAAAGGAATTTGGAAATTGTGTGCGATAATATCTTTAATTAATTAAGTCTACGTCAAAATGTGCAATTAATCACCAATTCGATAAAATAAGTAATGATATTTTTAACAACATTTGTTCACATAGCGAATTTTAACATACATCCATGCACTTAAATAAGGCGACAAATAAGTTTGCAGGCGTGAAGTTAGTCGGGAAGTAAGTTGACTTAAATTGAATTGTCTTTGTATACAGTAAGCAGATGTACAGGCTACATGTGTAAATCTAATAAAAAGTTAACTTCAGAGCTTTGGTGCACAACTTTATGTATTAGTATTAAAAATACGTACTTAGATATATAGATACTTATTTTAAACACTAAGATTATAGGCGATAATCTTCGGCACTGCGAATTCGATAACTATTTTTGGTACGATCGTATATTTCTTAAAAACGTAGGTTTTTAAAAGTTAAAATCTCTTTCGAAAGGGTATTTCTTAAAGATAACAGATCTATTTATCCTTTAACTATCTCACTGTATGCGAGTTCATAAGCAACAAAAACAAAACTTCGCGTTCAATGTCTTATGATTTATTCAATGTCTACTTACAGTTTTTTCAATGCCAATAATTCTTCTAATCATAATAAGCTGATTAACATCCACGAGTATTATACTCGTTAAGTTTTTCCTTATATTTTGACATACTTTTTATTAAAGGAAATCATCAGCAGGACGACGATTAAGCATATACAATAAATTTTTACTAGTATAACATATCCTACCAACATTATAAATTAGAAAGTTTGTAAAGATAGTATGGATTCGTTACTCTTACACGTAAAAACGGCTGAACGTATTTGGATGAAATTCTTATTTGGATAGGCACACGGATAGTTTATTACCTGGATTAAAATATAGGATCGTCTAAAAATATAATAAAATGTCTTATTATATTTTTCATTTTACAACACGAACGAAGTCGCGGACATCAGCTATTGTTATAATGTGTACAATATTAATATTATTATAAATTATAATAAAATCATGTCAGTAGAACAATATAATATATGTAGGTAATATTATTAAGTACAGTACTACGTATGCGATTTTTTATTGCTGTCGTGTTTTTCGTGTTTGTTTAGCGTTTTAGTATTTTGAGTATTTGTGGTATTATTTCAGGTCAAGGTAATATAGGAGTGTCGAATGCAATGGGTGCGAACTCTTTAGCCATACTCTTCGCACTCGGCTTTCCCTGGCTAATAAGGACGTTGACACTCGTAGGACAAGGCGCCGAAAATCCAGTGGTGTTCATAAATTCATCAGGAATCGACTTCGTTGTTGGCTCCTTATTACTTGCTGTTATATGTTTATGGATCATACTGTTCTTTTCGAAATTCAAATTGAGGAGAAATGTGGGATACGTTTTCTTTTTCGTATATTTAATATTTATTACTTTTGCCGTATTAGTTGAATTGGGAATAATTTTAGATAGAGATGTTAGTTTGTGTTAATCGACAAGTATTAGGTATCGTACATTGTTAAAACAATATGTTGTTCATGTGATGACTGTGCGCAGTGATAGTGACGTGACACTTGAAAACGTGAAGTGTTAGGGTTAAGAAATAAATTGTTGATTGGAACTTTTAATTGTTAAACACACAAGAAAACCAAAGGAAAAACTGTCCATTTTATGCTGAGTTTATTGCTATTTATTAAAAGTACTAAGTGATTTAGTCAACACTCCTTTCGCTATTAGCATTCTCAATTGCTACACTTTTATTATACGCATATATTTTTTGTAAATTTAGCCATGCAACTAACAGACTAATTATTTGTATGGCTGGTTGTGGATAAAATCTTTAGGTTGATTCAATATTATTTTAAAATATTCTAACTCAACATTACTCCTACTCTTAATCTTTTATCTAAGATGATCGTGTAAAACTTTTAAAAATAATTCTTGTTTTAATTTTATAATTACCATTGATGTTCTGAAGATATTGTTCTTAATAGTTGATTTATGTATTATATCTATAAGTTAAAAATAAAAATATGTAAATTAAATACTCGTAAGTTGTAAAACTGTGGTTAGAAATAAAATACTGATATAAGTACATTATTATAATATACGAAATTTTATTCTCCAAGTAAGTTTTTCTGAAACTTGAAAGCTAAAATCAATACTTATTGGGTTGTCGGACCACTCAGTGGGGGCGTCTATTACGATTACTCCAGAACATTAAGTTATCGGTTCTAAGAGCTAATATGAAGCCTTTGCATATACTTTGTCAGGTATAGAGAAAAGGGCATAGGATACCCTGTCGTTTATTGCTACGGAGGAATCTTCTAAAAATAAAATTAAAAATTCAACGCCTGACAAACAAAATGAAAGAAATATAGATCAAGTAAATGTTTTTTATAACACCTACGAAAAATGGGCGCGGACGAAGTCGCTAACAAAAGCTTAAAATTACAGAGATGATGCAGCACATATGGTCTGGTTACCTAAAAAATGGGAATTTCATAAATATCTAACCTAAATTTCAAAAACATTTTCTAGACAATATCCTAAAATAATAAATAGCGCTGTTAGAGAACATGCTGTTAGTAAATAAATTTTTTGTTGGTGTTCCGTGAAAGTACTCAAAAAGTGGATGATTTATTAGTTTTTTGCAGAGATATGTCTTTGTTCACGACAGCCTCTGTCACTCAAGCGAGCTTTTAGATTTATTATTTGATTAAGGAAGGATGTTTAACATATTTCAATATGAATCATGTTATATTATATAGTAATATGAATGACGGGCAGGCCGTCTGGTGGCAGTAACCACCCTATTACAGAAGATCACCGTGAAATAACAACATGTTGTGTTACGGTGAGTGAGTAAGGGATGTCAGAGCTCATTTCGCTATCCCTTCCCAACCCCTTATCATTAACCCTACTATAGACGGCAGCGTACTTGCAGTACCTGTGGCGTTGCTTGTGTTATAGGCGACGGTAGCCACCTACTATAGGCCGAAAGCCTGTCTGCCGACCTTAACATAGAAAGGAGATTTTTTTTTCATAGAATTTAAATATTCCGGCTTACGGTTACCCCAAAAATAACTTATAATAAAGTACATAATATTATTTGTATAGACCAGGCGTTTATATTACAGTTTATGTTCAGTAGTGGCGTATGATTTCCTATAGAAACACAAGAAAAATAAAGATCCGTTTGACATTGGCATTCAGTTTTGTCAACTAACAGCTTATTGGATTTTATGGGCAAAAAGGGATTTTTCGGTCGGTGGTGGCACACATTTCCTTTTGAGCGTATTCCACACTATCGAAATAATATATTATCTTTGCAAGCAACGTTGGATAAAACGTTGCTTGCAGTTCTTAGTAACGGCAAATATTTAACTTTCCTTCAGATATTTCTCAGAACTGGGATTCCTCTTTAATCAATTTCAAATATTATCAAAGGTAGAAGAAGGTAATATAAAAAATTGGATTTGTCTTTTCGCAGACTCATGAGAATTCGATAAGTGCCCACTGCACCCTCTTATAATCGGATGTATCCAATGTCGTCTATTTTTTCGTGTGCGATGACGGTATGAGAGAATAATTCACTTCCGACCCCCCCATAAAAACGGTATTGCAGGATGCTCTATGGAATACACCATCCTGCAATGAACCCTTCTGCAAAATGCATTTCCTGTAAAACTGCCCTACATTGTGACCCGATCACTCTTAGTATGGATAAGAGAAAAAAAGAAAAGCAATAGTTTTATATGTTTTTTTTTTAACAAAACATTTACAAATGCCAGATGAGTAATTTATTGTAGCGGTATTATTACTTATTGTATTGACAAATGTCAGACGGCACCAACCACCAACGTACAAACAAATCATGAACAATAGCATTTCCATTGTTTTTACAGAGGTTTATTGATATATCTATTCTCGACGAGTAGCTAGGCGACAGAAAAAATTTGTGCCTTTGAAGTGTTAAAACAATAGACGAAACACAGCAAAACATACTACTCAAAATGTGTTATGATGTTTTTCTCAGAAACAAAACAGTTTTATAAAGTTTCGAAGTAAATGATCTAGAGGAAGATAAAGTCTCTAACGAAGTTACGTAATAAACGATTGATGGCTATAATTAAGTAAGTATGGAAATGTCATTATTGGAAAATTGGAAATTGAACGTCGACAAATAAACTTATAAAATTACTATAAGTTTCAAACAAGTTTTCACTTTGTTTATACCACTTTTTATTTCATAAAATACCTTAAAAATACAAATACATTCACCAAACATCGAACAAATCCCAGCTTTAGTGAAAGCTTGACCACTTCTTCTTAATTCTCTACACGATATTTTCTCTTGTGTTTACTAGACTTTCGCCTGCAGTTATACCTGAAACAAAAGAAATGAGATAGGAACATTATAAGGAAGACTATATACTTGTATATAATACAGAATACATAATAGAGGAATATAGAGAATGGAAAATTCCATCTATAGAGGAGTGGAACAATGTCATATTTTGTTTAAATTATTGCATGTAAACAAGTCTATTGTTATATCTAAAAAATGTTTATAAGCCAAACGCCTATTAAACGGTATATTCTCTAATAATAATCCTAAAAATATTAAATTATATGAATACAAGATCTACAAAGACTCGACTTTCCACGAACCGAGAGCAAATTACGAGTAATATATCCTGTAGGCTGTAATTCGGTTAATTTTGTGTAATTTACTTAGCAATAGGTTTTTCTCGCTAGTGCGTTTGTCACACGAAAGCAGAGTTGTTTGTTTTTGTGATTTTTTAACCTCTCACTACGATCAGCAACTTAGAACTTAGATCTTGTAGCGACGATTCCGGGTCATGTAGCAAATGACACGTCATTATCAAAATTGATAATGGAACAACTCTCATTGAAACTTAAATTAATATCGATAAAATTCCAGACACTTTTGTTATATCAAACTAAGTAGGTATGTACTTGAAAATTGTGTACAGTAGTTTTACGACGTAAGTAATTCAAGTGCTTGTAGGAAATAGAAATACCAATTTGCGTAAAATGTGAGTAGAAAATTGATAGATATAATACTGATCTGTACTTACAGAATATTGATGATAAATAGTGAAAGAAATTCGATCTGTACAATACAACAAAAGATTTTCGCATAGCATTATATCATTATTTAGTATTAACTTTTGAACACCTACATACCTACATTTTCACAACATTTTTAATAGAAAAACATATTACCAGTCATAGCAACGGCTTCGTTGGAGAGTAATATTCTAGCTGCTTGCGCTCGGGCCGCTTGTAAGACGTCGTGATTTGTGAAGCAGAACAATATGGCGACACAGACTCCCTATATAAAACATCAGGAATAAATATTAGGTAGAGTTTGGACTTGAATTAAGTGCTTGCCTTAACGCCCTGTTCAAGGGGTCCCAGGTTTGTTTTCCCGCTGAATCAACTTTGGAAATGAACTTTTCAAAGCTGGTTCTAGTCTGATTCTGGAAGGTAGCCACAGGGCACACTGCATTTCGCAGTCATTTGACCAGTCCGTCTGGTGGCGTAGCCACCCCCTTAAAGATGACCACCTTGAAATATTAGCATGTGTGCTTTTGTGTTTCAGTGAGTAAGTCGGTAAGGAACAGATTAAGACAAACATATTGTTAACGTTGTTCTGCAAATGTTAATAACGAACAAATTTATAAGTCTAATGTCGTGACTACCTTTAAACATCTGTATACGACAGCATATAACTAAGAATAACATGTCTAGTTGTTTGACAATAGAAGCTTTACCCAACTGTACAGTATGTGAAACTTTTGGACAACAAAATAGGAACCTTATTGTATAGGTACGTTATGATACCTTTTGTTTGCAATGAAACAGACTCGAGATATTGTATATGAATAAATACGCATTCACACTGATATTATAAATGTGAAAGTAACTCTGTTTTTTTCTGTCTGTCTGTTACCTTTTAGCGCCTTAACTACTCAACTGATCATTGTGAAATTTTGCATACCTACACATTGTCAAGGTAGGTACAGATAATTACATAGAGTAACTTTTATCCAGAAAAAAGGTTTTGTTCCCGAAGGATCATTGTACTCATTTTAATAAAAAAAGCCCGAAAAAAACACGAACTATTGTTTACGTAGGAATGAATCAAGGTCTTTAATTTGTATTCAATGCACAAACCTGACGAGAGTAAGAATTAATGTAAGAAAAAAGGTATTTACCATATAAAGACCTTTTAAGCAATGTGCATGTACACTGGTCGGAATAATGAGTTTTTTTTATGAAATACACGTATCTGTTTCTGTTAGTATGTAAATATATATTATCCTTTTATAGCTAACAAAAAATTAAGAATGTTCCAATTCCCCTAATAAGACAAATAACGATTTAATTTAATTTATTTAAATATGGGATAAAATTAAGAAGGCTGTTAGAAATCTTTGTCTTTGCAAAGTGCTTTCGCCAATCGTTTGTATTCTACCAATATACATATATAGTCTGTTTGTATTGCATTGAATACAGCGCGTACTCGATGCATCTGTATAAATTCACATTGTTTAATGATTCATTCGTGAATTTTAAATGGTTAGCTTTAACTAAACTCTATAGATATGGTACACATTATTTTGTAATTCTAAATTCTTATATATAAAACTACATTACATGCTATAATATACAATAATACTATATTGTTAATAATCATACTGTACTAGTTATAATACTAAACTATAAAAGTCAGTTTATCCTCACAACATTCTTTAAATACGTACTTGTAAACTAGTAAGGAGAGCCGAAACGACTTGGTACACCTTTTCGCCAGAGGTTCCAGGAGCAGGTCTCAAAGGAATCAGCACGAAGTGGAGACCGAACAGAGGAATCTGTGTTAAATACGAAAACCTGCCAATATATTGGCATGGAAAAAACTATTCTAGAAGGAACTATAATAGATGTGGAAATACTGTTTTTATTTTCTACAGCTTTAAAAGCGTAAAAAACAAGCAAACGCACTTAGATATAAGTTAGGATTGTTGCAGGATTAATCCGCAAAAGGAACTTAATCCGTTAATGGCAGGGTTAAAGTTAGGAAGCGGAATAATTAGGAATAATATCACAGATCATCAGCATCTCAGCCATAGGATACATAGACTTTACCTCACTATTCTCCTATAGGACCGGTCAGAAAAGCCTGAATTCACTGTCGATATCCACCTACCATCAAGTGGACCGTCAACCTGCTTCTCAACCGTAATTACTTTTAAGAGGTTAAAAGATATTTATGATATTTTAAATCATAAATACCGAAGATCTCTTAAAACATCATTACTCGCGTGAAAAGACTGAAGGCTTATCCGGATTCCCGAGCTTGTTTTAAGCTATAAATTTAAAAAATGGGTTGTGTCTATGTCGTGGACACGGCCGTGTAGTTTACTTGAAATATTTTCTTTGCATCAAATTTGAATATACCATATGTACCAATAAATTCTTTGATACTTTAGATATCGAGTGGTGTAATTAAATTTTAGATGTGGATGATAGATATGTAGGCTACCCCATCAAATTTTAACCCCCGATTAGGTTATCAGTTTTCCAAATTTTCTCAGACTATGGATGCAAATTTAAAAAAGTGTTCACGTCAAAACCAATTTTCAACCACAGAATAAATAGTAGTATTACAAGTAGTAGTTCAACCATTAATCCTCAGCAGCAGCAAGTCAAATGTAACGCGAGTAATAATTACCTTTTACATATATTTGTGTCACCGTTATGAAGTTGACGTTATGAAGTTATGATCCTCAAATTACAAGTGACGTCACGTTTGGTAAAGTAGCGCTCAGTGTTTCGTTCCGTTTACTAAGCTAGTGACGTCACATACGAGCCTTATGTCCGTCTTTGCCGTTCATTTTGAATGAGTTGTGGTTTAGCGGATATTTTTAGACTCACTTTTGAGACTTGTATCTAAAATTATGTAAGAGGGATTTATTTGTAGTTTGTCGCTATCAATTTATATAAAAAACGTTCTATGACTTTCGTCTCATCTGTTTGTTAACGGATTTTGTTTTTGATTAATTGTTAATTAAAAATTAAAAACAGTTTAAAATTGTTATGGTTACGGTCGAATTTTGACACTAGACTTAATAAATTCTGAATTTAAATAATATTTAAAAATGTACTACAAATATTTATCGCCAATATAAATAAAATGCTTCTAAATTTTATTATTACTTACTAAACATTCATTATAATTTATTATTCGGCTGGACTTTTTGTTTGAATTTCATTTATTTCGTTTTGATAGCTTTAAAATTAATCGCCTATTAATGTATGGAAAAGAATCAATACTAACAATGGTCTTTCTTACATGACTAAATATAAATTGGTGCAAAACAAAACATATATTTTTAATTTGAGCTGTTTAAGTGAATTTTCAGTTGCATTTAAATAAATATTTCATTACAAAGAAATGTAGGTGATTAAATAAATGAAGTTACCAGTATAAGAGCTGCTCTAGCGGCTTTGCGAGCAACAAGCGACGGTTGATTGTTGTTAGGTAGCGGTTGCAGTTTCATGAGTAGCACTCGTACCACATTAACTAGGAACACTGTAACCAATTAATCAGATTAATCTCCCGTTGTTGACCAACACTCGAGCTGTTAGAACACCTAAGTGTTGAGATCTGTAGATATTATCCGCAGTCCTACATTATTTACTGTAATAATAACAACGTGTAATTTCCCAGTTAATAATGACGCTATCAAAAGACTAGTTGTAAAATTATTCTATTTACATTCAACACAGTAAAAAACCTTAGAGGATGTACTACTCTTTTATAATGTTAAACTCGACAGACAGACTGACGGTAGGTGGCTACCCTAGTCTATGCATAGCAACGCTACAAGTACACTGCCAAACATATAATAGTAGGATTAAGGATAGGGATAAGTAAGGGATAGGGAAATTGGCTCTAGTATCCCTTACTCACACACCAAAACATTAAAACTACATTACTCTCACCACATTAAAACAATCCCGTTAAATTATAATTAATAAAAGCAAATGCCTTTTAAACTAAAAATCATAGGAGTGATCAAATCGTCGTTCAAAAAAGACAGATTATAATTTGCAACAATTGAATTTAATATTTTTAATTTTAAGCATATAGAATTTTCTATTTTAAGATTTGAGATTTAACTCAAGTGAATTGTGCATTTTTAAAGGTCAAAAATTAGCTAGAACTGCTCCGATTTGCAAATGAAATTATAACCCATTTTCCTACCTACGTAGAATAATATGCTTTACCTACTACTCATGTTCGGATCAATGAGAACGCTTATACATTTCGCATTTTAGGGATTAGTTGGTTGTAAAAGGATAATTTTCATTTACAAGAGGCTCTTCGTAAACAATACGACCCCAAAAAACCCGATACTGACGTAATTCACGTTGTCAGGTAGCAAATTCACACACCTACGAGTTACCGCTACAAATATTACGAAACTTTGACACAGAAAAACACAATCAATTGTTATTACTTGTTAATTGCTTCACAAATTCAGTGCTACTGTACTGCACACAGCGCTAACTTTACTTGTGCATTATTTGTGCGATACAGCGCTATATTTCACTTAAGCACTATAGTGTACTAAGCCCAGGCTCAATTCTCAAGCACGCTCAATTCGGTGGAACAATCAATGATGCTTCGATTCACTAAACTAGTGTGAATTATTCGAATGAAATTAATGTAATCGTCGTTTATAACTTGACAGTATGTCTAAGAGTCTAAGAGTTAAATTACAACTGTTGTTGTAATTTCATGCCATTATTATAAACGATGGTTATTTAGATATAAACTAAACAAAAATATAATATAGAGATAAGTACTAAAAGTAATTTTAGTATAAGTACTAGTACTAGGAGCGCACGGCTAATAAGAGATTTAGACGTCTAAGGTTCTGAAATGAAATCATTCCATAATTGAGCAGCTGTATTTTAATATCATCGATGGTAAATAAAATGTACCTACTGTCAGAGTTTAATAGAAAATTCCATTATAATTTACCGAATGAAGATATCAGGGAAGCCAGTACCGGAACGATTATAATCCAGAACGTATCACTTTGATCCATCCAGCACCTAAGAGACAAAATAATAATTGTTTTTATTGTGACAGAAAATGGGGATTGGAAAAGGTCCAAATAAATTCTATATCGCTGGCTAAATATCACAAGATACAATTACGCTTACAATCTTTTCAATAAAACTCGCAGAGCTCAACTATCATGTTATAATTTAAGACGCCATTTATATTAGATAATAATAAATAATTACTATTTACTTATAATTAATAACATAATTGATAAATTTATTCCGAAAAGATTTCTATAAATCTAGATTAGTCATGGGCATAAGCTCATGCCTGTCCTAAGGGAAAAATAAAAGATTCCAACATTTGAAAAATAACGGGAAAAATAACGTAAAAAATAATATAAACATTTCAAATAAATGTAACATATCTACGCGAAGCGCATCCTATACATGTTTAGCTATAGGGAAAACCTTTGAAAGTAGATAGTTAAGTGTTTTATATAAAACCCTTACATAAAGCCCTTATAAAAAATACATAAATATATTACGTAGGCATATTAACAATGTCTGCATTATCTTTACCTAGCCTGACCTAGCCACTAACATTATTGACTTAAGTATATTCGTCAAAGCATAGTTTAATATACTTTTGTTTGCATTATTATGTCAATGGTATTATTGTATTATATAAAGACGAGAGACTAAATAAAATACACACACTCCATAACCACTTACATTTCAAACAAATGTTGAAGTAAGTACCAACTCTTCCTTTATTACTATCATTAAGATGTGCTTAATTGTATAAATGATATTTTATAAATTCATTAAAAAAAGATATTCACGTTTCATTACTTTCTACATTTTATAGAAAGAGGTATTGTCTTACTGACCGCTCCGTGGCGCCAGGAGTATAATATCGCACCACAGCGTACAAGGCGACGACCGCAAACGATGCCATCCATCCGAGGGCGATGAACCACCGCATTGCAACCTCTTCTTTTACGAACACCTGTGTTACAAATTCTAGACTTGAGTAGACTATTCTAGTATCTAATTGAAATAGATCTGTTTACAATCTGAGTTTCTAATGGAAAAAATATATTAATAACTAAAGTTTTATATACTACCGTTGAATTTTAATTTTGATATGGTCCTCCAAGAACTGTATATTTTGCTAGATGAAAAGTACCTTACGTCCTTTTCAGTACACCTGACAAGGTGTATGCAAAATTTAATGGCGAGCGACAATCCGAAGTACCTACTTTCGGAGACTTACGGTTTTTGAACAAATAAGATTCATTTACACAACATACAAAATATAAATATAATATTAAATTATTTATATTATTTGAATAAGCAAATATTGAATTAATTAAGTAACGGTCGAGTGTCGGTTGGGTTCGTCCTACAAAGCAATCAAGCCTTCATTAGTTGGTGGTATGTGCCATTAGCTATGCTATTGCAAGTCAAGGTATTTTATTTCGACAAGTAAGGGATTGTTTTGATAGTGCCATACTGATTTTAAATAATAATAATTTTCTTTGCAGGCGTATAGCATGGGCGGGGTACTTTTGATATTTCAATTGTAAAGCTCAAAATTCCAGCTCTAAATGAATTTCACTATTTTTGTCTATTTTGACTGAAATAATAGAAGTTTAAAAGCTATGCTAAAGCGTAGGTCCGACAAAGCGCTTTTGAACGACCCGTGATCATTGTTTTGCTTTTTAGAACTCCAGTCAGTAAAGTGAAAGTAATACTTCAAAGTGAATATTTCAAAGGATATAAAATATTTTTTCCAAGTTAGGGAGAAAAATTGCTAACTTTTTTGATATGCAATATGCAACAGGAAGTGGAGAACAATAGTACAATTGAAAAATTTTACAGACTAAATGCCACGTCTAAAGTGGATTATGGCGTTCATTCCATTTTCACTCACTGAAACTTTTTAACAAAATCTTTGGAGTAACATTGTCAAGTAATTGAAAGTTGTTTATAAACTTAATCTACGGAATAATATTGAGTCATGTAATTGTATGCTTTCAAATTTAAAATTTTACTACAAATTTTATACAAATTTTTGTAGATACAAAAAAATTGGCGTGTTGAACAAGAAAAAGCGGTTTTTCACACTGGAGCAGAGCTGTTCTCTATAAGGCGGGCCTAATCTAGGCCTTGTAGGTAAAGGTGCAATGTTTTCGTGCACTAATCTAAAGTTTACGTATCTTACCACAACTAGAGCGATATGTAGATGTAAACCTTCACAGAACATCCAGAAGTAGCTTGTTACCATGAAGTAGTTTGTGATGATATGTAAAATTTGACACCAAACCTAGAATGAAGCAAGTAGTATACCAAACATCCAAAAATTTATATATAGAGATTTTAAACGGTCACAGATTACTAACGATCCGTTTTAAATGAGTTGGGTTCAGAGAGTGTAGATATAAATTATAAAGTAAAAGTTGTGAAACAGATATATATTCATAATAATCAATGGCATTCAAATAAAAGTTGTAACTGGTGGCCGCAAATTCGTCCGCGTTAAAAAATTAAAAATATAAAATAACGCCTGACATCTTTATTGCTGTGACGATGGTGGCGCCCAATTTTTTTATATATTTAGACGAACCCTTGAGAACTCAACATTTTTCTGAGAATCTATATTATACTATTATTATAAAGCTGAAGAGTTTGTTTGTTAGTTTGTTTGGTTGAACGCGTTACTCTCAGGAACTACTGGTTCGAATAGTCCATTTATCGAGGAAGGCTTTAGGCTATACAACATCACGCTGCGACTAATAGGAGCGGAGCGTCAATGGAAAATGTTGCAAAACGGGAAAAATGATTCCTTTTTGAGAGCTTCCTCCACGCTCCACGAGAGCCAACCAACCACGCGGCTCGACGCGTGGTTGGCTCCCTACGGAACGGTTGTGTTCAGCGAACTGATTTTTTAAATTTGTTTTTGCGATATAATAATTAATCGTATAATAATTACTCATATTTTCTTTTCAATGCGGACGTAGTCGCGGGCACCAGCTAGTAAACTATATGTGTGCCAAATTTTATCCAGATCCGTATAGCCCAGCCTTTTTTGCGTGAAAGAGTAACACATATCTATCCAACCTCACAAGCTTTTGCATTTATAATATTAGTAGGATAATAAGTTTATTTATTAAATAAAACATCGGACCCTTTGCATATTATAAATTAGACATTTTGTTTACATAGGCGTTTTACAATATTGACTTTATGAACCCAACTCTCATAAGCCACTCTAACAATAGATTTAATTTAGACAATTACCTTAAAATAACAGCTGTCTGTCTGTTAAAATAACAGACACTGTCAAATGTTTTTTTAACTATATTGTTTATAAAAGCATAAACAGTTTAAAGTTTTTTTATAAAAATGTGTCAAAAAATATCAAGTTTTCACCTTGTTTTCCTGAACGACAACTACTCGGTTGACAACCGTCTTGTACCAAATGATCCAAAGTATATTATTCAATGTGACTGAAGTAAAAAGATGCATGTGGATGCGAATCCTTGTGCACTGGAGAGACCTTAATTTAATAAAAAAGCTTGTGTTATTATGTAAATATTAGATATTTATTTAAATAAGCTTGTTTACAAAAATAAATAGCAAAACTTCACCAGCAGCGGTTCGTTTTATGTACACTTGTATTCCTCCAAAAGGCTTTGTAATATATATTAGGGGCGTATTTCTGACTTACTAAGGGTTTTACAAAGGGTTTTCGGAGAAAATCACAACATGAATGAATCGACAAGTGTATTTATATATAAATAAAAATGAATCGCTGTGTGAAAATGAACTTGACGGCTGGATCAAATTCAGGCTTTTTTAAATATTTTTGAATTTCGATAATCTTAGAGTAAATTTAGAACTTATTAAAGAAAAGAAGAATCTGTTATGCCGATACAAATCTCTTCTGAGAAAGAAATAGTAAATTACTGGCCAAAAAACCTTTCTCATCTTAGTAATAAAAAATTTCAGCGACAATTACATTTATTTTTAAGCTTAATTAATTTTAATTCTTTACTAAAGTTTTTGCCTACTTTTATTACTTTTTTCGTATTTGACGCAATATTTAAGAAAAAACATACATTTTATTAAATTTGTTCTTTAATTTTCAAGAAGCTGCCGAGGAGCTAGCTGCCTTTTTTCTCAATGTTTGTTTTAACGTTAGAGTATCTGCTTGGAAAAACAGATAAACCATAAATTTTCCTGTACCGTCTTCCGTCTTATTATGAACGAATAATTAGAGAAATATCCTAGTTATTATTAATTAGATTATTTTCTAAAACTTAATTAATGGTATGAAAACTTACCTGAAATATATGAAAATCATTATGGAGAGAAGTAATGTTGCAACTGAGATTGAATAGCCAACAATATAAATGCTGTTGACAACGCTACGGAACTGTAATTAAATTTAAATGAAAAGGGTGTAAATTTGACGACGCACTTAACTATGTTTTTATATTATATTTTAATTTAAATACCTCAACTTTTATTTAACTTGATAAATGCTGCCCGAAGTTGATTTTATACACAAGTTGATTTTATTATGTCCAAATAAATATTAAAATGGATCGAATTTTTAAATATACTCGTATATTTGAATATGCATTATATTCAAAACAAGAATAGAAGTTGCAATCAAAACTTATGATTGTAACTTTAATTTCTATTTTTTTTTAATTAGCAAAGTTCAATTAAAAATATATATGAAAATGTTGCATTTATTTCCATTGATTTGCAGAATAATTTTTGACAGTTTTTTAATTAATCACGCATAAATTGATTTGAATGGACTTGCATTCATCGTCTGTTTTCTATTTAAGAAGACATTTATTGTAAATCATTTGGTACTGTAAATCTTAAGAAAATTTTGACTTAATCTTAGGTCAAAGGTAAATTATATTACCTATATAATCATCAGTTCGCATCATATATTGCTTTTTGATCGTGTGTTTCATAGTATTTTCGAACAAATTCCGGTTTATGTAGCTCCTTTATGCACTGTACATTATTGGAGGCAGTTCGGTCGCGTACTACGCCGATACAGGGCAATATCCGCAGAGAAATGTGGTGAGGATATTAAATATTATTAGACATAATAGGGTATTCCACAACTTTGGAAAATAGAAATATGCTTTATATGTACATAAATTTACACTGAAATATGTATGTGTGGAACTGTTATGTGGAAAATAACATTTGTATGGATGAGGAAAATGCGAGTATAAAATGTCCTAGTTTTCTTTCAAACTCGTAATAATACAGACGCGAGACGCGAACATTTTTTTTTTCAAACGTAAATAGGAAAATGAAAATTATTGAATTGTAACATGTTGGAAATAAAATAATCATATTTCAGTTTGAAATAGTTTCTGTAAGAAAATCGTTGCTACATATTACGAAACCAAAGAAACTGTTTTTTCAGAATTAGTATATTAGCTTTATTTATATGAATTGTTAATTACTCAAAACCCCTGTAATTAAGTCAAAATTACCTAACAGGACTTCTCGAATACTTTTACAATAGCTAACTTAGCTATATTACATTCATATTCATAAGCCAATGATATGCCCTACGCCCTACATGAAATTAAAATAATATATTAATCATATGTGCGTTATCTTATTATGTAGATCCTTAAATAAATCCTAAATGTTGTTACTCTTTCTGCTGAAATACTTGTACCGAAAGCTAACGTTAAGGTGTCACAAAGGCTCTTTATAATGACGTCTTTGAGAAAATAGGACTAATGGAAACTGTGACATACCTTTATGTATTGATGTCTGGGAATGTCTGAGAAAATAGGACTAATGTGACTGTCACAAAGTTATTTGTTACAAAAAGGATATAAATAGAAAATACGTACATCTAAGTCTTCAATGTCGACACATGTCGTATAATTAGTCCAGGGCTTGTTCGCATCCGGATGTACCAACCACGTGCCATTTTCAGTGCATCTGTATCAAAAACAAAACAAGTAGATTTATTTTTACTTAACTTTTCCCCGCGACTTCGTCTGCCCCTTTTTCTTAAGTGTTATTGAATATTTATTAGGCGTTGATTTTTTTATTTTAATTTTTAGATCACAATACCAACGCCTGTAACACAAACAACGCCAGTGTTGAAAGTGGGCTGCCCACCAATAGAGGTATTAACGATAAGGTATTAGGATAGGGAGGAAATTGGCTCTGGTATCACTTACTCACTCACCGAAACACAACAGCACACATGCTGTTATTTTACCGTGTCTGTACCCTTTGCTAAAATGACGGTTTGACTATCGGTGTTTATAATAGATCATGGATTTATTGTGCGCTTGTGATTTGGGACCTTGACTAGCTTGTTTACTACTAACTGGCTAATTGATCAGGAATCAACTTCAAGCGTTTCAGTTATCACTGGTCGACCTTCTTTTAACTCAAGATCGTTGATTGCGTTTAAAATACTTGAACATCTGCAGAATCAGCGAGGAGCACTAACAGCAATGAAGTATGACATTGATTGATTGCATTTCAAAATAAACTCTTGCAAGTACATTTATTTGTGTTTCTTTTTGATTCCAGCAAGGCGATTTATTCGTTTAAACTCTTTTTATTTTTATTATGCATTTAGCTGTTTTTAGATTCTTTTACCATTTTATTCAGGGCACATAGTGTTGCAACTTTTTGTATTATTATCTTTTTTTGTGCAAATATTTTTTTTATCATAGGATAACCATACAAACAGGTCGTTGGTGACCTGTCAAACACGCCACCAACGAGTTTCAAAGCGTCAACTTTGAAAATTCATTTGGTTCGAACCCAGAACCACTGAGTTAGGACGCAAAGGGTATACTGTGGCAATTTAGCCACTCAGCCAATGCGTAAAGGTCATTGGCTTAGTCGTCGTATTAGTGTCGTATTAGTGTCAGTAATTTAATCATATGTACGATTTCCAGATTTACTATGGTTACCACTAAGCATAATACCTACGAAACCACAAGATCTAGACACTTCCCTTTACCTATGTGGACCCTTTTGTAGCGTGATGAATTACAGTAGCCGCTTCATATTCACAAAAGTGTCTTGTGAATATTTTATTATAATTATTAGGTACCTGATTTTAACAGTATTCGTATTGTAACTAGATATGAGAAATAGAGACATTCGTATCTTGTTCATAAATAACGAATGCATTATGTAATTGAAAGAGCGACTCGCTATCGGATTATATTCGAAAACCTTTCTCGTTTAACACTCTTTCTATTAGTGAAAACCGCATTAAAATCTAGTTTGAAAGATCTAAGCGTACATACAGATGGGGCAGACGGCAGACTGTTTTACACAATGTAAAGAGATTTCTAATTCATAATATAATGAAATGCCTCCAAATTTATAAACTTTAATTCTGTCTAACCAAGTAGGTAATATACAATTAAAAAATGTATTAAGTATTGTTTTTTAAAACAATACTTCCGGACAGAATTTATTATTTGTCGGTCAAATTATTTCTGTTGCATACATTAAATATGCGATTTAATCTTAGGTGAGTGACGTCACGAATATAAACGACATATTATTATATTTTAATACAAGTAGTGTGTGGTATGAACGTACATTAACTTCAAATTGTGACATTAATTACTTTTTGTAGGATTGAAGCCAGGCGAGCGAAACGAAAGCTATAAACTACGTATAAAACTTATTTTTATATTATATTATTCCTAGATTACCTAAAACTAAATCAGAAGTCCACATTATATTATATATTTATATATGCCAATTATTTATTTATATTTAATTTACAAACGTTATTATTAAAAATTATATTTCTTAATAGATTCTACAATATTCATGTTACAACAAGTTGACACGTCCCTCTATTAAAAGAAACAGCCTTACGTCTTCTTAATACTCCTCAAAAAATATGGTAATAATAAGTTATTTAAATTTATATGGACGTTAACAGAATTTAGGATTTATTTGAATTCAGGATTTATTTATTTTGAATTAAATAGTCGAAGCACGTTTAATGGTGGCTTTCTTAAAACAAGGAAAATAGAAGATCTTTTTTGGAATGCTTAAGTAAGCTTATAAAACAAAGTAACAAGTCAGGAAAAATTAAGTGTTCTTACATTTGAAAATCATTTGAGGAGGTTGGGAACAAAAGGTGATATTTACGCATTTAGTTCTACTATTTGTTTTATGTGTTTGTTACCTACATTTATGGTAGCCACCTACCATCGAGTGGGCCGTCAGCCTGTCTGCCGTACCTTAACATAAATATTTAATATATTTATAGTACAATAAGAATACTTATAACACAATAAAATAAATAAAGTTTATTTTTTATATTCGCGATCGTGATATGCTAGCCTTTGCTCATATGGCTCTCTTGTGATTACCCGACTCTTATTAAATTTACTGAGCCAAACCACGTCGCCAATGTGTATAGGAGTTTATGAGTCTTATAAGAATCCGGGTGATACCCTTGTGACATTATACTTTTCCCAGTGGTCAGATGAAAATATTTGTTGCGAAACATTCGGCTTGGCAACCGAAGCTTACTATTATTATTACAATTTATTCATTTACATTATTAATTATATAATATATTGTAAACTAGGTGCCCGGATATTTGTCGTTACGATATTTGGAACATCTACTACAAAACAAAAAGTTTATTGATTAATTTAATAAGATAATATAATATTAAATTGAGCGAAACTTTGAACTTTGTGCACATATAGGTAAAATTGAAAATTAAATAATATGATTTCCAATGATTTGCAAAATCGTTTTTATTTTTATATTAAAGCCAATATTCTATTTACCTTTTGTATGCATAACGGTTGGGGTCAAATCCGACGACGAATTCAGGGCACTTCTGTATGGCTGTGGTAGAGGCTGGTGTCTCGGCCCAACAGGCGAATCCATCAAATGTTCGCGGACACCACAGAACATCATCTTAATAAAATAAAAAAAGTGTTTTAGTAATTTCTTGTCTCTATTTCCAATTAGTGCAATTTATTTATGTATTTATGACCACTGAATACCAATATCATTAGATCATAAGATCATAAGATTACACGGAGTAATAAAACGATTGCCTCTCTAGACGGATTACCAAGTGCATTTGTTAACTACATTGTATTTAGTAAATAAGCCCCAAAAATAATTACAAATGTCGATCCAAGGCGATATATTAAAAAGTTATTTTAAAAAAAATGTCATTACACAAATAATTGAAATCAATATAAGAACGTAAGCGATAATATCTAATGACTAATTTCAGATTCAATCTGAACTACGACCCGTTAGACAAGTGGTTAGAGACCTTGACTTAACGCTCTGTCTCAGAGGTCCCGAGTTCGATTCTCTGCAGGGTCAACTTTGGAAATGGCTCAAGCACAGTTTTATAATTCGAATTTGGATAGTAGTAGCATGGCACGCTGCATTTCGCAATCATTTGAGCAGCCCTTCTGGCGGCAGTAACATCCCCTTTACAGAAGACCACCGTGAAATAATAGCACATGTGCTGTTGTGTTTCGGTGAGTGAGTAAGGGATGCTGAGCCCAATCCCAATGATGTGGTCGGTGCGGTGCTCTCTTGCAACATTTGTGGCGTTTCTTGTGTTATAGACGACAGTAGCCACTTACCATTAAGTGGACCGTCAACCTGTTTGTCAAGCTAAACATAAAAAATATATTTTAAGTATTCATAGATGTCTTATTTAATAATTTACTCTAAAAATAAATAAAAACTAAGATATTGTACGTGATAAGAACAAAGCTATGCTTACCTTGGAATCCAGTACCGTCCAGTAAAATTTGACTGTGGTTAACATTATCGACGAAACATTGTTTTATAAGAAAATCCAACAGTAGTAGTTTCGGATTGTTTGCGAAGTTGATGTTGCGACTTGTATTCGCCATTTCCCGTTTTAATTTTAATTACATTTTATTAGTTTTGCCATCAAATTGCGATGTTTTGTGTCACAAAACTGGAACGCAAACCGTGCATTCAGTCGGCAACATCTAAAAAAAAGAGATTAAGATAAACTCGTTATCAAACATAGTTCCTCCGCACCTCACTTTACTATATAATATTATAAACAAATGCAAACATTTTTTTGTTTCTTTTACTGTTATAATAGCAAAACATTACGGTTAGTCGCCAGATTTGACGATTTTGGTGAGAAATCATGTTTCAGGAGGATTATATGTTATGTTATGGCGTAGTTAAGGCGTGAAAAGGTAACTGACAGACATACAAACAGTTACTTTCACATTTATAATATTAAAGTAAGTAAACTAGTTAGTAGTAATTAACAAGTAAGAATGAATTTACTCGCATTGGTTGTTATATAAAACCATACATATTACAAGATATTTATTCTTATGTCGGCTGCATTTTCGATGTCGCTCCTACACAAGACGTCTTGTTTAGACATGACATCTACTCAACTATGTAAACAAGTTTGCGCTTGAACGCGGCTGTCTTACAAGACTTGTAATTTGGGACAAGGCTTGTGAGGAATATAATTTTAGGAATTTGAAGACCGCCGCCTGGGATTTAAATATGTTCTATATTAATAGAATATTTTAATAGAGTTTAATTAATCTAATATTAATATTAATTAAAATAATATTAATATAAATATTAATCTTACTTGAATGAGTAAGATAAGACATTTATCTTGTCGTGTCTTACAAATGTGCAAAAGGCTTAAGATAGGGTTACATTTTTCAGGAAGTAAAGAATAATAAATAAATAACTTCATGAATAAATAACTTTATCACTGTTTCACATTTCCATATTTATAAAAGTGATTTACTTTTATAAATAATTCTGAACAATTGAAAACAAAAATACTAAAAACAAACGTCGAAAAAGTTTGGATTGCAATGCAAGTCATTTCATGGCATGCAAAGTGTTTGGATTGTATTATATCCGCGTTATTCGTTTTATTTAGTTCGTTTCTCTATTGCGTTTTGTATGTAATTTGTTTTGCTATTGTTCTGAGTCTAACATAACTGTATTGTCCTTTATAACTATGTGTTCACTACCGATTAATTTCGACAGAAGGCTATTAAGCAGAAGAAAGTTGCGTACTTGGATCATGTATACATTGTATTGCGACGAGATATACCGGTTGCTACACACAATATTGATGAGCAAGATAGAAGGATAGCGTAAAGTTGGAAGAAGAAAGTTATCATGGCCACGTAACAAGCGGCAGTGGACCGGTATTTAGACATCAAAAAGATGAGAAGTGATGAATCTAAACTTCTTGTTGAGAAATTAAAATTAATGACTGAATCAGTGACAAAATGAATCTGTGACGAATCACCCCTAACCTACAAGCAACACTCTCACAGCTGTTCGTTTTTTTAATCAATATAACCATATTTTCCGCAAGTCCAATTTAACCTTTTTCTTGCAAGATTTTCCTGCGAAGTTTACAAACTCGAAGTGGCTGAGTGATTAATTCCAGAGTCTAGAATTAATACTGTTTAAAGTTGAATTACACGAGAGCAGTACAAACGCAAATTCGTATTTTGTTATACGCACACCAATGCGATATCGCGATTCTTTATGGTGGCGATGAAAGTTAAATAGTTTAAACGGGAAATTTTATGGAGTCTTCCGTATTAAATAAGACATGTTAATACACAAAGCGGTTCTATCGCTAGGATTTAGGATTTTTAATGTTCATATTAATTACCTTTCCATCTTTAAATAGTTTTGTTTATAATGTGATAAATGTGACATTTGCTTAGGTTAAAATTAGTATAATTATATTAGTATAATATTAATTAATCAGTATAATATGCTTCGGCATAACATACTTTTAATTATGCCTTGTACAGATGAAAGTGTGACCTGGGTGTGGACACGGCCGTGTGTTTTACGTGAATATATTTACGTTACGAGTAATATTTTCTTTGAACGTACTATATTTTATATCCGACAAATTCGACTATACCATACCAAGACATTCATAATGTCATAGAAGTAACATAGAATTTTTTAATATAAAATTGCACAAGAAGGCTAAATTTACAAATCAAAATAAGTATAAAAAACCGTTTTAACTTCCGCTCTAATGTCATTGAATAAGGAAATTTGTACAAACTATGCTTTATAACTTTTATTCCTGAAATATCATTGGATCTAGGTATTTATTGTTGTTACAACCAAAATTACATTGAAATTATGATGAGTGTATGCAAGTCACATAAAAGTTGTCATGTAGCTTGCAGAAATTTAATCTTAGGAAAGACCGAGGTCAAGATCCAATAATCTTTGGAACATTTAATCTAAAGTTTTATGCACAGGTAAAATTCAAATTCTGAGTGGAAATATAAAATTTTTCGTGTCTCGACCAAATTACTAAATTATTTCAGTTAAAGTTAGCTGGTGTCAACTGAAAGTACATATTGAATTATTGAAATCTATGTATTCAGTTAGCTATATATGAACTAGCTTTTGCCCGCGACTTCGTCATCATTTTTGTAAGGTTTATAATATTTTTAATGTTCGGGGCGTTCAGTTTTTTTTTATTGTTGTACGATCTCTTAGGAACAGTACTTTATTCTGGACGAAAGGTCCTTATCTGTATTCCTGCATAACATGTATCCAAAATTTCACGATGATCGGTGAGTGTAATAACAAACAAACTCACTTTCGCATTTGTAATTTTAGTTAGGATTGTTATAAATATATATTGAGTAATGTTATAAGTAAATGACTTAACAGACATTGAATAATCTAGTATAATATATTTTTTACGAAAATTTCAATAATTTTGAATTTCAGAATCACACAGAGCGACTGTTTAAATATGTATATTAAATGGCGGTTTAAAATTTACCTTTAAAAATTAACCAATAAGTTTTTCGAAAAACATTGCTTGTTTTAAAACTGAAATTATTAAATCCGTTATAACAAAATATTACTTTAAATGTGATTCAATTAATTAAACTCCAGAACCAATAAAAATCTTTCTAAAATATTTATTTATGAAAATGTATTATTCCGAGTGGCGCGTGTTAGAGAGGCATTTTCAAATGTGATCGCCAAAGTCGAGGAAACCTTAAGACACTTGCAGAAGAAGAAGATTTGCACAAGGACTTTTATAGTAATTCGCACAATTTCAATCATTGTAAATAAAATTGTGTTAATTGCCTATAATATATTAAAAGTAGTATTTAAAATAAATGTGTTATCTACCCTCTTACTGATAATAAAAATGTACCAGTCGGAGATACAGACAGAAGGACAGTAACGCCAGCACCTCTAGTTAGTGTGTCGACAAGAACGAACACGACCTACAATAAAATACCAGCTAAGTAAGTACCTATACTGCAGAGAAAAATTTAATTTAGCTTCCCAGCTTATTTTTATTCCCAGCTCCCCAAAAGTCATTTATAATGTAAGTGGTTCCATATTCACAGAGACCTTGAGTGCTGCGCTTACAATTTGTTTCATTCACGTATCGTGCAAGTAATAGAAATCCTAAAAACAATTAATGTACTATATTAGTATTATCACGGCAATACTTACGGTCATATTACAAATTTTATTTCATATCTTAATTTTAATTTTATTACATCTATATTTAAAAAAAAGCAATAAATATTATAAATACTTAAAACTAGAGTACCGCAAGCAGCGGTTAGGGCTCTTCATTTTTTTTTTCTGTGATATTACAGACAAAAATTGTGTGTATCGAACAAAGGTACGAGTATTTTGTGTTTTATTTTTGGTGTACTAACTGGTATCAAACGGAGCAAGTTGTTTATGTTATTTTGTTTAAGCTTGTGTGTGTGGTAAAAGGCTAAGTGAGTCATGTTTATGGCTGAACTGTCTATTGAGACATTAACGAGCACTATGAAATAACAAATTACCTTTGTTAAACCGAAGGTGACCATACGCAGTGACGTGGTTTGTTGCTATAGAGAACTCTATTTTTTCCATATGCTTGCTCAACGTTTTTAAAAAGTCGTAGGGCTCCAAAAGATGAAATATCCTAAGACTCATCTTTAAATAGTATAAAACAAAGTCGCTAAGCGGCCAAATGAAAATTATAATTTAACATTTCGCCCTGAAAAACGCGGTGTTTGATTCACATGTAAATAATATCTTTTTTTTTATTATAAACGGTGCAGGCAGGCTGACGGTGCACTTGATGGCCGGTGGCTACTGTTGCATAAACAACACCAGAAATGCCACCCATAACCAAAGACACATAATGCTTTCAATGGCGCGCTGTTTAACAATGAAGCAAGGGATGATTTCATAACAATATACATATCTGACCGATTTAAATCTTTGTATCTGACAGACTGTACGATTGTCTTTCGTAACATTGTCTTGCATTTCATGCGAATTGTTAACATATATGTACCTATCTTGTTAGTAGATATAAGACTATATTATATATTTATATAATATATCCTATGATTTGCTTTTTTTTCTTCTTCTAGAGCCTCTTCAGTCCCGAAGGGTGACCGTCAACTCTCTGAACTCTTCTGTCACGATAAGAGCTAATTGGAACAGTTACTGGTCTGAGACAATACCAGTTCACTTGCTTTTTCACCCAACGCGACTCTTCGCTTCCGCCTCCTATAATAATTAGCTGAAGGAGCATATATCTGTTGTGTCTATAGTAGCCAAGATGTAGCACTTTAGTGGATGTAGCCAAGTCTATAGTATTCAATGTAGCACTTTAACCTTTAGTTTTCTTTTAATATTTTTGATATGAAACATCTTTAGCGGCGGGTGAGACCGGCTGTTGGCGTGGCGACGCCAACATTTGGTCTACCTTTGGCCAATACTTTGGTGGAACTGATACCTATGCATACTGTATATGTATATGATATATATACTATATAGGTATACGGTATGGTAGTTTTTTAGTTCATGTTGCAATATTAATGGCACGGCTAGTATTAAATAAATACTATAGTTCAATTATAGTGTAAACACGACATTCAAAAGAAAATATCAGATATACAGAATAATCTGTATATCTTTGATTTGGGTATGAGAGATTTGGGTGTTTTTCACGATTACAAATTGCATTTCAGCCTGCATATAGACAAGATTATTCGAGTGCAACTAAAGCGTTAGGGTTTGTAATGCGCAATACTGCTGAGTTTACTAGGGCTAAAACCCTGAAAATATTATACTGTGCTTTTGTTCGAAGTAAACTGGAGTAGGTATGCATCGCAGATTTGGAATCCCTGTTATCAAATACACATTGACAGGCTTGAGAGGGTTCAGAGAAGGTTTGTTAAATTCTTATGCTATAGATTGTGTCAGCCTTATAACTCTAATGACTACCGTGACATGTGTAAGCGACATCATTTGATACCCCTTAATATACGCCGTGAAATTTCTGACATTTCTTATCTAATCAATATTATTAATGGTCGTGTGGACTGCCCTGATATTCTCTCCCTGATTAATTTTAATGTGCCCACTAGATCGTTTAGTTAGGTCATACAACCCAATTTCAATGTCAATTGCTTGTTCAAATTATCGGCAGAATAGTTTTCTTTGGCGGGCTAGTAGGAACCTAAACATGTTGTTCGGCGGGCTGGGTGCTGATATTGATATATTTAATTGTAAATCGACGGAAGTTAAGAGTAAATTGACGGCTATATTGTTTAGTTGAGCGGTTTTCTTTTCTTTTCTTTTCTTTTAATTTTTCTCTCTTTTTGTTATCATTTAATTTTAATATAATTTAAGTTTCGGTTTTAATATTGATTGTTTAGTTGCTATGCGTTTGTTATCGTTCGTCTTAATTTCTAGTTTGTAGTCTATCTGTGTATGCCTTAAAATTGCCTTGTGTTGCCTATACATATTGTAAGTTTATTCTTTGTGCTGTTGGTGTACCTTTTGAAAATAAATAAATAAATAAATAAATAATATTAATAATAAATATAATCCCTAGGCAGGATCCCACCCAAGCATGCTGGTTGCATTACCTCGTTGATTTGTAAAATAATATAATCCATACATACAAGTAAAATAGGATTTTTTAATGTACCTATTATATAGAACGTTATTTGAAGAAGAACAAATTGAATTAGTAGTTTTAAATTGGAATAAGCCAGTATCATTTTTGTCCACAGTGCTATGTTCAGTTATGTATTTATTATTGAATTTTTGTATTTGCACAAATACGTGATGCTTCAAATACGTATTTATTTCACAAAACAACATGGAAAATCGTTAACGACTTAAAGCCACAAAGGGACCTTTCTTGAGAGGCTTGTATGATAGATAATAGAGCCAGCGTGACCTTAGAAGTCGTGTAGAAAATATTTCGTTTCATATACCTACTTACTACATGCACAATGTGATTCTAAAGTCTATTGTTGGTTCGATTTACCTGCCACGAAATTATCTAAGTTTAAAAAGGTTTTATGAACTTAATTATTCCTGCTTAAGGCTAAAAAGCGATAATTAGATTTTTTATATTCGAAAAATATCGTAAATGAAGTAATTATTTCAATAAAAAATTTAAAAAATTATTAGGATTTACTTTGTTTATTTTTAAATATTTTTTCCAAGCTTTAAAAACTATATAATGTATACTTACAGGAATATATATTGTAATTAAAAATAAATCATTTGGATTTCTCGATAGAATTAACTATTTTCCTAAGGATAAGGAATTTCTTATCTTTGCAACGATTTTTCCTTTATTAAAATATTATTCTAGAATGAAAATATTTTTAGGTCTGATATTAGGTTCGTGACAACTGAACAAGGCAAGTAATAATACAATTAGTTATAATTATTAGCTTGGTAAAGACCATGGTAGGCTAACATGGTAGGTGAAGACTAAACTCAAACTCTTATTATTAACGAGCACTTAAATAAATCAGAAAGTCTTTCATCTTCTATAAAAGCGGCAACGAAAAACATATTATTATTATATTGCGTCACACAATCTCATTTGGCCATAATCTCTTGTTTATCTACAAATATGTTCAAATTCCTAGTTGCGATTTTATGTCGTGTTTATGGAACATAATATTACTAATATGGTACTTGTTATTAACAAAACCGAGTAACGCATTATAAAAACAAATTAACAGTTACATAGATACTGAATATATATTTTTGGTTAATAGAGATTTTTTGTAAAACTGTGAATTGTTGAAATGGTAATATTTTACTGGTAGGTGTTGACTGTTAGATAATAAATTAGATTTTTTAGGGCGTAAGCTGTGTAAATAGTGATAAATTTAACAGTGACTGTTAGAAAATAGTTATTTCCACTTATTTTCATAAGCATAGGTTTTTATTTTGACGATCAGATGAGTGTAAGGAAATATATTTTTAAATTATTATTTTTTGGTATCTACATCTACTTTTAGCAATAACCTTAGTAATTATTTTTTAATTTATAAGGTTTGACTTTAAAATAGGTCTTAGTATATAATGCTAGGACATGGCTTGGAACTACTATCGTAAATTACATAAATTTCTGTGACTTGAAGAATTAGCAATATTTTCTTTACGAGAATCAAATTATTTGTACATGTTGATCGATGAAAGGAATCTCTTGCGCGTAGGTAGTCTTTTGTATCATGCGAGAATTTTATATTCATATGATCAAAAACTTTCATCTTTTATTGCTATCTAATAGACATTTAACAGATTTGTTAATTATGTATAGACGACAAGTTGATACTACGTTTAACAAAGTCAAGGGTGCTTGATACTTTGTCACATAAAGGCCTCAAGCATTATTCGCAATTGTATTAGGCCTTTTAAATTTATAAGGTTTATAATCTTTTTTGATTAAGGGAAGTAGGGGGAGAAAGGAACTAAGATCTTATCCTACCCTACTGTCAACCACACCTGCACCCGCCGGATGGCGGCGGAGTGGCGTGTTACTGCTCCGTGGTGCTCCCCATTAGACAACAGACGAGGCTCTGGCGACCGAGTAAATGGCGGGATAACCATTCACCTGGCTGGGCAACCGGTTGGAAGAGGCTAAAAAAGGCCTTGGGGCTTAAATTACCCCTAAAAGGCTTAAATGCAGAAGGCAAGGGGAAACCACTGCATATCTTTTTTCCCATGAAAATCATCATGAAGGTTACCTGAAATGATGACCATGACCACTCTGTCAAGAGTAAAACCGACGAAGAAGAAGAAGAAGATAATCATTTTTGAGGTATAGAACTCATTAGTCATATAGTTAAACGCAAGTGTGCATATTTTCATATTATTCACGTTTATATTTTGTCAGACATAAAAAATCTTAATGCATTAAATATATTTACACGTATATAAAGCCTAGAAAAATACTTGAAGATAGATGAACTGACAGCGAAATTACTTTTAAAATATTTGTTACGTCTTTCGTGACTTGAAAATTCAATGGATGCTTTTTTTATTCACTCCACTGAAAAGTGATGTGGAAATCTATTGTGAAAATCATTTAAACATAATTTAAGTTGTCATATTATCACACGGTATGTACATTGTTATTTTTAATACAATTAGAGGAGATATGAGTATAAATAGCAACCCTATTGTTGGTGACACGATTGTGTGGCCGCGGTTTGCGAAAGAAAAAGACTTTAAAATTTAGTTAGTCGATGTCCGAGATGCGAGCGGCTTGGGTTTCGACACATATGTTTTGTGTGGCAGCACGTGGGTAACTCCTTCAAAAAAGTTAAACGATTTGCCGCCCGCAATCTCGGTCCACCCTCATTTATTTATAAATAAAAATAACATTAAAAAATAATAAAACGGAATTGACGGTAAACAAAAACAGAAACAGACAGCTTACATTTACTTATACATAACATACTTATATATAATATTAGCCTACAGGCGTCTGTCATCAACATCTATCCTATCACATCTCTATTAATCAGTCAGGAGATGTAATGTACTATATTTCATTACTGCACACTTTTTAGTACGTAACATCTTGACATCCTATCTGGAATCTAAGTACGTGCATATCTTGCCTACTGTTGCGTGAAAGCTAGTTATATGCTTTCGCGAACATTTCTACGCTTTACAGATATAACGATATCTGCATAATGACAAACAGCCCGTCAACTTATCGAACACATTCGATGTATTGTATATGAAAGGTGTTATGTGATTTTTAGGTATAAAGGGCATACTGTACTTGTAAACCGTGAACTAACATATTTGACGACTAAATGTCAAATCCATCTTCATCTTTGATCAGAAGAAATAATATTTTGTCAGACTTACCGTTAAAGATAAAAATATTTGCGACAATATTTCCAATTTATCGTTTTTATAAACATACATTTCACAAATATTTAAATAAAACTAAAGCGATACCGTTACGCTTAATAATATTTATATTTAGAAAAAGGATACTCACATCTAACCTCAAACATCAACTCACTTTTTTACAAATGTAAATATGTAAAAAAGTGAGTCTTTGTAGCCTGAGTAGATATTCTTTACAGAGATAATTCAATTTTCTAAGACCATAAACCGACTTACCCAACAGTAACATGTCGTGCGTTTAATTATTATTATCGTCGACGAAAGCGCCTTTGACATAGCATTACACGCGCGGGTTGTTGTGTGCCTCAATCAGTTAGTTTTTGTACAAATTGTAGTTTTGGCGAAAAAAATTCTCTGACCCATGACAATGATCCAGCCAACTTGGATTATTGAATTAGTTGTCACGTTACAATAAGGATCAATTTCTGTACCAATATTTAAAACATAAATAATCTGAAGAGGCATATTGGCTGCTTCAAGTCTTACATAAGATAACTGATGATCTATCAAACATCTAGAAATATGCATAAAGGTTATAACTTTTACGATCCGCGTTGTACTTTAGAGCTCACTTTTATATCATAATACTAGGAGGTTAGAAATGTCTTAAATAAATAAAAATATTGCCAAAATTCTAGGCCACTCAGGACCGGCATGTCGAAATATCAATGCTAAGGCAATCATGACGAGAGTTTATTTAAGCATTATTTTTATTAAACTCTAAGGCGTTTCTTTGAATGTAAAAATAATTACCATATCATGATGGCTTTCCACGTCTAGCAACGAACTGGAAAATCCCTGTGGCGTCAAATTAACAAGAGGTGCCGTAATGAGTTTGGCAATTTCTCTTGAATTACTAATTCATTCTATTGATACAGTTTCTATTCAGACGTAAGGCATATCCTAACTTATATTATAAATGGGAATGTGAGTCTGTGTGTTTATTACACTTTCACGCTTTAACCACTCAATCAATCATTATGAAATTTTGAATGCACGTTATCAAGGACGTTGTCCTATGTTCTTTGTCATATGACATCCTAGGTTCTTGGTAACTTTCATCTAGAAAAAAAGTACTGTTCCAGAAAATATTTATAGGTACAGGTAGGTAACGAGTGGTGTACGGCTTGACCGGTTTGAATGCGGTTTTCACTGATGTATTGATGACTACCTGGATTAAACTATAGCATACTTTTTATCCTGAAAAAATAGTAGGTTCCTGACAACGCGTATACATAATTTATATTATATAGATAATCATCAATATTCATCAAAATATATAAATAAATAATAACTCTTTAATGATTCCATTTTTGTATCTGTATGTCTATGTATAAAGGTAAATAAATTCATTAGGCATGTATATAATAAACACAAGGGACTCACGTAAGTACCGAAACGTGTTTCTTGTTCCCATTTTTATGGAACCACTATAAATTCCTAACACTACTGCGTGATACGCGAACGCGAATTTGTGTAAGTTACTCGTATGAATAGTCTGCTTTTAACCTTGATTTTCAACTACACCTAGTTTGTTTATATATTAACAAATAAGATCTTAACGATACTCTAAACGTATCAAAATACTTACGAGCATATTAGTTGTAATTTTCAATCAGAACTTTCAGTTAGTGTCTTTCAAACATAAAAGATTTCAAATTTATCTTGTTTAAAATGATAAAAGGTAACACTGAATTATGAAAAATATGATCAACGTATGAATGTTAAGACGCGATGTTTAATTGTTTTAAAGTTATTCAAGACTTTGAAGTTACGCGCAAACACTTCGTGGGCGGAGAGGCAGCTAGGGCGGGCGGCCACTGCTCTCTTGGGCGGCGTGTATTATACTGAGTGCTGATAAGAATTGTACTGAATTCGCTCACTATGCGCTGCGTCCTTACACTCAAGCTCGACTGAATCACACTAAAACATTAATTTACTCTTAGGACTTCGTTCGGGAAAGTAATTATTAAGAGTTCACATTAAAACTCATGGCATTGTCTTAACAAGTTTCTTTATTGGTTCTACTGAAGCGATAAATTTAGTATTTAACTATATATATAAAAGCATTTATTTATCGATTTAAGCGTTGAGGAAACACTTTTCATCCAAGAAAAATCCAACATATTTATATCTTCTTTGTTGTTATTCAAAAAAATATGGTAACAGTTTTCCACCATTTTTTAAAGACAAACACACCACTTGTATGGCCTTCAAAGTAACCACTATTAGGCTTTTCTTTAGGATATTTAGGCTTTTGTTTTCAAAGAAACCTTGCACAAAAATCAACTTTGAAAAGTTCATTTGTAAAGTTGGCAACGCCGGGAATCGAACGTGTAACACCTGAGTCAGATCGGAGCCCCTTGACCAATGGGCTCGTCAAAGTTCAAGGTCACTCGACCTTTAAAATGATGAACTTGGTCAGTTGGTGAGACTGTTACCAACGCTTATTTTGTGTAGGTATTACAAACTCGTACTCGGAGTATGTCTCTTACTATCTTACGAGTATATCGCTATAGACTTTAAAACAAAATAAGACCACCAAATTAGGAACATGAGGACTGAGATCAGAAGTTAATATTATTATTAATAATAATAAAGTTACAGGCAAACAATAAGGCCTTATTATTATTATTGTTAAATATTTTCTTTCATAAATAAAAAAGCGATACCTAATTACTGACAAGCCTTGTTGGGAGTTTTCTTATCTTTTTAACCCTAAACAATGGTAGCTTTTAGCTTTGCCCCGCTACAAGCCGCCGATTAGTTTTTTTAATTATTCTCTGTTAATGGTTAATCAGTCTTTTCAAAGGTGTTTGAGAAAGCGATATATAGTAGGTTAAATGAATTCGTCCAAAAACACGACATACTAAATTCTCAACAATTTGGATTTATAAAAGGACAATCGACCACAAATGCATGCTTCAATATGATTAGCTATATCACTGAATGTATCAATACTAATACACCCGTAGTATCTGTTTTTCTCGACATTAGCAAAGCTTTTGATTTTGTGGATCATTCATTGCTTTTACGAAAGCTTGAGAATTATGGTATTAGGGGAAAGGCATGGGAATGGATAGCTTTAGCCAACAGAACGCAAAGAACCGAAATTTAAAAAAAAAAAACTTAAATAATGGGAAAACGACGGTCAAGAAAAGGTTCAGATCGAAAGCCAAAGTCAATGGCGTAGGGGTTCCGCAGGGAAGCATACTTGGTCCTTTTCTTTTTCTGCTTTTTATCAACGACCTCCCATTAGCCACGAAACATAAGTGCGTTTTATACACTGTTAGTACAACTCTGTTAGTACAAGGTGACGACAAGGCCAAATGGCAAGAGACAATAAACATAGCAATAAAAGACGTAACAAATTGGATGTATAGTAATAGACTAATGCTTAATATAAATAAAACAAAATTCATACAGTATCGTTCATACAGAACTTCAGCGGCGACTCTAAACATAATTCGTGATAATAAAATAATAGAGGAGACAAATTGCTTTAATTTTTTAGGAATAAATATTGACGCTAATTTAAATTGGAAACAGCATGTAGATTTTGTTTGTAATAGACTGAATCGTTTCGTATTTGCACTGGGGAAACTAAGGAATACAGTATCAAAAGAGGCTGCATTTACAGCATACCATGGATACGTTTCGTCAGTTCTTAGCTACGGCCTAATAATATGGGGAAACTCGGTTCAAAAGACAGAGTCTTTAGGCTCCAGAAGAGGTGCATTCGTGCTATGTGCGGGTTGTGGTCCCGAGATTCGTGCAAGCCTCTTTTTGGTCAGTTGAAAATACTTCCACTGCCATGTATGTACATTAGGGATGCCATGCATGTTTGTTAGATTACACCCCGAACTTTTTAAAAATCGAAAAGATGTCCTCTCGAGGCAGCAAAGATCGCAATATCAAAATTTGCTTTATCAACCACGAAGCTGCAAAAGTATATATAAAAGAAATGTTTATAATATGTGCATCTCAGTGTTTAACAATTTACCAAATGAAATAAAATTGCAAACGTCTACCAAAGCATTTAAATTCGAGCTGTGTAAATGGTTACAGCGTGAATGTTTCTATAATGTTAGGGAATATTTTAAATGTAAAAATAGACTATAATATGAGTTTTTAAATTTGACATGTAGCTATTATTAATTGTATATTTGACATAGTTACTTTTATATAGTATATCTTTATATACCTATTATTTGAAAAACGGCTAATGTTTTTGACTACCTTTCATTTGTACAACAATTTAATATTTGCACACCTGTATCCAGGTAGAAAACTTGAACTATAAAACTATATATACAGGGTGGAAAGATAAGTCGGGCCCTGGAGGGAAACTACCTTAAATCCTTAAGTTAGCTCATTTTACATAAAGGAAACATTCCTTTATTTTTAAAAAGAAACAAAACTGCATTCAAAGAATTTCTAAAACTCGCTTGGCTCGCCCGGGACTCGAACCAACTAAAATTAAAAAAAAAACAAACACTCACTATTTTATTATACTAATCGATAGGATTATTATTCAGGATAAAATTTCTCTAACAAACATTTGGTCTTAAAAATAAAAAGGATCGTAAAATCTAACATTAACTTTATTTTGTTAACAATTTGTTATACTTAAATTATTTAACTGATAAATTGTTCGAAATGAGCCCCCTCGTTCCGGATACACAAATTTAGTCTCCGTTGAAAGGCTCGTAGGAGGCTCAACATGCACCAGTAAGAGCTCCAAGCAACATCCCATGTACTAAACCTAAATCTAATCTAATCTAAACTATAATACTAATGATAATAATAAAAAAATTGAAATAATTGAAATAAATAATAATAAAAATGTCACATTACATGTCACATTTTCTACAACCCTTAGCTTTTGCACGGTGTCATAACAGGTTTCATAAATAACATTTTTTACATTACGTTCATTAAAGAACTTGTGTACTAAATAGGTATTCTTTATGGATATCTTATACGACAGACGAGAGTAAGACCAAATGTTTGTTAGAGAAATTTTATCCTGAATAATAATCCTATCGATTAGTATAATAAAATAGTGAGTGTTTGTTTTTTTTAATTTTAGTTGGTTCGAGTCCCGGGCGAGCCAAGCGAGTTTTAGAAAATCTTTGAATGCAGTTTTGTTTCTTTTTAAAAATAAAGGAATGTTTCCTTTATGTAAAATGAGCTAACTTAAGGATTTAAGTTAGTTTCCCTCCAGGGCCCGACTTATCTTTCCACCCTGTATATACATCTCCAACTGTAACCAAGTATTCTGGCAAATAAATGCATTATTATTATATTATTATTATTAACGTTATACTGAAATACAAAATAAAAAATTCTGATGATTAAGTTAAATGAAACTGAATAAAACCAATTTATTTATCTTGTTTTACGTGACAAATATCATTTTTATAATCTTTTATATTATAAAACGTGATATTTTGCATCATTCATTTGTTATTCGTTATCTGAAATGAAATTTCCGTCGGCATCGGCATTGCGAAATTGTAGAAACGATATTACTTATTATGTAATAGTAATATCGTCAGTTTAACACTAATAGTTGAAAAATAGTTAAAATTTCAGTTGCAAAATTATCTATCTTGTTTATCAATAAATACGAACATATATTTTTCTGGATAATTTTACTTTACAATCGAACCATAGTTATATATGTCATTACCATGACATAACAGCTAAAGTAAACTAGATGACTAAATACTGTCAAAAATAGGGTTTCACAACAAAATGTTTATTATTTTCTAATTTAAATAAGAACAGAAACAGGGGAAAATGTCGGCATCATTGGATTCATCGTTGGATCCCATGGAAGAGATCCGCTTTCGAAAGAAACACGGAGGAATGTGGATAGAAATACAAAAGGAAACTCACTTCACGTTTGACGAAATCGAAAGTAAGTCATAGCGAGCTCTACGGCTGGATTCGTGTTTGAGTGGGTTCCTGGATAGGCTCCTGGATAGCACAAAAAAGTGTTGTAATTCAATACTATATTTAAAGTTATTATAACAAAATTAAATGAAAGTAAATTGTATATCTGTTTGCTGATCAAACGGTTGAGAGGAGAACGCCATCATTTACATGTTGATGGAATTTATTCATTATATTATAATTACTTTAGCATAATTAAATTCTTATTTTCGTCGAATTCAATGTGACACGACGAAATTATTGCCTGACAATCAAGAATAGATAGAGTTCAACAAGAATATACTTATTATTTTTTGTAACAATAGCTTGTGATTTCGCAATTCAAGTTAATATAGTGTACTGTATATAAAATAAATTAATAATAACAATATTTTTAATTATTTAGTTTGTTTTTTATAACATCGTGTTCTCTTTTTTCTGTGTAACTGAAGCGCCTGAACTAATTTTTAAAGGGAATACAATAAGGCAAATGTTTCAGAAAGTTTTTTTTTTTTACATTTCTCATACGTGTATGATACAAGGTTTTTTTGTCATAAGGACTTCCCTATGATACTTAGGGCGAAGAGGACTTACAAAATTGGAACTGACAATAACGTAATTATTTTTCCTAAATAGGTTAGGCATTATTATAGAATATTGTGTAAAATTACTCATCAAGAACAACTATGATAAAAACCTATGCACATTAAATTCTATATTAAACTTTCAGAAGTAATGGTGATTTTTTTCAAAATTCAAAAACGCGATGAAAAACCCGTTGCTTCGGACTTGATATCAAGGCAAGTTGAATAATGTAGTAGTATCTAATAATGTAGTAGTTATACAAATAACCGGTGAGGCGAACAAGTTTTTAATAAAGCTTAACACGTTCGCAGTCCAGTGTACACTATAGTGTACACGCGAAGCGGTTCCGCCGAGTCCGTGTACACTAAATTGCAGAGTTGTTTACTTTTAGGTTACGCCTCTGATCTGTGTGAATATGGGGAAATTCTTTCTGAAAAACAACGAGACTCGTGATTGAGGTATTGAACTGCAATAAAATGAATGAGCATTGTCCGTGTATACCATAGTGTACGGACAAAGTCGCGTTATTAAACTTGATATACTAATAGATATATTATACAGGGCGTCCCACGACTATGCCACATGGAGGGAAAGTACCTTGGATATTGTAGATGGAACATTTTACTGAAAGAAGACATTATTTTAATTTAAAAAACAATTTAAACTGCATTCAAAGATTTTTAAATAATTACATGGTTGAACTGGGAATCGAACTCGCTACATTATAAAAAAAAATTACCCTGTAGCTTTATCATACCGATCGAAAGGCTTCATCATAAGGATTATTTTTTGCTAAATAACATAGTGTCAGAAATAAAAGGAAGACCATGAATTTTAACATTTTTAATACAAAATTAATCATTTTATCAAATGCTCATAATGAGTCCCATACTGTTGAATACAAAGTCGCACTCTTTTGATTATTTCACTCCCTGTCGATTTTTGATCTTGTTGTGGTGGATATTTAGAATAATACGTCTAAGTTCTGTTTGTAGCTCGTGGACACTTTCATACTGGTTCTTGTAAACTAAATTTTTACGCGTATAATTTACGCGTCTCGGCTCAGGATACGGCTCGATTTGTTGCATACAACCAGGTACCTACTAATTACATTTTATCATGCACTTAAATTATAATAGGGAAATGATGCGTACTTCTCAAGTGAGTACATTTATTAGTAATAGGTACTTTTGATAATGCCGTTGTATGTCCTTACGGCAGTGTCAGCTTTTAATTTTTCTGAACAAAATTTCACATCAAATGTTAAAATTCATGGTCTTCCTTTTATTTCTGACACTATGTTATTTAGCAAAAAATAATCTTTATGATGAAGCCTTTCGATCGGTATGATAAAGCTACAGGGTAATTTTTTTTCTCGTGTAGCTGGTTCGATTCCCGGTTCAACCATGTAATTATTTAAAAATCTATGAATGCAGTTTAAATTGTTTTTTAAATTAAAATAAAGTCTTCTTTCAGTAAAATGTTCCATCTACAATATTCAAGGTACTTTCCCTCCATGTGGCATAGTCGTGGGACGCCCTGTATAATAGTTTATACTATTTTAAACTATTATATACTATTACTAGTGGATCTGTTAGATTGTCTTACACCGCCATCTGTTAGATTGTCATGGAACTCACAGATAATTTTAACAAATAATTGCTGGATTGAATAGGTATCAACAGATGGCGCTATGTTAATAATATTATATTATTTGCAAAAAATAATAATAAAATGAGATATGAACAATCCTATCTTTTAAGTAGGACCAAATAACAGATACTTATGAAGTTTGATCAAAGTCGGTTCAGTAGTTTCAGAGTTTATCGCGAACATACATCGTGACACGAGATTTTTATATATATAGATAGATGAATAAGGCATAATTCTTCCAAAATTCACCGAAAACTAAGTTGAACGTACGGGGTGATTGAAACGTTTTGTAATATGGGGCTGTGAACGTGTTAATAGTAATAATAATAAGTATTATTCATCAACACTGGCCCTTCAGTATCGTCAATTCCCAAACCTTCCCCCGTTCTCGGAAGTGGTCATTCCACGCTCTACTGGGTCCGCTACATAATTACGGACAGGACTATTGTGGCTAACAAGACTGATATCGTGGTTATCGACCGATCCTAACGTCAGACATTGCTTGTCGATATCACTATCTCAAATGTTGTGAAATCTCGTGAAAGCTAAGAAACATAAACTGAGCAAATATTTAGACTTGGTTCACGAGGTTACCGGTTAATAGGATGTGGATTCTCGACAGTCGTTTCGGCGAACAACACCTCAAGACGCTCTCGCTAAATGGCTGAATAAAAGGAAAGATTTAGAAAGCGGTACTTGTTGATATTGCATCTATAGCCTGGTATAGACGGGGTCAGTAACAAGACAGTACAGTAACCCAGTCCAGCGCTGACTTGCTACTGGGCTTGTATAGACACTAGTTTCAAGTCAGTCCAGTGCTGACTTCGCGCCCTCAAGTCAGTCCAGTTGACTAGCCTGCCTATTTTCGGGCCCAGTAGCTTCCCCCACCTACATTTTTAAGCAATAATGTCACGTAAATTAAATGACTTACTGGCGATCCTGTCCACATTATAACAGTAACTGGGTCCGAAAATTCGAGTCACTGGGTCCAGTCTAAACCAGGCTTATAGTCAGGAGGTTTTTTACTCTGCAACCCTAAACACGAGATTATTCAATAATGTTGTTCTGAGTTATAAAAATTATGTTGCCTTTTGAAATATTGATACTTAGTCTAATAATATTTAGTTACAATAGCTGTGAAATTTTTCTAGTACATTCTTTGTCAACAAAACTTTTATACTATTTGACAAAAGTTCAGCGAATTTTTATAATTTCCTTAGTAACGGTTAAAGGAATTTATTTACCAAAGACACCTGGAGTTTCTGTAACAATGGAAAAGTATTTAAACTTTGAATGTTTTAAGGGCGGACCTTTAAGAATTTTTAGTGACGCCTGATGAAGTTCTCACCAATTCAGATTTGATTATATATCAAGAATTGTTATTTTATACATACATAGTGTATTGTATACCTACTAAGAGGTGCTGCAAGTTCGCTTTCCAATCATAGTAGGATATTAAAGAAAAAGGAATTAGGAAGGGATGGGGAAATGGAAACCCTTTTTTTACGATATGCGTGAATTGACGCGATATTTTCACTTATGATATTTAAGTTTTGGTTTTATCCAAAAATATATTTAGTATTCTTAATTGGTTCACCATTATTTAAACATTATTATTTGAATCAGATAGACCGTTTAACCTATATGTTTGTCATTTATAAGTATTTGCTTCGTAGTAAGTATTATAAGAGAATTGACGAATTAATTAACTGCTCATATAGGTATATTTTTCAACCGGATGAAGTCGCGGCACTCGCTTTCCGCCGTATGTCCCTATGTAATGTACGCTTAGATCTTTTAAGCTACGTAACGGATTTTAATGCAGTTTTCACCAATGGAATTTAAGCGTTAAAGGAAAAGGAAGGTTTTAAAATATAATTTTCAGAAAAAAATAACCCGTGCGAAGTCAGTAAAGCCGGCTCGCTAGTATAGTAGAGATATGTAATAATTCAGCCTGGAATGAGATTTTTTATCAGATTGAATTAATACAATTTTTGCTGATATTCTTGGTAAAAATAACAATATTTTCCAGATGTAATAACAAAATAAAAATAAATAACAAAATCTACTTATCCTTTCAGACAACATTTCAGAGATGTTCTGCACACTGGTCTCAATATGACTGACTCATACATGATGGAGCGAGTCATGGTGGCTTTAGACAGAGGTACCTCTCCGTACGTTACTATGGCAACCTTCGCAAAAGCGTTGTCACTGTATCTTCGAGGAGATTTGGAGGAGAGAATCACATATGCTTTCACCGTTAGTATCGTAACTCATCAAACTACCTTCATGGCTCATTTTATGCTAATAACTTGAAACCAACAATTCTTGTATATGGTAGGTAATACGGTTTATGCGATATTCAAATCAAGATTTTTTTCACATTAAATTATAGTTAAAAATACACGGTATTTATATACGATTAAGTAGCGAAAATTAACCTTTTGATTATTATTTGGTTTATTTAAGCTCAATTTGATGTTTGATCCGGATTTATTAAAAAAACATTATTTGTTCCGTGAATATCAATTATTTATCGGCCCCAAGCGTTCTCAGAATAACTCAGTTTATCAATATCGATGTAAAGTCAGCCATTGCATGTCATCAAAGACGGGAAATTGATATAGTCATTGAACATGAGCTCACACCGAATACTATTGACATGCTGAAGGAACTCAGTATGTTTTAGTTACTTATTTAGTAAGTGACACAATTTCCTTAGTGAGTGACCATTACTTGCAATCGTTATTTTTACCGTTTTCACTAATTTGAAACATTTGAATTTTAGTGCTACGACTTGTTGGGCGAAGGTCAGTTGAGAAGAGAAACGATGTATCAGTTAATGAAGAAAAGTATAGCAAAGGCTTCAAGAGACGACGATGTTGAGGAGGCTGTGAAGGTTTGTATGTCATTATTATTGCATTAATAATAATATATTAACTGTTCACATACACAACAATACTTATTTATGATATTGTTTCAATATAATATTATCTAGATCCGTTTAATTGGCTTAGTATCGGGTTCCCACTGTCGCGATTAATTGACATTTTATATTCTCATACAAAATGTAGGGCATTTACAATTTTATAAAACCTTCATACAAATAATCGTAGTGTGCCAATTGCCTACTTTCTATTTAGTCAGTTCGTTTGCCATGTCAATTGTATACAAAAATTACAATGAAAAACAAAATCAATAAATTTTAATCAACTTTTATTTTTCACGTAAATTTTCATTTTACGTTAATTCTATTAACGAATGTCCAACTTTAAAAGCCTTCTAACTGGTAAACTGGTAAATAAACTGGCCAAGAACTAAGGAGTGCTATCACTCCTTAGTTCTTGGCGATAGTATAGTATCTTTGCAATAAGGTTAAAAATAATATGTCCTTTGCTGTGTACTTATTGTTTATTTTTTATTATTTTAAATTATTCGAATGTCAGTATTCGAATACGAAGTGTGTACAGTTTCATTTTATTTTAGTTTTTTTTTTACTTGGATGCATTAAGGTGTTTATTTTTATGTACGAGTTATAGTTTATCTAGCAGTTATTATTATTTTTTAGGTTAGTTTTTTGCCACACAACTGCCTCTAGCGGAATTTGTGGAAAATACTTATATTTGCCTGAGCACGCATTTTACAGACGAGAGATACACTGTTGGTTGAGAAGTTAGCTACAGTCAATTACGATAGATGTCGCTAGGAGTTTAATTTTTGTTCAAAATGTTACATTAACACTTCAGTGTATTATGAATGTTCATTTATATTTACTTATCCTAAAATTTGTTTCACCCTAGAAAATTTCTCTTCATCTCATGTCTGCGAAGTTAACTGGTACCTTAATTAGTGTTTATCGTCTTTATTTTATTGTAGCAAGGGCATAAGGTACAAAACCCTATCCCCCGTCCTGTTAGGGTTTAACTTCCTGAACCGGTCTCTGTCAAGAGCTAACTGGGATAGCTGCTCGACCGAGGCAAATTCTGTCCACTGGATTACTGGATTATAGATATTGCATAAAGATATTTAAAAAATGTGCTATAGAAATTATGTGTAGGCACAGAATAAGTAATAGTAATACAAGGTGTATACTTATCGAATGTCTCCTACTATTCGCTAATGAAAACGTATAAGAAAACTCTTGAACTTCCTTGTTTTTTCCGATAAAGTTTTGCTAGTTTATAAGTTTATTTAATTTCCTGTGTGAGTGTTGTGTTTAATGAAAGTAGAATTAGTTACACATATCTTGCTTTTGAAGCTTTTATTCACTTTGACTTGACTTATTTCATATATCTAACTTTTGGATATTTCAGAAAAATATTTTTATATATTTTATTTTATGCCTGTATGCAAAAAAAAAATAGATCTATTATACAAAAAAATATCTTTTTTTTTATTAATAAATGTTTAGGTATTAACAAACCTTGATGTATTATTAATATATCAAGGTATTAATCTTTTATTTCTAACGACCGAAGAATGCTTTTGCCCTACATGTATATTTTTCGAAATGGACATTTTTCTGATTAACATTGACATTCGCATTCAGCCAATCCGTGAGTGGGAATTAACTTATACAGGAAGATTTATTCAACAAATTAGTTTCAATTCAACAAATTCAACAAAGATCTAAGGAGAAGGTCAGAGAGACGACCATTCTAACAAGTCTACTCGTTATCTCTATAGTCAAATGCACAGATTAAAATTGTGCAGTTATACATACAGTTGTATCAAATCAACCTTGACATTTTTAAGCCTTTGTGAAGACTTCTACGAACGAAGAAAGTATCATTGCCAGAGATTCAATTGGATTGAGCATGGTTGGAGTGAGGCAACTGCGACTGAATATTGTTATATATTTTTTAGATAAATAAACATTTTATTTTAATCATTGAGTTCGGACGAATTACACACACACACACACACACACTTTTTTATTTTTTATTTTTCAAAATTGCAAAATTTTATTTCACTTTTTGTACCTAAAAATAATATTACCGTTTGATGGTCTGTAATAAAATAATGATTTTCTTAGAATGAATAAAAAATTACAAATTTCATCTCATTATTTTATCGTCAAGTCTACTTGAATGTTTAAATTTTCCCGTGGAATAGCGGTGCGACCTCAGAGTAAATATAAGCAAGCTATAGAGCGCGAACGTCGCTAGTTGTCCATTATGCCAAGTGTAAGCAGATGTTCTATAGATACTGATAGATAGATGTAGCGGTTGAATAGTGATGTGCCACGATTGATGTCTGCGCGTAAATCTCAGTACTTAATTAGTTTAAGTATTAGGTAGGTATGTATTTTGTATGTATGTATTTTTTGTATTATTTTGTCCTACGATCTTGTATGTATTTTATTATATATTTGTAGGTAAGTAATATTTACTTAAATGGCTTCATTTGGTATGGTATTTATAATAACATATTATTTATAAGTATCTATTATGTAGGTACGTAACATAATCATGTAGGTAAGTATTTATAAATCTCATATTTGTAAAACTAGAATAAAATAATGATTTCAAAGTAAAGAAAAATTTATATGTTAGCGATATTATCTTCAGACGTAAGCAATATTTAACAGTAAGCAACCCTGGCAACACGCCTGGACGACAGCGGGGCGTAACGACGTGAGGGGGAAGTAGGTATATAAATGGCGACGTTTGGGACGGTCACGTCCTGTGACGGTTACGTCCGGTGACGGTTCCAAAGTCCCCTCAGGACTGAACCATACCCATCTCGAGATGGAGTTTTAGTGCGCTAAGAATCCCACATAACCTTATGCCATTTGCATTGCTTGCAGCATTTATCATAAGGTACTTTTCTTCGCTCGTAAAAAAAGTCAAAGAAGATTCCGTTCTACTGTGTTATTATTTATTCATATGGTTATAGATAGATATTTACTTAACCGTAAGTATTTAACTTCACTGAGTATATTACATACAATTCAAAAGTTTTATTTTAAACATTGATCCATAATTGGTTAGTAGATAATACAAACAATACTTACATATTATTATAACGGAAGAAATCATGTTATTACACAATATTCGAGTACAACGTGGTACAGCACTATCTTCAAGATTGAGGAGGTCTGAAGCGGGAGGCGCGGAAACGCGTCCTGCGTGGACCCGCCCCCGCGCCTCCCGCAACCTCCTTTCTCGCCATGAGTAATTTTGTTAAAATCCGTGTTTTCTAATCAAAATATTACTTACCTATGAAAAGAAATATCATTGTTCTTTTTAGTTTGCTTCCGTGAATCGTTCTTACAGCTTGCTACTGCACATTCACCATTATAACATTAAATTTAAATAAATATCGGTGGGAGAAACAATTAGCGCGCGTGACATTTGTGACTAATAGCGTCGCCATTGCAATGTCGATACTGTTCAAACCCGTGCTTACAGTTCATACTCGCTAACTAGCACTCTATAGCTTGCTTGCTTATATAAACTCTATGGGTGCGACAAATAATGGGGTGCGTAATATAGTCACACTTGAAATTAATAAGTGCGGCAGGTAAGGACAATTATGGAATCATTATAGAAATAAAATCTGTTCGTATTTTAAATGCCATAAATAAAAATATAAAGAAAGTAATTTATTATTGTTATTAATTTATTTATATTTACCGGTATTAACCCGTAGAACTACAGGTGATATGCGAATGTCTTTTATGCGAACCTAAGCTCAATTATTATTGTTCATGTCTGATTTTCCGCTAACTATTTTTAAGTTAACCAACGGATTTTGATGCGGTTTTCACTTATAGTAAGAGGGATAAACGAGGAAGGTTTGTTGTTAGGTTGGTTTGTTCTTTCTGGGCGAAACCACGAGCGTGTCGCTAGTTGTAGCATAAATAATAAGGTGCGAAGATAGCACAATGGGCTTTTGATTCCTCATTCACAGTAGGTACATTTGTAACGTTTCAGGAATTCGTGGACATAATGTTGAAGCGAATGGATAGGGATGCGGATGGTGTCATAAATTTTAAAGACTTTCACGAGACTGTCACGACAACGCCAACTCTCCTCGAAAGCTTGGGATACTGCTTGCCCGAGAGGCCCGCTGTTTACAGTTTCCTAGCGACTTGGTGTCCTAGCTGGGGCAAAATGTAACCTCCATATTCTGTGTTAGTAAATTCATTGTACACGTATATTATTCATTCACTAAAATGTTTATGTATGGGTGTAATTAAATTCCACACTTTGTAAATTACACTGTTTTATTTTATGAAATAAGTTTTTGACTTTATTAAACACTGATATTGATACAAACAAAAACGGAAATTATCTATGTTAGATCATAATGAAAGATATATAAAACAATTATTTGAATGTATTTTTGTTATTTTGTAAATTATCTCGCTCTTTTCACACTGTTTTAACTTGGAGGAAAATTATCGGAGAAAAATCGTTATGGGGTTTTCGTAAAATTCAAGGCTCTTCTATTTCTGGACCTTTTTATTGCTTTACTTCTAATATAAAAATGTTGACTACCGTAAACTACTGTTCTTGTGTTCTACCGATAAGGGTAGGGAAAGGTGGAAGGAAAAATTCCACCTATCCCGATTTGATAAAATTTCGTAACTATATGTAATTTGGTCCAACTTAAAAGACAATATAGTTTATATCTCATTTTGTTTATTATTTTTTTGCAAATTATATAATATTATTAACATAGCGCCATCTGTTGATACCTATTCAATCCAGCAATTATTTATCTGTGAGTTCCAAAAGATTCTAACAGATGGCGATGTAAGGTAATTTTATCAGCTGGATTAAGTAAAAAATTGCACCCGTGCGAAGCCGGGAGCGGGCCACTAGTATAATATGGGCAAAAAGTGACGTCCAAAGGAAAAAAATAGATCCCTGATGTCGTGACGTATCCGAAATGACCCCATATATGTTAGACGATATTGCTTAGTTTAGGAGCTACGATTTTTTTTATTTAATTACGGCGTTTTTCCACCACTAGCTAGTTTTTATTTTTTATTTCTTTTTCCTTAACCTTCATTGATTCTTTTCTACATAATTCACAGTGCCCATATAACAGGCTGTTCTGCGAAAAAAAAGTATGACTTAAACAGTAACCTAGGTACCTCAAATATTAAGCAAAAGTAAAAAAATACGTTTGTGTCGAACAAACACTGAATTTCAAGTGATTAAGAAAAATACAAAATCTGGATGTATTGACTTCTACATAATTCTAAAAACTTCTATAGACTCTTATTATTTAAAATTATACATAAAAAGTTATACTTTTTTTGAATAATTCATGAGAAAGTACATAAATAAGTGTTTTATTAAATTTCACAAAATGTCACTTTTCTTTATTTTATTGATAAAGAAAAGCGCTATAACATATTATTATAGCACTTTTTTGCACGTCATCCAGTAAGTAATGGGACCTTGTCTGTTGCACTGTTTCACAAAAAATGTACATAGACATTACGCTACGTATATTAATTACTAACTGGTACCCGCGACTTCGGTAGCATTGAAAAATGAGAAATATAACACCTGACATCTTTATAGCTGTGAATACTGTGCCGCCGTCGTTATTGACGACAGAATTTTTTATATAAGACAAACGCTGGGAAATTAAACATTTTCTATAATAAAGTATGCTGTATGTTAATCCAGGTCATAAACTATCCGTGTTCCATATTTCATCCAAAACTGTTAGCCGTTTTTGCATGAAAGAGTAATAAACATCATCCTCACAAACTTTCGCATTTACAATATTATTAGGATGTCATAACGTCCCCGCGACCCCGCCCATCAACGGCCGCGCTAGAAAGTCATTGGGTTTAAGCCGGTACGAATCCGGCATAACCCCGCATGTTCCCTACACTGCCGGGTGTCCAAGAGGATTTCTCAACGTTAAGAATAGGATGATCATCACATGGCCATTACATTAGTGACAGAGAAGTGATTAATTGTGTAAAGGAAGCTACTCTAGAACCGACATAACCCGATATTTCTTTATACCTGCCAATAACCATCTCTCGATACGACGCAAAATGCTCCTTGAAAACTCAATGTTTACCCCATAAATAATGAATAAATATAAAGTACCTTTAAGTAGGGACCGAGCCACCCATCAATTTAATATGATTGGAAGTATAGGATGATATCGGCGTTGCATAGATAGCTAAATTACGTGCTTCGATTAAGAGAAAATTAGATTGTTACTACATCCGTCGGAGTACTACATAAATAAATTTTCGTCACCCTACTGACCTTAACGATAAATGGTTTAGTACTCGAGGTAAGTAATCGAAGGACGAAATCGCTGGATGTAATTATTTTTAAATAGAAAAACCATTAAAAAATCAGAAACTTTTTCAAGCAAGGTTTTTATTAAAGTTTTTTTTTAAGTATTATACTATTTGGCAGGACACACTGCGCAGCCCGTCTGGCGGCCGTAACCACTCCTTACGAACACCGCGAAATAAGAGCAAGTGTTTTGTTGTGTGCAGACGAGTGAGTAAGGGATCCCAGAGCCTATGTGTCAATCCCTTCTCCAGAAAAAAGTACTGTTTCTTTTGTCACCCTATGTTCTTATCTGTGTCCCTGACAATTTTATTCGTGAAAGCGTAACAAACTTAAAAACACATTTATAAAATTTGTCAAATCATACCATAAATTTATTTCACATTTTATTACAAATAAAATAATTAAAAATAAAAGGTACCTACAGTAAAAGCTTATCTAAGGTATAAATGCAGCTCATGAAATACCACTGATAATTATCAGTGATATTCCATGAGTTCTTATAATATAAAAATTACTATATATAATAATTTTCTTCAGAATTTTTAATAATTAAAAAAAAGTGTAAGTATCTAAGATACTTAAAATTTTATATTTTATTATTATTTTTATTATATTTTAGGAATCTGATCTTATATATTAACAAAGTCAATATGTCTGAAAGAAATATTTTATAACCGGTTTGATATTAATGTCTGATTGAAACAGGTATTAATTTTCAATTCGTCTTTCACCATCTCTGAGTAGTGTCAAGAAGGCTAACCGCCATTTAAAGTCACCGGTAAGAAAGCGTATGAGTTTCACCATCTTCGAGTAGCATTACTCAAGATTAGGTAATTTCAATTAAATGAAACAAGATACTCGTAACATTTACTTGCCAATTAGCGTTCCTTTTTTTTATTAGAGATGGGTTTGCTCTTGGCCAACAACAAGCTGTGTAGCAAGGATTAGGCCTATGATGGAGCGGGCTCACCCAGAAGATGCCTATTCACTCGAAATTTGAAATTGAAAAACTAATCAACACTTTATTTGTAGTTGGTGAAAGAGGCCCTGAGTATATTAAAAATGTCAAATTGTAAGTCAAATATTGTTCAAGTATTAATACGTTAAGCTTTTTCTTCAAATTGAATTTCTGAGACTTCAAGTAACTACAATAATTGTCAAATTATTATGTGAACTTGTCACTTGACAATTAATATTCCGTCATACATTAAACAAGAATAAATTGCAAGCGCTTTTGCCGCGCCTACCATTAAAAAAACGTATTACTTATTGACCATACAATATTATTTTATAACCTGCATTAAGCCCGTCACAATCGTAGCTATATTATATATTAATATGTACTACCGGAGACGATGCTATAATATATATTTTGCCTTCATGTCATTGATGGTCGTAATATGTCTTGCTATACAATAATATGCAATAATATAAGTTACGGTATAGTACATTGGTGATGTCATAGAAATATATATTATAGCTGCGTGTGTGGTCACTCTAGTATTTGTATAGAAAATATTTCGTAATATGCCTTGCTATACGTATGTGATGGGCCTTATTGTCAACCATAATTTCATAGACATATAGCTACGTGTGTAACGGGCTTTATGCTAAATTGTTATATCTTTGTGCATTACCTGAGGTGTGTTTTGTATTGTACATCACTGTATTGTCATATGGTCATATGTATAGTATATACTCAAATTATTGTATTTTTTTGCAAATTAAATGCATTCCTATTCTATTCTATTCCATAGAAGTTTCAATAGAAATAGAATTCACTAGTGTTGTTTGCATTATTAAAACAATACCAATAACTTGTTCACGAGATTTTATTCGATTACCTTATCTTGACCTGATCAGTTAGAAATACTTTATAAGTAGTAGAAGTATTTCTAACAGATCAGGTCAAGGATGAATGTCAATGTTTATCTTTTACGGCTGATCAGTTAAACAGAGTATAAGTTGTTTATTGACATTAAGTGAGCTGTTTGCTATATTGGAATCATTCACCTGCATAATTTATATTGCTGTTGCAAAGGAAATAGAATAGAAAGTGGCAAAATTTGCGCGCCATCGCATAGCACTGTGAATCTCGACGTCGTTAAACGGAAATTGAACGGCTGTACTCGCACTTCGAACGGTTACCTACAGGAGCGGGCGCACACTTCGTCGTCTTCGGCCTCGAAAAACATTCACATGTAATTTAATATTTCACTCCAATAGTCATTCCCATTTCAGTTGTCACTTTGCCATAACTAGTTATTGTTTTATGTGCATGTTCATAAGTTCTCATATACGTCGATGAAGAATAGAGGTAAGATGTCAAGTGCACAATTGCTATTTTTAGTTATTTTTAAGTTTGAAAATGGAATATTTCTTAATTACGAAAAATGTAATAGTCCAAGATCCCAGTCACCCCAGACTTACGTCATTTTAGGAAAGATGAAATTTTTAGGATCGGTAGTATAACATAAACTTAGAAAGGAATCGATACTCGCTAAGCTGAAAGCGGGGCCGTTTTACAGGTAGCAGGTATTAAAGGTGGAAGAAAACCTTGCTAACTTACGTCAAAGTAGGAAGGCTGGTTTTTACATGTTGTCAACTATGATATTGTTATAAACAAACATATAGAGTTGCCAGACACTTCTTGTGGGCCATAAATTTTGACAGACACTAAAAGTCGTAAAAAAATGTGAGAACTTACGTCATTTTAGGTAGGCTGAATTTTATATATATTATTAAGTACAATATTTTAAAATATCTTTCCAAAGAGCCAGACAAATCTGACGGGCCAAACATCCTCCCAGACCCGTTAAAAGTTCCGCTGTGCGAGGAAGCGTGAGCATTATTCAAGCCTAAAATGACACAATTTCCTAAAATGACGTAAGTCTGGAGTGACTGGGACCTCACTCTATAAGGAATTGAGGAAGGAGTGGGATTTGAGTATAAGGGATAAGGATTTGACTGGGAGCACTACTATAATTTATATTGATTTATACTTTAATTTATGTTGATTCTTACGTATCAACATATAATTTATTAAAATCGCAAATATTGCTTTTGTAGTGTGATTGCAGAACAAACTAAATGGGTTATCTAAACAAAATATCTGCTAGCCGATGACATATCAGTTTCAATTCATATTGCAGGGAATACTAGAGCTTTATATGTCACAATCAACTTAAAATTTCATTCTGTATTATTACTACGATTTCATTGGTAATCCGCTTTCCGCACCACAAAGGGAAAAAATTATTTGATATGAATATTTATTAATAAAGCTAAACTCGCTATCAAAGTCGAAAATTCATTTTTCAGTCGACCGTTATCAAATATTTCAATGCCGATTTTATAAGTTCGATGAGAGATTTAACAACATATTTTCCTATTTACGACCTACGCCATTCGTCAATTCGCTTTTTTACATTAGACATTCGTTACAATTTATAATCAGTTAATTTTTGAGTCGTAGAAGCAACAGAATTAAACTGTCCTTAGAAGGGTTCGACTCAAAATTAACTGATTATAAATTGTAAAAAGATGATTGTCCTTCTTAAAGTCAGTTTTTGTTTTTTATAACAAAACAAATTTTGATTTTTATTTTGTCCATGGACGCTCGAGAACAGAACCTCAGGTTAGGAAATATTGTGCTATCGTAAAAGGCGTGAAATAAGTATAAAAGCTTATGTCAACTGGCCGTATTTATTTATGGCCCCTCTATGCTCATTTGACGAATTGAATCGTAATCAAAATTTTACTTTTATTAAATTTTATTACAATTGTTAACCACTTTCTTCGTATATTATAAATTTCCTTTATATTCACTACATAGTTATTATTATTAGTTACCTTGTGGACAATCTACCTACACGGTTTGTGAAGGGAGATTAATCCGTTATGTTGAATTTAGCCCGGGATTAATTCACTATCTAGCAGGAATTTAAAGTAGATTCGGTTCGCTGATGAACCGTGGTATATTTGAAAATGTATTTACAATATTAATTGGTTCATTCATAATTAATGACAATAAATTTAAACGAATGTTTGTGTAATGATAGACGTTTTGGAAAAGAAATAAATACTGTTTTCACGTAGTTCATTTAGGCAGATTCAACTGCATAAATAATCATGATAACATATCATTAGAGCCGTTTCAACCTAAAAGTAAACATGTACCTTTGAAATTGCTGAATAGTGAAACATTAATTGATTCATTAAATCGGTTTCAAAGAAACACTTTTTCAGTCAGACCCTTTTTTATCGGGGTTTTGAAAAAAAAATAGCCTAATTGATGACGATTCTGTAGTTTCGTCCGTCCATACAAACATTATACAACATTTGATGTCACAGTTAGTTAATTTCGTGTTTTCAAAATATTACATTCTCAAAGTAATAGATCAATTACTATCAAAATCAATGTTAATTAATTATTTCTAAGTGTAACGGAATTTAACTACATATGATTATGTAAGCAACTTTTTTGCTTCTTAGTTGACAATAAGAACGTATGAGCTAATAAATAGATATAATTTATTGATATAATTTAGCTGATAAATAGATAAGGTGAACTTTGTCCTTGAATATTTTCATTTGCGGGTACAGGATCGATGGGGACACTATATCTCATTTATTACTATATGACTTTAATACAATGTTATTCGATAATGCACATCTGAATAGCCAACTAAAACCACTTCTTAATCCCACTGCCTGCTTCGCATATTATGAAGGTAGACGTCACTGCATCTGACAGTGATATTGGTTTTAAGGTTTTCGAAATACTTTACCACTATAACTGCTAAAATAAGTAATGAAGTATGATGAGTTGGTCATTACAAATTTAGATTTCGCAAAAGGTAAAATTATTTTTTTTATAAAATATATTCAGTGTGTAAATTTTTATTGCGCATGCGTACATAACGGACTCTACTCACTCCAAGAGTCTAGGCGGGCTCGAATTGAAACTTCCAAATTCCAGATGATAATAATAATAGAGCGATAAAAATAAAACAGCCTTGCTTTCGTTTCGGTCTACACAGATGTCTGTCTTTGATAAGATGTCTTATAAATGTGTCACAATATGGAGGCGTTTAAGAGCGTTCATCAATTAAAATCACGCTGGAGTCAAAATTTATGATTTCAGTAGTTTCAGATGTTTTAGTTTGCAGATAAGATGTTAACGTCATATTATTTGTAGTTGTATAATCTAGTAAATAGCTGAAAAATATTTTAAAGTGAATCTTCATTAGAACATTTTTAAACAGCCCTTTTTTTAAACTAGCGGTCGACGGCCTACGCAGATAAATATAAAAGTTATTAAAAAAAATTATAACACAATCTTTTAGAACATTAATGACTTCACACACTAGGTCCAAGAGAAAACAGAAATATCTCAAATTTGATCCTAAAATAACACGTTTAATATCACGAAAAATTACTAAAAGTGACACTTTTGATTATATATTACTTTTCTTGAATGAAAATTTTTTTTTCGACTATTATCTAATAAATGATATGAATTTTTGGAAAATCAATATTTTTATAATTTGTCGCATATAATCGCTAATTTTAAAAAAGGGTTGCTTAAAATCAGTTCTAATGAGAAAAGTATCCCAATATTTTAAAATATTTTTCGACTATTATCTAGATTATAAAACTACAAATAATATGATGTTAATATCTTATCTGCAAACTAAACACATCATGGCATTATGATCCGCCGGGAATCATAAATTTCTGATTCTAACTCTGTAACGGCCTTAATAGACATTTTATTGGAGTTTACTCCTAAGAATCGATTTTTCATATATATATGAATGGCTCGCGGTATGAAAATGTATGGGAGTAAAATCAAACGTCACACATGTCACACGTTACGCGTTAAAGGCTACAATATGTTTCAATAAATATTAATATTAATACATATAACATATTATGTTAATATGTTTTAATTATATTTATTAAATTATTTCCCTTTACTTATGGTTCGTAATGAGTAAACTCCAGTCGTACGTTTTAGCTGACACGCATACTTTTTTTACAATAAATGTACTGGAAAATTGTATGAAATATATATTGCTGTATATCGGAAGCATACTATCCTAAATGTATAGGTATAATATGTATAAGTATGCTCAATGATTATAAATGACCTCTTAACCCCTTATAAATAATAAATCACCCCCTTTATAAATGACTTCTTTATGACGGAATTATGTTTCCCTGGAATAGATAGTAGTTTATATTTATACTAGCGGACCACCCCCGGCTTCGCACGGTTTATTTTCTACAAATTATATAGAAAAATCTTCCTCGTTAGATTAGAATTAGAGAAAACCAAATGAAAACCATACGAGCATTAGAGGAAACCTGATGAAAATCAGTTCAATAGAGTTTGAGATTATCGCAAACATACATACATACATGCAGCCAGACGCAGGCAGCGCTTGATTTGTAATTAATCGTTTACATGAAAGTCTCAAATAATAGGCTTAGTAACGCGAATATTACAAATAAATAAAATGTTATATATAATTAATAGTTTGTACTAAACTATCACTTTAAAATTTTATAATCTTGTTTGATCTAATTGAAACGAGATTACCACAGAGTCGGAACTGTGCAAGTAATTTTCTCAATTGATTAAAGTTCTTTGATTTAGATTTTAAATTCAACCGTTGTTTATATTAGGTATCTGCAAATGAAAGCGTTTTAATTAAATTCTACGCTATAAATTGACGATCTTCTCATGCCGCTAAAGATATTGCTTTGTTCAGGATTACCATTAGATATTACGTACTCCTGTTACAATCATTTAAAATTATCCGACATTGTCTTTAGATATAAATATGAATTCCTTTGTGAAATGTTAACGAGAAATATTTGCAGCTGTTAGGAAATATGTTGTTTCGTAACAGCTCACTTCAAGAAGAGTATTAATAAATCGAATAAACACAATAATATTTCACGTTGAATATTTGTACAACGTGTAATTTTCTCAAAGCATGACAACCGTATAACTAATTACAGCTTTCAATGCAATTAATGACCTAAACTGGTGAGCAACGACGCAATAAAATAACAAGCTATTGGTTAAGTTCAGCGCAAACACATTTCAATTAATTTAGATTATTTATTAGACAAAATTTAGATGATAAGCAAATAATTTTAGTATTATTTATTAATTATTTTTAAGCGTCCACTGGTGGACATAGGACCTTTTATGGCACTCATGACTGGTGGACATAAGTGCCACCACACTCGGTCTTCATCTGACCTTTGACTGTCTGTCCTTTGATCATCTGTCTTTTGAGGTTTTGAGGTTATCGGTCCACTAAGACCCTTTCTTAATGCCTTTTTGCTGTACAACAGATATGTCCCGCCCATTTCCACTTCAGTTAATTGATATTTTTTTTACTTTGGTTTGATCACCACAGTATAGGCTGTAGTTTTCTTTATTTCTCCTAAATGTCTCCATATTTCAGATTATGTCCCTTAAAGTAGTGACCAACGGCCAACGCAGTTGAGAGACTTTTGAAATATTCTCGTTTATTAAAGTTATACAATTGCTTTCAAGAGTCGCCGTGCATAGGTACGACACTTTCGAGTTCTCAATGTGGACTAAAATCCGATTTGTACGTACGTATACATGCGCCTTGGTGCGTTAATTCTATTTTTTTTTCGGGGTATTCCTACGTACTTTTGTGCGGTCCAGTATCTAAATGTCCTCAGTTATTAGAAGGACTTTATGCGGGGGACAGCCATACGGATAGTTAACCTGTTATTTTTAGTTACACGTGTCCGTTATTCGATCGATAACATAAGAGATCTATTTTTTCTCAAGCGATCTATTTATTCCACATCTACGCATTCCATTATAGAGATGGAAATAAACGAATTGAATTAATTCGTAGGAGTCTTTGACATGTGTTACCTCTGGATTTGCATATGCGATTAGTTTATATATAGTAAAAGGTTTACAGCGGGAACTATTTATTAATTAAAGTTATTGGCTCTTAATTTGCCTTGCAACCAGGCAGGTATTGCAGAAATTGCAAAGATTGTTACTAACTAAGAAATAAATCCAATAAACCTGGTTATTATGTAACATGATCTTAAGAAACTTAACAACTCTCTCACTTCACAATGTCTGTCGGCAGTAAAGGGGAGGCCTTATAGAAGACCATCGTGAAATAACAGTATTGTGTGATATTATGTTTCGGTTAGTAACTAAATGATTCCAGAGCTTGAATCCTTATCCCTTTCCAATATGTTATCCTTATGGTCGGCAGCTCACTTGCAGCACCAGTAGGGTTGGTTGTGTTATAGGCAACGGTAGCCACCTACCATCAAATGGACCGTCGGCCTGTCTATCGATCTTAACATTAAAAATGCGACACTAAAATACATATTCTGCATTTCAATTCATTTCACGTGGCAGTGGTGACTTATCGAGTGGCAATGGTTGCTAAACGTCAATTTTCCCGCTTTAGCTATGAACATCATTCAGTGCAGTTCAGTTCATTAGTCGTAACATGAGTTACGACTATAGCATAGATAAACATATTTCTACGCTCATAGGTACACATAGACATAGCTACATGGGTATGTATACTTTCCAATAACTGAATGGTCTGTATCGATACGACGCAAAATTGAAAAAAAAAAATACTCCCGCTAAAAAATAAATTAATTTGACAGTACAAATAGACACTTTATATTTATTTATTAGTAGGTATAATTAAACAAAAACTACTACATACTATAAATTAAGATTTTATGATCATCATTGGTCGGGTGAATTTCGAAAAGTTGTACGTACACTCATTGAGTTTATACACTGAAAGACAATTTTTGTTAATTTAAAAAATAATCATATCTAAGTTTAACACTTCGCTGGATACTAGTACTAACGCAAGAACAATAACGCGAAACACTTTTAAAAATTTCATTTCCTCTAACTGTGTTTTTACAGAGTATGACTTAATTGCCTCGCCTTTGTTCCTTTTTAAAAGTGTTATATAAACTGACGTCGTGTTTGTTCAACTATTTTTTTCATTCAAATTTCTTTAAGCGGTACATTTTTATAGACATCGAGAACGAGCGTATTTCACGCAGCAATATCTCAGCTGGTCTCTTGTGACGTTCATTAATATGAAACTGTCGTCAAAAATGCTACAGACTTTACTATGTAACATTATTCGCTACACATACGCTCAATTTTACTGCCGCATTTAGAGGGTTTTCTAGCGTCGCGTCGTCGCGTTGCTTTTGCACAGTCACATCTTTTGAGTTACTACGTAGTTTGAGATCTATGTCGCGACCAAGTAATGCTTGTAATTTTTTTTAAACTTTGATATGTTAATATAATATAAAAAAATAGATAGATACGTAATCATGGAGTAAAGTCATCTAATTTGTCCTAATACGTGGAAAAGAAATCGTGCCAAATAATTTAATATTGGAGAGCCAAATAAAATCATTACCAGACAGACACACGAAGTAGGACAGCAAAACATACCAATAAATGGAAAAAGTCGGTACGTTTGTCAACATTGAGCAGATGTTGATGTTAATCATAGAGTAACTTATATATACGGAGATGTTAATTAATTCTTAGCTTACTAAAGTTTACTATAGGAAAAATATCAGAATAAACGTCTTTATTCTTATTTTTTAGTGACGGTGATTTATGTGAAAATTCAGTTATTATTATAGGTAAAACTTCTCATTGTCATATTTAATTAAATTATAATTAATATGGGTTTCTATTGTTAGTGAATGTTGTCACGCCTGTAATTGGCTGGCATAAACGATCTGTAAATATTATTTTAATGAATTCAAATAATTAAAATTACTGTTATTGAAGCTTTTCGTGTAAGTATTATGGATAATTAAATAATATTTTTTACATTGTTTACACGGGGAAATTATTATAGGGTAACTTAAAGTGATATTTTTAAAGGTAATAGAGATCTAAGGTTGTGTAATGCTTAGGATATAGAAAGAAGAATAGAATAATATTTTATTTGTAGCAAAGGACATTGAAAACCGGCTCCAACTCAGCATAATGCAGGTTATAAAAACCTGCGCTGGTCTTCCGTTAGAGCCGATGGTGAGGTTACGCACTTACAAGATAAAACAATACATAAAAGCTCTTAAAATTAAAAATATAACTTATAAATATATAATACAAAAAACACCTATATTTATACAGAAAAGAAAATAACATCTACCAAAAAAATAATATATAAAATTAAAAATACATATATATTCAGAAGGCACTGGTGTCGTTCCGCAGTTGCTCCTCGCTTTTTTGGTGTTCGAATATAAATTTCTTTAATTTATTTCTAAAATTATTAGTACTTTGCAGGTCCCTAATAGGCGGCGGGATGTTATTCCAGCACTTTGACACAGCATAACGAAAGCTACCTCTAAAGGCAGCAGTACTGTGGCGCTCTATTACTAGCTGCGTCGAAGATCCGCGAGGATGAGCATCCCTCCACGAAAACTTCTCATAGAGATAAGAAGGCTCCCTATATTTATTGACGCCAAACATAAGGCACGCCAAATGAAGTTTGCGGCGATGCTTCATCTTTAATATACCATGCTTATTTAAATATGGAGTCACATGTGATCGCCAAGGAATATCAAAGTGATATGTCGCTGTAGCCCACACAAAAAAGCTGCTGAGATGCGTCAGCACTTTTAAGCCTTATCTTGCGTAATCTAGTCAGATAAAGTTGAAATAAAACGGCATTTAAATATCATTAAGAACAAAAAATATCAAATTAACTATAAATCTATATAATACTAGCTGACCCGCTCCCGGAGTGCAATTATTATAATAAATATTTACTTAATTTAGGAGATACATTACCTTACACCGCCATCTGTGACAATCTTATGGAACTCACAGATAAATTTTAATATAAGTTAAAACAAATGTGAGTTCCATGAGATTCTCACAGATGGCGGTGTAAGGTAATTTATAACTCCTTCTCATATAGTAAACAAATAATTTGCAATAAAAAAATACTATAAATTGACATAAAAACTATCCTATCTTTTAAGTTAGACCAAATTACATATAGTTACAAAGTTTTATCAAAATCGGTTCAGTAGTTTAGGAGTTCATTGGCGACAAACAACGTGACACGTAATTTTTATATACACACTAGTGGCCCGCTCCCGGCTTCGCCCGGGGTGCTTTTTTGCAATCTAGCCGATAAATTACTTTAAACCGCCATCTGTGAAAACCTTATGGAACTCACAGATAAATAATTGCTGTATTGAATAAGTATCAACAGATGGCGCTATATAATTTAAAAATAATAATAAACAAAATGAGATATAAACTATCCTATCTTTTAAGTTGGACCAAATAACAGATACTTATGAAGTTTGATCAAAGTCGGTTCAGTAGTTTCAGAGTTTATCGCGAACATACATCGTGACACGAGATTTTTATATATATAGATTATATAAGATATAAAGAGATATGGTTTTTCGGTAGGAAATTATGTTTCAAAACCCTTTGTATTGTATATTTGTTATATATATATATTGTGTACGCAAATTTGTATGCGAATACTTGTGATTCTTAAAGGTATAATACACTTAAGAGGTAGGACTTAAGAGGCTACCTCTGAAGTGACTTAGTTTATTGATATACCTATTTTAACAATAACGAAAAGAGCGATAAATGCTATTACGAATTGAAATAGGCTCAAGGTGGCGACTGTAAGTTATTTTTATTATATATTTTTTAAGATACTACAGGGACGAATGTGACCATTTTAGGATAAAAAGTAAAGTACAAGCCAAGGAAAAAATAACCGTGCTTTTATTTCACTGTGGTCTTCTAAAAGTTACGCTACGCCGTTTATATCTATAGAGTGTAGTGCTATAAAATATCTGCTGAATATCAAGAAAATGCTAGACGTTCGACAGGATTGTAACTTAAGGCAGGCAAATTATATACATATTATAACATAATATTATAAGATGTGATATTTTTATAACAAGAAGCAACATATGAATTGGCGTATGAATTTACTTAACTATTTAAGTTGTCGATTTTCCGTTTAAAAAGGTAATAATTCCTCTCTTCGCAGGTTATATAGGTACTTGTACGCATCAAAATAATATAATCTTTTACATTACTCTTGACGTCTACGTGGTGCTACGAATTTTCGTAGGTATTTACATGCCCGTTTCATTTTTAGTAAGTGAGTCTGAGTATTTTACGCGGTTCGTAGCTTGCTACGCGTAGCGCTCTAATGTAGCGTAGCGTAGCGATAAATGTATTCTTTTCATTCAAAATACATACTTTATTTCAATAACTTTTAAATTAACTACTGTTTATAGTATTCACTGTTGTTTAAATTAAATGGCCACAATCAAACGAATATTAATACGGGTAATTTTTTCGATAATCATTTGGCCTTTAAATGGATGAAAGTGTATATTATTTTATTTTCACGATTTGTCCTTATTTTATATATGTCCTACGAGAATGGTGTAACCTTTAGCGAAAAACAAAAACGCCGTAGGACTTCCAATGCCCCTGAGACCGCGTGGTCCGACTGCTTTGCATTCTTGGACATAGGTCTCCTCTCTAATTTTCCATAAGGACTGGTCAGAAGCAGCCTGGATCCACCGTCCACCCGCGGCATTATCAAGTCGTCAGACCTATTAATATAAGATGTTATGGGTAGAGGTTCTAACGCTGCGCTTGCCGGTCCCAGCGGCAGTCGGCTCTACATACTGAATCCTGCTCACTGCCATATCAACTTTTTTAATCCCCCGGGTAATGTCGGTAATTTTCGTTCGTCTACATTTCGTTTCTCATTCCTGATTCGATCTCGAAGCTTAACCACTGGTAACACAATTCCTCTACTATCAATGCGTATAATTTTATCCAAACTAAATTTTATCTATACCTTTTGTCCAAACCTATACATCATGTGTGTATGGCAATGGTTTTAAATATTTTATAGATAAAGAATTTAAATTAGAAATATAAGACGTTACACGATATAGGTTTCATTGTATATAACACATTAAAAAATAATGCTGAAACGAGAGCGTGGAGTCGTAATGCCTATTAATAATGGATTTTGTTGTCCTAAGTAAGCGATTTTGGGTTTTAATAGGACGGATGGGTCTATTAGGTAGTTGAGAGCGGGTGTGTGCGGTGGGGAGGAGGCAAGGGGCGGGAGACGAGGAAAGAGCTGAAGGTGCGTCAACTGTACTCCGTAGTCGTTTCACACTGTACCTCTGCACGGCTTTGCGGCCGCACGCCCTATTAAGCCGCCTTCGGTTACGCTCGCGAACCTCCGCGCTCTACGCGCCATGTAGTTTTGTCTAACAGTACAGGAAAAGCTTCAAACTGTTTTCAACTATTTCAAAAGTTTTCTTAAAATACACAGCAGCTTCCGGCGACGTCCAGGAGGCGGGAAGTTCTGGTAAGTAGTCCGCTAAGTGTTTATACGAGTGACGTTGATCGTAACAAGGGCGCGTAAAAGTTTGTGTACGAGCCCTCGTGCGAATCGGGCGCGGCGCCGCAACAGGTACAGGCGGGTATCGAGCGAGAGATACGCTCACTTTTGCTTTTCGTTTAAGCGGTCGTAATCCCGGGACCGTCCTCTGCACCCGCCATTTTATCTCCACAGCACCTTACTCACTCCACCATTCACTCTATTCTATTTATTATTTATTAAATTAACAATTAGTACTTCATTTAAAAATATCATAAGCAAATTTTTTTATCTATACTGACGTAAACGTATCCGACTCATATTGTATAAAATAAAAGAAGAAAAAAATATATAATAGAGAAATTCACAGTAGCTAACGTAAAGCAGTCTTGTTAAAAATGTTTTTTTTTATTCAACCTTATTTCCGAATTTTAAAATAAAATATTTAAAGTATTAATAAATAAATATAATTAATCCTACTTTTTTACGAATACTTTATTTGCATGGACTAATTAAAAAAGGAATTTAAAATTCTTAATAAGAAATTCATAAATAAGAAATTTCTATTTTTTGCCAACCATTTTCAGTGCTAACATGTATTTTTATTAAAAAATATACTCCATAAAAACTGCAAGCGTACATGTAACAATGCTTATATGTATATTAATAAAAAATAAGAGACCCAAAAATAAAAATTATATATTAAACCTTTAATATAATATTTTTTATTTTTAATAATATCAAGAAATTACTAAACCAAAACTAAAAGAAAGCAACACATGTTATAACAATATTATACACTGTAAAAGCCAATTAAAACGTTGTAGTGGCAGTCACGAGTGCCTTAATAAATGAAGTTAACACTTCGGATATTACTATATAGAACCTGGTAAACTTTATTTTTACTCGATTTTTGCTGTCAGTTTTTTGGTCAATAAAAGTCATATTAAACCGTTTCAATTTTTTTTAGTTACACTATAGACGGTGTCTTAATTTGAGCAGTTAATTAGGCTGGTAAGTATTTCGGCGCAGGAATATTCGAAGCCTAGTTCTATACTCACATTCTTTCCTAGTTATATCCCTCTGGCAAAGGAATGTCAGAGCCTAGTTCTATCCTAACCTTGTCCTTTTCGATTCTTGCGTGGTCGACAGCGCCGCTGCGATCTCCTCTTAGTTAACAGTGAAGAAAAATTGCTTTTTCGTTAACTAGTTATGAAAAATTGTTATCCATCTTTATGGACAAACACATTTTCGTTTTTAGTATAAAGAATTTTAACAGCGTTTTGGCAATTTGTGACCTCGATGTGTATTATTTTCGAAGTAAATTTGAATTTTAATAAATTTTACACCTGTGTAGCTACCGTACCGAGGAAAGGTGTGAGAAATAAATGTAGACAACCATTAACGGAAAAATTGGAATAGCTCTAAAAAGATCTATTTATATTTAAGCGGGAAATATAAGTTTTTTTTCTTCTAAAAATAGAGATATAAATATAAAGCTTTTGGAATAATCAAACATTATTACAATATTTATGATGTGTTTGTTAATTATGCGCATAGCCTCCGAAACGAATTGGTATACCACGTCATTGTTTCCATTAAATAATACTTCATACTCGTTATTACTATTCCCTATATATGGGCGTCAGCAAATTTATCAGATCCTGCTGACAGAATCATGTCAATCTTAATTGCGATGAAACGGTATTTTATATTCACTTCCATCTATATGTGTTCTCTACATTGAACTTTGAATTTAGCTATTAAACAAATTAAAATTTTACAGCCTATTAGCCCCTGAAACTCGTCCGCTATTTTGCTCGTTTTCAGTCAGATTTTTCTCACATTTGAAATTTTATTTATTCGATTGACCTGCATTGTAAACGCACGTTCTGCAAACGGAATTTGCGAACCTTATAATGCATTAATTATGTCACATATGCATAGGCTTATGGAAAACCATGTTTCTGTTTACGTATAATAATTTTTTAAGTGCGTCCGAAGGCTTAAACAATCATTATACGCAAACAGATAAAATAAACGTTTATTATTTATTATTACGGTACATTTATTTATATAAATTTATTATATACTAGCTGGTGCCCACGACATCGTCCGCGTTGAAAAATATTAAGTAGCCTATCCTGTGTCCCGTACGTCCAAATATTTATCTACCAAGTTTCATGAAAATCAGTTAATTCGTTTCAGAGTTATGGAGGAACATACATACATACATAGAGAAAAAAATTCTAAAAATCGTCAATTTAGTTTCAGTATCATGTATAGAGCCTAAAAACACGATATCTCTGAAAACAAAAAACTTACTCCATGACCGACCCTTACAGATTAATTATTAGTATTGATTTTTTTTAATATAATTAACATAATAAGCATTAAGTTTTTTTTCTTTGAGGAAATTTTTTAAAAACTTTAGAAGCGGATAGAAAATAGATAAAGATAAAAAACGAGTAGTTCTTTCCCTTTTTATGAGTATAATGTTACAAATTAGAGGGAAACAAATAAATAATTATATTTATTTGTTTCCCTCTGAAATATACCTACAATATAGTAATAATGAAGCCTAATTTAATCTTTAATTACCGTAACCACTCAGTTAATAAAAGCCTTCTAAAGAAATAGTTTCGTTAAGTATCGTGAATCGCTGGAATATCGGAGTTGACCCGGGTATTTAAAAGGGTTAATGATTCTCAGATTAAGTGAGACACTATTTCGCTATTGTGCCAATATAGGTACCGCGGTCTAACCCAACCATTAAAAAAGAAATATGTAGTAGTGCCTAGAATTGTAGCTCCGCAAAACTGCAGAGGTGATCTATCTTATTTTATCTATTTATATTGTTACCCTTTTTTTCCGCGGTGTAGTGCGGACAGGCTGACAATTAATAAAATTAATAAATGACCTTTTAGAGTACAATAAAAATCGTATATTTTCGTAAAAGGCTTTATACAATAAAGAAAGCCGATTTAAAAAAGATAAACACAATTCGATACAATTAGTACCATATTAAAAAAAAAGATTTTACACACAAAAATAAATATACAGTAAATTTGGCCAGGGAATTTGTGGAGATTGAAGCAGTGAACCAGAACCAAACCGTACCACCGGAAGAGAGCCGTAGACCCTAAAGTGCCTCACAGCCGCTAACTGTGTGTCCCTCCGTCCGGGGATTGCTCGGGTATCTCCGGGCAAACCCCTGTTGGCGCCAGCCTAGCCAGAAATGGCTGGGCAGCCTGAGGGGGGTGGGTCGGAGCAGTTGCCTGGTCAGAGCCCGTCCACTCCCACTCAGATGGGCAAGAGAAAAAAAAAGACCCTAAAGTGCCTAAGTGTTACCGAGTTATTCCTAAAATAGTAAATTAACCGCAATCGACGCTACGCGCGTGTAATAAGGATAAAGAAAACCGTCACTTGGTAAGGGCGTTTACTCGCAATCGTTGACCAGCCCGAAGCGTCGCGGAAGACTAGCGTCGCCCGGCGAATCTGCTCGGCTCGTTTAATCGGCCCGGCAAAAACTGCCCGTCTCGAACGAACAGTCAAAACAGCCTCCTCAAACGGCCTTTCCAAACAGCCTGCCAAAACAGCCTGTCAAAACAGCCTGCCCAAAACAGCCTCTCTGGAAAGCACACGCGCAGTCACGCTTTAGTATATTGTACAGTGAAATTTACTACGCGAGTCCACGTGCCTTCTCCAGGTTAAAACTTTAAATGATTAGAATTAGCAAAGAAAAGAAATGTGGGTATAATTGAATCACGGTCCGCATGTGATCGTTAATAAAAAGTGTGCAAATCACACATGATTCTTTCAGGGAAAATTTATATAAACTGCCTAATTTATTTAGCAAATAGTAGGAAATGCAGTGAAAGGTTTAATTAAGGTCACACACGTACCTGGTATGAAAAATAAGAAAAGGTACACGTGGGTCCTTTGGATTGCACGTGATAAAAAAACTAGACGAATTAACCGTTCTAATAATAAAGCGATGGCCGTCGCCAAAGAAAATTAATATAAAAGAAAATAGGTGACCGACGCCATCGTAAAATATTAAGTATACCAGCACGTGTGCTAAAAAAAATGCTTATTCAAAATATGCAAAATACACCTTTCACTATCCTACGATCGAAACGATTTATTAACATTAAAATCAGCTATGAAAAGAAAACTGAATGCTTATAAAAAAAACAACATGGCATGCGGCGGACATACCCATGGAAAATTACTATAGAAAAAAATCCTAAAATCGAGAAATACTATGTAAAAAAAACACTTACCGATGCTTTGCAAAGGAGGCAAATATCACGATATCGAAATTAAATAAAAAACTGAGAAGCGATTCGCTAGATATCAGCAGATGAAAATCAATATGGCAGCGACCCTTTATGATTTCTACAGCTTCCTGATGGTCGACCTTTCCTGGTGGGCTCGCGATGTCAATTGAACGAATATTTGTCTCACACGCAGGTCTAATGCCCGGTTTCTGGGGTACTTTTGTTGGTAGTTTATCTATTCGCTAGCGCTATTGGTTCGATAACTTTTGAAAATGCGTTTCCGTGTACCCCAATGTAAGATAAACTCCGTTTATGTTAACTGGCCAATGTGTGCCGTTTATCGGTTCCATAACTTTATTTGACGCTTACAAGATGCTAGACACTTCCTTGACAACGATGTCATTCATGATAAATAAAGAATTATAGTAATTTATAATAAAAAATAGTTTTTGGTCACTTATTTATCTCGGAATATTATTTACTATTACTGTAACTACTACTAATGATGAATTGAAATGATAAAATCAATTTATCATTTTGTTGACGAGACCCATCTAGTGGCAAGTAGAGGAACTGGCTATCGGTTTCATAGTTATTGACCGGCACATTGTGTATTCAGAAACCCAGTGACAGTTATCCGACGTTTATCTTACGTTTAACTTTATCGAATCAATAGTAAGTGAGAGTTTAACTGGGAACTTCAGAAACCGGGCATAAGCCATGTAATTGCATTTGAAATGCAGCATGTCTCCGCCAGATCAGCTCTTTGCCAAATCGACCTTAAGTCAAGCGACTAGAGTGCACAATGCATATCGCAGCGGCCGACGGAAGTCGCTGCGTATGGCCAGAGCTAACTGAGACAACTACCAATCAAATTACCGTATAATACGACAAGCAACGTTCAGTAATGACACACTTCAATTAAAAAGAACGATGCAACGAGTGATAAGCGCGAAATTCAAATATTAAGTTAACAGGCGAGGACAGACCAGAAGCGATTCCATCAAAAGCTGGACGCCCGGCACAACCATATTGAAATAAGGTGCTAAAATTTTAATGTAACAATATTAAAATCAAATTGAAATGAACTGATCATGATTAGTCTGCACATGAAATATGTAATAAAAAATTAAGTTTTAGGGCCTCTCACCAACTACAAGTAAAGTGTTGATTAGTTACTTACAAGTAAATGTTGATTAAGGCTAATTGGCGGGTAAAATGTAAGGAGTATCTTGTTTCAATTTCATTGAAATTACCCTTGAGTAATGCTACTCAAAGATGGTGAAACTCGTACGTTTTCTTACCGGTGCTTTTAAATGGCAGTTAGCCTACTTGACACTTTACTCAGATATGGTGAAAGAGGTCCTAATTTTCATAAATCGGTTTTTATTTCATGCCTGCTTCGTAATGGAAATGCACGAGTAATAATTAAATTCAATTAGTTGTTCAAGTAAATGAAAATATCTTGGTTTAGCTTTTAATGTCATGGCACGACCTAGACCTAGTAAATTTAAATTTATAATGACGATCATAAGAGTTTCTTGAGAAACCTAATTGATAAATAAATAAACACACCGGCATATTTAGCGGAACACAAAAAAAGGTCCATAATTAAAAAAAAAATGGTTTTATTTTAAAATCTATTTACTACACTTCTTTTGTTATTTAAAGTATCATTTGTTTTACTTAAAATGAGATCACATTAAGAACAGATTTTGCGAGTAAAAGCTATTTGTGAAAAATTGTACATTTTTGAACTTTTTATGTAACCGGGAAAAGTGAAAATTTATATTAAAATAACAATTAATTAAATTAGAAAAATAGTGATTAATATCGCGTATTTCCTCCACGTGCTCTTATTAAAGTTTCTACCCGTCTAGGCATACTGAGAATGATGTTATCGATGGTCTCCTGGGATAGTCTCCGCCATTCCTCAACTACGGCGATTCGCAGTTCACCCACGTTGGCAGGAGCTGGAATTCTGGACTTAACTTTTCTTTTCAGCAAGTCTCAAACGTGCTCTATTGGGTTCATATCCGGTGATCTCGCCGGCCACTCCATAACAGTGATATTCATATCATTAAGATAAGCTTGAGTTACCCGAGCGGTATGCGGCCGAGCATTATCCTGCATAAAAACAAAATCGTCACCGATATATGGGGCAAACGGTACGACATTTTCTTCTAAAACTTCTCTGATATAGCGGTCTGCAGTCAGACTCCCTCTGTCAATCACTACCAAGTCTGTGCGAGCTCCCAAACAAATGCCCGCCCAAACCATTATTGATGTGAACCAGTATTGTTTAGTGATGAGTGCCAGAATTCTGCACTCATCACTAAACAATACCTTACTCCATTGGTCCGCGTTCCAAAGTCGATGTTCCTGAGCAAAAGTTAACCTGTTTCTACGATGATTTACCTCGAGCCTTGGAGCCTTGGCGGGCACAAATGAACCCAAACCAGCTTCTTCGAACCTTCTTCGTACCGTACGCTCACTTACGGTTACACCCCGCACTGCTTCTAACTCATGTCGGGCTTGGACGGCCGTCAAACGGGGGTTCCTACGTACACGAAGCCGAATGAAACGATCATCCCTACTCGAAGTGCGTCTTTTTCTGCCTTGTCCTGCTCTTCTCACATAAGTACCGGTCTCCCTGAACCGTTGGATACTGCGATGGATCGTTGAAATTGGTCGACGAAGATCTCTGGATATCACTCTGTAGGTTTGACCATTTCTTCGCATTTCGAGTGCCCTGGCAATCTCCGTTGGGGCTAAGTCAGGCATAATTCAGTCCTCAACTCCAGAAAGATACGCGATTAAAAAAAACTAACAAAAAACAGTATTTCAATGAAATTTTAAATCAAACTCAGAAGGAAGAAATACTCGAAGTTCGCTCCAGATAAGGTGTATTTGAATAAAATTAAAACAATTGCATAAAATGTGATGTTCAGTTGTTTTCTTAATTTGAAAATATTTCTTTTTAAATTAAATGACGTATAAACCAGCCAGCAACCTTATATGATACTGATATCAAACCTTTATTTTATGTTCCGCTAAATATGCCGGTGTGTGTATTTTGATTTTGATTTTTAGAGACACACGATCGCGATCAATAGTATCTGATAATAATCCAGACTTAATATCAAATCTGATAAAGGATATCGGATGTCTATAAAAAATACTCTATTAAAAATGCTATCATATAAACTAGTAAAAAAGATGATTAAAGTCCAATTCTATGTTTACTTACAGGTTGGCTATGAAAGAGCTTTTTAAATTCGTATAAACTTGGATCTAGTTCGCGTAGCGTTTTCATTCACAACATGCGAGTTCCTACACAAACCGAGTGTTTAGTTTTTAATTCCTTTGAAAGCTATATTGTCGGATCGTGACTCGAAAGCAGCCAGTATTATTCTAACAAACTGCACTCTAATTCGTAGCGAAATTAAATTAGCTATTGTTTCAATTGGATGAAAAATATTTTTAAACATTTTTTTATAATTTCATTGCTTTATTCAATTTTTTGTTTGTTTGCTTAGGTTATTATAACAATTACATCCTTTATTTTTTTTACTATATCCACCAACTTCACGTGGAAAGAGCAATCATTCTGACATTCATACTAATTTGGTCGCGTGGAGTATCCAATTCATCACTTTAGTGTCACCCTGAAAACCCTGAGATTTTTTCAATTTATTATTAAAAAACCTTTAATATATGTGAAGCTAGACAGATAGTTTGACGGTCCACTTGTTGGTAGGTGGCTACCGTCGCGCATAAAACAAGAGACGCCACAGGTGCTGTAAGTTCGCTGCCGACCATACTAAAGCTCTACCATCCCTCACTCACTCACTCACTCACTCACTTACCGAAACACTACACATCATGTTATTTCACGGTGGTCTTCATTAAGGGGGTGTTTACTGCCACAATACGGGCTGCCCAAATGACTAGGATATGAAACGTAACCTGTCCCTACTTTGCCATCAGAGCCAACTTATGAAAAGTTTATTTCCAAAATTGGCTCCGTCAGGAATCGAATCGAACCACTGCGGGACTTCAAGTGCGCTGCCGATCATAGTAGGTTTAAGGATAGGTATCAGGATGAGATAGGGGAAAATAGGCTTTGGCATCCTTTACACACTCACCGAAACACAACAGCACACATGCTATTATTTCACGGTATTCAATTATTTTAGCTTAATATTTAATTATAGCTACAATAATATTAGCTTTAAACATTATTATTAAGCTCTAATTAGCTATTATAATGTACAAAAGACCTCGTTAGTCACGCTCGTGACTAACACAATTCTGTACATGTGTACAATATAGCGCATGTTGATTTAATTATTGAAAGTTAAAATATTTAAAGCACTCTATTAATAATTTCAATCAAGCGGAAGAATGTTTTTAAACGAAGCGCATGCGATTTATGAACGAGTCGGAATAAAAGCCAGTTAGTAGTTTTGAATAGAATTGGGAAGCTTTTAGCGAATTCCACTAACAAATCAATCACATCCAGATTAATCAAACCGTTTGACTAAGTTCGTGGAGATTTTACAAACTAAAGTTGCGCTCTCTCCATTAAATGTATTTCTATCGATGGAAAAGAGAAAATACTTGTTGCATTTCTTAAGTTGTGTGTGTTCAGTGACCTTACTGTGAACTTGGACTTGTTTGTGCAGATAAAGGTCAAGTTATCGTGATTCAATCAGGAATTGTCGCAAATCGCGGAGAGAGCGAGATTTCTTTAAGCGATTCTTGAGATGTTCTATCTTTTATGGCCTAATTTTTAAAGGGTTTTAACGTAGGTTTTAACGGATATTGAGTATCACACAATATCAGTTAATTTGACTTAAATATTTTTTATTAAAACTTTCATCGATTGTAAATCGATTCAATAGACTCTTTTTTCAACCGATGAGCTATATAGATCTAAAGGATAGAAATGCACATTTCAGTCGTCAGCTATTCTTGACCGATTATGATTCTTCTTCTTTAAGTACCCTATCAGGTTTCCCCGACGTTGGTGATCACCTTTATCACGGGCCACACGGAACAGCTCTCCCACTCCCGTAATTGCGGTCCATTGACGGATGTTCCTCAACCAAGACATCTGTCTTCTGCCGACTCTTCTTCGCCCCTCAATTTTGCCCCCATGATTTGATGGAGCACATTGTACTTTTCGCCCCTCAGGATATGACCCAGATATGCAACTTTACGAACCCTAATATTCGCCAGTAGCTCTCTGTCAGTCCACGAGACACGAGTCTCCAATCGGCTTCCGAGCCATACAACAAGACAGACCAAATATAGCACTTAACCATTCAATTGTCAAAAGGTTCAAATTGTCGTTGCAGAGTAATTGTCTCATTTTATTGAAGGCAGTTCTTGCTATTATTGTGATTATGATTATTAATTTATTTATACGGTTAAAAAGAAAAGCATCTTGAGAAAACCTGATGGTCTAAGATTCGAAGAAAGGTCGTCCTTCACCCATCTGTTTACCAGACAAGTATATTTAATCAATTGTTTTCCCTATTAAAATATGCTCATGAATATCCTTAAAAAAAACTAGCTGCTATGCTGCGTTCTTCACTATTTCACTGCACAGTACACTTAATGCTTCTCTGTCGCACATCTTTGCTTGCTCCAATTTTCAAATTAAAAAAATATACTATATAATAGCCTGTGAAAATCCGTTCATGAATTAGGTTCATAATGATGGGTGAAGGACAAACCTCTTCGGAACCTCTTCTATTTAGTGGTTTGAGAAGAATTAGAATCTCAGAAGACATTTGAAGGAACTATCAATTTATCCAGTTCAATTAAAGATCTGTGCATAGCAGTAATTCGTGATATTTGTTTACAATAACTACAGAGACGTGGTTTCTTACTAAAAGTATGAGTAAAAATGGTTAAGACAAAATAAAATAACATCAATGCTCACAAATGCTCTTGGTTACAGTTTATCCTGACAGTAATGTTCGCGGTAGCCACCTACCTATCATCATGTAAATCTTCCGCCCTTCTCGAAAAAAACTTTTATTCTTTAGTAGTAAATATGGCTATGGCATTACGTTACGAATTCATGAACTGAGCGACCCGTCTGGCGATAAAACACACTTAAAGAAGACTACCGTCAAATAATAGCTGTTTCGTCGCTGTGAGTTAGGCTAGGTCCTCACTACGCCGTACTGTTGAAGCGGTTCTGCCTGTACTGGAGCGGTGGGTGTCGAGAAGAAACGGCTCTCTCTCATTCCGTCTCACGCAGGTGCTCACTGACCCCGGAGAGCTAAGCTCTCCGGGGTCCGACTGCGGACAACTGCCGGTGGGGCTCGGATGGACGTCACTTCATTTCTCCAGTCCCCGCCACAACAGGCAGCGCGTAGGAACGCCAAGGTGGTTTTAGTCGGTAGGAGTCCGACATAACCCACTGGCCGCCCCAGGCCTGTGGGTATTCATGATGAATTTCCCCTTGTAAAAAAAAAGGTCCATAGTGATGGACGGTGAACACGTAGGTTCACCGGATGCCGCATCATGGAAGTGTGGTTTCAGTATTAAATATTAGCGTTCTTTACGCCATGTTTCCATCTTTACAATGTATCTTTCACGCCATGATACCGGTGCGAGCTCGTTCACATTATTTCGGTCCGCTCTGTTTGCCGGAGTTTCACAGTGACATAGCGTCATCTGTGCAGCTACTGGACTTACTGGCAGTTTTAACGGCAAATTCACCAGACCGGAGTAATGTGAACGCACCTTAAGGGATCTCTATATAGAGATTGGATGTTTCCACGTGACGGTACTTCATGCAGCCGACAGGTATCAGTTAGTGGAGGCTTAACCCGACACTCTGCCACCATTGGTTTCCCGTCCCTCTGTAACTACCCTCTTATCACTTATTTCTTCATCCTATCAAAAAGTTAACACCTAAAATGAACCATCTGATTTTTGCAAACATAAAATTTCTAGCCACTATTCGTTAAATGAAAGCTATAAATTCTATGAGAAAAAAACTTGTTCAAGTGAAAGCACAGCTATCGACACGGCTATTTGTAAATGAAATGCGTACCGCCAATTCGACGAATTAGCTTAGCCGTTCCGCCACTTCGCCGCGCCGGCTGTCGGCCATAGTGTCGCATAATCCAATGAAATTATTATCTCGCTACCTTTATTGTGATTCATATTTCGATTTCCAGGTAACATGTTACGTTTTATCAATGTAATTATAAACTATAGCTCTCAAAAATCAATTCACTTGACGCCCGGCATACTGGCTGTCATTTAACGTAGAGCCAGAACCATAAATTATTCGTCGTTTTTACTTCATTATTTATTTATAATTCACAAGTTAGTGTTAATCTATTTTAATATTATAAACGTGAAAGGAACTTTGTCCGTCTCTCTGTCTGGTACCTTTTCACGCCTTAACTACTGAACCAATCATAATCTAGAATAAAATTAAAAAAAACTAACACCTGGCTAAATTGTTACAGCAACAATAGGTCAAGCGCTAAGATATTTATTTTTTATTTTTCAACGAGGACGAAGTCGCAGGCACCAAATTACAGATTAGTCGTGGTTGGGAATGACGTTTGACTTTTCAAAATTCTAATTATTAAATTCAAAACATATTTCTTATGTTATCATTGGTGTTGGTTTTATTAGAAGTAAAAACATTTTCTTTTTCATAGTATGTACACATTTTTTTTCATATGTGAGACGAGTTTCTATTGAGACGATTATTTTTGTATAGGTTTCTCTGGGCAAAGGTCAGTCGCGATCGACCTATATCGAATAAGTTTGCGATATACCTACTATGGAAAGTTAAAGCTTCGGGGCATACTTCGGCCAAAAAGTATCCCGGAAACTTCAATGTAATTTAATAATAGCATTTTACCTCGCAGTCAAAAAGTAATAAAAGTAATGAATTTATTTAACAAATTTATTTAAACACCGAATATGGATATTCGAGGATTGCTATAAATATGAAGCAAATTTAATATGCTCCTCCGTCTATAAATACTTCAGAAAATACATCTCAAATTCTCAACTGATTTGTACTACTAATAGAACAAAATAATAGGGGTTAAAGTATGAAATTGCCGTTTTATTGTAATAGGTACTTCGAATTGACATAGAACCTTCATGGTTTGAGATTTTTGAGTGAAACTTTTTTCATACGGTACCTATGTAGTTCTTCTTTTAAAAAATGTGCAACATTCGATTATCAACTTTCAGTTGTTTTTTTTATTCAGCTTAGACAATAAAGATGGATACTTCGAAAATTCGTGTGATTTTTGAATACGAGTTCCGACGCGGAACTAACGCGGCAGAAACAGCTCGCAATATTAATGTTGCGTTTGGAGAGGGGACTGCTAATGAACGTACTGTGCGATTTTGGTTTAAACGCTTTCGTGATGGAAACTTCGATTTGAAGAACGAACCACGTGGAAGACCACCCACACAGGTGAATAACAATGATTTGAAAGAGATGGTAGAAGCCGATCCGAGCCAAACTACCCAGGAATTAGCGGCATGGTTTAACGTTACCTTACCAACAATATTGACTCATTTGCGTCAAATCAATAAAATAAAAAAATTTGAAAAATGGGTGCCTCATGATTTGACTGATCTGCAGAAAGAAACGCGTGTTGAAACTTGCGTTGCCTTGTTGAATCGATACAGAAATGAAGGAATATTGGATCGAATTGTGACATGTGATGAAAAATGGATTCTTTACGATAATCGTAAGCGGAAAATGCAATGGCTGACCCCAGGTCAAACGCCGCAACAGTGTCCTAAAGCAAAGCTTACCAATAAAAAGGTAATGGTAACTGTTTGGTGGTCTCAGCGTGGTGTTATTCACTATAGCTTTCTCCGATCTGGTCAAGCAATAACGGCAGATGTCTACTGCGCCGAACTCCGAACAATGATAGCGAAACTAGCAGTGAAACAGCCCCGACTTATGAATCGATCTTCACCATTATTGCTCCATGATAACGCGAGACCTCATACAGCACGAGAAACCGTTTTAACTCTAAAGGAACTGTAATTAGAAACCATTCGTCACCCTCCGTATTCGCCAGACCTTGCTCCAACGGACTACCATTTTTTTCGTGATTTGGACAATTTTCTGCGTGATAAAAAGTTTTCTTCTCAGGAGGCAGTGCAAAATGCTTTCACACAGTTTGTCGAATCTAGATCACCAGAGTTCTATCGCAAAGGCATAAATGAGCTTCCTATTAGATGGCAGCAATGTATAGATAATAATGGTAATTATTTTGATTAAATAAATATGTTAAATTAAAAAAAAAACGAATTTTTATTTTTCAGTACAAATCGGCAATTTCATACTTTAACCCCTAATAGTATAGTACAAATGGGAACACTCCGAATTTGTCGATCACACAAGGATAGAGGGAGATAAAATAACAGGTGGGGATAGAAGAATGGCGTCGAATATCTGCACTCAACTCGGTGGATAGCAGAGCTATGAGGCTCATTGGTGACATACTTGTTGGCAATAACAGAAGAAATGCCACATTTCACGGTTTTTCACTGTTATTTCACAGTGGTCTTCTGTCACGGTGTTCAGGGTGGTTACTCCGACTACACACGCGCTACTCAAAAGACTGCGCAACGTAATGCCAATACTTTCCAGTTGGATTCGAAAATTTCTTTCACCCATCGATATTACATAATATACCTATTCTAGAAACTTCTATAAAAATTCGCCTCAAATATTAATTCGGTAGTCAATTTTCCTGGACTAAGGCCCTGTGGCGCAACGGATAACGAGTCTGACTACGTTTTAGAAGATTCCAGGTTCAAATCCTGGCAGGGCACTTTGTTTTTTATATTTTTGTACTTTATCTAACATTTCCACAACTGTCTCGGTCGCATCATGTGTGTGAGAACGTGGCACATGCGCAGATGTTGTATAACAATGTTATCTAACATGTCCACGACTATCTCGGTCGCTTGAGCTAGTATTTCACGCGAAAATGTTTATATGACTTGGTGAAACACACCAAATTATAAAATATATATTATAAGCACTTACCTTGATGCAATGGTACACAGTTTATGTGTACTATAAACTCAATTATGTTTCTACCGTACACATACACACACATACACACACACACGAACGAACGCACGTACGCACGCCCACACACATATTGAAGAAAACTGGTAATTGTTTCAACAGCATTTCATTGAATTTGGAATGGTGATTGCTCTGCTCATCTTAAGCATATCTTTTATCTTATCTCTGTAAACTTGATCACAAAAAAGCGCCCCTTTGAGTAATATCTTTAAATGATAGATCTTAATTGTTAGTAATTTGATTTAAATAAAAATAATATTGCTAATATTTACAAAAAATGTTTACATTAAAATAAAGACACTAAAAATATCGATATCATTTGAGACGTCACGGTGATAGGCCTGCAGTTTCCTCGTCTACGAAAAAGAGGCCTCCTTAGCCTGGCTTCATCTTTTATGACCCTTTACACTAATTTTATAGCTAATTATAATCTATTTGAAAATATTCCGTCAACTTTGGAGTAGTCTATGGCAACTCTTTTATTCATTTTGAGTTTTGTTTTAAATAAAATAAGTTAATTCCCCAACAGCTATAGTTTGGGATTAAAATTTTATCACTACAATTCCTAATTATAGTAGTTACGGAATAAACTTACTGACCACCGCAATAAAGCAGCACATACACCATTGTGTTTTAATCTGTGTGTCTAAGGGATGACATTGCCGATTCACCTGTACCCACTTTGTCCTTTATCCTTCAGAGTTGACGAGTCGCTTATGTTCCTCTTTCGGTTGTATTTTTAGGCGGTGGTAGCCACTTACCATCTATCGAACAGCATGGTGACTGACCTTTATCATTAAAAAAATACTTACGACACCCAAATAAATGAGTTTATATTGAACACACAAGAGTTTTCCTGAAAATTAGTGAATAACAAAATAATATTTTCAAATATTCGTTAGAATATTTCCGATTGATCCTCATCAAGTTTCCGCCCACACTCTCATCGTCCCTTGTGTATCTAAAAAATATTCGTATACAACTTCTGTGGCGTATTAGAACATCTTTGGGTGCTCCATATTTGTATTTATTCTGTCTAATAAGCAATAGTGAAACGTTGTATTAGTTACGTTTTATGTGTGCTAGCGTATCTTTACAGGCCACAAATACTCGACTCAGATGAAAGTCGTTGTTATGTATACGGAGCGTAGGTAGTTATTGTTTAATGAATTAGAAGAAAATAACAATCAGATAGTGGCATCTCGAACTGAGTCGTCGGAAGAACTATAGAGGCAGATGTTCGATATAAAGACCGTGTGAGTTGCGGAGACGTTTTTTCGTGTAACAGGTAGGCCTGTTATTGAATCAATTAAGTTATTGAATTATTGAATTAATACGAAGACGACTATATAGTATAAAAAAGGGTGTATGCTGATGAAAACACAATAGAAGTGAAAACTTTTCGTTACATATTTTCATAAGTACGAGGTATACGATTCGGCACGAAAAAAATCAAAAACCATATTTTTTTAATATTTGTAACGCGATTATTTCTCCAACTATGAATAAACATTAACTACCTCTTTCATCAACTACAAGTAAAGTGTTAATTAGTTACTTTCAAGTAACGCTAATTAGCGAGTAAATGTTACGAGTATCTTGTTTCAATTTCATTGAAATTACCCTTGAGTAATGCTACTCGAAGATGGTGAAACTCGTACGCTCTCTTACCCGTGACTTTAAATGGCAGTTAGCCTACATGACACTTTACTAATACAAATAAATTTACTTGCCACTAAAAATTGAAAAATAAACTTAAAACTTAAACTAAAAAGTCGTTTTTTTTAATTACTTCAAATTAAAGAACGTTAAAAAACAATCAAAGAAATTATTTCACTTATATACCTATTTACAATTTATAATCAGTTAATTTTGGAGTCGGAGAAGCCGCAGAATTAAACTGTCCTTGGCCGGCACCAACTCCAAAATTAGGTAACTCTGTCCTGAAAAGGTATATGCATATTTTAAAATTTTAAGTTCGCACTTATATTCATAACTTATGGATATATTTTGATTGTAATTCAGAATAGAATTGATACTATTTTATGCTGTAAATAATTACGTGGTCAACGTTAAATAATAAATGATTTGATTGAACGAAGTTGCTTGTAACCAGACCAGCATACTTGTTCACCCTCATCCTGAAATTGAACTGAGCATCGGTACAGACGCCTCCAGTGTATCGGCGCGGTACTCCAACAAAAAGTTAGTGGAACATAAGAGCCACTAAGTTTCTTTTCTAAAACTCAGCCACACAAACCAAGTGCAGCCCTTATGACAGAGAGTAGCTAACAGTGTAAGGGGCCATAAAATATTTTTCACCTCTCCAGCACGAAAAGGGTGCTATTGATGCCTAGAAACAGGCAGAAAAATCGATTTTCCTGCGAGCGTGATTCGAAATTCGAACACAAATTAATTATTCGACGCAGAATAAAGAAAAAGTGCGTTCAGTAACTCAATAAATAAAAACAAAAGGAAATTTAAGTTTGTAAATTGTATTATTGCTATTTTTTAATCCTAATATTTAAAATAAATAATAGTAAACGTTATATCACTCACTTAAAATAATCATGTTTGGTTTTTATAAAAATGTCAATGCAATATCCGAACGCAACATCTAAACAACAATATTGTAAAACAAAATGAAATCAACCTAAGACAAACTTCGGCTACCCTTTTAGCTGATTCTGGAGCTGATCTTACTGTTTTAAAACGCCACGGAGGCTGGAAATCAAGTACAGTTGCGGAAGGCTATATTGAAGACTCTATTGAGAGTAAATCCAAAATTTGCAAAAGCATCATAGAATAGATTAATTTCTATAATCCTAACACGCAAGTAAATAATACGACCATCTCAGTTCCGGACAAAACTGTTACCATTAATCTTACAAATTGCATTAATTTCACTTACAACTGTTAATATTGTTAATTTAGTTATTGTTTTATGAAAGTTTGTTGACTATAATAAACATAATTGTTTAAAATTATCTTAATTGATTTTCTTACCTAAAAATGACCTAGTAACGCTTTTCTCGCTGTTAGGTGAAAAGTTGTATGTTTAACACGAGAGAATTTTTTTTTATGTCTTGTGCCTTTAAATCACTTCACTGCACTCAGTAGTCTGTCTATATTAGAATCACTCGCAGCAAAAAACATTTTTGCTCTCTAGTTGAAAAAAATAACTATTCGCTACATGTTCGAAGCCTGTATTTCTTGTATCATCATGGAACACAAACCTCTTAACACACGCATACAGAACAGTTAAAGAAAAGTGTTCGCCACGGCCATCATCGCTCACAGTAGTGGTCTCAGCAGGGGAGTGCTGTTGCATCATCACAAACCTGCGTGTGAGTGGAGGCGTGCCGACAGCAAAACGCTCGGTCTTTCAGATCAGTAAGCCTTGTTGTCGACGGAAGCACGCTCTATAAATCAAATACATATCCGCCTATAATTACGTGCCCCTATATTGTGACATCTTATGCTTGTAAAAACTAATTAATAAACCTATTGAGTCAACTTGCGGCATCTACCTTACATGTGTGTCTGACATAAAAAAAAGTTTTATATATATATTAGAACAACTTTTTGTGGAGGTTTTTGGTAAACAATTAGAAAATAAGTTATGTGACGTAAAAAATATTGAACCGATCTTTATTACATTTGATACGGAATCCTCTGCTGTGACCAAGAAACAAGCCCAATGTCCCTTGGGAAAGAAAGGCCTCTTTGTTCTCTAGAAAATTATTATATTATTAACTTACATGTTTACATTGATTGCTTAAATTGTTTCCATCGCATCAAACAGTGTGTAATAAGTCTTTCAACAATTTCTCAAGTTGTTTTATATAAATTAATAAAACCGTGGTACTAAATGAAGTTTGAGTAGCACGTTAACTAAAATTACTCATATGAGTACTCATAAAATGCTCACTTTTGGTGATTTCACACACTTTATGTAGCCGGCTAAGTACCTGTTTGATATTTACGTTGAGCGGGAGAATGAATTATGTATATTGAATATATGTATAGCTATATTGGCAGTTGGAGATAAAATTACTTAAATAAAAATTTACTTAATAAAAATTTAAATTTACTTAAATAAAAAGAGAGGTTCACGATCCACTTTATGGTAGGTGGCAACCGTTGCTATATATGTGTTGCAAGTGCGCTGTCGAACATAGTAGGATTAAGGATAAGGGATAAGGAAGGGGTGGGATAATGGGCTCTGTGGCATCCTTTACTCACTCACCGAAACATTACAGCACATATTCTCTCATTTCACGGTGGTCTTCTGTAAGGGGGGTGGTTACTGGCGCCAGGCGAGTGTGCCTTTGCCACTACTTTCCAAATCCAGACCAGTGCCAACTTTGAAAAGTTCATTTCCAAAGATGACCCCGCCGGGAATCAAACCTGGGACCCGTTAAACGGACGGTTATGGCAAGCACCCTAACCACTCATCCAAGGGGCTCTTTAATTATTTTATATGAATGACGACCTGCTTCCGCCTTCGCCCGGGGTGCAATTACTACTATTTTTTTAAAAATAACAATAAAAATACTTCAAAAAATATTGTTTTGTCACCTCTCCACATTTCTATGCCTAAGGTCATTTATGAAGAGAGATTTCTGACCAATCAGAACAGAGAAGCTTTAAATCATTGACCAATCAGCGTTTCTTTTTCTAATCGTCCTAAACAAGTTGGGATTTTGGCAAAGATCCTGAAAGTACCTCGGAAGATTGCAAAATTCGATGTTAGTTTTCTATTATCCGGTTCTTTGCAATCTTACTAGGATTTTTGCAAATCTATTCTTTTCGATTTATACGAGGGGCACACTGAAATGATCGGTATAGCTAAATTGTATTTTTTTGTTTTTCGAAGTATTCTCCGTTCAACTTAATGCACTTTTCCATTCGTGCAAACCAATCATTAAAACAGTAATTCCAGTCTGAAGTTGATGTTGACAAAATGGCTGATTTGTACGCTTCCACAGCTGCTTCGGGGTCTTCAAACCGTTGACCGCGTAATAAATCTTTCATTGTAGGGAATGTAAAGAAATCGTTTGGGCTCAGGTCAAGACTGTACGGAGGATGGCTCATCAGCTCAACGTTTTCCTGCTTTAAAAAATCATTTGTCTTCCGAGCCGTATGGGAGCTCGCATTATCGTGATGTAAGATGATGCGACGTTTCGGGTTATTTTTTCGGAGTTCGGCTATCATTTCTGGCAAACAAACCGTGATATACCACTCGGCGGTAACCGTTCTGCGTTCCTGTAAAGGAATTGTAGCAACATGCCCCTTTTTCGAGACAAACGTAGCGACCATTTTCTTTGACACGCTGCGGGAGCGAACCACTTTCGTTGGTTTGACCTCGTCTTCGAAAACCCAAACTGCTGACTGATGTTTTCTTTCAGGTTCGTATGAATAAATCCATGATTCGTCACCTGAGACGATATTGTAAACGGCATTTGACTTCCCTCCGTTGAAGCGTTGCAGAGTATTCCGGCATCAATCTACACGAGCCGCCTTTTGCTCTTCGGACAAATTGTGGGGAACCCAGCGGGAAACTAGCTTTCTTACACACAGCTCATTATGTAATATCGATTGAATTGCAGTCATTCCGATACTGATAACAGCCCGAATCTGCTCGTATGTCACATGACGGTCATCTAATATAATAGTTCGCACAGCTGCGATGTTTTCAGGCGTGACCGCTGTTCTTGGTCGACCTGCAGAAGAAACAGTGCTGAGCGACACACGACCGCGTCGGAACTCGGCATACCAGCGGTATATTGTCGTTTGACTCGGTGCTTCAACATCATAAATCGAAACAAGTTCGCTGAGACATTTGTCTTGAGATAAGCCGCGACGAAAATTGTGATAAATTATGGCACGGAAATGTTCACGCGTGAGCTCCATTTCTGTTAACGACGTGTCAACTTTAAACCATCATAGTTTTTGTTTTTAATCATTTTTTTTAATTGTTTGAATGTCATTAAGATTCTAAGAGGTATTCAAATTCTAAAAAAGGTTTTATTGTAACTCAATCCGAAACATTCTATTCCCGATCATTTCAGTGTGCCCCTCCGTACTGCGACATATATACAAACCCTCCGTATTTATTCCTCTTTACATAAGTGAAAACCGAATTAAAATCGGTCTAGCCATTCTTGAGACTAACGCAGGGCGATTGATTTTTGTATATAAAGGAAGATTATTTATACTTATGTTTATGGTGTCGACAATAAACATCTGTCTCCTACCTAAAGGTCGTCAATAATAAATACGGACCTGCACGTGCGTAAAATGCAGTGCTGTTAAAAGCAAAGAACTTTTAAACTATCCCAACTTTACTATCTTTTGCTCTTCGTGGAGTAGGTACTAGAACGCCTTTAACGGAAAATTCTATGTTCATCCGTGCATTCCATGTCTAGTTATTTACAAAGAAAGATCTGGCAACGAAATCAAAGGTTTTTTTTACGATTACTGGAAGAAAAATCCTAATTTCCTTTAGCTGTAAGAAGTTAAAAGTTAGACGTTTCAATAGTTTCTTTTACAATCGGCAACTATTGGTGTTGAACATATTACGGCATAATTCGCCAGAAAAAAATATATTTTGTGTAAATTTCTCCAATAGGCTTTGCTGAAGTTGGACAACTATATGTAGGTCAAGGGAAAATAATAAGCAACCTTGACACAATTCCACATTTAATGCTTCTTCCTTATTTGCAATTTATTTATTAAATTTAATTGTAGTTTCATTCAACAGTAATTTATTAAAATATTGTTTTGTATTTGTTTGTTTTTGTATATTTGTTACGCGATTATGAAAAGATTTTGATGATTCTTTTTTGTTTGGTAGATGTTCAGTGTGTTCAGAAGTGGTTCCATATAAATTTAATCGAAATTGATTCAGTGCTTTTTTTTAATAAATCAAAAACAACAATTGTATATATTTGTTACTCCAAAGATGAATAATTCAATTTATTATTAAACTGTTAATTAATTAAATTAAAAATTAAATGACAAATAAATAATGAATAAAAATACACTTACGTACTTCCCACCAAAAACTGATAAATAAAATTATTTTTATATAAAAAAAAAACCGACAACCTACTTCTACAATCATAAACTAACAATTCGAACAATCAACGAAATTATTTATACTTATATACAGGGGCGTCTTAACTATGTGTGCAGGGTGTGCGGAGCACACGGGCGCAGGGAGGGATAAACCTTTCCTGATTATCCCTCTATCCATGAGTGAAGACAGAATTAAAATCGGCCCAGCCGTTCTCGAGTTTTGCGCTTAGCAACACATTTAGGGATTCATTTTTATATTATATGCCGACTCCACATTAATGCCGTGAATTCACGGCACAAGTCGTGCCCTCCACATTCACGGGTTAACACAATCGTTCGTGAAACCCGCCGCGAAATGGACGTGGAAGCTGCTGCTGCAATAACTTTGCTGTGGCAACATATACGTCCAAAACAAGAAATACCGTGAATGTAGATGTGTACGCGTGAACGCCCCGCGAAGGGACGCGAACCATTTGTCGCGGGACAAAATACCGACTCTGATCGGGGAACAGGCGTGAACGCGCGCGAACCCCGCCAAAACCGTCCACATTCACGTTCACGCCTGTTCACGGAGCTTCACGGCACTAATGTGGAGCCGGCAATAGATAGATATGTATATAGTTAGCGCGCGAGTTCTATGCAGAGCTCAGGAATGCGATAGTGCTGTGACCTAATTAGAATTAATTAATTAATTTATTTATTTTCAAAAGGTACACCAACAGCCTACTAGCCCGCCAAAGAAAACTATTCTGTCGATAAATTTCAACATTGTTTTAAGTTTAACATTTTAAGTTTAGAAATAAAACAATGTAAAAGGTCTTCGATGCCTCACGTTGCGTGCCACTTGTAAAAGATCCTTCATGGCCCCATTTTTTCGGGAACATTTTTCGCCATTTCCCGTGCTTGGCTTGATTGACTCGGATCAGACATTATTAAAAACAAAAAAAAACACGCGGCTGCAACTTGAATATTAACGCGATAACACAGTAAGCGTATGATAGTTGTCGAGGACTATCATATTGACATAAGTATAACATTTGTATGTACACTATACCATTTTGACCGCGCGCTTTCTAAAGGGCGCTAGAGTAATGTTTGCACACGGGCGCTACATGGGCTAGAGACGCCTCTGCTTATATACCTATTTACAATTTATAATCAGGTAATTTTGGAGACGGGGAAGCCGCAGTCCACAATTAACTGTCCTAGGCTGGCACCAATTGAAACTCGGTGAGTGAGATTAAAAAGGAAATTCAAATTGAAATCGGGCGAAAGCTCAATGCTATTTACACTAGTGTTTTATGAAAGGTTACATAGAATAAACAATTTGTAACTCAAGCTACAATTTGTTTTACCAAATGTTCAATGCACAAAGTTAATATTTTCTACACACCAAACCCTGTGTGTGTTTTGATGAAGTTACTTAAAAGTTTACGAGAGATACAAACGTGAAACACCAGTCAGTTAGTGCTGAGAAATTTAGTTTAATATTTTCTTTTTGTTAGGGACTGTAAGTTCATTTAGAGACAAAAACTGTATAGAATGTACGTGTATATTATTATATAATATAAGAAAATAGATTTGTTGTCATCTAAAAAAGTTTAAAATAATAGAAGATTATTTTTGAAAAAAAAAAATAGGTTTTTGGATCCAAGTAATAAACATCCATCTACCTTGCGAGCAGAGTTTAACGATTTTCCAAAATATCTATCGCGGCTTTAATTAAAATGACTAAATATTTTAAAATACTCGCAGACAATAGACTAGGTACTTCAGCGCGTTACAAGAAGTCCTAAGGTGCGTTATGCTAATGGTGAAGACAATATTAAAAAAGTTTCTGTGTCCCTGTTCTGTCTGGGTGTACCTTGTGTACGTGTATTTCATACGAATTTGATCAAAATAATTTTAATATATCTCGTTGGTTTGTTGACTATTTTCCTACTGGTGACGTATAGATTCAAGGCCAATGTTGAATATAAAAAATAATAAATATGAGATTCAAAAGTACAGCGAATATAATTCAAAAATTACTTGAATTTGTCTGTACCCCAGTCATAATTAAACCCAGTTTCATAAGTATGAGATCTGAAGAGAGATTGTCCCTAACCCATCTGTTTACTAACCGAAAAGTATATTTTATTATTTGTAATCTATGAGACTGTCTAGTCGTACCGCTGCAGCACTGGAACTAGTAAATTCTAAAAGAAATGAAATTCACAAGTTCTATAATTTTTCACGGTTACAACTTTAAGGGCCTCTTTCACCATCTCTGAGTTAAGTGTCAAGTAGACTAACTGCCATTCAAAGTCACCGCTAAGAAAGCGTACGAGTTTCACCATCTTCGAGTAGCATTACTCAAGGGTAGGTTATTTCAATTAAATTGAAACAAGATACTCGTAACATTTACTCGACAATTAGCGTTACTTGAAAAGTAACTAATTAACACTTTACTTATAGTTGGTGATAGATGCCCTTAGGCTCACATAAAATATATGTACCTATATATATATATATATATTTAAGTTCGAGACTATTTTCATAAGTATATTTAAAAGTTTTTTATTGACTTGACACAATATGATTCACGTATATAACATAAATATAATTTCTATATAACTAGTTTTCTAAAAACTTCATTTTTTTAATTTGTGTTAGATAGTATTAAAAATATGAAGATGTTTCATGATCGATACGCGCCCTTAAGAACCGCGGGCTTGCGTCTCACCTACGTCATTATCGGAATCCGAAACTCCGCTTCCAGGGGAAGCTTGTCCTAAAATCAATATACATTTCATTTTACTCTGAACGTTTCATTTGGCCAAAGAACCCTCACTCGCTCAACCCATTGTAAAGATACTCGTATATCCAACCATATACTCCAGTGAATCAACAAGTAAATATTTAGTATGTACTTATTGTTCGCGATTGAGTGTAATAAAAACACATTGGGGGAAATGTTTCGACAGGAATTTTATTAGATTTAATACAGTGTCTCTCGCTTACATGGTATCGGTATTCATTTCTAAAGTTTCAAGGAGTTTGTAGGGCGCTTATTATGAATTCATATGTTGATACTCAAACTACTTGTATATAAAAGTTTAATATTAAAATGTGTAGCAATAAACATACTTATAGATACATTAATGGCAGAAGTGTCTGTGTGTGGCACCGTAAAGGCTTGGCAGGCATAATTTATTTTCTATAGGACAAAATGTGGGGCAATCGAGTAGTGAGTTTCTGCTAAGTTGGATAGATTTAGAGCTATCAGGTGAGAAACGTTAGTGAAAATACCGCGCGCGTCCCAGCAAAGCGGGACCGGGTTCAGCTAGTATACTACTATAACTATAGTGTTTGGAAACTAAACGCTATACTGAACTATATCATTTAGTAACTAGATTTACAAAACACTATAGCGCTATTGTTAAAAAAAGATCAACGTTAAATATGTTATGAACCCTAACATGAAATTGCCCAGAAAATTCTATTTAAATTTAGAGCACCTAAGTCGTTTAATTAATTATTCTCAATCAGAATTTGAAATTGTTTACTTGAATTTTAAGAGAGTTTTAAACGAAAACAAACACCTACGTAGGTACATTATACATTGTTATTGTTCAGTAACATTACATTTTGTAATATTATTTGTCTAATTTATTTTTCAGCGTAAAATTGTCTCTTCGTAAATTCTTAGAGATCCCACGAACACCTTATATTTTACGGTATATCTTATATGTTGATCCAGGTAATCATCAATGATCATTTACATCAGTGAAAATCAGAAAAAAAAAATGCACCCGTGCAAAGCCAGGAGCGGGTAGCTAAGCTAGTGTATGGATAAAATAATCAGTTAAATTCGCTAGCAAGCTGTTCATTCGCAATTTTCAAGCTAGTTTTCCGTCTTTTAATTGAATTTCCTCTGGACGACTAGTTAGTATTGTATACTATTTTAATTAATTTATTATAATAATTGCAGAAAAGTTGACATTTATAATAGAATCAACTTGCGAGGATTATGTAAGCTGGCCAAACGATAATTACCCTGGACATTGAATGAAGATTAAAATTTGCCTTTAGTTTAATTCTTATATTATACACTCGTATAAACCATGTTGCTTAGTTTACGGCGAAATTGTCTGAAAATATAACAACATGCCATGTTTAAGACTCGCCGCAGGTGATGAGTTGAGCGGATAGATTGGTTGTTTCTGTATTCGTTTATACTATTATACAACCCATGAGTTAATTTCGTTTTAACGGTTGAAACGTATCCCATTGAGTTGAACTTTTTGTATTTATAGATTTCACAGGGAAAATATTTGGTAATGAGGTTTCATACATAATTAAGTTTTAAAGTACATATTAAAATACTGTCCATTTCGCAAATATACATAATTCATTTTATTTTTATTTATGAAATCAGTACTTTATAATCTAAACTTTATAAATTTTATAAATCAGGAAATAACTGAAATTAAGGATGACTTTACATTACCAAATTCTTCAGTGTAAGTTAAAAAAAAATAATGGCTCGGACCTTGGCTTTGAATGATGTCCATTTATGTATCAGTATAATACTCGTATGCATATGCTGGAGCCGGTTTGTGGCGGGGGCGTTTGTTGTCTTTCTATATGTTACCTATGTATGTTCTCCAATGTTCTTTACTACAGATAAAATATTATTCTATTTTATTCTATTATATTCTATTCTACCTTCTTCACGATGACGGACCTGCCTGCCTAGTCTTTTCTGCCTAATTTCAACCAAGTACAGGACGCAGAATATCTGCGCTTTTAAAAGCAGACAACAGAAGCCTAGATAAAACCCCAAAAAATGCTACTACCCAATAAACTATATATATAGCGATTATTATATGAAAAATGTTTGTCGAACAATTCAAGACCGTTTGTATTCTAAGCAAGTATGTAAGTGAAGGCATATTGCTACCTATAAGAAATAAAAATATATGACGTAGGTTTTTGTTCTGGTCACGTACGAAGGCGAGCGTGGTCAGTGCATACGCCGAATATATTCTTTGTAAAGATGTTTATTCAATCTAATTAAATAATTATGAATTCAACTGATTTATCGATGCGTTGTTGTAAGTTGCAATCATCCAAGGTAAATCGAATTAAATTTTAAAGAATAAAATACAACCTTTAAGGGTTAGAAAATTAGCGGATGCGTTTCGCAACACTATTTGCTACTCGATAACGGTTTTAAAGATTCGTTTTTTATAAGAAGATTATATATAATTATCTTGAAGGCGATCCCGTTTAAAATTAGAGGCGTTAAGTGTCAAATAATTTGGAAGTTTAACTTATTTATCACAAATGAGGTTAATATTTACTTCATGCATTTTTATCAAAATGATCCTGCTAGTGCTAATATTATAATTAAGTGTAATTTTTATTGTAATTTTATTATTTTAAAGATGACAAAAATAATGGTATCCTGAGTTTCTTTCGGAGTTACTTCTCGGGATCGTCATCTTAGCTTTTTTCCGGTAAATTTAAATTTAAAATGACGATCGTAAGAGTTTCTTGGAGAAACATAATTGATAAATCAATATATTGATTTTGATTTTGCTTAATCCTGCTAAGGTCCGCAGAACACGTGTGGCGTTGTATTTTGCTAATTGGCGACGGTAGCCACCACCTACCATCAATTAATGCGGTCAGACAGTCTAAAAGTCCACCCGTAGCCTGTCGTCGGACGGCATGTATAAAATATATCATTATTATACCTACATGTTTTGTTATCATGAGACAGACCCGTCATTATGTGTTTAATATCAACTCTATGTATATCGTATACACAATTACCACAACGTCACAGAACTTTGGAGGTCGAGTAACCTCCATAACTTTACAAGGCTGTAATTTCATTGGTTATTAGGTTTAGCAGTAGTTGAGTATAGCGTTACAGGACGCATTCAAACTAACAACTCCTCAGTTAATTTACATACATATCGAACTGAGAAAACAATTGTAAGAAGTTTTATTCGGGCCAAAAATAAATTTTATACATTATTTTCTATGCTTTTAATTTTCATTGTAGTTTTAAAAGGATACGCAAAACACGCAACCATAAATGAATATAGACAAAAAATAATTTGGTACAATATTTTCCACGCTTTTAATTTTCATTGTTAAAATGTTAAATTTTACAAGAATTGACAGTACTTTCCTCTCGTACAGATAGTCGTTAAATATGCTATCAGGAACCAATTACCAAACCCTGCGCTGCCCTGTACTCTATCCTGTAGGAATTTGTTTCCAGCTCGTTCATTATCACCCATTCATATTAAACAAAAAATATTATTAATACTAAGAAAATTTACCCAATGTAAGACTAATAATAACGAAAATTTGTACATTATATGACAAAAACGTCCGATTGAACAAAAAAAACTACTTTATTTTAAGTTAAAGAAACGTGAATCAGTTAAATAAACATATTACATTTTTAGCCTAGCCTCGCAAAGTGTACTTACTGTAATAAAAATCTTACGTGTACATATATAATTGAACATTAGTCGCTTCGAGACGCTCAGATATAAACGAGCAGTCGATTTTTTTCATTCAGGTTTAATTGCACATGGACCGAACCGACGAAGTGGATATATAAAGGGTCTTATGTTGTGTTCTAAGAAAAGGTATCTCAAATAATAAAATAATAAAGGTTTATTTCAAACTATTTGCCAATATGTTTACTTTTAGTAATATTATACAATATTTTACATTATTAAGTCCTATGGCTGTCCTCTATCAGTGACTTTGCATAGGACAGTCACATCTAAAAGATGTTGATCTCAGAATGCTGTTATCACTGCCCCATAATCGCTTTAGAATAGAGGCAGTTATTTTACGCATTATCGCGTGGAAACTATGTGTACGTGTCTCTGCAAATATAGCAAAAACACACCAACGTCGAGGCAGCCTTAGCATCCTGAAAGCATTATTATACTGTTATATACATGCAAGGCGTTAAAGGCCAGGATTTGAACCTGGAATCTTCTGAAACGTAGTCAGACGCGTTATCCGTTGCGCCACAGGTCCTTGGAGATATAATTGCGAATGTTCCTATTTAGTCCAGGAAAATTTACTACCGAATCAATATTTGAGTCCTTAGGAGAATTTTTTATATAAGCTTCTAGAATAGGTATATTATGTAATATCGATGGGTGTAAGAAATTTTCTAATCCAACTTCTAGGAGTGGAAAAAAAAATAACAAAAAATAATTCCTCAAATTAAATAAAAATGGTAAGTGAGTAAGGATGCCAGAGCCAATTTCCTTATCCCTAATTCTACTGTATCCCTTATCCTTAATCCTACTTCTATCGGCAGCGCATTTGCAGCATTGCTTGTGTTATAGGCGACAGTAGCCACCTACCATCAAATGGACCGTCAGCCTGTATGTCGAGTTTGACATAAAGAAAAATCTTTACTGGGTTCGAACCTGCGAGCCAGGCTCGTATACCAACGCCTTGAGCTCTTTCTCTTTCTCTCTCTCTTTCTTTCTGTGCCTTATCGTCTCGGAGGTCTCCCGTCACAACATTATCAAAATATTTAAAATCATCAACCTGTTGTATTGGAATCGCACCGAGAATCACAGGAGGCACATGAGACGGCAGAAATTCGCCTGATTTAAATACAAGTACATAAGTTTCATATAATAGTTTTCTTAGTGCAATAATCGAGGGACTCAGCAAAACCAATAACATTTTTTTACTGCTGTTATATAATAAAAATCACTGGAAAACTCTGCTCTAGTAAAACTCCAGCTAGAGCAAAATTGATTTTACATTATTTTATATTAATACTAGCTGGTGCCCGCGACTTCGTCCGCGTTGAAAAAGAAAAAAGTAGCCTATCCTGTGTCCCGTACGTCCAAATGTTTATCTATCAAGTTTCATGAAAATTAGTTCATTCGTTTCAGAGTTATGGAGGAACATATATATACATACATACATACATACAGAATAAAATTCTAAAAATCGTCAATTTAGTTTCAGTATCATGTATAGAGCCTATAAACACGATATCTCTGTAAACAAAGTAACTTACTCCATGACCGACCCTTACAGATTTATTATTAGTATTGATATGTGAAGCATGTAAAGCTACGAGGAGCTAGTGGGAGAAGGGTGATCTATAATTAAGTCAATCACACACAAAGCACCCTGAGATACGTATCGTCTAACCTTGATTCACTATTAATAACAATTCTGCAACCACAAATAAATCATAATGTCAGTATACATGTATACGTTGTGAGCAATTGTGCATTTGAGATTGCACCCGCTCAAATTGGAGCCTTGATAGAAGTTTTAGACGTATTGAGATTATCTAATGTTCGCAGTTAGGCTCGAGTAGAAATCAGAATACAATAGTCGAATCACAATGGCGAAAAAAATTGAACCTTTTTCATTCAATTTCAATCAGAGTTTCAAACTTGCTGAAAACTGGTCGTTTTCATTAATTCTGCTTTCTCTTTTTTTATACATTTTGCTGATTGACAAGACATATGAAAATTGCGATCTATTTAAATTATATATCTTTAATCGTTTAATTATATTTTTTTTACCGAGGTCAAAAAATAGGTTTAGAATTATTGTCTGTCTGTGCACGCTAATTTCAAAAACTACTCAACCGATTTCAATGCGGTTCTCATTGTTGTATTGTAGCAAGCTTCCAGTAACACTAAAGTTTTTGTTTCATTCAAATCGGTTTATAAACAAAAAAATTATACCGAATACCAAAATACCCAAGGGTAACGAAAACATGCAGACGCCGTTAGTTCTTAATATGTAAAATGTACAACGTAAAATGTAAAAAATATAAAAGACAATGGGTCATTTTGGGCCAACTTCTCAACAGTGATGGTACCTATGCCATATGATTGCTTTTAGACTATAATTCATTTTATACTATGGCAGCTAAGTTGAAATCAAGCGCGAACATAGTGTTTTCGTAGATTTTAACATCGATCATGGATTTTAAAACAAAAAAAATGAAATCAAAATCAATTGTTGGAAACTTTCTTTGTGTACAATGCGTCTGCGCTGTGCACTCAGGTAGCTAGCGAAGGGTAATTTTCCTCCCCTTACCTCCCATTTTAAACAAAGAAAATAGGAAGAAATGTCGGTTATGGTATCATTTGTTCATTTAGATGACGTTATATTATAGTTTGTATATCATTAAAAATATTACTGTAGTATGAGTATTGAAATAAAAAGTGTTTAAAAAATCTATGTACATCAAAATCAATCATAATAAATCAACATGTTTTTTTTTAAATATAAAACACAATATGCTACTAACTCCCAAAGTACCTACTTTTATATTATTGAGAGCTCCAAAACACAATGTTCGCGCTAGATTTTGACTTGGCTGCTATAGTATGAATTAAATAAAACACCAAAAGCTTTCAAATGGCATGAGTTTTATCACTGTTGAGCATTGGCCCAGCCTCCATACTAATTTGCCCATATTCCAAATAATTTTTATCTGAAAGTACTTATTCGGTCATTTTTGTTTTGCACTTTCTAAGTCGTAATATGTAGGTATATGACTCTTTGTCAAAGATGTATATCTGGTAAAGTTATAAATAGTTCAACTTAATAATGGTAGAGCACACGGCAGTATATAATCCAAAACTGATGAGACCGTAACCGCTGCATTTACAAAAGAATTTAACATAAAACCGCTGTTTCAAAGGAAGATAGAGCACATTCCCCCATCCTCTCTTACCTATCCCTTATTTCATATATTTTACAGATCCGCATTATATTTGGAACTCCTTTTGATGGTAGTTGCCGTACTAGGAAGTTTCCTTTTAAATTGGTTTTTTTTTTTTTTAATTTGGTTAAAGAAAATAAGAATGGAATAAGCAAATTGAGTTTAAAATGCCTAGGTACAGTCGGAGTATCTATGAACAGATTTGTTATTGTGTGAACAAATAAACTGAGGATGTACAGTCGGGGTACGAAAACCGTTCAATTTCTGCTAGCAACGTTAATGAGATAGATCTGTTTTGTAGTCATTGCTATATGTCAGTTAAATATATCCTTATATCTTTTGCTACTTTTTACTTATATTCTTATTCTATATTCTTTTATTCTTTTATATTCTTCTTTCAAAGTAAGGGACTTCCAAGTGCTCATATACGAATATTTCTGAGTTTTTTTACAAACCATGGCGCACATGAGATGGTTCTTAGAGCAATATTTTGAAACCTCTAGAGTATCTCGACATTAGAATTATGTAATAAAAAATGTATTTTAAAATGCAATATGTAATTTAAAAAAAAAACAAAGAGTTAGTTACATCAGCTCTGAAGCGGCTTTGTTATTGATAAGTGTTAATTGCCCGGTTAGCCATATCAGCTTCTAAATTGTTAACACAATACTCTCATTGTTATTTTCACGTATCTTAAACAAAATGTTTTAGATGGTAAGTTTCATTAAGTAATAAATAAAATTTAGAATTAGTCTGCCTTCACAAGTCTCAGCGTTTAGTTGAGCTTTAATTAAAGTCACTCCCCGTTGCCGCTGCCCTAACTAGTAGAAGTTAAAAAAAAATTATGTATTTTTTTCATTAATTAATTTTGCATATTCATTGCTTACATTTTATAGTTAAACATATCTCAATTTTCATATACAAGTATAATAAACTTTTAAATCAAAATTGATCTAACAATTTTTCCCCATTAGCGTGGAAAACTACTTTATAGTACTGTTCCCGAGGGATCATCTAAAACATGGCAAAAGTGTAACAATAATGATTTCTGGCGTTATATTGCTAATTTATTTTTTATTTTTTAACTCAGATGAAGTCTTGGGCACTAGCTAGTCTATATATATATATTCTCGTGTCACAATGTTTGTAACCAAACTCCTCCGAAACGATATGACCGATTTTTATAAATTTTTTGTGTATATTCGGTAGGTCTGAGAATATGTTGTAAACTATTTTTATACCCCTGTGATAAATTTTTTTTTGCAAAACAACGTTTGCCAGGTCAGCTTGTATAATAAAAATCTTAGATTAAACATTATAAATTTTAACAACGAAAAGTTGTTGAATCTTGAAACGAAACGAAAACATCTTGAAATACTTTGGTGATATTTAATTTTTTTACATTTTTAAGTGAAAATATAAGTTAAAACCTTATAACTTTATTTTTAAACTTATAACTTTTTTAGCATTTATTGGTCGGTAGACGCGGGTTTCCTAACGATGTTCCTAATACATAAATTGAATTCTAAAGTCTCAGAGGCATAAAGAATCCAACCTCAAAGAACCAGTGTCACTAAATGCATTATGGTCATTACTTCCTAACAACTGAAATTTAAAAGCTGCACTTTCCAACTCGAGCAGCTTACCAATTCTATACTACGTAATTCCATGAGCTATACATAAAAAATACATTTCTGATATATAAAATGAAGGTTTTCAGGAAAACAAAAAACTGAAATTAATTTCAAGTCTTAGTATTAATAATTTTTAAAATGTGTAAAATTTGTGACAGTTTAGCCGGTTGATTTTTTGTAATTACTGACTAAAAGCCAAAAAAAAATTTCCTAGCTATAATGAATATTGAAATGCTGGCGTGTTCAATAAGTGCTGCGAGTGTCTTGCGTCACATTCTATCTTCGGTTATTTGCATTATAGTAAGTTGAGACAAAAAAATTCATTCACTCACTCGCTAGTACAGTGTATTTTACTATTTACACAGTCAAAACTTAGTACTACACTTTTAAAATTGCTATTTTTCCTAAACTATAGAAGTTAGTTTTGAAATAAAATAAAAAAATAATAGTACATTTAATCAACTTTCTTTTAAGCTTTATTAGTAACTAAAGCTTCAAAGTATTTTAACGTATACATATACATTTGTAACGTTCTTAACTTAAAAAAAAGACAAAAACCAAAAAAAATAACCAATTTTAACTCACTGACAAAAAACTCGAAGAACATTTATAAGTATGTTTTACGCCTTATTTACATTTTAATAGCTGGTATTGCCTCCTCGGACTCTGACTTGGCTAACTGAAGACGAGGTTTCGGAAGCGATGTTGGGGAAAACTCCCCATTCTTCCATCAGGACCTGTTACAGGGCCCTGAGGGTAGTAGGAGTTGGTCTGCGACTTTTGACCAGCCTCCCGAGCTCATCCCAGGCGTGCTGGATAGGTTGAGATCAGGATTTCTTGATGGCCAAGCCATCAATCTGATACCAAGTACCTGAATGTACTTTTGTAAGACCTCAGCCGTGTATGGCCGGGCATTATTCTCTATCAGCATCGATCCATCACACGTATTTACTAAATATGGTCGTGCATACTCAATAGGGATCTCTTGAGCATATCTTTTCCCGGTCAAAGTGCAATTTTTGCCTTAAATCTTAATTGTAAGATTTAAGTTGCCTTAAATATAAATACAAAATATATTTTAATATAATGTAAATATAAAATATATTTATATTATATTAAAAGATAAAGATATAAAACATATAACATTACATTTATGCCAAGCGTTGGAACTTTATTTTAAGATTTTATTCAATCACATTTTAGTCTATGTCAATCCTGAAATTATATTCTGACTATTAAAAGAATTTCTTAAATCGGATGAGAAGTTTCTAAGAATACCCTCCTACATATAAACAAACAAAAATATACATACATACCTCTTTATAATATTAGTAAAGAAAAGCAAATGAATCGACGGATTGGACAAGTGAAATACGATTTCCAATTGTCAAATAAATAAAACAGACAAGACCAAAACAATAACATAACTTCCGTTCCACGCTTTCTTATCGTTGTTTCCTTATTCGACATATTCGTTTTTGGACAGATTCGTAATTCGTCAGAACCTTAATTGGTTAACTTCTCGTAGCAGAATTTCATTGTTCAAAAGAATATTTAAAATTGATTTATTTTGTTAAACCGTCGGGAATATAAACGTGAAGCGGAGTAGAATAAATCGTTTTAAAGCTTATCGTGACAAGGTAACTATCAAAAGGACACATTCTTTGCGTGAAGGACCTCCATCTCATTTAAATATTTCGCTCAAATAGGCAAGAGCGCTTCATCGATTTGCAAACGTGTTTAATGCTTTTAAACTACTATCATTTTATTAACAACCTTATTTAACATATTCATAGTTTGTTATCATATTTAACAAATCTACATTTTAAGAATACTTATACATATAATATCAAACAAATATATATTAAGGCGTAAAACGACGAGGTACGCGTCGTAGTCACGTGACGCGTCGCTCTATGGGCAATAATGATCCTATAACCATTATTGCTATAGATAAAATAATGGTTAGATACTAATTCAATTGATGGTATACCTAATTGGTTTCTACACAGCTTTGATGTTAAATAAAGGCGCCTTTTTATTTCTTCCCAGGAATTTCTATTTGGAGTTACTGCTAAATTGAACTATATGTGGGAGGGTTTTAAGGCACATTATTAATTGCAGCGATTTAGACTTCAACAGAATTTGATGTGTACATTTTTGCAAGTAACATTGCATGTTTACAAGTAAATGTTTATAAAGCAATTTAAATCTTTGCGATACAGATATTGCTCCGGGTATACTGAGAAAAATTAAAAATTAAAATAAACAGAATGATTAATTTAATTCAAAGAAAACAATGGTGGCACTTACATTTATCATCATCTCAACTATATGGCGTCCACTGCTGGAGATAGGTCTCCCCGTGACATTTTGATCCGTTATATTTTGGGTCTCATCAACTTGTAGTTTTATTAAATATCGTTTAAAATTCATTTATTTTCAAAATGAAACGTCGCTTAAAAAATTGTAATATCACAACGTAAAGCTGGTTTTCGGAGACATTAATTAAAAAAATGTAGTTATTAAAATTTAACTTTTTTTTTCGATTTTTATATTTTAAAACAAAATCAAACACACTTCCGATTACTTTTAATATCAAATAAATTTGTACGTGAAATTATTTTACCTAAAAGCTCAACAACGAAATTGTTTCAAAATATTTCAGGTACTATACTAAAAGTTTAATTTTCAGCCTGATCGACTCTGTTTCTAAACTCATTAAAGTTGTTTTCAATCGGCAGTGGAAAATAAAACTAGGGGGGGGGGGGGGGAATAGTAGGGTACTTAACGTTTAAACATCCCTAAAAACTAAAATAATGTGATTAAATTAAAATATTTAACTTAGAATCATAGCTTATTTCATTGCGAATGACTATGGATACATTTATGTTGATAACGTAATTAATCTACGAGATGTGAATACTTGAATGAAAAAAGGCATTTGACCCGCTATGCCCGTGCATAGGGGTAAAGTGGGGTCTTCTATGGGGCATTGTGGGTTGATCATAATAAATAACGAAACACAACTTCTAAACGAAATGGTTTTATTTCTTAGGAACAATAAACTTCTCTTTATTATTATTATTTTAAGTTAAAGAGATCAGAGATCACACAAACAAATTTAACACGTTTTTTAATGTTGTTTGTGGAACGTTATGCATATTTGCTGCTTTCCTGTAGCCCACTTCTGTGGACACAACACTGTGTCCAGCTTGTTTCATAGCTTGCATATACCACGAATGCTTCAGTCTTCCTCTTGTATGTGCGGACCATATTAGCTAATAACGTAAAAAATAAATATATTACAACTTAGAAGTCTTTAAAACGGGGCAAAGTGGGGCACTTTTTTTATAATCCAAATAGTGTGCCCACTTTGCCCCACTGGCTCATTCAGAATTAAACACAAATTGACGGTATCTTACCTTTGATTTTATTACCTTGTACTTTTTGATTAAGAAATGCGAAAGGGAACTGATTCATAATAAACTATAATATAACACACCACTGTACATAAGTACGTTTTAGAAAAGATTGCTGTTCAATTTCATTAAAAATTTTAAGAAAAATACTGGTTTTGATATTTTTGTTTATATCACACAAACGCCTGCCTAGATGATGTGGCTCGCCTATGAAGGTAACCCACCGACTAACGACCAATCATAACGACGCATTTGACAGTTTGTACGGCGTTTGCTACGAGCTGGGTAAGGCTTGCCCCGCTATGCCCCGTGGCCCCACTATGCCCCCCTCTCCTATATCAAATTTTCATAGTTACGTACCCTAATAATTTTCTATTAATTAAAATACTTTTTTGAAAGACTTGGTATCTAACAGTTATATTCCGCCCCTTATAAATACAGTTCTGATCCATTATCCTTAATCCTACTATGACAGCGACTATCCTAGTTTGACAGCGAACTAGCAGCACTTTATAAAATAACTTTATGAAATATAGCCTATGTTACTCCCTGATAATGTAGCTTTCTATGTGTGATAGAAATTTAAAAATCGGTCCAGTAGTTTTTGAGTTTATTCATTATAAACAAAGTTACAAATCTCTTCTCTTTATAATATTAGTACAGACAACGTGTTTTATTGTATCGATTTAAAAAAAAAATAGCGTTCCATTGTTCGGCTGTTCCTTTATTTTTTTATTCTCGCGATGGATGGCGCATCACGTAAGCTCAATAAGCTGGTAGTAAAACATTTCAATCACGTTTACATATTGATTATAAATCCGTAAACGTGAGCAAAGCTGTATAACTGCGGCAAGTACTTAGCTGCATTGCAATTGGTCATAAACCAGAAGAAGAAGTCTTGGTTACACAATACACATGTTTTGGAAGAGAATCATAAGGAATATCAGGTGCTGAAATTCACTAGATAGCGAACGATTATAAGATAAGAGAAGAATTTCGGATTAAGCTTGGTAAATCTTCTATCCCAGAGTACTAGGAAGTTTCTAGTTGAAAATCCCACGCAAAAAAAAATTGATGCAAAAACTGGGCGAAGCCGGGAGCGGGTCGCTAGTTATAAATATAAAAGTTTGTAAGTATCTCAAGCAAACCACTTAACGGATTGATGAAATCTTAGTTATATTATAGCACATAAGTATTTGAATAAACTATAGAATGGCCTATAATATTATCAACCGATTATATCACGCAAGTAGTAACAATGAAATTTCTAACCGGAGACTGTTGATTCAGTAGCAGATTCAAGTTAATTGATTAAGTTAAGTTAAAGATTCAAGTAATTTTATATAGCAGCCTGAATTTCACTTTAAAACTTAATTAACTTAACTTAATTAAACTTCAATTTATATTTCAATAACTTTCATTATTGACATATAAATCACTGGAACTGTTTTATAGTAGTGAGTATACGTGCGAGATATATCGAAGATCAAATCATCCGTCGAACCAGTAGCTCTGATTAAAAATTAATATTCTCATGTTAAAATATTACCTAACACATGCAGAGAGAATAGCGGAACGCTTTAGAACCGCTGAATGTTATAACTTTCATGTTCTATGTGAATTATTAAATAAAACGTACCTCGTGAGGCTCGTTCCCACTCGTGTTTAGTTTTCTGTATAAGAGCAATAAGAAAATTGTTAGGTTTTTAATGCTGATTAACTCAGTTTAGTATGTAGGTAATAAATGTACTAAGTAGGGTCACGACAAGCGACTAATACTGGTTTGGAACCAGTGTAATCCTATTTACCTCCTATATTAACATATAGGATCTTTTCTATCCTGGAAATAAATAGGTTCATGTGAGAATTAAAAAAAAAAAAAACTCGCGGGACAGCTTGATAGTTTCATATTTTTAGGTGAGATTTTCAAAGTACTCATTTATGTATGTATATTCTGAAGTCTGCAACTTTTTCATAATTTTTTCTAAACATTTTACAGAACCTCCTCAACATGCCATTCCCAAGAGCCAACTTTCATCGTGATCAGTCACACGGTGTCGAATTTTAACGATTTTTTCTATATAAGTATATGTCGCAAGGAAATTGTCAATGCCGACACGATAATTTGACAAGTTGAATTATAATCAACTGATTTTATTTTTTACAATTTCACTTAACCTTTATTATTAAATCGCAATATGTTATACGTAACTAGTGACCCGCCCCTACTCTGCACAGTTGCCATTTTGAACTACACAAATATTTCTAGTTTATCTCTCGTTCCATTGGTGGAAACTCTGAAAAGCTGTTGTTTGGTTTAGAAGGAATAAGCGAAGATATAAATATACAGAGGCGGAAAGCAATTTCGTTTTGCTATTTAGGGACTAGGTACCTGCCTTGAGTTGGCACGGGTGCAAAATGTAAACAAAATCGTCCTCGTTTATCACTTTTTCCATCAGTGAAAACCGTTTCGAAATAGCGTGGTATAGAGGAAGTAAGAGGAGAACCAGAAAAAGTAAAAACACCAAAAAACAATTTACCAAATGTTATATTTTTATTGAAAAAATATCTAAATGTCATATGTATATATTTTTAAGTTTTTGGCCTAACCATAAAAAATATGGAGTAGGCTTAAGAATTGTCGGCACTAACCGCCTTAATAACAAGAGCTGTCAATTAGTTTTTGTGAAATTTGCGTTACCCAAGAAAGTTAAACTGTATACGCCGTAATCACAAAATTTTCAATTTGAATTTAAATTTAAATAACTGAACGGATAAACCACAGACGAGGATAGTGAATAGTTAGACGAACATAATATTATTGTATTTACTCACAAAAATAACTTTTTTTGAATTTGTTATGTGAAAAGAAATCTTAAATTCATTTATAGTTAAGTACCATTTTCATGTCGCCCTTTTATTTCTGTTATAAACGCTGTGGTAAATTCTGCAAAATATGTTTTTTACTCGCACTAACCATTTAGGTGAACAAGCATTAACAGTTTATTGTGTTTCAATTTCAACACCTCAATAACGTAAATACATTTTTCGCAAATCATCTGTATAAAATTTATGATTCATTATTTCATAATTCAGTATAACAATATTTATAACAACACAAGCTTGGTGTCAGCGACTTCGTCCGCGTTGATAAAATGAAAAATATAATACTTGAATAATAGTCCAGATAAGTTTACTACCAAATCAAAATTTGGGATCTTTAAGGGAATTTTTGAAATAAGTTGAAGAAGAACATCTTCTGTCATTTCGCTATGCAATTTATTGCAATGCCAACTTAAACAAAGTGGCGTAAGTGGTTAGTGCGATATCAACGAAATCAATGTAGTATTTAAAGTTGCTTTTTATTTTCACAGGCGAACAGTCCCGTCAACCGGAATCACCAGTAGCTGAGCCAGTAAGATTCACCAGAAAAATGGCTGGAATAATATCGAAATTGAAGAATGGCAGTGCTACCAACCCGCCGCCACTTGAGAGTAACCCAATCATGCAGTACTTTGAGGTGGGAAAAGAGTGCACTACTGCGGGGCCCGGACTTGTATGGCGTGTGCATGACGCGTATCGAAAGAGCGACGGAAAGGTAAGTGCCTACAATTTGTACATTTCAATAGATCAGAGTATATATTTCAAACTTTGAATTGAAACGACCAGTTTGGGATTAAAGCTCCATTTGCTATTCATTATAGACTATTTTGGTTTCTACCAGCGCGGCTGTACGAGACTGTACAAACCAGCTCATTTTCAAAATGGACAAACAAGTAAGGCAAATGTCTTTACTTGTTAACAAAAAGTAAACAAAACATAGATTTTGCATTGTTAAGAGAACTTACTACAAAAGGTGCATTTTACACGTTCCCAATGAGTAAAGGGAATAAGAAACAAAAAATTTCAATTGATGGCAAATACATAATTTCTCTTATATAGTCTCGTATTGCGACGCGAAGTCGTCTGCCAAGTTTTCATTAAATCTCAACATGTTGGGTACTGACAAAATTAGTCAATATAAATACTAACGAATAGCTACTTGCTGTGGATATTGCTCATTAAAATGTTACAACTGGATATTCCGAACCTGTGAAACGCCATAACAGTTTTTACATTTTGTAATTTCCTTTTTAAAATATTATTTTTACGATTACGACAATTTTGCTAAAGAAATCATCTATCTTTTTGCATTACGTCTACATGTTGAGAATTGAATTGAATTTTCAACTATGTAATGTTTTTTTTTATACAAACCAATTTAAAATTATCTGCCAATAAAACAGCAAAATGGTTATCATGTGACTTCAGCGAACTTGAAAAAGATATATTATTTCGATGTGTGACGGGTTGAATATGTAGGTTGAAGTTAAACAGATAACAAAATATTTTTAAAGTAGGTCGTCAAATTTTTACAGGAAAGTAAACAAATATTAAAGGATAAAAAATCTTCTTGTTGAAAAGTTGACACTAAAATAAAAATCTATTTAAAAGAAAACCAGTTGAGTGGTTGACAATGTTTACCCATAAAAAATAGAAACGACCTCTTTCCTTTCACAAGTACATATTACGAAAGAATACGCTTGAAGACCACTTCTCTACTACTATAAACATTTTAATGTAAGAGTTTCTAAGCTTTCACGGTGTAGCTTTTATATTTTTCTTCGCAAAATATAAATAAAAACATTTAATTATAATGCGGACTTGACCAAGTAGTTTTTGAGCTTATAATATTAGTATTAGTTAACAAACAATCAAACCTTTCCTCTTTATAATAATAGTATAAATGAAATTTGATGACTATGATGGGTTTCCATACAACCGTTTCTTATTTTTAACCCTTTAGAAAATAGAAAATAATAATTTGTTGTTTATATATATATATAAACAAAAATTGTAAACAGAATTTAATTTGCATAATTTTAAAGTTCTCAAAGCGAAAACGTATTTCGTTCAGGCAAAATATGATCAATTTTCATCAAGTCATCAATCAGCCTAACAACTGCACATAGCCGTTGCCCGCAGCTATTGTCTTCGCTCGAGATCTCTTATATCGTAAGACTAAGTTGTAGGGTATCATCCAGCGTTGCGTCTTTTACCAGAATTTGTTTTTCATTGTTACATTAACCACAGAATCCATACTAACATTATAAATATGAAAGCAAATCTGTCTATCTGTCCTTTTGACGCCTTAACTACTCAACCGATCAACATGAAATTTTGCACACACGTTGTCAGGGATACAAAAAAGGACCAAGGGATCATCTAAAATAAAATAAAAAACTAACGCCTGGCTAAAGTGTTATAGCAACAAAGGGTCAAGCGTTATATCTCTTCTTTATATATATAAAAATTTCGGTCACGTTTTGTTTGACGCCAATTAACTCCTTAACTACTGAACCGATTTTGATAAAACTTCATAACTATTATATGTAATTTGGTCCAACTTAAAAGATAATTCGACTAAATCATCTTAAGACCCATCTTTGAGAAATTTGGTTGATGTCTACAAACATCATATTGAGGTCTCCTATCGACTTCGCCAAGATTACAACAGAATTCGGCAAACCGAAGGTGAGTGATATACTCGCCGTCAATTTGACGTCAAGTTATTGCCATACCAGGTGTATAAATGTATCTTCCAAAGCGGCACTGAACAATTACAGCTCCCTGTCTCACACTCACACCTCTTCCCAATGGAATTGACTGTTTGCTCTGCTCCTGTAGTGGAACCGACATGGTGGATTTATTGTATAAACACTTCCACACCTCGATATACTAATGATCAATGCAACATCGTTGCTTGGCCTCGAGTACGGCCGTTGAGTAGGTATTTGATATTTGCATATAATATATAATATCCCGCAGCAGGGGACCAATCGTCTCCTCAGTGCGAATATAATATGTACCTAATCTACTTTAATTTATTATTTGAATTGTATAAATGTATTTGAAGTTCGCTAGTCTTCCGCAACTCTCAGGTTCAATCCAAATTTATGTGAAATCGCAATCGATGGAAGTTTATAGACTGGGCTTGTTGATTTAAGTATGGAATTAGTTTTAGTTGTCATTTATGCATCATTTATGTCTTTTATGAACGATTTAATTTAGTTTTATAGGTATAAAATAAAAAAAAGTAGTAAACAGAAGCGATTCGAACTTGAAAGGTCCAAGTAGTTACAACTAAGGTCGAGGTGCCCGCCTTGTTTGCCAACAGGTTATCCGATATTGGAAGGCAATTTTAAGCTACCTCTGTTACTCGGTTCCCTCATAAATAGAACTGTAATTTATTCATCATAGTCAAAAGTATTTAGATGTGACTATAATAAACTATATTCGGCATTTTATAAAAATAATAGGAAATTATATATTTATAAATATATACGCAATATATCACTTTTTTTTTTCAAATATTCGTTGAAAACCGAGGAAGGTTCTTATGAAGATAAACATTAGAAAAAATTCCGGGAAAATTGCAACCATGCGAAGCCGGGGGCGGATCGCTTGTTAGTAATAAAATAAACAGACAGCAGGTGAGATAGCCTCCTTTTTTTAATAAAGATTTAAAAGAGTTAAGAAGAAATTATATTATCTGCAACTAAGAGTGTTGTTAGTTTAAGCGCTAGATTATCTTAATGGAGATCAAGCATTAATGACAATAAAAGTGCTAATTGAAAGAAAAAACTATGAGACACACTAGGCAATTTTATTGAGAATTTCGCTGTTAGTTTCTGACGTAATTAATTATGCTTCTGTAATTAATTAAGCTTGATTAGTTATATTAAGTTTATTAATGAATGGTAGCTTGCTTGTTAAAAATTAAATTGACATATCAGACACAAGATTTCAAAGGTGACCTAAATTTCTATTAACAACTATTAAGCCACGGCACTGTTAATGATTTGGTCCTTCGTTCGCTTGCCACCGTCTCTGTGCCTGCGATTCTTGAACCCATGGCAATTGTGAGAGACGCCGGCAAGCGTCCCGACGGAGCCACATAGTGCCGTGGAATTTGGGAAAAGCTTCGGTGTGGGACGCGACGTGCGTAGACACATTCGCACAGTCCCACATCAAAGCGACCCGCATACAGACTGGTGCTGCTGCTGATCAGGCCCAGATTCTCAAGTGCCGCAAATACTCATCCTTACTCAAGGACTACGAGTTTGCTGCGCTCGCAATAGAGACACTGGGTCCCTGGTCAGCTGACATGAAGAAATTTGTAAGGGCAGTGTCGGCACAGCTGGTCGACTCTACAGGGGACCCCAGGGCTGGCACTTACTTCTGTCAACGCATAGCTCTGGCAGTACAGAGCAAGTATAATGGGGTCCCTGCCGCAGGCGGACCTGTTAGACGGAGTATTTTTTTTATAATTGTTTTGTATTTAATTTTATATGAGTTAGTTTAAAATTAACGACTTGAAATTGATAGCGTCTTTCTTGTTAGATTTCTATTATTTATATATAATAATAGGGGTTAAAGTATGAAATTGCCGTTTTATTGTAATAGGTACTTCGAATTGACATAGAACCTTCATGGTTTGAGATTTTTGAGTGAAACTTTTTTCATACGGTACCTACATATGTAGTTCTTCTTTTAAAAAATGTGCAACATTCGATTATCAACTTTCAGTTGTTTTTTTTATTCAGCTTAGACAATAAAGATGGATACTTCGAAAATTCGTGTGATTTTTGAATACGAGTTCCGACGCGGAACTAACGCGGCAGAAACAGCTCGCAATATTAATGTTGCGTTTGGAGAGGGGACTGCTAATGAACGCACTGTGCGATTTTGGTTTAAACGCTTTCGTGATGGAAAGTTCGATTTGAAGAACGAACCACGTGGAAGACCGCCCACACAGGTGAATAACAATGATTTGAAAGAGATGGTGGAAGCCGATCCGAGCCAAACTACCCAGGAATTAGCGGCATGGTTTAACGTTACCTTACCAACAATATTGACTCATTTGCGTCAAATCAATAAAATAAAAATATATGAAAAATGGGTGCCTCATGATTTGACTGATCTGCAGACTCTACAGGAACTGCAATTAGAAACCATTCGTCACCCTCCGTATTCGCCAGACCTTGCTCCAACGGACTACCATTTTTTTCGTGATTTGGACAATTTTCTGCGTGATAAAAAGTTTTCTTCTCAGGAGGCAGTGCAAAATGCTTTCACACAGTTTGTCGAATCTAGATCACCAGAGTTCTATCGCAAAGGCATAAATGAGCTTCCTATTAGATGGCAGCAATGTATAGATAATAATGGTAACTATTTTGATTAAATAAATATGTTAAATTAAAAAAAAAACGAATTTTTATTTTTCAGTACAAATCAGCAATTTCATACTTTAACCCCTAATATGTCATTTTTTCATAGGTATTACAGGAAGTTTTTGTTAAGTTGAAATTATACAAACGTTTATATTTTTAAGGTTATTAAAGCTCAAGTTTAGTTTATGAAAAAAAAAAGTTGTATGTTAATGTCGCAACACACAATATTAAAATATTGGCGCTTTTACAACATTGTTTGTGAGTTCATTAAATTTTGCGGTTGCAGTGGCCACACTCTCACGCCATGAAATAATTTAAAATGTACACTTATTGCTGACCTTGTCCTTTACTGAAACAGAAGGGTCAGAAGCGCACTCGCATTTCACCTGGCGTTGCTTGTGTTTTTACAGACGACAGCATTCTTCTGCATAGAACTTCTATAACGAATAAGCAGTATAAAGAATACATAATACAACCACCTACAATCTACATACAGATACAAACATACATCAGGCTAGACCGGCGGTCCCATATAATTGATACGGCAGTAGCTACCGCCCTGAATTAAGTATCCTAAGAATATTATTTTATTTATTTAATATTCTTCAAACCTGTAAAAATATATATTCTATGGTCACAAAAATATTTCTATATTTTCATTGTAATGCTAGTCAGTCTAGTAAGTTATATGTAGTAATACATTAGCAACAGTTATGTTAACCACGTCATACAACTGTCGGAAACTGAAAATTTCCCTGCGGAGTCTATACTAGAGAGGAACTTTTCCAAGCCGAGTCTGGCACTATAAGGTCTGGCTTTTAGCCACGTTAGTGATATTTCAATTTTAAAAGCTTAATTTTACTAGTTTAGTGCTTAATTTGAACTGTAAGATTACTTTTTATCAGACTATTAGAATAACAGGGGAAAATGCTTTATTTTTATATATTCACAGTATTTCTATGTAATAATTATTAAACATTCTTTAATGTTAAAGTAGTCAGACAGGCTGACGGTCCGATTGATATTAGGTGGTTACCGTCGCCTATAACACAAACAACATCATATGTGCTGCTCGTGCGCTGCTGACCAAAGAGGGATAAGGGATAAGGGCAATGGGTTCTGGCATGCCTTATTCACTCACCAAACACAACAGCACGTATGCTGTTATTTAACGGTATTCATGGTATTCACAAAAATTGTAGTAAACATCCTCTTACTTCTGTAAGGGGGTGGTTACTTCTTCACAAGGACCTTCCTCGGACTTTCCTCGCACTCGCTTCCCCCACAGGCTGTAATATTGTCGTAATTTACAATAATATTTTTTACAATTTATATAACAGTTTCTATAGTAATATAGTTATTTCTTTACAGCAATTATGTCACCCTAGATTTAAAAAGATTAGATATATTCATACAAATAAGGGCCTCTTTCACCATCTCTGATTAAAGTGTCAAGTAGGTTAACCGCCATTTAAAGTCACCGGTAAGAAAGCGAACGAGTTTCACCATCTTCGAGTAGCATTACTCAAGGGTAATTTCAATGAAATTGAAACAAGATATATACTCGTAACATTTACTCGCCAATTAGCATTACTTGAAAAGTAACTAATCAACACTTTAGTTGTAGTTGGTGAAAGAGGCCCTAAGAAATTAAATTTTTATAACTATAATAAATATCGAATAAATTGAAGATTGTTCGGGGGTTGGAGGATTATAGTCATGATCCTCCGACATAATCGGAGATTTAACTTTCTCCTCTGTTTTAAACTATTTTAATATAATACCAATTATTCTACTCTATTGTCAACATACCCCTCCGCGATCCACCCTCTTTAACATTGTCTCGTGCTCGTTACTCATTTTACAAACTTCATAAATTTAAAGTAATTTTATTTTTCAATTTACTGCCTAGACTTTGAGACATTAGAGCAATGAAATTGCTCTAATTTAAATTTATTTAATGTAAAGAGCGTCGCTCTTTTCATGCTTCTCTCAAAGTAGGTAAATCGCTTACGTACAAGGAATAAAAGTTAGTACCCACATGAAGTTAATCCATGATTAGCTTTTATTACGTCGTGTCTTGTCAGGAAAGCATTGTAGTCGGCTACTCGCATATTCCATTATAATAAATTTATTAAAAACTATTCACAGCGCTTTCGCTTTGGACGAATTTTAACTGCGCGAAAGAAAAATGCTATCAAATCATTAGGGTGTCATGTTGTCACAAAGATAAGTTTATTATTCCAATATTTGATAAAATGTATCTCCAAAATATTTTTTTTTTTTTTTACTATGTCAATAACGTATCTTATTATCTTTATTGTTTAATTCGCAAAAATCGTTCAAATTAAATGTTTAACGCAAATAAGAAACGAAACATAGTCATCAAAATATTATAAGTACCTATTACATAGAACTTTACAAAACATTAATTTAAGTTTAGGAAAACGTAGCAAAAATAACAACAAAAATTTTAAAATTTGATATCAATATTTAGATATTTGCACAAGAATACAAATAATTTATTGACTTTGTTAATGAAATAAAGAAACATACATTTAATTTATATAGAAGATAGACAAGTACAGACAGATACAGAAAGATATAATGTTAAAATAAGTTTTCTTAATTTACTCAATATTTAGGAATTATTATAATACTCGTATCTCGAATGAAATGTTGCAGTCAAGTAATAACTAACTACCTTATTATGTTTAGAGCCTAACATGGCTTTTTAATGATCATTCCTTATTTTTACGATGTTATAAAAATATAAGTATTGACAAGACATACAAGTAACAAGATTTCATGTAAGTATCTAATCAGTTCCAATGTCGGAGGGACACTTTTAGTCCACTGGGCCGAATGAAATAGGTTAAACATAAATGCTTACATAGTTTGGTATATTTAGTTTGTAACATCATTATGTACAGTCAATTAAACTAAATATTAGGGGCTACGCATCCACTTCCGCGGTTTATGTCTACTTAGCGTTGTAATAGTTTGACGTAGATATTCTATCAAACTAATTATAAGTTGAGATAAGTTCGACGGTTGATAGGCTTTGATCAGAAGTTATGTCACTTGATATCGTGGGTAATTAAACCATGGGTCTTGACGATCTTCGTGAGCTGTTACACGATATAACACGATGTTATTGTTGTGTTGAAATAAGTATATATTATAAAGATCAATCAGTTTTGTATGAAGATCAGTTTTTTATTATTTTCGTTTTGACGGCTGAACGTTAAAAGAAATGATTGATTTTACTGGGAAAAATACCATGTAATTCGGTAATAGAGTTTCATAGATACTTAAGTTTGAAGGCATTAAAAATATTTGAACGTAAATAAACTTTAACTATAAAAAAAGTATTTTTAATTTTCGAATTATCCCCATTTACAAAATCTGAAATATTCACATACAAAGTGTAAGAAAGTTTGTTAATGCGAGTATGTTTGTTAACATCACTGGTGGGGCCCAGTACGTTTCGCAGTTATTCACCGCCTTCATAAGACATAACAGCACTTATTCTGTTGTGTTTCGGTGAGTGACCCTGTTCCCTCTTAGTCACTTATCCTTTATCCTACTGCCAATGCCAATGTTTTTATCAACAGGCGTCAATCGCCCCCTACTATCGTGCATTAAATATCAAATGGTTCGTACTCCTACTCGCCGACTGTTACCTTTAAAGGAAATAATCGTTAACATCACTCTGAATCCTGCTGCTTAGATAAAGAATGTTTTTGAAATCATATATACCTACCGAAATAGCGAAATTCCAATACTGTCCTTCCAATACTCCGCAGTGGGAAAGTTTTCAGGCTAAATTTTCTTGCTGAATGTAAACAAAAGTTACAAGAGACACCCAATCAAAGCTTCGTAAATAAACTTTAACTATATTTCACTCAAGTATCAATGAGCGAACGGATTCAATGGAGGAGTCTCCACAGTTGAAATTGTTAAATTGAATGGAATCTGAGGAATAACGTCTAAAACCTATTTACCTAACTAGGTTTTGTTTATAAAGTTATTGCATTTATTGAAAAATGATTGAATATTAACATTAAAACATAATAATAACAATCATGGATGTGATATCCAGCATATTTTAAAAAAATTTAAATAAGTTTAACGATTTATTTAAAATTAAATTTACGGTATTTTTCAACAAGTGATTGTAATTTTTGTGAACAAGTGATATAATTCAAATATGAAATGTTCAAATTTTAATTAAACCTTGGTTTCCTTTTAGATTGGTAAAGTTATGTTTTCCAAATCACACACAATTACGTAACCTTAATTTCGAAAACATATTTACTTGTTAAATATTCCAATTTTAAAAATGATTATAGTTCGAAGGTCATTTATAAACAACCACGTCACTATCGTTAATATTCATTTAATTATTAGGCTTAATGTCAACGTTCCCTGTTCATACACCTAATGGAAATTTAACGGCTATGTAACTATGTATTTTTCTTACGAAGATACATAGTTACATGCGGTTACAGTACGATTCATTTATTTATGTTTTTTTTTCTCAAGTTTTATTCATGTAAGATTGAGTATGTATTAAAGGTACTAGGATTTTTTAACATGACGATGTTAAAAAACAGCTGGGTTAAGAAATTCTTAACCCAGCTGCATTTGACGGTTGACCTCTTTTTAGAAGTTGACTCTACCTAATTAAACTGTTTGTTTAAAGTAGACATACTCGTCAAAAACTTCAAGAGTTAACCAGCTGCTACTGAGGTGGGCACAGATTGGTTCACCCATAATGGATCTAGTGAGATTTTTTTTTCTCATTAAATCTAGCTTCCCAAAATAAAGTACTATTATAAGAATGATTATTATGATTCATAAGAAACTATCTTGTCCATGTCATATAACCATGTTTAAAGGAGCACGGACTAAATCGCGGGGAAATCTAATACTATTTAATACTTACGAAAATACAAGGTCTGTAACAGTCCGTAGGTGTAAATTTCTGCTGAAAATAGGGTTTTGTAGAGCGAACATTTTTATGTTTTATTGAATATTTATTATGAAAATTGCATCCCGGGCGAAGCCGGCAGCGGGTCAGCTAGTAAAAAATATATTGACTATAATTCTTTAACTCAGCATCAAGTAAAAACGTAGTACGTATGTCACAATCTCTTAAACAATATAATCTCTTAACAATATGGATTCGCTCTTGAACTGTGAACGTGTTTGGACGTGTACACACCGAGTTTATAAGTTATTTATTTATTCATAAAAAGGAGAAATTATTAGCTAAATCGCATTAAACACAATTTAAATTACAATTTTGAGTTAGTGTCATATTTGTCTGAGCGGGAAGCAGTTAGTTTCGGTGTATTGATGTTGCACGTACGTTGATATTGCAAATTGTGAATACATAAACTTTGAACTCCAACTTTTTGAGAAAATAATGTCCAGACTCTTAAGATCGCCCACTGGTCAAGGTCTCCAGGAGACATTATCAGACTCAGATATTACTAATATATCTTCATGGAAATCTACACCAGCGTTTGTATCTAAGCGACAGAAGAGAATTCGGCGGGAGTCAGATGAGGACGAGACACAGTCGACTAAAGAAATTAAGAACATGTTGGATGAATGGAAGCAAAGCCAAGACTCTCTCCTCACCAAATTGATTTCGGAAGTTGCTGAAATAAAGCAACAGAATACTCTTATAAAACAATCTAACGAGGAAATTGAAAAAGCCTTAAATTTCGTTAGCATGCAGTATGATGACATGAAGAAGAAAGTGGAAGGTCTAGAGGCTGAGAATAAGCAACAGGTAATGCAAATAGCTAAATTGGAGTTGGAAGTGGAAAACATGCAAAGGAACTTAAGGTCTTCCACTATAGAAATAAGAAATATTCCACCATTGACAAAAGAAGAAACTAAAACTGATTTGTGCAATGTTGTTATGAACACGTGCAAAGCTGTTAATGTCAACGTTCCTCATGCTGCCATCAGGGATATATTTAGAGTGAAAACAAAGTCTGACAAAAACACAATTGTCGTGGAATTAGCCACTGTTTTGCTAAAGCACGATATCATCAAAAGTGTTAAATCTTACAATAAACAACACCCCGAGAATCGTCTAAATTCTTCTATTATAGGCCTCAGTGGTCAAGTTACTCCGGTGTATGTTTCGGAAGCCCTTACCAACAACGGACGAAGGTTATTTTTCCTTGCTAGAGACCTTGCTAAGACTCAAGACTATAAATATTGCTGGACAACTAATGGAAAGATATATCTTAGAAAAACGGCTGAGTCATCCCATATTGAAATCAAGAACGAAGCTCAACTATCATGTCTTAAAATTCAAGTGACTAGCTTTTTCTCGATACTCAATTTTCTTCTCTTTTTATGATGTTTTCTACCTTACTTGTTTTTTTAGTACTATAAGTTCTGATTTTACTTTTATTCCATATGCTCGTTGTATTAAATGCCACAATATATATGTTCTCGCCACTACTGAAAATAATTGCAAATGCACTCCAGGTGTTATTGTTAAAACAAATGGCTCTCTAACTAAGTCTGGAAATAATTTAAACAAAATTCGATCTAATTAATAATAATAAATTAATCCTCAACATAGATAAAATAAATGCCGGTGAGTCCTATTTATGTCCTCCAGAGCAATGTAAATCTGTTTTCAAATCTCAACAAACAATTAACAGAAATTTAAAAGTCCTTTCCCAGAACATTAGAAGCATTACCAAAAATATAACTGAGTTAGAGGTGTTTCTAACCAGGCTAGATATAAGTTTTGAAATATACGTTCTCACTGAAACCTGGAATACCAAAGTCTCAAATTTCCCATCTATACAATACTATGATACACATTATACAAAAAACAATCACAATCAAAATGATGGCGTCGTGGTTTATATAAAACAAGGTTTTGATTGCTCAGTAAAGGAAATACTTTTTGGTGATGCTACTTGTCTAGTTATCGAAATAAACGCGAATACAGTTGTGATAGGCATATACAGATCCCCAAATAATAAAAACATAAATGACTTTATTTTTTCTTTAGATAACTTACTATCCACCTACAAAAATTTTAATAACATAATTTTAATGGGAGATTTAAATATAGATATTAAACCCAATAATGAAGACCGTAATTCAACTGATTATTTAAACCTCTTAGCATGGTCTTTTAGCAGGCCACGTCTTCCCAACTAGGTGTGATAATTGTATAGACCATGCAATGATTAAATCTAATTACAGAACAACTACAATTGTTGTAGAGGTTCCTCTTACAGATCATTGCGCTGTCCTTTCTTGTATAAACTTAAATTATGAGAGTGTAAAAATAGCAAAGAAATTGACCAACAAAATAAACTTCGAGGCGATTTTGACTGATATTGAAAATAAAAATTTTGATCGTATTCTAGAATCAAAAGATGCGAATTGGTCAGCAGAGCAATTAGTAAATATATTGAACTCCACAATCACAATCACACAGACAAATTTCTGACACCTAGAAGGTTACGCTGTATTAAGCCTTGGATTACACCTGGTCTTTTGCGTTGTATAAAGAATCGTGACCATATGCATCTAAAATGTAGAAAAAATCCTAACAATAAAATACTTAGAATTACCTACGATAGATACAATAACTATTGCAATGATTTATTAAAACGTCTAAAAAGAAATTTCGAAAAAACTGAACTACATAAACATGCTAAAAACCCTAAAATGACATGGACTATAATTGACAAAATAACTAATAGAAATAATAACAAAATAGATGCATCCGAATTGCTCAAGTCAGAAAACACACCTCAACTTGCTTTAGATAAAGTCAACGATTACTTTGCAAATATTGCAAAGAACTTGGCTGATAAAATATGTATTAGTAATAATTATAACTATAAATCCACAAAAAAAATCATCAAACTCCATGGTTATGTTAAATACTACACACCAAGAAGTAGAATCATTTTTGATGAATCTAAAATCGGACAGTGCGGTGGGCTGGGATGGAATTTCATCAAAATTTCTGAAGATGGCAAAAATATATATTGTTCAACCTCTAACGCATATCATAAATCTTTGTATAGAAACTGGTACATTTCCCCGTGTATTTAAAATAGCGGTCATCCACCCCATTTATAAAGCAGGAAACCGTGACTGTGTTAGTAACTATCGCCCAATTTCAGTATTAACTGCCCTATCTAAAATTGTAGAAAAGATAATGAACACGAGGTTATTGTCATATTTGGAAAAGGAAAATACATTGTCTGATAATCAATATGGCTTTAGAGCAGGAAGATCGACGTCGCAAGCAGTCTCAGAATTAACTGAATTTGTTGGCTCACATATAGACATGAAAAACAAATGTATAGGAGTTTTTCTAGATCTGGCAAAGGCTTTCGACTCGGTTTCAGTCCCAATCCTCCTTCAAAAATTAGACGATATAGGTATTAGGGGTAAAACTCTAGAATTATACAAGGATTATCTTCATGATAGGACACAAAGGGTAACAATAAACGGACATTTTAGCAGTGATGCTCCCATTGACTATGGCGTACCTCAAGGCAGTGTTCTGGGGCCCACCCTGTTCTTAATATACATTAATGCACTGTGTGACCTTAAACTTAACAACTGTAGAATATTTGCATATGCCGATGATACAGCTCTTATCTTTTATGGAGTGACGTGGATTGAAGCTCAAATTCAGGCCGAGTCTGGGCTAAAAATAATAGCAGATTGTTTAAACAAAAATCTACTAACGCTTAATGTTACTAAAACAAAATTCATACTTTTCTCTAACACTTTACGTACACTACCAAATGAAGAAACATTTAAAATTCAGTTGCATTTTTGTCACAACAATATAAACAGCTCTTGTAACTGCAGTTATCTAAACAAAGTGAAAACAATTAAATACTTAGGAGTTCTCCTGGACGAAAGACTGACTTGGTATCCTCACATCAAGCAACTCACTGAAAGAACTAGAAGATTGATATATGTTTTTAAAAGGTTACGCTCCGTTGCTGATGACAAGCTACTTAGAACGGTTTACTTTGCCTTAGCAGAGTCTATCTTGACTTACTGTAATACGGCATGGGGTGGAGCATGTAAAACTCATATGTTAATATTAGAAAGGGCACAACGAGCTTTACTAAAAGTAATGAAACTAAAGCCGTTTAGATATCCCACATCAGAACTATACTCGGAATGTGATGTTCTAACAGTGAGGCAGCTTTATGTGAGAGATACAGTACTATCTCAACATCGAAAACTTGTATATAATGAACAAATTAAAAATGTGAAGAGACTAAAAGGAAAGGTATGTCCTACAATTCCCTTCAAGACATACTTCATCAATAAATGTCAATGTTATCTTGGCCCAATGCTATATAATAAATTAAATCAATTTCTAGATATTTACTCACTAAATAATTATCAGTGTAAAATAAAACTAACAACCTGGTTGAAAACTCAAAATTATAAGGATTTAGAGTGCTTATTTGTAATTAAAAAATGATTCTTTAGCTTTAGCATGGTATATGGTTAAAAAAAAAACAGTTATATTTTCATATATACTTTAACTTATTTTAATTTATTGTTCTTTTTGTCTCAAGTCCATAATTTCAGTGGTGTAACTTAACTATATTGTAACTTCTGAGGGTAATTCTTTCTTTTATATGTATAATGTTTGTTATTTTTAATTCATTTTTATCGTTTTTGTATTACCCTCCAATTTTTATTCTTATAAATTTTTAATATTTTTATTTATTTATTCTTATTTGTAATTTATATTCTAATTGGTGTGTACTAACGTAAACATTAAATGAAATTACTGACCTTTGAAGAATCCAGCGTCTAAGATACAGGCTCGGCCTAGTTTAGACGCTGGTACTCAACATAATTAAGATGTATGTTTATAACACGAATTAGGTTTATAACCGTTTATATGTATAGATTTGTGAATAAATAAATTATTATTATTATTATTATTATTAATAAGAATCCTGTGGACGGCAGAAACTACGCCTCACCTTATTTAAAATATTTACTAATGAAAATGCCGAATGGAATAATGAAAAGGTGTAAAAAAACTTTCTTTTTAAAAAGCAGGATGGTTAACATTGACACGTAACTTAACTTCGTAACATGGCAACACGTTACCAACATTAGCTCTACGTACAAAACCATATGAAACCGGTAATAAAACCAGCTTCACCTAGTTTTTCCGCTAAATTCCGTCTTTAGTCGTCATTTCTTCTGAGGTCACAGCACTAGCTAGTCCCTTAATTGTTCGCAAGACATTAAAGACGATATACCGATATAATTACTTTTCATAAATAAAATAAAAATAATATTTTTAAAATATAATACATATAAATAAATAACTGATTAATTTAGCTTGTTACTCAAGCCTAGCCTACGAAGACCGCTGGTTACGACACCGGTTACGACACCAAGTCACGCGGCGCACGAGGCACCGACTCTGCCCCGTCCAGCCGAGCCTACAAACCCACCGCCGGAAACAATAACCATCGCTTTCTGTACCTAATATCGGTCAAAATCAACAGTTATAGTTCACAATTTTATTATTTAAATTGTAAAATTTTAAACGAGATATCAGAACTTATTTTCATGAGGTTTTTACAGATAGATTAAGCTCATCTTGTAGAAACATGTGAGCTTTGTTTAAAAATCGGATTTCGTCGTATATTATCGTATAATTTTTTAGGGATATATAGGATATGTTCTGCGTGGAACATTTGTCCTAACTGAAATTCTATTCGAACTCTTAATTCTCGAACTCGATCTTAAACTCGAGCTTTTAATCGGATGAGTAGTTTCGAAGTTACCTCCTACATACAAACAATCTGACATACAAACCTTACCTCTTTATAATCAGTATAGATTTCTATATTATATCTATTGTTTTGACATATTAATTAAGAACTGAACTAACCAGATTAACGGAATATAAAAGGTAGGTAAAATTTGATTTACAGTTTAGAATAACAGGAAAATGACTCATAACAAGCAGATTAATATAGTATGTCAAAATATGTATGTTAATGTCCCTTTAAAAGTGTATATTGCTTATTTTTTAATTTACATACTTATACCCTTTAAAAAAAACAAGTAACTTATAACCGTCAGGATTATTCTCTGCTAGAGCACCTCCGTTAGGGCCAGCAACTTAAGTAAGATTAAACGAATTATTATTCCATTAAACGTAGCGCTAATCTCCGCTAAGTCATTGGCGTATGTAATCCTTTTAATAATAGAAAATTTCTTTTACACGAATATATTCTAAAATTTGTGTTTTGTTTTTATTGGAGTTTACTCCTTAAGAGGGCTATTACGGAAAAGCGTGAAGTTGCTAGTTTTCATCGCTAAAACTGTATACCCTTCGTTTGTTTCTATAAATAACAATTACTATGTGAAAATAAGTCGCTTTCTCTTCTATTATTATAGTTATGTGATTTTTGTATAACTTTTTTATTAATTTAGTAATAATGAATCTGCCGCAGCATGTTTAGCTAAAATCTCATGGAGACCTGATTTCGGATGTCGAATTTACAGAATTGGTTGCGCAAATACCACAAACAATTTTTTTTTAATTATATAATAATCCTATACTCTAATGATAGTTTAATACATTTTATATATATAGCTTCAATTTAGAGTAAAAAAATCTAAACTAGATTAAATTTTCTACCGAAAAGACTACAAAATAAGTCAGAATATCTCCGAAGTTCTACATCACTGTCACGTAATTTTTTACCAAAACAATCTTCAATATGTACTTAAACTATTTCATTGCTTTTAAATTTATTATTTGCTACTATTATTTTATAATGAATAAAATAAAACTAGTATATATTTGGCCGCTGCGGGGTTGCACGATCAGTATCGCGCAAGCGCTTATCGAGGTTGGACCTGTGTCAGTTTGCTCTGCGCGTTTTTTTCGTCTTTTTTCGTCACAGCAAGTGCACTTAGACTGCGACCGCGACTTTTGATATTTGTGATTGTGAGTATTTACTTTTGTATTATTTAGTCAGTATGCCTTAAATCAGTCGAATTGAATATTGTACCTTGGTCGATTTAATTGATGTAATATTAGTTCGCTCCTCATCGTTATATCATTACGCATACCTACATTATATATATATAAATTCGGATTATTTTATTTTGGCAGGAAAATATGTTACCAAAATTGCAGGCGTTTTATGAAAAATGCGTACTGCCTGAAATTATCGACTCCAGGAAAGCTCGTTCAATGCCATTGCGAGAAATATTTATCTAAAGTATCATGACCATCATCAACGCAGCCTTATGACTGCGTCGACAATTAGACCAAATCCATAAATAAAAAAAAGTGATTCAAAAATCGCATAACTATTTTTATATAAAAGAGAAACGGAATAATGTTTATCTAATAATTGTTATTGTTATTCATATAATAATTTACGATGAAAATTAGCAACTAACCATTTTCTCTAATAAAGCTGTGATTGAATAAAATAATTAATACTAGTTTCATGTATGTTTTATTTATCCTGGAGTGATCTACGGCTGTAAAAATTAAATTTGTAAAAAATATATAGCGGACAGTTGATAATTTCACAAACTACAAAATTTTAACTCATGAGTGAGTTAAAATAACTAAAATATATTATTTATTTATAAAGTGGACACAATTTATAAAGAATCATCATCATAACGTGTAGAATAATCAATTATATTCTTTTTACATATCCAATAGAATAATCAATTATATTCTTTTTACGTATCCAATCACTGTTATAATTTTCTCAAATAAAATTATATTTAAAAAAATATCAAGATCGTTAGTCACGCTACAGTGTGAGTTTTGTAAGAAGTTATTGTTCAGGTAAAAAAGTACCCTTCGCTCTACGCCAAATACCTAAACTTGCACAGCGCCGAAATGTAAAACCCCTCTTAAGAATCGATTTGTATATATACTATGTAAGCCCGCGGTGTGAAAATTTATGGGAATAAAATCAAAATTGTCACACGGAATGCGAGCACAAATTGCGAGCACGAATGCGTTGTTATGCGATTTATTTTTTTGAATATTTTAGAATATCCGAAGTTTTATAGATATTGCGCCATCTACACAATGTAGTTCTTTCGGCGTGTTCGAATTGTGAAAATTAAAATTTTATAATCGTTCGTATTAAAATTTTAAACTCCAGTCGTGTGTCGGAGCTGACACTCACATTTTTTTTTTATTTGGGAAAACAAATAATTGCACATTGCTAGTATTACATACTATTGTGTAATACTATCTAGTAATTATTGTGTTTAATATCATTTGCCAAAAATGTTTTCTATACAAAGGTAAAAAATTAATGTATGCGAAAACAACAAACCTATTTTAACTAAATAAAATAAAAACATCAACAATACCCGAGAGTGTTCTTAACATAAAGCTGTATGTAAACTCTTTGCAATGAGTGGTAAATATTTTTTTCTTTTCCAAGAAGTTACATGTGTGAAACGCATGACCTTCAATAAGATTACCGGTACCTACCTGTATTATAACATTTAAAACGCCATAGAACTGATATTTCATTGTGTCCGTTACTGAAGCTTGAAAGATTGCCTCCAGTAATCGGATGAAACCAAGATGAAGCTGAAAAGTTATTCTCTGCTATCCAACAATCACAATACAAATTTTATTTTACAGCAAATGGTAGCTTTTTATTCAAAATAAGTTGTCAACGTTTAATATTTTATTATTATAAGAGTATAAATTTAAACTTAAATTTATAATGACGATCATGAGTTTCTTGGAGAAACCTAATTGATAAATAAATATTTTGATTTTGATTTGATTTGATTTGAGTACGGTTTCCAGTTTCACCGAGCTAATCCCTACTCCTTTTATCAATATATGAATGTGAAAGGCATTACCTTTTCACGCTTTAACTACTCAACGGATACACGTAGTCAGGGATACAAAAAATACCATTAAATTTAGAAAAAAAGTACGGTTCCCTAGGAATCGTAACCTAAAAATAAAAGTTCAACGTCTGAGAAAGCTATAACAGCAATAAATATTAATAAATTATTGCTTGTATACTTATTTAATTTATTTTATATAAATTAAATAAATACGTACTTAAGGAGTAAACTCCAGTTGTGGGTCGGAACTGACACACACACATAGTCCAGTCGGGGCAGACATAAAACTAGCCTGAAATAGAAAAAATTAGAGGCCGCGATTTTTTTTCTTTTAAACGTGGGGGGGGGGGGGGTGGAAGTCTAAATATCGATTTTCGGGGCAATCCCGCCGCCGCCGTCGCCGCCATCTTGATTTAAAGTTCAATTTTTTCGTTCTTCTGAAATAACTCGTTAATTTACAACTTTAGACCCTATAGAGAGCGAAGAGCTGAGGACCAAAATGGTCAGGTAATTTGAGCTACATATATATATATATATGTAGCTGTCCCCGGGAAGGGTCCTTCAGGTATGTATCTCTCGGAGTTTTATTGACGCTCAAATTACCTGACCGTTTTGGTCCTCAGCTCTCCGTCTATAGGGTCTCCACCCATTACGATTTTTTTTATAAACTTGATAGTATAACTCTGCAAATATTGATCCTAGCGTAAAAATGATAATAACCAATAAACCAATAAAAATAATAAAATTAAATTTCCAACAACTTTGAATACCACCATTTTTGCTCTAAAGTTGTAAATTAACGAGTTATTTCAGAAAAACGAAAAAATTGAACTTTAAATCAAGATGGCGGCGACGGCGGCGGCGGGATTGCCCCGAAAATCGACATTTAGACTTCCAACCACCCCCCCGACGTTTAAAAAAAAAACGCGGCCTCTAATTTTTTCTATTTAAATGTCTGCCCCGACTGAACTAACACATTTTTTTTACGCCTACTGAGAACGATCGGTTTCACGATTGCAGCAAAGGCCGGAGGATGGGGGAGTTATTTATGTACAGCGCTATTAAAACAGATACCCTCCCGTCTCTGTTTACATTCTCTAAATACGTACATCGAAGTATATATTGGTAAATTGTGCCTTTCTCCAATTGATCGGCGTTTGCTAGTCATGTCATACGGGTAACAGACCGTTAAAATAGGATAATTATTTTTATTAATAACAAGGTTTCGTCTACGGCTTCGTCTGAGTGATTAATTAAAAAGTTTCCTATTCAACACTAATTCATTCGTAGCTCCTACTAGGGGACCTATAAATATGTCCCATAAGAAAATGAGTCACGATAACTCTAAAAATAGTGCCAATTATAATGGCACGCGTCATTTCATTCGTAACGTAAACTAAAATGTCCCATGTTGTGGAAACTTATCGTCGGAATAAAAAGTATCATAATATAATGTTTGCCTACTTCATTCCGATAAACGGATTTGTTTATCGGTTCACGCGTGATTGAGTAAGAAGCATCTAAATATCTTACCAAACTTTCGCATTTACAATGTTAATAAAAGATTTTGTAAAGCAAGATATTTAACGACGCAAACTTTTTATGTAGCGTCGTCTATTTATTTCAAATTCTACTCTTATTTACCTATTCAGTAACATATAGAACTTTCCTAACTATAATATTATAAAAGCGATAGTGAGTTTGCCTATTGCGCTTTCATGCTTTTACTACTCAGCCGATCACCATGAAATTTTTGCATACATGTTGTCAGGGATACAGAACAAAAAATTATTTTTGTCAGAAATTATTGCCGATATATCGCTTAACTAAAAAGGGCGCAGACGAAGACGAGCAAAGCTACTAATATAATATCTATACTAATATTTAAAAACTGAAGTTTGTTTGGTTGAAGGCGTTAATCTCAGGAACTACTATAGTCCATTTATCGAGGAAGGCTTTAGGCTATATAACATTTTGAACGTGGATGAAGTCGCGGGCACCAGCTAGTCATAAATACGAAAGCTAGTTTGTTTGTTTGTTTACTACGCTTGCACGCTTTATCTACTCAACCGATCATAATGAAATTTGTATATATCTTCACGTTATCTGGGATACATAAAAGTACATTTCGTCCAGAAAAATAGTACTGTTCCCGAGGCATGGTTTGAAAATATGAAAAATTCAACGCCTGACAGAAATATAAAAGCAATATTTTCGAAAAATTGAATAAATTACTACTCATAGTAGTTAGGCTTTTAATCAGTCAGGAAACATTTTATTAGTTGGGCTTTGAATATTTTATGTTTTAACGCTTAAGAAAAAATTATGCGAACAGAGATTAAGAAAACTAGTATGTGAAATTACAAGTTAAACCTTATTAGAACACTTGTTGGTATGTAATTGAAAGAACAATTAAATCGCTAAATCACGCGACTTTGAACCATATGTGAGGCACTCTGTGCCCGAGACTTCCCAACAACTTTTTTATTTGTAAACCCATTGGAATCAAATAACATCAAATGTTACGGGAAGCCCACCCAATAAGTATGCATTATAGTTATTTATAGTTGTGGCGTGAGTGCAAAAATTCCTTTGTTATCGTTTCCGCTCTCTGTGTTCGCATTAGACATAAGTCGATATGACGTCATATATTTCTCTCAATCCTACATCAATTATTTTTATGATAAAGAGACTCAGGCATGCTTCATGCAACGTTAGGTGCACGTAAAAGTACGATAACTCATAGGATAAAAATTTAAGACGTGCTGCTATTTCATAATGATATAAGGAGTGGTGTTACTACTGTCCCATGACAGGCTGTCTAGTCCAGTTGTTTGTGTTACGTAATACTCGTATGACCTGCCATTATATAGGTAACTATTGTGTAACTCTATATCTGAATCTAAAATACAATAATTGATTAGAATTTGGTACTAATCAATACAGAATATTTTTATTCATTTATTATTTATTTTCCAAAATATTTATGTAACACATCACGTAAGTGCAATTTTAAACATGGTGAATTTTATTTCAACAAAACAATGTCTTTATACCTATTCCCTATGCATCGGTTAAATTAAATTAAATTGAATTGCATAAAAAGTATTCCTACTATTTTAACTTTGAAGAACTGATTGGCTTCAAAATCGATTGTAAATATATAATTATAAATATCACAATTACAAATATAAGCTTCACACTGATATTTTTTCAATTATAACATCGCAAAAGTCTGCACTATAAATACAGTTTGTAATCACTAATAACAGATAATCTTGATAAACAGATGTACATATATGGTCGATGCATTGACTGACATCTATAGATCATTTATTGTAAATTTGCGGAGTCTGGTAATTAGTTGAAGCACAGATGGCGCCGCACCGGCAGGTTATATCGCGCTATCGACTTTATCCCGAGTTTCATTAGGATTCCGTGGAGCCGCTAACACTACCATAAACGAAACTATCATAATAAATGTCATAATAAAATGTAACGCATGCATAATACTAACATAATAAAGTACTAAAAGTACTAGTCTATTGCTAGTACTAGTACATAATTTTTTGAGTGGGGGTGAGCCGCCTTTTGGTATCGCCCTCCAAAAGACTACTTCAACAATCATGGTATTTGGTAACGGTATTTCGGTAACACTTTTTGAAGTTAAAACTTCTTTAGGTGCGTTGGGCATTTTTGAGATGGGATAAAATCATTAAACTCGCGACAGTGTCATGTTACGTTACGTTACCGAAATTGGCAGCTCTGCATATAAGTACTAAGCAGAGAACTGCATATGAAAGTAAACTTTTGTTTGTAAACCAATTTAACGAATTGGAATTGAAATGAAGCAAGCAAACACTAATTAAATGTTTCATGCAATATACTAGTGAAAACCGTATCATTCAAATTTCAAGTAGGTATTCAGTCAAGCTAAGCTTTTGAGATATTAACAAAAAAGATTTACTGGAAAATTTTGCCTGCAAATATATATTATTTCGATGATGAAGGTTTATTTTAAAAAAAGTATTTTATTTGAAACTTAAGATTGTTAACACGTTCACTTATTTATCTTAAACACGAAAATTTTATTATTTTGTGATAGAGTAGATTTTACACATGAAAGATTCTAATTGCTTCACATATTTAGCATATTTTATATTGAGTTGTTGACAAATAGTGCTCATAATAAGCACTTTATACGATAAATAAGGCAAGAACTTACTCACTAAGCCTTAGTGACTAAGGTCATAATGTTGGAGTCTCAAAAAAGTGCACATCGCAGATTTTGGTTTTACAGCGAAGATATGTAACACCAGTGGCAGATAATTTCCTCACGTAACGAAACACAACACTTACTCTTATTTTTTGGTTGTCTTAATGACCTTAATTCCTGTCTATATTTTCTTCTACAGTAGCTAATATTGGCATAAATAACCACATGTTTATATAGAGTCTGTGGAAAAGATCATGACTTATTCTTGAGTTACACTATGAACTTATGGAAAGATTCCTAACCGCCTCCGCCTACACGGGCACATTAAAGAAATGTACACAAAGATCAGTAAATATTTACTACCATTTACCTTTGGCGCGCTCTCTATAGATGGCGAATTGCTCGATTCGCAACCATTTTCCTGTTGGATTGGTTGATTATTAAACTTCTAAAAAATGGAAATTGAACCTTCAATCTTCAACTAAAATTTAGGTTCACAGACTAAGGTGACTTTCTGCCAAGTTTGCATTTCACCTCGCAGTCAAATTTTATAAAACTGCTGTTTCATCACTTTTGCAGTAAAGTTTAGATTTTAAACAAAATTTTAAACAAACTGGTCCTACGGCCCACTAGGTCTCCACGTACATTTTATGTTTTCTGTCTTTAGTTTAGGGGGGAGAAAATTGTAGTCATAAATTAAGTGTCACATTTTGTGACGCCAATGAACTCCTGAACCGATTTTGATAAAACTTCGTAACTATGTGTAATTTGGTCCAACTTAAAAGATAGGATAGTTTTTATTTTGAACCTTGAGTAATAATAATTGTAGCTGTTAACAATCGCGTCGAATTCTAATCAGCTGATGACGTCACCACAAGTACGTCGACACTTTTTTGTTGAAGAATTTTTCTGGCACAAATATCTTCTATGCGATTATTATTATTATTATTATTATTATTTTATGTTAGAAGTCATCGGACAGGCTGCCGGTCCACTTAACGGTATGTGGTAAATGTACGTGAGGTAAAGTAAGGTAAATAAATGTCGGCTTTCGTAACAATTTTTCATGACCAGCTACAAAAAGGAATTTTTATTCTGTGTTACAAAAACTGGTAATTAAAATGGCATTATTTTGTCTCTGTTTGGAACTAGTTTTCATTACTTAGTAGTTCCACTCTTCATTTGCATGAAAAAAAAAAAACCAAAATAACGACGTTTTAAATATTATAAATTATAAATTCATTATAAATTTCTATGGGAATCAATATAAGACATAAATTATTTTAACATTTGCTAAACTTGGTTATGATAAATATGATGCCAAAGTCATAAGGCGAAATCCCTTCTGTATATATATATATTACTTTTACCTAAGGGTCGAACACTGACCTTATATGATAATATTACTTAATAATAAAACTTTCTAAGATACCTATATCTAATAATATCGTCGGCACGCAATTAAACCATAAAAGCTTATGTGAAGAAAGTTTCATAGTTAAGAAGTTTCCACTTAATACATACTTCTCATTATATTCATGCAGCAAGCTCATTATACATACTAATCTATACACCATACACTACTATCTATACACAAAAAGAATTTGTACTATATAATTATTACTACACATATTAATCTATACACTTATATACACTTGAGACAACCGTGGTTGCCATTGCAAAAGTTTGCCTTTTATGGGCCCAATTTCACAATAAACTTCCCTGTAATAACAAGCAAAGATCTAGTTTTTAATAAGTAAATTTAAATTTTCATAATTAAAAAAAACAGAAATATTCAGGGTTATCTTGCATCAGATTATAGAAAATATCAGATTATAAAAAATAGAGATTAAGCTTTATTACAAAAAAAAAACAGTGTATTTATTATTATTTAATGAAATAATTGGAACCATTATTACAACTACTTTTGAATATTAAAATTTAATCTAGAAGATTAGGTATCTCACAAATTTTACTTTATAGACGAAACCTGAACCGTGCTAATTCAAAACTTTTAAGGAATACTGTATAATATAAAATATTCAAATCTTCTTAAGAGAGGCTTATACGAGATTTTCCTTGTTACAAGATTTAAGCTTCGTCAATATTTATTCAGGATTATCTGGAAAAATAAATATTAATAAATACTTTTTATAAATATTATAAAATATTTTATAAATATAAAAAAATAATAAACGTTACCGAGCTAATGAAGTACATACGAAGGTCAATTACATACGAAGGCTAGATGAAAACAATCATAAATATATTGATATCTAGAGTAACTTTCCTAAAGTATGAGATCATAGAAATTCTTTATTCTTGTCAATCGCTTTAGATTCGGATTGTGTTCTGAACAAATTATAAATTCATATCGTCTTCTTTATTTCGCAATTATACTTTCTAGTGATTCATAAAGTTAGTTCGTTTAGAAGTTGATTTCTGAACTTGCGTTATGGTCTCCTCAACTTTGACGTCTTTTTTGCTTTCATGGTAAGAGGCAATACAAGAAACTGATGATAACAACATCGGGGTATACGGTATACTGTAGCTGCTGATGCTGATCTATCATGTACGTACATCCAAAATTTAATTACACATCTCGATAACTAAAGGATCAAAGATTTACTAGTAAATATGTGTTGTTTTTAAATAATGAAATGGTCTTTCATAAATCAAGGCATGGTTAATAGTTAGTAGAAAACAAACAAGCGGATGCTGCAGGCGTACGGTAAACTAAATTCCGGTTGGTTTTCCTGCAACCGGCGGCTTTACCGCAAAGTAAAAAATAGAACGGAAGCAATTATGGCAAAAGCTCATTTAGAAAGATTTACCTTATGTTAAATCGGAATTAACATCGATTGCAACTAGATGGCGCTAATATGAAAATGTACGTGCGAACGATGTTTCATTGAGTCTTTTATGCCTTCGAAATGTTTATTTAATAAATAGATTGCTTTGAAATAGATTGCTTTTGAGATAGATTACTTTCTAGCGATTTACCTATTGTATTCCCTGCGTTTTATTTGCATTTAACCTGGGATCGATTGGTGATTTTTGGGTGCAAGTTCGTACATGGTCCTTCGAGCCGGATTTAGGCAAGGGAAGTTGACAGTACACTTGTACCATCCGCGCTTAGAACAGGATAGTGGATCGCTATCCAGCGCATTCAGCAGCAGCCGCAGCCGCAGTGGAGGTACTGCCACAGCACGGGCCAGCTTCGGTACGAGGAGTGTATCTCCTCAAACAACCAGCAGACTTCGTGAGGGCCGAATCCACAACACCGGCGGAAGAAGAAAGCCACAGCACGAGCCAGCTTCGGATCGGGAGGGACCCTCCTCGGACATCCGGCAGACTTCGTGAGGGCTGCCTTCAACATCATCAAATCTGTCAAACGTACAGCCACGGGACATTTTCATCGCAACAACTGTCATCAGTGCGTGTCGTTTGCTGTCATCTGTCAGGTTGACAGGTCAGAAATATCAAAGTCAAGTGTCAAAAGTAGTGAGTGAAGTAAAATTTGTGAAGTGATTGTGTTAAGTGTCAAGGAAAAAACTGTGAGTATATTTTGAACCTTATTATTAACTGCAAATTAACTTTGAAAATTTTCGAGTAAATTTTAAATTGTACATGAACTGTTAGAACTTTTAAAAAATTACAAGTGTTGCATGGACTTAGAATAATTTAAGAAAAAACGTTCCGACGGGGAACCTATGCCCAATTTTGCCGCCAATAAGTTACAAACACTTGTAAAAATTTCAAGAAATATTTGTATACAAAATTTGTCTGTCTTTTATCTTGTATCTGTATAATATTTTCATTTTGTTGTTAGTTTGTAAAGTGTTTATTTTAATTGTTAAACATGGTTGACTCTCTTTTAAGAACGCAAAATGATCTAGGTACAAGAATTCTCAAGGGCAAAGCCAACTTACAAAAGTTGCTAAAAGAGCGTCTCACCTTTTATTATTTAGAATCCAGATTAGAAAACTTAGAAGCACAATGGAATTCATTTGTAGATACTCACCAAAATATAGTTAGTTTAATGAATACCGATGACTACTTAAGAACTGATTACGTTAAGAATGACTTTTATATTGAGGTTGAAGAAGAATATTTATATTTTAAAACGCTTTTAAAAGATAGTATGAGTAGTTTGAAGGTCAATGCCGACAGAAATCAAGTCAATCTAAATGACATATCGAAGTCTTCACAATCAACTGCAACTGAGGAACATTCATGCTTATTTATCTCAGATGAGCACAGGTTAACTAAGTGCAAGAAGTTTATCGAAGTGAGCGTCTTAGGCCTTAGGCCTGAACACTCAGACTATAAGTGTACTATAGCAACTACTTGTCACATATATGAAAAACGACACCACACTTTATTGCACCCTGAACCACCATCATTAGGTAAATCCGACAACATGTTTGAGAGTGACAAGGCTGCGGCTATCATTAACGAAGCTGCATCGCCATCTAGAGAGTCTGAGTCGAAATTAGCAGGCAGTCCCGACTCAGAAATGCTCCCTAGTTGTTTTTCAACATCTCGCCGCAAGGCTTTGTTGGCTACCACGTTAGTTAAAGGAAAAGCACAGACCAAGAAGGGACCCGCGATCGTTTTGAGGTGCCTATTAGACCCGGGATTTGAGACTTCTTTTGTCACAGAAGCAGCGGTTCGATTATTAGGTCTCAACCAATTCAATGAGTCTGTTAAAAATTCTGGATTAGGAGATGACATGCTGTATTTCTCCGAATTAGAAGCCGAATCAACTTTAACCAATAGAATCTTAGATCTTGAGAGGAAGGCAAGAGAAAAAGTATTTACTACTAAGATGAAACAGAATCAAAGAAAGTACATGGTCAGACTCACATTCGAGGGAAAGGACCCAGATTTTAAGCATGGAAAATGGAAAAGTATAAAACGAAACTATGCTAAAATGCGATTTTTCCCGCTCGATAAACGTTTATTGAATGATTCATTTTTCTAGTAGATTTATGCAGAAATTTTGAGACGGTTTTCCCTTGAGGATGCTTTGTCCATCATTCTTCTCATCACATGTTAGCGAATATCTGTATATATGTTTTTTTGCAATTGTTATGAAATGTTTAAATTGTTGAATTATTGGTTATTTTGAAATGTTGTTTTTGAAATTGTTTAGGAAATTGTAATGTGCATTACTTGTCGATTTGGTTGTTATGGTTTAGGTATAGGACTTGTTTATTTTTGTATTCTCTTGTTGTTTATTTTTTATTTATTTTTGTAGTTAAGCTAATTGAAATTATTATTTCAATATTTATATTAATTTGTATAAGATATACTCCTTATTTCAATCGCCCGCATGCCCCATTGTTGTTATGGACTAGGTCCATGGGGGGCGATATGTTAAATCGGATTTAACAAGTAGCGACCACGACTTGTAACTAGATGGCGCTAATATGAAAACGTACACGCGAACGTTTCTTTCATTGTGTCTTTTTATATATTTTAAATGTTTATTTAATAAATAGATTGCTTTGAAATAGATTGCCTTGAGATTACTTTCGAGCGATTTACCTATTTGTATTCCCTGCGTTTTATTTTTGAATTTAACCTGGGATCGATTGGTGATTTTTGGGTGCAAGTTTGTACATGTCGCCCCCCCAAAATCGTCGCCATGTACGAACTTGCACCCAAAAATCACCAATCGATCCCAGGTTAAATGCAAATAAAACGCAGGGAATACAATAGGTAAATCGCTAGAAAGTAATCTATCTCAAAAGCAATCTATTTCAAAGCAATCTATTTATTAAATAAACATTTCGAAGGCATAAAAGACTCAATGAAACATCGTTCGCACGTACATTTTCATATTAGCGCCATCTAGTTGCAATCGATGTTAATTCCGATTTAACATATCGCCCCCCATGGACCTAGTCCATAACAACAATGGGGCATACAACTTCGGACTATTGAAGAATCTTATACTAACCAATACAAAAATTGAAACAATAATTCCAATTAGCTCAACAACAAAATCAAAAATAAAAAAATAAAAAACACTAGAGAATACAAAATAAACAAGTACTATAAACTATAACAACCAAACTTGACAAGTAATACACAACACCAATTTCATTAAAGACAATATATATACAGATATTCGCCAACAGTATCAAGAATGATGGACAAACTATCCTCAAGAGCAAACCGTCTCAATTTTTTTTACAAAAATCTACTGGGAGAAATGGATCATTCGATAGACGTTTATCGAGCGGGAGAAATCGCATTTTAGCACGGTTTCGTTTTCTACGTTTCCATCTTCTATGCTTAGAATCTGGGTCCTGTCCCTCGAAGGTGAGTCTGACCATGTACCTTCTTTGATTCTGTTTCATCTTAGTAGTGATTACTTTTTCTCTGAGAGGAATCTCATGATCTGTGGTTCTGTTGGTTAAAGATGATTCATCTTCTAATTCGGAGAAATACATCATGTCATCTCCTAATCCAGAATTTTTAACAGACTCATTGAATTGCTTGAGACCCAATAATCTAACCGCTACTTCTGTGACAAAAGAAGTCTCAAATCCCGGGTCTAATAGGCAGCTCAAAACGATCGCGGGTCCCTTCTTAGTCTGTGCTTTTCTTTTAACTAACGCGGTAGTCAACAAAGCCTTACGGCGACATGTTGAAAAACAACTAGTGAGTATTTCTGAATCGGGACTGCCTGCCAATTCAGACTCAGACTCTCTAGATGGCGATGCAGCTTTGTAAATAATAGCCGCAGCCTTATCACTCTCAAATATGTTGTCGGATTTAGCTACTGATGGTGGTTCAGGGTGCGGCAATAACTTGTGGTGTCGTTTTTCACGCATGTGACAAGTAGTTGCTACAGTACACTTATAGTCTGAGTGTTCAGGCCTAAGGCCTAAGACGCTCACTCCGATAAACTTCTTGCACTTAGTTAACCTGTGCTCATCTGAACAGAATAAGAATGAAGATTTCGTTATGTCATTTAGATTGACTTCATTTCTGTTGGCATTGACCTTTAAACTACTCATACTATCTTTTAAAAACGTTTTAAAATATAAATATTCGTCTTCAACCTCAAAATAAAAATCATTCTTAGCGTAATCAGTCTTTAAGTAGTCATCGGTATTCATTAAACTAACTATATTTTGGTGAGTATCTACAAATGAATTCCATTGCGCTTCTAAGTTTTCTAATCTGGTTTCTAAATAATAAAAGGTGAGACGCTCTTTTAGCAACTTTTGTAAGTTGGTTTTGCCCTTGAGAATTCTTGTACCTAGATCATTTTGCGTTCTTAAAAGAGAGTCAGCCATGTTTAACAATTAAAATAAACACTTTACAAACTAACAACAAAATGAAAATATTACACAGATACAAGACTTAAACAAATTTTGTATACAAATATTTCTTGAAATTTTTACAAGTGTTTGTAACTTATTGGCGGCAAAATCGGGCATAGGTTCCCCGTCGGAACGTTTTTTCTTAAATTATTCTAAGTCCATGCAACACTTGTAATTTTTTTAAAGTTCTAACAGTTCATGCATAATTTTAAATTTATTCGGAAATTTTCAAAGTTAATTTGCCGTTAATTATAAGGTTCAAAATATACTCACAGTTTTTCCTTGACACTTGACACAATTGACGTTACAACTTTAAGTCACACTACTTTTGACACTGACACTTGACTTTGATACTTCACTGTCAACCTGACAGATGACAGCAAACGACACTTGCACTGATGACAGTTGTTGCGATCAAACTGTCGAGTTTAAATAAAACGTGGCTGTCCGTTTGACAGCATTGACGATGCTGAAGTAGCCCTCACGAAGTCTGCTGGATGCCCGAGAATCCCTCCCGATCCGAAGCTGGCTCGTGCTGTGGCTTTCTTCTTCCGCCTGTGTTGTGGATTCGGCCCTCACGAAGTCTGCTGGTTGTTTGAGGAGATACACTCCTCGTACCGAAGCTGGCCCGTGCTGTGGCAGTCCCTCCACTGCGGCTGCGGCTGCGGCTGCTGCTGAATGCGCTGGATAGCGATCCACTATCCTGTTCTAAGCGCGGATGGTACAAGTGTACTGTCAACTTCCCTTGTCTAAATCCGGCTCGAAGGACCATGTACAAACTTGCACCCAAAAATCACCAATCGATCCCAGGTTAAATTCAAAAATAAAACGCAGGGAATACAAATAGGTAAATCGCTCGAAAGTAATCTCAAGGCAATCTATTTCAAAGCAATCTATTTATTAAATAAACATTTAAAATATATAAAAAGACACAATGAAAGAAACGTTCGCGTGTACGTTTTCATATTAGCGCCATCTAGTTACAAGTCGTGGTCGCTACTTGTTAAATCCGATTTAACACCTTAAGTTCGCAAACAACTTTAATTGCTAAAATATTTTTAGTAATATATTAATTGTAGGCGAAATTAAGTATAATTATTTTTTAAGTGAAACGATTTTTTTTTCTGAGCTGAAATATTACAACACATGTGTATAAATCAAACATTTTCTTAAAAAAATAAATGCGGCGCGGATGTAGCTGGGGTTACATCCCGCTCAGACAGCCAACGCTATTGAAGACAGCAAGCGCCTCAAGTAACCGGTGATTACATTGCGTCTGTATGTATCGCGACGGAGAATTAGCTATTGTATTCGTTAGTGTTTACACTTTTACATCTAAATAAAAGCATCGATTGCCTTACGAAACTCCAAAAAGCTTTGTCATTGTGCGAGACATACCGAAAAACGGGGTTAATTTGACAGGGTTTTGTTTAATTATGTTCTATTTAATTGTCATTGTGTGTCAGTGTCATATATTTTTATTATGTCATATATATTGTATGTCATATACATTGTATTTCTTGCGGTCAATAATAATCGTATTTTACCTAATTCGATAATGCCAAGGAATTTAAATATCACAATTTTTTTTTTGTGAAGCTATGTTTTCCCTTCTGACGTGCAGTCCTACGACTGACATGTCTTTTTTTCGTACCCTTTCCCGCGCCACATCTTTATAGCAACACAGTGGATGCATCGCTGTGATTTGCCGGGACTTGAGTCGTTATAAAGACACCAACAGACCTGTTTTAACCCATTGTCAATTTAGCCCCAAGATCTGTCATTGTTCCCCTGGAAGTCAAAGTTTGACGGTAAATAATGGAACATTCGAATAATAAATTTAACGAAGATAACACCTACGCAAAGCTAATAATAAACTACGTATTAATTAACAGTATCGCTTGCTCATTTACTATAGAAATACAGATGAAAAGTGAAAGAAAACAAAAAAATATAGGTAGTCCATTGCAAGGTCATTATTAACAAGTGCCTTCGCCTCGTGCGCCTTTAGCGAGAGCGTAACAATAAATTAATGGTTCATTCAATTCACATTAACGAGGTGTTTACTGGGTTTATTTTATTGTAAAGAGCTATATTTTACTTCCCGGTGAACTTTGTAGACTTCGCCAAGTATTTATTGGTGTTTACTTTGCAATCTTGTTTGAAGTAGGTATAAGTAAACTTGATTTATTTTAATCTCTTTAAACGTATATTACGGTGGCATACCCATTTGATAAGCCGGACTTGAAAACTATATGGGAATTTGTTGCTAATTTGTTGCTAATTTGTACCGTAAAAAAATTTTTTGTACCTCCATTAATTTACGAGAAACGACGGGTATGCTGACGTAATATTACGCTAGCATACCCATATACAATATCTTGACAAAGAAAGCACCTAGCGAGCCCATTCTAACGGCTTATTTTGTTGCTAATTTGTTGCTCTGAGATAAGCTAGTTATATATTAAAAAATGTCACCCCTTCATGGAGGGTTAACTACCCCTATATATTAACATTGAGAATAGCAAGCCCGTTCCGACGGATTATTTTAAAGTTTATTTGTTGCTCTACGATAGGCTAGTTATATATTAAAAAAGTCACCCCTTTATGGGGGATGACGTAATATTACGCTAGCATATCCATATACAATATCTTGACAAAGAAAGCACCTAGCGAGCCCATTTTAACGGCTTATTTTGTTGCAAATTTGTTGCTCTGAGATAGGCTAGTTAGATATTAAAAAATGTCACCCCTTCATGGGGGTGAACTACCCCTATATATTAAAATTGAGAATAGCAAGCCCGTTCCAACGGCTTTTTTTAAATTTAATTTGTTGCTCTACGATAAGCTAGTTCGATATTAAAAAATGTCACCCCTTTGTGGGGGATGACGCAATATTACGCTAGCATACCCATATACAATATCTTGACAAAGAAAGCACCTAGCGAGCCCATTCCAACGGCTTATTTTGTTGCTCTTCATGGGGTGTAGTTTACCCCCCATGAAGGGGTGACATTTTTTAATATCTAACTAGACTATCTCAGAGCAACAAATTAGCGACAAAATAAGCCGTTAGAATGGGCTCGCTGGGTGCTTTCTTTGTTAAGATATTGTATATGGGTATGCTAGCGTAATATTACGTCAGCATACCCGTCGTTTCTCGTAAATTAATGGAGGTACAATTTTTTTTTTACGGTACAAATTATTAGCAACAAATTCCCATATAGTTTTCAAGTCCGGCTTATGATATGGGTATGCCACCGTAATATATGTTCTCTTTAAGAATAATTACAAACAATCCATAGAACAATAGAAAATATTTTGTTGGTTAACAAATATTTCATAACGAAAAAAGCTATATGTCACATTTTACCTACATTTTATAGAATTCATTTAACTTTATTTTTTCCTTTTTATTTCTTTATTGTGGACAAACAGTCCAATTAGGTACATCCAACTTCTTGTAGGAGTTTAATCATCGAATCCATCTCGGAAAGCGCCGAGACATCTTCTCGTCCAAAATTCCCAATGTCGCAAAACAAAAGTTTTCGACCAATGTGTAATGCCAGTGATGACATATGACCTTGAAACGTGATTTATAACTATGGGTCTCTGAAGAGAGCTCAACGTCGCTCAATGAACTATGGGAAGGGCTAAGATTTCATTCCTGATTCAATCTCACAGTACCTTGGGGTTGACGCGATTGGCATCAATACAATCAAAGTTGCTGTCTGCCGCTCTCTCTTTCTTCGATTACTTCTTCTAAACCAGTTCTAAACTTTAGTGAACTTTGATACGGTTTTCGCTAATGGAAACAGCGATAAACGAGGAAGGTAGAAAGCTAGGCTAGGTGGATAGAACTGAATGTATGCTGCAAGATATGTACCACAATATGGCGTGTAAGTTTGTTAGAAAAATAATAAAGTTTATAAAGTAAACTTCTCATGCATGAATTTTTTTACATATTCAAATAAACTTGGAAAGAAAAACGATACTTTCAAACAAATCGTAAAAGCCGATTACCTACATGAAGCCGATACACAGTGAATTGAACCAATAATCCTTGAAGGTAAATAAAATAAAGTTTAATTGAAGTAAAATTAATTATATTCAATATTAATGGTGCTTTTCCTTCAAAGGATGTTGATTTGGAGTCTGGGGCTTAAAAGGTGCTATATATATACACGAATCGATTTAAATACGAGTAATAAGATTAGTATTTGTCAAACACGATAGTTTTCCGATTAATTGCCATGAGTTTTCAACATTATTCTTATTTAGACAAATGAGCTTATCCACAGCGAAGACAACGAACTTGCTTACACTTTTCTTTCGCATACTTTCGACAAATTAATTAATTGTATCAGTTTATTAATTAAAAAAGTTTTTTCAAACATCTCCCTATTTAGACAAATTATGAAAATTTAAACATCAAAAGAAATCAAAGCAACTACAAAGAGCCAACCATCATTAAAAATAATATCGAAAGTAATGTCATAAGATAAGTATTTATTTTACTATTTTAGCGACAACTATATTTAACACGCGTAGGCTTGTTTGACGTAAGTTTTAATTTGACACACCTCTTCATTTTGTTATATGTTTCATACAATTTGTTGGAGACAGTCGACTTCTTGACTTCTTGGGTGATGATTTTTACGGTTTCGAAATAATAATTTGATTTGAAATATCACGACGTTATATATTGTATCAGATAAATTTACAAAGGCGAATACAATTATAATTAATATGTGAGGTAGAGTTGTGACATAGCTTATTAAATGATTATGTGGGGTAGACGACACACGCATTGCCTCGGTCCGTCAACAGATGTCGCTGTAGATCTCTAACCCTTTCCACTCCAAGGCTGTTTTTGTTTTTATTCCACCAGCTCCACGCTAAAATTACGTTTTTTTACTTTTAGTGTTTTTTGTGTATTTTGTAAAAAAAAAACGAATTTTTCTTATTTAATAAACTTTATTTTATGAGTAATTACATGATACTCTTACGATTCTAGAATATGTTTCATTCATTCGTGATTCAAACATTTTAGTAACAAAAATCCCTCCTGTTTTAAAATTTTCCGCAAAAGAGGTATTACACCATGTCGAGTATCACTCGACAGTGGAGCTAGTGGAACAAAATCAGTGTCGAGTGACACTCGACATTGGAGTGGAAAGGGTTAAGATATAATTTAGGCATAACTTACTACTTTAAAAGCATACCTACAGTTATTTCTCAATTGTTTGTGCCTTTGTTACTAGCATGGCATGTTTCAAAGGATGTGTCTAGCTACATTCGATATAAGAATAGAGACACAAGCTGCATTAGTGTTAGCCAAAAAGCCAGTTAAATGAATCTGAATCAACGGAATCATCCCTCGTATACTTGCAAAGAAATATTATTTAATTTATAACAGAAAACCCGCTATGGAAGTCGCCAGCATGTGCATTAAAACCAAAGTTAAGACACAGCTTTAGCATAGAATACATGTAACCTAGTTAGAATTCCTTTCGAGAAATGTCACCAGTTAGGAATTAACTGGTGTTTTGTGTTTGAAAAGCAGGGGCCAGCCAGCCGTGATGAAATTAATTCTGAGAGAGGCAATGGTAACAAGAACCTGGTTATTGTTAACGCCACCAAAAGGTAAGCGTGATTGTTCTCTGCAAAAAAGGAGCCTCTTTGACTTGGCTCCAACTTTCCGAGGTGCATCCGTACCTGTCGTCAATGATCTTGAACTTCTTGGCTGAGCTCAAACCTCAACTTTGGCACCTCTATCGAGTCCAAAGCCCAAACAGCAGACAAAAAGCTGGGCATCCTAAATAGGGTGAAGCGATACTTTACGGCTGGACAGCTCCTATCTTTGTATAAGGCGCAAGTCCGACGTTTCATGGAGTATTGCTCCTTTGGGTTGCCAACCTTTGGGTTGGCTCAGCCAAATACCAACTTGCCGCACTCGACTCGTTGGAACGCAGAGCCAGGAGACTCATTGGCGACAGTACTCTTTTAAAAACTAATATGCACAATATTTTCCATTTACATGGAATATTGTGTTTTGGTGTAAAATAATAAAAACATAATCTTGGTGTTTTTTAACATAATTTAGCATAACACTTTCACATAATTTAAATATTTATTTCAGAGTTTCTCAAAGTTCAACCCCAAAACGGAGATGAGAAAGTATCGACTGAGCTGAGATAGATAAATTCCGCATTGAAGTTAAATGGTTTCCGAAGAATTGCTAGAGAAAAATGTAGACATCCAGACAATTTAATATCCGGTTTGCACTTTTAGAATCACCGCAATATTTTTATTATAATATATATAATAAAATTAAGAAATTTATTTTATACTTTTGTTGAAAATGTAAGGAAATGGCAATAGGAATTCTTAGCAAATACCACTCGCTCGCTTAGTTTGAAAGTGATGTAACAGTTTAAATTTGTTATAGTTAAACAGACGACAACTCACTTGTTAGTAAGGGTATGATTGCGCTGCCAAACAAGATAGGATAAACGATAAGGAAAAGTTAGCGAGAGGAAAATAGGACCTGGTATGTCTTACTGTTCACGCACTGAAATAGATATGCGGTTTATTTCATGATGGTCTTTTGTAGAGTGTGGTGTTTACTTCCGCCAGTAAACATTACGTTCATTTAGAGAACAAATGCAACTTTTCAAAAGACATTTGCCTCTAAAACGTGCTCTCTAACTAGTAAGAAAGCTCAATGTCACTCAACGAACTAACTTGTACAAGATCGAATCAGAAATCAGGCGATTTGTAAACAAACTGAAGTCACCGATATAACCCGACGGATAAATAAGTTAAAGTGGCAATCGATGCTGGATTTAGGCCGCTTCCGACGGGTCCTATTTGAAAATTAAGCCGATTGAATTCGCCCTCTGAAGATGATGAAATGTAAATTTTTGCCTAAATATATTTTATATTAATTTCAACAATGATAAAAATAAATCTAAACAATAAAAATAAATGTTAAGGGCCGGTTTCGGAGACGCGCCGCGCGAAGTTTAGGTTTTTAGCGTTACTCTCACAACGATCGAGGCTCGCGCATCGCACGCACACACGTACGTATGCATAGAGCAAGAGCCCACGACGGCCAGATCTTCGTTATTTTATAAAAGCTAAAAGTTTCTAGGTGCATGTTCCCAACACAGGTATTAACGACCAGCGAGGACCAGCAGACTCAGCCGGGTAGTGCTTGGGCTCATCGGGGACGTCTCCCCGAGATAAAAAATTTGACGCCCCCCTCGGACCCCCCCGGCCGTAACTCGGAAATGACGCGGCGCAGTGGGGTCGTGTTTGTGCTTATTGGAGACGTCTCTCCGACATAAAAAACTTGACGCCCCCCTCGGACCGCCCCGGGCGTAACTCGGAAACGACGCGACGCAATGGGGTCGTGCTTGTGCTCATCGGAGACGTCTCTCCGAGATAAAAAATTTGACGCCCCCCTCGGACCCCCCCGGCCATAACTCGGAAACGACGCGACGCAGTGGGGTCGTGTTTGTGCTCATTGGAGACGTCTCTCCGAGATAAAAAAATTGACGCTCCCCTCGGACCCCCCCGGCCGTAACTCGGAAACGACGCGACGCAGTGGGGTCGTGTTTGTGCTCATCGGAGACGTCTCTCCGAGATAAAAAATTTGACGCCCCCCCTCGGACCTCCCCGGCCGTAACTCGGAAACGACGCGACGCAGTGGGGTCGTGTTTGTGCTCATTGGAGACGTCTCTCCGAGATAAAAAAATTGACGCTCCCCTCGGACCCCCCCGGCCGTAACTCGGAAACGACGCGACGCAGTGGGGTCGTGTTTGTGCTCATCGGAGACGTCTCTCCGAGATAAAAAATTTGAACCCCCCCTCTAACCCCCTCGGCCGTAACTCGGAAACGGCGCGACGCAGCCGGGTCGTGTTTGGGCTCATCGGAGACGTCTCTCCGAGATAAAAAATTTAACGCCCCCCTCGGACCCCCCCGGCCGTAACTTGGAAACGACGCGACGCAGTGGGGTCGTGTTTGGGCTCATCGGAGACGTCTCGACGAGATAAAAAATTTAACGCCCCCCTCGGACCGCCCCGGGCGTAACTCGGAAACGACGCGACGCAGTGGGGTCGTGTTTGGGCTCATCGGAGACGTCTCGACGAGATAAAAAATTTGACACCCCCCTCGGACCCCCCCGGCCGTAATTCGGAAACGGCGCAACGCAGCCAAGTCGTGTTTGGGCTCATCGGGGACATCTCGGAGACGAATTTTTTAGAGTAGACCAAATTTCAAAATTTGACAGTTGCGGTCTACTCAGTAGACCATGGTCAACGGTTTTAGATAAACGGTTGCGTGTTGGGTATCATTTGAAAGGTCTCAACGAGGGTGACCAATTGAAACTAAACCCATTTCCCTCCCCCTTTTTACTTACCCCTAATTCTTCACGAATTACAAAAAAAGACCCAAAACCAAACCAAAACAATTAACTATGGCAAATGACAACACCTAACTCACAACCGCGCCCTCGCGGGCTGCTTGCAGACCGCGGTAGCAAGCACGATACAAAATGAAATTGTTATTCCCAATTACAAAAATAATATATTGTACTGAAAACGTTTGTATGCATTTTTAATTTTCAAACTGGAGTCAATTATATGATCCTGAGCATGAGTTTGTATAAATCAGAATAGATATGGTTATGCACAGGGTAAGTTAAAATGTCGTTTAGGGGTATAAGAACACGATTTACTTTCCAATAAAACCGTAAAACTTGCCAAAAGTCGTCACTAATTGGACGCTTGTATAATTTGCCGTAAAATCATTATACGCTTTGCATCTTTAAAGTGCGGACGTGTGTGGAACTTTCCTTGCGCCCAGAGCTACGCTCGGGCTTTCGAGAACGTTCCATATGTAGTAAATTTACCATGATGATTATGTAAAAAAATCTGACTCCTAGAAAACTTAGGCTCTCCTTAGATTAGAACTTATGGCACACTGTTCCTTACAAACCTTCTATTCATCAGTTGCATTCGGTTCCAAATCTTTCGACGCGCTTTGCACCCTTGCTTTCCTCTCTTCCATTGATTTAATAATATAAGGCGGATCTCGTATTTGCATGCACCGAGAATGCCGTGCGTTTCTGGCTTGATAGAAATCTTTCTGTAAAGTTTCTAGCTGCGGAGATAAATAGTTCCGAGGAGTAATTTTTTAGTTGCGCAGTTTACATCATAATTTCAAGATCAAAGACGACATAGGTATTTGAAATTTGGCGTGATCTTTTGACACTAATGATATTAGGTTTGACAGATGCGCCATCATGCGTTTCGTTATATGCAAATGGGATTTGGTCATTTTTATTATTACTAAAGCACTAAATAGTATTTTGAACACTAGTTCAAAATACTATTTAGTGCTTTGTCTCCTCATAATTTATAAATAAGAGCATGTTGTTTAGTTCTACGCTATTTAAATACTAGATCGTGCGTGCTGCTGCGGTCTGCAAGTAGTCCGTGGGGGCGCGGTTGTGAGTTGGGTGTTGTCATTTGCTATAGTTAATTGTTTTGGTTTGGTTTAGGGTCTTTGTTTTGTAATTCGTAAAGAATTGGGGGTAGGAGACTTTTACTTAAAAGGGGGAGGGAGAGGGGATTAGTTTCAATTGATCACCCTCGTTGAGACCTTTCAAATGATACCCAACACGGGGGTCTACCTGTAACCGTTGACCATGGTCCTACGAGTAGACCGCAACTGCCAAAATTTGAAATTTGGTCTACTCTAAAAAATTCGCCTTCCCGAGAGCCGTCTTAGATGATTCCAAACACGACCCGGGTGCGTCGCGCTATTTCCAAGTTACGGCCGTAGAGGTTGGAGGGGGTGTCAAATTTTTTATCTCGCAGAGACGTCCCCGATGAGCACAAACACGACCCCACTGCGTCGCGTCGTTCCCAAGTTACGGCCGGGGGGGTCCGAGGGGGGTGTCAATTTTTTTATCTCGGAGAGAAGTCCTCGAAGAGCACAAACAGGACCCCACTGCGTCGCGTCGTTTCCGAGTTACGGCTGAGGGGGTCCGAGGGGGGCGTCAAATTTTTTATCTCGTCGACACGTCTCCGATGAGCCCAAACACGACCCCACTGCGTCGCGTCGTTTCCGAGTTACGGCTGAGGGGGTCCGAGGAGGGCGTCAAATTTTTTATCTCGTCGAGACGTCTCCGATGAGCCCAAACACGACCCCACTGCGTAGCGTCGTTTCCGAGTTACGGCTGAGGGGGTCCGAGGGGGGCGTCAAATTTTTTATCTCGTCGAGACGTCTCCGATGAGCCCAAACACGACCCGGCTGCGTCGCGCCGTTTCCGAGTTACGGCTGAGGGGGTTAGAGGGGGGGTTCAAATTTTTTATCTCGTCGAGACGTCTCCGATGAGCCCAAACACGACCCCACTGCGTCGCATCGTTTCCGAGTTACGGCTGAGGGGGTCCGAGGGGGGCGTCAAATTTTTTATCTCGTCGAGACGTCTCCGATGAGTCCAAACACGACCCGGCTGCGTCACGCCGTTTCCGAGTTACGGCTGAGGGGGTTAGAGGGGGGCGTCAAATTTTTTATCTCGTCGAGACGTCTCCGATGAGCCCAAACACGACCCCACTGCGTCGCGTCGTTTCCGAGTTACGGCTGAGGGGGTTAGAGGGGGGGTTCAAATTTTTTATCTCGTCGAGACGTCTCCGATGAGCCCAAACACGACCCCACTGCGTCGCGTCGTTTCCGAGTTACGGCTGAGGGGGTCCGAGGGGGGCGTCAATTTTTTTATCTCGGAGAGACGTCTCCGATGAGCCCAAACACGACCCGGCTGAGTCGCGCCGGACAGACAGGGCGGTTTAAGGGAGGGGGGAAGGGTTTTTCCAAAATTTTTGTTTTTTCGTTGCCCCGGTAGACCTTTGCCGTCGTCTCTTATGTGGGTGGAAATCCTGCCATATATGGTCACACTGAACGAAGGTCTGGCCTTGGGCTCTTGGGCTATAATTTCAACATCAAAGACGACATATTTGACATTTTTTGTGTAAGTACACGGTTTTATCACGAACTGTCAATGCGGCGCAGAGCGACGTGCTCTCACTTCGGAGGCGCATGGCCGACTGAACCAGACTGAACCGTGGCCCGAGCGTGATTTCATAATAATAGCCTTCATAGTAATTTGTATGAAGATTTTGAGCGAAAAAATTGGGCAAGTTTGTGATTTTTTTACACAAAATAGGAATATGTTTATTAAGAAATGAAGATTGCATCTATTTTTTTATAGTTTTAGCTTTATTATTTGATAAAATTCATTTAATAATTCTTGATACTTACCGACACAACTGTAACAAAACGGGAGTGCGATTTACACGTTTTTAGTGATTTTCTGGATTTTTTTCACACTTATCCATAAGCATTATCTTAAATTCGAATGTTTCAGCAAAAAGTAACATTCATTGGCTAGCTGTGTTATTTTTTTCAAGGTTGTGGAGCATCGTTTACTATATAATTCTTTTACAATCCCGACCCTCGATTGCCGTAAGGGACCCTTAAAGTAACACCAATTCTTTGAATAAAGAATATATTATTGTTTTCATATAGAGTTTTGGCATAATTAGTACAACTGAAAACATGTTGCCATAAGAACACCGTAGGCGCTTTTATTATCACGGCGTCGAGTCAACCAACCCGTCATCACAGACTTCACTTTTCTATATACAGCCATGGTGGCAACAAATTCTCATTTTTCTTTTATAATTAAACTTTTGAAAAGTCATGAGTCACGATAACTCTAAAAATAGTGCCATTAAATCCGTTTATCGGTTCACGCGTGATTGAGTAAGAAGCATCTAAATATCTTCCCAAACTTTCGCATTTACAATGTTAGTAAAAGATTTTGTAAAGCAAGATATTTAACGACGCAAACTTTTTATGTAGCGTCGTCTATTTATTTCAAATTCTACTCTTATTTACCTACTCAGTAACATATAGCCTTATCCTAACTTTCCTAACTATAATATTATAAAAGCGATAGTGAGTATGCCTATTGCGCTTTCATGCTTTTACTACTCAGCCGATCACCATGAAATTTTTGCATACGTGTTGTCAGGGATACAGAACAGAAAATTATTTTTGTCAGAAATTATTGCCGATATATCGCTTAACTAAAAAGGGCGCAGACGAAGACACGAGCAAAGCTACTAATATAATATCTATACTAATATTTAAAAACTGAAGAGTTTGTTTGTTTGAAGGCGTTAATCTCAGGAACTACTATAGTCCATTTATCGAGGTAAGTTTTGGGCTATATAACATTTTGAACGTGGACGAAGTCGCGGGCACCAGCTAGTTATAAATACGAAAGCTAGTTTGTTTGTTTGTTTGTTTATTACGCTTGCACGCTTTAACTACTCAACCGATCATAATGAAATTTGTATATATATTCACGTTATCTGGGATACATAAAAGGTACATTTCGTCCAGAAAAATAGTACTGTTCCCGAGGCATCGTTTGAAAATATGAAAAATTCAACGCCTGACAGAAATATAAAAGCAATATTTTCGAAAAATTAAATAAATTACTGCTCATAGTAGTCAAGCTTTTATTCAGTCAGGAAATATTTTAGTTGGGCTTTGAATATTTTATGTTTTAACGCTTAAGAAAAAGTTAGGCGGACAGAGATTAAGAAAACTAGTATGTGAAATTACAAGTTAAACCTTCTTGTAAACCTTAGGTATTAGAACACTTGTTGGTATGTAATTGAAAGAATTAAATTAAAGCTTACGCTGTAATGATTACAAATAAATTTCAAAAATATATTACACTTACATTTACTGAATATAGTACGAGTAACCTACAAAGATAATGACCATGTCTCGCCACGGGTTTTCGTTACCGCGGCGTCAGAATGACATTGTAGAAAAAACAATAAAGGTATGGTTTATCCAGCGACCAATAACTCATTTTGTTATTACAGCTAAATACGGTTTGAGTTGTAATAAAATACGAACGTTCAATAAAAAAACAAAAAAAAGATTATTTGCAAAATAACTTGTTTGATTGAGTACCTAAGCAACATTCTTTTGACTATTGTAACTTTGACTCTGTTGCGATCTGTAAATTGCATCTAGGTAAAGAAGTTCGTTTCACTGAAATTATTGCAAAAACACTGAAATTGACTTTTTGAAAATAACATTTTGACACATCGTTTATTACCTATGTTTTGTTTTGGTTGTTTAAAATCAACGATTGCCAGGTTTCGCCCTTTGTGCCAAAGGGAATAAATTATCACCTTGCGTATTCTCACGTTGGGGTTGACGTTAATGTAATTATCACAGGAATATGAAGTAAAGTTCACATGAAAAAAATATACGTGACTCCTATTAAGTCCCTTTACATTCATTAACATAATAATAATACACCAAATTCCAGATAAGACGCGACGTAGTCGACGTTTCCTTTTTATGATGTTTCCAATTTTTGGAAAACTAATATATTACATTCATGTTAAACTCGACAGCCAGCCTAACGGTCCACTTGATGGTATGTGGCTACCGTTGCTACATATGTGTTGCAACAGGCTGCTATTATTTCACAGTAGTTCTATTATTTGTTTGGATAAAACTAAAATTGGTGTTAAAATATGTAGAATTTTTATATTTATCCCTCGAGAACAGTACTTTTTTTTTGGACCTAAGGTGCCATTTGCCCTTTTCTATACCCTTGAAAACGTTCATGCAAAATTTCATGATGATTGGTTAAGAAGTTAAGGCTTGAAAGAGAGAGTAACATACAAACAAATTCACTTTCGCATGTATAATATTGATTAGAATAGTACCCCTTCTTTACAATAACTGATTTCCAGCGCTTTCCAACTCTGCAATACTTATCATTTTCTGAACCTTCACTGATTTCCATTTTAAAAGGTTTCTATAAACTTCTGTCATAATCAATAGCGTCTGCTACATAAGCTGCATTTCAATTGATGGAATCAGCAGTAATCAAAGTGTGGAGATCCATAGAGTATGCAAGATGTATCCAGGTCAAAATGTTGGCTCTCCAACTAATCTGATACAAATCTAGTTTTCGAGTCTAATTAAATTAATTAATTGTAAGGTAGGAGCATCATAGGAGCATAGTATCAGGGTATCATAAAGAAAGAATTTGTTAACCTAAGCTATTATTAGTTAATTACTATTAATCAAAGTAACAAGCATCCGTACATCCTCACCAACTTTACATTATATTTAACTTTTTCCAAGTATTTCCTGATAGTCAGAAGTGATTTAGTAGTCGCCTATATGTAAACTTTATTAGATATGGACAAAATTGCTGTATCGAGTGACTTACGTGACTAATAGAGCATGATTTATATATTATTTCCCTAGTGACGTGACCACCGTGAAGCCTTTTGATATTATTCGAGAGATGAAATTAAATAAAGAACAAAAAACTATACAAATTACACAACATGCAATAAAAGTCGCCAGCGGTAAAATAAATAACATTTGTATAAAAATTTCAATTATGTTTGCAGTACTTTCACTGAATTGAAATTATTGGAGTGAATTAAAATTGTTATACTTTTATAGAGATAATAACAGCTGCCGTTCTCACAATTAAATATAATTTTGTATAAAGTGTTTTTTATGATACTTTAAAATATTTTATTTTACACTTCGTTAAAATAAATGCCTACTCTTTATATATATATGTCTTGGGACGGTAACTTGAAGGAAATTTCCAAAAATTCAATTATCCTCTTTTGACGTTAATCACGTTGACTGTGTTTTTGGTATTAATATTAGACAAGGTCAAAGTTCAAAGAAACACACATAAAACTAATTAATTAAAATTTCATATGATGATGATGTACCCATGTGTGTTGAAATGAATAAATAAATAAAAATATATCGAACAGAAACTTTATTCAAAACAATGAAAATTACAGCTGGTGTTGAAAAAAATGTATACTGAAACTTTATTTCAAATAGATCTTTCAGAAAAAGGAAGAAGTCGCAAAATTCCACATAAATAAATAGAGGACAGAATAAAATCTTGTTTTTTCTATTTTGTGAAACGCTACAAAATAGATCTATTTAATTGTGTCTCACATTTATGGCCAGAAATATTTAAACTTCCTTATTTGTTACAAAATCCATAGAACGTTTGTTGTATGTTGTTTAAAAATACATTTAGGTCAAAACTGAATATCTGTTTAATTTGATTTTAAATGCTTCTTTTTAGCGACAATGTTATCGATATTGTAACAATATTTGTAGGTAATTAAATAAGAACGTCTTTCACAATAAGTACTTGCTTTATATAACCATAGAATAACAATATTGAAAAGGTACGGAACATGATGAAATTGTAACGAGTTCCCTTTCTGGCAACCATAAAAATGAGCCAAGGCAAAATTGTTCACATCGAAGGAAGCCACTGAGCTATGAAATATCAAATAGATTTCCTCCTCCTTACTCTGATTTTCGAATATTCTTTCTAAAATTAAATTTCTACGTAGTTAATACTAGATTTTTTCCTGTTTCTCCTGGCTTTTGAATCTTACAGTTAATTTACTATAATCACACTATTTAGGAAATTTTTGATTTGATTTTGATTTTGATCACTAACAACGAATAAAAGCACTGCAAGGAAACCCATGTACCAAAGAAAGCCAGCAATTTTCGAAGATGTCTAAAGTAGTCCTCATAATCATCAGGCTTATTTTTGGAGTGTTGGACATTTTACTTGATCCCCACAACATCCATCCTCCGTTCTCCGCATCCATCCATTAAGAATCTTTAGAATACAGCATACTTAATAATAATCTCAAGTAAAGTGGTGGCAACGTTAGACACTGTGCAAATTTCAAAAATAAAAGAGACAGTACTTGTTATGTATAAATAAAAAGATGTTTTAAGTCGATTCGTACATACTATAATATACTCCGCACATTATAGCTGGATTCTTTTGACAGATGGGTTTAGTGAGCAACGCGGTAAGTATATCGATATTACATTAAAATAAAAAAGAAAATTACATAACATGTTTCATTTCTGTAGGACTTATTTCATTTAATAAGTTGTACAATATTTTACTTACATATCATTAATAACATTTTTCTTAATTCTTAAAATTGACCGAACAAATGTGGTCTAGTCCGTTTTCGTAATTGCAGTTTCGTAATTGGCTACGAAAGAGGAATTATTTTTCGCTGTTTCTTAATTAATTATCAAAAAAGAATTTATTTGCCGTTTCCGTAATCGAGTTTCGTAATTAACTACCAAATAAGATTTTTTTTCTGTGTTCGCAGTGAATTGGCTACGAAAGAGAAATTTATTTTCACTACTTCGTAATTAATTATTAAATAAGAATTTAATTGCTGTTTTAGTAATCGAATTTTGTAATTATCTACGATATAAGATTTTTTTGTGTTTTAATTTTCTAATAAAGGCGCCTTCGGATAATACAGGGACTAATACGGGCACTAGCGCTAATGCTATTTTATTGACTCCTTAATTAACTACGATTAGAAAAAAGATTCTTGTTAATAACACATCATTACTCATAGTTACCCTACTCGGCCCTCGTGACTCACTTGGTATGACGTTCGAAGTTCAAATTTCTTGTTCGATTTCGTGACAAGTGCAAAGCGCATTGTAGGGCGACTATGAATTAAAATAAATTAGGATAAACAAAACTGAAATTGCCAAAAAAAAGTTACGTTATTTAAGTTATCTGTCAGTGCAAGTGATTGTTAGTTAATTAAGGAAGTAGAAAAAAATATAACTATTCACGACTTAGATTTCACCCTGTAGAGTCGAAAAGTGGTATAGTAGTTATTCGACTATACCTAGTGCTATGCCTTGCTACGAAAGGGAAATTATTTGTCGCTGTTTCTTAATTAATTATCAACTGTGATTTTTTCTCTTGTTACAAGTTATATATTAAAACAAGTTTTCTCTCTTCAAAATAATGCATTATTTATTTTCGATATGGAATATAAAAGCTTGTTTACACTTTACATTAAATCCTACATAAGCAAGAACACAAATTTTCAGGAGAAATAAATAAATATGTGGGAAGAAAGAATCCCAATCTGGCACAAATACTGGAAGTTTTGGAAATGGAAACTAAACTTCGTAATTATAAACCTGCCATGAAACTGAATAAAAATTAACCGGCCTTAATACATAAATGGAGCAATAATCTCTACACAGTGCCCGGTCGTAATTTTGTTTTCAACTAACTCTGCTACTGCCTTTTTGATCTCTTGATCGATTTCTTGATAATTTTTATTCAGTTTCATGGCAGGTTTATAATTACGAAGTTTAGTTTCCATTTCCAAAACTTCCAGTATTTGTGCCAGATTGGGATTCTTTCTTCCCACATATTTATTTATTCGCGAGTGCCACGCCTCAACTGGGTTTGTGGTTCGTATTTCCTCGTCTTCGCAGCACCACTTTTTTATGAATCCGATATCTTTCATCCATTTAATTTGGTAGTACTTGTTAAATGTTGAACTTTTTTCATCCGTTGGGCTTCGGGTCATCACATATTCGTACCCATCCTTAACAAATGCTAAAGGTAGACGTGCTAAACCAGCACAACGGGCTACATGACGTCTTTGAATTCTTGAATTCATTTTGAGTTTCTTTGATTTTCGAAAAAGTGTATTGCAGAAGTGATAAAAGCAACCCTTCACTATCGTGTGAGGAAATACGATTTGAATACCTTTCATAGCTGCTAGTTCATAATCTAAAGTCATTTTTTCTGGTTTCCAACTTGGAATTTGACTTTTAATCATCCGGAATAATATATCATATGTTCTTACATTCTTGTTTTCTAAAAACGCAAAAAATATTGGTACTACCTTTTTTGTTTCAACATCGAACCCATGTATACTATACAATTGTTTGAAAGGTAGTGGGCATGATCTAAAAGTATCATCAAGAAAGAAATGCTGAAAGCTATGTATTATTTGTTGCGTATCCGGCGAACCAAATACGAGGATTGACATCATTGTAATCGGCGATAAGTAAATATTCGAACTTAGCTGGCACCATTACCTCTTGAGGCGATTTAAATTGTAGTTTGAGTACTCCCAAGTTTCTGTATCTTTCATTATACAAACCACTTTTGATGTTCTGAAATTTAGGTAACTCGTGAAGAAAGTTGACACCTTTATCGTTAAGAGCACTCACCATTTCGTCGTATTGTTTCTGAATAGGATAGTTGTTTGTGCACACTTTTTTTTTCAAACCACTGAGTTCTTCTTCAAATATGCATTTAGCTTCATTTGCCAAACAATCAATATCATTATCCTTTGATTTAACTATGGTATTTTCTTCGCTCAGCGTTATGCTACCCTTGCAAGCTCTCTTGTTGTAACACTGCCAAAATGTGTTACGATCAGCATACGTACTTCTTTTGTGATATTTGCGGCCATCGTAAAGCATCGATTGGCCTCCTCTTTTTGTTGGAATGAACCGAAGTTCATTCATCAAACTGTTTGACGCCCTACACTCTGAGGAATTAGCCATAATACTATTGTCTTGATAATATCATGTACTGTGAAAATAGGTTTTATCAATTCCAATTATATTTAAATTCGCGTTTATTAAATTGATTGAAATCAAATGACAGATGGAAATGTAAAGGATTTCAAATGACACAAATGGAGGTTTTCTTTTCTTTATTAAGTTTAAGGAAGGAGGTTAGAACGTCAATGAAGTAACTAATGAGTTCGAATAGTGCAATAAAATCTTTTTTAATAATTAATTACGAAAAAAGAAAAATGAAAGTGTTTAGTAATTAACTACGAATGAGGAAAAAATACTCGATTGCGATAACGGCAAATAAATTCTTTTTTGATAATTAATTAAGAAACAGCGAAAAATAATTCCTCTTTCGTAGCCAATTACGAAACTGCAATTACGAAAACGGACTAGACCAAAAATGGAATGTCGTTGCGGTCAATGTTAGGCCAAGAATAAATAAAATGAGTAGTAGTTTTATTTTATTTCTATTTCTAAAACCAGGATAGCTTACTAAAAATTCCCGTATTTTAAATAAATAAAAAAACAACAACGAGCAGTGGACGTCCTGCGGCTGTGATGAAGCTTTCTATAGGTGAAGGAGTTTTTAAAACAAGTTGTAGTGTAAGAACTCTGATTTTACGTTTCTTAATCATAACGCTTTATAACTTCCATTAAATGTTTTAATGATTCTTGTCCTAAATTGCTAACATAATATAATGTTTCTTATCATCGCTTTCAAGATTCTATTTGGGCTGTCGATTTGAAGTAGTGATTTAGAAGCGTAATGAAATCCTTGTCAGATTAGAAACAGTAGAATCTATTGTTACGTGGGCCGTTTCCTGACACCCCCTTAAGAGTAAAATATACAGCTATATCCAACAACAATTAAGGGATTGCAAAACTTTTTGACAAACTTTCAATATAAGTATGTTTTGATTTTCGTTACTTGTAAAGGTTAAACATTATTGCAGGACTTCCATAACGAATTTTGCTGGAGCTTTGATTTGATTTTTTTTTTTAAATATGATAAATATTTCGCCAATACTTGTTAGTAGTAAATTTAATTACATATACAATTTTATACGCATAATAAATGTAATGTGTTCGAAATTTTATTATTCGAATAATTATTTTAGAAAATTCTATAGATATCTACATAAGTTTACATACTAAATTTATTTTTGACTAGCTGGTATCCGTGACTTCGTGCACGTTGAAAAAATAAATATGTAAGGCAACATAACGCCTGACATGCATTGACCCCTGACAATATACCTACTTTTGCCAAGCCTTGGATCTTTATTTTTAGATAGCTGGTTCCCGCGGCTTGGCTCGGGTGGAATATTCAGCCTGTGTGCATTCTGAAATTATATTCTAACTACTGGTGAAAAAATTTTTAAATCGGATTTTCGAAAATTACCTCCTTACAAACTCAACAATCTCTGGTTGAGTGGACACAAACAAACGTACGTACAGCTTTACCTGTTTATAATATTAGTATAGATATAAACCATCAAAAATGAAAATAAATTTGCATTCACTGTGATCAAATTAAGGCAAATATATAATTAAGTATAAACTTAGGCACTCATTCAGCAATAAATACCAAAAGATATCATTGAAGCCAAAATATATATTTTCGTTGTAAGATAGGTGTTGTAAGATTTTCTGAGAGTTCGCTGCCGACTCTACTATAGAATAGATACTATCTAACTATGCCGCTGCCATAGTTGGGATGTATGCATACGATCTATATATAAAGTCAATTAGATAAATCAATCAATACTAATAATAAATCTGTAAGGGTCGGTCATGGAGTAAGTTACTTTGTTTTCAGAGATATCGTGTTTATAGGCTCTATACATGATACTGAAACTAAATTGACGATTTTTAGAATTTCTTTCTGTATGTATGTTCCTCCATAACTCTGAAACGAATTAACTGATTTTCATGAAACTTGGTAGATAAACATTTGGGACACAGGATAGGCTACTTAATATTTTTCAACGCGGACGAAGTCGTGGGCACCAGCTAGTGTATAATAAAAGTAATATTTAATTAAGTGTCTTTCAGTCCGCAATTCCATTTTACTTGGTATTTCCATGGCGTTGAATGTAGACGAGAAATCGCTCGGCTATATACTTGCGTCCGCCGCCGGAGGGCTTCCGTCGCGGAAGTTGGCCTCGGTTCTGTTTTGAATTAGCGTCGGTCAACCGACGTGCTTTGAGTTAGACTTTACATTCCTTAAAATCAAAACATGTAATAAAATCGTAAACGAACCGTGTCTGTACATTTAATAATTTAAACATTACAATTTTTTTTTTTTTCAAAAAAAAAAAAAAGAACTGTTTGTATACGTTGTATACTTGTGTACCTATGTTAATTTTCCAATTTAGTACTATTAAATTGTAGAAAAGGCCTACACAAATGAACTATTTGTGGACTTCTTATCTTATTACTTTCATTTAAATGCTTAATGTATTACTAGCGACCCGCCCCCGTCTTCTCACAGAGTTGAAATTTTCATAAATCTTTTATTAGCTTATGCTTATAAGGTAAAAAGATTTATAAGCTATATTTCATGTTATTTTATCAGCATAAGCATGTTATGAAATAAACCTATGTTATTCCAAAATTTCAGCTTTCTAGACTTAATAATTTTGAGTGTGCGTTGATAGTCAGGACCAACGATTATTTTGCTTAAATAATATGTAGCTTAAGGGCCAGTTTTATAAACGACATACCTTTTTCCCGTTCGTTACAGTGCTGGTAACGAACGGTTAACAGTCCGTCAATAACGTTTACTGACGATGGTTCTATAAAAGAAATTAAACATTCGGTAGCTATCCGTAAAAATACGCCGAAGTTTATGAATATTGTCGACGGTTTCGTTGTAGTCTGTCAAGAACTGTCAAGTTTCGCGTCGCAAACACATTTATTTACAAATATAACAAAATAAACGATACGTAAGATAAACCAACCCTATCATAGTCAGTAACGAGCCAGTAAACGCTAGCTGTCAAATTATACTGTTGACTTACGAATATATTGTTATAATACACTATATTATACTATTAGATCATTTTTTCGTCTATTTGATATAAAATTTAACTAACGGATTGTTATAAAACTGGCCCTTATTTTCCCGTTCGTTACAGTGCTAGTAACCGAACGGTTAACGGTCTGTCAATAACGTTTACTGACGGTGGTTCTATAAAAGAAATTAAACATTCGGTAGCTGCCCGTAAAAATACGCCGAAGTTTATGAATATTGTCGATGGTTTCGTTGTAGTCTGTCAAGAACTGTCAAGTGTCGCGTCACAAACACATTTATTTACATAAATAACAAAATAAACGATACGTAAGATAAACCGACCTTATCATAGTCAGTAAAGAGGCAGTAAACGCTAGCTGTCAAATTATACTGTTGACTAACGAACAGTTGTTTATAATACACTATATTATACTATTAGATCTTTTTTTCGTCTATTTGGTATAAAATTTAACTAACGGATCGTTATAAAACTGGCCCTAAATATATCATTTAAACCATAGACTATACATAAACTTATTTCTTTTTTTAAAATATTTCTATCGAATCAAAAGGTGGTCCATAAATTAGTATGCACCAAACCCTACATAAGTTATCTCCACTGCATGACACAGGCACAGTTGCAGGTACCAAGTCTTCATAAGTTGCTAAACTCGTCACACTAGCAAGCGCCTCACAATATTTTCTTTCAACGTTAAATCATAAATAAAATATTTGCCATATCAAAAATTTTCAGAGGTTTATTTCCGATACCCAACATGGATTAAAACACACTGAAAAGTGTGTAGGTATAAAGTTGAAAAATAAAAATAATAAATATTTCAGTGTGCCCCTCGATAAACAGTTTATTCAGTTTTGCGCCCTCCCACGTCTGGAAATATTCTCTTCTGGAAATATTATTTATCTGTTTACGGTTATAAAGTTATCTATAATTTAATTAAAGGTTAACTCGTTTTATATTTTTGTAAGGAGACTTCCAGTGAAAGTTATTAATGATTTTTTTAATAATACATGTTACTGGGAATAAGATATTTAAGATCCCAAATTGTCAATTGTTATACTCGTATACAGTTGACAATATCCTTTGTGCCGAACGAGACAAATCCTCCAACAGACTAGGTACGTAATTGGATTCACCTCTAGCGGAAGCAATTAGCTTAGTTGGGTTAAGTTTTAACAAAGTTGAAATCATTGCTAGAAATCATCTTATACTCGAATTAATTAATTATTAATTATTCCTTTATTATGTAGTCCCACTTACTATAAATTACAAAAACCATTAGATAAATTAGTCTGACTTTTATTTGTCCATTAGATATTTAATTTGTCATTTTTGTTTTCATTGTACTTTTCGTAAATTGCTAATCTGGTGAGTTAAAAATCTTTTTAATTGAGAATCTGGTAAATAAACAATTAGTAAAACTTAATTCAAACTGCCTATATAGGTCACAGAATACATAAATAGAACAAGTGCTTTAGTGCCTATTGTAACAGTACAGTTCGTAACTTTATGGCCTATTATAAACAGTATACGGTATTGAGAATTGAGGCACGCACAACGCACCTTTGTAGTCTATTGGCATAATCTTTGTAATTGCTGCATTCACTATTAATACGGGACGAACCACACGTTTACTTGGGCGGATCGAATATTGAGATCGCAAAGGAAACTAAAATAATTGGTCTCATAATTGACAACAAACTGACATTAAACTCCCATCTTATATATCTAAGAAGGCTAGAGCTGCGAGAGTAAAATTGGATTTAAACCTGGAGACCATCAGGAAGGCGTACGTCAAGGTGTCATCGATCTAATAATTATGTATGCGGCCATCGGTTACGAAATAGTGTACAAAGAAAGCACTTCATATGGTGCAGAGGGGCTTTGAGCAGATGATCTGTATAATCTGTAGATGATTGCATTATATAAAGCACGAGAGACAACTAGCCTTATGTTATCGGATTCATACAGCGGAACATATTAAAAACTAGAACTTAAGTCAGTAGAGAGCTAAAACCTCCAGTTAGGTTGTTATAATAGGACAAGTATATTTTTAAAACAATTTTAATTTCAGTAAGTACTAGAACAACTTTCCTTTGAAAATGGTATAAGCAAATTTTCATTGAAGGTTATAAATAAAATAATATATCTTCTTTTAAACTTAGATTGAGGACGCGGAGAAGTTTGTCTTTATGTGTAGGTGGTTTTGTTGTCAATATACCATTTATATATTATATTCTTGTATTTTTATAAACCTACATTTTCTGCTGAAGTAACAGCACTACTGCCTTTCGCATATACATGCAGTGTTTACGCAGTACGCAGTCATATTCTGTGGACAGTACCTCCTCACAAAAGACCACCTTTTTGCTGCTATTTCCGTATGCTAATAAGAGATACCAGGGACTCCAATGGCTGCACTATTTTTGACAAAATGAAGTGAGCCCTACATTACAAAAAATAGGTACCTAAAACTGTGTTCTAAAGTATACCTATAGATGTATACAGACGATTCTGTGGTGAGAGCGTTTGTGTAGGTAAATGTTGCGGCTGGATTTATCTCTGTGTCTGTTACAATGGGCGTCAGATATTATATAGTGGTCAGGTGTCATTCCACAAAACACCACATGCCTCAACGACACACCACAATGAACACGACCATTATAATTAATACTGACAAGTATATATCTACTGTATGTTACTTTCTTGTGATTATCTACTGTATGTTATATACAAACATGAACTAGATAAATTAGTCAGTTAATCATAAACTAAATGATGAAAATGTAAAAAGTGTGCAAAGGATGACCGCTTTCCTCTACCATTACTACAAAAGGAAAAAACATTTTTTTATTAAATAACGCGACCGGCCGAGCTTCCCACGCATGCAATTATCCGGGCTATTTTTTCCAATTTTTCTCTTCATAAGAACCTTCCTCGGACTTCAAAGAATATTTTAAAAAAGAATTATCCGAATCAATCCAGCCGTTCTCGAGTTTTGTGCTTAGTAAGTATTATTTCTACCTTTGATAAAAGGATACACTAGATTCAGGGTCTCAAAAATCTTAACATTTAGTAATAATGGTTTAAGTCGTAACACGTGTTAAACCATTATTACTATTATCACCTTAAGGACAAATTTGTGCAACTAATTTGAAATATCACCCCAAGCTGTGAGTGCGGTAATATTCTACTTTTAGTGAAGCAACCCAGACTAGTGTATCCTTTATCAAAGATTCTAAGGCGCTTAGCAACACATTTGGTAATTCATTTTAACATAGATAAAACAGTATAAGTACCAGCGAACTTTGAATGCATATATTATTTCGATGATAAGTACATAGTTACAAATTTCAATTCGTTTTTAATATGCTCAATATGGAACATTGTTACTTTTTAATTTTCCTTTTTTTTTGGTGGAATTATTAGTGAGTATCAATGATACTTATTACAAGTAAAACAAATTTATTTTAACTATAATTAAAATTTGCCGTAACGAATCAAGGTAAGAGCCGCAGCTGAGCTTCTTATTAATAAAAGTTAAATAAATTATTTCGTAGAAAATTAGTTTTTGTTTATCTTTGTCGGTCGAATTGTGGCTATGCCTTCGACGTAATGAACAGCGTTGTGCTCTTAATAATTTTCAATCTCCTGAATTTCATTTCTTTCTCACTTTCTACTAATCATTGACTTTTACAATATCGTTACAATATTTTTCATGACAAGCTATTAATAAAATTAAAAACTAACCCCCGACATTCCATTGAGCCCAAACACGCTATACCTGCTGTAAGTTGTTAAAGAGTTGGGTATCCTGCAACATACTAGACTTACAGCATCAGGTCAAGGTTACCATGTCATGGAAATATGACTGAAGTAACATTATACCAAATTGCATATCATTAGAACCTATTAGAGCCAACCCAATCACGTCGGCCTTCAAACGAAAAAAAAGTTGAGTGTGTCAGCTCCGACACACGATAAAATTTATATTTTCACAAATCTAACACGCCGACTTGTTCTTTTTTAAAATAATATTGTGTAGATGGTGCAATATCTCAGAAACTTTGGATATTCTTTCAAAAAAAAATAGAATATATATATACACTCCGTTTTTGCCTCGAGCATAAATAAGAAGATAATAATTGCATAGTAAGGCGATACTTACCCAAGTTTCGCCTTTGCAACAGTAGAAGTTTGTTCTCTCCGTTGATTTAACTGTTCAAAATATGTGAAGATCAAATAAGATAAAAGATTAGATGAGAACGTTTACATTAGATGAGGGCGTCCAGTTTTTAAAGGTGACTATGTACCACGCTTTTCAAAGACAACCATCATATGACTATAATCAAGTCTAAGTTTCTATTCATTTTTATTCACTGCAAGCTGCAAAGATACAAATGCTTTTTAATGCGGTTTTAATAAAAAAGTAATATGGACGTATTAATTAATATTCTTATTGTATATGAAGTGATTTCAACTTTACTGGTAGTTAATTAATTTTTAACGCTCATTACTTGAAAATAATGAAAAGCCGAATCCTGCTTTTCCCAATTCCACTGGCATGTCCACGAAATTGGTTTCGAAACGACATTCACGTCGATTCAAACTAATTTAAAATTAAAAACGACCGAAAATTGACGTCGCTTAATAATATCACATTCTTCCCTTCTATAGGTATTATAATAGCGAACCGGTGCCGGTGCCTACTCTGTGCCCAAGACTTCGTAACTTTACTGTTTTATTTGTAAACCCATTGGATATCAAATAACATTAAATGTTACGGGAAGCCCACCCAATAAGTATGCATTATAGTTATTTATAGTTGTGGCGTGAGTACAAAAATTCCTTTGTTATCGTTTCCGCTCTCTGTGTTCGCATTAGACATAAGTCGATATGACGTCATATATTTCTCTCAATCCTACATCAATTGTTTTTATGATAAAGAGGCTCAGGCTTGCTTCATGCAATGTTAGGTGCACGTAAAAGTACGATAACTCATAGGATAAAAATTTAAGACGTGCTGCTATTTCATAATGATATAAGGAGTGGTGTTACTACTGTCCCATGACAGGCTGTCTAGTCCAGTTGTTTGTGTTACGTAATACTCGTATGACCTGCCATTATATAGGTAACTATTGTGTAACTCTATATCTGAATCTAAAATACAATAATTGATTAGAATTTGGTACTAATCAATACAGAATATTTTTATTCATTTATTATTTATTTTCCAAAATATTTATGTAACACATCACGTAAGTGCAATTTTAAACATGGTGAATTTTATTTCAACAAAATAATGTCTTTATACCTATTCCCTATGCCACGTTTAAATTAAATTAAATTAAATTTAATTTAATTGCTTAAAAAGTATTCCCACTACTTTAACTTTGAAGAACTGATTGGCTTCAAAATCGATTGTAAATATATAATTATAAATATCACAATTACAAATATAAGCTTCACACTGATATTTTTTCAATTATAACATCGCAAAAGTCTGCACTATAAATACAGTTTGTAATCACTAATAACAGATAATCTTGATAAACAGATGTACATATATGGTCGATGCATTGACTGACATCTATAGATCATTTATTGTAAATTTGCGGAGTCTGGTAATTAGTTGAAGCACAGATGGCGCCGCACCGGCAGGTTATATCGCGCTATCGACTTTATCCCGAGTTTCATTAGGATTCCGTGGAGCCGCTAACACTACCATAAACAAAACTATCATAATAAATGTCATAATAAAATGTAACGCATGCATAATATTAACATAATAAAGTACTAAAAGTACTAGTCTATTGCTAGTACTAGTACATAATTTTTTGAGTGAGGGTGAGCCGCCTTTTGGTATCGCCCTCCAAAAGACTACTTCAACAATCTTGGTATTTGGTAACGGTATTTCGGTAACACTTTTTGAAGTGAAAACTTCTTTAGGTGCGTTGGGCATTTTTGAGATGGGATAAAATCATTAAACTCGCGACAGTATCATGTTACGTTACGTTACCGAAATTGAAAGCTCTAGATATGATAACAAGGATCAATATGGTATACATCTCTGACTAACGCAGACAAGACATTTTTCGCGTTAGGTCGCAATAAATTGCACTCTCTTGATTTTTTGGGATGTTGTTAGGATAGATTAGTGAAAAACCAAGTTTGAAAGACCTATGCTAACTGCACGGTGCTAAACTGAAAAGTGCATTCTACAGAAAAGTCTTCTTAAACACTCTTAAAGAAGATAAAATTTGCTACAATCCCAGATCCCGAGATACAGTACTTCAAAAAAGATTCATTTTTCCAAAAAAATTAGAAATTTGTAGTTAGCCTTTTTTCGAAACAAAATATCGTCTAAACCAATTTAACCAATTGGAATTGAAATGAAGCAAGCAAACGCTAATTAAATGTTTCAAGCAATATATTAGTGAAAAACCGTATCATTCGAGTTTCAAGTAGGTATTCAGTCAAGCTAAGCTTTTGAGATTTTAACAAAAAAGATTTACTGGAAAATTTTGCCTGCAAAGATATATTATTTCGATGATGAAGGTTTATTTTTAAAAAAAGTTTTTTTTTGAAACTTCACGTTCACTTATTTATTTTAAACAAGAAAATTTTATTATTTTGTGATAATAGAGTCAATTTTACACATGAAAGATTTTAATTGCTGCACATATTTAGCATATTTTATATTGAGTTGTCGACAAATAGCACTATACGATAGATAAGGCAAGAACTTACTCACTAAGGTCATAATGTTGGAATCTCAAAAAAGTGCACATCGCAGATTTTGGTTTTACAGCGAAGGTTTGGTTTTTCTTTTCTGGTCATAATTAGTGTACGAACGACACTTTCATATTTTTTAATAGAAGATGTATTAATAACTATATCCATACTTCAAACATTAAACGCTTCAATTAACGCGTTCTTAATCTTGTCTCACAAAAAATTATTCAAAAGTATTTTTGTACAGACCTGGGCTTTTGTAAGTCCAGGAATTCAATAAAAAATGCTTAATACGTGCACTAGGCACGTTTTAAACCAGGCGTCGGTACACTCAAAGGAAAATGTAAGCGCATATGAGCAATCATATGAGTATGTTCTCTCGCGAACAGGGTACTTCAGCGGTGAATTCATAAGTAGGTACATTCAGCAGCCGAGCGTAGAGACCTGGGTTAGCAGATGTCTTTACATTGTTTTACTTAATTTTTTTTTTAATTTCTAGAGAGCTTTTCCCGTAATTTCCTTCAGGGAAAATGTAAGAAATAGTCTTTATTTTAATGCAGTGTTCAGCTATCTCCACTCTATTAATCTTTTATAGAAAGCTTTCATATATCTCACCGTTAAGGCAACGGTTTCTAGAAGCTGTTTTCTCTTAAAAATTTAACAAGGATTTACAATACAAAATTGGTCTCTAAGGAATCTACTTTTATTTTAACGTCATTAAATATTTACAGTCACTTTATACCCCTACATAATCACCTCTTAATCATATTATTATAGTATTTTTCTATTAAACACAAGTAAATCCGATGAGAAACCAACTTCTATAGAAAAATAATTGTATAATAAACGATAATGATAATGATACATCTGATCCTCAATGAGAGGAGGTGTGGTTTTGATTTGAAGGACTTCACGGTATCTGACAGTTGCTAGTTTTCTAAAACATGCAAGTTTCCTTTCGATATTTTATTTAATCATTAGAAAAATTATTCATTATTTCAATTTATTTTCAAAAATTAGAAATTAAATTACACTCGTATTGTCAGCAGATTATGCTACCAACTAGGTCATCAGTGATTGTTAAACCATTGTTAAGTATCATTTATTGTTCGTTCTGTCAATCAATTTGGTATTGAAGGGAGTGGTAAATGGAACGGACATCTAAATTTATGATGAAAGTAGATAAATCTAAAGGGCTATAATTCAAGTTTCCATTAATCATTTGGGGACGTGTTGAATAAGAGCAAGCAACGGATTTGTCATCGTCCCCAATATTGAAACTGCTCTCAGACTTTGGCTAACAATTAGCTCTTCAAATTTATTTGTGGAGTCCAGTCGCCGTCCCTTTCTCTATATAGAATTAGTTAAACGAAAATGTATGGATATTAATTGAATATTAAAAGTTTTAATCATGCATTGAAAACTAATCACTTAAATTAATTTTAGTCGGTTTGTCTGATTATCTGTTCGTTTGTGAGCGCTAATCTCAAAAACGACAACGGATTTGGTGGAAAATTGGCACATAGATAGTTTATCCTAGAAAATATTTAGGTTCCTGTTGGATTTTCAAAAAACGAACTAACACAGCTAGTTTAATATGAATTCCGAGCTATTGAGGAGTGACGTTAGCATAAAATGCCAAAATTTTGTCACGGAGACAGACCCCACCTCAGTCTATGGCCTCAGTCCATGGGAACTATGGCGACGAAATAAATAAACAAAGAGATTATGTCAAAAATATACAAATTTACGTTTTTGAAATTATATGATGACTAAATGCATGTAAAACGTATGAGAAAATGTAGGAAAAAGTATAGCAGACATTCTGAAAACAGGCTGTCGGTAAGATAATAAGGAAACAAGGGAAAAATGTGATGTAAATGATACGTGAATGACATGTAGGCCGAAAAATATATAAAATACAGGATCTGAGGCGTTATCCAGGTTAGTAGCGCATCCAGGAGTGATGTATGAAGTGTATGAACACGCTACAAGTGCTCCATGTAAATAGAACACATTAAATGCATTAGACACACTAGTCTGTTTCCATGCCATTTCACGAAAGAGGTGTGTTTCCCTGGTGTATCGTGTTAAGGCGAGCAACAACAGGCAGATTGGATTGTGCATATAATTACATAAATCGTTACAACACTATCTCCAACAGATTAAATGTGATCTTGAATGACCTTGGATGTTGTATTTTCGTGGAATACATTATTATCTTGCATTCTAATATGATTGTTTTAACAATGTTTTATTGATTTAATATTAAAAGACAATTGGTCTAGGTATGTAGTTGAAAAGACTACAGAATTTCAGCATCAAATTAAGCACAATCGGTCGGTCACGGGAGCTAATTAAAAAATTAAATCCCAGAACCCTAGAAGGCTTTTAGTTCCATGATAGCGATTTAAAAGAAACTTTGCCTTCGCAATTAAGCGCCTTTTTTCGAGATAACAATCAAATAGATAACAAGAGGTAGTCATTTTAAATCAAGAATTTTATACGAGTAATAAGATTCTTTTATAATAAGTGATGCTATATTTAAACAGCTGACACTTATTTAAACTAAATATACTACTAAATAATTTCATAAACGCTTGAACCATAGATCTCGAGAAATGCTATTGTCTGGCAGTTTTTTTAACCTCTGACTGTAATGTCCATTTTCAATTCCTGATAGGGGGTCAACCATGAAACGAAACTTTTCAAAATTTTCCTCTACTTTGTTCTAACGGGTTCTGCTTCCAGTCACATATGTCTACAATACACAACACATACTCGTATACAAATACAGTTAGAAGTACAGTATTTTATATGGAGACAAAGTTGAGGTTTAAAATAAAATAAAATAATGACCGTAATTTTTTTATGTTAACGTGAACAGACAGGCTGACGGTCCACTTGATGGTAGATGACACTTGACACTAATGGTTCAATAAAATATATTATCTATTTTATTCAATATTAAATTATAGATGGAAAGGTTTATGAAAGTGTTTAGATGTGTGTTAATCGATCAGATCTATCAGATAGGTAACCGGTGGTTTCAATTGAATGAACTTATCTAACAGTTTTACCAAATTCTAGATTCAATCATAAGTTTAAATGGTTTAATATTGAACTCATAAACAGACAATTAATTAATTATATAGCTAAAATAATAGCGTAGATTCAGGATGGCGAACCAATGGCACTCGTGGCAAGCGACACAATATTTTGGACTCGAAACAATTTGCATTTTAGTTCAAAATAACAAACTTCATCCAATATAATGTCATAGTGATTATAGTAACTAAGAAACACATACCTATTATCAAATTTGCGAACTGGGCTTTTCAACGGGGTAGCCCGAGTTTTTTGACAGATTGTGCAATATATTTTGTAATAAATAAAGAGTTTGGATTCGAAAAGTATTTAGTTTTATTATTTTCCCAATAATCCCTAAGGCGACATATTTGATGGCGCATCTTAATCGCTACATTAAATACACACACCGGCATATTTAGCGGAACATAAAATAAAAAGTTTGATATCAGTATCATATAAGGTTGCTGGCTGGTTTATACGTCATTTAATTTAAAAAGAAATATTTTCAAATTAAGAAAACAACTGAACATCACATTTTATGCAATTGTTTTAATTTTATTCAAATACACCTTATCTGGAGCGAACTTCGAGTATTTCTTCCTTCTGAGTTTGATTTAAAATTTCATTGAAATACTGTTTTTTGTTAGTTTTTTTTAATCGCGTATCTTTCTGGAGTTGAGGACTGAATTATGCCTGACTTAGCCCCAACGGAGATCATCGTAGAAACAGGTTAACTTTTGCTCAGGAACATCGACTTTGGAACGCGGACCAATGGAGTAAGGTATTGTTTAGTGATGAGTGCAGAATTCTCTTAAATCAAATTGACGGCAGGCAAAGAATATACAGACGCAAAGGAGAACGATACATTCAGACAAATTTTGAAACTACAGTTGCATACGGTGGTGGATCAATAATGGTTTGGGCGGGCATTTGTTTGGGAGCTCGCACAGACTTGGTAGTGATTGACAGAGGGAGTCTGACTGCAGACCGCTATATCAGAGAAGTTTTAGAAGAAAATGTCGTACCGTTTGCCCCCATATATCGGTGACGATTTTGTTTTTATGCAGGATAATGCTCGGCCGCATACCGCTCGGGTAACTCAAGCTTATCTTAATGGTATGAATATCACTGTTATGGAGTGGCCGGCGAGATCACCGGATATGAACCCAATAGAGCACGTTTGGGACTTGCTGAAAAGAAAAGTTAAGTCCAGAATTCCAGCTCCTGCCAACGTGGGTGAACTGCGAATCGCCGTAGTTGTGGAATCTCGGAGACTATCCCAGGAGACCATCGATAACGTCATTCTCAGTATGCCTAGACGGGTAGAAACTTTAATAAGAGCACGTGGAGGAAATACGCGATATTAATCACCATTTTTCTAATTTAATTAATTGTTATTTTAATATTAATTTTCACTTTTCCCGGTTACATGAAAAGTTCAAAAATGTACCATTTTTCACAAATAGCCTTTACTCGCAAAATCTGTTCTTAATGTGATCTCATTTTAAGTAAAACAAATGAAACTTTAAATAACAAGAGAAATGTAGTAAGTAGATTTTAAAATAAAACTATATTTTTTTAATTATGGACCTTTTTTTTGTGTTCCGCTAAATATGCCGGTGTGTTTATTTCTTTTGAAAAATGGCACGTTGATTCATAAAGGTTCGTCGCCGCTGACGTAGATGGATCCGTGCAGTTGAAATCGTGTGATGTGAACTAGGCATCAGTCGCCTGAACAGGCCTGTGACGCAAGCCAACTTGACATACCCTATATTTTTGTGTTAGGGACCCAAGATACTCAATCTTGTTATCTTGCTTAGTTTCAGTAAGCAAGATAACTGTAGAAATAAACTAATAAATGAAACTACATAAATTAGGTACCGTAAAAGTTTTCCAAGATAAAATGCAATGAGACCTTTTCGCATACTAACAATATTTGCAAATAAGAATCAAAGTTTCCAGCGGATTCCTACCAAACTTTCTTACATAATGTTAAGTGCCTACACAAGTAGGTACGAGTGTGTATTTTACATATGTAAAGATTCGCTTAACTTTTATTATATTATCTAATGGTTTTATTCAATTCTCACCTGATTTTGCACGTTTCGCCGTTTTATAAATATATGAAAAAGAATATATTTTATTTAATCATTTTAATCATCTCCCTCTCGAGGTACTACGAGAGGGATCACGGGAACAAGCCTCATAGAGTAGACAAATATGTGTAAGTACGAGTATGAAACATATAGACTGATATCCTATTATAGACTCGAAAGTGAGTTTGTTACTTACGCTTTCATACTTTAACTACTCAACCGATCTTCATGAAATTTTGCATATACTTTGCTCAGGGATTCAGAATCTAAAAATATAAGAAAATAGCAATAATTATGTGTCCCAAACGTTATGTGCACAAGAAAGCGTGCATAATTACGGATACACAAAATATCACGAAATGTAGAAAAAAAATTCTGAAAAGGGGGCGCTAATGAAGTCGCGGGCAAAAGCTAGTAAATAAATAGATAAATAAATAAGTTGACGTGAAAATTTAAACGCATTGAATATTTTCCTTACAAGTTGGTACGTGTAACACTCAAATTAACACTTAAATAGTAATATTATGTATTTCGAGTGTATTTTAAAACGACGTGAGATCAGAGAAGCAATAATATATAAATAATATACATACTTGTTGAATCATATGCGTAAACTAGACGTGTAGTCGTCGTATTTCGATACATGAGTACGAGAATCGGACTTATTCCTTTACATTGCATTTCTATCTTGTGATATAAAGGATCTTAAACAAAAGAGGCGTCGGTTAAATTTGATTTCTCACTCTATTGCAGCACATATATTCTTGTACCTTTGATACTGCATTACCTTGTTTACATAAATATTTTTATTTACGATAAAGAAACTCCGAGCATATTAGAGTGTCACCAATTCTTAGACGCCCGTCCTTTCGGATAATATGTGCCGAAGCCTTAAAAACTCCCGGCTTGCTACTACTTTACATAAGTAATAAAATATCAGGTTTTACATTATACTACTGCATAGATTACAAAAGATTACTGAGCTAAGCTCTGCTGAACGAATATTTAGTTTTTAAGCTAAAAAGATAAATAGGTATATCTACTTTTATACGGATGATTTTGTAAGAAAATTTCCTAAAGATTAAGGGTGGCAGGTAATATATCAAAATAAATCTGTCATAATTAACGTATAAGGCATAAGGCATATAAACTTCTCCTTGTTTCATACAAGAGCTTTTATACTTTTGATTTTCTGATTTAGAGTCGTTTCTGTTCTAACTACTGCCCTTAGTAGTAAATACGAACAAACGTTTCTGATAAACTAAAAGTGACTAATTAAATAATATGATTTACTACAAAATCAATCTTTCAAAGCATATTTGAATTTGTACACTCGTAAACTGGAACTCAGTTTACACTTCGCCTTTTACACTTCGCCAACAAATTATCAATACTAATAATAAATCTGTAAGGGTCGGTCATGGAGTAAGTTACTTTGTTTTCAGAGATATCGTGTTTATAGGCTCTATACATGATACTGAAACTAAATTGACGATTTTTAATTTTTTTTTCTGTATGTATGTATGTTTGTTCCTCCATAACTCTAAAACGAATTAACTGATTTTCATGAAACTTGGTAAATAAACATTTGGACGTACGGGACACAGGATATACTACTTAATATTTTTCAGCGCGGACGAAGTCGTGGGCACCAGCTAGTTAGCAATAAAAATCTCGCCATCACCTAAAATGTCCCAATTTGTCTAACATAAATATAGCATAGACAACAGACGAATTTCATAAGCAATAAGAATATGCTTGTACTATAGCAACATTTATTAAGACCTTCTGAAAGAGGTGAAAATCTGAAAATGATACCTGCTCTGCGCAGGTTAAGGAAAAATACTGGGCGTGTAATTTGTAAAATTGTACAATATTATATTGCCGTACATATATAAACATAAATAAAACATGTAACACAATATTTGATGTCAACTGAAAATTAAACTCTAGTACGGTTCTATTTCGTACAAATCACATGTAGATAAGAAGGGGTTAGCGTGAAAATTCCATACGAAACATCGTAACGAACAATACGTGAATTATTTAGGGGAATTTCAACCATCATAAAACAATCATATAAACAAAACTTATCAGAGCTATTCCAAATTATCCGTTAATGGTTGTGTATATTTATTTCTTACACCATTCCTCGGTACGGTAGCTACATTATGATATTTCTGTAATATTAGATAATAATAAGAAATTTCGTTGTTTTTTAAATAAAAACAAATATAATTTTGTTGGAAAAAGAACGTTGATAAATTGTCAACAGACGAATAAAAGGATGTTATAAGTAGAATCAACATCTTTACTGTGACATGCAACAGTGTTAAAACTATTAAAACAGCCTAAGACGGCAAAGGAATCCTATTACTCTGAGATGACCACTACAATAAACTAACTCTTGGCGATTTAACATTTTATAACAATATTAAATTCCATGCAATTAGTGCGAAGCGAGTTTTTGTGAGCTGCAGGTAGCGCATATAATTCTTGTAAGTCCTATAAATATTCTACCTTTCTGTGCAATCAATATTTTAAACACATATTTTAAGCAGTTGTAAAATTTTAGACTTTCTAACTTAAATTATTAACTTTTTAAATTATTAACAACATGTTCACTATGTTGTACCTGATGTTGGACTTGAATGGAAAAACAAGTAGGTACAGCAGCGTGGGTTTCAATCTGCTAAATCTGATGGTTACTGAACGCAGATGTATAATATAGATATAAAGGGTCTAGTGGATTTCTGTGTTGTATTCAGATAGTGTTTTGACTAAGCACAAAGCTTGTATAATATGATCCACATAAGAACTGACTGCTGACTACACTTGGTCTGGACCAAGGGTAACTATGATAACTTCGATCCCTTTGCTGAGCTTGCCAGTAGATTCGGAATTCTAAGTCTATCAATGATTTAAACTAAATTGAAATAATTTATCAAAGGAAATTTATTTACTTAAGCCTACTATAGAGAGGCTTTTTGATATTTATTTTAAATATAAAAAAATAAATTACAATTCTTGAAGCACGCGATACAGGCTTGCATGCCTAGTGTGTGTTTTCATATCTAATAAACTGAATTATGTTCCTGTAAATAAATAAATAAATAAGTTTAAATATTAAGATAAAAATGGAAGATAGTATAATAAACAATAAACATGAAGCGCTGATAACGCAACCATTTAACCAAAAGCATCATCTTCATAAACTGCCGATTTAAATGATTTCGAACAGTCACTTCGAATTTCGTTTCCCTAGTTAATCCTCAGAAGCTACAAGTGGCAATGTGAACCCATTGGCGGCAACGCCCGCCGCGCGGCGTGCCCGCTTTGCCTTCATGCGACCCCACTCCCGTCTACCCTAAGAAACTTTTCCCCGCGCCCTTCACCCCCTTGACCTCAGCCCAAATTTAGGGGTCAAACAAGTACTCTGTGAGTGATACGTTTTAATACTCGTAATATGCATTTTAAGAAATATTTAAGTATTACTTCAAAATCGTAACTTCTTACCGTTATCTATTTCTGTTAAGCGTTAATATAAAAGTTATTAAAAGATTTTAACTTTACCATTTTAATTACCACAATCGTTGACTATAAAGAACGCCAAAAAGTGTGTATTTTTTTTTAACCTTTTGATATGGTTTCCGAAATGTGCCATATCTAAACTCTCTTTTAATGCCAATATCACTGACTCGGCAAAATAATTTAAAACAAATATTCCGCTGGGGCCGGCTTACGCCCTAAGGAACGCAGGTCGACGGTGAATCCAGGCTGCTTCTGACATGAAAATTGGGAACCCTGTGTCCAGCCGTGGACGTGCTACGGCTGAGATGATGAGATGATGGTTATTACATAAGTGTAGATTAAATAGTGAAAAAATACATTATAAAATAAGGAGACGCTTAACCTTTAGTTAAAGAGCTCTCGTTTAATTCCATGTTCGACTGTAATTCAAACTGACTAGATAGTAAGTACTTAGGTTTAAGTTCTCCCACACTATCCGAGTAAATTTGTCGATATCGTGTTAGAGTCCTAATACTTACCAATTTCACATACCGTTTATAAATTATTGTTTATCTCGACGAGTTTTCGTAATTATTTGGAGGTTGGTTTGGCATTGGATCGCTACAATGAAAAAATCTGTCATAACAAGCAATGGATGTCATCGTCCATTTAATTAGCTATTTGCTTTTTTTATGTTAAACTTGACAGACAGACTGACGGTCCATTTGATGCTAGGTGGTATTTCGTTAATACGAATATAAAAATTATTTAACAAAAAAATTAAACCGCCGAAAAAACTGAAAAGCAAAAAATAATAAACCTATTTATTTAACCTTAATAACTAAGTTCTTAAACTAATGTAAGTATACCTAAGTAATTTTAAGTCGCCACCGCGCATCACGCTTTACGTAATTAATTAATTTGCTGGTTTGGCTATAATCTACCTATATACTAAGTATATACTATAAGTTTTTGTGGCTATAATCTACTAATTACTAATGCTTAATGTTAAGCTAAAAAGGGGCGGAAGAAAGAAAAAGATATAATTTCAAGTAAACCCGAATGTATTTTACTATCAAAAACAAGCTAACTGAACTATGTGTGAGAAAATTATAAAAATTGTCAAATATAAAAGAATACAGTAAAAAAAAAAGAAAACGGCCAGGTTATACTAAAAAGGTCGTCAACACTTAATTTTTGATTACTTTTTTAAAAATTGTAATACACAACTCAGCATTAAAATCTGCGAGTGAACAATATTATTTTCCCACCCTTAGGGTAGGATTTTTTTTCCAAATTTATATGAGACCAACTTCGAGGTATACCCACCCTATCCAGTAAAAAAAGAATTATCATTATGCGTGGTCATACATAACACTCAGTGAGCGAACAATCAATCATCCCCTGTTTTTCTACCCTTAGGGTTGGATATTTTTTTTCCAAATTTATATGGAACCAACATCGGGGTATACCCTTTCCAATAAAAAAAAGAATTATCAAAATCGGACTATTCTGTAAAAAGTTATGAGTGATCATACAAAAAAAATATATACGTCGACTTGAAAACCTCCGTTTTTTTTTCGTTTTTGTCGGTTGAAAAACAAATATAATTTTATGTACCTAATTGCTAGAAAAAATAACATTGATAAAATTGTCAATAGACGAATAAAAGGATGTTATGAGTAGAACCAACATTACTTAACAATGAAATTGAGACAAGCAACAATGTTGAAGCTATTAAAACAGCCTAAGACGGCAAAGGAATCTCATTACTCTGGAATGACCAGTAGGTACAATAAACTAACGAACTTTAGATTAGAACAGATGTAATTTAGAATCAGACTGCATCTTCAAATTATATAATTTTATAATAATATTAAATTCCATGCAATTTTCTGTACATCTGAAGTGCGTAGGGAGTTTTTTCTACCTTTTTGTGCAATATTTTAAACAGGCGTTAGATTTTAGACTTTCTTTTTTATTTCAAAATAAACTCGGATGTTGTTCACCATTCGACGGAACTTGAAAGAAAAAGGTATTTTAAACAAGTACAGCAGCAAGACTGCAGCATGGGTTTCAATTTGCTTATTCTGATGGTTACAGAACGCAGATATAAGATATATCTTTTTTTATCTCTGCTCGAACCCCATAGAACACGCCTTGGAGAGCCTCTCTTATAACATCTCTCTTCTCCTCTATGTCCTTTAATTTCCCTTCATATAAAAAATCATTCGTTGTTATATAGTAAAAACCAGAATTTGTAAAAATACACACAAGTTTTATTATAATTTATTATACAAGAATACATATTTCACGAAGACAAGTATTTTTTTCGTAGGTACCAGAGGACGTCTCAGACGGAATTTTGTGGGTGGTTGAGCATTTGATTTTGTGTTTTCTTGTTACTTGAATCTTTTCTCCTTCTTTTCAACAATACGTATTTGCTATGTATTTAATTTGCATATAAATCTAATCGTTTAACAACGAGCTTTTAACAACAGACCACAGAAGTACCTACACAGAAACTTTTAACAAAAGAGTTGTGTCCTCAATAAACTAGTTCCCTTAAGCTTCTTATCAGTCCAGAATCATCAGACGTACTTTTCTGAAGTAAATTAATGCTTCCTTTTTCATCCAAGGATTTCACATATTACTAATATTGCTACTAATTATATACTTATCGCGAGTCACGAGTCAGCTGCTTGCACTCGTGTAGATTAAGATATGAACAAATAAAGTTAATGTCATATGATATTATGATATTTTTTTATTGCTATTTGAAAGAAAATTTTCTTTAAAGGATAAGATGCTGTCGATGGCCTTGACCGTGTATGGGATAGCGCCCACAGAGAGAAAAGCGTGTAGGAGGGCGACTAGAGACGTGCATAAGACAAGTCCGATAGATCCTTTTTGTTTGCAATTGGTCAAGTCAACGCCTACGGCGTTAAGCTTTCACATATTTCATTCTATTTTAATAGGACGGAGTGAAAGGCCGTCCTTTGTTGACTTTTGTCGTTTACTAAATGAGAAATATTTCCCAATAACAATTTAAGACATAGTTTTTACACACGCAGCAGCAGTTTTTGATACTTTTCTGGGTAAAAATTAAAGTTAGAACATTATTTTAGATTCAGATTTTCCATATAATGTTAATAATCTTATATAATCCCATATAATCTTAAATTTCTAAAAAAGTGGAATCCTTATCATTAAATAAAATTATTTTGACTATTGGCTGGTCTGTGAGCCTAGGACGTCCACCGTCCATAGTAAACAGACTGTTGTATATTCACATATTTTTATTGTACAGCTGTTTAATGTCACAATAAAATCAATATGAAAATATTTTCGTAAATTATTAAAAATTTTCACGGATTTTCATAATTTATATATATGTGCATTCCAAAATATATTGCCGATTCACTTTTAAATGAAAAATATCATATTTATCCACAAAACTCAATTAAATAGAGACTTCGTGCTGATAACGAATGTTGTATATTCCCATATTTTTATTGAAGTTATTTACATGTCAATCTTATTATTCTATATAGAGAAACATAAATATTTTTATTAGCCAGTTATAACAACACAGACGACCAAATAAACTGCCTGCTTCTGACAAGTCCTCTTAGAAAATTATGAGAAAGGCCTATCTATGTCTTGTGGAATTGTGGAAAAAGCCTATGGGCCGAAGCCTTATCGGTGGACGTCCTACGTTGCGCTTTCCGAGGCCTCACTCGAGCCTTCCGCCTCCAACGGCTGTCCGCTCTCCTTACTATGTGTCCTTACCAATCGCACTTCAATTTACTAATCCGCCGGAAACGGTCGTCGTTCGTTCGTTCGTGTACGGATCTCCTCATTCCTGATTTCATATTATCTAAGTAATGCGGATGAACTTCGCATCTACTTTTACTAACATACACGTATTTCTGCAGTGTTATAAAGAAAATATCCAACCCCATCTAGTAAACTTATTTGAATGCTATTAACTTTTTGATTTTCCAGTGCACACTGTGGCACATTAACATATAGAAAACTTTACCGTGAACACCGGTAAGTTAGTGAATAACAAACTTATACACTCGTACACCCGTACCATAGCCCGTACCAATAAGTTTGATAGAATTGTTTTCTTTGAGCTCAGGAAGCCACATAAAAATATGAACGAGAGGAAAAACATTATACCTTTATGATGTATGTGAAAGTACATCATAAAGGTACATCATACCTTTATGATGTTTGTAAAATAGTTTTACTTCAATTGTAAATAATTAAATATTCCTACTTATTCTAATATATAAAAGACAAGTTTAAGTGGAACTGAAGCTCAATTATGCTGAGCTGTAATACCTGCAGGTATTAGTGGTCGGGACGCAATTTCAATCAGTACTGAACGAATAAAATATTCCCTTTGTCCTCTGTCTCGCGCCAGTACCGACAAAAGAGCATTTTATTATCATATTTTCATACTTTCAAACAAATAAAAATGTTTTAAGAAGTTAATGTTTTAAGAATTCGTATATTTTGCGAATAGAATATTATTTGGTGTATTTATCGAAATAAATATATTGTACTAGGTGAGGCCTGCGACTTCGTCCGCGTTAAAATATTACGTTTGACGGCTTGTTGCTATAACTCTTTGGACAGGCGTTAGGTATCCTATGAAAGGTATCCTATGTTCTGTCTTGTATCTCTGACAACGTGTATGCAAAATTTCATGATGATCGATTGAGTAGTTAAGGCGTGAAAAGGTAATAGACAGACAGCTTCACATTTATAATATTAAAGTAAAGTATGGAAGTATGGACTAGTATGGATAGTTTGGATGGTAAAACATAAAATCTGTTTCATTGAGCTCTAGTCAGTAACTAGATGCCAAAGAGGTCTGTCGAATTGTGCCCTAAAAGCGGAATTAAATTGGAAACGTTTGATTCATTTAAGTATATCGAAAAGTTGGAATTTGCGAAATTATGAAAAAAATAATTTTAACTAGAATCATCTGCAATTTTTCTTAGAATTTTCAGTGGTAGCAATTTTGAAATGCGCAGCAGCTCTCGGCTTAAAACTATTACTGGTGGACCTAGTTTTCAAATTTCTTATCAGATACCGCCGAATCATCTCAATTCTAAAACCACACTGCGCTAACATATGACCAATTCAGTTTTTAGAGCTAAAACAGCGCAGAAAATGTTCCACCCCATAAAGCACATTCACCGAGACATACCAAGAGACAGGATTATTGAAGTCAGTACTTAACGTGAGCAACTGAAGAATTTCAATTTTATCATGTCACGCGTGTCTGCAATGCTTATTCTATAAATAAAATAGTCCCCCAAGATGGTATTGCAGCTTTTTCATAATGTGTAAAACGTTTATTGCAATAACGAAAACAGTAGAATTGTTAACTAGATTATTCAGACTTCAGATTTGTTTAAATACTCAAATGTTTAAAAATTATACATTTCCTTTCAATGTTTCCAACCGTCAAAAATTTACTCTACTTATCGTTACTTGTCATTTGTCCAAGATATGTTCATATTTTTTTAAAATTTGTTATTAATTGTTTTGTTTTATTTCTTTTTATATGTTACTAGCTGGTGCCCGCGTTCAAAATGTTATATAGCCTAAAGCCTTTCTCGATAAATGGACTATCCAACACAAAAAGAATTTTTCAATTCGAACCAGTAGTTCCTGAGATTATTATTTCAGCTTTATAATATATATTTAATTTTTTTATAAAAATATAAAAAAGTATAAATTTTTCAAAATGCATTTTTTTTTATCTTTACTTAGTTACTTACACGATTGTCGTGTCAGGAAATCGGTTGCATTGTTAAGTTTTAGTGAATTCTTTCGAATAATTACTCCTTCGTGTTTTAAACGTTATTACATACCAAAAGTACAATGACAAAACAGACAGAATAATACTACAAATATATTTAAACAAAACTAACCATACGGTCTGGTTCGCTTTAGATTCGTTTGTAAGGGCTCATTTGGAACAGTAAACTTGCACCAAGGCATATGACCGTTTGTACAAGTGAAGTGCAAACTATACATAGGTACAACACAACCATACTTTTTAAAACTCAAACTGGAAGTACTGTTTTATTTCGGGTTACTAGTAAGGGATGGGCAAAACACAACGTTAAGAAATTTATTCTAACGAAGTTTATATTATAAGGGTGCCGATGTTACTTCTTATAACAAGTTTTTAGTTACAACAATTTTTGAAATATTAATGAAATATGTACTCAGTTGCTATGTGTATGTTGTAAAACATCAGAGCCTTAAAGGAGAAGTGCTAAATAACGAAGATGCGAGGTCTAAAGAGATTTCGGGTTAACCCCCCCATAATAATAATATTATTATTTCCATGTTATGTAAAGGACGTGAACCTACTTTCGGGGTTTATAATAACATACCTAAATGTTCGCTTAATTAAGCCTTTATATATTGAAGAGAGACACAATTTCGAAAATGTATGTTAGAGACTACAACCTTTGAAGGTTTTATGGCTAGTAAGCCAGGAATAGATATTTAATAAGATAAGCTGTTTTCTAGCGTAGTCATCACAAACTATTACATCTAACAATAGTCTTTTTTGTATCAAACAGATTGCCACGAGACTAAATTCTTTATCCATAGATTCCACACTTTCCATTAAATGTGAAAGTCTGTCTGTCTGTTACCTTTTCACGCCTTAACTACTCAACGGATACACGTTGTCAGGGACACAGGAAAGAACCTTTCATCCAGAAAAAAATACTGTTTCCGTGGGATCCCACGGGATCATCTAAAATGATTTTAGATGATCATCTAAAATGAGAAATAAAAAGACTAACGCCTGGCTAAAGTGTAATAGCAATGCAGATATGAGGCGTTATATTGCTTTCTTATATATATTATTTTTTAACACGGACGAAGTCGCGTGCACCAGCTAGGATTTAATATTTTGTTTCCTTTAATATTATAAAAATGCTTTTACAAGACACATAAAGATTTCGTACTGTGAGGTAGAAGCGTCCTTTTAACTGCAGTGCTGATGTTAAAATTACAGATTACTCGACAGAATTTGCGACAGCGAAATGACAATGACCAATTAGAGCTCCTGATACTTCTGTGCGCAAAGGCGGTATCTCAAAAAAAATAATCATAAATTTGATTTTTATGCCATAGGATAGCCTTAAAAGTGCCCATCTATGAACTTAGCCTTTTAGCACTATCTTATTCAGAACATATGAAAAAAACCTTAAGAAAGAATTCCCTATCTCAATTTAACATTAAATCACTAGGGCTCCCTAAATCTATATCTATTGTTATAATAGGTAGTGTAAACTTTTAACTATTGTAACAACAAATAGATAATTTAGAAATTCTATTTAATAAGCAAAAAATTCAATATATAAAGTAACAAAAAAACTACTTTTACATAACTTCAATTATCTCGAAACTAGCTTTCATCTAAATGAAAGCTAGTTTCGAGATATCTACATACCGCTTTTGCAGTTAGTTGGGCAGTGTGAATGTGGCTGTGCTATTTCAATTTTGCTTTGTGAATCAACCATTGTTAGTCAGATTCTGTATGAAAATCCTCAGAGACTACACCGTGTTAGTTGTACGCTGTGGTTATTGATGCGTACGCCAATGGCACGTTGAGTTTGAGTTTCAGAGATTTTAAAATTATATTACCCTACTTCGTTCGTTTATGTGAAATACATTTCCACTAAAAAGAAAAATGTTTATTCCAATCTTATAAAATGCATTAATTTAATTTATAAAATAAAAATTATATTTTTATTACGCCAAAACTAAAAACTATTTTTTAAAATACTTAAAAACTATTTAGTATTTTATTTGATCCGTTCATATATTTTTGATAAAAAACACAGCAAATATATTTTTTTTTATTAATTGACTGTCGGCCGCAACTGACTACAAGATGAATTTTCTGAAATCGGAATTTATTATTTATTAGCGACGATTTTCTACATTTTATTGACTTTTATTGTCTACAGCCGTTGGAACAAAAGTAAATAGGTCACTATCGAGAAGTAGTCTTTTATCAATACTGTAATTCGAGCGACCCAGCTGTTTCATTTGCAAACTACATCAATAAAATCCATAACAATACGTTGTCTTAAAATAATACCGTACAATAGTGTAAGAGATATCAAATTCTCTTAACTGACAATACTATATTATAATACAATACACCCTTTTGTTCTGTTGAGTATAAGTTATTTTCAATAATTATATTTATACTACAATAATGAAGAACATTATCATCAGACCATTTGCGATGCGTGATAATTATTAAATAAATAGGATTTTTATCTCTCTAGGGTCTTTAGCTGAACTTTCATGAAATGATGAGCATAAAGAAAAATAGAATTATATTTATTTCGTTACTAGCTGTATCCCGCGGTTTCTCCCGGCGTTTAATTAAAATTGGCAAAGGAATGGACATATTGGCTCTTCTCGTCAATTCTCGCCTAGAACCTTCCCTATATCGTCAGTTAGGAACTTTGGATGGGAAACAGAAATATGGCATTTTTAAGCTTCTATTTTTTTTCCAATTTTTGTCATCACTTGCAAACTTCCTCGAACTTCAATTAATATTTTAAAACAAAAATTGTCTAATTAGTGCAGCTGTTTTCCAGCACCCCGTGAATCACATTTAGCGATTCATGGGGTGCTGGAGACAGTGGAGCATCTACTACTCGAGTGCCCCAGGTCGCTCGCAAGACTCGGGCTGGAAAAAATATTAGAAAAAAGCTTACTAAAAGATCTAACAATAGAAAAAAACAACGTTAGTCATTAACTTCTGCGAAAAAGTAGTTGAAATTGTGGCGAAGGCAAACGTTATGCGTTATCCCCCCCATACCCCCAAAAATATCATTAAATAAATTTTATTAATTATTATTAAATGTATGTAAAAAAAATGTTTATTATTATATATTATTATTATATTTTAACCTACTAGTTTAAAATTGTTAAAGTGCTTTCCACTTCTAAATAATTTAGAATTCAATATGACAACTTACTAATTAGTCAAACAGTGCTAAGAATAGGATCAAAGTTCGACATTAATTTAATTAACAGTTACTTCAAAGTAAATTGATACGACCGAGACTCGGACACTCATACTGAAGTTGAATATTTGCATATTAATAAGTATATTCACTTAATGGAGCTAACATAAATTAAATGAGAGTTTTCTTACATTTATTAATATAGGAATCAAACACAAATACTTACTCGTTAGGACTAGTTTTCCGAAGAAAATTGAGAACCTACCTACCTATTTTTTTTGTATTTGGCTCTAACATTAGCGGGCTGATGTAAGATAATTATTGAAAGTCTGAATGAATTATCATTAGGAACAATTGGGGTTCTCAGGTTCTCACAATGTCAGGTGATATATCAGGTTCTATATATATCAGTTCTATATATACTATATAGTTTTTATATAATCTCCTGCCAATCATTTGAAATAGACACTTTTATTCCAGCCGTTTATATCTATTTAATGCATACTAATCACGGATAGGTAATTGTCAAGGTAATACACAAAAGTGTATAGCCGCACTAATTGGTGCCCGCGACTTCGTCCGCGTTGAGAAAATGTAAAACGAGAAAATGTATTAGTATTATAGAAAATTTATGAGTATTATTATATAATTATAAGTGATATATATGATATATTTTCAATTTGATATTATAGTAAAATATGTATGTATTAAAACTACAAGTGGCGGTAAACGACTGGTTTATTTAACTCAAAATACATGCCACCTACATTGTTACAAACTGCTGTACGTGGGTATATCAAAATACCCAATACCTCCTCACTTAAATAGACATATATAGACACTATTAGCTATTACAATCAATAGTACATTAATACTCGGCGAAGAATCGTTCGTCGACGCACGCCGACCGATAGCCCTTCGCGTCTTAGGCGAAGGGGTTTGGGAACCTTCGTTAGCGATGACATTAGGCTTTTCCGGTTCGTCGTCAGGCGAGCTGGCCGGTGAACCAGGTACGGCCAGGGACATATTCCCAACACTAGGGGTATCATAACGTAAACGTGGTATATTGCTCGGAGATGCAGACCCTCCCGAATTTAAAGCTTATAGTAAGCGAAGATGAGTTACCCTGTTCAATTATACTCATTGTCAGATAATCAGGTCCTTGAACATTTCTGTCATATTAATTTAAATATTAATTATATGGTGTTTTATCTGTCCAGGAATGCTCCGTGTTCGTGTTCGATAAGCGAATTGCAGAGAAGATATACAAACCGAAGAGGAAGGATGGCATGCTGGACCGGCTACGAGCTTGTGTTTGCCAACTCGAGAGGATGCGCCATCCGAAAATGTTGCAGATCATTCATACAATAGAGGAAGGCAATCACACTATAGCGTTCGCATCAGAAGCGGTACTCGCTAGCCTTCACAATATTCTTGCTTGGCATGTAAGTAAACATATAATTTTGTCATAGAGACTATCGATACTCATTTACATTTTGACCTATTTTGTGGGTAATAATGATAACCAATATCTTGGGTTACATTATTATAATTTTCGTAATTCATTACAAACATACAAAAAAATCAAACCTTCCCTCTTAATAATACTATTGGAGTAGGTTAGGTTAGGTTGCGACGCCGCGTGCGTTATGGCGGGTACCCCCCCGTGGGACCTGGAGGCCGAGGTTCTGTCCTCGGTCTACGAGAGTCGAGCGACAGCTCGCATTAGGGGCGTTGCCGGTCCCCTGCCGGAGGAAGTGCGCCGCACGGCGCAACAAGTAGCACTGGCGCGGTGGGCCGAGAGGCTCGCCGAGCCTACCGCCGGCGCTCTCACCATCCGGGCCATCAGGCCGGCCCTGGAGCGGTGGTGCAGGCGCAAGAAGGGTGTTATTACATTCAGACTTGCACAGATTCTGTCGGGGCATGGTTGCTTCGGCAGATATCTGTGCAACGTCGCAAGACGCGAGGCGACACCCTCTTGCCACCACTGCGGTGGCCCGGAGGATACCGCGCAGCACACGCTGGCAGAATGCCCGGCATGGGACCGGCAACGGGGCGACCTAACGCCCGTTGTAGGTGTAGACCTCTCGCTGCCGGCCGTGGTTCTGTCCATGGTCGGCAGCAGTGAGGCCTGGCAAGCGATGATCTCCTTCAGCGAGGAAGTCCTCTCGCTGAAGGAGGCGGCGGAGCGAGCGAGGGAAGATGCCGCCCTCGCCAACGACATCCGTCGAAAAAGATCCGGGAGGCGGAGGAGGCTGTACGGCCGACTCCAAGCGCCCCCGTGATCGGCCGGAGGGTGAGCGGATATGGGGATCCGTTCACCTACCAACTCAGCTCCGGTGAAAGACGTGTCCGTGTTCCGGCACGTCTTCCCACACCCAGCCATCCGGGGAGGAGGGAGTCTACCGCCCTCCTCCTAGCGATGAAATTTTGTTGGTGCCCGATCGGGCGAACGCTGACGGGAGAGCAGGACGAAATGCTCGCGCTGACACCTCTCTCCCGTCCCACGCGCGCGTGGTAAAGGAACACCGCGGGGTTTTAGTGGGTAGAAATCCTACATATCCTGCCAGCGCCCCATTGCTGGCAGTCGAATCAGGGTCGCTGATTTCCCCGCGTCAAAAAAAAAAAAAAGGAAGTGCGCCGCACGGCGCAGAGAGTCGCACTGGCGCGGTGGGCCGAGAGGCTCGCCGAGCCAACTGCCGGTGCTCACACCATCCGGTCCATCGCTCCAGTTTTGGAGCAGTGGTGCAGGCGCAGGAAGGGTGTGATCACTTTTAGGCTTGCACAGATTCTGTCGGGGCATGGCTGCTTCGGCAGACATCTGTGCAACGTCGCTAGACGAGAGACTACACCCTCCTGCCACCACTGCGGTGGCCCGGAGGATACCGCGCAGCACACGCTGGCAGAATGCCCGGCATGGGACCGGCAACGGGGCGACCTTACGCCCGTTGTAGGTGTAGACCTCTCGCTGCCGGCCGTGGTTCTGTCCATGGTCGGCAGCAAAGAGGCTTGGCAGGAGATGATCTCCTTCAGCGAGGAAGTCCTCTCGCTGAAGGAGGCGGCGGAGCGAGCGAGGGAAGATGCCGCCCTCGCCAACGACATCCGTCGGAAAAGATCCGGGAGGCGGAGGAGGCTGTACGGCCAACTCCAAGCGCCCCCGTGATCAGCCGGAGGGTGAGCGGATATGGGGATCCGCTCACCTACTAACCCGGCCCCCGGTGAAAGACGTGTCCGTTTTCCGGCACGTCTTCACACACTTGCATCCGGAGAGGGGGGACTCTACCATCCCCCCGTCTTTCCGATGAACTTCGGAGGTGACCGATCGGGTAAACGCTGACGGGAGAGCAGGGCGAAATGCTCGCGCTGACACTTCTCTCCCGTCCCACGCGCGCGTGGAAAAGGAACACCGCGGGGTTTTAGTGGGTAGAAATCCCACATATCCTGTCAGCGCCCCATTGCTGGCAGTGAATCAGGGTCGCTGATTTCCCCGCGTAAAAAAAAAAAGTTAGGTTAGGTTAGCATTTATTATTACCTATACCTACGTTAGCGAATGAGAGAATTAAAACTTTTTGAATGGTTATTATTTTTTATATTTCTTACAAACTTATTATTTTCGTTTTCTTTATATTTAATTAAGAAATAACATTTTTTCTCTTTGACATTGTTTGTCAGTAAATTGTAAAATATAAAATGTTGCATCGTTTCTGAAACTTACTGTTATTGGAATTATTGGAATTTTCTCACTTTTGCAAAATGCAACACAGGGACGATGTATGGAGCGGACCTTGCACGGTTTTATTTAGATTTCTTGAACGATTTATTCTTGGATCTAAACGTTGTGGGAGTATTTCTTCAGGAATGAGAATTTAAAATTCTAAATGCATTATCAATTTAACAACAAGAGCCACGTAAATGACAGTAATTCGTTTGTTGAAAACTCACTATTAAAAAAAATTGGTTGCTTCAAAAGTTTCTGTACGACTGTTATTGCTACTACACTTTTGACTTTAAAATGCATTATTGTTACCGTAAAAGCCCGTATATAGATAAATCCTAGGGTTTAGTCGTAAATCTTAGGATTTGCCAGCATAGAAGATTTTTATACAAAAGAAACAATGTTTTTAGCTTTTACCAATTAGTCACACACAAATCCTAGGTTTACGAAGCGGTTTTTTTACCGTTACAGTAATCAGAGTCTACTTCTAATATGTAGTGAAATCTCAAATTATCTTAGTCATTACAATATTAGAAGGGTAGTATGTAGTTAAAAAAGCTGCAACACAGAGAGCTATTGTTGTATATAGAACTAGCTGTTCTAAATACAACAAGAGCTCTCTGTGTTGCACGCGACTTCATTAGCAATTTTTTTAAAAATAATATAAGATATGAATAATCAATATTTTATTTTATTTTAGTAAACAATTACACCACATATAGTAAATTTGAGAAAAATAAACATACATAAATAAAGGTAATGGTGCAATCAACAACATTTTCCACGAATTAGTAAACTAATTTTTTACAGAAAAACTATACCTATATTATTATTATTATTATGTATTATTATAAACAATATTATGTAATTGTAATATTATGTAATGTCAATTATTATGTAATTTTATAAACCAAAACTAAAATTATAAACTACCAGGTCGTGACAATTTTCCGCCAACTTCTCGAAGATTTAACAACTTTTCTAGCATTATAAAACCTTCATCATCATTTTAATTTCAATTTATCTGGTTCCATTTATTTAATAGTTAAAACTAAGAATTACCGATTCACATTAACATTCACACATCAGTTCGAACTTTGACCTCTATGATTAGGAAAATCTTAGTATAGGATTTACCGTAGTTGGAGCTTTTACAGTAACACACATAAAAATTGTAAAAATGATACTAAACATCACACATCACATGAAATTGTATTTATTGGTTCATAGTTTTTCAAAATCGTTTATTCATGGTGTTTTTTTTCTCATATTAATATGTAAATAAATTAATGGCTAGTAAATAAATTCGTAGGTAATATTGAAATCAATACAGCTTAATGTTTCCGTTCTAATAGCCTACATATTCCATTGTTCGAAATATTGCAAGTTGCGACCTTCAATAACACCCAACACGGGTGCGACTTCAAAGTCGCAACCGAAGCAAAAGTGAATTCCGAGCGCTTCGCGAGTCTTTATTACTGTTTCAAATGTAAATTTTCTCTAGAAGTTCATCACACATAAAAATGTTACGACGTGCTGCTACTAATTGGTTCTGTATTGCGCAGTCACTTGGGAATCCTATCTGGCGACTGTTAACACAGAAGACCACAGTTAAATAAAAGCATATGTGCCTTTGTGTTTCGCTGAGTGAGTTAGGGATGCCAGAGCCCATTTTCTATATCTTCTCCCAATCTTATCAATAAAATTCTTCTATGATCGGCAACGCACTTCCGCTTATATCACTTTTAGCGTTTCTATGTGTGTCAGCTTGTCTGTCGACCTTAATATAAAAATTTATCCATTTCCATATAAATAAAACTATAGCTATAACACTGAATATACAATATTATTAATATACAATATCTATGACATTTACTTATTATATTACCACAGCTTATGCGATTTGAATGCGGTTTTCGCTGATGTATGTAGCAAGCTTCTAATTAGTGTTGGCTTCATTAGGCGCTAGGACAGCTTTATAGTATTTAATAATTTCTTGTACATTTAAAATGAGGTAATCCTTTGTATGAAATCTTACACCTAGGGTGTCTAAATTTATCATAGAGTGAGCACCATTTCTCGCAATTGTTACCTGGGTACGTACGCATACATTCATATTGGGGTATTGAAATCAATACAGCTTACTGTCTTTGATCTATAACTATATTCCATTGTTCACAATATTGCAACCTATAGAATAATCCACTAACTGTTGCATATGAACCTACCATTCAAAATGTCACAATAGCCAGCGATAATACAATATACATTCACAACGATATATTCAATGTTTTTTATCCCACAGCACTTGTCGATATTGATAAAAGCATTTGTCGATTGTTTTGTGTATTTCCCATATTGCATAAAATGAACGCCACTCAAAACTTATGAATTAAATTATTATTTCATTTTATTCGGTAAATGTTTTGTTCAGTAAGCGGATCAACATGGTTGCAATTTTATACGTAAATTAAATCGTTTTTATTGATAATTAATTTTGTCAATTACTGAGTCTTTAAACGATTTCGAAACCATAATTATTATTGTAAATGGATGATAAAATGTAATTATAAAGATTTTAACCGCTTATAATAGATTTTATATTTCCGCATATATAAAACTACTTGCAGCACCTGTGGCGTTGCTTGTGTTATAGGCGACAGTAACCACCTACATTCTAGTGGACCGTCAGCTTGTTGAAGAATCTAACATAAAAAAGATATATTTGGGATATTTATTTTTATAGCTCTTCTCATATATTTTTATTCGGTTATTATTTTCTTTTAACCAAGGTTGATCGAAAGCAATTTGTGCTATTATTAAAAATATATTCATATTTTCTTGTCCAGGACTCCACTCCGATACCGACAGGTGGACAGCAACCTGTATCTCCAATGCCGGTTGCACTTGGCCCCCCAAGTGCTCACATTCAACCAATGAATACAGCTACACCTCAGCGTCCAATGCACGCGAAGGAGTACTATTTTTTGGATTTTGAGTTGCGGTATGGGCTACTTCAGGTAATTTTAAATAATATACCTCTTATATACTCTTTTGACTGCTTACCAACTAACAAAATCACTATATTTTAGCTAAGAAATAATCTACTATTCTACAAAAATCATGATTCCATGCGCATCTGTCCGCCGATAGTGAAATAATATTTCTATTTTTTTATAACTCGAGCTGTGTCCTCACAAAAAGGTTTACGAATCGAAGAGAGATCCAAAAATAGTTCAATTCTTATCATACTCTTACTATCCATATAAGATTGTCGGTTATAAAATTGTAGATTATAGTAAAAAAATTATAAAAAGGAATGCGTATAAAATATATATACCCAACAATAATTTGAGATACACCAGATAGGACAATTAGCAAACGATAGACTAACAAATGGCCAATTAAATAAATCAGAGCTCTACAAATTGCCGAGTCAATTTTTTCAGTGTTTTAGGTAACAGGGGAAAATACAAATGCAGTTTTACACTGTGGCCTTCCATTGCCTTTTTCTTTTTTTACTTTTTAAACTTTTACTTGTACGCCTTATTTTAAATAAATAAAAAATCTATGGATATATAATAAAAAGAGTTACTGTTATCTCGGGTCACACTGCACATTGTGTAGGCACGTGCCGGCGTAGTGTAGCGTAGGCAAAAACTCAGGGACGAGCTCGTGTTTTTATAACTTTTTAGTATTTATATGCGAATAAAAATCTTGCAAGTTGACAGCGTACTTGCAAGGTCACTTCCTTGACGCTAATTGCGGCCTTACCATCGAGTAGAAAAACATTATTCGTTTCGCCTTGTACTATCTAAATATACCTACATGTAATAAAAACGTATACGAGCCGTGTCTGTACATTAAATATGTACAAAAAACCTCATATTGCGGAGGGGAAAAATATAGTTTTTAGAATTGGGCATGCTAATCTCAAAAACAGCTCTCAGAACCGAGATTTGCAGTTTTCACTGAAAAAATATCAATGCTCGTAAATGGAGTGATAAATTGAAACTTTAGTCAGCAAATATTAAAGATTAAGATTATAAAAAGTATTTTTATTCAAGGATTAAATACTTTATTGTGATACTACTTATGTGTAGCCACTTTTCAATTCAATTCAATTATTTATTGCAAAACCATAATGTATAAAGATGTTATAAAATATATAAAGACCAGTGTTATGGACCCTGTCAGGCATGCAACTTAAGGGACTAGGAGAGAGGAAGCGTAAACTACATATTTAAAAATTATTTTATTTTATTTTAATTAAATTTTAAATTAAAAAATAAATAATATTTACATTTATTACATATTATATTTACATTAAACAATTATATGATCTTTAAAATATTCATTAGTGCTATAGTAACATTTACTATTTAGAATTTTTTCGATTTTTTTTATAAATATGATATTGTTGTTTTCTTTTTTTAAATTATCTGGTAATTTATTATATATTTTTATAGAAGAACTTTTAAAAGTTGTATTCAAATAAAGAACAAGTTACAATGAGTAGAATCACTGAAACAGAAATGAAAGTGTAAAATGATTTATAGGTTTCACTACAGCAAATATTTAATGTAAAAATCGGTGCCAGACGGCTATTACAAATTTGGCTCGAGCGAGTCCCATAAATTATGCGTTGGTTTGATCTGTTTATCGCTTTATCGCGTCGTAAACATAATCTATTTAACGCCAATTGCTATCCGTAGTTGATATATTGGTAAATTTCCTTTATAAACTCAAAAATAACGCTATAATTTGTTTAGCACTGTCGTATGTTAGTGAAAAATTAAAAATCATCATCACCATCAGCCTTCATACAGATGCCGTACGACTTTAATACGAAATTAAGTGTAACTATAACTTTAAATGCTTTTTCGTTTGACATAAAAACTTTATCGTTGTACAAAAAAATAATATGTAACATTAAAAGTTTGACTTGTAAAAATATAATGTTTGTTTCATTACGTTTGAAGTAAATAAGGATTTTCTGGGAGTTTTAATCAAATTGCTGTTAAATTCCTTTGAATAGGAGCTACTTTTATTAGTCCATTCAACATTTAATTAAAATGTAAAAGGAGAAGTGGAATTTATATAGCATTTGGCTTTTTTTTCAAACACATAGATTGTATACAATAGATATACCTAGTCAGAACCATTTATTGTTTCCTCATACGAGAAATTGACCTGAATGGTTCCCCTGTTCGTGTTCACCTAGTGGGTGACAGGAATTTACTTCGTTTTACTTCCACATTTCCACGCTTTATTTATTAGCCAATCGCTTTACCAATATGTGCTTTACTATCTTTTCCCTGCGTCTTCGTCCGCGACTTTTTCTTAGGTTTTGAAACATTTATTTAATCTTTTTCGTTTTCATAACGAAAATATTTTTTTGTCAAGCGTTGAATTTTTTATTTTAATTTTTAGATGATCCCTCGAGAACTATCGTATAAAAATTTCGTGTCACATGTTTGTCGCCGCTGAACTTCTAAACTACTGAACCGATTTTGATAAAACTTCGTAACTATGTGTAATTTGGTCCAACTTAAAAGATAAAATAGTTTTTATTTTGTATTTTTTACTTTTTTAAGATACTTTTAAAAGCTCTCATTGTGTGTAAGCAACAACATAGTAAACTTAATAATATTACTTAGGGGAATGTATAAGTTCCAGTTTGCAATATTAAAAGACATAGTCAATTTACCTAATGTCGTTTACGCATCGTATTGCTTGGTGACTATATATCAATCTTCACTCTGACAGTATACTGATTGATCGCTTCGTGTATGGGCGGGCAACCAGTTGATGCTCTCCGTTTCCGATATGAATGAAGTGAGTGGGTTTATTGTTACACACGTAACTTTACTTTGAAACTCTATAATTAGATACCCTAATTTTAACTGTTATATGTCAGTATATTTATGAAAATTTAATTTGTGCGCATAATAATATTAGTCAATTTAATAAAAATGTGATATACACAGTATCAATGCTAGGTTTAAAAATGATTTAGATTTACATAAAACGCGACTCCACAAGATAAGTAATTCTTTTATGGGTGTATATGGTTTTATAATAAACTACCTGCGGTAATCAGAGCCTTATCTATAAATTAATTTAAGTGTCATTAAAACCAAACTCCTCTCAAAAGTCTATTATAAAATCACTGGTTATTTCATCTCTTTAGTCTTTATCGTTTCCATTTCGTTTCGCAGTTATAATTTGTACAGACTGTCTGGCGGCTGTAACCAACCACCGTGAAATAAGAACATCTGTGTTTTGGTGAGTGAGTAAGGAACCCAGAGCCCATTTCCCTAATCCTTCCCAATCCCTTATCTCTAATCCTAATACAGTCAATAGATTTTGTTATGTCAGATATGACACGACGACCCTAAAATTGAAAATATTTTCCCAACACTTTTAAGCCCTCTACCAGTTTGCAGACTTGTGAGTCTGCAGTCTTGCAGTCTGCAAACTGCTTGAAACTTCTTCTCATAATCTCACTATTATACAATTCAATGAATATGAATTTATTTTATTTTACATTATTTTACAATTTAACATTTAACGACATTATACAAACCAAACTAAATAGAAATTTACAGAAAATGTTCTTATAAAACATTTTACGTACTTCCTACCTAGCTTTAAGATCACAAATATTTATGTCGCGAAGATTAGTAGGTAATAGATTTATTTTTCAATGAGATGTGCTATTTATATAACCTTTAATGAATTAGTTTCAAGCGAAACGGATATTTCTAGAAGCCTTGTCTTCTTAAAAATACATACGATTTATTGACTTACTACTTGGATCAATTTGAAAAGAAAATAACTTCGTATATAGATACAACCAATATCTTTCAGAATTTATACCCAGAGCCGGCCTAAAAAGTACACAAAAAAAGTGTAGTTTTACACGCTTATAAACTTTCGTAGCAACCTGCGTATTCAAAAGGAATGACAACCGGAAATTTGTTATAGGCGTGGCAGTCACTGTAGTACACATCTGTCGGGAATACCATCGTCCCGGAAAAACACTCAGACCTTTATTTCCGATAGCTCTCTTCTTGGTAATCTTGAATATTTGAATAAACATACCCAAGTAGGTAGCACCATACACTAGCGGCTTGCTCTCAATGAATCTAAGCCAGACATACGCGGCTAGTTTAGGTGACTTAATTGCAAAATATTGTTTTTTTTTCGCGTTCCGCGTAAACATCATGGTGTACACCAGGCTGCGAACGTGTTAAAGTTGACATTTGCTTGCTCCAGGGCAATTATCAATCATTCATTTCCAACCTCTGAACAATAACTAAAAACATTATTGTTCTGGGTTTCCAACGTCTGTTTCAGCTGTCTGCTCAGTGCTTTTGTTTCCAGAGGTACTAAGAGACGAAGGTACACCCCGAATGTGCCTACGATCAACTTATCGAAAATGATTGGCTTGGTTGCTCTACTGGGACTTCTTTGTAATCGCGGCTGGGATCATTGTCACCAATAAAATTTATATTGTGATTATCGACCGCTCACAACATCGGACAATGATCGTCGACATTGCTCGTGAAAATATCGAAACAAAATTAGCTAGTACTTTGACCTAACTGAAGAGGCGACTGCTTTATGATTTCAACTAACACTCAAATAATATTCACTTACGAGTAAGTTATCATGATGAATCTTTAGATACTTCATAAGATATTGATTACAGAAAAACAACTTTATTTTCCCCGATATCCCTTTTTATACGAAGAAAGATTCACTAAAACAGACTCGTTAAAACTTTTCCTTCTCAGAAGTTTAAAATATTTTCAGTTAAGTAGAAACAACTTAATACATTTCCCAAAGTTACTGTTTTCATTATCTCACAATCTAAACAAAGTTCGAATGCCGTGTCTTAAAAATTAAGAAAGATGGTCACCTTTTGAAAACTTCAAATAAAGACAAGAAAGATAGACGGATGTATTTTTAAACAAATAATTACAGGTTACAATAATATTACCAATTTACAATATTCACACATATATGAATTTCTTAGGCGTTAAAACATTTACTTAGCTTGCTAACGTTACCTCCAATTAGGAACACAACGTATCAACAATTATTTAAACAAATGGCAATCGTGAATTAAACTACAGTTTTCCTATTTGATTCTTTGTGGGTATATTGTATACTACATTAAAAAGATATCGATAATTGAAAAAGTTAATAATGTAGATTCAAAAAGCCATGAACAGATTTACAACAGGCTATTAAGTGGCTTTGTTACGAATAAACAGAATCTTTGATCTGCTATTTATCTAATTTCGATCAAAGTACGACTGAAACTTTTTAGAAATTATAAATTTTACATAGGAATTCTGAATTTTCATGAGATAATAAGTTATTTATTACCGGTCCACAAGCGTATAGCCATCGAAATAATATATCTTTGCAAGCGTATAGCGACTACGGCCACCGGCGCACGAAAATATATCCCGGCCATTCTCACTGGAGTCGACTGTTTTGATTCTCTAACTGATCTACGTTTTACATATCATTTATAAAAGACATGGAAGGTTGCAAAGTAGAGACGACGTCATCGGCACAGCCGGTTCTAACTACGGATAACATAAGAGTCTCCGTTTTAATGGATACATCAGAAAAGAAGCAACGAAATATGAATAACCTACAAAGCAATGAATATGGCAGACGTTATAAGGAAAAAAGTCGAATGGAGTATATAAATACTTGAATGAAGAATGGACACTTATCCAATGGAAGAAATAACGTAACCGTTTTGCGGTTACGTGATTCAACGACAAACAGGGGAAGCTGCTCGTTTGTTTTTACCTTTGTTTATTTCAATTCTAAACAGAGAATTTGTTCGGGACTGTTCATGTAAATAGCTAAAAAATAATAATAAGATAAAATAAAATGTTTAGGTAAATAAATATTGTCAAAAAAAGCTAGTTATTGTCAGTTAGCTAATTGTGCAAAAATAGTCAAATTGTATTCAAATCAATAGTGAAAATAGAATAGGAAATAATAGAAATCGTGACTTGTAGTGAATAATAGTGATTATCAGTACTACAATCGTTCATATTAGGGTCGGAATAACCAGGAATTAAGACAAAGTATTGTTAATTTTATACAGTGCTGAGATGTGGACGCAGGCGAAATGTCATTACACGAATTTTAGGTCATTTGGGGCCTCTTTCACCAACCACAAGTTACACCAACCAAAGTGATGATTAGTTACTTTTCAAGTAACGCTAATTGGCGAGTAAATGTTACGAGTATCTTGTTTCAATTTCATTGAAATTACGCTTTAGTAATGCTACTCGAAGATGGTGAAACTCGTAAGCTTTCTTACCGGTGACTTTAAGTGGCGGTTAGCCTACTTGACACATTACTCAGAGATGGTGTAAGAGGCCCTAAATAAGGTAATTTTTAATTTTGCGTTAATAGGTTTCGTCAGGTGTCACAAAGTCACAAGACAAAGACTTCCTTTTAGTTTGTGGCAAAACTTGCATGATACGGTCTTTAATTGCAGAAGCGGACATTTTACGATGGTTTTCGCTCTTAAGCTGTCATTTCCTTTATTATACGACGAATATTTATTATAAGCATTTCTGTATATGTACATATGTATATAACGTTACATATATTGGGTCCCACAGCTCTTTTCTTTGTGTAAAGAGAAAGATCCTAGTCCGATTTATCATATTTTGTTTTGGTTTAAATGTTTTATAAATATTTAATAGCTTATAATTAATTTTTCATCTTTTTTAAACGACATATTATATAACTTGCTCTCAATTTATATGTGTATAATTTAAAGGTTTATTAAATTATTTGTAAAAAAAAATCTAAAAAAAATTCTAAACTGTCGTATCGCCCGGGATGCAATTTTTATACAAAAACCTTCCTCGTATATCTATTTCTATTAACATGTTTTTGCAAAAACTGTTTGAATGTTACAATAATGATTTCATTTCTTTATAGATCATCGAAGCATTGAATTATCTTCACTACACTGCAAAGCAGATTCATCGAAATGTATGCCCACAAGTCATCATTGTGAGCAAACGAGGCACCTGGAAGCTGTTTGGCCTCGAATTTGTCGGTGAGTACAACTATACAGTTAGCATTGTTTTAATTAATTTAAATTAAACTTAAGTTTTTGCTCTTAAGGTAAAGGCAAACGCGATGCATATCTTAGAAGTTTAGTATAGGTCTTTGAAGTCTGATCTATGAAATCAGACCAATCTCGAGTTCCTAACTTGCTAGACTGTCATCACAATTAAATATAGAAAAAGCTTACGCTTTAAATGATCTTACATAATTTTGATACTGATTAATGTGTCTGTCTATAAAGTCCAAGATACTTAGACGAAATAAAACTATCTTCAAAAGCCAGTATTAACAAGAAAGTGTATAACATAATTTATTCAGATTCTTGTAATTAATTAATTAATTCACAGAAAAGTAATTATATCAATTATAATAACAAGTAAGTATCTATTCTGAATTTTCGCGCTAAAAGTTTTACTGCTTCTCAAAAGGTTTTCTATTATGAGAGTTAAGACATTTTACTAACTTATTAAGATTACTAAACTTATACTAATATTTTATTATTATATCTACACACTAATACACAAGCTATAAATAAAATTATATCCCCCGACTTTATGTTGAGACCAAACAACACAAATTTCTACAGCAACTAGAAAATGGGGTGATGACTGATGATCTTAAAACGCCTGAATAGATCTTTGTAAACTATAAGAACCATCTTGGTCACGTCTCATCAGCTTTCAATTATAAAAAAAGGATCAAAATCGGTCCATCCGTTTGAGAGCTACGATGCCATAAATAAATAATAATAATAAATTCACACATTCCACACAGCACCATCTAGTTCCACACCTAAGCAACTAAAGCTTGTATTATGCATACCAGATAGTTGATATACTACATAGATTACTTTTTTTATAAATACATACATATTATAAATACAAAACATCCATGACTGAGGTACAAAGGTAAAATGTTAACATATAAAAATTTGCCCCTAGCGCGATTCGAACCTACGGTTTAATTAACAAAATTTAATTGACAATAACCTTCCGCTTCGTTTGGGAGAATTATTAAAGTTACGTCACAAAACTAGAATCTATTTTCTAAAATTGATCAATTATATCAAACAAGCAACCCGCTCCCGGCTTTGCCCGGAATAAATTTTTTTACATACACAGACCTTCCACGTTTATCCCTCCTTCCAGAAGTGAAAACCGTATAAAAATCTGTTGGATAGTTTAAAAGTAGTTAGCGGGAAAAAGACACGACGGAGTTATAAAATACCTAATCTAGAGATTAAAGTTTTATGAAAGAAATGGTTACTGTGAGTCTTCCGTAACCGATAGAGATAAGCCATCGCGGCGATATTTTTAGGATTTTGCTAGAACCACAATTTTCTAGACCACCGGTGCCATGCTTCAAGCACGGCACCGGTGGTCCGGCGCGCTGGTGGGTACATAATATATATATGTACGTAGCCAAACTCTAGTTTACCTAAATAGTGTATAGCCAATATATACATTTGCCATTTCTATACCAACCTGCTTCGCAGTCACTTATATCTCGTATAAACCATAATTAAATAATGAAGCGTTATTACACTTTAAAAATTTTCCTTTCATATCAAAACTATTTCAAAAATTATCATTTGACTGATTAATTTGATGGCTAAACATTTAGAGATTAAATCATATACATATTTTAAAAGAGCGCTTGTTTATTTCATGATTATTTCGCCTGTTTAATAGGGTTAGTCCAAGTAGTTTTACTATTAGTTCTACGATAGAACATATTTCCCTTGCAATGTTCTTTTCAAACTGTTCGTAATTGTAATATTTTGTATATTATGACATTCTCGTAAATTATTGTCAAAGCCGCCAAAAGCAATTTTGTAGCTTGAGAAAGCACGTTCGAGAAAACAGACTTGCTCGCAGTTATATTATTTCGATGCTTTACGCTCGTAAATGGAAAAACAAAAGCCGGCGAGCAAACACAGAATATACCATTAATATATCCTGATCATAATTTGTTCTTTTCAACGCTTTAAGCTGTTAAATAATATTTCTTTTTCCTTTGCAAGGTTTTACCAACAACTTTATTTTCTAAACATTTCAGTTACGTATTTTTTTTACTTTGTTATAAGGGATTACCTCAATCTGAATCTCAAGTGAAGATGAGGTCGAAGATAGAGTTCGCTTGCCCATTAATTTACTCTGTTCTTGAAGGGTCCCAAGTTGCAAGTTTCAGGGTAGGTACACCGAAGATAGTAGATAATTCCAGTGCTTCATTGTGCACATAATAAATGAAGGCGCAGTTACATTAGGACTCTTTAATCCACCACTTGTTAATATAAAATGTTCATTGTTATATATATATATATATATATATATTTTTTTGACTTAAAACTCAAAGAATGTCTATCGCTTACTTTATTATTAAAAGCATATATAACATGTGCGCTGAATATCCCTCGAGTAGCCAGTACAAATACCGTTTGTGTATTCTGCCCCAGGAGAATGCTATAGAATTTAATACTATGAAAGTAATTAAGACACTAAAGCCGTGCATCGTCTTTGGAACCACAAACGCTGCAATCTATTTATTATACACCCCAACTTATTAATGTGCTGTCCCCACTGGCGTTTTTAATATTCTAACGAACCGCTCCCTGCTTCGTCCGGGATGTAATTTTTTTATACACACCAACTTTCCCTCTTTCATACCTTCCTCGTTTTTCCCTCTTTCGATAAATGAAAACCGAATTTGATGAAAGAAATGGTTAATGTGAGTCGACCGTAACAAATATGCCATCGCGTAGTTTTCTAAAAAAAAAACAGAGCCAAAAAAGTTTGTCACATTATTGGATGGGGTTTCTAAAAACTTTTTGATTCACCTTGTATTTTAATTATGTTGTGAATCATAAAGTAGGTATGTAACGGTTTAAATTATACTATAGCACTAATTGGTAAGAAAGAAACCAGAGTATATCCCCGGACAGCGTGAGTGCATTGTCCTCTCATGATGAAACGCTAGACGAAATAGGTGAGGTAATAAAGGGGCTTCGCTTATATAGCCCGTCCCTTAAGTCGGAGGCGGCGAGATGGACCTTAATAAGTTAGTTCGAATAATACAATTTCATATTCACGTGAACTGTAGACTTACTTACATTTTAACAATAAATTAACATAATTGTGCCTTGTGTTACACTAACTGTGATTTAGTTTGTCACAATTAAGCATCATAAAAAGCGCTAAGCTGTGTTAATTCTATCATATTTGAAATTATTTACTTTTTAAAAATATTTCAAATTTATATTTCTCCTATATTTTCCTTTGGCCGTTTAAAATAAACATAATTTGTATTGTTGAGAGCCCATGATTCAAAAGATGAAAACTCGAGGTACCTACTCTTTTTTTTAACCTCCGACGCCCGACTCAAAGGCGGGGTGTTATAAGTTTGACGTGTGTGTCTGGTATCTGTCTGTGGAATCGTAGTATCCAAAGTTTTTTTGTTTGAAAGTCAACATGATCGGGATGGCTATTAGCTATAATTTATATAGATCTGTAGGTGTTTGAAGACCATCAGCCCATTTCCTAATTGACGAAGGGATTTCACTAACTTCCACATTATCGAATGATGTGTAATTTGAGATACTATTTACACCTGTGGTGTTACAAATAGTTCGCGGGGTACCCAATTCCTCAGCAACTAACAGTAGATGTAGCGTGTTTGGCTCAATAGAAAGTCGGGGGTTAGATTATAATTTTAATTACAACTTGTTGCTAGTGTAGTGAAAAGGGAATACAAAATTCTAATTAAGGAAGTCCTTCATACAAACATCACTTATTATAGCGAAAGTTCTGGAGCTTTATTATGTATAGCGAAAGTTCTGGAGCTCAACCACAGAGACGGGCTTTTCCACTCGAGCAAGCTTATATAAATCCCATTTAGATGTTGTCCACCATTGTTCTTGAAGATATCGTGGTATTTACAAAGTCCAGAGAGAAAGAGAGAGAAAGCTTGGAAAACAGACTGAAAATACGTTTCCAGCGTAGTTTATTCGAGGCAGGTATTCGTAGATTTACTTTGGCTAGACACATACTTTCATGCTCCGTCGAACGAGACTGATTCTTCTAGTAGATCGCCTACTATGTAATTCTTAGTGAAACGTTTTCTGAACGCACTCACACACACTCCGTGCTAGTTTTATTTCTAAGTAAAGGAATTCTACTTACTTGACCTTTCTCTTTATAATAGTTATATGATATCAAAAACTAACCGGTGCCCGCGACTTCATCCGCGTTGAAAAGAATACACACTTTACTTTATATACCTACCAAAAAGAATATCTTAATAAAGTTAAATCTTAAACATTTAAACCTTTGATGGTGAATTACTCGTAAATTTCACTTTACTTAATTACGGTTGTACTGAAGCAGGCCACTATTTCAAATATAACTTTCTCAAACCTATTACTGTATACAAGCTCAGTTTCCTCAGAAACAAATTAGTAAGGCTAAACACGACTTTATCTTTATTCTCAACTTATCCTTCACCATCTTCTTGGTGTTGGTTGTAAATAGATATGATCTTAGACGACCGTCAAATGAACCGTATAAATCTCTACCTCCATTTATAGAATATAATACAGACAACTTTCATTGGATTCATTTGTGTTATTAATTTCACCCGCTATTTCTTTTTTAAAGTAAAAGTAGGCCGACGATTCGATGATAAGGAGCTACTACGATCATCACAAGAATCGGGTTTAGGGTTTCAAAATGTGCTGCTGATCTTAGTAATTAAAGATAATATAAGTTTATAATATAAAAATATAAGAATATATAACATAAGGATGTGCTCGGGGTTACTCTGTAAGATTGAATAAGGCATACAAACATACAAACGCATAACTTGGAGGATCAGTAAGTTAAAGGTGGCAATGGGCAGGACACATAGTATGGAGAACGTACAGCCTCTGGGGCCGGAAGGTGTTCGAGTGGTGCCCCGCATTAAACAGACCGGCAATGATGATGATGATGATGATGATAAAAGAAGCGGTCTTCTGTAAAAAAAGTGGTGGAAGAAACTTTTTACTCCATATATTTGGTGATTTTGTAGTATTGTACTAACATTAGATTTAGCTACAATTTAATTACATAGAAAAATATCAGTTAGAAATTTATTCTAAAAAAGTTCTTAAAATAACTCGAACTTATTAAATAGATAACAGCGGGCGCCTGTACCGGCAAAGTTAATTTAAGAACGAATTTCTTATGAAACTTCCTAACTTACTTCCGTTATAATCACTGTTTACTAAATCGAAAGCCAATTTTTTGTATGAAGACATCAAGTTAAAATTACTTTTTTGATGTATAACTAAGAAGCTAATATAGCAGTATATATTAATATATAACAATATATAGCAATATATTATACTAGCTACACGATCCCGGCTTCGCCTCGGTTCAAAATAGAAACTGTCCTATCTTTTAAGTTGGACCAATTTACACATAGTTAAGAAGTTTTATCAAAATTCGGTTCAAGAGTTTAGGAGTTCATCGGCGACAAACAACGTGACACGTAATTATAGTATATATATACTAATATGCTAACTAAATGTCGTTCAGGGTGTCAATTTTCCCCATTTTCAATCTCTATTATTGCTTAACCAACCTCTAATATGCTATAACCAGACTATTGCCTAAACACACACACACATCTTCACATTTATATTGCATCATGGTTGAATTACTAGCCCGTTAAATCACAGTTTTTCTAACCACACAAAGGTGTTGTACGAAAGTTTCATTAAGGGCAAAGATATATTCAGTCCTTTAGCAATTACAATACACTGATCCGGGACTAAGCCTCGCTAATTCTCCTTTGAACTTTGTACCATACATCTTATCATGTGTTAGTATTGTTGAACAAAAGGAAAAGATACAAAGTACAATTTCTCGGCTGGTCACAGCTGGTTGATCTTTTATCTACCTAAGTTTTTGCTTCCTCTCACTCCTACTTGAACTAATCGAACGCTGCGGATTGCTAGGAGTATACGATTAAATGGAGCTGCAGAAAATCCACATATCTATTAATTCGTTAATTACAAAAGAGCTATCATTAGTTAGCCTCAGTAAGTGAATTCACATATTATAAGTAAGATCAAAGTCGGAGTCATGTCTATAAATGCAATCCAACTGGCGCATATACATATTCTTTCATTATTATAAATCTCAGCCATAGAACATTCACTCTTGGGTAACTTTCATTCGGAACGGTCAGAAGCAGCCTAGATCTATGCATTATTAGGTGCTCTGTCAACATTAAGACGTCGCCTCTCCGTGAAATGACTCCCATTTTCATTTCAACTTATAATCCCCCCGAGTTATATCTGTGATTTGAGCTCATTGAGCGACTTTAAGCCTTGTCATAAAGCCTATGACTATATATTCTTTACATAATATTTGTTAATTAAGAAATCGTAAAATATCATGCACATATTTCGTCAGGGTGCAGCAACAAGAAAGGAAATACAAATACTTGGTTAAGTATGTCTTAAGTCTAATCTTGTGCTATTACTTATGATATTATCCGCACCTCAACAAACATTCAAGATGTTAAATTAATCATTGAGAAGGTGAAGATGCACTCAGTAACATTTGAGTTTATTTAGGACGTTTCGTGAACGTGCTACGTGTGTTTAGCAAATACGTCGACAGTGAAGTCAAACCACACTAGACTAACGGGTAAGCAAATATTTTGCCACAAGTTGAAAAACTAAATGATATAGTGCCTGAACTGCTAGGAAATAATACTGATTAAGAGCTCACTTTTAAACTCGACCAAATTCCACTACGTAATTCTATGATTGCTCATTAGTAGGTCGTAGTAATGCATAAAAAAACATGACATTTCTGAGATATAGATTTGGATGGAAACAAAAAACTGAAATATAATTAATCTATCAGTATATAATTAATTGTAAAATTTGTGAAACGCATCATTCTGTCAAATAGATCGTCAAAATTATTTTTGTCGCTATGTCGGCACAACTATCCTTTATATTCACGAGGAATTTGAACGTCATAGGTCATTTAGTTTATTTACAGAGCGCTATTTTATCAGTTCATGTCAAGTGTGTTGAGATTTTTACAATGGATCGAACAAAGAATCTGTCTTAAATTTTGTTTTGAGATGGAATTTCGTGTGCTGAAGCGCTGAAAATGTTACCAAGCCTTACGGTAAATTCACTGTATCAAAATCATGTGTATGAGTGGTACAGTGAATTCAAGAGACTGATCGGCCATCAACGTCTTTAATCAAAAATGAAGGTCATGACAGTTTTGTTTTATTATCGGGGTGTCTGCACTCGGAATTCTTGCAAGAAGGTGAGAAAGTAAATAAGGAATATTTATCTGGGCGTTATTTGATAATTGAGAGAGCAAATTCTTCGAAAAAGATCAGATTTGTGGAAAGAAAACTCATGGATTTTGCACCACGGTAACGCGCCATCTCACAAGGCTATCATTGTGAACGCATTTCTAGCCAAAAACTCAACAAATCTTTTGAAACAACTACCGTATTCTCTGATGTGGCTCCGAACGACTTTTTTCTTTTTCAAAAGCTCAAATTACCACTTCGGCCGATAGAAGACATAAAAGAGAATCGCAGCGAGCAGTAAAGTCGATTCCAAAAAAATCCTTTAAAAATGTTTTGATGATTGAGTTATTCGTTGGCGAAGTGTATTAGTGTCGGAAGGAGTATATTTTGAAGGCAATACAATAAATTTGAATAAATAATCCATATTTTGTGTTTTATTGACCGATTCCCGGTACTTTCTTGACATAGTTGTAAATCTACACTTGAAGCACTCAGATGTAACAGGCCCGAACTGTATTAACATTTCGACAGCCGAGCATTCGAGCTACTAGACTACTGATTATTAACTGGCGTTAAACATATAATGTTTCCGACTTGTTGAAGTGAAGTTATAACGGAACAAAACAACTTGAAATTAATGAGACATTTATTACTTCAACGAAAATCTTTCGTCTGACCTAAATTGGACTATATACTGCACAGGAAACACATTTTCAATGTTTATAAGAATACATTCTGAGTTCAAATTTTTGTTTAAGTCGTAAATATTTACAACAGATTGAAAATTATTAATTATTTTGTTACAGAGAACATCATTGGACCAGACCCAACAGACATGATGGCAGTCCCACCTTGGTCTATAAAAGTAGCCAAGATTATTCAACCGAATCTTGACTTTTTAGGTAAATATTCTTTTTAATTGTAGTATAGTAGGTATATTGTATCTATACCATTGATTTCTGCGTATAATTTCTAGAATAAACTCCTGGCTCCTGGCTTGTTATCCCGCCGAAGGCACATCCGGTAATAATTAATCGCCTGATATACATAATAGATTTTCTGAGAGCTGCGTATATTTCGTTATAAGAAATAATATAATATTTTAATACAATACATTCGTGAGATTACAACGTTACATAAGGCATATTTCTAATAAAAAGGAAATAACAATAAATAATGACAAAAGGAAATGTTACCTATTTATATACTTATTAGTTACAATTCTATTTGTACACCATTACTATGGTATCTGTACAATCCATGTTTTTCTATTAAGAAAGAACAAAGAAGGTACCTATCTGTAGAAAAAAAATACCAGAGCTACACGTGCAATCCTGTGAATTTTCGGTTATTTAAAAAATGGGATGTGGCTGGCAAGGCAGTGTGTTTTACGTGTATACTTACGCGTACGTTACAGTAATATTCTGTTTGAGCGTATTATATGTATACTAGCTGTTCCCCGCGACTTCGTCCACGTTGAAAAATAAAAATAGATATAAGAAATATAACGCTAAACCTCTTGTTGCTATAACATTTCATCCAGGCGTTAGTTTTTTTATTTTATTTTAGATGATCCCTCGGGAACTCAGACGTATTAATTTTTTTATTATCACAAGGCCTTCAACGAGGCAGGCATCAATCAAAATCGTCGTCATCTAATCCAAGTATCACTTGGCGGATGCCGCCGCAATTAGGTATAGGAGGCACAGCCAATGAAGTTCTAAATAACATCAAATATAATAATCCCACAGGAACCTACAGCTAAATGAGAAAAAATTTTGATTATTTTAAACAAACACTAGCAAAGTCTATAGAAATAGTGTATTTGTGTCAAAAGATTAATCCCACACGTATATATGTATGTAGAGGTTCAATAGTGCGATCATAAAGTGTCAACATGAAGCGCTTGTTTGGCATGTTCACTTCCCAACAGAGGATACGAATGGAATTATTAGCGGTGAATGATTCAACAAGTGGCTAGACTATTGCAATATCGTATGAATATCACAGTTCACAGTTGACTTACGCTATCTATTTAGGGTTGCCAGTGTTCAAGTTTTTTTTAATAGGACGTTATACTAGCGACTCGCTTCCCGGCTTAGCGCGGGTGTAATTTTTTCTGCTAATTATATTATATGTAGAAACCTTCCTCGTTTAACGATCTTTCCACTAATGATCCGTTTAGTTACAGACATACAGACAGACAGACGCGGCAGAGGGCTTTGTTTTATAATAAATAATATGTAATGATGTCATCAGTAATTTCTTAATAATATATTTTATGGTTTCATTCATTTCATACAATTCATAAGGGCAAAGTTTTTAAGTAAATAAGTTCGGAATATGATTAATAGAATTTATCAGAGCGTAGAAGCTCAATTTGGAGATATAATATAAAAAATTATGGTGGATACTAATACGAAATTTTTTGGCCGCCACCATTTGATAATAAAATAAATAATAAATTAAAGAAACATATAATATGTAGTTTCTTTACATAAATTTTCCTAATAGGTACAGTAGAATAGAAAAATCGAATTTAGTTGTTTGATCTACCGTATACAAATAAAAATGAATAGCAAAACTTGAGAGCGGCTTTTTTTTTTTTAAATCTTTGATGTCCGAGGAAGGCTTTTATGAAGCTTCGTCGACCTCGGAATGTTATTGGGAAGGGCTAAACTTTAGATTATGGACCGTCGATTTTAGTGTTTTTTTTTAATTGGGGGGGAAGAGGGAGAGGGGAGGGTCTCTCCGGTACAACTCCCCACCTGCGCAAATGTATAGTTTCCAAAATATTCATGGTTAAAGTTTGAGGTTATGTCTGTACCGCTGTCCGTCGAGTTGGCTGACTGCGATTTTTTTGGGAGAAGGTTAGAGTAAAACAAGTAATTGTGCAAAGTCTCAAACTGTGTAACCACGTAGTTTTTTGAAATTAAAATAATTTAGCACCATTTCCCCCTTAAAAAAATGACAATAACGTATATGGAAATGCGAGCGAAGCGAGCACACCCGGTTAACTACTATAGGCAAAAGGTGTATATTCCAAAAAAAAATGGGTTAGGTTAGGTTCTAATAATGTTATGAAAATGCGAGCGAAGCGTGCACACCCGGTTAACTACTTTAGGCAAAAGGTGTATATTACAAAAAAAATGGGTTAGGTTCTAATAATGTGTATGAAAATGCGAGCGAAGCGAGCACACCTGATTAACTACTTTAGGCAAAAGGTGTATGTTACAAAAAGAAATTGTGTTGGGTTAGGTTAAGTTTATAGGTATTTTGCTAAAGGTTTGTATATGACCATCCATGTATATGGAGTTTTAGTGCGGTAAAAATCCCACATAACCTTATTCCATTTGCATTGCATGCGGCATTTGTCATAAGGTACCTTTTGAAGGTTTCTCCACTCGTTAAAAAAAGCTAGTTACGTCACAGTGGTTTTCTTTAAGCAGTACAGACTTAACCTTAAACTTTAACCATGAATATCTTGGAAACTATACATTTGCGCAGGTGGAGAGTTGTACCGGAGAGACCCTCCCCTCTCCCTCTTCCCCCTCAATTAAAAAAACACTAAAATCGACGGTCCATAATCTAAAGTTTTACCTTGGGAAGCTTAAAAATAAATGTCATTAATAAGTTTTGCAATTATATTTTATAATATATACTAGCCATCCGCCTCAGGCTTCGCATGGGCGAATTTTTCTACTGCAAATTGTATTCGCCTATGTCTATTGCTCGTATATTACTCTTTCCAAAATCCGTTGTGATGTTTAGACATAGAATTAGCGAAGCCCGCCGCCGCGCTCGCCTTTGGCGGCGGGCTTCGCTAATTCTATGTGTTTAGATAAATTTAGCGGAGAAACAGACAGAAGGGGAATTTTATTTTATAATATTATGTGTAGATAATCACATAGAAAATTATGTTTTCAGGTCAAACGCATCCATATCTAATGACATACTTGGTCTTATCCAATAACTTTTGTTTAAAAAAAAAAACGAATTCTCTTTGTCGGTAGGTAATAAAAAAATATTTGCTCCTTTTAATAAGCATTGATTTAAAATTAAAATGACTAAAAAAAATTAATACACAAAATCCTATTAGTTTTAATATAGTTTTGAGCCGAGATTGGCGATCACAAAGCATTTTTTTTCTATCGAAAAAAAGCACTCAAAAGCCGTATAATGGATTGCACTTTTAATAAATAATCCATTTCCGTTGTGTCGTTAAAACGAATGCTTTGGATATACATATGCATCGGATACGCTAACTGCTTAATTAATTTATATTATGAAATTTTTGCTTACCTATGTGGAATTTTTATAGTGCAAGACGTCATGTTGCGATAACATTGAAACAGATTGTAATATAAGTTGCCGTGGAGCTTAATTACTGCTGCATTACTTTGAACAAGCTTTGCAATATATCGTATTAAATATTACAAATGTGCAGTCTTGATACAAAGCAACCTTGAGTAACAGGTAGTTCTAAGAATACTGTTATTGTAGTTACATATTTAGGTTCAGCTGCGTTCTAATTAAATAAAAATCAACGTGAAACAATGTTTTTCAATTAAATACTTGCTATTAATATTCTATTAATAAATTTATCTACTATCTGCTATGAAAATATGCTCATGTGATTTTTGATATATAGATTTGTTATACCTACGTACTATTAAGTATCTAAGAAGATTAAGTTATATGGATGCCCTTAAATTCACGTTAATTTACCTGTGATAATTTATATCCAATTAATCGAATTAATTGGATATAAATTTATTTTTATTTATTTATTTTTATTTTATCACAAATAAATACATTGAAATATACATCTATATAATATACATATATAATAACCACTATGGAAGCAGGTTGAAAGAAGTATTCACATAATGTCATAAATGATTGATATAATTTTGATTCAAGAAATTTTCTTTGACAACCCAATTCGTATATCACTCACCATTAACAATTGTGCCAATAAGTCACCACCTTTAATGCATTTCCTGAGTAGCACTAAACAGTTTCGCAGAAATTACTCTCCCTGTCTCAGTTTCTTGGCACTTTGGAACATTTTTCTTTCAATTAATATTAATATCCCTCCGCAAAGACTTCCATTTCCGTCTATTGAACTGCTATATGAGTTTGCTTTGTTGGATAACTTTTGTCTCGGCGAGCATCGTTCCAACCAAACTGGGTTTGGTTCAAATGCTTTGGTCGGAGAGTTTTTGCAATGTATTCTGTTGACTGGTCTAAATCACGTGACAAATTCAACTTTTAATTACTGTTAAAACAACCGTTTATTTGATTCTCTCTAGTAACCAATATCGAAACAATTCCCAACTAACAAAAATTCAACTTATAGTGGGTTATATTGCCAAAAATAATATTCTTATAAGAACCGTATTATCGCTAATAAGGGTGCGTTTGGGCACAAATTATAAGAACGATAACCTTATACCCCTCTTATAGTTGCTTTATTGTTAGCTTCTTTTTCTTATACGTGCTTTATTATGGTAAGCAACAAGGGAGTTAAACTTATAACGGCAAAAAAAAAAGCTCTTAAAAAACCATTATACTTATAAGCAACAATTTCAATGCATTAATAAAGGTGATCACCCTTATACATGTTTTATTATGAGCTGCAACAAGAGAGTTAAACTCAAAACAGCAAAACAAAAGCATTAAAAAATCCGTTCGCCCTTATAACCGTGTGTTTGTCTGGATAAATCATTCTGCAATAAGGGATTTGCATTTTCGCAAAAGTGTCAACCATTTTAATTTAAAGAAAACGGTAAGTTATTGATTTATGTTACTCGTATGTATGTAGTTAACCTGAATATGTACTTGTTTATAGTGAAAACTATGTGGGAATTCAAATTCATATCAAAATGTGGTACGCAGTTTGTTATATTATCAACGCGCCCTCGCATTTAAACTGTTTTGTGCTACAAATGTGATTAATTATTTAATCATATTTTTAACAACGCCTTTATAAGGGCATAAGCACTTCGCACATCCTCTACAAGGAGTCTATGAGAGTGAAAACTTTATAATGGCATCATTTGTTGCTTATGCTATCGCCATTTTCCATACCATTAGGGTTCCTTTCTCACAATTAAAAACCCGTTAGTGTTTTATATCAATTTTGTTTGTTTGTAGGAACGTCTAATACAGAAAACGACGATCCGATGTCACCTGCATCCATTGTAAGAACTACAGATGACCTCTTAGAGCCATCTTTACCAAATACTGTAATTCCTACTGAGCCACTTGAAACATCTTTAAAAATACGTTTTCATATCCGAAAAATGATTGTTCCTACTTAAGTAATATATAACTAAATGATTCTTCCTATTAAGTAATATACAAGTAAATGATTCCTCCTACTAACAATAAGTAATGTATAAGTAAATGATTATTTCTTAGTAGAAGTGATTGTTCCTGTCTTTATTAAAAATACATGATTTTCAAATTAGTTGTTTTATTTTACAAAGTATGGATTGATGGTATAAAATACATTTCCCAATTATACTCTACATTTAATAATTTACATTTAATATCAGTACATGAAAAGTTATATATACATATAGATATATATTGATTTACTAGCAGTATAATCTTCACATTTATAAATATTAATTAATGAAGACTTTAAGTGATAGTCAAAGGCATCAATTAAATTATCAATGCGGTAACCTTCTAGTCTTATGTCTTCAGTTTCTTTAAGGTGTATTGATCTTATTTCGATAACTTGTTCGTCTTTTGTTAAAAACCATTTATCGTGTTTTTTGGACGATAAAATAAAAGATTCAAAATGAAGTATCAATGTAGATCCATTTTTGCTGTTGCACAGTTTTGGAAATGGATATTTTAATTTGTTCTCACTGTAAAGGCCAATTTCGACTTCATTTCTCTCGTGTAACCTTCTATCCACTTGTCCCAGTGGCTTATTTCCATGTCTCAACATATGTTTGATAATTTGAAGTTTATTCTCAAAAGGGTAAGCATTGAAACTTGGTAAGATGCCAAATTTTTTGACCTCATCAACAAGGTGTGATAAATTATGCAAATTACTTGTAATGTCATCTTTTCCATAAAATATTCCATAATCTTTTACAAAAGAATTTAATAACGCCTGTGCTAAACGTAAAAACTTAAAATGATTTTTATTAGAACAAATTGTGATGGCACAGAATAAACAAATGAAATGTTTGTATGCGTCACAATCTAAATAATACGTAATAATGTATTACGAAACTAAGGTATAATAAAAAAGTGCGGTATTCAGAAGCTTTCCAATGTGCTAGGACTATTTTATTAGGCACTTCATGGACATTTCGTAAAGTTTTTTGTAATTGTGTAAGTAATCCATTATGCCAGTAATGTCCAATACCAATTTCAGTAATGCATATTTCTACTTTATTTGTTTTGAGCAATGTACGTGCATCTAATCAAAATCACTCTTCAACTTAAAAAATATGTCTATATCACTATCTTCAACTCTTCATTTAAAAATATGTATATCACTATCACTATCTCTAATATCATATTGATCCTCACTGCTTCCCTGTTCATTGTCATGTTCCACAAAACGATTCTCTACGGAACCATTGGATGTATGGTTTAGTTTCAGCTTGGTCATTTCGTAGTATACTAAAAGTAGAAGTGCTGGGTGTTATGCTCACAACAATGTTTTCGTAATTTTTTTGAAATTTTCTTCTATAGCAACCACTCCTCTTAAACTTCTTCCAATCTTTTGAATTCATTTTGAAATGTAAACTCCGAAATAGATTCCCCGCAGCTGCACTTTCAAAATGGCCAACTAGTTATATAAAACATTTTAATCTAACCATCTAAAGAATGATGCTCTTGTAATTACTATGTAAGTGAATATGGATTGCTTTCATTCTTATAAAAACCACATAAAATGCTATAATTCGTTGTTGGGTAGACATCTTATAATATGCTCCTATAAGTTAAAAGGCAACATAGTTACCTTGTGCTTTACTTTTATAAGAATAATGAGCCCTATTAAAAGCTTTTATACAGCTTTTGAATCTTATACGGCTAAAAAGCAATGTAACTAGCCCCTATAAGGAGAATACATTTTGAACTCTTTTTGTAGCCATATTATTTGGCTTTATTAACGTTTACGCAGCCAAATTATAAGAATAAAGGTAATAATAGCTAAATCTTCTTATAATGTGTCATTATAAGGTGCATAGATATTATCATTGCTCTTTTAAAACAACTATAAGAGTTTTGACCTTATAGAATTTATTTTATAAGGTTAGTTTGTTACTTGGGTTGACATTCAGCTGGAAATTTCAGCATATAACAACCTACATATAGCAGTACAAAGGAATATCAACATCGCATTAATATGACGTTATTTCACCCAGATGGTTATCAGAACCATTATATATTAATGTTTACTTTTAATGTTTCCATTCTCATACATGAAAACATGTAATGAAATCATAAAAGGCATTAAATTCCGCACAAAAAATTGTCCTTTCTGTTCTCTTTCCAGGCGTGAAGTAAGAGATCCCAGAGTTCTTTCAATATTCCCTCATCTGTTTGTTGAACTTTATCTTATCAGCCCGGTCGACTTATCATCACATCGACCGTCAATCTGCCGGCCGTCGTTAGTCATAATACAAACTGCAATTTTTGTTTTGATAGATTTTTCAATGAAAAACTTTTAACACAGGTAGGAAAATGCGAACTAATATAACACCGCCTTTTATCTCTTCGCTATGGTAAACTTTTTAAGTTTAATTTCGTCGACAACGCTGTGGGCAACCGCCAATTTTAGCTTTAAGCGTCAATGCACTGAACAAAATGAAAAAATTGTGATTTTTCGCTGCTCGTATTTGAACTGAACGATTCTAACGTGAATAAAAGTTCATACGATCTGACTCTATGGAATATTATGTGTTTTTCTATTTATTAAATTTATGCAAAAGTATATATTAACAAAAGTATAACTATTATATACTTATTATAAGTTTGTCCCGCAACTTCATCCGATTGGGATTGTCTCTTGGTGTGCATTAATTTATTGTTTTAGCAGATCAAAAATATTATATTCTGTTTAAAGAGCTATGCAGATATCCGAGTTGTTTATTTATTTTTTCTATATAAATTAAAATGTTACAATGTTACCACCATTTGAGACGTTTATGGCGTGTATTTTGTACATACTCGATAGAGTGATCAACGTCACTCAAAGAGTTCCGTTTTTAAAACATATAGGTACTGTATAGTAGTTTTTTAGTTATTCGTGTAATGAATAAACTACTGGACCGATTTTAAAAATTCTTTCACCAATAGGACGTGCAACAACTAGTGTACAATATAAAGACACTTGTATAACTTGAGATTTAGTCTATTAAAGTTTTATAAAAAGGAACAACGCCTTTATATCTTTCAGTGATAAATAAAAAGAGTATATAGTAATTTAGTAGTGCGGTATACTGTCGCTCAGACTTGCTGCCCAGTAGACAGAAGTGTGGGCGGCAGTGTTCTCAGTTATTAACATATTTAATTTTTTTCCATTTAGCTCCCGAAGTGCAGACGAATGGACAATGCAATATTCTATCGGATATGTTCTCTTTGGGGCTGGTTATCTGCGCCGTATTCAACAGCGGCAAGCCGCTTATTCAAGCCAACAACAATCCAATGCTTTACATGAAGCAAATTGAATTCGTAAGTACATACCATGTTTTATACGCTTACGATTTTAGTGAATCGCTTTGAATGTTCAATCCATTGGTTTAGCTTTTTCAATGCTGGATTATACTCGTAGTGCAGTGCCTGAAAAGGAGTCGTCCTTCACCCTTCTGTTTACCAAACAAAAATTTTGCAATTGTAATCTATGAGAAAATAAATCGCGATCGTGTTGCCTATTAAAATATGCTCATGGATATCAATAATAGAAAAAAAACTAGCTGCGTCCTTCTTTATTTCTCTGCACAGTATCTACATTTAATGATTCTGTCCCACAAGTTTGCTTGCTCCGATTTTCGTGAATAATTAACAAAAAAAAAATGCACCTTAAACTCGCTATTATAAACGTTATACCCAAAAGTATAAGTTTCTAGCAAGTATAATTTAGAACACTGTGGATGTAAGCATAAATGTTTCAAAATTCATGTTTTGAGGTGAGGTTATAATTTTTTTTTAAATCTCTTGCTCAAATGAAGAGTTTAATAGGCACTAAATGTTTTCAAAAGTTTTAAAGCCGTTAGGACAGATTTCTTATATCTTAGAGAAAAAAAAGGTCAAAGCGACATGGGAGTATGACAAAACAAATTTTCATTTTTCCTCCTATGATGTTGTTCACGCTGTGTTTGCGACGCGACGCCCTGAAAAGGAGCCTCACCTAACACAAAGAACTATTGTTTACTGAAAATGTCGACAGAATTTTCTTGAAATATTGACCTTACAAATTATTATTTAGGAAATAAAGGTCCTCTTTCCGCGTGTTTTCCGTTACCGGAGTAAGCAACGTGGATCACATAAAACGCGTAATACAATTTATGGGTCTTTAAATAAAACAGAAGTTTCAGACTCAATATGTTAGTCAATGAAAAATGGAATTACGCTTCTAACTCCTAAACAGTTATATTAATTATTATCAACACAGGGACATTTTAGATATAAATGTATAAAAAACAACACACCTATATAATCTATGTAATACTAAATTTCCCTCAGATTCACAATTTAACTTACAAATTTTACACCAACTTAGTAGTCATATAGCATAGCATAGGAAAGTGACATTGTCTTAGATGCCGGCTTCAGCCACTTGGGCTTTTTGGCGGTCTACACGGAAGACCTAATTTCAACAGTATGTGTATAACAGTATTTTAGACTGTGATAAATGTATTAATGCATAAAATTGTATGTACTACTATGTCAAAAAAGTATCGAGAATCGGTCAATAACACAAAATATGTATTATTTATCCAAATTTATTGTAGGTATCGCCTTTAAAATATGTTCCTTTCGAAACTATACACTTCGCAAACGAATAACTCAATCATCTAGACATTTTTTTAAACGATTTTTTTTGGAATCGACATCACTGATTGCTGCGAATTCTCTTTTATGTCTTTTATCGACTGAAAACGGGTGCCTCGAAGTGATAATTTGAGATTTTGAAAAAGAAAAAAGTCGTTCGGAGCTATATCAGAGAAAACGGTAGTTGTTTCAAAAGATTTGTTGAGTTTTTGGCCAGAAATGCGTTCACAATGATAGCCGTGTGAGATGGCGCGTTACCGTGGTGCAAAATCCATGAGTTTTCTTTCCACAAATCTGATCTTTTTCGAAGAATTTGCTCTCTCATTCATCAAATAACGCCCAGATAAATATTCCTTATTTACTTTCTCACCTTCTTGCAAGAATTCCGAGTGCAGACACCCCGATAATAAAACAAAACTGTCATGACCTTCACTTTTGATTAAAGACGTTGATGGCCGATCAGTCTCTTGAATTCACTGTACCACTCATACACACGATTTTGATACAGTGAATTTACCGTAAGGCTTGGTAACCTTTTTCAGCGCTTCAGCACACGAAATTTCATTCGCAATGCAAAATATAAGACAGATCCCTTGTTAAATAAATTCCCGGTACTTATTTGACAGAATGTATAAAAAACTAACAAATTCTATACATTTTTAGTTGGAACAACAAGTAAACGCAGTGCTACCACGTATTCCGGCAGCTTTGCAAGAAGCTGTTCAACGGATGCTTGCGCGCGATCCACACCCGCGACCTACCACTCAATTGTTGCCTCTCATCAAATATTTCAAGTAAGATCAATTATTAGATTTTGACAAACAAAACATTCGATTTTAACGGGACCAATGGAGGAGTCGTTAAGGCCTTAACGATCTGGTCTCAGAGGTCCCTGATACAATCTTTGGGCAGCCTTTGTGGCATTTGGGCAGCCTTTGTGGCAGCAGTAACCATTTAATTACAGAAGACCACCGTAAAATAACAGCATGTGTGCAGTTGTATTTTGGTGAGTAAGGGATGCCAGTCCCTTCCTAATCCAATATCCTTATACCCTTAATCCTACTATCTTTGGTAGCGCGCTTTCAGTACCTGTGACGTTGATTGTGTTATAGGCGACGATAGCCACCTACCATCAAGTTGACCGTCAGCCTGTCTGTCGACCTTAAGATAAAAAAAATACAAAATATCTATAAAACTGCCTTGCGCTTACACACTTTGATTCCCAATACGTTTTATGCATTATTTCTTAAAATAGCTTTTATGATCGGTGTTTATCGTGTGTAATTTACTAAAAAGAAATTTTCATTTAAAATTACATTGTATGCTCAAAAACAAAAGCCGTGTGCAGTGCAAGCCGTAAATTTTTACGGAATTGTAATTTATTTATTGTTATTCAAAAATTAAATCATTTTTGAAAGAAATGTTTATAATAATTTAAGTAGTAACTACTTTAAAATTTACTTATAGCTTTACTTTTCATACTTCTACTCTAATAAAAATTACAGTGTCTACAAATTCACTTTTTACCAACTCTTCGAAAGATATTTTTTTAATTTATAATTAAAACTAACGTGAACTAAATTTCAACGATGAAAATGTAATTAATTATTATCGAAAATTAAATCTTCAAATTGAAATTGATAACAACTTTAGCCATCCCATAGTGCTTGATTACATGGTCATGTTTGAACGCAAGCTGTATGAAAATTTAATTAAATTTAATGTACAGGGGACCCGCCGAAACAGGAATACAGGCGATGCAATTTCTGGACGTCATCACTATGAAGGATGCTAATCAGAAAAGTAACTTCTACCGTGAAGTACTCATAGAGGCGTTGCCATTTATACCGAAGGTATAAAATGAAACTTATAATAACAGTCATCCACTAATGCGTACTAATTTTGTTTAGAATTTTTTTTTTTTGTTTATAATTTCGGGTAAGTATCAATTTATAACGAAGTCATAACTTGTAACGGGTCGAAGGTATCGGTGACAAGCGAATTTAAAATACATGTCAAATGAAAAATAAAACTATAAACATCGATTTTATCTTCAGGCAACTGAATAGAAAAATAAATCTTAGATATATCATCTCTCATCATCATCTCAGCCGCAAGACGTCCATTATTGGACATAGGCTTCCAACAATTTTTTCAATAGGAACGGTCAAAAGCAGTCTGGGTCGTACTTACGTTACTTACAGACATCTACTGATCTCTTCATTTCGGATTCCATCTCGCAGTGTAACCTCTCCATAGCTCGTTGAGTTATTTAACAATTATGCTATTACTAAAACAATTGTAATAAAGAGTAAGATTAGTCAACGTTTGATGAAGATTTAATAATAGATATTTCTGTATAATATAGTTGCATTTTACAGTCATCATGGCTAGATGACAAGAATTTATAATTAATATTTAAGCTTGTTATATTAATATTATATACATTGTACTCTTAGTAATTTCTATATATGTAACTATGTATACAATTCCCTCACCATTCCCTCGACATTCCCTCGACATTAGAAATTACTAATAATTTCCGTTTGATCCTTCGGTTAATATTGTATTTGAATCAATGAATATTGTTTAGAAACACAGTGATTTGATTTTACTTACTAAATAATAAGGAATGAAGCGGCTATGCGAAAGTAGCAAGCGAATAACAACCATATTGTTTGAATAATAATTGAATCGAATTGAATAATAATAATGAATAATAATCTCATTCAAATAAGCAGAGGGGTAGCAAAAAAATTAATATTCAGAGGGATAGCAGATTGCACTATTTTAAAGAGTCTAATGAAAAATCGTATAGAGCGCCTTATTTGAATATTGCATTTCAGAAACTGCGTTGGCAACATGTTTGGCCGGCCTTACAGCTTGAGGTGCGTACCGCTGAGGTGTTGTCAGCTGTATTACAACCAATAATATGGCTTACCAACGAATGTTCGCAAGAGGAATTCTCACGCTACGTTTTACCAACACTGAAGTAACTACCTTCATCATTTGTTAAAATTTATTTTCAATTGGTATTCAAATGAACAGACGCATGATTGAAAGTGTAGTGACATTTCCAGGAACATCATGAATTCGCCGAAGTGTCTTCAAGCGTCAGTAATAGTGTTAGAAAATTTACATGTGATCATTAAAAAATGTAGTCGAGATGAGATCAACAATGAAATAATGCCATTACTCTTCACTGCTCTTGATAACAACAACAATCAGATTCATGTACGTATTTTTAATATATGATATTTATCCATACTTCCATACTATACATATCTGAATACATATTGAATCTCTCTGTACATACTTAAATGGAAGTTACATAATATATTTTACTGTTGTGTTTATCAGTAGATTTTAATAAAAAATTATTAAGGTTTCATATATAATTATTAAAAAAAAATGAAAATCGTAATTCCCTTTTATTTTTAATATTTCAGACTGCTTCGTTGATCGCAGTTCAAACTATATCGGACTATATCGACGATAGGTCACTGCATAACGTAGTGTTGGTAAAAGTGAGAATTCTCCTTGAAAAAAATCAAAGTGACGTGAAGATTATAAGTCTAATCCTCGGTTTTTTCGAGAGGATTCTTGTCAGACTCGAAAGGAATCATATTTTGGAACAAGTGATACCAACGCTTCTCGCTATGAGATTAACTGATCCGGATATTGTTAACCGGGTAGTTAGTAAGTAGAGAAAAAAAAATTTTAATATAATTTTTAGCAATTATGCTTCCACAAACAATCACTTATTTAGGACACTAAATGCAATGCGAACTTTTTGACTTATTGAACATTAAGTACTCTGCTTTGTTGACGAAGCGAGTGTTTTCGCTTAGCGAGCTGATTTTTTTATATATGAAAATTTAAAAATATTTTATTAGACTTATGAATATTTCATATAATATGTGAGTGACTTATTACAGAGCTATACAAATCAATGCTTCTCGAGAAGAAATTTGGTCTGACAACCAATGTAATGGCAACGAAGATGATACCGTCTCTCGCTCCGCAAACTGTCAATCCAGCTCTAAACGTCGATCAGTTTACCAATCTTATGGAGGTAAATTATTACCCAATGTTGAATTTGTGACATATTTGTTCTGTAATGTTTATTTATTACATTATTGGAAATCAAATTATAAGACTTCTGTATCACAGATTTATAATAAATAAACAAGCATCTGATTTATTAGAAATTCCAGCCCTTGTACACAGACAGACAACTTGTACGTACAATAATATTGTTTGTCGCTAATGAAATGTTATTTGATTAAACGAAAGTTTCTTTATAACACTGCTTAGTTCGGTCGGTATCTAATCTACCATATTTAAATAACTAGACCAATCTTTACAAACAAAAAAGTTGTACCGAAATACCTACCGTACCATTACCAAATTACGAAGGCGTACGAGCGAACGAATTTGCATATTTTCGTTGGATTGAAGTAGAGAGTCTTTTGGAGGGCGATACCAAAAGGCGGCTCACCCCCACTCAAAAAATTATGTACTAGTACTAGCAATAGACTAGTACTTTTAGTACTTTATTATGTTAATATTATGCATGCGTTACATTTTATTATGACATTTATTATGATAGTTTTGTTTATGGTAGTGTTAGCGGCTCCACGGAATCCTAATGAAACTCGGGATAAAGTCGATAGCGCGATATAACCTGCCGGTGCGGTGCCATCTGTGTTTCAACTAATTACTAGACTCCAAATTTACAATAAATGACCTATAGATGTCAGTCAATGTATCGACCAATTGCATCTTATTAATTGCATGAAGATTTTTTGTTATTACTTAATTAATTAAGTTATTAGTTAATAATTTTGTAAAATTAAAATTTAATTCAATTAATCAAATTACAGGCTTACTTGTGGTTTCTCTCGCCTAGATAAACAAAATTTAATAATATACATTTATTGCAGACTTTCGAGATGTCATAATTAATAAATATCAGTGTGAAGCTTATATTTATAATTGTGATATTTATAATTATGCAGCACCAGTGAAATTGCTTGTGCTATAGGCGACGGTAGCCAGCTAGCATCAAGTGGACCGTCAGCATCTCTATCGAGTTTAACATTTAAAAAAAATGTGAACCACTCTTCTCCTGTTTAATGTTTGATCAATTTGAGTAACTCTTACTTATATAATAAAAATCTTACCTACAGATCTTATACGATATGCTGGACAACATTGACAAAAGTCAACGTTACAAACTGAAACTCGATGGAGTCAGTCTACCAAGTCCCGAGTCACGTCACCGATTACGCCATCAAATGAGTACAGACAACATGAATGTTCCACCCTTTAACATTCCCAATCTACGTGTAGAACAACGTAAGACATCGAGCGCAGAGGATATGGCACGAAAGAATTCGATGACTGCAACCAGTGCCACGGGAAGTGTAGGCGGGTTCAAAAGTAAGTATTGCTGCATTTAAAATAGAACTTCTCCAGAAATATGATTCATTTTTATAATGAAGGTACTTGGAAGTAATGAAAGACTAAACTTAATTATCTGAAGTTAAATGCAACTAATAGTAAATAAGAACGTCTTACAGTTTAAAATACAGAAATTTCGAGAGGAAATACAAAACTTAATGGTTTATTTAATCGACTGAAATGATTATTAACTTCAAATGAGGATCATGTTATTTCTGGTTAAGTTTGATTTGGTGTTTTTTGTGTTTACTTCTTTCACCTAACGATCAGGTACAGGGATCGGCCAATGGTTCTTTGGGTCGAGTAGTTCAACAAACAATGACAACAACTTCCTGAGGGTAGCCAACGCATTCCCGAATCGTCGTCTCTCCGATAACACCCTGATGACGCCCAAAATCCGTATCGCACCATCATGTGCCTCATCGCCGGGCGGCACACCTGGCGGCAATTCTGGTCTGCCTACCCGTAGGCACTCCAGTATCGGACCCCAAGAACGTCGTGGCTCAGCTGTTAATCTCTCACCACCTACCGTAAGTAAATTTCGGCATCTTATTAAGAAACTTTTTATACATATATAAATTGAGACAGGCAAGTGTTTTAGGGAGACAATACATATTTAATGTGATTATGGTTTGTGTGATGATGAATGTGTCTACAGGCTTACCAGATCAGAGGGCGTGGCGGTTCAGGCTCGAGCCTGTCCGTGCCGTCGGCATCACAATGCGTTGTAAGTGATGAGCTCGAGGCCTGCGTCTCCCAAACCCATAATTGAATGTCGACTTGAACGGCTTCAAATTATTGTCGTCTTCCTTCTGCAGTTGCGTCTTCTTCCCACATCGACCTGGGAGAGATTACATCATTGATCACTTCATAACCATACGTACTGCACGATCCTGGCAGTTAATTGTTCATGAAAACTCTCCAATCATCAGACGTTCATTAAGCCATCTCATTATACCCTATACTACTACTTCCGCTCCTATAAAACGATGTTCAAGAGAAAGAGTTGGTGCATGTTTCGTAATGCATGATGACTTAATCTCATTGGGGCCCGCAAGGAGAGGAGTTCTTCCCTGAGACATCATGTCTTAATGTGTGAAGCTTCGACATTGGGTACATTATCTTATTACTGTCCTCACTCTTCGAGTACCCAATTGTCGGCGGAACAAAACTTGACAAACGCCTACTGCACGAAAAAATATTATTTGTCTGGCAAGCGTGCGTTTTACATAAACTAATAGTTTATGAAAATGATATATTGTAATAATAGTTCGCGTTTAGAAATATTTTTAAAAGCGATACACGGGTGTTTGTTAAGCGATTGGATAAAAAAATGTGTTCACTGTTTCTGTGTAAGGTTGTTGAATTTTAAGTTGATCATTCACGTAAGACTAAGCAGTACGTTGATAACGCTGTCTCATTCACTGTTGCTATTTGTTCTTCAACGCAGCTTGCACGGAGCATGATCGTGAGTATCTCTATTAGGTACATAGTGCTGGTGATGGGTGCGCACCACACGCTCAATACTTCATTATGCTTTTTTCTATACATACGAGTCTACGATGATACGATTTCTATGCACAAAAATTGTTTTGGTAATCGAAATCATCATTAAAATTAAGGAAAAACACATACTTAAACAGTTCGACAAGGTTCTATTTTTTAAAAAAAGATATCATATTGCGATTCCCTCCTTGGACTATTCTAAATGTGTAAATATTGGTAGGAAATAAAACTGCCTTAATTTTAATGATTTTTTTTTATAAGACTTGAGCCATAAATAACATACAACTTCGAAAAATCGTTAAAAGCAGCACATATGGTGTTTCTTGTGAAGTAGGCGAGGATAGCCACCTATCTATCATCAAGTGGACAGTCAAACTCTCCGACGGCTTTTACATAAATGTGTATAAAGAATCTCACTAATATGGCTCGACTCTTACAACTTTATGTAAATGAATTACCATTATTCGTATTTTTTTTTCTTCATATATTCTTCACATTTTAATTATAAGTAGAAACATTTAAAAACACTTCACAAATAATCCCATGAACATACATGACACGCTTTCGATTGACTGACTACAATTAGATATTATGTAAGGCATGATTAGTTAGTTAAGTGTTCTGTGGTAGTGTTTGTTGAAATGTTAAAATGTGTTTTGTAGTTATATTAACTAAATATCACAACAAACTCATGGATATGCCATTATTTACATTATTCATTATATCAATATATATATAATATATACTTAATATATAAATTTAAATATTTAAGTATATATTAATAAATATTATAATTATTATTGCATTCTCAGATTAACATACTCATGATTTTAATACTTTATTTTCAGGAAGTTTACTCAAATCATTTGTTGCAACAAATTATATCAGTAAAACTGGTTAGATAACATTTTACGCCCAATTACATTTGCTGTATATTAATAATTGTTATTACATTCTTGAATAAATTGTCCCTTTCTGTCAATGTTATATATGTAAACAGGGTGTCCCGAAACTCATCATCAAGCGGGCACGGGGCTAAGGCTGGCTTATACCAACTCTGGCAAAATAAGAAAAAAAATCATGGATGATATAATCTAGCCTATCGCCCTGTGCTTGCTTGACGTTGAGTTTCGGGACAACCTGTGTACTGGCAAATGGACCGACAGTCTGCTTGCTGACATTTATTATACATAGTGCATTTTTTTTCTCATATATATTTGCTCTAAAGGAACCGAAAAATGACCATAAGAGCAAACAAGAAGGTATACAAGTATCGAAAAGGACGAAGAATAACAGTCGACATAATACCTTCAACGATTTGTTTCATCCAGAAGTAGTAAAAAGCACTCGACGACCTGATTCAATGAACGATCCGCGACAGGTACACCCACTGCTCTAAGTTTCATAGGCAGAAGATCCCAGTTAAAGTGTTAGCGTCTGGCAACCCATAATCTTTGACACCGTTTGTCAAATTGTTTTTTTTCAGCCATCATTCGAAGTGTTAGTCTGCTAATTTTTACTGTGAAAAAATACATACCGTAAAAACCACTTGCCCATCCTGGGCCAGAAGCCAGTACTCCTATGGCTGCTACTGTATAAGTTGTCAATTTTGAAAACACGTACCAATAAAAATTCAAACTCCGTTTGCACCAATAATTTGTGAATACTGGAAAGTTTAGCAATACCAGTCATTAAGGTAGAGAGCGTCTGAAGCGGTCTATTAAGATGAGATGAGAGCATTGAGGCTGTCCGGGCCACGGTTAAGGCCACATCACGGACACCGGACTTTTATTATGGGGTTTATTGAAGTTCAAAATCTATGTCCAAAACCTGTGAACTATTGAAGAGCTCAATTGAAATAGCCCCTACCATTCGCAGTGAAGGAAACTGCGTTAACCGCTGTAAATGCATTTACGCGATATAAAAATCACAAAGTTATCGATGTAATAGAACAAATTTTCGATGTACCAAATAAACGATATTCATTTAACAAAAATATGTTATTTTTTCGAGTTGATTACGAAACAAATGTTAACACTTTAATTGGGCTTAATGTGTGTGTAAATCCACAAAACATGATTACTTCATTAATAAAGAAACTAGTATGCCATTAATCTTATTTGTTAATAATGGAGATTTTAGATTTGTGGGAAGCTCATTCCTTTAAATATAATACCTTTGATTTCTTTCTTGTTGTTAGTACTATACTGCAGTAAATTGGGTTAATGAAAAGAATAAAAAAATTAAAAATAAAGGCATATCCAAAACAAATTTTTAAAAACTTTTTACATTAGCTTTCCTAAGTTCATGATTCATGGTTGAGAGCCAACCTTATTAGTATTTTTAAAGGTCCAATAATTCCTAAGTGGCATGGCTGTAATTAATTTGAAATAAACTGTTTTTTTACAAGTCGACAAGTTCGAAATCAATTTCAAAAATTGCTTTTCAAAATATCTTTGATTTGATATTTTATGAAAATCTAATTGATCAATTCTGAAACTCGCTTAACACCAATACCTACAATCTACATGAATTTTTTTGAAAAGATTCCTACGGAACGTTCAGAATTTTTTCAAAATGTAGCCATTAGACAATACCATCTGTTATTTTAGTTCCATTTTTACTACCTAGTGCTTATATTATTTTCGTAGTCAACTGATTAGAGACACGAAAACTAACGAGCAAAATATGACTTACTTTTATTCGCATTAATATAATTAAATTAATATAATTAATATAATACATTCCATAATGTAATTAATTCAGGGGAACAGCTATTTTAGGAGTATATATTTTAAGAAAACCTTAACCATATTACTTCTTGTAATTTATTTTATTACTAGACAATATACAAATGCGAACAAAATCACCAATGTATCAGATTAGATAATAATTAATTACTACGTCAATATATCAATGTAACCAATGTATCATACATTTATTATAACGCGTTGTTCCTCCGTTGAATAGAAGTATGTAATTTAATGTAATTTCAATTTTTACTTTGTAAGTAATCTGTTGGATAGTTAAAATAGCCTAAAACACAAAAAAAAACATAACCCAGTCAATCATAAGTTGTTGAACCTCTCTCCGGGACCAGGAAACGAGTAATAATTTACTGAAGTGACATCACGTCATTATATATGTATAGATATTCGGTTAATTCCGAGTAGTTCCGTTGAAGTAGTTCCGTGGCGGAACTAGTGAGAATTTTTTCCTACTAGTTCCACGGGATAAGTCATTGTCATTCACCTTTGTAAACCGTGATACTTTTACATAGTTCCATTGATGGAATTAAAGCAAATATTTTTTGCCATAGTCCCATTATCTTTATAATAGGATTCGAAGATAATTACTTTACTTGCCGTGGCTCCCGTAAGTTTTTTTAATCGATAAAATAAAATAAAAGCAGTATTTTTAAAGGGTTTGGTCCTATAACGTCAGAGTTCCAAATGGTCAGACTTTGAGTTTTAAAATGTCAGAGTTTCAAAAGGTCAGAATTTCATTTAGTCAATGTGCAATCAAACATACATTATAATTAAAATTTTATTAAAGTGAATTAATTACAATAAATCAATTTTTAAATAAAAATAAAACTAATAACTACAACATTTCTCTTACAGAAACCTACTCATGGCGATAAAATGTAACGGAATATTACCAGTATTTCCGTACATAATACCTTTATTGATAATTTCGTGTTATAGTCCCTACACACCTTTATTGATAGTCACAGCTGCCTAAAAAAACTGCAACTGAACTGAATATTAAGGTTTCTGGTATAACATTTTTTGCCAACACTTCAAAAATTAACAATTAGATACTCTTTTTATAATTTTAAATTATAAATCAATTTATTTATTATTATAATTTATCAAATAAAAATTTTTTTTTCAATGGAACTAATGGGAATCAAATTACACATAAGTCCCGTTGACGGAACTACTGGTAAAAAATTCTCCCTAGTTCCGCCACGGAACTACTTCAACGGAACTAATGGGAATAATCCAGATATTCTAAGTGGTATGTCGTACTAACGCCACAGCACTTAGAATCTACCACGTACACAAATCAATTCCACCGATCACATGTTGTTATGAATAAATACTCGTAATTTAAAGCTTTTTAAAATGTGTTATGAATTGTAAGTCTCTGAAATCTTGTTTTTCTTTTTACTTTCGAAAGTCTGATTTAACAGTCAAAGTTTATTAAAGGCAGCATAGAGGATAGGAATCATACTTAAAACAGTCAAGAAAAATAATCTGGATTTTCTTCGTGAAATTCGTTTTATAAAATTATCCTCAGATTGTCTGCATTGATTTTATTTAAAAGTTTTTATTTCAAACAAAAGCTGCTTAATGCATGCCTGCTTCGCATACAAATTGGCGTGCAAAAATCATGCTAAGTATTATAAATTTAAGTTATAGAAACATAAATACCGATTTTTGTACTACTTAAGTAAATATTATTATTATTTAGTGTAGGTATTATTAGAATTAGAGTAGCTACGGTACTTCTATGCTCTAATTCGTAAATATTATTTTATGTATTAGGACGTCGCACATATAATTTTACTTTAATATTTATTCTAAACTTGTCCAGTAATATAGTTTTCTTACAATGAGATCCCCAATGTCTAGTTAACTACAAATCTGTGGGGCCATAACTGTGTCCTCACCCATATTACTTTGGAATATTTCAAGGCTTTTTTGTGATACGGTAAAGTTCTGAAGCACTTCTGGTGGCCCGTTCATTCCTAATAAGTTGACCTCGACGGGCTATAAAAATTGTAATTGAGATATGAAATTGGTGTATTCGATATAAAACTTGTTGACTTGTTGCTTAATGTCAGACTTCCGTCGATTGTAAAGTGAATATGGGATAAAATTTTATAATACTCGTACATAAATTCTCTTGTTGTTTTGTTAAAAACTGTTATATTGAGTAAAATTGATTATTGAATGCGATATAGGGCGGTTCGATGCCGAATACTTCATCAAGTGTGCCGTTCTTGCTGACTTCATCAATGCAATCGATCCGTTCGCGTCGACCTTCGGCGTGCCTCAGTGGATCTCAAGGTTCCGGATTGCTGCAGCAGTTGAGCAGTGGCATGGTAAGACTCTTGCCAGTGGGCTCAGCCAGCGGCGTCCAACCGCCCGCCCACCCTTGGGGCGCAGCGTCAGCTGGTTATAGTAGCCTGCAGCACACTGCAATAGCGGGCCGGAAATGTCCCTCCCTCAATGTAACCTTGACGCGCTAAGCGAATGGGTCTCACCTTAACATCTCACCTGTTCGCTGTCCACTCACTACCGGCAAAGAGTCGTGCCCGTTAACCGTTCGCCTTTCCCACCAATGTAATGTCCGTTGCGGCCGTCTCTTCGTCGGTGCGAGTTGGAAGAGGTTGCGGTGCGTCACCATCAACCGTAACGTACCCGCCCGCAATCGCATCCGCGCACGCCCGAACAAGTTTGCTTCAGGGTCAATTTACACCGAGACGTGACGCCGCGCGCTCATTTTAAGGCAGCAATACAATATAGAATCAATCCACTAGTCAAAAGGTGTAAAGTTCAGTGAATACGCGATGCATTTACTCACTGAACTGTGTACTCTTCTGCGCAGCAAAGGAGCTCTATCTTGCATTGCTACCTTAAAACGAGTACACTGCGCCGCCTCTCGGTGTGAGATGACGCTTATTGTAGTCGTGCCGTTTTATCTGGCGATACCTCTCCGATTTCTCTCCATGTTCAGTAGCTTAGGACCAATATTGATGTCGTACTGTTTAATATATCCATCATTAATTTGTTTCCCTGTACATTTTGATTATTGCCTAAGTAGTTGTTTTGAAGTGAATATCTTAATATCGCTCGCAAGAATATGTCAGTAATAGTTTGACAAGAAAGAAGTGTTAGCTTTAATTGGAATAATATGGACATATCACTGTTTCGTCGATCATTAAATTAAAAAAATAATTGTCCAAGGGTAGGATTTTTGTAAGGTTAGATGGAAATTTTTAATTTAATGTGGTGTTTCATGGTGCTGTGATATGGTATTGTTATAAATGTGTATGATTCTATTTAAAAGGAGAATTGAGTATATCTGTGTTAATGAGGAATACGATGAACTAATTAAAAGATAAAATTAAAGTAATGTGGCTTAAAAGAAAGAATGTGCCAAATGTACCGCCACTCACCACAACTATTATTTATAACTTCTTACTATGTACGGCAAGTATACGAAATAATATTGAACGGTGTAATCTAGATAATGATATATTTTTCCATGTGTTACGTATTGACATGGTATAGACATGCTTAAGGAGCATGCTCTTTATCGTGACAATTCATCTTGTTTTATTTGTGTAGCTGCAATATATTTTAAAAATATAAGTTTTATAAACATGTAAAATTATGATTCATTATAAAAAATTATCATTAGATAAGCTTACTCTAATGAACACAAATGATTGTTTTTATATAATAAAATATATAATTGTTTGTTTCGGAGAATAAATAATATTATATCATATTTCAATTTAATAGGTATTATTTATATATCTATGGTGCTGTGAATGACTTGTTTATTTTTGTTTCGCCGCATAAGTTATAAATCGTAATATCAAGTTGACATAAAACTAAATATTTCGTTTTAATTTAATCTTAAGATTCCTTCAAGATTAAATTATACAGTAGATATAGTTTCATCATAAACCTATAATAATTGGGCTCATTCTAAAATATCATTTTCATTAACAAATCATATCATCTAAAGTTGTTCCCCTTGTCATTTTATTGTTGGTATATAATTGTAACTAAATTACATAATTTCATTACGTATATACCCGGAAACTTTGTAAATTCTTCATTGTCGTTGTATTTTGCTTCTATAGGCTTTTTTGTATAAGAGTGCGTGTTGGATTAGATTGTAGTTTTATTCAAATGTTTGCTCGTTTTAAAATCCTGGGATTAGATTATTAAATTACTCAAGAATAATAGATTAATATTTATTCAAGTACGGAGTAAGGCTTCAGCCGCCCGGTAGAGCAGTAGTGTGTTTGTGGTGTTGTTGGCGTAGCGTAGTAGCGGGGCCTTCCTATCGGAAGGACGTTTAAGTAAAACATTCAATGAGCAGAATGTCCTAAAATCAAAATGGCTTATTGTAAGCAGCTCGTCCTAATGGCAACTTGACCTAGTGATAAATTATACCAACATTTACAGTAGAGTGCAGTTAAATGAAAAAAAAATTAAAATATGTTGTGACACTAAAATTACCATTCCGTTTCGATAGCTTGACTTAATACTAATGATTGTTAGAAGAATTAAGGAATTGTAAACGAAATTCAAAAGCTGAATAAAAATAAAATTTCTCTAAACGATTTTTTTAAAGCGGCAATTTATTTTCAATAATTAATTAATCATATCATTGATAGTTTAAAGTTTAAATATCTACATATATTGTTTTCATTAAATATTTAATTAAAATTATTGAACGTACCTCTCTATTTAAGAACGTTTTGATAACACATGCCCTTTTAATATTAGGACAATTTGCTACTCGGTCATTGTTGCTAATAAGACGAGCTGCTTATATAGGCCGTTTTGCTTTTAGGGCGTTATGCTCATAGGGTGTTTTACTTAAATTTGCTTCCGATGTGAAGACGTAGCGGGCGGGGTGGCCGCGCGGTCGACGTCGGTAGCTTACTCGCACCGGCCTTGCACGCGCTACAATTTAATCACTTTTTATTGTGATTGCTTGCAGTCCCAGCTGTTTTCCGGACGTACGTAAAGCGAATTTCATTAACATTAGAGAAACGTTTAACTGAGGGCGTTGGTGGCAAAGAGACGCGGCGAGTTGCGTCGCTACACCTGCGCGCGTCGTCACCGCACCGAGCGTCTCGCTCGTCATTCGTCACTCGTGAACGTGAACGCTCTCTCTTCGCCTGCACACGCACTCTACCTACTCTCATTTATTCTTCTACTAATTATACTTACACTCTCTACTTAGAACACCGTCATGTTATTTGTCAAATTTCCTCTATTTAAATCAAATCACTTCAATCAATCACAACAATCTCATATACTCTTTAATTTTATATAATACAGTCGTTATCAAAACTTTTCATAAAATCAATCACATATGATAAAATCATTACAAATAATAATATTATGTTACCGAGGTCAAAAGATTGGTTTTTAGTATTTTCATCTGTTTTTCTGTGCGTTTGTGCACGCTAATCTCGGAAACAGCTTAAATGATTTGAATACGGTTTTCACTGGTGTATTGTAACAAGCTTCCCGTAAGATTTAGTGTTTATTTCATTCCAATAGGGTTTATGAAGAAAAATGTCATACAGAATACCGAAACACCATGCGTACGAAGTCGCGGGCACAGCCTAGCATTTAGTAAAAAAAATGTAGATTTCATATAAATAGACCGCTCACCAACAGCTGTGCGTTCTTTTTTCATTTAAAGCGAAATAAATATTTTATTAATAAGGAAACGTAGAATTTTAAACGGTACGTTTGTATAATTATGCATGCAATAATTGAACAGAATTTATTGACGACACATAAAATATAAAATGAATCTTAGAAATGGCACCGTCACTTTCACAAATCACATCACATATCATTCAGCATTTACCAATTCAAAAACATCAAAAAGTGCCATTTAATGTTTTATATAATATTAAAAAATACAAATGTTCAGTTCATCTTTTCTCATCACAATCTTGAGGGAATCGTAAACATTGCAACAAAAGTATAAAAAGAGTTGATGGCCTCACTGAAGGTAGGTTTTAATGTTTCATAAATAACTTTATATAGCCTCCGATGAGCACCTAAGATATTTAAGATACCTACCCAAATATTGCCCAAAATTGGAAGTGCCAATTTGCCATAAACTGTGTATAAATCCATTTTAATATAGTATAAATATAATTATTTAGTAAAAATATTTCTATATTTGCATACAAATTTCAATCGGAATATTGTTTTGAAATGCAAGCACGAATCAGTAATATTAAGAGAACTCGTAAAAGGTGTAATAGGAGTGCCAATTATTGTGTTATTTATTGTTTTTAATGTTAACAAATTTAATATTATTTTCACCTCTCCAGCACGAAAAGGGTTTGGTGCCTACAAACTCGCAGAAAAATCGATTTTCGCTGCGAGCGTGATTCGAAATTCGAACACCACCTTTTGGAATTATTCGGCGCCGAAAAAAGAAATGTTTCGTTCAGAAACTCATTAACTCACAGGAATAAAATTTTGATTTTATTTATTGAAATTTAAATTTGTAAATTGTATTGGTATTTTTACATTATAGGTATAGTAAACATTAATATAACTTCCTTAAAAATATCATTTATTGTTTTCATAAAAATGTCAACCAGTGCAATTTCCGAACGCAAAATCTAAAAAATATATATTTATAAAACAAAATGGGAACATTCTGAAATTAAACTGTTGATAAATATACATACTTAAAGAAAAAATAGTGTGTCCAGCTATAGCCGATTGTGTTCCGCTAAATATGCCGGTGTGTTTATTATCATTAGGTATTTATGATGTCTTTGAACTATGATTTAACTATTTTATTATACTTCATTAATTATATAACGATTATAAAATAATTTAAAAGTAACTTAATTTACACAATAAACCTGAGATATTGAAATGTTATATATGAAGATCCTTAATAATATTATACATATAAATCATTGTTCAAAAACAAGTTTTTTTCTACGACCACATAAAAAAATTTATTAACTCATTGCATAAATACGAGTATTCTCGCAGATTAGGGCCTTCCATAAAAATAGAATTAAATCTATAATGAAGATGCAAAAATCATTGAATATTGTTCTTATGTGTATTGTATGAATTTCATATATTGTGCGCAAATAAGTTTTTTAAAGTGTAAGCAAACTTGGGTCAACTTACTTGGAAATTTCAACTATACGTGTTGAAGGATGTCCCTGTGCGGGATGACCGAGTGCGGTGGCGATGATACAGAGTAGCGAAATAAAAGTAGGCGTTGTCAGGTACGCAGATTTATACCACGCAGGGACACATTCTTCCTTAATAGTCCCCTATAAAAGTTATCCCTCAGAAGGATATGTTTTCGAGTGGGATGTGAGGTACGAGTGCACGGTGCGAGGCGGAGGCGAGAAAACGTCGTACGCAGCGTTGCGCATGTGCATCAACCGTACCATACCACACAAAGGCTGCCATCTGGACAACCCTTTTGAAGACACTAACCATCCGAAACCACATCACTCTGACCCTTAGCTTATATAAGAACCTAAAAAATGCTGGAAAATTAAGAATCTGTACTTTAAACACAACATAGCATATGTTAAACATAAGCAACTTTTTCAGATATACTAATTTCGGTAAGCGGCACGGGTGCACAGGCGGCCCAGACTCCAAGCGCCTTAAAAGATAGTCACTGTCTGTCTACGTTTCTATATTCTGAATTACGAATTCTATAAAAAGTCTCACATTAACTGGGTGGCAGTAGTCACATTCTTACAGAAGAACATCGTAAAATATAAAGAGATTTGCTTGCTGAGTTCGGTGTGTGAGCAAGTTATTATAGAACATATTCATTCCTCTAGACCTAGTCTTTGCCAAAAGATTTTCTTCCAAATAATGTACCTTCTTAAAACCTGACAAACATTTAAAACAGTATTTGCCAGGTTATTTTTTTATTAAGTACCCAATGTATCTGTTAATTTATTATTTCTTTAAAAATTGCGACTGGAGTTCATATAAAATTAAATAATATTAAAACAGTTTTATAAGCCCGAATTAAGTTATGATTATCTCCATTTGTGATGAGATTTTTTTAAGGGAATTGTAACTGAGAATACCTATACATTCTTACATACCTACACTTTATTATGTAGCATATATTATTGGTGGTACAAATACAGGTACAAGTTCTGAACATTATTTCGGAAAGGTTATGAGGATAAATTTACCATCACACATCGTATAAAATCACAGTGCCGGTTACGGAAGCCAATTTGATAAAAATCCACGTAGAGCTGCGTGCTAAAAACTGAGAAATATCGTTAGCTCTATGTCATATGGCTAAAGCACTTCAGGAAGATATGAAAAAAGCGCTTTCAGCATCAGCATCTCTCCTGGTGACCAGGTATCAGACTCCAAATCTCCTCTTCCAAGGAAATATATTTAATAACGATTATTTATTAATGAAATACTAACTCCACGAAAACATTTTATTACCACTGACTTTTCACCAATAAAACTTATAAAAGAATTGCTAAATGCTTGTTAAGTATATTAAAATTCTATATTTATATTAGAAACACAGAGCTATCTAAATGAGTATATAATTTAATAGTATACTTATAAATTATAATGAGTGTGCGCATATTTTAAACAATATTTTTATACTAAAGTTAAATTACTCATCATTGCGGTCACTATTTCAAGAAATTACCTATATAGAAATATTTTTTTTACAATATATTAATTTAGTAGAGTACCTTATTAGAAGTAAGAATGTCCAGAAAGTGAGAAATAGATTAAGTACATATGAGTTAAGATTTCGTCGTATGACTATTTTGTGTAATAGGATATTTAAATTAATTATCTATTCTTATTAATTAGCCTACGTATTTGATGTTGTAAACCTGTCCTAAACAACTTCTGCCTTCATTGTTAAAATACTTATAAAATAGATTATACATATGTATATTGTAGACCGACGCATATTTTGCGATACATTTTACTTATTTACACAATTTTAGGTAGTGAATGAAAATATTGTATATTTATCTACTAATTCAAATTATATTTATCTATTCTTGATTACTTGAACGGTACTTAAGTAAATGTGATCTAGTTATAGGCTTTTGCGGGAAAGGAAATAGCGGGTTGCATTAAAAATATTCAAAGAATTGGAGAATTACCATCGAGTAGATATTTATGTTATTTATAGAAAAATTTGATTTTAAAATTATTTTTACCTTACACTTGCCTACGACACTTTTCTACTGCTTTAACACCAAATATATTGAAAACATACACAATTTAGATTTTGAATGAATTTGTTCAAAAGTGCCAAATTGTCCAGGATATCAAAAATGTACAATTACAAACAACATTACAAGCCCGCCCGTTCGAACATGTTCAAGCAAATTTTAATACATTATTTTGTAATGTCTAACATTTACTATTGTGAATATGACTACATATACAATTAAGAATGTGACTAAGAGTCAAACCCGATTCGGAGCCAAAACGCGAAAGAATGTAATCTAACTTGGGCTTATTTTGTTTTTAAGAGTAAAAGTAAAATTAATTAATATATACTGTGTTCACAAAATAAATTAATTGAAATATATTCGAGCATGAACGGATTGGAAATCCCGGCTGCTTGCGGGGAGCGCGAGCGTGCCGATAATGCGGCTCAGAAATCATGAAAATAAACAACAGTAAATAATAACTGAGTAATTAAGGAAGTAATTATAAACAAGTAGAATTAACGCTACATTTCGATACATTTTTTTGGCTTTTGGATAAAATATTACTTTACCACTGAAAACCAAAAGGGCATTGGCCAGATTTCACGTATTTTCATAAGTCATTTTAAAAGACTACTGAAAGAACTTAATTCGCGAAGAGTAAGTAAAAAATTATTATCTACCTTTTATATTAAACTGAATATTTGGCCACTTTATTTAAACTGTTGTTTTAACAGTTTTAACAATAGGCCACTTAATACGCTACTTTCTTAGAAATATATTAATCCTACTTGAGCTGGCCACTACGACACGATAAATGAATGATCAAATTTTTTTTTTTTTTTTTTAATTGTGATTGACTAGTCATTTTTCGTTTTTCCCATTCATATCGATAAGCTGGACATTTTGCATTATAGAACATTTTTATATGTAATTTGAAAGTAATGAAATGAAAAGTCAAATTACTTTTGTAGCACTTAGATTACACCGTGCTTGCATTGCCTCACTGAAGCTAAACTACAGTAATGTGTGGATGAAAATAAAATTTTATTATTTAAATAATTATTGTTCCAAGGGTTGTGCCTGTTTGCTCAGTGTAAAGGTTGGTCTAGGTTTTGTAATTCACATTTTTGCGAGTGCAACCAACATTTCACTGACACCCATAAATTTCCATTTATTAATTTACCCTGCTAACTACGATTACCGCTATTTTGTATAAATATCTATTTAACTAATTTACAATTAATATTATTGTGTGTGATCTTATCGTAATTAACTTTTAATAATTGATGTGATCCCCGGACATTGGTGTATTAATGTAACCAGTTTAGAGAATGCAATTTCAATCCGAGTGTTTAATAGACTGTACATTTTATTATAGTACAGTGGGAAACCATATGATAGCGTGGGATTTTTGTAACACTTTGAAAACTAACCATAAGCTAATTCTAAATTTTGACGATTTAACTTAAATTAAGATTTATTGTAATGACAAGCATATGTCCGTCTAACTGCAGTTTTAAGAGCGTAGGGAACTATAATTTCAGTTCACCACAACAATACCACCTCATCGGATATGTGCTAAATTCTCAAACAAAAAAGAAACATTTTGTTAGAATTCAAAACATAGTTACTTCTCAATTCTGAAACTGTCCATGAGATAGTGCTCAATTTACCAACTGGATAACTTGATCCCCTGCCCGCAATTACATATTCCGGTATCCTGATATTGCATTCCCTATACAAGTCCTTTGTAACTTAGTGTTGATATATATAAATTAGTATACTTATCGTGAATTATCGTTATAATATAATATAATTTTACTCTTGTGATCTTGTTAGATATATAATATATAGACTTCGCTAAAGGTGACTGTTCTCTTTTCTGAACAAAATAATAATGGACAATACTTTTGTAAATTCTTATCTCTATCCTGGCAACACAGCCAAGGTGTGTTAAGGTGGCGTTATTGTCGTGGTAAAGAGCTTATCTGATGAAATTTAGTAGGTTAACTATATTTGTCTCTTTAAACTTATATCGCTACATTATAAATATAATGAAGTGCTGCCTTAACTTAGTTTCTTTCATTATATTTAATGTTTTAATTCTATTGAAATTTAGATAGACTGATAATTTCGGCGTCAAAACGTTTCTTTGTGTAATATATCACGACTTAGATGTTCTTAATGAATTTCACTGACATTGTCTCTAAACATTTTTATAACTCACTTATATAAAGTATTTAAAACCTTTTTAACTTTTGATGTAAATTTTTATAATATTTTAATAATTGTACTAACATACATCAATATCTTTTAAAAAATGGTGTAGAGTAAATACTTACTTGTAATTGTACGACTATTGTACCTATTGAAAACTAAAATGAAACACGTCTAATAGCATTTAACTTCCGATAGTTGGCGGTTTAATAAATATCAATTGGTAATAGGTATCAACTTACTTTAATGTACAGTCTGGGTAAGAAAAGTTTCGTTACCTTAAAGTCGACATTTGCTGGCACCAGGGCAATTCTGCCAAAATTTCATTTTAAACGTCCGTCACTTGTCTGCTTAGTGATTAAGTTACAAAAGGTACTAAGAAGTCTACGACTTCATAAAGGAATGAATTTGAAAACTTACGGAGATTTTCGTACCCCGACTGTACCTACAATTTGAAATGATTTGGAACATTTCTGTAGATTAATTGATGTTACGATTCAATAATCAACTAACGTATTCCATATGCATAGTATCAAATGTTTAAATATAATAAGACAATTTTTTCTCATAGATTTATGTTATCTTTTATGTATACGTGGATCATGTAGAAAATGAAATAAATAAATAAACGTGTATACTGTTTGTTTTTCTTGTTTTTAAGGTGCCACGTCTCTAGAGAATAAATTAGATAAATCCCTGTATAAACACGCTCGTGATTCAAATATTTAATATTCTAATAAATTCTATCCTACCTTTTTTTCCTAGAAAGTGGAATTAAGTTTTCACCTACTCAACAAAATTCCAATAGTGCGAAAGCTGTATAATTTTTAAAATGAATGTTTCGGCTAATAACACAGAAATTGTTTCTGTGAAAAATTGAATACTGCCGGAACATCATAATATACATAATCTTTAAGGCTAAAACATTCGAAGTTAATCTATTGTTGTGGTTATGGTGACCATGTCATTTTATTACGTACAGGAATACTGAAGCAGTTAAATTAATTATTCCTTTTTAATAAACTTGAGACGATCATACATATTTTGAAGCCGTTGTGGCGACATATTGGCTACAGTAATTACTGCCCTACAGATGACCACCTTAAAATGACAGTCCTCTCTTGTGTTTCGGTAAACGAGAAGGGACGCCCTTAGGATTTGGGTATTTTAAGACTTAAAAAAAAAAAGAATCATTTTCGAATTATCCCAGCCGAGAGGAATTTTAAGGGAACTTATTGGACTATAGTATATAATAGAAGTAGTAAGCACAACTGACTGCTAGAAAGCGCACAAAGTTGAGCACAACATTCTCCACAGAGCGCAACACGTCCTCTCTCAAGGGGCGCCGGGCGCTGTCTGTCCAATTAAACTATTTCCGTTCGAATTAGGGAGTAACTCAAGATATATTATTTCGATGGCGTAAATACACTTATCCAGCTCAATTTTTCCATGAAAAACAGTAGTTTGTATGGAGATGCTTATGCATTCGTTCAGCTTTCGCACGAAACAGGCGATAATAAGAGCGAGTGTGTTTTATCATTCCCATGCAAACTAATAAACCGCCACGTTCAAAGCTGTTCTGTCGTGTTCAGCGCTGCACGCGACTCCTCGTCAACAAGTTACGACTTGGATTTGATACTCACTCATTCAACTCTGTATGCGGCTGATAGAAGAGGATATTGAAAATTGGCTCTGGCATCCCATAGTTACAACAGCACACATGCTGTTATTTCAAGGGGTGGTTACTGCCGCCAGACGGGCTACCCAACCCAAATCACTGAAACACAGTGTGCCCTGCCACTACTTTCTAGATCCAGATCAGAGCCAACTTTGAAAATTTCCAAAGTTGAGACCCGGTCAGGAATCGAACCCGGGAACCCGGAGACGGATGACAAGCCCCAAAGGGCTCAAGTATTATCCATAATCTTATCACATATGTAGGTACATCACATACTGATCTAACCATATTTACAGATCCAGAGGCACGAGGCCCGACAGTAAAAGAGCGGCATTTAGGGAGACGGTACGGTACGACTTACAAATTTTCTGGGCAAAGCCCCTCTGCACTGTATATAATTGCTTCTTTATACTCCGCTTTTGGACGGCGGAGGCCCAGACGCTTGCAGCGTACAGAATAATGGGCTCTATTACTGAGACATACATCGTCCTGATGATCTCCGGGTTTAGTCCCCATGTTACTTTGGCAGCTCGTGCCATTTGTTTATAGATATTTGATGCTTTTTTGCATATATGTTGGACATGGGGACCAAAACTCAATTTTTTGTCGATTATCAGACTTAATATCTTAAGTTTCGGGACCGCTTCAATCAGCGCCCCTCCCATGTGAATGAGCGGAACATCATATTTTAATTTATTTGTTATAATTATTGCCTTGGTCTTATGTGGCGCAAATTTTAGTTTATTTTTATGGCCCCACTCACTCACACGGGTGAGCACTTCATTTGCTTTAGTTTGAAGCGGTCTAGTCTCTGTGAGGCAAGGATCTATGAGGCAAAGAGGGGCCTTGTGCAGCGGCATTTAAAAGGCAGGGAAGTGGAGATGAGGGTGTCCTTCTTAAAGGCCCCTCACCCAGCGGCCCGGGTCGCTGTCGACTTCGCAAACATCGAGTGTGAATCAGAGATTCAACCCTCTGGATGAAACATATACACCGATGGGAGCAAGATCGATGGCCGCGTCGGGGCATCTCTTTCCTGCTGGAGGGACGGTAGGGAGGCTAAAGCAAAAAAGTACCGGTTGGAGTCCTTCTGCACTGTGTTCCAAGCAGAAATGTTTGCCATCCGCGAGGCTACGGTCATCGCTCTGAACAGTAAAGACTTGGAGGTTAGCATCCTCAGTGATTCGCGGTCTTCGCTTGAGCTTCTGGCGGGCGGGAGTGCTTACCACCCAATCGCCCACGCTGTCCGGGAGAACCTGCGTACGTTAAGGATGGAGAGTAAGTGCGTCAGGTTCTTCTGGGTAAGGGCTCACGTGGGGATCCCCGGAAACGAGAGGGCTGACCAGTTAGCAAAAGAGGGAGCACTAAAACTCAAATGCTCACCACATTATGACAAGTGTCCCCTCTCATATATTAAAAGTTACGTAAGGAGCGAGACCGTGGCCAAGTGGAAGTGCATTTATAGTGAGGGTGAGACGGCGGGAGGAACTAAGATGTTCTTTCCCGACGCCGAAGCGGCGTACAGAAACATAAGGAAACTTAAATTGACGCCACAACTTGTGCAGGTGCTGACAGGACACGGAGGTTTCTCGCAGTACCTGCACAGGTTCAATATAAAATCCAGCCCGGACTGCGTGTGCGAGCCTGGGGTGCAAGAGACAGTGGAACATTTACTGCTCGAATGCCCCAGGTTTGCGCTCGCAAGATTCGAGCTGGAATTACAAATAGATAAAAAATTGGAAAAACATGTACTACAAGAATTAATGCAAGAAAAAAATACTATAAACAGATTTACTAAATATTGTCATAAAATTGTTGAAGTGGCGTCAAAGGCAAACGCGAGGATCTGAAGTGACCCTGGGATGTCCTGGTTAGTATTAGATCAAGTTAGTATAGAGGAGTATAGTCCGATTCACACTTGATGGCGGCTCTAAAGTTAACTGCGAGTGCAGGTGTGCGCAGGCATTTTATACACTTTAATTTTTAAGCATTTTATATAAATCTAATTAAATTTATGGAAATTGCAGCAATAATTTTATTATGTACTTATTTATGTCGGAAAAATTGTTAATGTAAATTTAATAAAATCGTGCTAAATATTGAAATTTAACAGTTAAAAGAAATATACTTGTAAATTATGACAATAAACGGCCTGTGGGGGTGGCATAACCCCTGGGGGAAACCTTAATATATATATATATAATGTAAAAATACCAATATAATGTCTTTTGAAATAAACAAGTTTTAAATAGGTACTTGTCTAATTTTTTAAATTTCTGACTTTCTTGTCTTGAACGTCTTTACAGTTTAAGAACTGTAAAGACGTTCAAGACAAGAAAGTAAATCATTCACGATTGTATTATTTTTTTGGTAGATATAGACAAAGATTTAAATCGGATATAGACAAGTTAAGATGGCAAATTCTTACATCACCGTCATCATCTAGCCGTTGGACGTCCACTGCTGGCTGGGCCCATTTTCCAGTGGGCCTTTATTACTTACGTTACCCGCTGTTAATTACACAATGTTATGTTATTAGTTAAAAAAACAACTATCATATTTCTTGCTATGTTCTTCCTCATATTCCAGATATTAAAATATGACGCAATAAATAAAAAATCTATGTGCATATAATAATATACCCAAACCAAAGATTATTTCGATGACCCAGATCAAAATGCGCCATCTCTGCACAATTCAGGGAACTAATAAAACAGAGAAGTAAAGTGTTTCATCGTGGTACTGTAGGTAAAGCACAGATGGCACTTACATTGATTTTTCAATTAGTGTCGCTCGGAAATGGGGTGTTCTTTGTGTGTTGTCTAATATAAGTATTAACCTCAGAGTAAATATAAGCAAGGTATTAACCCTTTAGCCGCCAGATAAATCCGACCAGAAAATTGTTTCGCCAGAGCCGGATATATACGACAAATTCTTTTACTTGTATAATGTTTATTTTTAAATCATTAAAATTATTTTCTCTTAAAAAAAATTACGAGTCAGGCGCTAGGGATACGACAACTACAAAACCAAGCGGTTAAAGGGTTAATTGTAATCTTGGGTGTTGTATTCAGTTTAGTTAGTTCGTTGCATGAAAAAAGGCCCACGACAAACAGCGAAACTACCTTAAGTAATAAATCATGATAAATTAGTAACTATAATGTCGAAATTTCTCTCTTTCAACTTTAATCTTTTGAGACCATGTTGATTAAATGAAACAGTCCTTTTGAGTACGCATCGTAATTTCGTTTTATTATTTTACTTCATTTTAATATCAATGCGCACATAAATATTTCTTATGAAACTTGTCTCAAATTACAATAATTCTATGATCAAAATCTAAAACCAAATTTTCACTTCACTTGTTTTTTTAAAATATCTAGGTAATCTATTTTATCGTTTTAATTTAAATACATATTTAAAATTCAACCTCTAACATAAATTACTAGTACCTACAGCACTAGGGACTGCAGCAGGCCTTGAGAGGCTATAAATATAAATGTAATCTAAACACATTATACATAAATATTTATTTATTTCTCTAATGATAACCAAAAAAATTCTGATACATTTACAAAAGCATTGCCTAAAACTAAACAAGCTTACTTTTAATGCAGTAATTCTATGTACGAGTACCTAATCAATCAACCCAAAGGTATCACGCCACACAACTTTGAAAACTTTATTAATTTGTTTGTCTGAAAACATAGAATGACAGTGCAGGATTAAAATGCGCGGGGCCCGTAGCAAATTCTATCAAGTGGCCCTTGGTTTATATTAGGATCTTCAATTTAAGGTGTTAAGGGATTACGTGGATTTTAAATGTTAAAATAAAGCGTATTTTCTCTAATAGGCTTGTTTCCACTAAGAATAAATCGGATGGCTTAGAGTTTCTAATGATTAACCATGATAATTAGTAAAAAAAAACAACTTTTCTATTAAAATAATGAAAGATTAATAATATTTTTGGAAAATAAAATCGACAAAACGAGGCGTTTAATCACGTGACATTAAACACCGATCAGAGAAACGCATGGAAGCGTGACGTCACACCTCGCGAAACGCCATGTTGTAGCTGTCATTGACACAATTGACTGTCATAAACAAACACGACTGTTTCGCGAGGTGTGACGTCATTCAAGACGCCATGACAGTCTTGGCCTTTTTCGCGGTAAATTTCAAGTTCATTTCTAAAAACTCAAAATACTAATGTAAAAGACTATTTTTCTTAAAATAATATATTTTTGGGGTGAAATAGATGCTAAGCTATAGTTTTAAACTAATTTCCAAATTTTGTCAACTAGCCTATTGTAAGGTTATGTTTCCTTAAGCTTGAACAAATTTTTTTCATTAAAATAGGAGCGTAGAATATTTTTGCATAAAAAAATTATTTTATACTTAAGCAGGCAGGGTACGCGGGCCCCCAATTGTTACTTTTGCTACGTAGCTAATCCGGCACTGGAATGACTGTACTACTTTACTAATAAATTAAATTTGAATTAAGTTGATAGTATCTTAAGAAGTGCTACATTTAATTTTTTGGCAGTATATTTAGAATTGTAGTTAAGTAGTGCCAGTAAATGTTTTTTTTTGTTAACTATTAATTTACTGGTATTAAGTTTTAGAAATTTGTCTTCGTTCTAAACTTGAGGCGGGGTGTGTTAAGGATATTAGAATAAGGTTTGAGTTTATATAACTGGCTGGTATCCAACAATAATTTTATTGTAATCTATGGTAACTACAGGTTTTGAAATAAAATGCCTCCCTCCACTTGGCTCCCACGTCTAGGATCACATGGGATGTGGTTTAACTCTGCAAATCATAAATCCACCCCCGTAAAAATGTTTAGTTATTTTTTATTATATTAATAGATTAATTTATTATATTAACGATGGTAAGGATTTTTATATTTATAAACTAGCTGTTGCACGCGACTTCGTCCGCGTAATTATAAAGTATAGCCTGTGTCGCTGGTAACGTATCTGCATCTATCAGTAGTATTTTACAAATTGGTCCAGTAGTTTTTGAGCTTACTCATTACAAACTATAATCTATACATACGATAAGTTTCGGATAGGTGTACGTGTCTAGTACAAAATGTAGATCCCTAGTTTACTTACTTACCCTTGCCGCTTGGTTTTGTAGTTGTCGTGCCCCTACGCTTGACTTGTAACTTTTTTTTAACTTTTTAAGAGAAAGCAACGCAATGATTCAAAAATAAACATTATATATTACAAGTAGAGGAATTTGTCGTATATATATGACTCTGGCGAAATGGACAAGACAATAATTATGGGATAAATCCGACTCTGGCGGTTAAAGGAATAAATCCTCATTAAATTAAAACATGTAGAACAAAAAACATAACACTAAACTACTGCCTCATAGAGCCTAATAGAATAATTCCACAAAACTTGTAATACTTAGTGCTCAAATTGTAATAGTAAATCAGTAACACGTAGACTTATCAATATTCTCAATGTAAGTTGATAGCCATCACGCCGATAGTGGCAACTTAACAGAGCATCACATGGTGCACATGTTTCTTGAAGACTAGCTGGTGCCCGCGACTTCGTCCGCGTGATGTTATATAGCCTAAAGCCTTCCTCGATAAATGGACTATACAACACAAAAAGAATTTTTCAATTGGAACCAGTAGTTCCTGAGATTAACGCGTTCAACCAAACAAACAAACTCTTCAGCTTTATAATATTAGTATAGATATAGTACTAGCTGAGAATCTTAACATTTTTCCAATATAAAAATAATCCTATATGTTAATCCAGGTAATAAACTATCTTTGTGCCAAATTTCATCTAAATCCTCGACGTTGGGAGCCAAGTGGAGTTCAATTAACAAATTTTCTTGTACCTTTCAAGTTAAACCTTTCGTATAAATAAATTATTTTAAAATTGCCCATCTGCCAACTAAATCTTTCGAAAGCCGGGCAGACAAGTAAACTACTAGTCTATTGGTAAATTAAACAAAAAATTTAGTTATTTTTCTATTTACTTAATTACAAAGTACAAACAGTTAACAACACAGTTAACTATACTTTTCATAAATGGGAATTATTGCAAGGAAGAGAATCGCACTTGAACGCGTGTCTACGAGTATAAATTGGCTATTTCATGGTCTGTGCCGTCAGCTTGACCTGTGAGTACCCCCTACAATAATCCTTCAAGTATACCGTGTCTGATCCCCGCGTCGCCTAGGCTGCTGGACCCCGTTCCGTCCCCCCTCGCGGACATCGGTGGCGGGCCACAGTTCAAGGCACAGAATGCTTGAGATTAGGTGAGATAACGTATAAAAAAATAAGATACATAGATGCGCAAAAACTGAATTCTAATGACATATCAAAAATATGATGCACCAATAGAAGCATTAACAATATTATAACAACTACAGTGACTATCAAGCGTTATCTCAGTGTGTTGCTGTTTGTACTTAATCACAAATAGTGAGCTTTTTGCCATTTTTTTATGTTGGCTTAAGTCGTATTTCCATTCTCGCCATTGTCTTGAAAGTTGTTCATATTCATTGGGAAGGGTGCTCCCAAACCGTACAAATGTCCACTTGAACTCTCTATGTTGTCATCGAAAAATATCTGAAAATTAAAATAATATTAATGTAGCTGACTACGTCAGCTAATGTTCTTTGATAATACTTTATGGTAATGAACCCTTTAACCGCTTGGTTTTGTAGTTGTCGTGTCCCTAGCGCCTGACTCGTAAATTTTAATTTCTTTTTTAAGAGAATAATTTAAAAATAAACACTATACAAGTAGAGGAATTTGTCGTATACACGAAAATAATTGTCGGATAAACCCGACTCTGGCGGCTAAAGGGTTAAAGTAGATGGCTTCACAAATTATATCAAGGGGATGCAAGTACAAATGAGGATCACGTTTACTGTAAGACTATAGTGTATAGAGTGAAGATTCAATCACAATTTAGTCCTGTGTGTAATACCTCTTTGATTTTGAAGAAAGCCATTCCAGTTAGGAGCGAGTCGGAACCGGCCTGATGCTGGGGCCCCACTCGTCTCAATTCAAGCTGATCGGCGACCTCTTGCAAACCTCCTTTTAGGTTCTTACAAAGTTTCATCAGATACTGAGAAAAAAATCAAAGAAAAATTTAATTAGTTTTATATCTCTCTCATACTTATACTTTTACTAAGAATATAAAACATTGACCTATAATTATGATTACAGTACATTTTTTGGGTTAAGTTCGAAGTAAGATCTGAGATTAGTTGTTACAATACAAAAAACTGAGCTATTTTTAAGAATAAAATAATAATAATAAATAATATTATTTTGTTTTGTATGAGTTAGTTTAAAGGGAAAATGTATGTTTGTATACAACATCATTAAGTGTGTAATAAATATTTCCACTTACCTTAACATCGTAAATTGTTGGAAAATACATTAGCAACCTGGAAAAAAATTCATTTTCCTCGTGCGGCAAACGTTGATCGGTGAGAAGTTTCAATAAGTAGCCAAAATCATATCCTGAGTGAAAACTGAGCCATTTAACATTATCCATTAAAACCAAACCTGAAATTAAAGAGAAGGCAAATAGTAGTAGCACAAAGCGCTCGTCAGTCTTGAACTCGAGAAGTTTAAAATGGTGAAATCATGTTATGAATTTACCCGATGACATGATCAATTCAGCAAACTCCAAGGGTTCTATCCCATCTTCTTCGTGTTTTCTGAATTGAATGCCAGAGTTCCGTAGCAAGTCAATGGAATCTTGAGCATACATGTCCTCACTAGAATAACGATGAAAACACAAAATATTAGATGCAATAAAACAAAATAAAACTTTTAATTGATAGAATATTTATTTCTTAGATTATACGCTTTTTTCACGCGTAAGTTTCTTTATGATGACAGTTAGTAGGAAGGCTGATAGTCTACATAATGGTAAGCTATAGTTATCGAGGTTTTAAATACCATTAGACATGCAAAGGCAAAGGAAAATTGGCTCCAATTTTTCGTGATCATTTAACCAAATTTCTTAGCTTTCTTAACAAAGCTTTTTTAGCATTTTCCTAATCGGAATTAATTAATAATAACACTTACTGTAAACTGAACTTGAAATTAAACTGCCATGTAGTAACTCCGGAAGGTGTTTTGCCAGTTTCATCCATAAATGTGAGTCCAAGCTGAATAATTCGGAGAAGGTCTACATTACATCTGAAAATAACAACATGAAAAGTCTTCAATATTTTTATTTAATTTTAGGTCTTCTGTATTTTGGTAAATGTACCATAAAATTTCAGGTGAATAATTAAAGAATGGCATATTAAATATTCAATTTGTGGTAATATTTTATCCTGATATATAGAAATGCTACAGCAAGTATTTTTAAATGCAGTACAAAACAAACACTTGTACTAGTTTAGCAGGGAGAAAAAGGAATAAATGACAAATTGATCCCACCCTAATTTCTTTGTATAGAATGCTTCATTTATGAATGTTTACATCAAAAATAGTTTAGATAGTTACCTTAGTAGCTGATATTGGTAATCTGCAGAAGATCTGAATTCTCCAAGTGGTCTCGCAACAACCCCAGGAAATTCTGTATCCATTGCTACCCAAGGGTATTTTAAAACAACCTGTAAAAAATTAATAAAATGATACTGTAAAAATGAATATTTTTATAAATAACTAGTTGAACCCGGCCAAGCTTCGCAGTGGCTCAGTCAGCAACATTCCATGGTTGCCATAACAATGGTCAAAGTATGGAAATTATGTTTTTTTTTTTTGATAAAAAAATCAGTATCCGTTGGAATTTCGCCTATATAAGATATAAAAAGTATATAAGATCATTCCTCTGTTTAAATGCAATGCTGTGTTATAATTTAAAGTCAATCCATCGGCTAGTTTTCGAGTTTTTGAGTAATACACAAATTTCTCATAACACTAAACTGTAAGGCAGATTAATATTTTATGCTTGTCACAAATCATGTGCTATGGCGATCAAATGATTGAAATAACTTTAACAAAGAGGCTGACAGAGGAATCAAGCTGTGCTGGTAAACTATGTCATCTGTTCTCATCACAACTGCCACAATATCTAAAGACGAGTAATCAATTTGTCCTGCTAGTAATGGACGTACAGTGCCAAAATGTGACTCCTCATAGCAGCACTAGTCCTCAAGTTCCAAGTCGCTCAGCGAGCTATGGAGAGAGTTATGCTCGTAGTTTCTTTAGTGAATAGGATCAGAAATTATGAAGTTCATTATAGAACCAAAGTCGACATAGCTGAGCTGAGAGAATTAGTAAACTATAGTGGCAATTTGCTGGTCACATCCCACCATCTGGTAGATAAGCTTTCGAAAGGAGACCAAGTATTGTAAAATGCAATTGGGACATTCTGCAAACCCCCCGTACAGCATCGCAGGAAGAAGTTGGAATTGTGGATGGTATTTCTAATTAATCAAATTAAAAAATATAAAATTACTAATAAAAATGGGAAAGCTTATAATCGTGTGGAAACCTTTTAGGGTATTTGAAGGCTAAAATAGTTAGAAATGAATGTTAGGTTTATAAAAATATAGTTTTTATGGTGAGAAGACAATCAATTTAATAAAAATTCTAGAACATAACCTAACTTTGTTTACAATACTAATAAATATGTACATACCAGTAGTATAAAAGGCTTATAGAGTATTTGGGAGCGAGATTATTTATCAATAGATGTTAGTTTTATAAAAATATAGTTTTTATGGTGAGGAAATTCATTCACAATTAATTTTATAAAGATTTTGAAACATAACCTAAAATTGTTTACATTATAAATGTTTGAACTATCAGCATCAGCAACACTTAAAAACATCACTACAACAACGTTTTCAGTAACTACAACAATAAAATTTCACTGTCTAGAACTGTTTTCGTTTTTTATTTTGTTGAACTTTTTTTCGTACATGTTTCTAGTTTAACCTCCAACCACAGAGCCAATGAACCAATATCTGAACTCATAAGGGAGGATATTTCCAGTATAAACAAGTCTTGCAACAAATTTTGTAATAAGTGCTCAGTCGTTTTGCTGCAACCAGTATTCCGGGTGCGCTCGCACCTCTGCGCTCCACTCGCATATATATTCATAAACATTCCTGAACCTAACCTATTTGTTTGCAGTACAAATAAGTCTTGTAACACATTTTGTAATAAGTGCACAGTCGTTTTGCTACAACCAGTATTCCGGGGGCGCTCGCTCTGCTGCGCTCCACTCGAATGTATCTTCATAAACAATCCTGAACCTAACCTATTTGTTTCCAGTACAAATAAGTCTTGTAACATATTTTGTAATAAGTGCACAATCGTTTTGCTACAACATGTATTCCGGGTGCACTCGCTCCTCTGCGCTCCGCTCACATATATATTCATAAACATTCCTGAACCTAACCTATTTGTTTCCAGTACAAATAAGTCTTGTAACACATTTTGTAATAAGTGGATGGAATGGAATGGATTTCCTCACCATCTATTGCTAAATAATCTCGCTCCCAAACACTTTATAAGCCTTCCATACTACTGGTATGTACGTATTTTTTTGCATTGTAAATAAAGATAGTTTATGTTCTAAAATATTTATTAAATTAATTGTAGACTGATTTTCTCACCATAAAAATCATATTTTTATAAAACTAACATCCATTCCTAACTAATTTAGCCTTCAAATACCCTAAAAGCTTTCCACACTATTCTAAAGTCAACCCTTCTTACCTGTCTTATTACATGAAATTCCTCATGAAGGTTGTGTTTCCATACATCCTTTATGCCGCAATCTCCGTTAGCAGGTAACTGCGTCCCAAAACTTGCAGCTTGAGACTCCAGCATCTTTCGAGAAATAAAAAATAGGTTTGTTAATGTATTGTAAATAAGTATAAATAAAAGAAACATTGGATAAGTTACCGTGTAACGTTTTTCTGCTTCAGTATGCAGAGATTCGTCCGATTTTTTCGACGCCGTGGTTCCAGTTTATGTGTCCAGATTGTAACAAGCACTTTTCTTAAAATAATAAATTGCACTTCTACTTCATAAAGTGAAACAAGATGTTGTACATAATTCGAAGTGTTTTATGTGAACTTTACCGTCGTCGATAAAATTGACTGAACACACAAATCGCAACACAAGCACGCACAAACTAACAAATCAACTCAATACTCAATACACAGTCAAGAAAACGTCAAGAAAATGACAAAGATATGACAATGACATAGACAATAGACAAAACTAACAGGCTGCCAACTGCCAACGCCAGGCAAACCAAAGAACAGGAAAGAAACTGTCATGTCGTTCGTATTCTAATGACGATTACTCTATCAATTTACTTCCCAGAAAAAATAAAATTTGTTTTTACAAGAATGAATCTGTAGAAAACGAGAATCTTGCGAAAATATTAACTCGTGAATTTTGAGTTTTTGTATAGACCTGCACCACCTAGTCTCTTTGTACCTAGATTTTTATGCCATGGACATTGGAGCTTTCGTAAATATGCCTATATTTGGTTTGGTCCCTAATAACATCAGAATTTCATAATGTCAAATTCAAATGGTCAGAGCATCGATGGGTCAGAGTTTCAAACCGCAAGGTACACTTGCTGAAAAACTACGATTTCAAATATTATAAATATTAAAGTATATTATTTATCCTTATATTTATATATATATATATATATATATATATAAATTACGTGTCACGTTGTTTGTCCGCGATGAACTCCCAAACTACTGAACCGATTTTGATAAAATTTCGTAACTATATGTAATTTGGTCCAACTTAAAAGACAGGATAGTTTATATCTCATTTTGTTTATTATTTTTTTGCAAATTATATAATATTATTAACATAGCGCCATCTGTTGATACCTATTCAATCCAGCAATTATTTATCTGTGAGTTCCAAAAGATTCTAACAGATGGTGATGTAAGATAATTTTATAGTGGCCGGGAGCGGGCCACTAGTATATTATAAATTTTAATAATATTTATATTATTCGGTGAATAAATATGTCGGGGTATTAATTTATAATTTTTAATAACTGCTTGTAAGCTATTTATCTTTCATTAAGCTCTAGTGTAGTTTATTTATCAGAACAACCTGTTATTTATCAATAAAGAACAAAAAATGTATTTAAGAAATAAAATTTCGTTTTTATCGCTGAGTACGTTCCTGTAAGAGAAATATTGTAGTAATTAGTTTTATTTTTATAAATCAATTCATTGTAATTAATTCACTTTAATAAAATTTTAATTATAAGTACCCAGGTAATTTATGTTTGATTGTACATTGACCAAATGAAACTGTCATGGGACCAAACCCCCTCATTTAACTCCCTCAGTGGCAATGTAACTTTTCTATAGGTGTAAGAATTTTTAAAATCGGTCAAGTCGTTATGAACGAAGGTTCTGTACATATGCCGTGTCCAAATGTTGTTCTTTTGCAATTGGAAGCGGCCGACTAATCCATATCCTCCCCAACAGCATCTTACACAACTTCTCTCTGTTACACAGCCTGTAGCTCCTAAAGTATGTATTGATCGTACTTATTGATCCTGTATGTAAGTATGTATTGATCCTAAAGTATGTATTGATAGAGTAAAAATCAATACTTACCTATATTCAAATTTGCAGAAATTTTTGTCAGAAGTAATCAGAATAATGCTGTTCGTAGAGATATTCGCGATATGAGCAAAAATCTGGACTAACTGTACCAATTTTCAAAACTACAGGAATTATTTCCCCTGATTTGCTTTTATTGAAAACAAATCTAGGAACGGAAACTAAACACCTAGTGGTCACTATTTATTTTATTTGTAGGTACTTAGTGTATCATTAATTACAATAATTTGTCTCAAATAACTTCACATTGATTGATCTCAACTTATCAATAATAGTAAAGTCAAATTAAGCAGGGCAATCACGAATTGCCGGATTATACGATGAGCAAGCAGGGGATCCTAGTGAACTGCAGCATATTATGTTGATCCCCTGAGGGGATTCAGTTAGGGGATCCTGGTGAACTCACCCGATCAGCCGCCGACATAACAACAGTGTCGAGTAAATGGTTGCAAACGCAATAAAACGCAACGCCGGTTTTCGTTGCAAGCCTTATTTAATTTATTTACGTGCCATGTTTGACAGTATGTACTATCTATAGGTATAACTAATTCAAAATGTAACTTTGGAAGTAGATCAGTAATTCTGCAGTGAAAGTGCTCATTTGTTCATTTTACGAAATATATATATATATGTGTGTGTTATTATTAAAAGGAAATGGGATTCAAGGGCTGTATATAATTATCTTACGATTTTTTGGGAGACAAAAGAAATAAAAAAATACTTAAGGATCCCGTGGGAGCCAAAATGCAAAAAAATATACTAGGATCCCATAGGATCCTAGACGTAGGAGCCAAGTGGAGAGAGGCGTTATTATTAGGTAAATAAAACAGGTTATTAATTGTTGAACGGGTATTTATTATTTAAAAATCTGGTGCTATGCGACCCTATCGTATTAGACGATTTTTTTGAAATTAGCCATAAATGTGAATAGGCTAAGAACGTTAGTCCGTTTACAGTTTTCTTAAATATTAGAAATTAAATTACTTACTAAGGTTTATATACTGTTATAAATAATTAGGTAAATTACAACAAAGGTAATTAGGTATTAATTGTTTAGGTAAAGTTATTACAATTTATTTTCAATTTTCCGCATGATATAGTTAAGTAAAACATGTTTCCACTTGAAAATATGTAATAGTTAAATGTAGTTTGACTAAAAGTCCTCGTGATTTGACGTCGACGGATTCGGATCATCTCCCCTCGGAGCTGGCCTGTAACATAACAAATAAAAACGTAGCTTATGTGATCAAAAACATCCAAACACAGACACTTTCAATATAATAAAATTTATTGTTAATCAATAAATAGTTAATTAATAAATAAATAGTTAACCTGCCAATAAAAGTCCCTTCAAAATCGGTCCAGCCATTTCAGAGATTAGCCGGAACAAACAAACAGACAGACAGACACAAAAATTGTAAAAAATGTTATTTTGGTGCATGTACCGTATATATATACAAACAGACACTCCAATTTTATTTATATGTATGGATTTATAGGGATTAAATGATTTCGCAGAGTGATACACATATAGAAAGATTGTTTATTATAAATTTTGTTTATATTTGTTTTAAGCTAAATGAAGCACTGTTAAAAGAAATAATATGATGTAAAGTTATTTTTGTACTTTGAATGTGTAAGTACTAATTTTGAATTTTTCCGTGGTGGGCGTTTGGACATCTGTGAAATTTCTAAAGCCTTAAATAAAGATTAAAAAAAAAATGAAATTGCTAAATGATAATGTCGGTAAAATTAACTGAATTCAAGACTTTATTTTACGACTTTTAACTATTACTAGGAAGCGTATGAGACTGTAACATGATTGTTACATATAGTTTCTTCGATTTTATGTATTTTTAATTTAAAACAGACAGCAACGCAATGATTAAAAAAAAAACCATTACACAAGTATTTGTCGTATATACCGGCCCTAGCCAAGAACTAAACCAATGCAAAAGTTTCGTTGCAGAATAAAGCCCGGTGATTGGTCAAAAATTTATGTGGGCGTTACAACAACCAATCACCGAGTTTTATTTCTTTCGTCACCAGGCTTTTTGGCTGTTCTTTAATCGGGTTAATTGGACCCAAAGTGTTAGTATACATCATACAAAATCTAGTTAGTTAACATAGTTAGTTACACACATACACAAACATAAACTTAACTTTATTAACTTATTATTATAATAATGATAATTCACTAACATTTGACTCGGACGATATTGAGGAAATTATTAAATGCTCACTATAAAAGGTTAAATAAAAAGCATTATAAAATGAGACAACGTTGTTCTTTTATATGTTTTTATTTAAAAGAAAAAAATATATACCTGTCAGAGGTGAAGTACCTTCTAACGTACATAAAACGCCTCGAGGTTTCTCCTTCATTCACGTCCTCATTGGAAGAAAAATGTGTGCTACCAAGGTTGCACATGTGAACGCTAAGAGCCAAGCGCATATCGTTTTCGGTCATATGCGTACTGTCCCCCGCCGCAACAACGCACGCTTCAAACATAAACAAACAGGTCAAACTAGTGTCAGAATCACAATACAATTTTAGCAACACCTGGAAGCATGTAAGCTTGCTATATATACCCTGAGAGGGTAGAGGAACAAGCTCCTAACATCCCTTATTAGTTAACAAAACAGCGGAACACGGTTGTCCCTGCCAAAACTGCCTAGTAGACAAATCTATTTTGGAGTTTACTCCTTAATGTTTTTTTTTCTCCTAATGAATTATAAGTCGCCGGAATGTTCTTATGAAGAAAAAATTACACATCAGCTGTCAGTTAACACTGTCGGGGGTTAGCTAGTCTATATAAATAAAAAGCAAAACAAGCAATTTCCAAATAAATAAAGCATTGATTAGGTTGATGAAAACCATTACCAGTTAGAAAGTCCTCAAAATTACAGGGAGGACGCTGGCGTCGCACACAGCGGCGTCTGCTTGCAGGCATGCCAGCCAGATAAGCGTCGCTTAAAGGCTCGTTGGACCCCCCTGCCCTCTGAGCCACTTCGTCCGATTTAAATATTGATACGTAACTTTGTTCCCACTCGTGCTCGGGCGCCTGAAAATACTCATTGACTAATTTTACCAACAAAAAGAGTTAACTTGGGGAGAACAAAATAAAAATGACGTACATCGTAACGTTTTACAAGACCCGCAAAATTGCGTTACGTAATATTGTATAACAATTATTAGCTGGTGTTGTATGGATCTTTCTCACTCTTACATGCGAAAACGACTGAACCGGTTTGGATGAAATGGATACGCCAACTTTCATCCAAATAATTATATTTTGTTCATTTTGTGCATTATTGGAAAAAATAAATTTGACCATTGTGTAGTAGTACATTTATTTATTTATACTTACATCACTTGAGTTTGAGTCGCCAGCTGCAATGGTTTTCGCATTGCCATTTTCAGAAACACTGAAAAAAACACTGTTAATTATCCAAAAAAAAATTAAAGTTAAATCAAAATAATTCCTATTTTTATATCAAAAATTCATATTTTGGAGTCGGAGAAGCCGCAGAATTAAACTTTCTTTGGTTGGTAAATTAATTTATCAGAAGGAAATTAAATCAGTAATTTAATTTAGTTAAAGTCTATCAGCCTTACCTATAAACGTTACTTAAATTTTAAGTAATATTTAGGAACCACTTAAAAAAAATTTTTACTTATAAACGTTGCTTAACTTTAATTTGTTGCTTAGCAATGTCTTAATGAACTGTCAAACACTACTTAAGAAGATAAGTAGTGATTAGTTAATACGATGCTAAGAAGATGATTAGTTGATTTTTATAAGTAAGACAGTATATTGCCGAATATGACAATGAAAAAATTAAAGCGGCATTAAAAGAAAAGAAAAAAGTTTGACACTGGACAGAGGTACTAACAAAATCACGTTCAAAACATAGGGTCTCTGAGGGTAGAATTGAAGAACTCCACATTATTATTTACATATTTATAATGATATATAATAGGGGTTAAAGTATGAAATTGCCGTTTTATTGTAATAGGTACTTCGAATTGACATAGAACCTTCATGGTTTGAGATTTTTGAGTGAAACTTTTTTCATACGGTACCTATGTAGTTCTTCTTTTAAAAAATGTGCAACATTCGATTATCAACTTTCAGTTGTTTTTTTTATTCAGCTTAGACAATAAAGATGGATACTTCGAAAATTCGTGTGATTTTTGAATAAGAGTTCCGACGCGGAACTAACGCGGCAGAAACAGCTCGCAATATTAATGTTGCGTTTGGAGAGGGGACTGCTAATGAACGCACTGTGCGATTTTGGTTTAAACGCTTTCGTGATGGAAACTTCGATTTGAAGAACGAACCACGTGGAAGACCGCCCACACAGGTGAATAACAATGATTTGAAAGAGATGGTGGAAGCCGATCCGAGCCAAACTACCCAGGAATTAGCGGCATGGTTTAACGTTACCTTACCAACAATATTGACTCATTTGCGTCAAATCAATAAAATAAAAAAATATGAAAAATGGGTGTCTCATGATTTGACTGATCTGCAGACTCTACAGGAACTGCAATTAGAAACCATTCGTCACCCTCCGTATTCGCCAGACCTTGCTCCAACGGACTACCATTTTTTTCGTGATTTGGACAATTTTCTGCGTGATAAAAAGTTTTCTTCTCAGGAGGCAGTGCAAAATGCTTTCACACAGTTTGTCGAATCTAGATCACCAGAGTTCTATCGCAAAGGCATAAATGAGCTTCCTATTAGATGGCAGCAATGTATAGATAATAATGGTAATTATTTTGATTAAATAAATATGTTAAATTAAAAAAAAAACGAATTTTTATTTTTCAGTACAAATCGGCAATTTCATACTTTAACCCCTAATATTACACATATTTACAATTGAACAAACGCGCGTATGGATGGGTGTTTTTACATGATGCGTGGAGACGCACGAAGGGCGTTTGTGATAACGAGTGGCGAGAAAGCGCGTGCTTTCTGTAGCAGTGTTGGAGGCCGTCTGTCTGGTTTCCGTGCTTCTTAATTTAAAAGAATGACACGGCAACTAAAACGTAAATTCCCAAATAGGTTATTGAAAGGAGGTCGCCACATCAGCCCCCCCGGAGACCGTTAGGTCGTAACGAAAAGCAGACTGGAAGAAGTGGACAGCACTTGGCTGATAGCACCAGTTTCTCAGGCCAGCTATCTTCTGTCCGAAATCTTCGAGGACGTCGTAGTTCGTTTTCATTTGACGACGTAGTCTTCAACGAAAAATGCAATTTCGAAGAAAAAACTGTTTGGTTTCCAATTTCACTTTGTCCACAACACGGTAGGTAACTATGGAAAACTATCCAAATTTTTCTTAAAATGTTCATTTATAGTCGCGGGTCACCAATCAATGTGGAAAGAAATGAAGAACTCCACAATTTATAAACAAACGCACGTAAGGGCGTTTTTACGTGATGTGTGGAGACGCACGATGGGCGTTTGTGATGATGACGAGTGGCGAGAAAGCGCGTGCTTTCTGTAGCAGTGTTAGAGGCCGACTGTCTGGTTTCCGTGCTTCTTAATTTAAAAGAATGACACGGCACCTTAAACGTAAATTCCCAAATAGGTTATTAAAAGGAGGTCGCCACAGATCTAGTGATGTAAAGTATCATTACTAACTTCACATTACTTACTAACTATAAGTATTGATTATCGCAGTGATACACAATATAACAAGATTGTTTATCAGTTTTGTTTAACAAATATTTGTTTTAAGCTAAATGTATATCGTTTAAAGATATAATATGATGTAGTTCTTTTTATACTTTGCCATATGTCTCATTCCGTATTTTTACGTCATGGGCGTTTGACATCTATGAAATTTCCAAATAACAATATCGGTAAAATTAACAAGTCGTAAAATAAAAACTTGAATTCAAACTATTACTAGGGAACGTATGAGACTGTACATGATTGTTTCATATAATTTCTTCGATTTTATATATATTTATTTTAAATAGAAAGCAACGCAATTATTAAAAAATATATATACAAGTAGAGGCCAAAAAATAATTGTCAGTTAAATCTGACTGGAGGTCGGTCTTCATTTCGAGTAACGGCTTAACTTTTAAATTAGTTAAAAAAATGTTAACAGGCCCGTTAACTTTCCGCAAGTCCGTTAATCAATATATTTACCAAAAAGATCTGCGGCTCTGCGTAGACACCACCGCGTCGCGAGTAACAAGTATGGACGGGTTGCCAATGTCGACACAAGCCGACATAGGCAAAATAAGTGCGGCGCGACTAGTGAAACCGAAACTCTTGCCGAGTAAACTAACCAACAGTTTTATAAGTAGATCACTAACGTAACGACATAAAAAATGCAATTTCTCTCCCTTGATAACTTCCGTTAAATTCTCTAATGTAACGCTCTAACGTTTAACGAAGTTAACTATATGATTATAAAAAAGCAAAGCAAAGCAAAATTATAGCACCATTAAAATTAAGCAATAAAATATCACCAACCCACACCCCAATCACAAATAATTCTAACAAAGTTTTAATTACAAGAATTTGCCACCATCACGTTCGGCCCACCACCAATAAGTTCCATAAAATTATATTACGGACTAAGGCGCTGCCGACTATATTAAGGATACGGGGACTGAGAAGGAATGAGGAAATGAGTTCTGGCATCCCTTACTCACTCACCGAAACAAAAACACACTTGCTATTATATCACGATGGTCCTCTGTAAGGAGGGTGTCACGGTATTCTGTAACCATTATTACAGGTATGTAATTACTATTTCCATGTTCTTTATAGTATAAAAAAAGTCGCTCCCCATCTGTCTGTCCATTTGTATACTTAGATCTCTTTAACTACTCAACGGTTTTTAATGCGGTTTTCATCAATAGATAGTGATTCAAGAGTAAGGTTTGCAGGTGTAGTTTAAAATTATTTTGTGTTAATTAGTTGAAATATGACGATTATTGAGATGTCGCAAAAAATCAAGCCATCTGGGAGCTTTCATAGAAAACGCTGCATAATCCGTTTGAGATATATTAAAATAATGTATAGTTTAATTATTTCTCTTTTGTAGGTCCGCGATTCGGATTGGTTTCTTTAACTATTTTAATGTTTTTAAATTAAAATCTTCGGAGATCGTAAATTAAAAGTTATTCACAAGAACATAAACGCGAGAAGAGACTCGCTTGATGCAGCCACCACCCGCTGTCATGCAAAATTTCACTTACGTAAAGCCGAGAGAGGGTAGCTTGTTAAAAGAATAAATTGAACCGTCGCGGAACAGCAGCAAAAGACCATTCACGTCCAAAAATATAATAAAGTCAATACCTAGACGATCCCGAAGGCGGAAAACTCGAGTCAGGTTCTTCGTCACTCAGGGTAATTACTGACTGCGCATCTGCAGTTGTCGAGTCCATAGGCCGTCGACCTGCAGTTGCCAGATCCAAAGGTTGTACATCAACAATTGGCTGAGTATATTCAAATGTCGAGTTCTCATTGTTGGAAAGAACTTGGACTATCGTGTCCGACGAAGGGGCGGAGTCATCGGGAACATCAATAATGGGCGTGCACTCTTGAGCGTTATTTACACTGTCGTCGCTAGATAGACTAATACAGTCTTCGAAAACCGGAAATCGGTTATCCGTTGGCAATCTAATCTCATCCTAAAATAAGAAAACACAATTTTTATGCCTTTTCATAAAAATAATAATTTTAGATATTTACGCTGGACCGTGAAATTTACAAGGCCTTAGAAACAAAAATATATTCATTTATTTGTACTTATATAGATTACAGATTCTTTAATAAACAGAAAAACAGATTTAGGGGGCGTTCAACTATTACGTAACACGATTTTCGATTCCACCCGTCCTGTAACGCGTCGTGTTTTACAAGACACTCCCTCCCCCAAATTGCGGTTCGTAATACTTGAACACCCCCATAAACAATAGTAAAGAATTGAAATTAAATTATTCACATATATATAAATGTAACTCACAGGCTCTCGTACGTGTATATATAAATGAATTCTTTCGAAAGGTTCTTCTATGATAGCAACTCGGTTCCTTATAACCGATAATAATAATTTAAATAGGGGTTTAACCCTTTCCGCCATGGGTTCTATTAGGAGATGCTGTAAAATAATACAATTCCATTAATAGTTTTTACAAAATTTAGATATTTTGTAGAAATAGATGAAATTAATTTAAGTTCTACGTTTACTTTTACTTTATTCAATGCCGGTTTACTTTTTATCGAATTTTACTATAATTTTTTTACAAAGCAATTTTATGTCCCACAGTCAATGACAACACACAGTTCATTAAATGAATGACCAAAAATACTTTTCAATTTATGTTATTGTGTACATAATTCGTAAACATGCTCGTTCTTGAATCAATGGGCTACGAGGGTCGATCCAGAGGTAAGGTTACATCTTTGAAAAGAAGAAAGTTTACTCTATTACTTTACATAATCGCCACCGTTTTCTACGCATTTTTCTAGACGGTGCTCCAATTTCTGTATCCCAATGTCTTGAATTCTGGAATCATTGGAGTCAACACATGAACCTCTTCTTTGGTGTCTCGTTGCTCCGAAAGCGTTGACCACACAAGTATTCCTTTAACTTGGGGAAAAAGCGATAATCACTAGGTGCAAAATCCGGACTATAAGTTCCTGGGTTTGACGGCAGACATCAGGCCGGGCGTGGTCTTGAAGCATCGTTACACTGACTTGTCAGTCGTTCTCGCCGGACCTCTGTCAACTGCTGACGATGAATATCTACGGGTGGAGGCCCTCTAGAGCGAAAAAAGCGAATTACAGAACAAATATCGGACTTGGCGGAATCAAAAATGGGAACGTCCATCTCGGACAGGGGCGGCTGCTTAGCCAAGAATTAGCGACGGAGAGCGAAGTACGTCCGGGGAATCGCGATTGCGGGAATAGCCGCGCACAGCACAATAGCCGGATTTTACCGAGCTCTTTGGGAACCTTATTCTGGATCAACCTACGTATTTTATTGGTTAAACACAACGACTACATTATAATTACCATGAAATAATCAAAGGCTTTACAGAAGCCTTCCACTCTGTTCAAGCAGTGATGCTTTATAATAGCACACACGTCAATGAAGAAAATCTCAAGATTGATGAAGTAGGTTGCAACGGATTCTATGTCATTCGTCATCCCAGCAATTAAGACTAAGAGGCGTTCAAACAAGTTTGCATTGAAGTAAGCTCGAAGCGATAGTTCCAAATTAAACTCTTCGTGCAGCGGGGTGATATCCGGCTGGAAAAAATAGACATTACAGTCAAGTCATTTTAATAGGTAACATTTGACAATTCATAAAAATTCAATAACGTAACCTTGTAACGGCGGGCATAAAATAATATATTTTTTCGTTTTGTTAAAACTGCACAATTGCTTAACTTTTTTCAATTACGATTACATATTTATTGTAATAATGGCCGATACGAGTCATTTTACGATTTGCTTTCACTAATAAACCATTCTAAACATAATAAACAATTTCTGATCTAAAGAACTGAACGTCGTTACAATGTTGCGTCAGTTAACCCTTTTTCTTTTTAAACACTAGGGATGTTACTCTAAAAATCGAAAGCTGATAAGTAGAATCGAATGCAATGATTACTTGTGAAGAAATATCACCATAAATTAATAACCACGTTGTGATTATAATAAAACATAATTATATTTATTATTCTTTTAACTAACTATAAAAATACAAAAAATAACTAAATAGAAAAATCATTGATGTTAGGTACAATTTAGGTGTTAAATCTGGTAAAAGCAACTAAGCCGTCCAAGCTCCGCTATGTAATCGATGAACTAGCCCTAGAGCATGGACACGAAGTTATTCGATTGCCTCCATACCATTGCCAGTATAACGCCATCGAGCTTATTTGGGCACAAATAAAGGGTCATGCAGCGCGGAACAATACTGAACCACCCTTCAGTACTGCTAAAATGATGACTGCTACAAACTTCTGTAGTGCAGAAGTCACTACAGAAGACTGGAGAAAAGTCGTAGAGAAAACAAAGAAAATAATTTTACAAGATTTTGAACGAGATGTGAGAATATACAATATTATTGAAAATGAATTAATAATATCTCGGAGTGCTGACAGCAGTGATGAAGATGACAATACTAATAACAGTTCTGATAGTTCAACTGAATAAATGCAATTTTTTTGTTAAATTATGTACTTGTCTTATTTTGCTCCTTAAATTTACGAAAGAAAAAATAATAATGGGACAGGGATTCGCCTGATGATTTTTAAAATTCACATATGTTTGAAGTCCGTATCGATTCATTCACTTTAATCGATGTTTTTAAGCAGGTCACCTCACTATGAAGATAAAACTGACAGACGTCAAATGTTACCTATTAAAATGACTCTACTTTAGTTGTACACACTATATACATTGTCTACTTAATATATAAAAATACTGGTTTCATTTGAGAAAAATGATTAGAGGCATGTTGCTCTCTTTCTTTCATTTGCGAGTGATTCAAAATAACAAATAATATTCTACAAAATTTGAGACCAACCTTAGAAGCTACTAATGTAGGTGTATAACAGATTTTTTTTTTGAAGTTAAAACAGATCTTTTAAAAGTTAGTAACATTTTAAAAGTAACAAAACACATGTGGGCCCCAATTAATAACAATGAAAGTCAAATTAGGCTTGTGAGGCACTACCCGGGCAAAGCTTATTTATTCACTAACAGTCAGCTGACAGATGTTACTTGCGCAAGGCACTGAATGGCGATGACGATTGGACAGACATCCGATTCAGTGTCTCTGCCCTCCCAGTGCTGAATCGATCCCCTCGGTGAAGCTGGGCGGTGAAGCGCCTAGACTCGAACCTAATCCTTCAGGCTGCTCTGTGGCAGACCTTGCTCTTGTGCCCGGATGAATTTTTCTTTTTCGAAATTTAACGCCAATTTGAACTTGTGAACTACACTAAAGATCTATCTCTGTTGTCTTTCCTGATTAAATTTCCTATGTATTAATTTTTTGTCACACAAATGAAACAAATGTTGGTTAATAATAGGTAAAAAAAGAGTGCAAAAAGTTTACCCATTATATATTTGTGATTTTTTCATACAATTTATCTTAAACGCTGATGACTATCAAGTTTCTGCCTTGGTACGAAAAATTCGTAGATCCGGGGCTGTCCATATCATGTCAGCTTATTTAAAAAAAAACAGATAAAAATAGGTCCGTCCATCCGTTTGGAACCTAAAGAAGTATCAAAACCGTTCCTAAAATTTCAACCTAAAAGGTATTCAACTTCAGGTAGAAAAATCACCCAACCTTTAGTTTCGTTTATACTACACTTGTTGTCCTTACTTTTAAAATGTAACAAACTATATTGTACCATTGTTTTATAAAATCAAGAAACAAACTATCAAACTCCATAGTGATAATCAGATATCTCACCAAAGTGTTCAAAAAGCGGCCCAGTTGATTCATTATATAATCGACGGGTTCGTCATTAGAGGTCATAAGGATATTTATGGCAAGTGAACGATGATGGTCATGCAACTTAGGGAATTCAGCCGCACTTAGCAGTTGGTTTCCTTGCATATTATGCGGCGTAATACAACAAAATCTACGCACCTGCAAAAAAGAAGATTTCTTATCAAACACATTTAATGTTATCAGTACTGGCGAGAAACAAGATTTAAGCACAGATGTAGATCCAACATGTGTTTGAGTATATAATCCTTGTAGATAACGCCAAAGCGCATTGAGTGCGACATTTGCAAGAGATGTCTTCTTGCAAATGTCGCACTCAGTGGACGTTGCATTAAAGCACAAATGTACCAAGCGTGTGTATTTTTCGTTGACTCCTTGTTTCAGAGAGTCGAGAGTCGACGAATGCTAGATAATTCATACCAATAAAGTTGGCAATAATTATATAATATCTTACCAGAAACGTCAGTGCGGCATTCATGTAAGTCTCCGGGAATGAGGGAAGACACAGTAAGTGTGTCATTGAAGTGACCGAATCCTGCAAATATATTAAATGCACTTTAATTCCGTAAAGGATGTACAGGGCGGACAGGGTAAGTCGTGCTGAATATTAAAGGACGTTCTTATTCAGGTCATTTGTAATATTCAGGTCATTTATCATATAATATGGTGTCCTAAACTTAACCGTTATGGAGATATTAAACTTTAAAAGATTTTTTTTAAATCCCCATTTTCTGCTTTGATATCGATTTTTTTTGGGATTGGAGCTCCTGGGAAACTTGAAAAGTTCGATTTTTCAGTAGTTTTTCAGACATTTGAAGTTACTTTCCATAAAAACTTATACTAGCTAACTATGTTTTAAGCAAAAAAGTGAAATATGCATGTTTCTCATTTTCGATAGTGTACATGGGGACCGTCGATCTGTTTGGGAGCTATGATGCCGCAGACAGACAGATACAATACTCAGACACAAACATCTTTTGTGCGTCGGGCATTAAAATTACTCCTCTATTATCACCTTTTCCTTTTTCTCTTATTCTAGCGCACTTGCTTCTATCTAGTGTAGCTTGTATTTTTACCATCAAGATGATTTTAGGCTGCAAGAGGCCTGCAGCCCTTTAACATAAAAAAAAATTACCTGTGTTAAACCAGGAACATAATTAATCATCACGCTCAGGGAATTTTCGATATTTCTTGATGTTTCCCGTCGCTGATCCTCCAATGAGTTCATTAGATGGGCCCTGGAAACGTACACAACACTATAGAGTTCCTAACTAAACAAAATTTAATCAAAAATTACATATTAAATCCAGAAATCAAAGTGAAATTTTATCGTACTACCGAGTACATTTTAGACATAAGATGAATTGCAATTACCTGCGAAGCAGCAATGCAGAGTGGGCGTATCTGTTGTCGCAGAACAAAAATCTGTCGTATATTAAATTCGGCAGGGTAGGGAGTAATGATGGTGGGTCAAATCGTTCTTCTGTAAAAAAAAAATACATATAAAATAATACACTTCGACTACTTAGGGCACAGATTGGTAATTACATTTTCTTTGTCGTAAGAATGCAGTGGTAGGTTAGGATTAAATAATGCCATATTTATTAATTTAGTGAGCTATTAATCCTAACCTACCACTGCATTCTTATTAAAACCTCTGGTACTGCAAAATTGAATTTTTGCACAAACTATGTCTGTGCTCTAACCAATCGATTTAGCAAAAAAATAACAAGAATAGAAGAAATTCGAGTTTGTAAAGGAACCATATACATGATTTTATTGATGTTATTAAGCATTTCGGATAACTGAAGGCTGACAGTGTTCTAAAAGTTCTTAATAAAACTAGTGTGAATTAGTGTGGTTTCACTAACAAATTGTGGAGTAATTTAATTAAAAAAACACCTTTATAATTAAAATATTGAAATGTGGGAATAGCCAGTCTCAATTAGATGGTATTATATAAATCAATGGTGAATTTTGATTACTACAAGCTATTGGAACTTTACAGCTATGTACATTAATGGGGTTGTACTTTAGAAATATAAAACTTATTATAAAAGCATTCTTAGGGATTAACAATCCACCAACAATTTCAGAATCAAAAATAAATGTTACGTCTAGAAAAATTCAAAAATTTGGAAATGTATTCTCTATTTGATAATATGTTAATTAAATTTAAAATATAACTCGATCAAACTCTTAACAATTAACAAGAATAACAATAATACAAATTGTAATGTAAGGATTAAAGTAATGTAACAAATTGGCATGTTGACATTTCAAAAGTAACGAAAACACTTGAAATACGAAAATAAGTAACCATACAAATCAATGAAGATTAATCATGTTTTAGATTTCGTATAAAGAAATATTACAATCAAAACAGCTAACCTATTCCCTTTTATCAAAGAAAACAGTCTAATAAAGAAGATTAATATTCCGCTGTATTAATTATGTGATTTTGAGGTCCGTGACTTAAATTAATTTTTTTCTGAATAAAACCAAAACCAACATAATCGGTGAGATAGACAGTTCTCAAATGAAGTCCATGAATTGGAAAATTGAGTATGGACGTGGACAGAGAACCTGAAAGGCATCGCAAGAAGTGACTGAATTCGAAGCACACAAGACCATGCGTGGTAGCGATCCTTGGGAGAGGCCTACATCCAACAGTGGATAGACAAGGACTTAAGATGATAACTAAACCAAACATTGTTAGAATTATAAATGGTAAGAAATATACCATTCTTAGAATCTCTACAAACATAACAAAAAAAAAACATATGATGGGAAATCGCCTAACCTGTTTGTTTATAGTACCCCTTTAAGTGTTATCTTTACTTTTTAAATGTTACAAAATATAACATATATTCAAAATAAGGCAATATTCAAAAAAGAATAAACATTGCCTACCCGACAGATAGGAAGACCGCGAGGTTCCAGGCATCTCTTGCGTAAAATATGGTGTAATATTTTGCAAGAAACCTTGGTCATCGCTAGCAACGAACATCACTGAAGACAATACAAATAAAAATCATGATGTTTTATGGATTATATTTAGTAAACATTCACACAATCTACTTAGAGAAACATTTGTGGAGGGCTTTTGAAAAAAAATTGATTGTGACACAATGCCTCCACAAACTATACTTATTCTTGTCTATACAATCTATACCAATATTATAGAGAGAAGATTTGTATGTTTGTAATGAATAAACTCAAAAACTACTGGACAGATTTTGAAAATTCTTTCACCTTTGAAAATTGAGCTACATTATCAGCGAGTAACAAAAGTTATATATTTTATAGTTACGCGAGCGAAGTCGTGTGCAATAGCTAGTAAATAATATTACCCTATTCATATATTTTTTTGTTAAAATGTAATATTATTGTAACATTTTTTCTTACTTTCTTTCTGTATCTTGGACTTAAGTTTGTTCTTCCATATCGTAAAATCATGTAAGCATTTACACAAAATTTAACATTCAAGTTGGAGACAAAACCAATAAACTTCACAGTTTTACTTTGACTATGAGAATAATAATAATAATAACTTATACCTACCGTCACTCTCACTCTGAGAATCTGAGTCATCTTGATCGTCGGGAGAATCGGGCGAATCATTCATACTAAAAGTGATGCCCTCGTCCGCCGGATTCTGGTTGCTTCTTACGAAACTATCGAAATCTACAAAATAACATTAATAAATATTTGGCTGTAAACCTAAAAGAGTCCACCTCAGTAAAAAGAAATTTATAATTTATAATCGGTTTATATATATATATATATATATATATATATATACACTCGATAAATAAGAACAAAAAAAAAACTTTTTCTAAGGCCATATAGACACAGCAGGTTAGTTTACAAGAACTTTTTTTTTTAAATTATCAGTTTTATGTACAATTTGAGGTAGATTACCTATAGCCCCCAGTACTATTGGCTCAGTGGTTTGTGGGGGGAGATTGACTAGATCATTTCTGTCTCCCATCGGATTCTGGCTTGACAGTATGAAGGTTGTGCGACCTTCCAAATCCATATCCATATTTTGATGGTTCGGATTATAATTTTCATTTTCCGTTCCCAGATTCATGCGCCGATTATTGTAGCGCATAGTCTAAAAGTATAATAATACAGATTTACATTTATAAAAAAAATAATTTTTACTTAAATAAAACACAACAAAAATTTACAATAAAAAAAATCAACAGTGATTTTTTTTTTAAATAGTCTTTATAATAATTACACTTTGTAAATCATAAAGCATACTATGCTTTACAAAGCGTGCAAGAAATGGACACTTCTTTCATGTTCAGCAAATATAACAGTACAGGCGAAATAGGACATTACAATTTAAAAAAGAAATACAAGTACCTAAATATAAAAAGATGATTCTGTTGAAATAATGTGTTCATAAAAAAAACTACATCGTTAAGAAAATTCTTACAACTTTTAAAATTATTGTTACAAAAAGTAACAATTAGTTTATATTATATACATTAATGGGTTTATAATCTACACCAAGAACATGAAATAAGACAAAATATTATTCATAACAGGACAGGCCTAGCTTAATTCACTTAGCGGACATTTATGTAACCTAGTCCTGGTGTAAAACTAGAATTAAATTCAAATTTGTAAATATTCGTTTGTTTTTAATTCGTAAATAAATACCCATAGTTTAATTATTGTATGTTCAAAAGAAATAATCTTAATTTTTGGATTAAAATATCTATTGGGTAACTTTGAATTTCAGTTTAATATCAACAGTTTTATGTTTTTTTTTATCCTTCTACTATAATGTCAAAATAGATAAAATCACTGCATGAAATTAAACACAAGACAGTTAAAAAAAATTACAACTTTCAATGTAATTTTACACTTACTTGTACGGTGTGTGTAACGAAAGTTTGTTCATGTTTTATTGCAAAAGTTCATACATGGAAAACTGTTAACCATAGATAATTTTGTAATAACTAAGGTAAATGTTACTCAAACTCTGCAATTAATCCAGTTATTTGAGTTTCATTCTTGGAAAAATATAATAAATATTATGCATTCAAAGTTACCCCAATTCTGGGCAAACATTGAATGTGAATTTAATCGTTATTTTATTTAATCTTATTTATAATAATCTCATCACATTCATAGAACACATAATATATTTCAGGATAAAAATATTAAAAAAGTATTCAAAGTTACCCACACTGACTGTAATTTATTCTCTGTTAATAAATTTAAACAAACCTCCACTGGTAATGGCGGCTGCCTGGGATTAGGAGCAGGCTCGGATACGAGACTTATGGTATTTGAACTGACGTCCACTTGGACGGACAATTCGCTTAATGCGTGAAACATATGCGCTAAAGAGTGATGAATTAAATTCATCTTTTCCGTGTAAGCTCTGAATAAATGAAGGTTATGCGGGTTGTGGCCACCGCTTACCTGAAAAAAAAAAACATTATTTTCGGTTTTGACATAATTCCCGTGGGTGGAGTGTAACCATTTAATAAAAAAATAATAATAGTATGACTAATATAGCGTCAACTTGTAAAATATTAAAAAATGTACGTGATGAAATCACGTGCTATAATTATTGTTTATCAATAGATAAATAAACCCATACTTTATTTAGATGTTATTGTGAAATAAAAAAAATATACTAATTTTTATAACAACTACTGGAAATATAATTTAAAACTTACGACAGTTCGTAACAGCTTCGCGTAACTCAGCCTAAAAGGCTCTATATGAGCCTGGGTCATCTCTAGGGTCGAAACAACTTCGACAAAGTCTTGCGGAGTCTGAGGTCTGAAGTACAAAATATTGGATAAATTTAATAATAGTTTACATACATTAAAATGTAAAATTCATTGCAGTAATACTCACCAGCAAATATCATTGAAAACTTACCAACAACATAACATCACATCATGTTGCTAATACGAGCTACATTATTTTACAATTAATTGTAAATAGAGTATTTCATATGTAATTAAATTCATTATCCTAATCTATTTATATGTCACCGGAAAATTGTAAATACCGCTAGATTATAATAATTGTCGTAACATTGTAAAACGTCGAAAAATTGTGATCGTTAAATACTGCTTACAATATAACGCATTATTTTTCGAAAGGTTATAATATAACAAAGTGAAACGGTAAAATCACAATCTATCGCACGTAAAATTGTCAACTGTCCGTTGGCTGTCCCTGATTGGTTGGTCTTGCGGTAGATCGTTCTATGTTCATAGAATTAGGAATCAAAAATAGGTGGCAGTCAAATAAAATAAATGCACTTCAATAACTGTGTGACATCAAAGTATATATTTTATTATTTAGGAGGTAATCAAAACTCGGAAATTATGGTAACAAAAAATGTTAACGAAATAAAAATATCAGAAACGTAAGAAAACTTTCCGTTTGATCACAAAATAAAAGAACGAAGACATAACATATTCTCTTAGAAAAAAAAACGATCTCAAAAAAAATAATTGAAAACTAACAACTTTTTTATTCTGGAAAGAAATCGCACGCTAAGTAAAATAAAATCAAAAGTAACAAAATTGTCTCTTGGGAAATAATGTACAAAACAAAATCTGTATTTATTGTAAGAGTAGGCACTACGAGGGCTGTTCCAAAAGTTTTTCAATATAATCCCCTCCAACCCTTATGCACTTATGCTTTCGAGTAAGCCAGTCCTCATAACATTTAAAAACGCATCTTGCTGGAGGTCGAAAAATAACCGACGAAATTCTTCGACAGCGTAGTTTGCGGTGTTAAATTTTCGTCCCCGAAGCATTATTTTTACTGTGGGAAATAAAAAAAAATCGCACGGAGCTAAATCTGAGCTGTACCCCAAGATTTATCTGAATGTATCCTCTGTAATATATTTACCCAATCTGGGCTAAGTAGAGAGTATGGGGTAACATTTGTACCCCCGAAGTTGACAAATAGTCGATGGTTCTAGCTGTGTGAGCGAGCGAGTTATCTTGGTGAAAAAGAATGCCACGGACGCCGCTCAATTCAAGACGTGAATAACTTTGTCTCGACGTCCATGTCCGGTAGTAACATGTGCGCCAAAATTTTTTTCGTAATACACTTCTGTTGGAATTATTTGTACTACAGGATCTGAGATAGTCTTTCTTTTCTTTATTAAAATTTTTTGGTTACCAATATTCATTACATCGTATTTTCTTGCATGATGATAATGTTTGTTTGTTGGTCGCCTACCTTGAGATTTTTATAGTATGAAACTCGTCTATCAATTTTATTACAATTTGTATTCTTTGTCCATTCTAATATTTTACTATTTTCATTGTGCTCACTGTAGTAGTTTTGTAACTGTGGTAAATTCTTCTTGATTAACAATAACTGGTATTTCAGAGTTTTGTTGATGAACAGGCTCAATATCCGACATTTTTAAATATTATCAAATATGATATCAAATGAGCTCACTCAGGTTTACACGCATAAAAAATATTAAAACACGGAAAATATGACTAAGGTTATGTTCGGTGACTAACACTTACTTATCATTTAAACTGTACTTTTTGGGTTAACCCGTGTTCATTTTTCTTCTACAACAATTTTATATCTTATTTTATTGATTTTAGTTATTTTCAACACGAAATCAATATAAAATCACCAAAACACTGTTTGTTTACATTCGACAACCAACCGATTGACAACCAAATATGGCGGCGCGGGGCACATGACGCTCAACCAATCAGCGCGCGAGGTGCGTTCTGTCACGTGCCATCTCACAATTTAACGATTTGACTTCGAAAGATTATGATCTTACGAAAAATAATGCGCAAAATTGTAAGCAGTTTGTTAGGGATCACAATTTTTCGATGGTTTACAATGTTACGAGAATGATTATAATCTAACGGCGTTTATGACTTTACGGTGAAATATATATATTAAAAAACAAGGTAAAGCTAACAAATCAAAATATACATATTTACAACGATCAGACGCCAATGCAGATGAAGTTTGTTAAGGATTTGCGAGAATTATCACGCCGCAAGGAAAATGGTGAGACTAATCTTGTTATAAAATACATAAGGGGCATTCCCAAGATAACTGAAACCATAACAAAAAACTAAATTCAGAAAATACCTCTGCACATCATAATATTGATAAATCATTACTAGAAAACATTATCTGCCAACGTGCAAATACCTACTAAAGCATATGCACGCCTTTCTCTTCCTTAAGAATATTTTATGCTAATGTTCGTAGTTTAGTGAAACCAGGGAAACTAAATGAGTTGAAGTGTATCCTAAAATGTTGTAAGCAAACTGTTCATATCGTATTACTGACGGAAACGTGGATTAAATCTAAAATCGATGCAGATCTACTAGAAATTCCTAATTACTCTCATATCTATTGTATTCGTACAGATGGCATAGGAGGTGGTGTGTCTATGTACATAAGAGTATTAAATTCGAAATTATTAAGGAAAGTTTCATATGGATAAATTTGATGAAACATTCCTTAGTCATTGGAGTAATCTATAAACCTCCAAATACAAACTTCAAAGAGTTCCTCAAGACTTATATTACATTTCTATAAAAAAATAAAAAGAAGGCGATTGTGATTGGCGATTTTAATATAGATTTACTGCAAAAGGAACATAAAATGAATGAATATGTAGATCTTATATATGAATCTGGCTACCACATAATAAACAATATAAATGAAGAATACTGTATACGAGACTAAAAATACGAAAAGTATAATTGATCATGTATAGACGAATATCCGGGAATCAAGAATGCATATGGCAGTAATTGAGTCCACATTATCCGATCATAAACAAATATATGTGGAATTAAAGAAATGTAAAAAAATATCTTAGAGAAAAGATACGATATGAAGCCATCGGTTATACTAATTTATATAACAATATGCTAAGCAAGAACTTTACCAATAATGAAAATAACTATGATCGACTTGAGAAATTTATCAAAGAACAAATAGAAGATGCTAAAGTTGCAAAATACAAAATTCTGAATCTGCCTCAGAAAGACTGGATTAATAAAACAATTCTTAATTATATTGATGAAAGAGATAAATTATGGTGCATTTACAATTGCTGCTTATTTATTGCTGTTAAAGAAAAGGTTAAAAATATTATCAAGCACGAAAAGAAGAATTTTTATTACGACTCGTTTAATAAATGTAACAAAAACCCCAACAAAATGTGGAAACTGATTAATGCTCTTACAAAATTAAAACTAATATAGATAAAAAGCTTGGAGTCTTGGGAGTCTTGGGACTTTGCATTGATTTGAAAAAAGCATTTGATACCGTAAGTCATTTGACGACACGTTTGGTCTAGTAGCTAGTAACCCTAGCTGTTAACCAAACGGTCGCGGGTTCGAATCCCGCTAGGGACAAATGTTTATGTGTTAACATTTACCTTTGTACCTGAGACATGGTTGTTTGTATTTATAATATGTATGTATTTACAAAAAAAAAAAGGTAATCTATGTATTATATCAACTGTCTGGTATCCATAATACAAGCATTAAGTTGCTTAGTGTGGAACTAGATGGTGCTGTGTGGAATGTGTGAAGATATTTATTTATTTATTTATTCACTTTTACTGGACATATTAAATAGAATTGGTATAAAAGCTAAAGCATACAATATATTTGAATCTTATCTCACAAACAGATACCAAATTGTTAAAATCGGCAATTATGAAAGTAAGCCTGCAAAAATTGTTTGCGAAGTTCCGCAGGGATCGGTCTTAGGACCTCTTCTTTTCCTAATTTACATGAATAGTATTCGCAATAAAATAATTCCTCTAACTGGAGCATTAAGAAACATTGCAAAGTGTGTCCCATATAAACTACGGTATTCTATATACAATACACTTGTAAAACCACATTTAGAATATCTAGTTCAAGTCTAAGGACAAACGGCAAAGACTAATCTTCGTTTATTAGAAACAACTCAAAATAAAATTATTAAAGTTCTTTTTAATTACGACTACTTAACATCTACAAAATTAATTTATGATAAAACTATTTTTTTTTTTTAATTTAAAACAGTTACATAATTATTCGATATGTATGTTAATTAGAAAAATTGAAAAATAATATAAATTCTCAAATCACTTTTCAAAAAAGACTTAACAAACACAACACTAGAAATAGAAATAAAATTGAATTGCCTAAAATTAGAACACAAAATGGGTGATTCTACGATAAGAGGTAACTTGTGCGGCAATCAGTTTAAAACAGTTTTTTTATTATTTTTGTTGCTATTTTTTACAATGAATCACATCATCTTAATGTACTTTATTAAATAACATCACGATTGAATGTCTAATGAAAACACATTTTTCTGAAATTCCTTACAAAGTCTAAAAAAGTCTCCACCCTGGTCTGTCCCCTTGCTGGTTTCAATTTAACTTCCAGACAATACATATCTTTTTTGTATCAGATGCTAAACTAAAGTATGTTTAATCGGAATTAAAATAAATATACTTAAGTATTATTAAATAAAAAATGAAATAATTCTGTTTATTTCAAATAATTTTTAAAATTAACTTTTGTCCCGCTTTTTTTGTGTATCTACCCTGCCAAAATTCGGTCCGCTAATACAAACATAAATTAAAGGACGGCCATATTGGAAATAGCGCTCAAGGACATTTATCGGTGTGAAGTTAGCAATAATAATCGAGCAAACAGCTTGAGCGACCGTGCGGAGTAGTGGTTTCGCAAGGTGATTCTGTCTCTCCACTGGTAAGTCATAAAACTTATAATTTTCTTTTACTGCCCTAATTTAAAAATACTGTGATAATTAAAGTGAGATATACAATTAACCCAAAAAATAATTCAGTCAGTTAAAACAACTGAATTTGTCATGAAAACGTCTCTCCCCTGCCAACATAACAGCCAGGGGAGAGAGTCACTGACCAGGGGCGATAATATCCATCAAAGGAGGTTTGTACAAACGCAGATATAACTTCTATCAACGTCAGTTTGAAATTACAAATAATTATTGCAAATGAAAATTAAAGGTTAAAAAAAATTAAAGGAGGTTCTTAGTTCATATTCTTATTATATTATTGTCATTATTACAGATTATGGCACCACGGAAAAGGTTAACACGTGAAGAAATATTACAGAAAAAAACGTGAAGATAGGCTAAAGTATGATTTATAGGATCCAGAAAAGTATGATTTACAAAAGCAAAATGGAAAGGAAAAATATTTTAAAAAGAAGGAGAAAGGAATCATCAAAACTGTCGAACAAATCACTCCTAGAGAGCATCGTAAGGCAAAAAGATATGAAAAAAAAAGCAAGAGAGCGTAGACAACGACTTGCTCTTCAAAATATAACTAATGTTCCGGCAAACCATCAATTTCAGATGTTGATCATCAGATGCCGTAATTTCCGTAGAAGGTGTATGTTGATAAGTAATAAATGTTTAGTCTGTTGCCACCGCCCGCCTTATCATTAACGCAACAACAGATTTTGCGATGAAATTTGGCACCTGATTACCATATAGGATACTTTTTATCTTTTTTGCAAAAATGTTACCTACATTCAATTTAATTCAAATATTTATTGCGAAACCAATTTGTATAAAGATGTTACAAAATTTATAAAGACCAGTGTTATGGACACTGACGGGCATGCAACTTAAGGGACTAGGAGAGAGGAAGCGTAAACTAAATACATATAAGTATTAAAAGAATTTTATTTTATTTAAATTAAATTTTAAATTAAATAATAAAATAAATAATATTTACATTTATTACATATTATATTTACATTAAATAATGATATGATCTATAAAATATTCATTAGTGTTATAAGTAACATTTACTATATAGGATTTTTTCTATTTTTTTATAAATATGATATTGTTAACTGAAGGTATTTGAAAAATTTAGTTTTAATCGTGATGTTGGTAATATTAAAATATTTTTATGTCATAGCGTATACTTGTATGGCAAGTCTTCACGTGTGGGACTTTCAAAAAAACGAACTACAGAGCGTACGAAATCGCGAGCACAGTGAAATATTTCACATTTGAAGAACCTTGACAGGGTTTCAGTTCAAACATGCCTTAAATAAAGACAAATAGGTATATAATATGTCCATAAGGGAATCAGTTATAAAATCTTACCTGGTGATTGCCCCTATCCTGGGTCTCACGTATCCATTTTCCCAACTTGCATCATTCTGAAAATTTGAGTTTTAATTAACTTTTATCACCAAATAAATCCTCCTATTTAACTAGGAATATTTAAGTGTGGATTATTTAACTTCAAGTACTTATCCAAAAATTGACATAGTTGTATATTAAACAATATGAAATTTATCAATTATCATTATCATCTATTAAAATTTCCATATCAGAAAGAAAATCTTAGACTTCTGCCAAAGTGTGGCATCGGTGTCCATCAGGTTAAACAAAAGCTAGTTGGAATTAATAAATGTAAATTATAATTACAGAATAATGTATTTAAAGACAAGGTAAATAAATAAAACAAAAACAGGCATATTAATCTAACAAAACAAACTCATCAGTTGTCGGAATACTTACTTGGGGTTGATGTAGTTCGTTAAGGTCGTGGAGACTCTCGTCGATGTCCAATATAAATTCACGGATAGAGGTCAACCTTCTGTCTGTATCATTTATCATATACGGAATAAACGGAATGTTCATTGTTTCTGGTCTGATCTAAAATATGATTTCATAATAATATAATTAAACAAAATATTTGGATTTCAAAGAAATAGAAAATTTATTAGATAACTAGCTGGTGCCCACGACTTCGTCCGCGTTGAAAAATATTAAGTAGCCCATCCTGTGTCCCGTACGTCCAAATGTTTATCTACCAAGTTTCATGAAAATCAGTTAATTCGTTTCAGAGTTATGGAGGAACATATATATACATACATACAGATAAAAATTCTAAAAATCGACAATTTAGTTTCAGTATCATGTATAGAGCCTATAAACACGATATCTCTGAAAACAAAGTAACTTACTCCATGACCTACTAATAATAACCCTTACAGATTTATTATTAGTATTGATGAAATGCATGGATCCTTCACATTGAAACAAATTTATCAATAACTATAATATTATTAACTATGCTTGATGGCACCAAGCGACTTTCCCAAAGGGAACTTCTCAACCAAGTCACTGTGTTAACCCCAGTAACAGTTGAACACTCAAGTGAGTACGTCCACATGGGACCAAACAGTTCAATTAGGCAGATTGTTGAAACTATATAGTTATGGAGACGTCTTTGTCCAGCAATACTAGGTCTGCGTATACCTAAGGCTGAGATGACCATGATTTAAGTCTGCAAGCGAGACAGAGATATAGCAATGTTCAGTCCTGCTTTCAGATGCTGAATTTAAGGTAATCAGTTAAAATGCAGTTAGCAACCCTTGTAAGTTCAAAATTGTATGCACGAATTTCATCAGAACTTATGAGCAACTTAAGCTGGTCCACCGATACAGAACATTCATAAAGCAAAACGCTCACATAAAATGAAGTCCATATAGCATTATGTCCACTTTGTCTAAAATAGCCTTTCTCGGGTGTTTTCTTTATCTCAAGACATCAAATCATGCACAAGAATATTTATAAAGTAATACGAACCTGTTCGTAGGGAACTTGATAGCTTGATGGGCCTTCACCTGATAGACCCGCGCTGGTGGTGGATGCACCCGCTGAACTAGTTCCTGGTGAAGGAGCTCCCAATAAAACTGCTCCTAATGGTTCTCCGGAGTGACCTCTAAATGGGGCTGCAGATCTAGGAGGTGCCTTCTGGACCATATGAATAACCTTTCCATCCACATCTACAAGTTTCAGACACTTGTTTAAATACGTGATGTGTTGACAATTGAACAATTAACACTAGCGATGAAATTGATTGCAGATTTTAAAGTAAATGTATATTGAAATAATAAATTTAAAATTAACGTAGGCACATTTAATACTGATGCATCACTTAACCCAATTAAATATGAAATTCAACAATTTCATCACTCATTGTATTTTTTTGTCTATCAATCTGTTTTTGAAATTACAATAATATAAACAGATCAGCAAATTTTCGAGTTGCAACAATTAGTATTCTTACTAAGTATTGCATCTCGTAAATTTGCTGATCTACACTCAATTATTTCACAATAAAACTAGGTCTCACCTTTAAATTGCTACTTAATTAACATGATATTATTTATTATTATTAATTCCAACAAAATTTTATTTGATTGTCCTTTGTCTATACTTTGAACATAATACAAAAATGTTTGAAAATTACTAAAACTGCAAAAATACATTTTTAATTCAGATATTGTCTTCTCCGGCTTTGATGACACAAACAATTGGCCGAAGCAGGTTTTTGTCCCATAAGAGCTGTTTTCCTGTCTAACGCCCAGTTTTAGATCATTCTGTCTGTCTGTACTCGACTAGGCGCTGGTCGGTTCATAGTTTTTAAGCTGACCTCATGCAATAAATCCAGATGGGATTTACAATACCTCAATCCATAACAGCCAGTTCAGTACGAGCTTCCAAACTGTTTCCCCCCCAGAACAGAACCACTTCCGAGACCTACTTTTTCAGCATGGCACAATGCATATTGTTTTTAAAGTTAAAATTTATGTGAAGTTGGAATCTAAAGATAGCCTAATTTTAATGCCAGTCTGTCTATGTTTCACACAGAAAAAAAAAGATAATAACAAAAATCATACCTAATTCCGTTAAGTTAATGTCATCTGCAAGGACCCGTCCACTATAAATAAGTCTTTGGTGGTGTAGTTCGAAATGCAGTGAATCTCGGATCTTGTGTTTTAATGCAAGTACTGTCGACTAAAACAAAATGCAATTCAAAAATCAAATCTGTTTGAACTATAATTATCTCTCGCAGTATTTAAACTTCAAAGTAAAACTAGGAGCCTCCGTAGGACCACCTTCCCAAATGTAATGGATTCCTAATTTTAGTGGCAGGCCACACTGCATTGCGCAGTCATTTGGGGGCTGTCAGGCGGCGTTGTTCAACATATGTGTTGTTTTTTACATGTCTCTCAAATAGTTGGCCTTGAGATGAATATGGACAAGATGAAAGTTATGTCTAATGTCCATGTTTTGCCCACCCCAGTAAGTTGGGAATTCAATTCTCAAAGCTGTCGATGAGTACATAATATTTGGGACAAACAGACAAACAAGTAGAGCCAACTTCGAGAAAGAGGTCAATCTTCAAATCCAGCTCTGGACAATGTGTACATATGGCGCTGAAACGTGGTATTTAACTATACTGCCGTGTCACACAAATCTCGCTTGGCGTTTATAGATTACCCTCGTTGAGCGCTCCCCTAATCCCCTATTCCCCTCCTCGTCATTCGCTCCTCCGGCCTCGAGACCCTTCTCGGCGGGTCGACCTCTAAGGTGCAAAATCGCCATTCTGGTGTGATTTTGTATGAGAGGGGTGAAGGGGGGGGGGGGGGGCGCGGTTCGGGGGGGGGGGGGTTTGGACCTAGCGGGGTGATGGTTATCCGCCGAAGTGACCACCGACCCATCGCCGTTGGTTTTGGAGATATTCCCATCCGTTTCGGTGAGTGCCACTTTTGTACGGAAGACCATCCCAGCTGATGGACCTCGGGGAGAAACTGCCATCCCCGAAGGGACCAACAAGCAGCTGCCACCGTTGAGGTGCTAAGGGATCAGAAAGTCCATACAGGTTGTATATCAGGATGGCCTCCAGGAATTGTCCCCCCCGAAATATGGAAATGCACCATAGCGACCGACCACCTATCCTTGATAGTTTTGGAGATATTCCCATCCCTTTCGCCGAAAATGCCACTTTTCTATGGAGGCGGGATGAATGGGACGGGGTGGGAAGATCCCGTCTCACCTTCATATCCCTCACAGTTTCCGAGGACCACTCACCTACTTTTTACCAGGACGGTATACCGAGGATACCGGATTTTTCTGGGGGTCACCAGGGAACTCCTACACGACCAGCCACAAACGGGAAACCCCCCACCGCCCTTTCTAGGGGAACAATAATTATGTCAATCACTAGTTGTGTCAGCGGTATTTCGGCTTTATAGTGTTTTTTTCTTTTAAAGTGTTTTTTTCTTTTAAATAAGTATGAGAAATAGGTTTTATTAATTTGTGATTAGAAGAAAAGCTATTTATTACGAAATAGATCGTGTTTTCAGAGATATCGTGTTTATAGGCTCTATACATGATACTGAAACTAAATTGACGATTTTTACAAATTTTTTCTGTATGTATGTATGTATGTATGTTCCTCCATAACTGAAACGAATTAACTGATTTTCATGAAACTTGGTAGATAAACATTTGGATGTACGGGACACAGGATAGGCTACTTAATAGTCGTGGGCACCAGCTAGTAATTAATATGAAAAAACATAAATAAATATAAATATAAATGATAGTACACTATATAAAAAGACTCCAATAATTCGATTAAGCTTTGTTACATGTAACTCATGTATCGGTAAATCAGATACGGTAGATCAGTGGGACACGGCAGTATAGGCCTAATAGAAAAGCTATAGAGGGTTATAGATCGAATCAGAAATAAGGAGACCCAGAGATACGAAAGTTAACAACATAAGCTGGCAGATCAGTAAGTTAAGTGGCAATGGGCAGGAAATATAGTACGGAGGCCACTGGGGCCGGAAGGTTCTCGAATTGGGGCCATGGACTGGCAAGTGCAGTGCAGGATGCCACCCGTAAGTTGGACACATGGGTGGGTGGATGCAACCTGCTTCTGACCAGTGTTATTGGAAAATTATGAGGGAGGCCAATGAGATTATACGTTGCTTGTGTTTCAATGAGTATGATGCCAGAGTCCATTTCCCTGCCCCTTATCCTAGTACAATTGGCAACGCAGTTGCAGCACCTGTAGTGTTGCTTGTATTATAGGCAACGGTAGCCACCTACCATCAACTAACTGACATTACCTACTTCAAAGCATAAAATACCCAAGTTAAAATGTTGTTAACAAGAGAAATGTTGAGAATTGAAAAATAAAATTGGTTGCTATATCTAAAATAATGAAATTTTAGGCAATGTGTGTAATTCAGGCAGTTTTTATATTGATTTTGCATATACGAGACGCCATTTTTATTTAGTACATAAGACGCCATTTTTTTCTGTTTGTATATAAGAGGTAAGCTAGGTTTTGTAAATGATTTTATAAATCAAATATCATATTTTGTTAACATAAAAGGCAAAAAGAGATCAAGGGATCAAGATTACTTAAAACGAAATGTTTTATGTAAAGAAAACGAATCACCCAAGTAACTAGCTACCTACTTATAAAAAGCAAGTTTTTTGTTCATAAGAACTTATTTGTTTTATTCAAGTTAACACCTACTGCTAGTGTTCAACTGATATTCCAAATTGATTCGAAATTGTTTAGGTATGCACAAAAGTTAATATGGCTGCTGCCTAGTGCCTCTATCCGACGCTACCAGAATATACAACACATTCCAGAATCAAATTGTTACTTGAGATAAATTTACGTACCTGGTCCTCGAGGGTAAAAGTATAATTGCCGGAATCCAAAGTACGAACTGTCACATTTATCATTTTCACGGATCTGAAACAAAAACCAAAAAATATTTGTAAATGGAGGCAACCATACTTAATATCTCTTTGTTCATTCAGCATCAATTACCGTAATCATAAAAAACAATTATGAATATTGTTATATGAATATCGAGAAAGACACACCTTTTATAATTATCATCAAATTTAATTCAATATAGTTTATTCAATTATAAAAAAAGCACGAAAATGGAAACCTCTCCTTTCTTTCAGCGCTCGAAGAGAAAGATTATACCAGTGTTGCCAGCCAACTGTACTATCATCTCTGTAGCAAGTTTTTGCAAAAAGTTGCCAGATTCCCACATTATCTTGCCCCAAAAAGTAGCTAGAAGTAGCCAAAGTTAAAAAAAACTAAACTAATCGTTAAAATAGTTTTTTCTACATTAAAACTAATGGTTAACCTTAATCTCGTAATACATTTACAGGTACATACTTATGGTAAAATATTATTAATATATCTTAATCTAGAGAAGATGATGTAGATGGTTGTGCATCCTGAGAATCCAGTGATTTTGTATATTTCTCCACGGTTCCCATTTGTTATATATATACTTATTGCTACAATTTTTTAGAAATTGTAGCTGACAGGGGTGCAAAAATAGCTAGATCTAGCTATAAAATAGCTAAGTTGGCATCAGTGGATTAGACAAGCAAGACAGCCACAAATTAGGTCGTAAACAAAAACGTAATGTTGCCAGATAGAAAAATAGATATAATCGAGTTATTGAAACCGATATTTCGACTTTTTAGTTCAAGTTTGTACATAGATATTAGTCTTGAAGCCAGGTTTTGTTCTTTTATAAAAATAATTTTATTTTACCTGAATCCGTTTTACAATACCGACTAGCTGGTGCCCGCGACTTCGTCCGCATTTAAAAGTAAAAAAATATGTAAGCAATATATATCTAACGCTTGACCTCTTGTTGCTATAATAGTTGGCGTTAGTTTTTTTATATTATTTTAGTTAGATTATCTCTCGGGAACAGTATACTTTTTCCGGATGAAAAGTAACCAGAAAAAGTAATGTTTTAACTTAATTACTGACCCATTTTAAAACAACAGTTCGAGTTTGCTATCGAGTCTGCGTCGATAAAGTAGCATAAATACGCATAATCTGGCAACACTGAGGACATAGACACTATCTACGGACAATATAGACTTAAAGTAATAGACAAAGGTCACCATAAGGCATATACTTAGTAATCGTAGAGAATCTATTCTCCCTCTACGTTCGTAATATAATAGTATCTATGCCATAAGGTGTATGGTACGTACGGTATATGGAACACATATTATTGAGAAGAAGAAGGATAGTTTCTCCCTTTCTATAAATAATCATCTGATATAATATATATATATAGTTATATATATTATAGTATAAATAGTTTCATTTTAAAGAATTTCAGAATGTTTGACATATTTTGACATATTTTTAATCTAAACTACCTAAGTAAAAATTAGTATCCTTATACTTTCTGTGAGGAAGAAATAAACTGGAGGATGTAAACCTCTCGCTAGAGAGTAGTTATATTCTCTGATGGTAGGCTGTTGTCGTTTTAAATAAATAAATACTGCGATCGTGTTAGTGAAAATATTCTCCGCGAGAAATTCATGGCGATTTACTGAACGCGTCGGGCTCGGACGGCCACTGACAGCCGACAGCGACAGCACTGAACGACACTGACAGTAACAACTGACGTGTTCGAATGACGCCTTGAGAAGACATGACCTGACTGCTTTGGATTTGACGGACCTGTTTTAGAAAATTAAGAAAAATTAGACTTGACTTGACCGGCTAGTCCACAGATTATTATGTTATTATACAGAGAACTTTTGATTTTAATTTCAATTTTGCCTTTTTTATTTTAAAAAAATTGATAATTTTACTAATGACACTTGCAAAATCATCGGAGAAGTTCTGATGGAGCCAAGACATTAAAAGAAAAGAAGAAGAAGAGAAATTTATGTATGAAATATTGTTTGTTTTGTTTACATTACATTATTGACAATTGGTTGACAAGTTCTAAAAAAATAATATGGTATACGCACATACTGACTGAGTTCCAAATTCCATACCACTTCTCTTGAGATATTCTTTACGTGTGTACAAAAAACACATATCTCTCAGTTTTAGTCTTACTGAGATAAAAACAGGCTTAATCAGAGGGCAATAAAATTGTCTATCGTTTACATTGAGAAAAAATGGGTTCCCATTTTCGTAAATTAAACTTAAACCTTTGAAAATGAAGGTCGGAATCTGTAAAGTAGTGGCAGAGCGAGCACCGAGCACACTAGTTTCGCAGTCATTGCTCATAGGCAACCTGACTAGATCATTACATTAGTTACAATGCTCACTAGATGTCGCTAGTGGCAACATTATTTGTATGCTGGCCAAGTGCAAACCCAGCTCTAATAAAAAATAACAAACAATATTCTCTATACATGTTACAAGAAAGTCATTGTCCGCCTTTGTCTGTTTCTCTGCTAACCTCGTATCTCAACTAATTTTTATACGGTTTTCACTAAAGGAAGGGCGATAAACGAGGAAGGTTAATTTGCAGAAAAAGAATTGGGTCCTGCGAATTCATTAATTAATTATATATAACAGGTTATTGACTGATAATGATTAGTGACATCGATTCTTGTTAAGTAATTTTTCCATTAGACACTTTTTCTCGTTATTACAGCACACAGTTATTTTTTTTTTATAAACAACGAAGTAGGTAAAATGTCAATTTACTGATTAATAAGAAACAATACTGTTATTCACGTTGTAACACTCTTTATCTATTCTTATTAACAATAATAACAAATTTGTGTATCGTGAGCACAAATATTGTTTTTGAGGAAATTACTTGAATCAATCTTGCGTCAATGGCGCATAAAAACACACTAAGTAAAATAGATGTTTTTGATAAATATCATTTATTTGATATGAGCCTGTTTCTATTATATCATGCTGTGTTGAACGATAGGTAGTCGATGGCCTCAACCGAAGTTCTCTAAGGATTGGCCTTAAGATGTATATTGAATATGGACAAGACGAAAGTTACCTTATGTCCATGTTAGGAGTTACACTGCGAGATCGAATCACGAATGAGGAGATCCGTAGACGAACGAAAGTTACCGACATAACCCGGCAGATCAGTAAGTTGAAGTGGCAGTGAGCAGGACACATAGTACGGAGAGCCGAAGGTTCTCAAGCGGAAGCCACGAACCGGCAAGCGCACCGGCAAGCCGGTGAGCGGCGGTAGATTGCAAAGTGCGCGCTCGTGAAGAATTGATTTTATTTTCTGCGACAGGCAGTCGGATTATAAGCCTTCGAGTAGTCCACGCCACTCGGCGCAATAGTTGAGTTGTGCGAATTTATTAAAACTAAAAGGCTATTCGAGGTCAATTTGATTTAATTGTGAATAATTGGTTAATATTTGAATCTCCCGCGATAGGGAGTATCCCCCGGGCCAAGCACCCCACGGGTTATACAGCAATCCATCATAGACGGCCAGCTTCGGATTGCGCTAGATCCGATTGCCGGCTGCAATCCAGCCACCGCCGCCTGTCGCCATCGTCCGTACGCGCATCGGCAGGACGCACACCACCACGCCCATCACGCCACATCTACCACGTTCGTCGGCTGGATCATACAGGGAGTGCCTGCACTGCGTTGAGGAGACGGATCACCCGAACTCCCACGACCTATTGTGTTGCCTACCACCGAACGTGCAGTGCAGATACTGGTCAGGACCTGTATTCATGAAAAAATATATATGGGAAAATAAGAAAATATAATCTTTATGTTTCATGTTTTTTCACGTCTAACACCTTACGCAAACATCAAAAATATGCTCATGCAAATGTAATTTATAATTACAATTTCTACTTAGATACCTTCTGAATCTCGAATAAAAGGGGAAGCGGGTTAAGAAAGGTATGGCGGCCCCCACCGGTTTTGATACAATCGTCCCAAAAATCTTGGAGGGACAAAAAAAAATTTTGAGATTTTTCCCGACCCCATGGACCCCTACGAAAACCCCATAGACGAGAAAAGTGTGTGTTTTTTATATCCTGTTTTTTTTGCGATGGTATAGAGATCTATTTCTGTCACCTAAGAGGTTGCTCAAGCTACGACTTTAATATTGTTCAAGACCAAATATCAATATATCCAATGGAATGCACAACGAAATTATGAGCTCCGAAGGTGGGTATGAAGATCACCTGCTGATTTCGTTTGTTTTATTATTACATGTAGATATTATACGAATAGGTACTGCTTATCGAATTCAGAAAACTTCCATTATACTTAAAATATTTGACGTCAGTTCGAGAGTCGAATGATATTGGCCAGATATTGATAATAATGCCGGCCGCACACAGCGAGTAATAATAGTAAAAACAATACAGAAACAATACAGGGGCCCTAGTCAATGTAACGATGTAAAAACAATGTAAGTAAAAACGAAGTTCGAAAACAATAAAATGTATGGGATTGACATATGCCATCGCTAAATCACATGTTACATCCCATACTTACATTTTAATCTTTCGAACTTCCTTATAGTTTTAAAAATGTTACTTTGACTAGGGCCCCAGTTAATTTGAAATGAAAAATGAACGCTGCTAATTCTAATCCTCATATGGCAACATAACATTCTCAACCACGTTTCAATTATTGTTAGGAAGGTGGCGGACGTGGTGGACAAAATAGGATCCTTTTCCCGCTGTCTTTCTGCCACTTACTTGCGTGCTCACAAAACGCAAGCATCGCCTGCTACACATTTTGTTTCCTCATTGTTCATTTGCGCCCAGCTTAAATTATAACATCATGTTAAGTCGTAGGTATCTGGCCTGTCAGGCATTCCCACTGGACAATTTGTATGTGTCCTAACTATGTCTACATGTGTGCATTTGTTTTTATATTTTATAACTAACGCGATAACGATGCACGACCGGCAAAGACAGTCACTCACTAACATAGATTACACGGGTCACACGGGATTGACGATAAAATAATTTGTTCATTTAACAATTTTATATCCGATTTTTCCGTTTTTTATCAGCGGGCTATTAGTAACAACATAAACTTGTGAACTTTATGTTGCTAAATGATGTTAGAAACACATCAGATTTCTTTTGTTTTTCAAAGCGACAAATCGATCGATTTCATTGCCCGTTTCACCTTATCCTACTGATTTTTTTTCCACTTATCTTGAGTGTTCGAAAATTCGATTTTTTTCCATCGCAGTATATCAATTTCTTTAGAGCATTGTCTAATCCATCAAATCCCATATCCTTATTATACCTACTATGGTAGGCAGCGCACTTGCAGAACCTGTGGCGTTGCTTGTGTGATACCGTCGGGTAGCCACCTACTAAAAATGTGACGTATTTAAAATTTACCTTTTTATGCATACAAAGTTTTTATATGTATCAACCCATTTTAGACTGTCTGTAGCAGTCTGTCTGTCTAGTTATTTCCAGTTAAATAAGCATACCCTTTCCGTTACACTGTAGGTATACCAGTGACAGTATCTACAATATTGGTAATATTCCGTAGAAGCGCTACGCGGCTATACGCACTCACTTTATAGTAAAAGCTTTCGATAAGCTTTCGATCAATAGTTGTGAATTGTAGCTTGTTGAGTAGGTATGTACTTAATGATTACTAGGCAGTCGTCATAAATTATTATAATTTTTATTTTCCACTGGCGGCCTGCCACAGTTGTATTATTTTTTTTGAACTTTTTGTACACCAACCTTCCTCATTGATAGCTCTTGCCATTATTGAAAACCGTATCTAAATCTGTGGAAGAGAAGGGTATGTTGAATTCCTCGCTACGCAGAACTCTGAATTCAAAATAACGCCCTCGAGGAACAATATATTAGTTAGGTACTTTGTCTCCTTGTAAGACAAATAATTATTGTGCATTTGTCCGTGTTATTATGAATATTCTATGATTATGAATATTCCGATAAGATTTTGTACAGGACTAAAAATACGAAGAGCGCGAAGATGTAAATATACCTACTCTTTAAATTACGAATATATTTAATAACACTTCCAAAAGGGTATAAATGAAAAAATGTTTGCCATACGTGTGCTGTTGTGTTTCGGTGAGTAAGGGAAGGGATGCAAGAGCTCATTTCCCTATTCTTTTTAATCCTAATATTGCCGACAGCGCACTTGCAACACGTGTGGAGTTGCTTGTGCTATAGGCGGCTGTAGCCACCTCTTATTAAGTGGACCGTCGACTGTCGACCTTGACATAAAAAAATGTTAGACAGAGTACATGCAGTTTTATAAGTTTATATATTGTGTAAGCAGAAAAATTATATATGAAAACTTCGTAGAAAACCTGCAACAGTCTGAACGAGACAAAAATAACGCGAGTGAATCTCGTCTCTAGGTTTAGTTATATAGATACTGTTTTTTATTGAGTACCAAGCAATTGAGTAAAATGGCTTCTGAATAATTTCAATTTCTTATGCCAAAATTAATGACCTCATTCCGTGATGTTTCAGATGAAGTGCGCTTTAACTTTTAGACAGAGTAGGGCACGGGTATAACCGATTTGATTCGACCCCAAATAAAAGTGGGTATAAAATTCAGATAGTATGTAAACGTTACCCCTCCACAGAGCGATTGCGGTGATATGCGCGCGCATTTATAATCACTGAAGCTTTACGCGATCGCCAGTCAATCCTAGAACGCTTCGCGATCGTATCGCTACATTAAACATTGAAAGTAACTAAATAGCATACGTGTTTTGCGTGCTTCATCAACGCTGCGGAAACTTCGAAAATCAAGGTAATTTTTAAAAATACTTTAAACATTTCTAAGGCCATGAAATTTAAATTTAAGGAATGTATTTAGTTTCTGGGGGATTACTTAGTGAGAGAATTGGTGTTTGAAAACATCGCAAAGCGGGTGGGTTGCCGAGTGGTATACAATTATACATTTCTCCGCACCGGGTATGGAAAGTCCCGATGGCCTTGGTTCGACTGCACGCGTCTCTCGTCTGCCATAAATACTGCTTCGCAAACTTTTTCAACTACTGTAACAATACGTAGATCATCAAACACGCTAGCGATATATTTTAGATTTATTTGTAAATTATTAGATATTATCGATATCTATTTTGATAAATTAAATCAATTAAATAAAAATATTTGCATGCACTTTTCGGGTAGAACATACCCGAAAAGACGTGTGTTTTTTAAAATAGATATATTTATTTATTCATTTTGTTGCATGTAAAAGTCGGCAAACAGGCTGCACTTGATGGTATAGTGGCTACCGTCGCCTATAACACAAGTGACATCACACGTGCAGCTAGTGCGCTGCCGACAATATAAGGATAAGGGTTAGGGGAATGGGCTCTGGTATCCCTTAATCACTCACCAAAAGACCACAGCACACGTGCTGTTATTTCACGGTGGTCTTCTTTAAGGGGGTGGCTACTGCCGCCAGACGGGGCTGCCCAAATGACTGCGAAATACAGTAATCCCTTCCACTACTAAATCATATTCACATCTCCTTACCGCTTTGCGAAATAACACAATAATCCCTTTAATAATTTTTAAACATTTTCACAAGCTATGCTTATTTAATAACGTTAAAACATATTTTCTCAACCAAAACATGTAAAATATGACACGTAAAAAAATCTGCTTAATTATTCATTCGTTAATTTTAAACCCATAGTCAAATACGCAAAATTCCATTTTATTGCGTCTGATTGCAATGTTTGTTATGCTTAACTCAATTTGCATTTAAATTATTCTGTTTTCTTATTTTTTTTTTCTTCTATTAGACGCTAACTCATTTAAAATTTCCCGTAAACAGATACGTCATTGACGAAGCAAAACAAGATAGCAGTGTTAATTGGAAAAATTATAATAATTATCGGCATTATTATCACATCTTCACTCTCGTTTCTTCCAGGTCAATTAGGTCGTTCGAGATTTTTATTCAGGTGAACTTAATAAAAGTATATTTATTAAACGCAAGTGAAAATATACATATTATTAACAAGGAAAGTCTTCACACTTAGTCTTTTTGTCTGTTTAACCGCTAACTCCTCATAAACGTATTTTGATGCGGTGTTCACCATCAGTAAGATAATTTTTCACGCAAGGTTTATATGTACATAATAACACCTAATAAAGTTTTTATGTAAATACAAAAGAAAAAATTTGCAACCTAGTCGCCGAAAAATAAATTTACATGGCTTACTTATAAGAGGTACATAAAAATGATGTGCTTATCTGTTATGATTGACTCATTGTATCCACTTTTTTTTTCATTAAATCTGTATTTAGTATATATATATAAAAATATATATTAGAGAATTTTTCTACATAATTTGTATTCAGCATGTAAAGTAAACTTACACAGTGCATCACTAGATGGATCGCACTATAAATTAAATATTAAGATACTTATTAAAAAAAAATTTGAGCCATCGCGTAATGCCTGGCAGATATGAAATTAAATATGATTTGTTTAAAAAATACAAATCAGTTCTGCCTTGGCTAAAGTTTATGTGACCAAAGTAGCCGGTCTTACCCGCCGCAAAAGATGTTCTACATTTAAAACCTACTTACGCATATGAAATAAAAAAAAACATTGTTTCTTTTCGAAGTATAATAAATGAAGCGTAATGATTAAATAAAAAGGTTTTAGGGTAATGAGAGAGTATCTACACCTGCGTAGAAAATACATTTAAAAGTGATAAGATGGGATGGGATGACTGTTTAACCAAGTGACGCAACAATATTATAAGTTGACCTCGATGGCTACTAACAAGTTTTGGAATTCATACGCACAATAACAGACAAAACATTCGATAAGTAAAAAAAAACATGGCATTTCGTCACACAATTTTCGTTGAAACGAATTAAAGAAATGCGCTTTGCTTTCATTATTCATAACCAGTCAAACCAAGATTTTACTGCCAAAAATTGAATATGGGTTTATAAGAATTAAACTCATAATTTGTTTAGAATATAAATAACGTTTAAGTGTTGGGATTTGATTCCTTCTTCGGACTGTGAAATAATTTTTTTAAAAATTACCGACTTTGTCCAGCCCTTCTCGAGTTTTGGGCTTAGCAATCAACACATTTAGCTATTCATTTTTATTTATAAAGATAAAGAAAATCTTTTTGAATACTTATATATTTTGTAACTATTTAGTTATGCACATAGTACAAAACAATCTAAGGTATGAACGCTTAGATTTTTTAAACTATGCAACGGATTTTAGGTAGTGAGACTGCAGAAAAAATTGTATAATATTATAGATATTTTATTACTGTTTTTTTTTAACTTTAACTTTTTAACTTTAATTTTTTTAACTGATTTCTTTGGTGTAAACAAGTTATATTTGTTTATCATTATCTTATATTTATTGTTCTTATCTTTCTCGAGTTTAAGCAGTTTACCACGCATTAAAATAGAATACCTAGAATACGATTGTTCTAATACCATGCAAAGCTAATTTCATTACTAGTTTGTTACTAGTACAAAAAGATGTTCGTGTCCATAATACATGTTATAATAAATGATTGTATGCTCTTCAAACGCTTATTGTTATAGTAGCCTGAATTTAATTAATGGGTAAATATCAAATTTACATTTAAAACCATCAATGCAAATTGTTACATTTTAGAGAACTTTTAATTAATAATATTTAAATGAAAATGACAAAGCATCGATATAGAATACAAAATATCATACTAAAACTGGTTCAGTTGTCATCTCTCGCGATTTTATTTCGTACGAATTGAGCAAAGAGCCAACTTTAAATTTAAATTAGTTTGTTTAGTAATCATCGCACACATTAAGAAACTGTATAAAAATATTCTGCTCTCAGCGAGTTCGATTAAAATATATATATAGTTATACAGATTTTTTGTATAAAAGAAATAAATTTTAATTATATACTAAAACGCCAAATACAAATAAAGTGTACTTGTTAGTAGATTTTTTAATTACTATACTAATGTATATATTTTTTATTTTTCAGTGACTATATAAATAGGCAAAATGACGGAAAACGGAGTTGGGAAGATTGAAGGTAATTTTCGACAGACTTTTTTTTTATAAAATTTGCATTCAAATTAAAACAAATCTTTGTATACAAATTGATGAGACACATAACGTAATATTGTTACAAGTGAAGAAAACGAAACGGTGCAAGACTCGTTCAGATTCTTAAAAGTAACAATATTAAATTTATATTGATTTAACTTTATTTTATTAAATTTTTCATAATAAAATGCTGTAGCAGATAATATTATGTAACTAGGAGGGGTATTCAATAAAAAGGGAGAATGACAAAGACGCAGTTCTTTTAATACAACTTGTTTTATTTTTCAACATAGTCACCTTTTAAGTTAATACACTTGATATATTTTTCTTATAGATTTAAAATTCCCTCAGTAAAAAACTCTTTATCCCTGAGCCTCTAAAAAAAGGACAGCTAGTTATCTATATAAACTAACTAAAATTAATATTAACGAATAATAAAACCACCTGATCGCTGAGTAATCTCAAGTAAACGGACTATTTCTCTCGGAGTTAACATGGACGCTTATGAGCTAATATGATGATGAATATAATTGCATTTATATATTAATATTACAATAATTGTTTTGTTGTGGCTTTGTGGAGACGTGCTTTCATCTCAAATTGACCTCTTTTATAATTTGGCTAAGGTTGCTTTTGAATGAAAGTGCGTCTCTTTTCTGTTTTCTTCTTATGTTTTGTTCTGTAATGTGTAAGCAACTCTGTTTTGTTTGGACATGCTGTGTACACGTGTTTTGGGCCTCTGTCTAGTTGACTTCAATGTATTTATATCTATTTAATGTGAGTGTCCTGTTTTGTGTACTTTATTAAATAAATTTTAAAAAAATTTTTATGTCTTAACAGATAATCCAAAAATATTGTCCGGACCAGTTTTAACAAATTCACCGAATGCTGTGCTATCGAAGACTTTATTGGGAAGATATAACGATCTGCCTCTGCCGGTAGACAAGATCTTAGCTACGTACGTATGGATCGATGGCACCGGTGAAAATTTAAGATGCAAAGATCGCACCTTGAATTTCATTCCGAAAGTTGCCAAAGGTATGTTTATTAATATATGTTTTTTAGTTGATAATAGGGATAAAAAATAGAAGAGATTTAGTAGTGGACTGCGTTGTAATAAGAACGCGTGTGAGTATAGAATTTTAGTATTTGTGAAAAACTAGTTGGTGCCTGCGACTTTGTCCGCGTTGGAAATGAAAATATAAATACCTGAGAAAATATATGGCCGATAACTGTTGACGGCACAGTGGCGTCCAATTTTTTATATTTTTACATGATCCCTCAGGAAACTAACATTTTCTAGGATAAAACGTATGGATAAATCCTATGAGGCCGTTCATTTATTACGTAATATCACAAAAATGCGCAAAATTAAGAAAAACTTTAAAATAAAACCAAAGTTGATTATTATCAAAAAATAAAAATTAAAACAAACCAAACGTGAATACATTTTTTCCTTTATATTCTTACGTAATAAAATAGATATTTTATTACGGGAGGGGGGCGGTCTACATTACATTATATTTTTTCTTACATAGGGGTGGGAGGGTGGTCAAAAATTATCAAAAATCAACTTACCCTTATGTGCCAAATTTAATCTTCAAGTCTGGCTATATATTGATAAATAATAGCAAAACATTTGCTTGATACGACCTTTAATGGCCTTAACTACATGTTGCGACACAAATTTTTAGATATCAATGTTGTTGCTTATCTCAGCTGTTCCATTTTTTTTTGTTTCTAACCCAGTAAAATCTAATCATATTTCCCCTTGATCATAATACTAAGTGCTTGGCAAATATAAAATCATTATCATTGCAAATCTATTATTTTTGTCTAACCTTGATAGAATTGCGCTATAAATACATTGTTTTGTAAGTTTAAACTCACATGTAAATGATAAATGATTCCCTTTCTTCATTAGTTTTAATTTTTATGGCCCTTTATTATCCTTTTTATCAGTATTAAATTTGGCAACCGCACCATAATCGTCATGAAGATAATTAACTCTTCTTCATATATAAATGACAAAAAGTAATATAGCATAAGGAGCATAATAGCATTCGTGAGGATTATGGCATAATGAGTAAAATTCGTGATGATTATAGAATAATTTCGTTCACATTTTCGAGCTACTCTGAAGTACAGATAATGCGACAGTGAGGGGATATTGTTACCATACATACCTATAGACGTTTTAACATGTTGACGTTACAAGGTCATTTTCCATAAATGAAAAAAACTCCTTCTGATACGTTAGCTTCTATATTTACTAAACCAAGAATATAGAATAGAGCTACGAGACGAGGTTTCGGCTGAAGCCCATGGCTATTCTAAAATTGAAATAAATTATTGAACTTATTAGTCTAAAAATCTTGTATCTTGTGATATCATTATCGCAGGTTACAAACATGACTCAAGTTATTATCAAATATTATTCATTCGATTAAATTAAGCTTGATAAAGACACCCCACTGTCTTGTTGACTATCTGATGCTAACAATCTGGCTATCTTCCCACAAATAGACTCGTTACCTATCGAATTAATTTCCACTAAAGATAAGTTTATAAGGATTTTAAAAACAATGAATAAATAAAGCTATTTTATACACTATCTTAATAATTTTCAATTCGATATGTGGCCATAGGATTTAGGAAACATCTTCAAACGCAATATATCGGTAAGTAGCTGCAACAGGGATATAGCTTTGATGAGAACTTAAAAGGTTTCATACGAATATTGTACTCAGCAGTCATAGAAATGTTTATAGTAATAAATTCCATCCACCCACTCCATTTGCCCAGTTCATTTGCGGCCCGGACTTAAGTATGTGATAACTAGACTAATTACAGAGGACTCTCGAATATCCGACCTTAGTTAGGTACGAGAGTCCCATATTAGTACCTAACTCAGGATTCAGATTTTTTGTGAACCGTAAAGTTGGGGAACCGTTTTTTGGAAAAATATGGGGGAGGCTTTTCCCCAAACAAGGGATCCACAAGCCCACAACTAATTTACTAATTTAATAAATTGATATCTTTTTATTTTTGTTAATTGTTTGTGGAAATAAATAAAGCTTTATTATTATTATTTACATATTTATTTTCATCTCTTAATTCTAAATTTTTTACAATATAAATATTAAAAAACAATAAATATCGTAAAAAACCTAAAACTAGAACTCCGCAGGTAGCGGGGCAAGGCCCAAGCTACCGGTGGTTAGGGCTACAGAGTGAGGAACCTCCTGACAATTCGTGCCGTGTCAAGAAGTACCGCCTTCTGTATCTGTCCCTTGATCCAGCCATCTAGTGAGAGCCTCTTAAGGTATTGGTCGAGGCTCTTCGCTATAAGACCATTCGCCGACACGACTATCGGGACGATGATGGTCGAATCAACATCCCACATGGCGGTCACCTCGTAAGCCAAGTCTAAATATTTACTTAGCTTATCTTTTTCGGCTTTCACGAGGTTTTCGTCATGTGGGACAGTGATGTCAACAAGCATCGTCTGGCGCTGAGATCGATCGATAACCACGATGTCAGGCTTATTGGCAACAATAGTCCTGTCCGTGATTATAGAGCGGTCCCAGTAGAGCGTGGCACGACTATTTTCGAGAACGGGCGTAGGCACGTACTTGTAGTACCGCACCTCAGATTCAATAAGACCGTATCCAAGGGCAAGTTGTTGATGTATGATCCTGGCTACTTGGTTATGTCTGTGCAAATACTCGCCGTTAGAAAGATGAGCACAAACGGAAATAATTTGCCTGAGTGTCTCTCCAGGACGGTGGCATGCCCGACAGACGTTATTATTATTATTATTATAAAGTTTACATGCTTACTAAATTGTTTTGCCGGCAGATTTACCAGTGTGGAATTTCGACGGTAGTTCAACTTACCAATCAGATGGCCACAACTCGGACACGTTTCTAGTGCCTCGAGCTATTTATAAAGACCCATTCCGCCGAGGAAATGATATCCTCGTCATGTGCGACACTTTCAAATACAATATGGAGCCGACAGGTTGCTAATTATTTTATATTATTTTGTAATTATTTAATATTGTTTCGATGGATACAAGGCTTTTACAAGAGCTTTAACTTCTATATAAAAAATATATAAAAGTTAAATATATTAAAAAAGTCGGCAGGCAAGCTGACGCTCCTCATGATGGTGGGTGACTATCGTCGCCTAAGTACACAAGCAAAAGTTTTTTGTATACTCAGCAGGAATTTGTTCACAGTATGTTACTTAGTATAAGTCTATATTGTAACACCTCTGAAGGGGATTGTTATGAAATTTTCGCTTCATAGATTCGGTGCCTTATCCAAGTAATGCGGATGAATTTCACGTTACTCGGGGTAATTAGTGCAACTCATTAGATTACTCTCCACCATAGCCACTGTGCTTAAACAATTATTTGTATATTTACAGCAACCAATAATCGCATTAGTTGTGAAGAAGCCTACGACAAATGCAAGGATGAAGAGCCCTGGTTCGGAATAGAGCAAGAGTATATCCTGTTAGACTCTGATCTGCGTCCATTCGGCTGGCCTCCAGGCGGCTTCCCACCACCACAGGGCCCGTATTACTGCGGCGTTGGAGCCAACAAAGTCTTCGCCAGAGATCTCGTTGTGGCGCACTACCGGTAAATAAAGAAACCAACTTTTTGACCTCCCACGCCTGACGCTAAAATGGAGTTTTATAAGTTTCACGTGTTTGTTTGTGTGCGTGTGTGTGGTTGAATCGGTATATCTGACTGTGGAACCGTAGCTCCAAAACGGAACCGTTTTTCTTTGTGTGTTCTTAGCTATATATAATATGTGGCTCTGTTCAGGCGTTTGAAGATCATTAGTTTCCTAGTTGACGAAGGGATTTCACTAATTTCCACAGCTTGACGTGGTAAACTTAATCTGATGGTAAACTTAACAGCATCAAATAGTCTGCGGGATACCTAACTCCTCAACAAATTACAGCAGATTTAAAAAAGTCGGGGGTTAGTTTATAATTCTAATTACCACGATAGGGAATGGGCTCTGGCTGTATGGATGAATTTCTGTAATAGATTGATTACGGCAATGTAATCAATTTGCTACAGATTGTTACAAATTTGATGCCACCATTAGAATGCATACCTACATAATTTTACGACAATTCTTAGTACCTAGAACATTTTTTATTATTTTGTTTAAATGAAACTGAAGGTAGTGGTACTTTTTATTCTCAGCTCAAAAGTTAGTGATAGTTACTTATATCATATTTCAGTTGTTGCCTCTTCGCTGGAGTGCCTATTGCGGGCACTAATGCTGAAGCGATGCCATCTCAATGGGAGTACCAAATTGGCCCATCAGTCGGTGTAACTGCTGCCGATGATCTATGGATGTCCCGCTATATTTTACATAGACTGGCCGAGGAATTCGGAGTTATAGTTACCTTCGATCCAAAGCCGGTTAAAGACTGGAATGGTTCAGGCGCTCACACAAACTTTTCAACTAAGAAAATGCGTGACGATAATGGCATCATGTAAGTAGAAATAACTCGTAATAGAGAACCAAGCAAAATGCCATACAACCAGTTTAGCGGCTTGTTTGGACAGATATTTAAGAAATTTTAAAGATATGAGCAATCTTAATTGCTCCTATAACTGTCAAGCATTTAATCTTTTATAACTATAGATGATCCCTAGGTAACAGAACTTTTTTTACTGTTTTTTCACTTTCATTTTAGAGGTCCCTGACGTTCCTTTCTGTATCCAATTATCATGAATGTTTGAAATCGTTCCAAACAACTTTGGCATTTCCAATACATATTGTTTATACCATTTTTATGATTGATATATAAATATGCACGAGTAGGTAGGTATTACTCGTCAATGTGTGTGTCAAAATAGTATACACACATATGTAGATATATATACACATATAATCATGTAAACTTAGCTATGACAAACTTAATTACAGGCCTTAAAAGGTGTTTATGATAAATTTCAATTAACAATACGTATATTATTTTTCAGCGAAATCGAGAAGGCTATTGATAAGCTTTCTAAAGTCCACATGAAGCACATCAAGGTGTACGATCCACGCGGTGGCAAGGACAACGAGAGGAGGCTTACAGGGCTCAACGAAACAGCCAGTATTAACGATTTCAGTGCAGGTAAATTCCATTTGAAAACCTTTTATGATACTTGAAAAACCAATTTTATGTGCGGTGTAAAATAAAATAATTTTCCATTGGCAGGTGTCGCAAATCGCAGCTGCAGTGTCAGGATACCCCGCGCTGTCGCTGAAGGTAAGAAGGGCTATTTCGAGGACCGCAGGCCAGCGTCCAACTGCGACCCGTACGCTGTCATAAATGCTTTAATGCGTACCTGCATTCTAAACGAATAACAAATGTTTCGACCATGCCACACCGCTTTGAGCCACGTATCAGCTACAATAACCACACACAGGTGCCTAAATAGTAAACACTATATATATATATCCAAAGCTGTTCAGTACGAAATTGTGCAAACTTCATCGAATTCTTGTCTATTAGTCCTATAGTATATTGAATATATTTTAGTGCCGACACGTGATAAAAAGAAATCGCATTTAGAAGGATCATATTGATAACATAGAATGTCAATAAGACTATTATTATGTATAGAGCATATTTTTTACGAATGTTAAATTGATTTAGGTATTAATGTTCCACATTGATGTTCACGTTTCATTGTGACAACATTAGTAAGAGAAATAAATAACATCGATTTAATAAGTTAATGTTAATGAAATATTTTATTGTTAAATAGATGTATAAATTTTATATAAAAAAATAGAATGCGTATTGTAGACTGGTATACTGGAGTTGACAGTATTTCAAATTGAAGTTATTTGAAAATTTTACATTACAGGTAAGATAAAGCTAATTTGATGGGGGTACAGCAGGGTTGGCATGATTAAAACAAGTTGTTTTAAAACACGTGTTTAAAACAGTGTTTAAAACAGTTTGAAATAAAACTATGTTCTTTATTAAGTGTTTCAAAACACAGTTTAAAACAAGTTTTAAACAATGTTTAAAACATGAAGAAAAAAACAGGGTTTAAATTCCAATTCAAATTCATTTATTTGCAGGCAACTGGACCCATATTTTACATTTTTAAGTTATATATATATAAAATAAAAGCAAATTGTTTATAATACTAACAGTAATAAGATATAATACAAGATGAAAGAAAAGAAATAATAATAATAATAATAAGTAAGTGCCTAAAAACTAAAAACTACCACCAACATGTCTATCACAACAATGTCGGATATATAAACAGTCTAGCCTATCAGCAATCAATGCTATAACTTTAATTGTTTATAACTTTAATTAAAACTACCTTTAATTGCAAATGAATGGAAATAAATCCAAACGAATATACAGGGCGGAAAAATAAGTCGGGCCCTGGAGGGAAACTACCTTAAATCCTTAAGTTAGCTCATTTTACATAAAGGAGACATTCCTTTATTTTTAAAAAGAAACAAAACTGCATTCAAAGATTTTCTAAAACTCGCTTGGCTCGCCCAGGACTCGAACCAACTAACATTAAAAAAAAAAAACACTCGCTATTTTATTATACTAATAGATAGGATTATTATTCAGGATAAAATTTCTTTCTTCATCTTTCTAGCTTAAGATAAGGAAACCTTTATTTGGAATTGAAATTAAACATAGCAAGTTATCATTCACACTTCACAGAATTTTAATAATTAAATGAAGTAATATATTAGACAGACAGGCTGTGGTATTTATACACTGCATAGGTAACTCCCCGCCAGTAAAGTCCCGCAGGGAAAGTCCCTATGCCGACTGTCGAAAGAAAGTAATTTGCTGGATTAGTGGGTATTCCCCGCTCTCTCTCTACCTACATACAAGGCGTATGTAAAGCGTTTCGTATTGATTAGATTAGAGATACGAAACAAAAAGTTAATATTTATCGTTTTGTTAATTTTTACTAATGTGAATTAGGAAATAGTTTAGAAATGGATTATTATTCGCTATAATTGATTTGAAATTGATACCTAAGGGTAAAATGTACAAAAAAAAAACACTTGTTTTAAACATTTTGAACTGTTTGTTTTATAAAATATATAAAAAAACTGGTTTTTTTTCCAACCCTGGGGTACAGATAGTGTATAGTAAGATCTAGGTGTAAATGGTATAAATACATAAAGTCATAAAACCCTTATTTACCTTTCACATATTGATTTCAACTCCTGATTTCAGTACATACAATCAAAATAAATTGCGATTGTATATAGAACTAGAATACTATTATTTTTTATATATGGTCAGCCGTAGAATGTAAAGCCAGGTTCACACACGTACAATAATGTGTAAGCGTTACAAGATAGAGATAGAGAGTACCAACTTAAGAGTAAAATAAATACAAAATGGAGAGTGCTATTATAAAATTTTGAAAAACATATATTACAACTTTTAGCTATATTAAAGATTTTCAATGCTGACTGCGCAGCTTTTACAATAAAAAATATAATTTAAAAAATATAATATTTACATTTGCAATTACAAAATGAAACATAGCATTAAAGAAAACATGTATTCCGGAATATTTACTACTTTAGCATGCGTAGGTACTAAAAAATGAGGTATGAATTGTCTAAATATATTTGAGGTATTTTCGAACATGTTATTGAAACCAATGAATTGTTAAATAAAGAATATTTCTTGTATTTTTGTTGTATTTTTATTAGTCAACCCTCTTCCAACAATCTTATTGCTCGTAGCCCATAGGTCACTGGTCATTGGTATCGTTGTTCATGTAAGTAATGACTATAACTCTATAACTCACAAACAAATTTTTAATTAGCGAGTCCTAGCATGTCATAGCAGGAACTTGGCATCACACAACGACATCATGTTCATTTTTGTCGTACAGAATCGCATCCAAATATTTTTCGGTAACATATCTGGGCGCTATGAAGGGTCAATTGAGCGCCGAGTCGTGCAAGGCAAAGTCGAGGTTATGAGGCCACTTAGAAGTTCGCCTATAAGGTGGACCGACCAATTTAAGGCAGCCATCGACTGTTCTCTGCGCGAATGTGATAGAAAGGCGACCTATGGAGCGACGAATTACTCAGCATTCACGACCACGGCTTTTCTGCTAAGAGTGATTCAGCCGGAAAGAAGTCTATAGCTAAAACCTGACAAATGTTATGTCTAACTGCAATGTTAACTACATAGTATATATATTTGACGAGCCCATTGGATGAGTGATTAGGGTGCTTGCCTTAACGTTCCGTCTTAGGTGTTCTGGGTTCGATTCCCGCCAGGGTCAACTTTGTACTAAGCAGACTAGAGAGAGTACTAAGCAGTACTGCTTATATGTAAAGTGGTGATTGTCTGTCGACTGTTAGTGATGGATGACGTTTAAAGTTAACTGGTACTACGATTAGCGTAAAGTACTAAGTAAAGTAAGCGGTAATATTTTTATTTTAAAAAAATATATAATTATAATTGGCCGATATCTACCCCGATTTTCTTTCATATTGTTTTTATTATATCAATATAGAACGGATTTATTTTTTTTGTTGTCGATGAAATCTTTATTTTTTTTTACAGCCAAATTTACAGCCAAGAATATTAATGTTGTTTTCAAATTATGTATATTTCTTTTTATGTTAATGTTATTAAAGTTCACTAGAAGGCGCTAGTAGTTTGTTACGACCACTTAGGGCCAGTTTTATAACGATCCGTTAGTTAAATTTTATATCAAATAGACGAAAAAAAGATCTAATAGTATAATATAGTGTATTATAAACAACTGTTCGTTAGTCAACAGTATAATTTGACAGATAGCGTTTACTGCCTCTTTACTGACTATGATAAGGTCGGTTTATCTTACGTATCGTTTATTTTGTTATTTATGTAAATAAATGTGTTTGTAACGCGTCACTTGACAGTTCTTGACAGACTACAACGAAACCATCGACAATATTCATAAACTTCGGCGTATTTTTACGGGCAGCTACCGAATGTTTAATTTCTTTTATAGAACCACCGTCAGTAAACGTTATTGACAGACCGTTAACCGTTCGGTTACTAGCACTGTAACGAACGGGAAAAAGGTATGTCGTTTATAAAACTGGCCCTTAGTAAGCTAAGTGTAACTAGCAACTACTTTAGTCAAGTCGGCGAGGCCCTCAGAGATACTGACTTGGGGGTCAAAATAGCACACATACTGTAAGGGGGTGGTTACTGCCGCCAGACGGAATGCCCAAATGACTGCGAAACGCAGTATATGCCACACTGTGGCAATGCTTCCACACTTTTAAAGCAACCTTAATATAGGTTGTATAGTGTAGTCACCTAAAATTAGGTGGACCGTCAGCAGCTTGAAGTGGCCTGCCCTTTTTTATCGTTGGGAAATCGCACACATTAAATGTTCCTAGATCATTATGGACACTAATGCGTTTTAAAATTCCTGAGCTTGTAGTGTAGACTACTGGCATAACATATAAAATCACATGACGTCTAACTACATTTTCTAAAACCACATGAAAATTCAATTTTTTTTTAATAGAGCAATAAAAAGGTTTTAATAGACCATTTTCTATAAGTCGTAGGCGTCCATCACATAATAAACATGACTATGAATAATTGCATCCTAATATTTCCGATAGAAACAAATTGCTAATAAATAGAGAACGAAAAAAATTACAAATGAAAGTGTATCGAATTTTAGTCGCTTTGTATAAACAAAAAAGAGATAAAAAGAGTCGACCGCACATAACAAAAAAGCAAATAGAACAAATTCATCTGACGTCAATGAGGGGGTCGAAGCGCACGGGAGAGAAAATAAAGTGGATAATAGCGTGGGGATATCAGACGACCTCGGCGCTGCTGTTTCAGTTATTTGTAGTCGAGCATGCCAACATCCGCCTGTAACGTTGCTATAACGTTGCTAGGGACCCCAATGTTGCATTAACAAATGATTGGTAAGTTTTTGCGATGTTCTTAATATAAAAATCACTCTAAATTTATTTATGATACAAGCAAACATTAGCTTCTAGCACAGGATCCATTAAACTCTATTATCATTTCTTTTCTAACTCCTGTGTAGTTGTTCGGATTAATATCGACTAAGTTCTTATCATTATACTGCGCGTGTAAGATACATGATCATTACTTTGTTTAAGAATCGTTGAGCACGTGAATGGGACAAGTAGTATTTTAACGATGATGGAACGGAAGTATTATTTTGTAAACCTGCGATCCTCTAAACAAACTCTCTGCGAAGATGTGTTTGTCTTTTTAAGTAAGTTATAAACTTGAAAATTAAATAATTATTAATAACAATTCAACGATGCTCAATAATAATTACAAAGTCTGCAGAACACCGGAATATCAAAATAGACGTTAGTCTACGTATCATCAAATGGCGATAGAGTGGGTATCTTCAAGTGAATCCATTATACTAAAAAAGGCAAATATAAAATTATTCAAGAACTTAAAACAATCTCTAATTTCCCATAACCGTTCCTTCCTAATCTCTTATTCTTAATCCTATATTATGTAGCGCAGCGCACTATAGCGACTGTGGTGTAGCTTATGTAAAATAGGCAATGTTAGTAAACACCTAAGTGGACGCTATGTTTGTCTGACGACCTTTCAATAAAAAGTATAATCTTTCTCTTAAATATATATAAAATTCCCTAAAAAAATGTTTATAGTAAAAGTATACTCAATCTTTTTCCTACGGCGTATGAGCCTGTTTACAAATAACCTCCAAAGTAGAGCCTAACAATAGAAAAGCTAAAAGTGTCTAATTGTAAAGTCAGTTAGTCCGTTTGTTAACGACAAGTGCGCTAAGGAACGCAAATCAAATCAATCAACCAATTTACTGGTGGCACTTATAACTAACTTAACTGATAACAATTGTCAATGAGTGTTACTCGAAGTAGATAGATCACCAAATATGTCAGATTAACATTCACTCTAAACATACACCAAATACTTAACACTAATCTCTACATAGATTTCATTATATGTATATGTTCTTGATTACCTTAACATCATGTGTAGGTAAACGTGAATTTTATCATAACATTTTCCATATTATTCAGTGAATCATTTATACGTGCACATTCTACATTCTTTCGGTTATTGTTTTAAATCTGCTTGATAAGCTTTTCTAAACATACTTTAATGTACGAAAGATTAATGTACTCTATTAATGTACGAAAGATACGCTACGAAGGATTGATTTATATCTTGATTGATTGATTTGACGACACGTTTGGTCTAGTGGCTAGTAACCCTAGCTGTTAACCAAACGGTCGCGGGTTCGAGTCCCGCTAGGGGCAAGTGTTTATGTGTTAACATTTATTTTTGTACCTGAGTCATGGATGTTTGTATTTATAATATGTATGTATTTACAAAAAAAAAGTAATCTATGTATTATATCAACTATCTGGTATCCATAATACAAGCATTAGTTGCTTAGTGTGGAACTAGATGGTGCTGTGTGGAATGTGTGAAGATATTTATTATTTATTTATTATTATTATTTATATCAATATCTTGCTCCAATTTGTAAGTACTAATAACAGGCCTAGCTTTTAGCTCATTTGGTTAGCGTCGCGACGTGTTTGTGTTTGTTGTGTTTGACGTGTTTGTGTGTTTGTGTGTTTGGTTACGTCGTGGGTTCGAATCCCACATGGGCCCTATCATCAACCTTGAATTATTATTATTTTTTTAAGAGTATATTCAAGAGTATATCACCCGCATTATAACAGCTAATTATACTAATTTCATCCGTGTATCTATAAATTACTAGCTGTTGCACACGACTTCGTCGGCGTTATTACGCATTTATTTATAACTTTATAAATAATAGTGTATGTTACTCGCTGATTACGTAGCGTTTTATAGGTGAAAGAATTTTTTAAATCGGTCCAGTAGTTTTTGAGTTTATTCTCTTTATAACATTAATATAGATATAATATATTTATATCTACTAACTGTGCCCCCGACTTCGTACGCGCTGTCGTTCGTTTTTTGATGATTCCACAAGAACATTTTTAAAGGATAAAGAGTATCCTATATATCCAGGTAATAAACTATCTGTTTGCCAAATGTCATCCAAACCACAAGTCTTTTGAGAGATTAGCGTGCAAAAACGCACAGAAAACAGACAACAGTCAAAAATTCTAAAAACAATTTAGACCTCGGTAACATTACAACATATACAAATTGTTTATTTAAAAAATATTTAATGTAGACGTCTCGTTTACGATTTTATTATATGTAAAAGTGGAACGTCTTGTTACTGTCGATATTGTTCATGAGATAAAATGAAGCATGTTTCACTTTTATCTCAAGTTGTAATAAAAAAGACGTCCTGTAAAAACCATCTAATATTACATAGATGGACAATTTTGCCACAAACACCGTAAGGCTAACCGTAACTAAATGAACTCATGTTGTATAAGTTATTCCATCAAGGTCGGCAGCGCACATTTTAGCCCTTAGGAAATTCGCATGGATACCCGACACCGTATAGATAGGGGAGGCTGCGAGGAACGACTTTCTATCGTGGCCGTAGATGGGCGTTAAGTATGACTCGACATACGCTACCCACTTCTTCCTAGCCCTATGTCGTAGGTTGTTTCAGAATTCCAATCGGTTTACAAACAAATAAGTTATACAGAATAAAAAATATAAAAAGCCTAATAAAGCATAATAATAAAATAATTAAAAAAACATATCTCATTGCCGTTGTTTTTATTAAAATTATCCTTTTGTTAATTTTATTAAGGATAAAAATTTTAATTTTATCCTTTTGACGTATTTTACCTTAGAATGGAAGTCATGATGATGCATGTATAGTGACCTTAATATAAATTACTCTGTAACAAGGTCGACATAATTTCTATGGTGGACGTAATGTGTAAGGTAATTGCGGACTCATGACAGAACACAACGGTCAATTCAATACAAATGTTACGAGAATTGTCTCCTTTAAATGACTCGCATTCTTGTTATGTTCAGATATAATGAAATTTTGCACACACATCACCATATCTGTGGCACAGTATAATAAAGAGTACTAGCGTATCTGTGGACCTCGTCAACTATAATATTACTGCATGAAAAGGTAAATATAGCCAGTTAAGCCCCATCAGCCTGTCTAATGTGTACAAAATATTTCAAAGGTTAAACCGCTGTTAGACCTAAAGAACAAGCAGGATTTGGCAGTGATTTTTCATTGGATCACATCCACACATCGATCGACTATAATAGATGGCTTATATGGATAGAGGCCTATGCTGGAAAGCAAGACCCAAACACAACAGCACACATGCTGCTATATTAAGGTGGTCTTTTTAATCACGGTGGTCGTGTGCCCTGCTTGTATTAGGATATAGTTCTAAATAAACATCTTACAGTTCAGATAACTGTCTCATATTATGAAAGCTATTGAGATAACTACTCCTTATAATCTACTAGTGACCCGCTTAAGGCTTCGCCCGGGGTGCAATTTTTATGTATGCAACCCTCCCAGTTTATCCCTCTTTTCATAAGTTAAAACCGAATTAAAATCGGGCTACCCATCCTTGACTTTTTGCGAGATTAAAGCACGGGAAATTAAATTTATATATAAAAAAAGAAGATTTGAAATTGATTTTCACAATTTAAAATGAACATTATTTCAGATGGGCATAGGAATCAATGATAAAAATCAATGATTTTAATTAGGTTTTCACTTATGGAAAGAGGAAGGTTTGTGTGTATAAAAAATTGCAGCCCGGGTGACGAAGCAGCCAGTGGATCACTAGTATGCTAAATATTATGTATTCTAACACCGATAATTGGAGACAGGCGAAGCTATGCAATAGCTGTTAGTCAATAATTATACAACAAACGCCATAAACACGTAATAAAAACAAATTGGACGAATTAAATGCTTTAAAAATAAATACTAGGGAATACTTTAAATAGGAAATGGGATGACGCAAACTTTTCGTTTAACTAATTACGAAAACAAATATATTATTCAGTAAACCGCTTAATTGTCCCTAATTTGCTTCATACGCAATTTTATGCAGTGTACTTGACCGTCTTTGACACAATCACACATCAATATTTTTGTTGTATTTTTTTTATATATATTTTTTTTGCGTAATTTATTTATTTCTGCTATATAAAACTACAACTATTTGTTGTATTGTTTATTTATTTTTTATTTTCTACTGCCATTCTAAACATTCAGTTTTTCATTACACCAGATTCTAAGCTGGGAATTTCTCAGAACTGCTACCTACCCTCGAGAGAACAATTTTAAATTGAATTAAAAATTAAAAATATAAAATAATGTACCCCATCTTGCAGTACCATTTCTTGCATTAGTTCTTCAGACTAAAATTCGTTGATAACGTGTTACCCGTTTTTATGTGAATAATAAATTAATATGTAACAAAAAATCTCGAAGTTAAAGTTAAGTTAAAGTAGGTAATGTTTTTTTTCTTTATTAATATTTTTTTATTAATTTTTTGTCGCTATTCGCCATTGAACTAAGTGCAATTCTCTAGAACTGATGATTAACTAGGCAATTTTTTTTTTTCAAATATTCATTGAAGACCGAGGAAAGTACTTATGAGAAGAAAATATTTTAATCTTGAATAATGTATATCTGTGTGCAGCCGAGATCGGTTCGCCAGTATATTAATAAATGTATATACATAATTCATAAATACAGCGTGATCGTTTTGCGTCACAAACTATCTTTAGGCATAATAATTTTATCAATGGAATAAAATTATGTTTCAATATTTACAAGTCCGATTATTTTTATTTGTGTTGTAGGTAAATTAAAAATACGTAAATATTTTATGGAATATTCAGATATTTTATCAAGAGGCCGATTTTATTTCGCATCGAAAGGCGACTCCAACATTTCGACAGATTTTAAATTCTGACGTTATGTTGTTACTAAACCAGAAAAATCTACCAGGAAGCTACTTATGTTAGCCATCTATCTTCTGAAGGAAAATACTTACCTACATTATGAAAAGATAGGAGTCTTCATTCTAAACTTTGTAAAGGACTATCTTCTCGTCTCTTCGTCAATTATATAGAGTCTGATGAGATCTGTCTGTGCCTGGTTTCTGAAGTTCCCAGTTAAACTCTCAACTGTCACTGCGTTTCTGAATACACAATGTGCCGTTAGAATAGAAACTATGAACTATGAAACCGATAGCCAGTTCCATTTGCCACTAGATGGGTCTCGTCAACAGAACAAGTCTTAAATTGATTTTGTCATTTCAATTCATCAATAATAGCAGTTATAGTAATAGCAAAATATATTCTGATATAAATAAGTGACCAAAATCTATTTTTTATTATAAATTACTTTAATTCGTTATTTAAGTCAAGGGAGTGTCAAATGCGCTAACATCTTGTAAGCGTCAAATAAAGTTATGGAACCGATAAACGGCACACATTGGCCAGTTAAGATAAACTACACATAAACGGAGTTTATCTTACATTGGGGTACTCGGAAACGCATTTTCAAAAGTTATCGAACCGATAGCGCTAACGAATGGATAAACCACCAACAAAAGTACCTCAGAAACCGGGCATAAGGACACTTTTGTACTGTTACAGGAAGTCATTTAATTAAGTCAGCAAGACTAGCGGGATCAGCAAGACTAACTTTAAAAAAATAATAATTTATAACTCAAATTAAATTTAGTATTCGGGCGACCGAGCTGTGCTTGTTACATGACCCTCAGTAACGTGCTCAAATTTAGAGGTAATTGTTTGAGTTTCAGTAGTACCTTAATATAGAAAACATACAGCGCCTTATTGTATGTTCGAACACATAATATAATTACTATTAAAATCTATTACATATTATTACTGTAGATACTACAGCCTATTTAAGTATTTTAAAAGTTTGAAATTTGTTTTTTCTTAGTGGAAATAAATGTATATTATTACGAAATATTTTCAACATTAATGTTTATTCCATTTATAAGCACTATTAATGTCGCTACGAGATTATTTGAATAGTCCATTCAAATTACCCTGCGACATAATGCTCACCGATATCTGAATAGTGATAATGGATATTAATTGGCACTTTTTTTATACAAAGAGCGCCGCAGCATGAGACCACGCTGTCTGCGCGTGTGACAATGGAAAACTTTATCTATCACGTTTACAAAAAAGTAAAATTCCACTTACACATAATCTTTGAAAATAATAACATGTATGCATATTTATCTCGATAAATATTGTATTGTGATGTAGTTACACAACATAATTATTTAATATTCTTGACAAAATATGACAAAGCCAGCACCGCATTTGTACAAAAAGGTTATACGGGTAAGTAAGTATATAACATGACTAATAGCATTGGCTACGTCTACATATTGTTATGTGACTATAGTAATTATCTTGGTACAATAAACAATTTTAATAAAGAAACGTTGTTTGTGTCGTTAATGTAGAGACAGAATGGCGTGAGGATGGCCTTAAGACCCTTTTATCTTATAAGGTCAGCAATATTGACTATCGATGTCATATTAAGCGCAATTCACAAGAAATATAGTCGTTTTGTTGATACTCTTAACATTATACGAAATAGTTGTCTTTGGGGTGAATTCAAAGCTATGGCCAGGCTGACGGTCCACTTAATGGCAGTTATTTGCGTCAATTGTTTATATTGTATAACATAGATAATAACAGAAATGTGCGGATTAGTATTCGTCTCGCGCAATTTTGTTTGTTACGAATTGTGCGGAGAGCCAACTTTAAATTTAAATATATTTAAATATATTTAAACTTGAAACAAAAATGATACCTATGGGGGAGCGCTGCCGATCTTAATGATATAAAGGATAGGAGGGGGGATAGGGAAGTAGGCTCTGAGATAGTACACACAATAGCACACAAATACATGCTGTTGATGGTGATCTTAAGTACATATAAGTAAAAAAATCTTTTATTATGAAATTAAAATACTGATGTCAAATTTTACTTAGGTAAATGTTTAGGTTTGATTTATATGTAATTTATTATTGCTTTTACCATTTTGGAATAATGTGTTTATTTAAGTTTTTACGAAATTCGGTTCAGTTTTTTAAAGAGCAAATAAATAACTCGTAACTGATTGATGCCTGGATGCAAAATATTTTATTCTTCCTACTTCTATTCTGGTTGAATAAATTGAATAATCTTGATGAGTAGTTGGCCTACAGAGGGTCGACCGATCGAAACAGAGGGGAGGGGAGACCCGGGCAAAAGTAGCAGGAAGATGGTCACAGGAAATAATCTCTATTAAACGCTGACTTTGGTTTCTCGGTATGCCTTGTCAAGTGGAAACGACTTAAACTTGAGAAAACTTATGCCTATGCCTATGCCCGTACGAAAATAAATAAATAAATATATATATTAACTATTTTTTGAATCACTATTCCTTATTAACACAACTTAACTGAATGTTCTATAATTCGCTCGATTATCCTTCTTAATAACGGCCCGAACCCACGGAAACCGTGGAAGTCCACGGAATCAACAAGCGTGAGTCTCGATTGTTGGCCCCTGCCGTAGAAAATTCTTCAATATTCTTCAAGCTTGCAGTAGTGCAAAGCTTCAAGAATCCAAAAGGAACTAGGGTGCGAATTTATGACCCAAATAAAAAAAAACCCTGAAATAACATAGAAATATTTAAGCACACATCTAGAAAATGTGTGTTTGACCCGTGTGAAACTAAAATTTGGATATACAAGATCCCTAAATATTATTAATTTAATCAATAAATGGTCAGGCAAAACAAGAGTAAACAAAAAAATATGCAAATGCATAAGAATAAAAAAAACTACAAAGATAATTAGAAATTGAAATAGAATGTTTATTTATTTATTTATTAAACAAGGCCCCCAAGGAGGCAGGCATCAAATTAAAACACGTTGTTCAAAATAATTTTCACTAGGCGGATGCTGCCGCAATTATAGGAGGCTCAGCAAGCATCAGTGAGAGCTCCAAGCAACATCCCATGCAGATACTAAACCTAAATCTAATCTAATCTAAACTATAATACTAATGATAATAATAATAAAAATTAATTTAAAATAATTGAAATAATAATAATAAAAATGTCACATTACATGTCATGACCAACAACGTTAATTTACAAAAGATTTAAAATTAACTAAAATCACATATTATAATAAAAAAACATTAAATCAACATTCTATCATTACAAATAAGATGAAATACGTACCCATATAATATTCGGGGTTTTTTAATTATATTTAAACTGAAAACTTATAATAAAAATCATATTTTAAAAGGAAAAACTATCAATGATAAAATTGAAGAAAATATCTCCACAGCCAAACAGAGAATGTCGAAACTCCTTGGCATTACCGTGTTAACAAATCATACTTAAGAATAAGTACCCACCAGGAGTATTTCTATTTATCTATAGGTAAATAGTTATAAATAACTACTTTGTTTCAACCTAGGAAGCCTAAAGATGTATTCTTTTGACACATCATTTATTTATGCTTCATCCCCAATTCTATCAAACTTTCTTCAACCTTTTTCTTAGTCTTTTCGTAAAGTCTTAGTCTTCTTAAAGTCGGCCGCACATTTGCGCCCTTCATTGTTGTTAGGCGATAATAGCCACCTCAAATAAAATCGATGAGCAGATCGCCTGCTATCCATTTATTTAAAAATAATAATAAATTCGTTATAATATCATAGAAAAGATTAATAAACAAATATTCTTGTGGTTCGAGTTAGTTAGTTGGTTAACCACGTGGTTTACATTACATCAAGGCTATAATGTGTAATGTGTAGTAGGTATTCTAACTTAAGGAACAGTTAGAATGCTTTTTTATAATACTATGGAGGTAGGTCAACGGTATGCACACTTGATGGTAGGTGGCTACCATCGCCTAAGGATACAAGGAACATACTTACTCCATGACCGACCCTTACAGATTTATTATTAGTATTGATGAGAAAAGTTCCCATTAGCATAATTTCGGGTAATGAATTGTTTGTTATATTTGAAAAAAAAAATTCATTATTATTTGGAGTTAAATAATTACACCAAAACACGTTTAAAATGGCTACTATATTTAAATCAACGTTTAAATATAGTAGCCATTTTTATTGAGTCATTATGAGGGGCAGTTAAAATTCTCATTGTTTTTGTTTAAATAATGTTTCTAAAATATTGTGATTTTAATAACTATACTTCATAAAAACCACGTATTATTTAAAAGAGAAACAATTATGGCAATATCATTAACTACACGTCACAGGTATAACGTCACAGGTATCTATTACAACATAAATATAAACGAAAGCGCATTAAGTAAGAATTCTATTACTTGATTAGAGTTACGCGTATTCTTAATTAAACATTTAAATAATATTCCTTCTTCTAATAAACGTTAGGTACTTAATATGCGTTAATTTTTCAGTCAATTCTTTATTTATTATGTTTAAGGTCGACAGACAGGCTGATAGTTCATTATGGTAGGTGCTGCAAGTATGCTGCAGAGCATAGTGGGATTGGAGGAACCCCACTCGTTTAAGTGACATTATCAGTTGTCACATTTTATTAACAAATATAGATAATTGTTGAATGTGTATAAATTATATAATCATCTCGTAAATGATTTATTATATCATAAAATCCCCCAAATATAAAGTAAATGGAAAAATATTTATTGATAAATAAAATTGATTTGTATACATGATTAAAATGTAAGAGTATTATTTATTCGTAGGTCTGCAAGTCATATTATTTATACTAGACAACCACTTAATTTTATAAGTTCTGAACTAGATTTAAAAAAAAACTCACTCACATAAACCACAGTTTTCAGACTGTTAATTATCATTACATTTTGTGCATCCCACAACAAACGAAGGAAATGCATTTTTAACACGACAAATAACAGCTGGCGAATAAATTAGGCCATATTCTTTCGATAACTAGAGCGTTTTAGCCTTCGCATCTTACATATCTTTCCGACGAATCGAAAAGTGCCGCTTGGCTACACATACCTATGAATTATGTAATATTTAAAGTAATAATAAATAACATAATGATGTATGAGTTTACCGTGAAATCCGGTTAATAATAAATGACTATATTGGGGTTATTAACTGATAACGAGCGATCAATATTCTTTTCATCATTAGCTATACAAGTCAAAGTGGATTTTTCTAGTTATTTCCAGTATGTAAGCGATTTTTATTATCATTGAAACAAATGACTAAGTCGATACAGTCCGCGCAGAAATTTATTGTAACTATATTTTAATAGTTTTTAAATGCATTTCTATCTAAAAAAATGTAATAATAAAATTAAAATTTCAACAAAACATACATACTTCAATTATTTAATTTGTATGTATATTCTTAACACAAGGACTAACCGCAAACCGAACACAATTTTTACCAAAATGATCGCAAACTTCAAAAACTCAAGAATTTTTGGACCGATTTTAATTCGGTTTTGACACGGAAAGAGGGATAAAAGGGGAATATTTTCATATATATAAAAGTTGAACTCTGTGAGAAACCGGGAGCGGGTCGTTATTATTAAGTATATAAAAATATATTCTTTCGAACGACGGAGTTTATAGGTGAATAGTGTTAATATTGAACTTTAATCAAGTACATATAATAATTTTTATTTAAGAGAGGGCACAAACTTGAATCTCTTCTGAATTAAACAACTCTTACTCTAGTAATTTACTCCAAGTCGTGAATATTATGTAATAGTTCGTTAGATTCTTCATAAAATAAAGCTAAATCATAAGTTTCACATGCACATGATCGTATTTTTATCTGATAAAATGTGTCCACAACGACAAAAATGCTTCAATGATTAACCGATAACAAAAGTAAACGGCTTCGCACGGTCGTGTCGCGTGACAACATTAAGTTAGTTTGTAAGTAGAGATGTACTTTTATATAGATAGAATCGAACGGGATCCCGAAATGTTTAAGGATTGTTGTCTAAATCAAACATATTTCTATTTTGAATAGAATTTTATCTAATTCAAGTCCTATTGTTAGCATGCTACTGATGGTTAATATATTAAAATACCTATGTCAATCTTAAATTCTAGTTGGCCTCAGATAATAATAACGTTTATACTGAATTCAAATTCATATCTTGTTAATATGTTTATTGTATGGTCAGTTGCCGTAATATTAAAGGAAAATATTGTGAAGAAATCAGCGTGTCAAACAATGTATTTGAAAACATGTGAGCCCAAAAACTCCTCACATTTAAAAAGCCTTTACCTACAATTATATAATTATATAATAATGATTATTATATAATAATGGTTAGTTATCATTATATAACAATTACAAAATATATTACAACTCCCAAGTGGATCACACCATAGAATCGTTTCACAAATATGACTTAAAAAACGTTTATTATACATATATACCTACTCTCATTATATTTTGTCCCTGACTTTTCTTTTCAATAATATATAGTTAAGTTTTAAATATATCTAAGATAGGTAATTATTTCATTTGCATTATGGAAAATTAATATATCTATTGAAGTCTATATTTTATACTTATTCGAAAAGAAAAACGTCCTTTTATTCAAAACCTTGCTATTCAATACTTATTTTCTATTAGTGTCTATATTTGGACAATATTATTTATTGCTCCTATGGTAATTATTAAATTTATATTTATAAGAAATATATAGGTATTCCTTTATTTTAAATTTCTTATAATATGTTTATTGTAATGGTTTAATAGATTTTTACACTTGACTGTACATGTTATAGATATATAATTATAAATTCTTTCGATGTATGTTCAATAACATAAATATCTTGGATCACATTTAAATCACAAGCGCGTTCAGTCCCGCATACTGAGCGCGGGATATCGGCATTTACATTCTCTATTTGTACACACGTATGTGCTTATAATATTACAATTGAAATGTTAATAAACTAAAATAGCTAACTTAGTGATAATTGAATCCGGTTTCCACTACTTTAATTTTCGAACTACAATTATATAAGTATATTCTTACTGTGTTACATACAATATTTGTTAAGTTTTATGTACAATAACAATTAACTCCTTTGGAGAACATGCAACGGAGTCGTGATGACCGGTGAACGGTTAACGACACCGTCACAAATAAAAACGGATTATTACACTTCGTCCCCGAGGGTTGGTCACTTCGCCTCATTATTTACCTACACTGTAGTGTGTAATGTAATTTTACGTCGTTGCCGTCATTGGACATACTGTGCTTATAACAACACTCGGTGATTAAACTAGACTCCAGACGCGTACTGCGAAGCCCTTTAGGTCGTATCTAGTCGCAGAGCGTCCCACACTGCAATTTCCAATTCGTGTCTTCAATCCAATAAAAAATATGGTTTAATTTATTATATTGAAGTTTTTATACCGAGAGATGTTCTAGTTTTTTTTTTTTTTAATTTAAGATCGTCACATAAGCTGACAGGTGGCTACCGCCCGCTATATAACACAAGCAACCTACAGGTGCTGCAATTTCGCTGCAACATAGGGAATCAGGATGAAGGATCGAGGATGAAGGATTGGGGAAGAGTAAAGGGAATAGACTGGCATCCCTTACTTACCGACACATAACAGTACCTGCACATGTTGTTAATTCACTGTTGTAGGGGGTGGTCACTGCCGCCAGAAGCCCAACTAAGTGCGAAACGCATTGATGCCCGTTTCTTGTTACTTATAGATTTGAGTTTTCAGTATATATTTGACATTATTGGTGTACATTTGTAATTTCGTAAACTAACTTTGAACCTAGAACTAGAATGTATTTTCAAGCTAAATAACAAATACCATTAATCATGCAAGTTTATTGAGGTTTGTATCAATGAAGGCTAATGGTTCACTTGATTTTGTAAATGTCTACAAATATAAACGTCGCTAATGTGTCGACTTAATAAGTATAAATGTTGACTTGGTAGTAATTTTGACTTGATATTAGTTGGGAGAAGGTCTCTGGCATCTGTAACTCACTCATAGACACACATGGTTATGGTTTAGTAGTCGTCTCGCACAATTTAGGTGGTCTTTTGCGATGAATTGGTAACTATCACCACACCGGCTGCTCCGTTTATGATATAATCGTCCTAACAATGTTAATTGCCCTCTAAGAAAAAAAGAGTGCCTTATAAAACAACCTTAAGCTATTTCTATACTAGGAGGAAAGCGACCTTGCACAGTGCACATAAAAAAAATCATACCAGAAACAACCAGAACAGAAACAAGTGTAATTTGAATTTTAAATATTACTACAAAATTTATACAAAATGAATAGGTAAATTTGTTGCTTCCAATTCGACTAGTCTTTTTTTTAAATTTCTTTGAATATTTTTTTTTTTTTTTTATTCTTTTCTTCAATTTCCGATGAAGGTTATTACTAAGATGAAAATTGGATAATTTCCCATGCGAAGCCGGGGGCAGATCGGTAGTTCATCTCATAATAATAATTTCATGTACAATACGCACGACCGTGGTCGGTAAATCCCCTATGGATTTTTTACTTGGTTATCATAAAAACTATTTAGCTAGACGTCATTTTATAAATGTACTGCATATACCTAATACTTATGTTCTCTAGATTTTATTACTTAACGAGATAATAAATGACCGACAAAGACCGTCATAATAAAATAGTGTGTTAAATGATTGCACATGTCACACCGAATTCGTGATATTTCGCTGGTCACACTGGATTCGTGATTTTACCAGTTTACACTCGATATTTCTTTTCCAAATCAAGAGGCTATCGTAAATATGTCAACTTATGAACTTTTTACCAAATGGATTCTTCTGCCTACTTTGAATACTGTGTGACATGTGTATATGTAACATGTGCGAATGTGAGGAATGCAGAATGGCTAAATTGTGCGACAGATAAAAACATTTTGTACAAGCTTTTGCCTACGACTTCGTCCGCGCCCCTAAAAAAATACTTTTTATCCTGGACGAAATGTACGACATGTAGGTATCTTTTCTGTACGTGTGACAGGTGTTACATGCAAAGTTAAGTCGTGAAGGCTAAAAAATAAACAAATAAAGTAACATTCGCATTTATAATAAGTTAGGATTATGTACAACTAGCTGAACCGTCCGCTTTCTTTGATAAATATAAATAAGAAATTCATTTTTCCATCGATACAATCAGGAAAAATCGGTGCTTCGGTTTAAAATGTTAAAAAACTGATGATTGTAATGTGGTATGTAAACAGCAGCTTGCCCAGAGGTTGTCATGAAAAATATCCTCGCGACACCAACGTGCCTCACATTCCATTAAAGTAAGGAATATAATTACGGAGGTTTTAATGACGCTTCCGCCATACAGCCCGGACCTTGGACCTTGGACCTTGGACCTTCTTTTTATTTCCAAAAATTTAAAATAAATTTGGGGATACACAATTTAATAACTCGGAAGGAAATATACACATGCCGTTAAAGAGGTCTGTACGGAAAACTTAGCCAAGGAAAACTTGTTAGTGGTTCCAACTAATGCAATATTGTATGAATTTCAGTCCGTGGGTCTTGTAATAATCACACAATCTTGTAATAATCAGTATTATTGAAGGATACACAGGTTTAAATAATATCATAGTCAGAGAAAAATAAGCCTCATTGATATTACTTAAATATTACCTATATGTTATTTTATTTTATTTACAATTATTTTTTCTATGTGACACTGATAATGATTGTTCGTGTCCATTAAGCTGATCTATCAATCTGCAATGTCTGCAAATTGCAATCATAAAAACAATGCACTTTATTTTGTGGAATCTGCAACTGCAGAAAGGATATATTTTAGAAAACCTTGTCTTCAATTACCCTATGTAACTCATTTGGGATCAATACAAGAATTTTGAATCGAAAAACTTAGCGGAGCAACAGACAGACGTAGACAATTTCGACGAGTTTGTTGCTAAATTTTTTTTATACTTAAATAAAAACTTAATGCTATTTTTGGGTAAATATGAAATATTGTTTATATGACATATTCATAATAAGCTACATTATATAGTCAAAAATCAAATCAAAATCAAAATATTTATTATCAATTAGGTTTCTCCAAGAAACTCTTATGATCGTCATTACAAATTCAAATATACCAGGGTTTCGGAAAAATATTATAAGAGATCACGTCTTGCGATTACAACACATTACAACTTTACAACTTTCAATATTACATGTAAATGCTATTATGTTTCTACTTATTTAAACAAAGTATGCTTTAATGCATTTAATTATAATTAAAAACGGCTAAAGATCATTAAGAGCCAGTACTGTTATCTTAATGCAGTTTAATTTAAAGTTTCATTTTAGTGCTATTTTTAAATTGAGGCATTGAATTCGCAATTAAGTAATACACAATAATATTATTATTGTAAACAATGATATAGAGAATAATCGTAATATATTTGAAAAAAAAAATGTTTTGAAAATGTTATCCTGTTTTTAAAATTGGCACTAAAGACGTTTTAAAGAAAATGTATTTAATACTGTTTGGCACATACCTATTCATTTCTTCTGCAAATCTTTAGAAAAACTTATTCAAATTGTCATGTTTTGTATTACATTTCTGATTTAAATCTTTATAAAAATCGACTTTAAATAGGGGAGAATATAATAACACTATTTGAATGTGATGACGAGAATAAGCTTTGTCGCTTTGGCACTGGGAAAACAAATGCACATTATGTGCTTGCGTGTTACATGACTCATGAAAAAAGGATTAATATGTATAAGAAATTAGAAAAAAAAGCAACAACAATGAGTTTACGTATACCAATTACCTATGTCCTTGCACAGAGCATGAAATCTACCAGATTTGTCCATCAAATTTCAGCTGCACTGTTTAATTTGTAATATATACATAATATATACATACCGTGTCTCTACATTGAATATTAAAAAAAATAAAACAAATTGTACACGTTATACCCTGTTACCTGAATTTTTGTCTGTTCGTGCTGCGTTTGTGCATGCTAATTTTAAAATCGTCTTAAGAGCGTTCATCAATTAAAATCACGCTGGAGTCAAAATTTATGATTTCAGTAGTTTCAGATGTTTTAGTTTGCAGATAAGATGTTAACGTCATATTATTTGTAGTTGTATAATCTAGTAAATAGCTGAAAAATATTTTAAAGTGAATTTTCATTAGAACATTTTTAAACAGCCCTTTTTTTAAACTAGCGGTCGACGGCCTACGCAGATAAATATACAAGTTATTAAAAAAATTATAACACAATCTTTTAGAACATTAATGACTTCACATACTAGGTCCAGTTATCAGAATAAAAACAGAAAACAGAAATATCTCAAATTTGATCCTAAAATAACACGTTTAATATCACAAAAAATTACTAAAAGTGACACTTTTGATTATACTTTTCTTGAATGAAAATTTACAGAAATCGTATGTTTTTTCGACTATTATCTAATAAATGATATGAATTTTTGGAAAATCAATATTTTTATAATTTGTCGCATATAATTTTACTAATATCTCGCTTCTGCGTCGACCGTCGACCGCTAATTTTAAAAAAGGGTTGCTTAAAATCTGTTCTAATGAGAAAAGTATCCCAATATTTTAAAATATTTTTCGACTATTATCTAGATTATAAAACTACAAATAATATGACGTTAATATCTTATCTGCAAACTAAACACATCATGGCATTATGATCCGCCGGGAATCATAAATTTCTGATTCTAACTCTGTAACGGCCTTAACTTATACATCTTTTAAAAACTATTTAAATACGGTTTTCACTAATGTATTGAGGAATACCTGAATTAACATATAGGTTACTTTTTATCCTGGAAAAAAAACGAACTACATACAGCGTGGACCTCGCAGGCACAGTTAGTAGGAAATTTGTCCTAGGTGGTTTTAATATCATTTGTCAAATAATGACCTCCTCCCCCTAACGTATCAATTGAAGTTTATTTAATTCGACACAATTTGTATGTCTACCCATGGGATTAGCTGTTGAGAGGTGGCCCCGAACGAAAGGGAGTAAGCGCCTTCAATGAACGCAGGTACGTCATAATCTCCCACCACGGCGCAATCGCTTCGAGATGCGCGCGCATTTATATACACCGAAACTCCGCGCGGCCACCAGTCAATCCTTAGTAAGTACGCTTGGCGATCGTATCGAGCGCCGTGTAACAAATTCAAAGTCGACATTGCATACGTTTTGATTCGCGTGCGGGTATCGCTGCGGAGACTTCAAGCATCAAGGTACTGTAAATAAACTTTGCTATTAAAGTTCGTAGTCTTCGTAGGGAACGAAGGGTGATTTGAGGGAATGAATATATTTGTGTGGTTTTTTTGGGGGGATTGTTTTGTGGGACAGTGTGAAGCGGGTGGTTCGGCGAGTGGCATACATACATTCAGACGTTGCTGGGTGTGGAAACTCCCGGTGACCTTCAATCGCGTGTTGGTGCACGCGCCTCTCGCCTGCCATCACCATACTGCACCGCGAATTGCATCAGCAACGATCATTTACCAAGTGTGCTAGCGACATAAAAAAAATTTAGTAAAAACCGCTTTGCGTGTAAACTGGTCGAAAGTTTATAAAATAAATTCGTGCAAATTTTAGATAAAAAAATAGGTAAATAAGTAACTTTTTTTTTAATACTAACAACTGATTTTAAAAAAATTCAAACAGTTTTTAATCTACGTATACTAATATTATAAAGAGAAAAGATATGTATTTTTGTAATTTAGTTTGTAATGAATAAACACAAAATAAAAAGGACGAAGTCGCGTGAAACAGCAAGTCAAACATAATTTTGTAATTAAATCTAATTAATTATAATGAGTAAAAATTATATTCATTTGTTAATTTAAAATGTACATAACGGGGTGTTAAACAATTAATACTATAAATAAAAAAGAATATTAAAAAATACCTATATCAAATAAATTTTACCTTGGAGATAGCAGTAATTGTAGTTTTCTTTGTGTTGGAGTTCTTCATACCATAACAAAGGAGTAAATAATCGTGTCACATTTAAAAGCATTCACTCCTACTTCTTTTCATATTTATTTTTTGTTTATGTCAAAACAGGCTAAGGTTCCACTTGATGTATATGTCCTTTTCATAGTTCTTTTATCTTTTTTTTGTAAAATTAATAAAAATTAAAATAATTTCTTTGTATGCATTTTTCCGGGGTATCGATAATCAAGTTCGGCTCAATTGAAACTTAGGGATTATTTCTTACAAAATTAAAGTAAAAAGTTTTACTTTATCGTTTTTTTTTATTTATTAATTTAACTAATCTTAAAATTTTCAATCACAGTAAATTTTTTTTGTAAGTACTTGAATAATTCATAAAATATTCGTTTGTATGGCAGTACAAGCGAATTCTTTTTTGTATAGCTTTCGGATGTAAACTTACAATTTTGTATCCAAATAACGCAATTAAAATTGTTAAACTACTGCTTAAACATAATTTAAGATCGTACTTTAAAAATGGGTTACCTACTAGCTGTTGAAAGCGACTTCGTACTCGTAATTTTACAAAATGTAGGTAATTTAGCTTTCTATATGTGAAAACATTTTTAAAATTGGTCCAGTAGTTTTTCAGTTTATTCATTACAAACAAAAATACAAATTTTATCTTTCTCTCTTTATAATATTAATAGGGAGACAATAAAAACATTCTATTACAATTTATTACAATAACAAGTAACAATAGCGGCGTTAGACAAAAGGGGCGCCGCGCGCCGCCGACATAAAAAAAAATAGATTTTTTCTAAAATTTCTACTACTTAAAATTATCGTCCAAAGATATAAATGACTGGCAACACATTTATAATAGCATTTACATATGGCAAAATACATGTTTCATATGATTTTCTTTTAGGAATTCTCTCAAATAATAAATGTGATCGTCCAATTATTTATTACGAGCCCACGAAATATTAAAATAGTATGAATTGCAGTTAGGGTGCTTTTAGTGTTGAAACCGGCACTGACAATAGAAACTTAGTTACCGAGTCAAACAAGTACTTCTCACGACATTGTAATTTTAGAACTATTATAGTACATATTACGGTTTACTACTTTTTTTCTAACATCCTATCAGTGATGCAATTGCTAATGAGCAAAGCAAAACATAATTACATCGTACCCACATTAAACTGTCGCATTAGCGATAATGTATTAGTGGTCAGCTATGAGTTGTTGGTACTTGTATTTATTTTTATTGTAATAACACTAAAAGTCTTTATTATTTCGTTAAAATTAACCAAATTAAAAACGAAATCCAAATAAATGCGGTGTGTTAGTGTTGTGTGTTTTACGTGAATATGTTACGAGTAATATTTTCTTTAAGCATATATTCAGTAAATATTCAATGAATTCGCATATACAAAAAAAATCTTCGATCATTAAGCTATAGAGTGGTGTAGTTAAAATTTTGAATGCATCAACTGTATATCCATCCATCTATTTTGTTTATATTAGTATTCTAAAATGTGTCGATTGTGGAAGCAAATTTGAAGATTTGAAAAGTCAAAAACTTATTCTAGGTGGATTTCGTTTTTGTAATAAAAACTCTCTCTTGGTATAAATTCAACAAGTGATATACTTACACACTTGTTATGTAGATAACTGGTTAGTCCGTTGTCCGATAAAAAATAAGTAGGTAACATAAAATAAACTCCTATCTCTTCCAGTTCGAAGTCCAAAAGCATTGACACCCGTGTAAGACAAAGAAAAAAAAAACAACAGTTACAGGGGTGGTTAGTTTCTAGTGCCGGCCACCGCACCGTGGAGGCTATTCGTCCAGTGCTGGACGAGTGGCTCCAGAGGAGACACGGGGCTCTCACGTTCCGCCTGGTGCAGGTGCTCTCGGGACACGGCTATTTCGGGAGCTATCTTCATCGGGTGGCTCGTAGGGAGCCGACTCCAGAGTGCCACTCGTGTGCATGCGCTGAGGACAGCGCACAGCACACTCTTGCGGAGTGCCCTAGATGGTCGACGCAGCGAACTGAGCTCGCTGCGACCATTGGACTGGACTTCTCTCTGCCGGCCGTAGTAAAAGCTATGGTCGGCAGTAGAGCCGTTTGGCGAGCGACTCAATCCTTCTGCGAAGATGTCATCTCGCAGAAAGAGGCGGCGGAGAGAGAACGGGAGAACGACGTCCTGTCTCATCCCCTCCGTCGCCGACAAACTGGACGCAGGCGGCTGGCGTACGCTCGCCACCTGGATCCATGACAGGACTAGGGCGGTAGATGGGGACTCTACCGCCCGCTTCATCCTGAGAGGCACGGCGCACTTTGGCAGTTCGGGTGCGCCGTCCCAATGAGCAATGTCCGGTTACGGACCCCCGCGGCGGAGTTGCGGAAGAGTGTTTGTCCGACCTCGCAACTTCGCCTTATAGCGGACGCGGAGGACGCCAAGAGGTTTAGTCGGTAGGTCTACCCCAATACCATCTCGGGGCGGGAGTCCGACATAACCCACCGGTCTGTCCCCAGGCCGGTGGGTATCCATGATGGATTGCTCTTGTAAAAAAAAGGGGGTGATTAGTTTAATTTAATGTAACTTAAATTGGGTTAAAAATTTTATATATTTTGACCTTTTGTGGAGGATTAGAAAACGAGTAATTGGTAATTTTATACAAATTATATTCACAAACCTTCGTAGTTTTTCGCTCTTTCTATTAGTGAAAACCATATCAAAATCAGTTGGGTGTTTTAGAAGAAGTTAGCTGAGAAATATGCAGCCGAAGAGCGGCTGTTTTGCAGATAAGTACTGCAATATTTTTTTAAATGGAAGTCGTGTGCTATTGAAAATTTCTAATGCTTTAAAGTTGGCCGACAATATTTTGAGTAAATACGAGAAATGTTAAGAAAACATTTGTATGTGAGTAACAAAACATTTCTGCGAACGAGTAAAATGCATTGACCTTTAAATCAGCTGTACGATAGCGTCACTGCGTCATAGCTCTAGTGTTTACTACAGTACGATGGCGCGAAATAATTTGATAGGACAGATTTTTTGTTGAAACAGGAAGGTTTTTCTTGTTGAAGTTTTTTATTATCGCACTACCAATCCAGTCAAAAGTATCAGTTATTAAATTATTAACGCGAGGACTTAGCAGAAAAGCGTTACTTTCGTCGCCTAATTTGACTTCTCATTGTAGTATTCTTGTATAAAAACTAGCGATCCTCTCCCAGCTTCGCCCGGGGTGCATTTTTTATACTTATATAGAAATCATATCCGTTTATCCCGAATTATAATAGGTCTTTCCACATTCTAGAGTTTTAAAGCGAACACGAACCAACTTAACATTTTTTTTATAATAAAGGTATTCCATTAATTATTAACGACATTCGAAAAGCTACAATTGTTTTTTGTGCAATATTGCATCTTAATTGCGCTTATTTTTTCAAAATTTTGTTCGGTTTGTCTGAGGTTGAGTGTAGTCTTTGTCTTCACAGCTTATTACGTTATCCTTAACGGTTTATATATTAGATAATAACTTCACTTTTTCTTATGTTAAAATATGATAACAAGGAAAATGCGTGTCCATTTAAATACGTAATTTTATTGTTTACCTTGCAACACATTTGAAGGTAACGCTTGAATGTTTGTTTTAATTAACCTTCTATGCGTTTGAAATTTAATTTTACTACTTAAGAATTGTAGAGATAAAAAAGTGTCAAATTCAGTTAGTCCGTTTGTTAATAATTGCGATAGATGACTTGACCTGACTGCTTTGGACTTGACGGACCTGTTTTGGAAATCTCTAGAAAAATTAGACTTGACTTGACTTGACTGACTAGTCTCGGGATTTGCTATTTTTGATTTTAATTTCAATTTAGTCTTTTTTTTTTTAAAAAAAGACTTACAAATTGCTATTTTTACTAATGACACTGGCAAAATCATCGGAGAAAATCTGATGGAGCCAAGACATTAAAAGAAGAAGAAGAATAATAATTGCGATAAGCAATTTCTTCTTGTAATAATTTACTGGTGACACAGCTTATTAGTACCTACCCAGTAAATTATTCCAAGAAGAAATTGTTGCAGTTGCATTGCAACGTGAATTTCATTAATAACATTTTCTTTAGTATTCAGTGAATCATCTCTATACGTGCTCGTTCTGCATCATTCTCAACACCATGTAGTAAATTTAGTACATAAGCAAGAAATAAGCGAATTCAGGATTTCCAGTTAATGCTAGCACAGTTAAGCTAACTGTGGGTATATTATTGCGTATATAAAATTAAAAAACAAGTTGAAAAACATCAAAATATTTACACAATTTACAAACAATTCTGTGGAAACAATCAATTCTGTGGAATCATATAATACTATCTGTTTACAAAAACATTTTTCTATGATTAAATAGATATTTATGTCTATATATATAAATCGTTACGACATCAATGTATGTCGTGTCGTATGTAACTACTGATATTTCAGTCATGTTTTTTAGATTTTTGATATTCAGACAAAATCATTAATAAGTTAAAAATTTGTTACATTTTATACATTTTTTGAAACTGGTTTCATGAAAACCCGATTCCTTCCTGATTATTTATTTTAAAGTGAAAATAAAGGAGCTATTATTAATAAACATAAACACTTACCTACATAGGTATTAAAATTATTAATTTATAAACACGTTGATTCACTCACGCATAAAATATTATGTAAGACAATAAGTGATTTATTTGTTTTCATTTAATTTGAGACTGTGATAAGTTATTATATTTTTTAAATAAGTAATAATATTATAGTAATATAATATTTTGTAATAAGTAAACTATACTAATATTATAAAGAAAGAGAGAGAGAGAGAAGAATCTGCTTTACAAATTCGAAGATCAAATATTCCAGTTCTAGTTAGTAAAAAACCAATAAATACATATACTCTTAGTTGTTAACTTTTTAAGCTTTTGAGGTTAACTAAATTAATAATATTAAAATCACTCTGTGCTCATGCTGATTAGATAATTTTACGTAAGAAACTAAAATAACTATTTTTTGTTCTTTTTTTAATTAATGTATAAATTCTACATTAGAACTTTATTACATTTTTAAAACCGTCACAAACTACGATGCTCAAGTCACGCCACTATTTCATGATAATACCGATTTGTTTTAGTTCATAGCATATGCATTATAAAAATGTTCGTTTAAAAATAAAAAGCTGTTGGTTCAACGCGGGTCATAGTCACGGAGAACCCGGGCATTCGTGTATCACACACGCTCGCACGAACATTTATAAATGAAAGAAAATTTCTCAATCAAACGTATCTACTAAAAGTATTTATAGTGCGTCCCAAAATGTAGCGTCACTAACCCAGTTTCAAAGTACTATAACACATTAAGATATAGGATAAATGACCTTTGCTTCGTTTTTATTTCAACAAGTTACATGTAGTAGATACAATTAAAGAACTGGAATTCATAATTTGTTATTTTAGAGAGAAATTTAATAATAATTTATACTATTATTTTAATACTAATATCCCACTAAAATTACAAACGCGAGTTTGTGAGGATGTATGTATATGGATCAATGTTTGATACTCTTTCACGCAAAAACGGCTTAACGGATTTGGATGAAATTTGGCACAGATATAGTTTATTACTTAGATACTTTTTATCCTGAAAAATTTAAGATTCAAGACGAGGGCACCACCGTCGTCAAAGATGTCAGTCGTTATAATTTTTCATATATATTTTCTCATTTTTAAACGCGGACTATAGAACAATCACAGCTAGTTAACTATAGAATAATTACAATTAATTAAATAAAAGTGCATATTATTGTAGACACAAACTCGTCTGATAAAATTTGTATCTTTCAATTATTTTTATGCAGTAGTTTAATTAACATTGAATGACATTGAACAGTACATAAGTACTGAATCTTCACAAATACCCAAAGAGGTCAGGTAAAACTATCAGCAAACTGTTTCGCCACTTTTTAAATATATTCTGAGTTTTTTTTTAATAAAATTCTAACTTCATTAATTAACTTCTGATAAAATATTTCTTTAATGTTACGTTTGTGTTGACATTATTAATGCGCAAAAGCTATTTAATTGCGTATAATAGATACATCTGTTATTACACAATTTGCATTTAGATAACGATGTAGTTGTTATTCCTACTGTGTAGGAAACACAGTATGAATCGTAAACACATCATAATAATATAGAAAAGACAAGGGTAAACAAAAAAGCCCACGTGAAAAGTAGCCCACGTTAATTAATTATCAAGAATCAAGGAATGAAAACTCTAATGAAATTATAAAATATATTCATATTCTCGGTAATACCTAATATTTCAGTAAGTTTAATAGCAATAAAATTTTATGTATTTTTTTTTAAATAAATTAAAAATAATTTACGCCAACAAGTCGTGACTTAAAGCGTAACAGTTTCATCAATCAATAACAAAGCATTATAATATCTTCCTCGGTCACGTTAACATATTCTTGCCAAGTGATATTACAAATAATAAAATAGTCATGCATCTTCTGTTTATTATTTGGGTCGAAAAAGTATGCGTGACTGATAAAATTTGACCGTAACCGGTTCCATATCAACATTTTTAATACGAGAAAAATCTTCCACTCGACAGGCACCACTGCGTAATATTTTAACTAACTTGTATTTTATGTTACCACTGTCAATTATTATTTTAAATTGTTTTTTTTTATGTTAGGACAAGTTTACGGTCTATTTGATGGTAGTATTATAGGCAATAGTAGGTGGTTAACGTTGCCTATTAATAAAAAAAGTCTTAAATGCTGCAAGTGCGCTGCCTAGTTGAATTAATGTTATAATTAAATGATAGTTATTTCTGTGTGTTTAAAAAATGTAAATCCTAAAATACTTTCTTTTGAGTTCATGAAAAGAAATTTTATTTTTATATTTATCTACGAACGTAAACTTTTAAAGAAATTGGATTTTTGTCATGTTACATATGTTATAATTTCTTTAAAAAAAACCAGTTCAGTACGTAATATGCGATACTTAATTGAGTAATAAACGACATTCGATGTGCCGAATTAATGTTAGTAGGTTATTAACTAATGGTTTTCGAATTTCCTAATAATAATCTGAGCAGTATAATTTTTGAATATGAAATTGCTTACTCTTGCTACATAGAAGTGTTTTATTTTATTCTTTATTCACATTCATTTATTTACTTTCTTAACTCCCAAATAAAATAAATAATATAAATTGAAATTTTTCATTTGAATACTAAAATGTAACTTAAATCTACTTCACAATTCGTTTTGCTTATATAGCGGATATCTGCTAACCATATTATAACTTAGGATTAGATTTTATTTCAACTCATACAGCCCTAGTAAATTAGATTATGACAATGATCTTTTAGACCATATTGAAAATTGTACTAATGTGAGCACTAGTTGGTATTTACCTGAATATTTATTTAAATACTATTACATCTTTTATTTAAAATATATTTACATATTTACCTAAAACTAAATATTATCTAAATATAAATAACTAAAACTGTGAGCATCCTTATAGTCTAAGATTAGGACTCAATCGAGGCAACAGTTTTGTAGTTATAATTAATTAGGTATTATAAAAACATGAAGCTATCGGATGGCTTAAAATAAATACTACTCAAGCATTTGAAGAATTCTGGGACGTGGTCAAGTGACATTAAAAGGAAGATGTTTTTACTCATTTAGTATATTCAATAAACGAAACACTTCGGGGAATAACTTTACTCATTAAAACAATTAAATTTTAAAATTGCATAAAAACGTGTATTTAAGTTACATTCAAAAGCGTAGTGGACAAGAGAGTTCGGATACATAAAAAAACTGATATGTCCTGACGCAATCGTAAATTGACCTAGATACTGATAGTTGTAGAATTCATACGCATTTTAACAAAACAGACAAGACAATCGATAATCACACAAAATTACATCCAATTAGACTTTGATATCATTATAAACAATATATAAATTTTGACAAGATTTTAAGAAAAAAGTTTTTTTGGATAGTTTAATTTAATTAATTTAAATTAATAACATTTTCCTTTGTTTTTCATTTAAAACAAAGTCCCTCTCCAGACAGACGGGCGTTATGAGCAGTATGTAGGTACGATGTTCATGCATGACATTCGTGATATCGTAAATTCTATTTAAACTTGTCTTAAACAGCTTCAGGAAATTTACAACACAAAATCCCTGTTAACATCATACTTAGAGTTTTCCTTCGATTTTCTAAACATTGCATTTTGCATAATTGAATGAATTCCAATAAAGAAAATGCCAGAAGTATATTTTCGTATATCCGTCTATTAAGTTGCGCTCACATATTACCAAATGTGATAGTCACTATTGATTTATATTTTAAAACTAGCGGTCCGCTCCCGGCTTCGCCCGAGGTGCATTTTTTTTAACGTAAAAACCTTCCCTGATTATCCCTCTGTCCATGAGTGAAGACAGAATTAAAATCGGTCCACCCGTTCTCGAGTTTTGCGCTTAGCAATACATTTAGCGGCCCGCTCCCGGCTTCGTCCGGGGTGTATTTTTTCTAAAATAAACGTAGCCTAAGTTACTCCTTATTACATCAGCTACCTGCCAATAAAAGTCCCGTCAAAATCGGTCCAGCTATTTCAGAGATTAGCCGGAACAAACAGACAGACAGACAAAAATTGTAAAAAATGTTATTTTGGTGTATGTACCGCAATTTACATAAACAAAAAGTATGTTACTCCTGACGACCCCCTCTTCATGTCTGCAAAGTTTCATCGAAATCGCTTCAGCCGTTTCTGAGATTACCCCGGACAGATAGACAGACAGACAGACAGACAGACAAAAATTCTAAAAAAAGTTATTTACGTTTTAACAGCATGCGAATGACTCTCTAAGCTTAGTTTGAGGCAGTTTTTCGCAAATCACAGACAGACACTCTGATTTTATTTATATAGATGACGATGTTCTGAAATTTCAAAAAATCTTATTAAATTATCTGAAAAAGTGAAGAAAGTTTTCATATATGCGAGAATTTTCTAGAAACTTCTAGAATTTTCGAGAAACTTCTAGAATTCTCTAAAAAACAAAAAGTAGCCTATGTTACTCCTGACGACCCCCTCTTCATGTCTGCAAAGTTTCATCGAAATCGCTTCAGCCGTTTCTGAGATTACCCCGGACAGACAGACAGACAGACAGACAGACAGACAGACAAAAATTCTAAAAAAAGTGATTTACGTTTTAACAGCATGCGAATGACTCTCTAAGCTTAGTTTGAGGCAGTTTTTCGCAAATCACAGACAGACACTCTGATTTTATTTATATAGATTAGAAATTTTTGGTACTATACTGAATTATTCCTCCTTCTATGATTCTGATACTTTTTTGCCATAGAACATCTTTGAGGATGGGGTGTCGATGAGGCTAATGCGATAAACCATTTCAGCTGAGCGTTGATTAAAACAACAAGACTTAGTGTATGAAAATAATTGGCATTCCTACTTAAAATGCAACGACGAGTCTTCTGTAATTATGGAATTAGATTATCACTTTGACATCTTTAACTTTCTCTAAGCTTTTAATTTAGACAATACAAAAAGACAGAACATGTTTTATTGTTCAGCCATAAGGTCCACCGCAGTCCGTCCTCGGCATCCATCCACTGTCAGCCGCTATCTTGAGGTCATCGTATAACAAGCATTTGGCCGGCCTACAGGGCGTATCGACCGTAGTGTCCATTTCAAGTTTCGTCTATAACAAACCCTATAAAAAGCTATATGTCTATAATAATATAATATATATGTCTATAAAAGCTATTATGTTGTGTACGTGTATGTTTTTCTGTGCTTCGGTTAAATGATTCTTTGGGCTATGTTGTCCACCTTGGCTCACCAATGGAACTTGGATCATATTTCAGAGAAATGCCATTTTCACAACTCGCTGAGCAAAATAAAATTGCAAAGAAACTTTGAATGAATCATAATTATAGTTTTTTGATAAAAAGGGCAACGACTCTTTTGTAAATTGGGACTTTCATTGGGACTATAAATATTTTCGCGTGCAACGTGCGGTCAAGTTCATTTTCATGGTCGTTTGAAGAACAAAGCGTCGTGCCGTCCAAATACCTAACGTTCAGAAATTACCTTTTCATGGTAGGAGTAATAAACTTACTTCAGACTTCGTCGCCCTTTACGTATTAAGAACTTCACTAGGAATAATAAAACGTATTTGCCAAAAGTACCTAAGTAAAAATTTCGAAAATTCTGCCTGAATAAAAATTCCTTTTATCCCTTCGAGTGGTTGGGGATAGAACCTACTCTATCCGTGAATAACATTAATTACATTTTCTTTCCATGAAAATAAGTCTTTAGTTTGATTTTTCAATATTTGTACATCAAGTGGTCAAAATATTGCCTGTTTTTTTTTGTTATAACAAGATTTATTACGAAGTCTCGAATGTTGATTGAAGTAAAATTCAAAATACAATTTAAGGTAAAAGTGTAACATGGCTTAAGCGGCCGAAGATGATTAATTCACGATTTGATTACTAAATATCGATTTTTTTTCTATCTACTATTTATAAATTTTATTCGAATTAGAATGTCTCGTCAAATGTGGCTTTGCGGGAGCGGGGTAGAGCGGAGTAGGGGGAAAGGTTAGCCTACGTAAAAACTTTATTAGGTTTATTATATACTTATATAAAAAAATTGTGAAAATTCACCTAAAAGATGGTGAAACCCGCATCAAAATCGGTTAGCAATTTTACAGACAGACAGACGCGGAAAACGACTTCAAATTATACAATGTAAAGAAAGAAGATGAAAGAAATCATCTAAACCGTATCAAATATGGTACGGATTACGTCTAGTTACAAATGTGAACTTTGTTCGAACCTAATTATACAAACGTATTTGTATGTAGCAATTAGTTACCATAACTCTATAATTAGGCTATGTATAATTTGCACATTTACTTTGTAATTACAACTTTTTCATTAGACAAAGCATGTAATGTACGTCAAATATAACAATATACCTACAACCGAGCAGTCGTTAACGTGTTTAACATAATCGATGAAGACGATTTATGAACACGTCAATGTTAATATGTTGGAAATATGAATAATGAATATAATTAACGTCGTCAGTAGACAGTACAATTATCTTAAGGGAGTTGAGAAGGATTGTAACGCAAATACGTATAAAATAGTTCTACTTACAGTAGTATTACTTTGCAAGAAGAACTATTAAATATGATATATAATAAAAGAAGACTTCAAATAAAATAACTTTTATTAGAATTACAGAGCACAGAGATTATAGATCTGGAGTTGATATCTATTTTTAATAAGTAGGTAATATATATAGATCTACGTTTAACTACGTGTGAACGTTTTACAAAATATGGGTCAATGTGAACCAGTTCTATATTTACATATTTACCTAAAACTAAATATTGTCTATATGTATTTACATATTTACCTAAAACTAAAACTCAATATAAGAATGGGCCCTGCGGCATTGTACCAAGGACGCTGGTAGCGTTACAAAATATATTTTATTTACAATGTTACAATTTTTTTCGTTATAAATTTTATTAATTCAAGCATGATCAGTTTTGCGGACTTATGAAAACGTAATCTACATACATGTCAACGGGTTTGTAAAAATATTCACGGTTTAAAAAATGGTCTACGACATTGTAACAAGTGATGTAAAGATAAGAATGTAGGAAAATATATTAACGGAAAATTCCTTCAATGCGGTAACGGTATTCAATTAGCATTCAGTTCATAACTAGGTACATATGCCAAGAACCGCGCACCGAACTGGCCAAAACCGGTGAGCGATTGTAATTCAGTTCGATTCCAATAAATTTAACATTAAGATTAATTTAAGATACTCTATCTGCATGATTAAGATATCTTTTTTATATCTGATAATAAACAGCTAATGACACCGAAATCTTTTTCATGTTTTGATATTATGTAACATGATTTCTATTAGCTTTTTTCCTATGAGTAACTTAGTCCAATCGCTATTACTAATAAATGCCCACTACTTATCATAAACTAAGTATTATTCAGGCGTCTTAGAAATTGCGTCAGAATTATACAAGACCTATTTTTTACGTTGACAGTTTAGCCAAAGTAGTTGACCTCTAAAAATATTTTCAAATAGTTTTCTTTTTATAAAACACGACCACTCAAAAATTATAATTTTTCTAATACACAATTTTTATAAAATTACATTAAAATTATAAGAAAACCCTAAATTCAAAATACGCATTATGTGTTTTTTCTATCATACTAGTACGTATTTGCTATCATACTATAATAGTACATTAAAAAGATCCCTAAAACACTATCTATTTCAAATAAACAAAATTTTATTATAAATGTGGGTCTTTCATTTAGTAGCAAGTCTATTCTGTATAAAATTTATTATTAGAATAGAACGACTGCTTCTCTTTCTTCCTGTGCTCTGTATAAGGGACGAATTTACTGTTTACAATAACAGCTGCAATATTTTTTATATTTTCATTTGTATTTATATTTTTTTCACAAATTTTCCACTGTTATTATTAAGATCGCGGTCGTCGCGTGGCAACGCGTCGTCACGTGACGACCGAGTCGCTTTACGTATTTATTATAATAAAATATAAAAAAGAAATGTAACTTAGGTTCAAAAATATAATAAATTTATACATCTGGAATTGAAATTATATTTCACAAATAAACAAAACACAAACATTTGCTGTCATTGTAAAGGCACTACTCATTTAGAACATAAAAAGTGTTAATTCAGGCCCTGTATGGAATGAGTTCCAGGAATAAAAAAGTTTTTTCAGAAATAAAATTAATTGAGTTGAGCAATTTTCATGATGTACTATAATTACTGGAGAGGTGAAATTTATTAGCTTTTTTAACCAAAATTGTTATAAATATACTTATTAGGATTCTGCTTGTCTTAGTACTAAAAAAAACTACAAAATTGTAGTAAATTATGACTATTTTGTGTCATGAAATTTGACGCATGACAGATTTATTGTAGGTACATTAGCGTGTACGTCACAAAGAACTTCAGGCAACGTGCCAATCGATTTCATGAAATTACTTTCTGTCAAGGGTCTGTTTATATACGAGTGCGAACGTAACGTTTTTCGTCGTTTACCTTAAGTGCATTTAAAATACACGGAAGTAGAAATGGGGAGACAATTTCAAACGCATGACGTCATACTACAAACTGCATAAGTCTGGTCGGGTACAAATTTGAAATTGAAATTTGAATTTGAAATTTGAAATTGGATTATTATAAAATTATTATTATTATAAAATTATTATAAAATGTATCTTTTTTAGGAAAATGAAGATAAAAATCTGAATGTATGATAATACATACATAAAGCGTACAATGACGTACACGACAAGACCTAACTAAAATATTATATTATAATGACTTAGAAATATATTATACTAAGGAATATACTTCGTAATATATGTACTTCTATTGCAAATTACAATAAACGAAATCATATTTTTACGTATTATCAGTTTCGTTTAAAAAAATATTAGTTTTCCTTTTTCTATACAGAGGACAGATAGTTAATTAGTCTTCAATAGGAAGCGGGTGTGCTACAGTTAAATTAATACCTATTTCAAGGCAAAATACGGTGGAGGTGTTTCCGTTATTTTCTTCGTAGGAATTGTATTGTTGATGTAGACGAAAAAACGTAATTACTTTCAGAGTGGCTTGGTTAATTATTTCCTGAAGTTTGGTTCTACGTTTATTGTATAAAGTCTGCGTTCCACTACCTAAATAAATAATGTCTAGAAATGTGCCTTGTTTAAAGCAATTAATAATATAATAACAGGATTGCTTGTTTGATTGCTACTTGTGATAGAAATGTTCATAAATTATTAAAATAATTTTGTATTTACTATTTCATATAAATATTTAGTATGTATATAACTAATGTATATAAAATAGCATGCAAAATCATATTTTAACAGTATGATTTTGTATGATTTATTTTTTATATCTACATGTTTCGTTTTTGTATATACAGATTTAGAAAAAATCTACAAAACCTCGATCAGAAAGATTGTTCATGTTTGTTTTTGTCGTCGCTATAACAATTTCATTTATAATTTCTAAAGTAACGTATGTATATGAAACATAATAATTTAATTACTTATTTTGTAAGTAAATATAATAACACGTGTGTCCCTAATGTGAGTTTCGTGTGTGTCTCTATAATGTGTAGGATGTCGTGGCAAATGTTGAAGCCTTAACTAACTTGGAACTATCGGAAATATATATAATTATTTCACGAATCATTTAAAACTAACGTATAATCGAAATACGACATTATTGGTAACTAAATAATTAATAACAATAACCAATGATAAAAAAACTATAAGTAAGTATAAGTATAAGTAAGTAATAAAAAAACTAATAAATAATAAATAAGCTTTGTACTCATCTTGTACTATTATTTTTTCTGTCAGACAACAAATCAGATGACGTAAGAATACTTTACAAAAAGTAAGTTTAAAAAGTCGGTCAGCGTTTTCTAAACAATTAACAATAGAAATGAAGAATTATATTGTACCTACACTCGTACAAATTGGCCCATCTTAGATAATATTGGACAACAAAAAGTGTAACTAATTCTTACAATTTACTTCCCATTTCTTTCAGATACACTCAGGAATGCTCTCCTGAGCTTTGACCAAAACAGTTTCAAACTTGACTATAACGAGTGTGAATTATAAATAACCTTTCTTGTTACAGTTCCAATACTATTAAGAAAAGATGGCGGACAACGCGATTGGGAAGATTGAAGGTAATTTTGATAATTAAATTTTGATAATTTATTTATTTATTTTTACCCAATTTTTCTAAATAAATCTAATTTTTTAAGTTTTCAAAATTATTACACTCTCATTGGTTTGAATTTTGCATAAGCCAATAACAACACATTTATCAATAATTGTCTGTCATTTTCGTGCCATTGTCAATTTTCGAGCAATCACATGTAAATTATTTGTATTTAATATGCAGTAAACCACAAATCCATTTAATATTATTTAAAAATTAACATCACAAATGGTGTTAATTATTCAGAAAGACATGGAGACACTAACTGATCACAGACAAAGTTTGTCATTAAATTAATATTAATATTTACTTGCACTTTGAGCTACTTATTTCATTATTGACGCTAATGTGATTTCAATAATAATTGTGTAAAAATACAAATTAAAAAAACCAGTGGTATTATAGTGGGTTCGATCTAATCTACACCTCTTGAGTGTTTTAGATTTTCTATGAGGATTAGATATAGTGATCATATCCCTCACCGGAAGTAAGGAAACTTGCTTGTTCACAGAAGAATAATAAACAGTATTGCCAATCTGTAGTGGAGACTTATTAGTAATTCTAAGCTATAGTGGTGATCTAACTTGGTGGAGTCATATACCGCGTACCTACTCACAATGAAGTGACCTCGTCACCTTATGTGTACGAAGTTTCACTTATGGAATTACTTACTTCGATCTTTAATATCATATAATACATTTTTAAACACGATACTATTCCATAAAAAATCTACCTAAAAGTAGGACCAGTAGGATTATTAAGATTATAATTATATTCTTATCATATAATCTTAACATAACTCTTTTTCTTTTAACAGACAACCCAAAAATTTTATCCGGGCCAGTATTGACCAATTCACCAAATGCTGTGCTCTCAAAAACATTGTTGGGAAGATACAACGATCTGCCTATACCGGCAGACAAAATCATAGCTACATACGTGTGGATAGACGGCACTGGTGAACATTTGCGATGCAAGGATCGCACTTTGAACTTCATTCCAAAGCAGCCGAAAGGTAAGATGATGTATTTTAATAACATATAAAGAAGAAACACTTTTAAAACTATATAACTGTGCAATATAATGTTGGAGCTGTATCAAATAAGACAAAAGTTGTGTATCGGTTTTTGTCGTCTCGTAATTGTTCATTAAGAAACGTGTTAACAGCACAATGTACTAATTATTCGATTAAAACAGCAAATAAATACTTTAATAATCAGATATAATACCTTTCTTGATTTACAGCCTTCAACTGTTACTAATTTATTTACACATACTGTGAAATCTAACGTTACATCCAAGGACGTTACATATTAAGCATCAATACTATCTATTGAATCTATATTAAGTACGCAGATGGCAACTTGTAATAAAAATGACTTTAAATTGTTGGCAACTCATCTGTCGATATAAATAATTGTGGCAATTTAAAAATAAATAAACATATAACACGAATAGACACTATCTATTAGAATAATGATGTTTTATAATGAATGTCCTCATTAACAACTATTGTTGATCAGTATGGTTTATGTAATTTATACATTTGGCCTTCAACCACTAGGGCGGGATTTATGCAAACAGAGTAAACGTAAACAGCTAGGGAATTATGTAAACAAGAATTAATTATTTATTTTATTTTATTTGAATAGAGACTAAAGTGTTTTGTGTGCTGAATTTCGATATCATTAGTCTTCAATGATAGTATGTCAAGTACAGGGTTAAAGAACCTTGTAACCTATATTCAGCAAATAAATGATTATCATTATTATTATTCAATTATTTATTTTATTACTTAATTTTAATTTTTTTTTACAATACATATAAAAACAACAATAATCATTATAAAAAAACTTAAAATTAGCTGTCAGCTGGTGAGCCGTGAGGAACCTACTGACAATACAATTATTATTATTATTGACTAAAAATACACTGACAATCTAATTTATTCTCATTATAGATAAGCTTGCAAGGATTTTAGATATAATGAATGAACAATTAATTGTAAGTGCTCGTGAGAAACTTGAAGGAACTCATACTCAAAAATTTTTACCGCCAAACTTCTTCCCAAAGGATTTAGAGAACGTCTTTCAAATGCGATGCAAATTGCGACAACAGGGAGCTAGGGATAGTTTCAATGAGAACTTAAAAGGTTTCAAACTAATATTGTACAATGCAGTACTGCAGTCATAGAAATGTTAATAGTAATAAACTCCATTTGCCTACTGCGTTAGTTATTAGTCTAGCAGGACTTAGGCTTTAGTTTATGTTTAGTAGAAGTTTGTATCATATGTATGAAAAGTTGTAAAGTTGTTGTAGTATCTTCATAGACAATTTTCAGGCCTAAATCATTCATTTTTAATGTAAGCCTAGGCCTTGGGGAAGAAAGTAGTTTTAGAAAAATAAAGTGATTAGTATAAAGAGGGTAAGAAAAACAATATATATAAAGTTGTAGGTAATATGGTAGAAAACGGCAACCACATTAGGTTACGTTCGATAAAAAATAAAAACATTTTGTAGTTTTTAACAGTCCTGTCCATACATCGTAGTTAAATTTTTCAGTATAATGCTGTCTATTTTTATTAAATGGGACAATATTTATTAAAGTTCAAATAGGTTCAGGATTCAAATATATCTACTGCTTGGACATAGAAAAGAATCATAATATTGGCATACTAAATTATAAAATATCTCAGTTGTTATTCTACCAACCATAACATCTGTAATAGAACCGAGCCAGCCACCGTAGACAAGGTGTAATTTACGTGATGAATTTAGTTCGTATGGTGATACTGATTGAATGGTTTTGTCGATAGATCTGCCCGTGTGGAATTTCGACGGTAGCTCGACCGGGCAATCGGAGGGCCACAACTCAGACACGTTTCTCGTGCCTCGAGCCATCTACAAAGACCCGTTCCGCCGAGGAAACGATATCCTCGTCTTGTGCGACACTTTCAAATACAACATGGAGCCGACAGGTTTGTAATCACCTTAGAAATTCTTCAATATACTTCAAGAAGAAGTTTTTGATCAAGTTCAAAATTTTATTAGTTACTTTTGAAATGAGTTTGTTGATTTCAAGTTAATACTGGTAGGCATATGATATGAGAAGTTAGATTTAGTATACCTAAATAGTAGTATATCGAAAACCTATGTTATATACCTACCTTCACCGAGAAAAACATAATTAATATAATATATAATATAATATATAATAATAATAATAATATAATATATCTTCACACATTCTACACAGCACCATCTAGTTCCACACTAAGCAACTTAATGCTTGTATTATGGATACCAGACAGTTGATATAATACATACATTACTTTTTTTTTTTTTTGTAAATACATACATATTATAAATACAAACATCCATGACTCAGGTACAAAGGTAAATGTTAACACATAAACATTTTCCCCTAGCGGGATTCGAACCCGCGACCGTTTGGTTAATAGCTAGGTTACTAACCACTAGACCAAACGTGTCGTCATTATCGCTATACTTTTAAATAAAACACGTCATCTATCGTTATTTCCATAAAAGCGTATCAAAATCCGTTGAAGGATTTAGGAAAAGCAAGAAGAGAAACAGACAGAGGCGAATAGCGATTTTACAATAAATAGCAAGGAAAATCATGTTTAATTTTTTTATATTTTTATAATTTCTGATATGATCATTGTGTTTTAACAAATATGTGTTTATCTCACAGCAACTAACAATCGCATTAAATGTCAAGAGGCTTACGATAAATGTAAGGACGACGAGCCATGGTTCGGAATAGAGCAAGAGTATATCCTGTTAGATTCTGATCTGCGTCCATTCGGCTGGCCTCCAGGCGGCTTCCCACCACCACAGGGCCCGTATTACTGCGGCGTTGGAGCCAACAAAGTCTTCGCCAGAGATCTCGTTGTGGCTCACTACAGGTTAATTGAAGAATATAATTTTTATTTTATATTACTTTGGATTTTCTAATCCATACTTAATATTATAAATGTGAAAGTAACTCTGTCGGTCTTTCTTAATAGATACAGTGTGACTACTGGATAATTTTATAGATACATACTTTTAAATGTTCCTTAATTGATTACGCAAATAGTCTAGAAAAGGCTTCTGTATAATTATGGAGCTCTGTATCAACATTCTTGTTTAATTGTGTATATAACTAGGTAATATAAATTTTCATTTTATTACAGGTGCTGTCTTTACGCTGGGGTACCAATTGCAGGTACTAACGCTGAAGTGATGCCATCTCAATGGGAGTTCCAAGTCGGCCCATCTGTAGGCGTAGCAGCTGGTGACGATCTGTGGATGGCTCGCTACATCCTGCATAGACTGGCCGAGGAGTACGGAGTTATTGTCACGTTTGATCCGAAGCCAGTTAAGGACTGGAACGGTTCCGGTGCTCACACGAACTTTTCGACAAAGAAAATGCGTGAAGACAATGGCATCATGTAAGTATTAACTTGTTAATTTATTTTTTCTTTTGAAACGCGGCCACTTATCCCAGAATGCAATCTTACTTATAGATGACAAAATTCTTATCAGAAATTTCATTTTTTTCAGTGAAATCGAGAAGGCTATTGATAAGCTTTCTAAAGTTCACATGAAGCATATCAAGGTGTACGATCCACGCGGTGGCAAGGATAACGAACGGAGGCTCACAGGCCTTCATGAAACAGCCAGTATTAATGATTTCAGTGCAGGTAAGTTTTATACAAAATTTGTAATTGGATTAACATAATAAGCTATGTTCTAAAATTGCTGTAAATAGTTTGGGAGATAGAGGATCACCCTGTCTCACACCTTTTTTTATTTCAAACTTATCGCCTTTACTTTCCAACTTTAGAACATGTATTTAGGAATCTGAATTGGGATAATTATGGTCTAAATATTAATGGAATAAAGTTAAACCACTTAAGATTTGCTGATGACATTGTAATCTTTGCTAGCGACCACATGTCATTACAGATAATGTTGCAACAATTAGTAGAGGAAAGCAAGAAAGTAGGATTAACCATTAATAACGAAAAAACTAAAATAATGACAAACAAATGTAAAGAGAAAATATTACTAGATGGCAAAGAAATAAAATACGTAGATGAATACATCTACTTGGGGCAACTCATATCTCCATTTGACTCTATGAGGAAAGAAATAGATAGAAGAATCAACTTTGCTTGGAATAGATACTGGTCACTTAAGAATATTATGAAAAATAAAGACATACCAATAACGGTTAAAGGGAAACTTTATAAAACTTGTGTACTACCATGTTTAACATATGGATGCCAAACATGGAATCTTACAAAAAAATTAGAACAGAAATTGAAGGTTTGTCAAAATTCTATGCAAAGAAGTATGTTGAACATAAAATTAAAAGATAAATGCAGACTAACAGATATCCAAAAGAAAACGCAGATTCCCAACATAATAGTTAAAATAAGGCAGCTAAAATGGCGCTGGACGGGTCACATAATGAGAGAAAAAGTGGATAAGTGGACCAAAAGAGTGGTGGAATGGTATCCAAGAGAAGGAAAAAGAAAAAAGGGAAGGCAGCTGAGAAGATGGGATGATGATCTCCCCAAAAGATGGAGACAGCTGGCACTTGACCGCAGCAGATGGCATGATCTGGAGGAGGCCTATGTCTTCGGACAACCTGATAAGGTTGCGGATGTCTAACCGCAAAAATATAAAAAAAAAAAATTAGTCAAGTATTTGTCTGTAACTTATCAGTGAATAAAGGCTTATTTTATTTATTTATTTTTATTTAATAAGCTATGTTACTGCCCGGTCGACTTTGACCACTTCATAACTTGTCCGTTTATCTTATATGTATATTTTTCTTTTGTGAAACTAAATCGGTGGATAAAAAACTAAATAAATGTTCTTCTTTAATAGGTGTTGCTAATCGCGGCTGCAGCATCAGAATACCTCGTGCTTGCGCCGAAAGCAAGAAGGGCTATCTGGAGGACCGCAGGCCAGCGTCCAACTGCGACCCGTACTCTGTCGTAAATGCTTTAATGCGTACCTGCATCCTCAACGAATAACAGAAGAGTTTAGAACACTCCGCACCGCTTTGCACCACGTGTCAGCGTCAGCTAGAAATCACGCACAGATGCCTAACTAAACACTAAACGGAGCTGTCCAGTACAATACACTGCATCGCATACTACTTTGCCCAAATCTACCCACATACCTCTCATTGGAATTGAATATATTTTCGAGGCGGACACGTGATTAGAACGCATAGCGGTTAGAAAGACCACGTTGACGACATAAGATATTAAATATTAAACTTATTATTATAATATATAGCAACTATTTTTTACGACTATTACGTGATATTTACTGTTAATGTTTCAATTTTATGTTTCTTTATTAATTTTGTATACAAAAATAATTGCATCATTGTTTGTATACACTCATCTGATGTAAGACAAAAATTAGTTAGACAAATGAAAATGTTTCATTGTTAACTAGGTATTTAAATTTTGATAAAATTTAAGGCTTTTAATTGTACGCGATACGGGAATATAACAGTATTTTGAAAATAAAATTGTTTAATAAAAAAAAACTGAATTATATCAGCTAGTTAACTAATGGGACAAACCGAGATTTAATGTCAGTCTGCTATTGCCACAGTCACTAGAAGTGCATAGCTGTGAAGCTAGCGTTCATAAGTTACATTTATAAAACGCATACAATGAAATAAATTGTGATTAATTGATTGAATAAAAATACTAAATACATTATATTGTTGATTTTAAAATGTTTAAATCTACGATCGGAAAATAGAAGACAAAATTATTTTACTTGTTACATAAAAAGATTACTCATTTGCCATTTAATTATAGATTATTAATGTTTAAGAATCATTTAAGCACATATTAAATTTTACTTTTTTTCGTTTATAAAATGCTATTAAATGAAACAAGCACTTATGATATATAACAACACGAGTACCTAATCGTTACGAAGCACAAAATATTTTCGTGTGATAGAATAAATAAGTAGATATAGCCTAAGTATATTTATATACACACTTTTCTTCGAAATATATTACTAGTTTAGCATGCGTATTATAAAATGAAGTATGAATTGTCTAAATTTATTTGAAGTCTATAATAATAATAATAATTTATGTGCAAAATATAGGTAAATTACAATGGTTTTACAATGAATAAGGCTCGCTACATTCTACCCTTTGGGGTGTGCAAATGTTTTGAGAATACTACATAACAAAATATTTTTTTAATCACCACCATCCACTAAGTTATCAGACATAAAATCTTTTAAATCATAGTAACATTTATCAACTAGTAATTCCTTAATTTTCTTCTTAAATATATTAATATTGAGCTGCTTAATATTGTTCGGGATTTTATTATAAATGACTGGTGCCAGACAAAAAACACTTTTGTGCATAAGAGCTGTGTGTGCTTTACGAATACACAGCCTATTTGGATATGTTATTGATATGAATGAATATGTTATCGATATGAATGAAATAAAGCATGATTATTGATTAAAGTTGCCTTTAATTATACCCTATATTTTCTACAAGAGGAATCCATCATGAATACCCACCAGCCTGGGAACAAATTGAATGACGATGGCAATATATTACCACTAAAATACTACTTCAACCTCGAATAGATGGTAACGATTAGGATAAAAAAACAAGGTTTTAAATTTTATTTTTTATTAGGTACTTGACAATCCGGACATTTTTCTTGTGCACCCACGATCAAGACACATTTGTAATAAAAAAATAATAATATAAAATATTCTTAGCGATTTCTAGTCTGTTAATGTAAAAAGAAACAAGATTAAGATTTTGTGAATTAATTAATTCCTTAATTAACAAAAATGAAAAACAATTGCAGAATTCCATTCCAAACTGCTATAAAGAACAAAATATAAGTCCTACTCTTATAAATATTATCTAAGTTCATTGTGATTTCTCGTAAGTATATTTTAAATAAATCATAATTTCATATGTGTCCACATTACAATATCGTGGTCTGTTACATATAGGCACAAAATACAACGCCAACATCTCGATAGGGCAAATTTTATTTACTAAGAAGAAATATATGAATAAATCGAATTAACACTAATTAATATATATTAATCGAATTAACTAGACTTATACAACTAATATAACCAGTAAAAAGATTAAAAATTGCAACTAAAACCATAAAATGGATGTAAAGAAATATTTATTTTGGCGTAAATGTTAACAGTTTCAATCTAGTTAAACTAAAAATAAAATACTTACTGATGGATAAATATTTATTTCAAGTGAAAGGTGAAAAAATATTTTAAGTGTCCACCACACCACTCTACATGCCTATGCACCAGGGTTTTTAACATTCGCGGATACAGATGCGGGTTTTTAGTGTAACATATGCGCGAACGCACGTGGGGTTTTTAAGTTTTTTAATAGATTTAATTTTTTAGCGCAGAAATAAATGAAATTGATCATTTTAATATTTTTATTCAATAATCTAATATTGAGTAGAAAATTGAAACTATTTAAATTTAAAAAAAAGAACGAGCCTTACAGCATATAATGTGTAGGTAACATCTGACATCACACCTTGGTAATAAACAAAACACGGTTTAATATTAAACTAGATTAGACTATAGACAATATTAGACTAGATGGCCCATTTTAACAAGAGATTTATTATTATGGACCTTAAAGCATTAAATAAATTATTGCTATTAAAACGTAAATATGTTTGTTATTTCTAATACAATTATCTCGATTTTTTGTTTCACTTTTGCAATACTGCGGTTAATGCATCCGCAAAAGATTCGCACTGCAGGATGCGGATATGCTTGCGGTTGTCTAAATCGATGCGAAAGTTCCGCATTAGCGGAAGCGGATACGATTATAAGCGACTTATCTGCTCTACACTTTCGTCTTTCTCAAACTTCGATCAATTTCGAATAGTGTGGCGGACCTCTTATAAGATGACTTCGAAGTAACTCTCTTTGACCAATCACTAAGCTTATATCTATTTAGGAAATGGCATATGTAGCAAGGCGAATCGAAATAAAAAGTCAGAATATATTAAAATATAGATCATGATATATCATAATTTAGTACATTACTATATATAGTTTATTGGTATAGGTGATTTTTTAAGAGTAACGAAAACACTGCAACAGATTTGCTATAAACAAACTTTCGTTTAAAATCTTCATAGATTTATTAAATTAGAAGTAGAGCCTCAGATTTTCGTTACTTTTAAAATAATAACACTTAAATCAATCAACAATGTAGTGTTAACCCTTTAACCGCTTGGTTTAGTAGTTGTCGTGCGGCGCTAGCGCCTGATTTGTAATTTTATTTTTTTATTTTTTAAGAGAAAGCAACTCAATGATTTAAAAATAAACATTATACAAGTAGAGGAATTTGTCATGTATATTCGTCTCTGGCGAAATGGACACGAAAATAATTGTCGGATAAATCCGACTCTGGCGGCTAAAGGGTTAAAGGGGAGATACATGTTTCACTGTCTGGAAACAAATCCTTCATAGGCTCATCAGAAGAACTGATTTTTTCTACATGTATTTTAGAATACTACTCGTCGGAAATATCTTGACGATTCGAAAGAATGCGCCTCGGTCCTCCCGCGTCGCATCTCCGCCCCGTCAGTACCGTCGCCAACGCTAGCGCATTCGCACGTGTATTATTCCGCATTCCGCATTCTTTCCCTCGATTCTGTTTTCTGTTATTATTACTTAGATATTTACTTTTTGTTGACTGTTTTGTTTTTAATTAATATAGATTAGACAAAACAATTATTTTTAATTAATAAATTTTTAGTAGTTTATTATTAAAATAATTACATTTAAATGAAGATACAAATTTAACATAAAAACTTAAAAACTAATTCATTATTTTCAAAAAATACTTATAAATAATTAAAACCTATTAAACTTTTGGTAGACGGAAAAGTGGCCAGAATGCTGGCGGCGTTGCCCCGTTGCTTATCTTCTGGGCCAGCATTCTGGTCACACGACGCTTCTACCAACTGTTTTGCCAGCTCCTTGTAAAGTTCATGAGCGGCTGGCCCCCACGGACCCATGGTAGAGACCATCTAAAATATAAATTTTAAATTAATTTTTTAAACACTTTTGTTGCCGACTGTAGCGTTTAGTGTAGCATTCTTTCGAATCGTCAAGATATTTCCCACGAGTAGTACCTCATTGTACTGACACTTATCTAATGTAATCTGTGATTTTTCTTTTTACGATCAAACTGCTACTACTACTGCTATACTAAACGGACATTGACGAATACAAAATTTAATTTTCATCTGTAGAAAAATAATTACTTTTACTCGTCATGAAATTTCAATTTACGGTATCATTTAATTTTCATCTGTAGAAAAATAATTTCGTTTACCCGTCATGAAATTTCAATTTACGGTATCTGAAGGCAATCTTTGTATTAAAATATTTCATCTGTTTTTTTTTAATATTTACACGTGAAAACTTAATTACTAATTATTATTAAATAACAATTGAATAATAGATGTGATAACGTTAATATTATGATGAAAATTCATTAAATAAAATATTATGTCCATAGGTTAAAAATCACAATTGATACAAATTAATAAAAATAGCTTATTATAAAAAAATAGGTACACAGAAAATCTAGCATACATACTTTTTTTTCTATTTTGTACACATCTATGTTTAAAATTCATATCACTAAAAATAACAATAACAGGACAGTAACAGTTGCCTACGTTAACAATGATTAATGAAAAATCTTACATTTATACAAAATTACAATCAAAATCGGGACTAATTAATAATATAATTTGAAATAAATATATAATTACTGAAAGCGAGTTACGGTTTTCAATCACATTTAAATTCATTTAGTATGTGATTAAAAATATATTGATTAATGGCAATGGCATAATCTATTTAAAATAAATATATATATATATATAATTAAACTTAATTATATATATATATATTTATATTTAATTAAACTAGTTCATAATATTATGGAGTAACCGAAGAAGGTCATATAATTTCATATCAGCAAGTGAAGCGACAGATGAAAAACTGTGAGTACACTTCCAGCTACTGCATTATAAATAATTATTATGAAAGCACTAAATGTCACTTAAAAAATTCATACAATAATAATAATAACAATAACCGGAGCTGCACGGGCGGTTCTACAAGGCCCTGACGGGTCCTGATGTAGACTCGCTCATGTCAGTGAACTGGCTACGTTTCGGTGACCTCTTTGGGGAAATCGAAGGCTTTGTCTGTGCAATTGCGGACGAAGTTATTAAGACGAACAATTACCGGAAATATATCCTGAAGGACGGTACGGTCGACGTCTGTCGGGCATGCCACCGTCCGTCAGGTGTGCTCGTCTTTCTAACGGCGAGTATTTGCACAGACATAACCATGTAGCCAGGATCATACATCAACAACTTGCCCTTGGATACGGTCTTATTGAATCTGAGGTGCGGTACTACAAGTACGTGCCTACGCCCGTTCTCGAAAATAGTCGATTTTGATTGATTTTCGATTCGATTCGATTTTGATCAAAATCAAAATCGATCGATTCGATTTTGATTTTGATTTTTTGATTTGATTTTGATCGATCGATCTCAGCGCCAGACGATGCTTGTTGACATCACTGTCCCACATGACGAAAACCTCGTGAAAGCCGAAAAAGATAAGCCTGGTAAATATTTAGACTTGGCTTACGAGGTGACCGCCATGTGGGATGTTGATTCGACCATCATCGTCCCGATAGTCGTGTCGGCGAATACCTCGACCAATACCTTAAGAGGCTCTCACTAGATGGCTGGATCAAGGGACAGATACAGAAGGCGGTACTTCTTGACACGGCACGAATTGTCAGGAGGTTCCTCACTCTGTAGCCCTAACCACCGGTAGCTTGGGCCTTGCCCCGCTACCTGCGGAGTTCTAGTTTTAGGTTTTTTTACGATATTTATTGTTTTTTAATATTTATATTGTAAAAAATTTAGAATTAAGAGATGAAAATCAATATGTAAATAATAACAATAATAATGATGTATTTGTTAGTTCTACACAATCAAAAAATCACACAATGACAAGACAATGTCATGCCAGTAGCTGAAGCGACAGATAAAACCCTGAAAGAATTTACCAATAGGTACGATACCAGCTAGCTCAGTTGGAGAGCATGAGACTTAATCTCAGGGTCATGGGTTCCAGCCCCACGTTGAGCGCAGTGTAATACGGTAAGTACGCATTATGTGGGTACTTATGTCAAAGTTTAAAATAATTAACCTTTCTCTTAGTTACATCATGTTATTTTCTACAAAGTTAAATTTTATTTAAATATAATTTGCCTAATAATACATAGCGAAAAGAGTACATACAACAATTTCATTAAACTACATTAAATTATGTTACTATAGTAAAAGTGACTCATTTACATTTATTTTATGCTCTCTCCTCATTTGTCGGTGAACCATCGGTGCAACATTAGTATGCTATGAAAGTTTACCAAGCGCCTATATATGTAAGTAAGTATTATATTTGCACTTTTTTCATTGACACGTTTTTTTGCGGCATTGCATTGATTCAAAACGACTCCAATTTAGCGCCTCTACCAACCTCTCAGTTTTCACGTCTAAAGTATTTACAGTTTTATACAAATTACAAACTAGCTAAATAAATATACAGAGGGAATTTTACAAAAAAGGCATGCAGTGAAAAATGTAGTATACATGACAAAAAATAGTTTTTTTTTATACGGTTTGCACTAAATAAAAGAGCGTTAAAATAGGAAAGTTTTTGTACGTACAATTTTGAGACCATACATAGAACTATTATAATGGATTCATGAATTGACTCGCTCTAAATCTAAATTTGCGCAAACATTCTAATTTCTAATACATCGAAATGAAATTAGCTTGTTAGCCCGAATACTTAGCAGATACTTGTCGTTTATGTTGAAAAATTCTACGCCATGTCATATACATATATTTTCATATATTTACGTTTGTAGAAACGTATATATAGAATATCGATAGAAGTATATATGTTAGCGTCGCGTCGATAATGCAAGTCACGAAGGGGCTTTAGTATTTCCTAAACAGGATATGGGACATGAAGGACAAAGGTAGGAAGATATACTCTCTTCAGTCTAAATATTTAAAATATGTCATTTGTAAAGTTAAATTTCATGATGTACATTGTACATGATGTTCAAAATGTACAACATGATTACTGTAAATGTGTGTCCTCATAGAGAATATAAGGATACCATTTAAAATTTCATTTGTAGAATCAACTATAATAGATAAAATAATTTGTAAATAAATTAATAAATTAATTTGTAAATAAATTAATATGTAAATAATTTGTAGAATAAAATAAAATTAATTTTATGATTATGATGATCATTTTCATTATTGTGATGGAGCGCCTGAGGAATTTTACCTCGGAATCCAATTATTGTGAACGAATGAATGAAAAACCAAAATTATACTTTATAGATAAAATACTGAAATGTTTACCCTTTTTTGGGTGCTTTTTATTTATTTATTTATTTATTTATTTATTTATTGTTTTTTTCAGTAATTTTAATAAAATTTCTATTTTGTCATAACAAAAAAAAAATTTAAAAAAAAAATAAAAAACGGGGTCAGAAATTTTTAACAAAATTTATTGTTATCACTGTTTTTAGATATGAAAACAAATCAATATACATTTTTGTATTTTCTTCATATAACAATCATTTTACGAAATAAAAATGTCGACTAGGAAACATCTTAGCATTTTTCGTAGGCAGGTGTTCACGAAGTCATTGATACAACGATCAGGTAATGATATACATGATTACCTGATCCAGGTATGATACCTGATTACATATCTCATATGATCCAAACTCTAGCATGGACAATTTGATTTATCAAGTTTACTTGATCAATTCATTAATACTTAACAATACATCTAAAATCTAAAATCCATGATTTAATGCAAGAAGGTATCATTGCATTAAACCATGGATTACACCAGGTTTACTCCGCTGCATAAGAAACCGTGACCAAATGCACTTGAAATGTAAAAAAAAGAACCAAATAATCATATTCTAAATGTCACATACAACAGATATAAAAATTAAAATAGTGGATATGATAACAGATAGAGAAAAAAACATCTACTGACCTCCTTAAAATTACTAACACTCCCGAAATATAGTTAAAAGAAGTTAACCAATATTTTACCAATATAGCGAAAGAACTGGTAGACGAAATGACTAAGAAAAATGGCTCAAAATTAAAATCACCCGTTCAAAATCCTGTTAATTTTCCACTGAACTCAATGATTCTTTTGTGGTCAGGGGTCTATTAAGGAGCTCTAAATCGGATAGCGCTGCAGGATGAATTAAAATTAATCAGTAAGAGATTAATATCCTACCTAAATAAAAACAATATCATTTCAAACAATCAATACAGCTTCAGAGCCGACAGATCGACTGCGCAAGTGCTCAGAGCTCAAAAACAAATGTATGGGAGTATTCCTTGACTTAGCAAAGGCTTTCGACACGGTCTCCGTCCCAATTCTACTTGATAAAATGGAGAACATAGGAGTCAGGGGTATACACTGCAGCTATTCAGAAATTACCTTAGTGACAGAACGCAGGAAGTCACACTAGGTGGTTTGGTTATACAAGTGATGACGCTCTGGTCACGTATGGTGTTCTGTTCTGGTCTATGCGACCTAAAACTTAATAATTGTAAAATATTCACATTTGCCGATGACACAGCGTTTGTTTTTTATTAAAAATAGTTATTATTAAAAAAAAAAAACATGTCAGTCGTAGGACTGGTGGTGTGCGGTGAGAAACTCTAATGAGTTTATGTTTACACCATTGTTAAATTAAATGTAACATTATGTTGTATCAATTAATTAATTAATTTTTAAAAAAACACCAGCCTTTTTGGCTGTGCCCTTAAGGAAAGCAATTAAATCTCAATGTGTTTTTGAAGTGAAAACTTCTTTAGGCGCGCTGGGCATTTTTGAGATGGGAAAAAACAATTGAGCTCGGGACACTGTAATGTCATGTAACGTAATGTAACCGATTTAAAAAAAAAAACAGAAAAAAAATTGAAATGGGAAAAATCATTGAACTCGCGACAATGTCATGTCATGTAACGTAATGTACTAAGCAGACAACTGCATATGAAAGTAAACTTACTAGATATGATAACAAGAATCAATATTTTTAATGGTCTGTCATTATGAATTTATTATTGTCAGTGTCATATATTTTCTCTTGTATTTCTTGCGAAGAATAATAATCGTATTTACCGAATTCAATAATGCCAAGGAGTTTAAATATCATACAATTATTTTTGTGAAGCTACGTTTTCAATTCTGACGTGCAGTCCTACGACTGACATGATTTTTTAATGTTAAATGATAAGCACCCAATTTTAATGGGTAAACTTTGTAATATACCTTATCAAAAATACAATCTATCAGGTTCCATAACAATATTTTTCACAAAAATTTGATTCCGAGGTTTTTACATTTCAGAATCATTTTACATGTTATGATTTTTGTAAATATGTGTAAATCACTTCACTTTGTGTGTTCTCTTAATTCTAAAAACAGTTCACATCCTCAAATCACAAAAGTTACAAATTGTTCGTTTTTTTGCAAAACAACAATAATTGCGTCGTGTTGGCAAAGTGCTATTCCACCACCTGAGGAAAAATATCCTCAAAGTACTCCCTTAGCTAATTGTCTTGAGCATTTTGTGCATCGTCCATTGGATGCTCAGACGAGAGGGAGTGACGGGAACAATTATTCAAAACTATTGTCGCCAAGTCGCTGATAGCAGAGTCATTTTCTGGTGAGATCACGAAATTTTTCAAGAGTTGAAGCCCCCCTTCTACTGTCAGCAAATCACAGTATTTGTCGGCTGTAATAGCAAAAAAAAAAATTAGCACATACTTCAATTCATAACAGCTAAATGAGTCATGATGAGAGAACATTGATATTGCAATGAAGTTTATTTCTATACGGCTGATATTCGAAATATGTAACATGATAATTGATCATACAACCGTTGAGATAAACTTTTTTAAGATGGACTGATAAATAAACGAATCCACGATAAAGGAAATCTAACACCTTTCAAATACATACAAAAGATGCATAATTCATATTTTTATAAAGCAATCCAGGGATACAACGGGAAAAATGTAAAAGAAACTTTCAGGTATTCATTTTTTTAATAATATAAAACAAAAAGTTATTACATGTTTTTAATTGCAGTACGAATTTTATTTAGTATCGCAACCATTAATAAAAAAATGATGATAAAAACTCATAAGAAAGTGACCAAGTGTTGTCAAGATCTTTTCCTGTACCATTAAACAGATAGCGCCTGCCTATTTTGTCATTTTTACGTGCAAGGGAAAAGAACAGAATTAGTCATCATCACAAATATAATAGATAATTATAAGGGTCGTATAGGTAAACAAATCCAGTTACATTGTTTGTGTTGTCTCCATAGCTTTACTTCGCAAAATTTATCCGATTGTGGGATAGGGTGTGATAATCAGCCCAAAAAAAATACCAGTGGAATTTTCGTATTCTATTACGATTTTAAATTTCACGATTTTAATGTCAATATTGTCAATACTAGTTCAACTATCATTAAACGTTTATCTTTGAGGCTTTGTTTTTTATAGTTTGTTTTTATTCTTTGTAAAAAAAGGTATTGTGCCAACAAATAGATTGTTCTTAACCTTAATTCTTTTTTAAAAGAAGAAGTTATGTAAAAATCACCAAGTTGTAACCACAAAGCATTGGATGACTAAAAGTAATAAATTCAGGTGATAATACTCACGATATACTGTGGTGAGATTAGCCAGCGCCCAGGCAGCCCAATACTGACACTGTGGTGTGTGTTGAGTGTTTAGCAGGCACAGTATCGGCTCGAAGGACCGATAGTTAATGTTCCTTTTAGTGCGCAAGTCCCAACGCGCGATCGCCTCTGACATACGCGACAGAACGAGGTCTCGACTGGGCTCTTGAATAGTCCATGCTTCGGGACCATCCGATGCAATGTGAGCGAGAATTCCGGCTGCGTTGTAGCTTACCTGAAGACAACAGAGCAAATAGAGGGATTAGAACATAGTTTACACAACCAAATATTAAATTAGTAGATTATTCCATTATTTCCATGTATCCGTTTTAAATAAAAAAAGTAGCGGAAAACATTGAACAAACACATATCGTGAAATAAATCCTTCCACATTGAAAGGCAATTTAAAAAAACTGATTATTCACATACATATCTATCATCTACATCCAAAATTTATTTACACCGCTCGATAGCAAAAAAAATTTTAGATAAAAAATTTAAGGGTCAATTTAAGGTTTTTTTGTGGTTTCTTTGAGCGTATTTATATATAATATAAATACGCTCAAAGAAAATATTACTCGCGTAACGTACACGTATTCACGTAAAACACACTGCTGTGTCCACGATACAACCTTGCTCTATTTTTCGCATTTTTCCCTTTTTGTTATTCTCCCAAATTAAAAAAAAAAAAACTTAAAAAAGTTGACGTGCTAAGTCGTGTCATAAAGTAAGTTAAAATTGTATAAAGAAGACAATTATTTAGTAACTAAATTCCGATGGATGGCACCGATGGCACCGATAAAAAGAACTTGCTTGCAATGCGCGATCGATGCCCTCTCTAGGTTTAGAAATACTGGGACCGTGTGATGGCCGTCGGACGGCAAATGGTGGAGCACACTTGTCAGCTAGAGCTGTGTAATTGTTTGACCCGCATTACACAAAGAGGGAAAGAGACATCTTGTTCGACCACAAGGTTTTAGGTTTAGGACTTGTCGGCTCCACGTATCACCAGGAATTTCAGGCGTTATGGCCATCTGCAATTATGGCGTATCGCTTTGTTTATCTGCCTTACAAGAGATGGTTTTAGATAAGTAATTTATCCAGGCTTCAGGTTACTAATTTTACTTATTTCTCAATAGATGGGGCTTCAGCTAAATAGTTCAACCATCTTACAACAGATGGCTTTAGCTCGGTTATTTAACCATTTTACAACAGATGGTTTTGGTTCAGTAATGCAACCATTTTACAACAGATGGCGTTGGCTCCAGAATCTAAACATTTTACGACAGATGACTTTAGTTTAACCATTTTACAACAGATTGCGTTGGCTCTGTTTTCCCTCACGAAAAACAGCCTTTGGCTTAGTCATTCAACGTTTTCGAAATAGATGGCGTTAATGGCATTACCTTTTTAGACCTTTAACAGGAGCTAATTGCACATTCCATTTATTTTTCATGCGGACCAAGTTGAAAGGACTTGTTCTTTGCAATTTGTTATTTTTAATATAAATTTTCTTTTATTGATTTTGTTATTTATTAATTAGTAATAATAAAAGTTTCAGCAAGAGAGAGATGAGAAGGTCATTTTACATCAATAAAATTATGTCGATTTAGTTCAGTATGGGTGTAAGTTTTGACACAAATACTATAACGAATTTCATAACTCATCTTGTTGGCCGTACTATGACCATACTACATAGAATTTAAAAACTTAGATTAATGTAGTCGTTATGATCCCAACCCGATTATCTTTCTACTGTTTTTGTCATTCATCAATTTGATTTTACCATCATTTGGCGGCAATAATAGCCCCCTTGCAAATCACCGTGTGATAACAGTATTATGTGCTGTTCTGTTTCGTTGACTGAGTAAGGGTTTTTACTAACACTGCTTAGCATTTTCACGAAAAAGTAATCGAAATTACTCCCGTAACACATTTCCTACTAATTTTATTACTAATTAATTTTAATTAGTTAATTCTAATTTTATACTTCGAGTAAGTGCTTGTTAGAATGCGAAGTCCCTCAGGCTGCGTCGAATCTAAAGCGGGTAACATTTTAAGGAATATTTTACATCAACAAATGCATTGAAACGCTTTTAAAAGCTCAGAATGCAACGTAAACGATTGCGAAATTACCTCTATACCGTCGCTGGTTGAACTTAAAAGATTGTAGAAGACGGTGATGAACAACTCGTCCATCAAACGTGGCCGCAAATCATTAACCTCGGCTATGTTACCTAGCAGTCCCATCATATTACGAAGAAGCTCTTCTTTATCAGGGAACGCCTGAAATGTAAATACATTTATAATTTATAAAGCATTTTAATTACTTGAAAACGTAACAAAATAAGTTTAATGGTTTAAGGGAAGAGGGGAAATTAAGCAAAGAAACCGACCGGGGCGAACATTTGTTTTATAATATGTATTAATGCCGTCAGACGGACTACCCAATTTATGACCGTTTAATGCCGCCCATCTGCCACTACTGGAATATCTAGACCAAGGCAACATTGAAAAATTATTTTCCAAAGATGCTAATGAATCGTACCGAGAATCCCTGAGCACTCAGCAGACAAGCTACTTTAACAACTTTTCGTTAGGTTTTGTAATGAGCTAACCAATTGCTTCCAAGGTGGAAAACCGCCAAGCATCATGATAATTTGTAAAGTATGAATGCAATATTTACTTTTTTGAACTATATTTTTTAATACAAATTTCTAAATTTTTAAGTTCAAAAAACTTAGACTTACATGCAAAGTTTCATACTTCACCCTTTACATAAAAGCATCGACATAAAAGGGATAAATGTGTAGACCAATGATTTTTTTGAGTCCTATTCAATAGATTTTTCGTTACGGTTCTCTTTGAAAAGTGCCTAGTGTGACGTCAGATTGCCTATTCAGAACTCCACTTTCAAGTTCACCGTAGTTTTCAAGTTATAAATAGTCAATATATGTTGGAATCTACCTTAAGGCAACCGAGGAACAAATCCATGCCATTGCCTGCGAGAAATCTGACACAGTTTTCAGGCGTTTCATCAGTAACATTCCACATAGTAGACCACGCTACCTCTAGAACATCGTCACATACAGACCATTTTATTCTGTCTGCAATTAAATTCAGCATTTTCTGAAACACAAAAATTATATATTATTATTTCCGTGTCGAATATTGTTATTTTCATATGTCGCTCTAGTATGACGAAAATTTTTTCATTTGATATTATTTAGCGAACAGGAAAATGCTCCAACTTAAAATACTTAATCAGTTAACGTATGAGTAACCATTTCAAAATGTTATTGAAATTTGAGAAAGAAAAACTCCACAAAATATTATAGTCAAATAACAATCAACTAATGTTTTTTTTAAGACATAGGAGCTTGGTAAATTATTGTTGGACTTTTAAACCCAAAAGTATATAACCTTTATATTATATTAATCAAATTACAATTATTTTTATTAGATATTTTGTTTAATAATCTCTATAAAATTACGGTCGCAAGACAAGATTACAATTTTCAGCAGTCATTATCAGTGGCATATCTATTTAAAAGTTAACAAACATACAAATATATATAAAAAATCAATTCTTTCCTCATTATAATATTAGTGTGTAGATAAAAGTGTGGTATGAAAAAAAACTAGTTGTCCTGGTATTTTTTTTTTCATTGGTAAATTTTCCACCCAAACTCATATATATATATATATCCCTCTTTTTTATATGTAATATTACCGCTTAATTAGATCGTTCCTTGTCTTTCGTATTTTGTATTGGTCCCGATTTTTTTTTTACCAGTTTTTGATACTCACCAAATTTATACTCTCTTTAAGATTACAATCAACTCTAACAACATATTCAAAGGTAAACAATATCAGTAAGTGGATAATTAAATTGCGATATGCAATGTTCGCGGCAAAAAAAAAAATATGCGCAGTTAGTGTTACTTATAAAAATAACTGCATTTGGTGAAAGAATATTTTCATTTGTTACATAAGAAAGCATTTTCTTGTAAAAATGTAAAAATGCATGATAAGACCACGACCATTTTGTACTAGATACCAGATAACATTGCACGGATACGTTTTTTCTGCATATTATACACACAAACCTTCCTGGCTTATCTCTCTTTCCATTAGTAAAAACCTTACCGAAATCTGTTGGTGGATTAGAAGTAGTTAGCGGAGAAACAGACAGAAGCGAAACAGACAGACAACGACTTAATTTTATAATATCACTAGTGTCCCGTGATATTATAAAATAATATCGCCGGGGTGCTTTTTTGCAATCCAGCCGATAAATTACTTTAAACCGCCATCTGTGAGAACCTTATGGAACTCACAGATAAATAATTACTGTATTGAATAAGTATCAACAGATCTATGTTAATAATCAATACTAATAATAAATCTGTAAGTGTGTATTGTATGTATGTATGTTCCTCCATAACTCTGAAACGAATTAACTGATTTTCATGAAACTTGGTAGATAAACATTTGGACGTACGGCACATAGGATAGGCTACTTAATATTTTTCAACGCGGACGAAGTCGTGGGCACCAGCTAGTATTATATAATTAAAAAAAAAAAAAAACAAAATAATAAACAAAATGAGATATAAACTATCCTATCTTTTAAGTTGGACCAAATAACAGATACTTATGAAGTTTGATCAAAGGCGGTTCAGTAGTTTCAGAGTTTATCGCGAACATACATCGTGACACGAGATTTATATATATATAAGATATATTAAAATATATGTAGGTATAGTATAGATATTAACGCGCATATATTGCAATGTAAAACTGTCGCTTTTTATTTTATACACATAAATTCACATAATTCTGCGGCATACACATCAATGATTTGCACATAACTAACGCATCCATTCGGATATACCTACTTCTATTTTCTCTTAAAATTGACATATAAATGTTTTTAACATTTTTATAAGCATTTGAATTTTTTTAATAAATTAAACAGTTTCCCGTTATAAATTTCGCGAAAGTTGGCATAAAACTCGCCTCTTTAATATACGCCGCTAGCAAACAAAAGCGCCTTTTATAGTCAAAAAATATAAAACACGTATCTAGAGTCGCATAACGTACGCACGCAACCATTTGCTTAAAATCGTTAATTTAAGTGGATAACATTTTGCGCCCATTCGCATTTGTACGCATCTATTTGTCGCTAACAAAACACGCGATCCATTGCAATTCATCATCATCATCTTCATCATCATTATCATCATCATCACAGCCGCAGATTATGATAACATTAATATTTATGTAACACACAAGCACACTTTCATAAGTTAAAAAAAGGGCAATACACCAGCAAAAATCTCTAATTACAAGTTTTATTTGTTTTAAATAAATTAAATTCGTCATAGTCTTATTATATCATACATTTTGAATATTTTATTTTAAAGATCAACTCTTTGCGTTTACTTTCTTAATTTTGTGTTATTTTAAGATTAATGGGAATTACCTAAGTTGAATCTGAGCGTAATCGAAGACGACTACCATTCGAAGCTTAAGCTAAGCTAATAGGTTATAGAGTTTATTGCTATTATCTTATTAGTTTACGGTATATTTTTAAACTCTTAATAGCTTTTCTGCAGTATATCTTCTCTTGTTATCTTAATAAAAGAAAGAAATAAAATATCACACACACACACACACAGCAAATTTGCCAGAACAAGAAAAAAGGCTATAAACTATTCTATGTAACATTGCTGGCTATTTCTTTTAGTTATTTGATAAATAATAATAAATTTTATTGAAGAGACAGATTACCTCATTCTCTTCTTGATCCATCAAAGTGTAACCCTGCTTAATTGCATTTAAGCATGATTTTACGTTAAAGTTAAGTATTAAACCTCTTCAAAATAAATGCGTCGAATTTTTAAAACCTACTTTAACGGCCATACAGAAAATACCTTTAACATATACCTAACAGTAAGACTTTTTATAGTACTGGTCATTATATCAATCTTAAATAAAAATACATTTTCAAGGGATGATCGGAGAGCAGTGGAAACTTACCACTATACCACCACTAGAAAGTTTTACCATTTAAAATTACTTTTTTTTGGAATGCTTTATATCCCTTGTTTATTCTTCATTTAAAACGAAGTAGCAATCATTCTTCATATGTATTTAATTTTTTAATGTTGGTATTGTCATTGTTCCTAGTTGCCTTTAAGACTTATTAGTAAATTAACTTATTAGTAGTTTAAGATTAAACTTCCTTTAAGACAGTTTATAAGCTTATAGAAAAAAATGCTAATAAATTATATAAGACGCTACACACTCAGCAGTTATACTAATAGAAAGAAAGATAATACGGTACTGAAATACTCACAGTTATCGCACCATTGTTGCCTAAAAAGAGTTTCTGTGAACTGTTCACTTGGCAAGCCAACGAGTTGAGAAGGTAAATGGCAATGCGCTGCACAAAGCCCTCTTGGTGAACGTCATGAACTCCTTGTAGGAGGATAGGAACTATTCTTTGATACTCGTACATCTAAAAAAAATTTACATTATATTAACAGAAAATAGGACCTTTGACGTTCAAATAATAGAGAAAGATTTCTGTAGACGTAAACCGGGCTGAATCGTGTTCAGCAGGGTCAAATTAGTCTAAAAAGACCCGGTGGCAAAAAGTTTCACTAAATGCCGTTAACTGTTGAAAGCAAAAGCTTTTTGAGATTTTTTCACCAGACTATAAGCATTTAGTTAAAAAATAGTAGTTAGTTTTGTCAAAATATTGCTGTAATATTAAATTTTTCATTAATAACCAGCTGACCCGGCGAACTTCGTACCGCATTACAATCAATAAAAGTTGTATTTTTATTTTAATAAATGGATATGCAAAATGAATTAATTACAGTAAGTGTACATTAATCAAAATTAAATCTATTTTAATTACATTTAAACGAATCTAATTCTTTATTAATGTGAATCGTAATGATTTGCGTAGCGTTGCTTAATTATTTGTAGGGCACACTTTTTTTTGTGTGGGAAAGTCTTCATTGGTTTTTTTTGTGTCGTTTTTAACAGAATTATTAAAAACTGTACTCAGTAAATATAAAGAAAGTAAACACTTACTATATCACCAGGAATCACAAATTGGCAGAGGGTTAAGCATCCATTCCTCATCATGGTCTCGTCATCAATGTTATCATCCATTGCGTTAACTATCGCACTTATAATACGACGTTTAAGTTTAATAGAAAGATTTGCCTTCTCCTTTCCCTTCACTATGTAGAACAGCGAAGCACTGCAAATAGATATAAATAATACATTCATTACCCTTTTTCAATACTTTCTCCATCTCTAATCCTAAAGGATTATAGAGGTGAATATATTATTACAACAACTTTGGTCAAGTTCTCAGTACAGATTATCTCATATATTAAGCAATTAGTAGACTATTCATTGGTCTATTAATCATAGGGTAGAGGTAAGAAATACGGACTCATATGACAAACTAAAAAATGGTCCTCTCTGGCAATAAAATACACGCACACGCACACACACACTTGACTGTATGCAATATTTACAAATACAAAGCATTGGAACACTAAGGACGATATTAAGTTTCTACTCCCATACGAAAGTGTCAATTGGCGTTGTACAGAAAATGCATAATGGACAAAAATTATGGTTGCATTTCTCAGGAATACAACATTGCATAAACCAATTGTGGGAACTCATTTTGATGAGTAATACCTTTTAGTTTAGTTAGTCATGCTGTGAAGTGATGATGGGTACACTATAATAAGGATGATATTAAGTTTCTACTCCCATACGAAAGTGTCAATTGGCGTTGTACAGAAAATGCATCATGGACAAAAATTATGGTTGCATTTCTCAGGAATACAACATTGCATAAACCAATCGTGGGAACTCATTTTGATGAGTAATACGTTTTAGTTTAGTTAGTCATGCCTACCAAATCACCTTGCAGGTGAAACTACGAGCCATGCCACAATTTTAAACTACATACTTAAAACAAAACACTTTTTACTAAAAATCTACTTTTTTATCTTAAGGTCGACAGGTTGACGGAGAGAGAGAGAGAGGTGGTGGTGGTATGAGTTTACTGTATGATGACCATCGAATCTTTTATGAGCTATATAGCCCCAAGTATTTTTTTGATATCTTTAATATTTACCTGCCAGATATCTGGATATGTTTCTCTGTAGTATGTTCGTCCATGGCATCCAATATTAGGCTTAGAGCTCTGTAAACATCTGCATCATTTTCATAGCGAAACATATAGTATAGGTCATTTAATATTTTAGTCAAAACTGTTGGTCTGTGTGAGTAAGCCTCAACAGCGTTAAAAATCTGCTCTGGATTCGCGTCACCAGTAATCTGTAAGATAATAATAATAACAATAATTTATTTGCAGAATATAGGTAAATTACAATGGTTTTACACTAAATAAGGCTTGCTACATTCTATCCTTTGGGGTGTGCAAATATTTTGAGAACACTACATAACAAAATATTTTTTTAAACACCACCATCCACTAAGTTGTCAGAAATAAAATCTTTGAGATCATCATCATCATATCATAGATATATAATATACACATATTAAGCAACATATAAATATATAAATTTTCAAAGCAACATGGGATCACTTAAAATAAATTATAAATAACATAAAAAATAATAAATTGTACAGCTACCAGCTTATCCCATATCAATGCATTTGTTTTTTTTTTATAAAATAAATAAAGTAAATTTTTTTTACGCCATTTTTTTATAAACAAATTGACTAGTTGAATATTTTTTGTATCTTTTTTTAGCAATTGTTGTATTGCAAAAATAACAGTTATATGAAAAAAGTAATTTGGACTTTAAAATTACAAACAACTCACATATACTCAATTTCACTATTATACAGTTATTTATTATACTATATTATTTTTTATTAATATATTAATAATATATTTATTAGGGCTGGACACATCTGTCGCAGAGGCCACAAACTGGAAAGCATAGTGTTGTACACTCTGCGGCCAGATGGACAGACAACCTAAATGGCTTCACAGGAAACGGCTGGATGTGGAAAACTGAAGACCGTGTGTGGTGGCGAGACTTGGGATAGGCCTACATCCAGCAATAGAGAGGCACAGGCTGATGATGATGATGATGATGATGATACACAAAACAAAATTTTTCATATCTACTAACCTTCTTAGCTGGTATATCACGTCTTCTGCAAGCCTCATGCTTTGTTCCATATAGTCCAAGAAACTCCAAAGGTCTACCTACTCTACCTACAAGACCATGAATATCGCAAGTGATGACTTCAACGAGTTGTCTATCTCTGTAAACCTCTTCAGTAATTACTGCAGCCCCATTACCAGCTAAATTAGTGCCCGAAATATCCAGGTGAGTCAAGTTTACCAAATTATATACCAAATAAGATAATAAGGCATCCGGGTTTGCATAGCGGCCTAGTTTCTCACCAGATGTAGATATATCTAGCACTTTCAATTGACGCAATTTGGAGATAGTATGCACCAGTTCATCCACCAATTTAACTTCATACAATATGAGATTTTGTAAATTTCTTAGACTAGATATATCCAATAGGCTTCTGGAAGGTTTGCATTGTGATAAATCCAAGTGCATTAAACTGTATTTAAACCGGATCAAGCTAAAAGTACGGTTGATGTTGTTTATAACCAATTTCTTTAAATTTGGTATTTCTAAAACATAATGATTGTTAATAGGATCTTCGTCATTCGATATCACATATGTGGAAGGACCAATGGTAAGTGAAATGAGGTTTTGACTATATTTATTAATTAATTTTAAAGAATGGTAAGTGAGATTTTCACACTTATGAATAACTATTTCCCTTGGCTTATGCTCCATGAATGCACACAGTCCTGAATCTGTTATTCTCGAGTCGCTTTTTAGTTTGATTTTGTCTAGTTTCATTTGATGAGGTGAAAACATTTTCGCCACATTGTTGGTGACTCGATTGTTTCTAGGTTTTTGTAACTTTTCTAGAAGGAGTTCATTCAAAGATGATGGTAATATAACATGTTCTTTCAAAAATATTGGTTCATCATTGTAGTTTAAATATGATATTGTACCTAAATTATCAGCTATATAATCTAACACCAAACTTTTCAAAGAATCTGGAGTATTAACATTAATAACATTTTTAATCGTGGACGACATCTTGTGAAGCGCAGTACGAATACAAGGTCGCCTGTATTATTTTCTTTGAAACTGTACGAAGCTGGTGAGGAAGTTCGAGCTATATTTTCCCAAAATATACGCACAATAAATAGAAATCTTTCTACGAAATTACTTCACAAATCACATTTTCAAAATGGACGAAACTTAGGTAGTGAAATACCAGAAAAATCACATGAACATAGAGAAAGAAAGCGAAGCCACATTATATAAGCACAATAACTGAGTAACTAACTAACTGACTTGAGTGACTTGCCAAATGCCATCTCTCTGTCACAATACTATACCATAGCTGCCGCGTATTCATAGACATTATAAATTTAACAGACAGACTAATACAAAGTACAATATAGAGGCTGTGGCCTGTAATAAGAGCAATAAATTTAAACGATGATTCTATAGAGTATACGCAGTTACCTTAACCTAATCATAATGCTCCAAAGTGCTTATACTCAGAGGTATAGCAATCCAAAGTTACAATATATAGTCAATGAATTTCATCACAGATTATAAAGACTATGTTGTTTCAAATTTCATGATCGCTGAATTGTCGGTTATCAGTCGTTAGATGTCTTGGTACAGGGTACTGGGCGAGAACGATCGTAAATTTCAATGTTAAGTACTCCGACTGGACACATTATGTCTGTAGTAGTACATTGCTTGCTCGATTAATTTTGTTAGAAAACATCAGTAAATTTGTTTTTCATTTAATTAATTGAAACCATTTGGAATTCTTAAAAGGGTCTACATTTTAATTTATTGCTCATCTTACAGGCCACACCCTGTATAAATATATTGTTCGGTGTAGTCTACCAAAAAATAAAATGCATAAGTTATATGCCATTTATTTACTAAGTATTTAATAGATCCATATGACCTAATCACCCCGTCTGACGATAGTAATCAACAACTGTCGCCACTCCGTCTGGCCACGGTAACCAACCCTTTTGGTCTCGGTAACCATCCCATTTGGAGATATTAATGAAACCAATCTGGCGACAGTGGTAACCACTCTATCACGTAGCCACCCCGTTTGGAGTCATTAACTACCCACTTCATAAAATCTTAACTACTATTCACTTGATGAAGAGGATGAAATACCGTTTTTTATAGATTGATTTTTTTTTAAGAATTTTTTTATGTAATTACTAGCGACTCGTTCCCGGCTTCGCCCGGGTGCATTTACCCCGGGGGTAAAAACCTTCCCTAATTATCCCTCTATCCATGAGTGCAGACAGAATTAAAATCGGCCCAGCCGTTCTCGAGTTTTGCGCTTAGCAACACATTTAGGGATTCATTTTTATATTATAGAAGATAATTTTTATAATTACTGCTATTGAAACTTATTTTAAAAATATGGCTATGCTTAAAATATTTTAGTGACTTTAATAAGTTTTGAATCTGAAGTATTTTTCTCAAAAAAAGTGACTAAGTAATTTTCTAAGAACGTCACTAGTGTTCTAGTGACGTTCTATGTATCTGTATCAGGCCAGTCATGACGTACGAGGGCGTAGGCGTAGCGCCTTCCACTAATATTATAATCTGTGGCGCCTTCCCGTCAAAGAGTATTATCAAGGCGTACGCTGTAAATTATTTCTTCCACTCCTTCCCATTTACGGTCCCTGTAAATTATTTAACATCGATTGTCAAATATATGAAAATCCCTTCCCTAAACTGAAACACCTATATATACTATACAAACTCCGTCATCATGTCAACTCACTAGTAGTAATATCTTTGTTTTATGCAACCGCCCTAGATGATGCTCTTTGTTGTTTCAGAAGAAGACAGAAACACCCTGCTGCCGTGAGGATAACTACATTACGGCTGTAAACGTAACGCTTCCAAATTGATTACGACTAGAAATAATTTATTGATAAGTAAATTTATCGATTAAAAGTAACGGTAAGCGTTTTAACAGTTGGTCTAGTCTAGTGCGAGCTTTACAAATCACAGCAAATTATTACTTCACTATCGAGTCAATCGAAAAAACTTTATAAGCCGAGAGCATCGAGTAAATGCGAGTGTGAGTTCCAATCGAGTATGACTTTCAATTTTCTCACAGACAACAGTGAGCAACAGTCAATAATTTAATTTTTTATCTGTAATCACAGATTATAATATTAGTTACTACGTAATCTGTAATTTGGTAGCTCTGTCAAGTCCAACAATAAACCGGCCAAATGAGGGCGTAGTCCAACAGTCGCTTTTTCACTGGCTAGAGTTGCCTATCACATTTAAGCGGATTATAAATATAACGGACGTGCTTATAGGCGGGGAGGCAATAATCCTGAAATCCCCGTGATACGGTACTAAAATTTTTAATAAAAAATAAAAGTTAACACAGACGAACAAGATTTGCTTGGTGAATTGATTGAAATATTTTAAAAAATTATATATTATTAAATTTCCAAAATTTTTTTCCGTCATCACGGATTTTGATCAATCTCATATAGAATTTTGTGCGAAATAATGTTCATCAAGAAAAAATCCAGCCGACCAATAATTTTTAGCCGGAAAGGTCACGCATACCTATTTGAATGGTGTGATAGGGGGTAAAATTTATCCATCATCACGGAAACCTTTTTTTTTTTTTTTCATTTCACACGTTTCAATGTTACATTCATAATTATCTTGGTATGCGTGCTTGCAAACTGCCGAAAGTATCGCGCATACCAGATTTTATTGTGTGGGTGAGGATTATACTGTCATAGATTTTACTTACTTGATGACATTTCTTTTGGAGTCTTTTTTCTACCTCTGGTCTCTTCCTTAAGTTTTCAGCTATTTATTATACAAATTAATATGGAAAAAAGGAAATACAGGAAGGACATGCACCAGCATTTACCGAGGTACAGAGTTCCTGAGGTGCAGCCTGCTCTGTCTGGCCAAACGGCGACTCAAGCAAGTGTCAGAGGTACAGAGGTTCCCCTCGTAGAGTTTCCAGGCGATCTCCTTGAGGAATTAGGCAAAGGACACCTCAAAGATCGAGGAGATCACCACGACGTTTAATCAGGCGAATATGGCGTCGCCAGGGTCACTGACCTGTTTTAGAGATAGGGTTTGTACAATAGGCATATTGTACATACAAACGTAATACATAAGATTTATAGACGGGGTCAGTGACTGGACCCAGTGAATCGATTATTCGGACCCAGTTACTGTTATAATGTGGACGGGATCGCCAGTATGTCATTTAAGCCTGATATAGACGGGGTCAGTGACTGGACCCAGTGACTCGAATTTTCGGACCCAGTTACTGTTATAATGTGGACGGGATCGCCAGTAAGTCATTTAATTTACGTGATATTATTGCTTAAAAATGTAGGTGGGGGAAGCTACTGGGCCCGAAAATAGACAGGCTAGTCAACTGGACTGACTTGAGGGCGCGAAGTCAGCACTGGACTGACTTGAAGCTAGTGTCTATACAAGCCCAGTAGCAAGTCAGCGCTGGACTGGGTTACTGTACTGCCTTGTTACTGACCCCGTCTATACCAGCCTTAAGGTACCTACCTAAATTGATTAAAAAGTTCAATTTTCTTGTTGTTGACCTGTTTATTCTCAAGGTAATTTACGAATAAAAACAATTTATATATACAAGTGTTTTTATTTAATATTATTAATAGTATTCTATAGTGTTACTTACTGAAAGTTTGCCGTAGAACTGTCAAAGTTACGTCGCACTCGAAAAATGGCGTTTACGTCCCTAATCGTGTTCACTAGTCGATCGCTGCTATTGCTCGATGGCGTAAGTTACCTTTGTAAACTCCCACTCGCAAATTAGTACACTTTAGCCGCTAGGTAGCGCTGCGTCATTCCCATACAAATAGACGTTAACGCGTTCGACGCGTTTGATAGACTAAAACTCGCACTAGGCCCTAAGGTAGCGGCATGTAGGTACTTATTATTAAAAGTCAAGTCAATCTGCGAAACATAGAAACCCTTAAAATTTTGAAACAAGCTTAGAAAACTTAGGGAAAACTCAAGTGTTTAAGTGGTTTCAAGTTTTAAAAATGGAGAAAAGTCAATTTAAGATCAACTTCGCCTTCAACATCATTCGACGGCCCGAATCGATGAAAATGTAAAAAAAATCGACGCTGGACAATCAAAGAAGTGACGGAGAGATGAGTTACTTGCGAGTTCAGTACTCAAAGAATTATAAGTGAAGATTTGGGGATGAGACGGGTGGCTGAAAAATTTATTCCTGAACAGAAAAAACAGCCCTTTCTGTGAGTCGGTTTTTGTCGTTTATTCACCGAAATCTACCGAAATCACCCGATCTTGCCCCCTGGAATAAAAGATTGAAAAATGTGTACGATATTAACTCCGAGAGATTAAAAAATTTTAATTACTTTAAAGGACATTAAATGTTTTTTGTAAAATAAAAAATAATTAAATAACTTCGTACAAAAAAAGTTCTTTTTTTTGGTACGCCCTCAGCCTCGTATATAATTTAAGCTTAAAATTAATATCGCTCGCCGTAGATACCGTTATATGGAATAATTTGCATTGAGATGTAATCAATATTTTCAACTTTACCATACTACCTCAAACAATAATAGTTTCAATCTACCAAGAGATATAATTTCAAGACAAATTTCGCCTCCTGTACCCGCACACCGTTGCTCGTCAGTTCCTGTTGTCATACCGCCAATTTACATAAAACATAGGTATATACAGTGTGAAGTCCGTGAAACGGAATATTATTCACATTTTGGAATATAAAACATCATATTTCACAGTAAAAAGCCAATTTAAGTCGTTGTGATTAATTAAAACAATTTTTCCTCAGCTATAGGATAATAGATACTTACGTAAATGCAAAAGAATGTGAGGCAAAAACGGCTCAAAGGATTTGGATGAAAGGCACATAGATATTTTATTATACCTAATCTATATAAATAAAATCAGTGTCTGTCTGTGATTTGCGAAAAACTGCCTCAAACTAAGCTTAGAGAGTCATTCGCATGCTGTTAAAACGTAAATAACTTTTTTTAGAATTTTTGTCTGTCTGTCTGTCTGTCTGTCTGTCTGTCTGTCTGTCTGTCTGTCTGTCTGTCTGTCTGTCTGTCTGTCTGTCTGTCCGGGGTAATCTCAGAAACGGCTAAAGCGATTTCGATGAAACTTTGCAGACATGAAGAGGGGGTCGTCAGGAGTAACATAGGCTACTTTTTGTTTATGTAAATTGCGGTACATACACCAAAATAACATTTTTTTACAATTTTTGTCTGTCTGTCTGTTTGTTCCGGCTAATCTCTGAAATAGCTGGATCGATTTTGACGGGACTTTTATTGGCAGGTAGCTGATGTAATAAGGAGTAACTTAGGCTACGTTCATTTTAGAAAAAATACACTCCGGACGAAGCCGGGAGCGGGCCGCTAAATGTATTGCTAAGCGCAAAACTCGAGAACGGGTGGACCGATTTTAATTCTGTCTTCACTCATGGACAGAGGGATAATCAGGGAAGGTTTTTACGTTAAAAAAAATGCACCTCGGGCGAAGCCGGGAGCGGACCGCTAGTATTTAATATGGGATAACAATTTATATTAATCTATATAAATAAAATCGGAGTGTCTGTCTGTGATTTGCGAAAAACTGCCTCAAACTAAGCTTAGAGAGTCATTCGCATGCTGTTAAAACGTAAATAACTTTTTTTAGAATTTTTGTCTGTCTGTCTGTCTGTCTGTCTGTCTGTCTGTCTGTCTGTCTGTCCGGGGTAATCTCAGAAACGGCTGAAGCGATTTCGATGAAACTTTGTAGACATGAAGAGGGGGTCGTCAGGAGTAACATAGGCTACTTTTTGTTTATGTAAATTGCGGTACATAGACCAAAATAACATTTTTTACAATTTTTGTCTGTCTGTCTGTTTGTTCCGGCTAATCTCTGAAATAGCTAGACCGATTTTGACGGGACTTTTATTGGCAGGTAGCTGATGTAATAAGGAGTAACTTAGGCTACGTTTATTTTAGAAAAAATACACCCCGGACGAAGCCGGGAGCGGGCCGCTAAATGTATTGCTAAGCGCAAAACTCGAGAACGGGTGGACCGATTTTAATTCTGTCTTCACTCATGGACAGAGGGATAATCAGGGAAGGTTTTTTACGTTAAAAAAAATGCACCTCGGGCGAAGCCGGGAGCGGACCGCTAGTCTATAATATAAAAATAAATCCCTAAATGTGTTGCTAACAGCAAAATTCGAGAACGGCTGGGCCGATTTTAATTCTGTCTTCACTCATGGATAGAGTGGATAATCAGGGAAGGTTTTTACGTAAAAAAAATGCACCCGGGCGAAGCCGGGAACGACTCGCTAGTCTTCTATATAAATAAAATCAGAGTGTCTGTCTGTGATTTGCGAAAAACTGCCTCAAACTAAGCTTAGAGAATCATTCGCATGCTGTTAAAACGTAAATAACTTTTTTTAGAATTTTTGTCTGTCCGTCTGTCTGTCTGTCTGTCTGTCTGTCTGTCTGTCTGTCTGTCTGTCTGTCTGTCTGTCTGTCTGTCTGTCTGTCTGTCTGTCTGTCTGTCTGTCTGTCTGTCTGTCTGTCTGTCTGTCTGTCTGTCTGTCCGGGGTAATCTCAGAAACGGCTGAAGCGATTTCGATGAAACTTTGCAGACATGAAGAGGGGGTCGTCAGGAGTAACATAGGCTACTTTTTGTTTATGTAAATTGCGGTACATAACCAAAATAACATTTTTTACAATTTTTGTCTGTCTGTCTGTTTGTTCCGGCTAATCTCTGAAATAGCTAGACCGATTTTGACGGGACTTTTATTGGCAGGTAGCTGATGTAATAAGGAGTAACTTAGGCTACGTTTATTTTAGAAAAAATACACCCCGGACGAAGCCGGGAGCGGGCCGCTATAAACAATAAAAAACGGGATCTATGCAATATATTCGAGTATTTCAAACGCGATATTTTTTCTTTTACTGAAAAAAAGTTACTAACCCTGTGACAATAAAAAAAAAAGATTTTTTTCGTTCATAACAATTGCATTTGTTGTTAACAACTGAAACGAAGGTTCATGCAATACGATGAGTTCTCCTTGCGGCATATCTTTTCTTTGGCTGAGTCGCTCATTATGTATTATTAATAGGAACGGATTTTTTTCGCTAACATTCTAGAAAATTCTAGATGTTTCTCGAAAATTTCAGAAGTTTCTAGAAAATTCCAGAAGTTTCTAGAAAATGCTATGAAAACTTTCTTCACTTTTTCAGATAATTTAATAAGATTTTTTGAAATTTCAGAACATCGTCAAAATTTTTAGAAATTTAAAAATTTGTTAAACCTGATGGGTGATTTGTTATATTTATTTCGAAGGAAGTAGAGTGAGGCTATCTTAATGCATAAGCATCATTCTCATTAAACTCGAAAAGTCTATGTACACGATTAAGTTGAAACATTTATCTTTTCTGCCTAACGATCATCACTCAGCTTGATAGACAGCTTTAGTATTCATCATCGAAGTTTTGAGATAGAATATACCCATATTTCGCCGAACTGCGTTCTCTTATCTCAGTTGAACTAATAGACACAGGAAAAAGACAAAGTTACGCACAATTAAACAAAAATCAATTCGCTCACGCAGACATTATTAAATTTACGTTTTTTAATATTATAAAACAAAGTCCCCCCGCCGCGTCTGTCTGTCTGTATGTTTGCGATTCTCAAAAACTACCGAACGGATTTTTATACTGTTTTCATTAATGGGAAGAGCGTTAAACGAGGAAGGTTTCTACGTTTAATTTGCAGAAAAAAATGCACCCGTGCGAAGCCGGGAACGGATCGCTAGTATGTAATATAGGATACTTGTTATCCCAGAAGAATGTTAGGATCCCGAGGAATCGTCTAAAAGTATAAAAAATAAGTATATATATATATAATGTAAATTTCGTGTCACATGTTTGACGCCAATTAACTACTAAACCGATTTTGATAAAACTTCGAAAGTAAGTGTATAGTTTTTATTTTGAACCCGGGCGAACTCGGGAGCGGGTCACTAGTACTCATATATTTTCTCAGGTGTTATATTTATCATTTTCCAACGCGTACGAAGTCGCGAGCACCAGCTGGTTATTAAAAAAAACCCATTGAATTGTTAAATGAAATACTAATCATGTTTGTTATAATTTAATTGAAACAACATTAAGTGTACACACAAAATCTTTCATCACATATTTTTCTTTAGTACTGTTAATTTGAAATAAGATTTTTTAATAATCGTTCTTATTCCACGGCATTATTTTAAATCTACAATAAATACAATTGACATACATTACGATTAGGTACTAACTACTTACAATATTTAGTTGTAGATACATACATATATTCTTAATCACCAAGATTATCGCTCATCCACGTCATAAACCATGAAATATATATGTATGTTATGTATTATATATGCAATAAATATATTAAAGCAACGATATACATTAATATATAATTGCTCTCTCAAACGAATGTTTGAGTTATGTCTTAGTATAAATCTTTCGTACTAACTAAATCACGTCTGCCTACCACGGGGGTACGCAGAAGGGATCACAGATTCATATATATCTGATAATAACTGCGCTTCGACACAATCAATCTTAAATAGCCTCATATTGTTCAAACATACGCATTCCCAAATACAACGTATATTATCAACGTTGCTACATTCATTTAAGTAGAAGGTTTAACCTTAAAAAATAAATGTTCCAATTAGATAATATTAAAATGATGGTACCTATATGTCGCCAGAAAGTACACGGCATATAAAAATGACAACATTTTGAATAAAATATTGTGCATTAGTCAATTTTATTGGTGCTTAAATAATATTAATACACAAATTACTTATTCGACATTCATCTTATTGATACAAAGACGTCGTCGTCCACATCGCATGTACTCTTTGCATAAACCAACGGTGACAATTCAATCTCTACACATACTACAACTTCTACATAAAATTGGTTTTTATTTCTGATATAATTAGTTTCCTTAACAAAATATATTATTTGTAACTAGGTATGGGTGATGCATTTGCGATTATATATTATAATTATGGAACCTATTTACACTGAAGGCTTATTGGATAGAAAGGCATAGAGTTTAAATTAGAATATTTAATGCACTAAAATGCGGAAGACTGCCGCAGTACAAATTAGAGGCAGTATATTTCCGAAGGCGAAGCTCAGTTGGATTGCGTCAGCATGTGCGTGGCACGGGACGCCTATGCCTGAAACTTCACTGTGGTGACGTATTCAAGTCACGCAGACGCAAGTGGTCTGCTAGGGGATGGGGTTGCTTGCCCACGCTCCCTCTATTCTCGTCGGGCCATTTCACAACCACCTTGGTGCTCGACGGTGGAAGAGTGACAGGCGGTTCCACTAGGACCAAGCCGCCTTCGCGGTTCTGTAGTAAATGACCGATCACGGCACCTACGCGTCGGTAAGCAAGCTGAGGCACAGCCGGATGTGGTTCTCGTTTCCGGTCAACGAGAGGGTCGTGCGCTACAACAATGACCGGCGCATCTTCTTGCTGAGGTACTATATCGTTAAATGCGTGCAAGAGAACTGGCGCGGCGGTCTGCGTCACAATGCACGTGGAGAGACCACTCAGTCGAGCGCTCAAACTTTCCAGCATTGTTATCAGCTCGTACAGCCGCTCGTCGCACAAAACTGGATTGTCTGTAACAATTTTATAATAAGCGTCAGTTCATACCGAAAGGCCACGTGACGCGCTCGATTTAAGGTAGCAATAGGATGTAGAACTTATTTACTATACAAAATACAGTTCATACGCAGTCTCAGCGTCCCAAGACACAGCACTTGTGCTACTTTTACATAGCTTCACGACGCGCCTTGCGGCGTTGCATAGTTCTTACCTCTTCAAGCATCTTCACGTCGGATCGTGACGCGTCGCGGTTCAGTGTAAACTGACGCATAACTTGATTCACCAACATCAATAGTTGTGATAATGGAAGATAATTATCACGGAAATTGTATCCATTCATAAATATTCGCTTGAGCAACATTTCACAAGCAATTCTAGTACAATAAAATCGCTGTGCTCTGCTAAATTTATAATTAAATAACACTTTTCAATTACATTCATATAAATAAAAATATTTAATCTGAACATAATTAATCACACAGCATATGAAAGTGCACAAAATCTTTTAACAAATGCAATTATAGCAGTAAGTTAATAAACGTTCAGACATGTTTAAAGATTTCCTAAATTATAACAACAGTTGCTAACTAGGTACTTACTTACCTTGAAGATTAATCTTTAAAACGCTTGGTACTCCATTGATTGTACATCGTGATTTAGATACTAAGTCGTAGTTGACCGAGAAGATGTTATTATTTGACAAATCAGCGAAACATAGCGATGGCAATCCATGGAAATCTTTATCTAAGGCCGTAATATTGTTGTGATGTGCGATCAAATCTTCTAGAGATGGTAAAAATGTCTGAAAATAATAAATAGGAC